>CM057006.1:57214555-58489771 GCA_029891345.1 Dryococelus australis
ATATACAAGATAGTAATACACGATTATAATGATATAATAATGTCACATAATATTATTTAATGAATAATTTTAACAGTTTCTAATGGACATTATAGGAAATTTCTTTCGGCTTTTCGCAAAATTTTGTTTATAAAATGAACTTCAGAATAAATAGTTAATATGAAAATTTTACATGAACTTCGTACAGTAGGCCTACATAAAGACATTTGCAACATTTCAGAATAAACACGCATAGAAAATTATTTTTCATAATTAGTAATAGATTAGTATTTCAATTTCCAGAACACCATTTGAAAATATTTTTTGTATAATGTAAAACTTTTGACGATAGCGATAAAATTAAATGTATTATCACTTGCAAATGTATCGAATATATGCATACTACGGAGTGAGACATTTGATACGAACTGTTTAGCGAATACTAGAATATTATATATTTTAATATTGAGAAAAGAAAAACCTGTTTAAATAAAATAAGAAAATAAATATTATAATTAGTTAGTATAAAATAATATTTTTTCTTTTTAATTTTGAAGCGGTTTGCAGTGCGAGGTCTTGATCTCTTTCCGTTTGATCTTCCCGTTTCTTCAGACGATGTTTTCGTGTTTAGGATTACTTCTCCTTCATCACCTCTGCTCTACTTATTTTTAGGTCAGTTTTTTTTTACATTATAACTTTGGATCACGTATTGTTATCGACACTGTGTTGAAAATGATCTTTTTTTTCAATCTTAATATTACCAGTGTTATCCGGACATTTATATGAATAATGAGTTTCTCATCAATAGCCTTTCCTATACACAGCACCGTTCACAGATGGAATAACAACATTTTGCTCCATCAACACTTTCAACATCAACACAGTTGGAACACAAGAGGGATGGTTTTGATATCACATAATTATTATATCCGAGCTGTTCAGAGCAATTTAATTCGGTGACTGTTCGTTTCGTATAAAAATATTATCGAAAAAAAAATTATGTGCATTTTAATATACACGGTATCCTGTATATATAAAACTGTATTTTTACGATTACTACGCATAAACATATACCGGATGAATCGCCCGCGCCTATTTTCCCGTTTCTATGCAACCTGCACACAAGCTACTACCCTTCTTACAATTAATCTCCGCTGTAAAATTATTGTCGCTCGTGCGGACGAGGCGCCGTGACGTGTGCGTACTCGTCACGGCGCCTCGTCCGCTAGCTGAACACTCGACGCCGATGTCAGTCTGCAGCAATCAGCTGCGCGAATATGGCGAATCGCTACAAAACAGCACGCGCTCGTCCACTCACGTTCGTCACCTTCAGTAAGCGGTGACGTCACACGAAGAGACGGCTCGAAGCGAGGCAGATGCGTGTTAACACCAAGGACGCGCTGCCTTCACGTACCAACGTGTCCGATAGACATAACACTAATATGTTTCTTCGACACGATAAACGGTTGTGCATTCTTTGAAAAATGAGACTGCTTTTCAACGCGTCGCTGGAATAACACCATCCGTTCACGGCTTACTGCGCCAGCGATAACGAATCGACGTGCAAGGGGAGTTCCACTACGATTGATGTTATCTCAGATTGGTAGTAAAGTGTGCGGGTTGCATGGGTATGGAAAAATAGGCGCGGCGTATATGAGCACTTTAGACCAGTAAATGACGGGTAATGTTTAATTTTGTTATACCTTGTTCTCGGTTAATTAATCGATTTTGAAAGCAGACGTTGAAAATACATTCCGCGCTCCTAATTAAATGTAATCTCGGTTACCATCCTTATATTTGTTAATAACATATCACTCCGTAATTTCCTAGTAACGGTTGATGTCATCTCCTACAAAATTTTCGTCAATGGCAGATATCAAACTAGACTAGCACTATTCACGAACTTGTGTCATCTCGCGTCATTCCTGGCATTTTGCATATATGGGCTGTTCACGGTAAAGTGAGCACTTTTGAGGCCCTAATACTTCCTCCTTTCAGACCTTTTTTTAATCCTTTAACCATTTTTATAAATACGTTTTGTCATCTAGGTAATAAACACAGTGTGTATATTACACGTCACTCGGAAGTTGTCTAAGACCACAACAAAATATATTTATTGACTTATTCCGAATGAGAGGGCTTTTATAAGTGCTCACTTTAGGGTGGATATCCTATAACCCTAACGTAGTTTAGTTCCCGGTTTTCAAGGACACGTCTTTCACAAAACAGTTACGTTACGGCATAGGTGGTATTACGTTTTCTACCTGATTTTCCACTGAATAATTTCACAAAGTTTTCCTTCAGTTTAACGTAACAAGGTGCACTGCAATGCTAAACGTACAAAACAGGCAGAAAGGTAGATACGAAACAGCGCTGTCAGAATCGTTCAGCTAACCGCAAAAAGCTTAACAGTTTAATTCAGGCTTTAATACTGAGCGTGTTTGAACTCCACTGGCTGGACTGTAAATGGCGTTCCCCAGTTTGTTCCCCGTGCCGATCCCGCTCGAACACCAGTACACCTAGCTACTCCTCATGTTCCTCGCCCATTTGGTGACACCTTCACTCTTTCACCAGAGAGGCATTCGAGAGGGGGAAATTGGCACGCACCGACCCCAGACGTGAAACAGGCGCGTCAAATTTACCACGCACGGTCTAGATTCCCTTCCTTAAAGTCCGTTCTAGAATGTTCATTCTCCTGATTTAAAGTAAAACAGGCTAAGGATAGCTAATATCGCGCTCGAACTGACGAACACGTTATTTGGTAATTTACTTATTTGCGCAGATTTTAGTTTGAATGCTATCGGCAGTCATTTTTTTAGCGTGATGGAAAAAAAAAGGGGGGGGTGCAAGATATTTGGACGGGGATTTAACAGCTACGTATTGAGAGGCCCCGATGGGGGTGATATGAGGCGAGAATGGAGGAGCGCCGGAATGAAAGGGCGGGGGGGAAACGGGAGTTACCCGAGAAAACCCACCGGCATGATTCCCACTGTTTGAACCCGGTTCGCCTTGGTGGGAGGCGATCAGCTTTGCCGCTCAGAAACATCGTGACCCCGTCAGTTGTTTAGGTTTTGTAACGGTACGTCAATATTTGAATAAATAAAATAATGGAAACATATCTAATAGAATATAATGATTAAATATAAAGGCAGTGTATATACCTGATGTCCCAAATTGATCATTACAATCTTTTTAAGTTGTTATTAATGCTAAATAATTAAGGGGAAATTAGATGAGACTGCGTATAGCCGACGCTATAAGCATAATGATGGATCTGTGTAAACAAGGTGTAGCCATTTTGCAATTGTCATTTCCGTTTGCAGCCCCGAACGGAAGCACTGTAATTGTAGCGGAAATAGTGGAAGTGATAAGGTATTCTTACCAGCAACCTATGTGGATTTTAAGGTGTGGTTGTAAATGCAAGAACAGACTGAGTTGCAAAGATTACGGAGGGTAAAAGTCGTCACTGCGCTACTCTCGCGTGTAACAATGACACGAATACGTCACAAGTTTGAGAGGGATGGGACTGTGTGTGTGTGTGTGTGTGTGTGTTGTGAAGAGATGGCGGTGTGGCATGGAAAAGCACGACAAAGGACGGAGGAAGTGTGGGGGTGTGTTTGCACACATTCACATGTCCCCCCGAGAAGTCGAAGCCCCGTACGGTAAACTGCACAATTGCCAGGTGCCAATACATCAGAAGTACGTCGCATTCTAAAAGAATTAAAGTGGAGGGCCTACTTTCCCACGGTACTTTAAGCTACGAGTGAAGATACCCAGATATGAGTGTCGAATTTTTCTAGTGGATTATGAACTTTTCACCGACGTGATTGCTTCGTCCGATAATGCAGACACACGACATTGTCCTTATAACGTCAAATACATCTAGTCCTAACATATAATTTCAATAGTTTGTAATTTACGTTGAAAGAGTGTAAACAATAATTTGAGGCATCCTGTAAATTCATATTCGCCGAAAAATCCAGGCGATATTACTTCTGAATGTAATAATAATAATGCTGATATTTTACAACAATGCGAACATTTTAACTACGTTTCACTTGTCTCTATAGCTTAGAACATTAATAAAATTATGATTGTAAAACATGTTACTTTATTTTAAATTTAGTTAGTGCTAGATCTCATTTATATTTTCGAGCTCAAATGAGTATAGTGCAGATTGGTGAATAACTGTTTTTCGTGATTTAATACGTTTCGTTACAGTATAAGTTTATAGAAATTAAATACTACATTATACAAAAATGTGATCATTTTATTAAACGAAATTGGTCTGCTTGGCCACTTAGCCAGCTAAATCTACGATTCTAAAATTATCTTAACTGAATATCGATTTGAGCAAACTAATTATAAATTATTCTAACCCCTGAGTACTTTACCTAGTAATAATTAACAAGCCTCTCAAGTGTGTAATCTAACTTTATCCGGCTTTCTTAATGAACGATCGTTTACCAAAATCAACACAACCATGAAAGTAGAGGAGAAGACACTTTTACTTTTGGTATTGTACGGACAATTTCGTTTCGTATACCAACATAACCATGCACGTATTGTTAAAATCATATAAAGGAAGATATTATTTTCACTACAATTTAAAAGCTACATAACCCCACAAACAGGATATTTTTAAATAATAATTAAAATAGTCCGGTGAAAAAAATATATTAAACTTCTTCGCCAGCAATACATATTTATTTGGAATAATTCTAAATTTTTTAACTATAATACATAACACCGGTATCTGTATCCCAAAAATGACAGATAAAATTATTTAATTAGCATTCTAATACGATGCTATCGTTGTGCTAAGTATATACCTGGAGCCAGAATGTTTGTTGTAAAGGAAGAGTGCTAATTCAAAAATAATTTTGTGATAAATTTAAATACCTGTAACATAATTCGTGCCATAAAATGTATGTGATACCAGTTATATAGGGAAACGTTAAAATTACTTTGTGGGATTTTCAGTGCTTTGAAAATAAAGTGTGCAACAGGCTACTATAATGTGAAATCTATGCTTATGTTGATTGCTTCCAGAGTTCAACTAAAGAGTTTTGATGTTTATAAGATGTCTTGTCTCCCTAAATATTTGTTTGTGACCGTTTTAAGAATAACCGTTACGTAATTAATCTATTAACAATTAAAGTAGACAGTATTTTCACGATAATAAAAGTAGGTTTGAATTTAGCGGAAGGATATAAATCTGGTATAGGTTGCGCCAAGAAACAGAAAAACTGTCAACAATAATATATTATAAGACTTCAGTAAAGATTGTTGACAACGTCTAATTGTAAACATTGTGCTAATTTAAAAAAATGTTTAGTGTTTGCAGCATATCGTTAAATAAAAACGAGTAAATATATATTGTTTCTTATTCTTAATACTGTGAGGGTAAACTCAACAAGAGTTGGATGTACCACAGTTACTAGAATCTGAGTAAGACAGCGTTACAACGGAAGTTGATGCAAGTATTTGCATGAGATAAAATGGACATGGAATATGTACACTTCTGGGACAAACTCTATTATGGCACATGACAGAAACTTATCTACCAATGAATATGCATACCTGTTTAGTACAGACTGAAAAAAAAAACACATGAATATGTGCGTATATTGCTTGCCACGCTCGCGGGCAGACTTACCACGTCGCCATCTTGAATCACACTGGCGTCGGGAACTACTTGCAGCGACGCGATTACTGTAGAAAAATTAGGTCTCCGCGGAAGGATATATAAGTCTGATTGCACAATACGCAACAGACCGCCTGCCGAGACCGGCAGAGGTCTCCGAGATTCAGTCCAACAAGTCACAACACAGTTTAACACGCTACAGAAGCTATACATATTTACATGACACCACTGTCAGACTTCATTATGCAGGTATACTGGCCTACACAGCTGTCCCTCGTTGGTGCACACGTCCGCCACTCTGATCACACTGTCTCTTCCAGGATGAATGTTCACCACTCTAACTAGGCACCAGCCAAGGGGTGGTAAGCGCTCTTCTCCCACAAGAACTATGTCTCCAACTTCGAGTGCTGGCTGTTGGGTTTGCCACTTACCCAGAGGTTGCAACTGCTGCAGGTATTCTCCACACCATCGCTTCCAAAACAAGTTGGCTAATACGCACATCAGCTTCGGCCTTCTGGATAAACATAAGTTACTATTTCCAGAGGACTCTGGTACAGCTACAAGAGGTACACCAATGAGGAAGTGTTCAGGTGCGAGGGCGGCAAAGTCGCTTGGGTCTGAAGACAGTGGAATCAGGGGCCTGGAATTAAGGACTGCTTCAGCTATAGTACAGAGCGTAATCAATTCTTCCAGAGTGAGAATTTGTTTCCCAATTAGTCGCCTGAGATGATATTTGGCAGACTTTACAGCAGCTTCCCATAATCCTCCTTGATGAGGACTGGCAGGAAGGATAAAATGAAAGCTAATTGAATAGGCCAAAGCAAAGTTTTCCAGGAGTGGAGATCGGAGGAGCTGGCTGAAAGATTGTCTGAGCTGTTTTGAAGCTCCTATGAAATTGGTTCCACAGTAAGTGGAGATGAGCACACAAACCTCTCTGCGATACAAGCCGGGTAGGGATTGCAACAAAGTTGTCAGCGGTCAAGTCTGTAACAACCTAAATATGTATGACTTTCGTCACAAAACTGGTAAAAGTGGAGATATAGGCTTTCTGGGTGACCATACCACACAGCTTGTTTAAGCCTTATGGTGATTGGTCCAGTATAGTCCACACCAGTCCGTTCGAAGGTTCCAGCACATGTGTCACGTTAAGAAGGCAAGTCGCCCATCAATGGTGGATTGTTTACAGGCCAACAGCGAAAACAATGTACACAGTTAACTCTCAAACGAACTAAGGACCTGACTCAGAGAATCCAGAACCATTGTGACAAAAGTGATTGCAACAACTGAGGCACTGCATACAAATACTTAGGGTGGGAGTGGTCTACAAAAGCATTAACAGCTACATGGTTTTTAGGTAGTATGATAGCATGTTGTGCTGAAAATTCCATGTTGGCACGTGAGACACAGCCGCCCGCCCTGAGCACACCATTTTCATCCAAGAAGGGTGACAAATGCTGCACTCGTGTTGAGCAAGGTTTGCCCTCTTTGAGGCGTTTCAAATCCTCTAAGAAACGCTCCTGTTGAATACATTTGCACACCAAAGCAGAAGCTTCTTTTAATTCTACAGGAGACATGGCGCCACTGGCACAATGCTGTTTCTTAATGCGATTTTTGAAACACTTTACATATGCCATGACACAAACCAGCTTGGGCCACGAGGAAATTTGTTGCAATACTGGAAGTTCTTCAGAAATGTCATGTGTGGTAAGTTATGTGAACTGAGAAGGCTTTGATTATGGGATCTCCTCCAGCCAGGGCGACGCCACCACAAGTCATGTGAGAGGAGTTCATGAGGCAGCATGCCACGGGTGGCACAATCGGAAGAGATGTCTATGGAACTGACATGTTTCCATCGCTGGGGAGGGACCCAGTCCTGGATTTAAGCAACATTATTTGCCACAAATGTATTCAATAAGTATGGCTGGATCATTATCCAAGTCAGAGTAATACTGGAATTGGTCCAGGCATGAATAACAGTGACATCTAAGTGCTGTACCAGGAAACCATGACAATAGAACATAAGTTTGGGCAATAAATGAGCTCGAGGAAGAGACACCTGCTTGAGTCGTGTTACCCATGACTTTGAAAGGACGAGATGCACAGACACATTCCCTTGAGTATCCATACTCCTGAGATATACAGCAGCGGCATAAGCTTTCTCCGAAGCATCCAAGAAACCATGCAGCTCTACACTGACATCAGGATACATGAAACAAGGCAGGCTAAGAACTTCTAGTTCTATTAGCCCATCAAAGAACTGGTTCCTCTTCTCCATGGCCGGAGATGGAAGAGGGTCATCCCAACCTAACCATGGGCCCATACCCACTCCATTAGCATCTTAGCCCACACTATTATTGGTGACAACCATCCCATAAGATCATATATTCGCGCCGTTTGTGATAGGACAAAGTGTTGGTTGCAACCCAAGTGGTGATCCTCAAGTAATAAGAAAATTAGTCCTCTTCTGGGTTCCAGTACAACCCAGGAACATTTACAGCGGGGCCAGATTAAAAGTCCAGGTCTCGAGGGATTTCCCGATGTGTTACAGGAATATCATCGAGGAGCTGAGACTAATTGCTGAACCACTTCCGGGGTTCTAACCGACCCTGCTGCAGAAGTTCAATCAGCTGGGATTTCAACAGATGTGCTTCCTCCATGGTTATTGCTCCCGTAAAAATATCGCCAACAAAGATGTGATTGTGAAGAACATCTTTCTGCAATAGGATACTAAGCATCCTCAGCCGAGACTAGTTGATGTAGTGTACGAATAGCCAAGGATTGAGAGGATGAAAGACTATAGGTTACCGTATTCAGCTGAAAAAACTGAGCAGAAGGGATGGATTGTCACGCCAGTGAATGAGTTTGTATGGTCGGTCAGCCTCGTGGATTAAAATTTGCTGGTGAATTTGCTTAATATCACAGGTTAATACCACACTATACAACCTGAATATCAAAATCACATCACAGGTTTCATTCTGAAGTTTGGGTCCTGGAAGCAGAACATCGGTGAGCGAGACCCTAGTGGTGGTTTTGGCACTGCCATCGATTGCCACCCTCAATTTGGTGGTTGTGCTCGACATTTTTACAACACCATGATGTGGAATAAAAGATTCTGTGGTCTCCTTAGCATCAGTCAGCTGGGTGGAGGGAACATATACCTTCATATAACCTGACTCAGGATAATCTGTGATGAAATCTGTTTACATGGTCTTCATTTCAGGATGTAATGAAAGTTTCTTTTCTAAAGACCAGAACCTATGTTCAGCATTCAAATATGTACGATTCCCCAAGAGGTTGAGCCTGAGGTTTGAAAGGAAGACGAACCTTATATCTCCCCATGTCGCCCGGCGAATGGGTGTCCTCGAAATGTTTCTCGCAGTAGTCAGCATTTGCGGCTTTGCATTAACACATGGTGGTTATTCAACTTCCAAAAACCGCTTTATAGTCGATTCTAATGGATCCACCAAGCCAATGAATATTGAGACTACATCTTGATCGCAATCGGTGCACGAATCTGGGTACTAACCCAGCAGTACCTATCTGAACTGTAACTTCAGCACCACAGACATGTGCTGTCCTAACCCCAACCTGCCACTCAAACACATGCATGCATAAACATTAGCACCTAACAACATATCAATTGGAGCAGGTTTGTCAACGTGAGGGTCTGCCAGAGGAAGGGAACCCAATTGGATTCCGACAGGCTGATCTACAGAAGCCCATGGCAGATTACTATTGATCTTTGACACAACAAGGAGTGAGTGTTGAAGGTACACTGAGGCTCCCTGGAAAATTGTATCTTACAACTAATAATTCCTTTAAAATGTACAGCACCTTAAAGAGGCCAAACACCCTTTTATGTGCATTATGCAGAGGCGGAGACAAGTACCTCTGCAGAGGCTTAAGATATGAAATGGGTATGAGCTGCATTATCAAGCAGACAGTGCACGATATGCTGTTTGTTATCGGCAACATACATTTTGACCAGAGCTATAGAAAATTAAACAAATTAACGATCCTGGGATGACATATATGCGAATGTACTGCTTGGACCCTCAGTGCTGGCAGAAGCTTTGTTTAGAGACCCTGAAGTTACATTAGACTTCCCATTGATGTGGAGCGAAGTATGATGTTTTTGTTTACACCGATAACATGTGGGAGAGGAGGCGCAATCAGCTACTGCATGGGATCCTCAAAGACATTTGAAACAGAGTTTTCTTTTGCGAAACATTGCTTGCCTCTCATTGGGTGATGCACTGACTAACTCTGGGCATTTGAAAACAGTATCAGAGAAGTTCTGACAAACTGGGCAAGGTTTTAGGTCGTTTAGGTTCAGAATCTGTAACGAGGACCGACCTTGGTTGTAAGGTTGTGTGACCTGATTTGGTTAGGGATGTTTTCCGATACTCTTGACCAGCCCCAACTTTACTCACATCACCTGCACAATCAAAATTTCTATACCCTTGATGGCAGAAAATCAATAAGCTCTTAAACAGTCGGAATTCAGTCAGTATTTTCTGTACATGAGTTTTCAAATTTTGTTCTGACGCCTACATCTAATTTGCGTAGCATGAATGTGGCAAGCACTGGATTATTCGGTGTTATGTCATAATCTAACCCTTCGAGTATTTTCACTGAATGTGTTGATAAAGTGTCGAATGGATTAGTGGTTTGTGGAGTCGACACCAGGCAAATCAATAATACTGGTAATATACAAGGTGGTGAGTTTTCCCACATTCTGGTATTGGGATGTAAGAAGTTCCCGGGGCTACTAGGTAATTTTCAGCAGTAACCGGCAGATTTTCGACCAACTGTAAAGAGTTTCCCTTCAGACATCCCAACAAGTACTGGAATTTTTCTATGTCGACCAATGTTTGACTGTCGTGGATTGTAGCTTGATACAGTTGAGAGACATTGGCCACTCCTCCCATTGCCGTGAGAAAGAGGGAAAAATAATTTCCGGAAGTTTAATATTTGCTGACGTGGAGGTAAGATTACTGGTTGACGAAGCTGGCACAGCATGAATGGACAAGAATGAGGTCATGTTGCATAGGATGTCTGACAACCTCATGCTTCGAGGTTAGCACACTTTCGTCTATACTATCCGGCAGGGGAACAGTTTGTAAAATTTCGTTGTACAAAGAGTTTACTTCGGACTCGATTGCATCTAGCTATGCGCCGAATGCATTTACCTCATGAACGGAATTTACTGTGACTTCTGCCTCAACCAGAACTTGCACCCTTTCGTTGATGTGTTTCAGCTTGCTCTCCTGAAACTTGAACTCCGCCAAAAATATTTGGAATCCCATGTCTAGGACCTACCAATCGACCACACAACAACAAACAAAAAAAAAAAAAAAAATCAACACTTGATGCAATACGGGAATAAAGCGAAACTTATGTCAAAAGCTATGTTAGGACGTCTTGCATACCATCTCGGCGAAAAAAAACTGATTCGTTCCACAAAACACGCTACAAACGGGATGATACAGCAAGAAGACAAAAAAACTACTCACCCACGTGTTGAACACAGGGTGGTAATAAGAACATTACACGATAACACGGACAACTTCGTGGTTCCCCCGGAATGTACACGAAAACCGCAACACTTCTCACAAATGTACTGGAGAGCGATGAAGAACATACTGGTTCCTTCTTGGGATGTTTCTGTGATGAACGGATTCATAATGGCGGCGATAGTTTGGGCACACGCGTGAGATAAAGCTACGCATAACACGTAAAATGACCGAAAAACGTATTACATTCACTGTACGGAACAAACACCGGCACGTATCCGGCCCGAAGAATGTTTAGCATATGTTTAGCATAGACGCCCGCGGACGAACTTACCAAGTCGCCATCTTGATTCACACTGGCGTCGGGAACTACTTGCAGCGACGCCATTGCTGTAGAAAAAAAGTACGTCTCCGCGGAAGGATATTCAAGTCCGTTTGCACAATACGCAACAATACCAATCGAACCGCGCTTTATATCATCAAGCGACTTCTAAACTACATAAAAACACAAAACTCGATTGGGAAACAAGAAATCATGCATTTTACTAAAAGTGCAAAATTTTAACTCCAGAACAACACAATATTTGTTTTGGTTTATTCAATAAATGGCATTTGTGAACCTACTGGAAATATTATATATTTACAGCATTAAGTCTCACTCCTTAGCTTTGGAAAGATTTCTTAGAAGTAATTTCCGGCTTTTGAGACCTTGTATTCACAATAAGGCATCCTCTGGGTCAAATATAAGTAATATTACTTAAATTTAATTATAAAATTACCATTTATCGTGCACGCATTTCTTCAGAAACATAGGCAAGATTGGATATTATCATAATCTTCTGTAGGATTAAATATTTCTTGCAATAGTTCTTCAAATTACACATAACTCGACAGTAATGAGGGCAATGAATGAAGCGGAATACGAGAAATATTGCATGACCTACAGGAGATGCGACTGTAGAAACTCGGTAGTAATGAGAACAATGAATGAAGCGACACACAAGAAATAATGCATAAGACCTACAAGATATGCATCTGTAAAGATTCGGTAGTAATGAAAGCAATGAATGAAGTGGGACACGAGAAATAATGCGAGGGAATTAACTGACCAGAAGCCAGAATTTTCATACCAAGGGAAAAACGGGGCGTCATGTGACAGCTTCCCCACTCTTGCCGCTTCCTAACAGACAGGACTGGAATATTAAAGACACGATTCCCCACTCGGAAGTTTCCCGAAGTTTCGAGTAAATGCGTTAAAAAGTGTTGGCGGCACGAGTTTCGGTTGACGGCTGCCTGCAAGATGTGACAGAGAAGTGTTTTGTGGAACTAGCACACTTCAAGACTTTTCTCCCGCAGAAACCAACCACCAACACCACTCTAAATTCTTCCTATTCTTTTCGTTTTTAAGTCAACCGCGTTTGTTCCAGAGCTAGGTGTCATGTGGCAGTAAATTGTCACAAGGCGTAAACACGAAAGTTTCATATTTTCTGTAAAATTGAACTTCTACGTATATTTAACTAGCGACCCGGCCCGGCTTCGCCCGGATGCAATTCAGTTTTTACAGCGATACACAAATAAATAAAATGAGAAAATACTTAAGACTTAAGGTTATGGTAGGGGAAGTTGCCTGTGGCCCCAATTGATATATATATATATATATATATATAGCTGTATGAAAGAATGTAGCTTGCTAACAATGAAAGAATTATTACAATGGACCCTGCAGTTTTGGTAGAGCATTGTTAGAAAGCAGCAAAATAGCTCATTTTTCTCGACTTCATTCACGAATAACGTTAATGCTCAGCTCCTATTGGAGCTGCGGCAATTTTTAATACACATAAACCTTCCCCGATTAATGCAGATCATAACAGTAAAAACAACATTCAAATCCGTTCAGTGGTTCTCGATAATAGCGCAAATCATACAGACAGACGCGTGCCAGGGACTTCCTTTTCTACTATGTAAGGACGTATAATTTATATTATTTCGTTTACATTTAATATGAATAAAAACAGTGAGAAAATAGGTATGTTGGTAATGACTAGTAAGAAATAGATCTTCTGCAATATATTATTAAACTGATCGCTCACGAATACGGTGCGCTGTCCGTTTGGTGTGATTTTCTAGTCTCGGTTAAGCTTTGAATGCACGAGGCGGAGGAATATCCTGGAAGAAGAACTTTTGCAGGGCTTCGTGCGCCACCGACCTGGGGTGCGGGAGGCTCTGGGTTCGAATCCCGGGTAATGCATAGGTGTTAACATAAGTTCGGTTGTATGTTAGTCTGTAAGCCGTCCCTGCTAAGCATTCTAGCATAAAACCGGGGAACGTTAAACAGCCCTTAACAATACAATATAATTATAATTGAGCTATCAGATGCCGACAGGCCAATGGCGTTCCGTGGCGGTATAAACCACTGGTACACCTCCGTGTCCTCAAGTATTGTGTGTCTCCACACGTGGTTAGGCCTAAGGGTGAATTTACGATTAACTTAACAAAATAAGTGTGGCGTGTGTTGAGGATATAAATCAATGTGTTCAGGGGTATTGGTTTATGACTGTCGTCTGCGGATCGTGACGGATCGTGTGCGTTCTTCGCTCGACTTAAGATATTTTTATATTTTATATCTTAAGTACTGTATTTACATCTTGGATTTAGGTTATGCCTAATCGTAAAATAGTATGCAGTGAATTATATACCTCTTTATTTAAACAAGCGTTCGAGGTCATGTTTTATTTCTTGGAAGAGGATATTGAATTCGCTATATTTAACCTTCTGCAAGTGTATTGACGTAATTGCCCAATGTTGGCATCGGCATTCCCTTCTATAAGATACCAAAAGTTTTGAAAATGATTACACAAGCAGTAACCACAAATAATTATATATATGTAAATAATTTTCCCTTTTGCCCATTTTTCCAGGTTACGTCGGTTGCTTTGGTATCCGGAAATTCTTATTGGCTAGACTTAAGTTGCTATATCAATCATAAACTGCAAAACTTATTTTCCGTGGGGGGTGGGGGGGGGGAGAGTAGGGTATTATGGGGTACTTAGTATGAATTGCTTTAAATTATAGTTTTAATATTTCTGTATATGTCTAAAATCATCAGCATGTGCAGATTATATTATGAGTTGAATTCTGAAGCTAGTACCATGCCTTCTGAATTATTTTTATTGCAGTAATAAATCCTTGTTTGAATGTATGCATACTATCCTGTTTTAACCAACTAGTTGGGTAAAACGGGATACAGAAGTCATATTTTTGGATTTATTAGATAGGTGCGTTATAAATAATTCTGAACAACATTACTTATGACCAATGTTATTTTAATAAATACACTTGCCTATACAAAGCTGATAACTTAAAATATAAAAAAACTGTACTCTTTACATGTGCATCTATCTATACCGTAAAAATTTCGCAAAAGCATTGGTTTGCAGAAAATCACAGTGTATGTAAAAAAATTCTTTATATAGCCCAACACTTTACACGAGCAATACATAAATTGTTTAGCTCCAAAGCCAGCAGAATTAGTTTTATATGAAAAATTACAGTTCATGCTCTAAATGCTCAACGTGAATTTGAAAGATCGACATTGGCATTGCGTTAATTCGAAATAGTCCAAAAAAATCTGCAATACTGCACACATATATCAATTTTGTTTTAGGAATAGATAGGCCTAGGACTATATTTCATTAATCAAATATAACTTTGATGTTTTAACTTTTTGTTCCATATAGGCCTACCATGAAACATGTAACAACAATGATTGTTCAATCAATATACTGCCTAATGTCAGGACACAAAGTAAGGCCTGGGCCTATATTCAAAACTGGCAGAAATTACACTCAAATGGCCCACGGTCATCTGTATCTACACTAGCACATTCTTCATGGCTCCAAGAAAGACATTTTAAGCACTGCACCCAACCTTCGGCTGATTTCGAAGCGGAGAACTTTTTAGCGCAATAGCTGCAAGGAACATCATCGTGATCATCATTAGACACACGTAAAGTTACTTTTGAAACGGATTTTTCGATGTCTTCGTTCTTCTTACGCTTTTAGAACTATTTTGAGATGTGGGCTCATATTTAATCTTCCTTTTTGAAGATTTTGAGGAAGCTGACTGATTCATAATTAGTTCGTTCTTATATGGTGAGTCCGTCAGCACAGCTGTCTTGCCATGTTGCCGTCGCCTTTCTTATGCAGGTGTTTCATTTCTGTCGGCATGGGGAATTGGCATCACTGTAGTAGGTGGAAATGTGAAGCTACTGTTAGGTGATGCATTTCGATTGTTTTTATCAGGTAGACCTTAATCAGTATCAATTGGCGAAGACACCAAACCAGATGACCCTGGAATATCACCGACACTGAAATTTTCACGGAGTTCTGAAGGCCTGGAGTAAGCTCGGTCAGTTGTTGAGTTGTTGCAGATGACACTGTAATATCACAGACACTGACATTTCCACTGGGTCCTGAAGGCCTGTCGTAAGCTCGGTCAGTTGTCGCAGCTGGTTGAAACATCCAACCTGGGACGACATTAGCATCAAGGGGAAATAGTCCAGTTCTTCTGAATCCATTGCCAGTGGTTTCCATAGAAGCGGCCTTCATAAACGCAGCGCCATAGAGTTTCCCAACCTGGTTAATTGTAATGAGCCGTCCATGATGTGAACGAACCCGTTTCCTTGCTTCTTCACTATAATACTGCATCAGTGGGGACGTGAAGGAAATATCTAATGGCTGCAACCTATGTGTGCAATTGGGGGGGGGGGGGACGAAATAGGACGGCATGGTATTTACGAGCTATTTAAATTAGTTCCAGTCTCTTGGTGTGAGTAGCATGCCCGTCAAGTAGCAGTAGAACTGGGTCAGACTCTGATGGTTTTGTGAACGCAATGAAACGCTGAAACCACTTTATGAACAGATCTTTCTGCATCCATCAATTTGGATGGAACTTAGCTGAGCTCTCTGGCGGAGCGTCGTCTAATAGCTCTGGCTTGGCTCGCACCCTTGGGATAATGGACATACTTGGCAAATAAATTCCAGCTGCATTCATACAAATTACTGCAGTTACCAGTGTTCCCCGTTCAGCTGAAACCAAGGGACCTACTTAACGTTTTCCACTCAGTGCAAGAACTTTAGATTGTTTTGTAGGAACTGTAGTAATCCCCGTCTCGTCAACATTGCACACTCTCCCTGCAGTAAAGTTATTATTTATCATACTGCAATGTCAGTAGATCAAAAAACAATTTCACATATGCCCGATTAAATCCTATTGCACTCCCTATTGATGTTGCTTCAGGTTTTCTCAGATTGATCTCTAGATGCCTTTGCAGAAAGGCATACAGCCAATCTTTGCCAGCCATTTTTGAGTTCCTGTCAAAGCTATTAGTTATATGGATACTATCCACTAGATCGAAAGCGAGAGCACGCAGTTCATTCATAGTAAGACCAAACAATCGGCTTTCCATTTCCACAGTATAGTCAACAAGTTATTTCTCTTGAGCTGTTGTGAACACAGGCAACTTTCCCATTCCCGCAAACAACAAATACGTCCCACAACTGTATGTAATATTGCTCAATATATTAAGTCACTGCAATTTTTATAAATGTCTATACATAGTCCAAATGTTAAAAGCATTAGCCCCCATTTTTTTTCAAGTGCTTTACAGTTTAATACCTCCCAATGCAGCGTAATAAACGTTTTGAAGGTATAATTTACAGCACTGTCGCCCTAGTCAACAATACCTACTACCCTGGTTAATTAGCTAACTATGTTATGCACGAGGAAATGAAAATAAAATCTATAAAGATGTAGTGATATTTATTTTATAATTTAATTTCTGCTAAATTTAATCATACCTTATTTACCAGCATCGGTTAATTAGCCTGAACATCGGGTCTTTTCAACTCTAGCTTCAAGTGTAGTTTATGGGACACAATATGTCTTCGCAGCCTTCAGATATCCCATTGTACCTCCTATGACTTGACTGGCCGCTATTTTCACGCTTTCCTCTGACCAGGACTGTCTTTTAGTATTCCTGGTGTAATTTCTACCCATCGTTAAATCCATTAAACCATAAACGATAACTCTTAAGTGCAATAATGAAAACTCATAAAAATCGTCAAATTATTAATGTCCCTCAGTTAGTTCATTAAGTTTATCAAATATGTTTACACTCTCTACAGTTGCACTACGTTAATATTTTATAGCGTAAATTACATTGCTTATGCAAAATTAAGATAAAATCGAATTACACCGTAATCCCATATTAACTTTTTAAGTTTCCAAATTTGGGTTACCGAAACAAGACTTTCGGGTGACAGAACAAACGTGCTGTAACTACGTACAACCTCTAAATATGTGTAAGTAAGTATTAAAATATTTAAAGCCATTTGTAAAATTGCTAGAAAATATGGGTAAAATAGGTTACTGGTTGAGTAGAACAGGTTACTACCCAGTTTTGCCCAGTGTCTGTGTACCCTGTTTTACCCTACGCGTAGTTCTCCAGCAAAAATGACAACAGAAAAATATAACACAAATCTGTTGCATCGATACCTGCTGCATAACATGGCCAATATAATGCTTCAATTGATTACCACTCACCATAAAACATATTTGGAACCACTAATTAAATACCACACCGCTAACAAACGCTAAATTAATTAGTGAAGCATCAGAAAATTGTAATTTCTATGTAACTTACCGAGCGTACACACAGATAGAAGCACGTGTGCCAGAACTAGCAGCGGCACCCCGTTCTACCCAACTACTCTGTTTCTCCCAACTCCCCCCCCCCCCTACTTAAAGAGTTATAAATAACATTATTAATTTTTCTGTATTTAATCGTAAATCCACCTTAATGGGACCCGCTGCCACACCCCAGGTTTAGGCGACTGGGGCTCTGGGCAAGGATAACTGAATACTCAGTAGTTTATTTAACAATTAAAATTTCGCTGATCTGAATTCCAGCAACACGCCTAAGGAACCCGGCGCCTCTTAACTTCTTCCTCATATAGAAATATCTTAACTTGCAAATAAAGGGTGTTCTGGTAATCGTCGCCAAATCAGTATTAAAGAAATTGACAAAAAAAAAAAAACATTACGACATGCTCGTCACAATGAAGACGAAAAAACTGGGCCGTCGTAAATCAGCGAATGAACGCGCAAGCAGTGAATAAATAAAATTAGAATTATTTATATTCAGAACATGATTGTTATTTAAAGTTATGAACGGGGGCCACGATGATGGCTAAGAGGTTGGATTGCTCGTATCCCGCCCAAGGCAAGCCGGGTTCAATTCCCTACCGGGTTACTCCCTGTCATCTGATGCCGATTGTCGGCGGGTTTTCTATGGAATCTCCCGTTTTCCTCCGCTCTAGCGTTCCGGCGTCGCTCAATTCACACCTCATTTCACCCTCGACGGCTATCAAGACCTCGTTGTTAAGAGCCGCCCAAATATCTCTCTCTCTCTCTCTCTCTCTCTCTCTCTCTCTCTCTCTCTCTCTCTCTCGCTCTCAACTCTAGTGATGAAAATAATTTGTAAAAATTGGGTTTGGCTGTGTTGAGGATATGGCCATTTGTTCCGCGTGAATACGTCTACGTTGACGTGCTCGGACGCCTTGATGTTCATTTTACGTTCCCGACACCGCTTCACTCGATCATATGGGGTATTATGGGTATCACTGGATTGCTTTTGAGACGCTCTTTACAACTGTATACGATTTCTTTACTTTGACTAGGTGTTTTGACGAGTATAGGCCGAAATTGTGTTTTCTTAATTTTTTTCACTAAACGTATACAATTACACCATAACCACGCCACACAAATGTTTTTATACAAGCAATCGATTTATCTTGACGAGAGCTGTTGATTGAAACCTAAACGAGCGTCGTAGCTGCTCCTAGTCAAAAGTTGTACTACGCTGAAGTTGATGCGCGGCGAAACGAACTCAAAATTGGCGCCCCTCCCCCCCCCCCCCTTCCCCACCACTGAGCGTAATGTTTCGCAGTCCTCACTCAACGTAACATATTGTTTGATCCTTCGGCAATCGAGTGGTGTAATTGAATTTTGAATGTAGACGATAGATTCGGAGCTGAAATGCCAAACTGTATCCCCTGAGTTTGTTATCATTGAATTTTTTTTTTGGATTACCACCATCTATGGTTACAATTTTAAAGATGTATTCACGCCAAAACACCGTTTCCTTTCGTGCTTCACGCCCCATCACTTCCTTCCTGGACCAGTTATAGCACGGGCCTTGCCCACTGCATGCATAGAAGATGGCACAGTGCTGAGCAATCACCATCACGTTCTGCAACATTTATCCACCCGCCACAGTCTACGGAAGGACATTTTATGGCGAGAGTCGAGCGAATCCCGCCCCCAAACCCCCTACACCCAGAACTCCAGCCCCGGAGGGTTCCAGAACGGCCGGACATAAATAAACGTTGGCTACACTGCATATATCTCCGGGGGTGAATCCTTGCCTGCTCCGGTTAACGGCCGAAAGGGTGGGGCCAGCGGATGTATTTCAAAAAGCCCTGACAGCCCGGAGCACTTGTTTCGCGTCGCAGTTGCGAGTCATTGAGAGAAGACTGTGCTAGTTCTAGCAGCGCAGTGGCGGCCACACTCTGAGTTCCAGCACTCGACTGTTTTTCTGCCAGTAGCACTGTCGATAACAACACCAATTAGTGCTTTTAAAGTAAAGTATCGCGCTGGATCGAACTCGGATTGGAATCAACTTGTAGCGAACTCGGAGTGAACTCGTGTCGACAATAAGTGTTTAAGGTAAAGTTTTAAACGTGGACTAAAGTGTAAACAAGACTGGATGCGGATTGAAACGGGATAGAAGCACTCTGTTGGCGACTGGTAGAACTATAAAACAAACGTAATACAAAATGAATTTCACATATTTCTCCATCCATATACTTCTTAGCTCCTTCTTGGCCATTTATTTTTCACTTCACTTACAAAAATACACATATTTTACTAGTCTCAGAATGATTCTAACCTCTTACATAACCAAACTAACGAGTCGATATGGCGGCCACTTCTTCTTTGTTCTAATTCCAATCCGATCAGTGTTTAAAGTAAAATTTCAATCCGGATTCTTAATTCTAGTCCACCTCGACAACTGGACTGGGTTATCTCACTCCACTCCTGCTTCAGTCCAGTACGTATGTGTTTATACTAACATTTCAATCTGGATTCTTCAGTCCACTCCAGGTTCAATCCAGATTTAAATGTTACCGTAAACGCACTAAATGTGATTCGAGGTTTGTAAACTATTTATGATGTTAGCAGATGCTTTGAGAAGTTTGTACATTTACTCTGACCTTTATATAATGCAGCTAGAATATATTCAAGTTATAGTGTATTTGCGATTTCTTCACAATTTTTTAAACTAACCTTCTGAAAATCACCTCATGTATGATGTGTTTGGTTGTTTCCCAATTAGTTTTTCATACCTGTGTAAATATACTTTTATTTTTGGTTAAATTTTACTTTTTAATATATCAAGTGTAATATTTCATTTATATAACAAATACGAATAAAGGTAGTGAAAAAATAGTTGTGTTGGTAATTCCTAGTAAGGAAAAGTTCTTATTCGAAATATAATTACACTGATGCGCTCGAATGCGGAGCGTTAGCCAACGGGTGTTGTTTTAAAACCTTTGTTGTATGAGGCGGAGGAATAACCTGGAAGTAGAACTTTAGCTGGGCTTTAGAAAAGTGAACAGATTGAAGTCATAGAACGTCATTCGTGTAAAATTGTGGAATTTTAAAAACTCTTATATGTAAACAAACACGTTCCTCACTATTGACATTTTCACTCTGATAGTAGTAAAGTTGGTGAACGAGTCAATATTATGGACATGCGTGAAAGACGAAAGCATGTTTACTTTATATTTAGTCTACGCTACGGACACGCGGTTGGGACGCTAGTGACGTCATAATTTCCTCCCGCCCCGGGGAAAGGTTTATCTACTCAGGCTGGGAACAAAACGAGATTTATCATAGGAGAGTTTGGCGTAAGGAAAATTTCTGCCACGAAGTGCGCTGGTGTTCTGAAGAGGCTAGGAATAAATAATAACACAATATTAAAAGATACATGTGGCCTAGTAATTTGTTAAATTTATTTTGTGAAATGTTGTAAGGTGATTGTAGTCACCTACACTTATTCAGATGGCTTAAAGTACTGTGACCTAACCTAACGTAACCTAAATATACCTAACCTAACTAGTCTGGTGGTAACTGAAGAAATTATATTAATTAGTGCGTAACTGTTGTGTTTAGTAGAAATTGTGATGTATACTTCCACCACCCGAAATTTTAAGTATTAACTTTATTTTGTAACTATTTCTTTCGCCCGCCAATTGCATTTACAAAATAAAATGCTAAACATACAAACTTTTTTGGCAGTGAATGTTTATAAGCAAGCTTATTTATATAAGAAAACCTTGTGAATTTAAGTAAAATATAGATAAAGGCGTCATCAAAAGGAACGTTGCACTTTTTCATTTACTCTTAAAGAAACTGCACAGGAAAATCCCGAAATGAAATATTGAACCATTGCACTATTTGTTTCGATCCAATTATCATATTTAAATAAAGTAATTAAAAAAACCCAATGTTTTGCTTGTTCAATTGTCGAAAGAATATTAAACAACATGTGGACATATTTCGTTCTATTTTCACTCTAGTAATAGGAACAAAGTTTATTCTTTGCGTATGTTTTAATATAATACAAATAGGAAGATTTCGCACATTTATATTTATTTTGTGAACATTGCAATCACCCCATTTACTTACGTACAAAACGTAAAAATCCGGTAAAGGCTGTTCACTGCTAAGTGAGCACTTTTGAAAGTCCTGCATAAGATCGACCTGTACGCAGGTTGTGTATTCTTCCGCCTTATGTGAAATTAACATTTCCATGGGCCTCGTTACTGAACTCATGCGTCAGTCAAGTGAAATTACGTAATTATTATAAATGTAGATATCTGGCAAATCTGTCATTTTTACAATTCGATGTAGTGGAAAAAAACCGAAAGCGAAGGAAATCATTTAAGTTAACACAAATGGTGATCTCGCACTTTTTAATCGACGGTTAGATACGGAACTACTTGCCTTCCATCGTTACCAACTTTACTGGGCTCATGTCACTCCGCGTGTCCGTTATGATATATGCAGGTAGGAGCGGTGGCTGTTTTCGAAGGTTGATTTCAAAAGTACTCATTTTACAATGAACAGTCTTTGCATATGAGACACCAGTGCACGCTGGAAGCAACGATGTTTATTCGCCAAACTAAAACAGCGTAACTAGGGGAGAGGCAATCGCTCCTCCCTTAAAAGCCGTTCACGATAAAATGAGCACCTTTATAATAAACCTTAAAAAAAAAGTCAATCTTCCTTTATATTTTAACGGGCGCATTGAGTGATGCGTGTCAGTAAAGTTGGTAACGATGGAGGGAAAGTAGTTATAGGCTGTTCACGGTAAAGTGAGCACTTTCGAGGCCCTAGTTACTTTACCCTTTCAGTCATTTCTTACCCTCTAACCACACTGCTAAATAAACATTGCCATGAAAGTAATACACAGTGTAGGTCTATATATTCCACCGCACTCTGAAGTTGACGTCTAAAGCTAAAATAAGATATATTTACTGACTTTTATTCTATATGAGAGGGCTTTCAAAAGTGCTCACTTTATCGTGAGTAGCTTATATGTGTCTGAACGTCGAATCAAAAGTTTCAGGTAATAATCTGTGATAATTTAAATGATTTCTTTCACTGTCTGTATTTTTTTAATTCATCTAAGCGTAAGAATCCGGGAATTTGTTAAATACTTACTTTTATAATAAATTCATAGTTTCACTTGTCCGACACGTGAATAAAGCGATGAGGCTCATGGCTATGTTAAGTTTACAAAAGGCGGATGAATACACAACGTGCGTACAAGTTGATCTTAAGCAGGGTTTTCAATAGTGGTCATTTTCCCGTGAATAGCTTGTAGGGTAGTGGTTCAAGTTATTGATTGTTAATTCTTCGATTGGTATTCATATTCCACTACAGGACAAACTATTCAGACTTTGTTTCATTTAACTGCTATACACAGTGAAATGCATTCCTAAAAAAGAATCGCAAACACACCTAACATGACTAAAAAAATATGAAGTACATGAATCAATGTCATTAAATCAAATTATTATAATGCTAGTCCTTGTGAAGCGTGGTAGATGAATGGATGAAGTTTTGGACTATCAAAATATTTTTGCCGAGTTCAACTCCCGCTACGGGATGACATTTTTTTAATAATAATTTTTGTACACAGTAAGTCAACCACATAGCGAAAGTAAAATGTTTTGTTGCTTTTTAGTGCAGATAAAAAAAAAACCTGCAACTTTGTGGACACGTTCCGTAAATTTACGGAGATTTATGTGTAACTTACGGAGAGAACGTTATTGAAAAAAAAAAAAAACGAAGAGACCGTAATTTAACGCAGATGTCTGGATAATTTTTAACCGGTATTTTCCGTAATTTTATGGAAACTCTTTGTAACATTGCAGGAGTAACATTTTACCTCTTTCTTTTGCGATGCTGTGTTCGTCAGGAAACGTTTTTGCTTCGAAATTTCTAAACAATTGCAGTTTCTCAAACATTTTATTTTTCAAATTTAATAACAAGCTATGTAGGGCATTCCGAAAAAAAGCTCTTCAGCATTACGCGCGGGCTACGTACTACGCTGAAGGACGAAGAGTATCTCCGCCTATCTTGTCGGTCTCCTGAATTTATTTTGTTCGAGATAGATTTTCTACCAACATCTTACACTTTTTTTTATCTACATTTTCTTTTCTCTCAGCGCTTAATTTAACAACGCAAACATATGTTCTGTTGTGCATATATTATTTTATGAACTCTATTTCATAAAGTAGATCATCTGTAAGTAATTCTGCACTTAAATCGGCTTTTTGACGATTTTACTCACTAGGTAATTTCTCACGAGTAGCCTGCGAAACCAATCTCATATTCAACGAATATTGACTACAGCTAGACAATATTAAAGAATTATTAAGGTCTAACGAGAAGCTCTTAGTACATCCACGTTTACGATTCATTTTAATAATTATTTACTGTGTATGTTCAACTTTCATTTGGTCACACCTTTAGAATAGAAATTCCAGGAGTGCATAAAATGCCAAAATTACTTCATATGTTTTATATTATACTACTCATTTTTCATATCGCATGCATTAGCATTTTTATCTAACAAAATAGGTTATTTTCATAGTCTTGAATACGTGTTAACTAAATCGGAATGCTATTTTTTACTGATTGTCAGTTGAAACTTTTACATCCGAAATCAGTAGAAAAATATCACTGATTCATCAGTTAAAAGAAATGTACTAATTCAAGCAGTAGAAAACTAGTTATTTATAGTTGGTTAATGCAAGTACATGTCTTTGCAAAGTCCAAAAGTCGTTCTACTATCTTTAGTTTAGTTCAGATTCTGTGCTTTAAAAGATAAATATTGTGGTTTCAATGTACGAGGTTATCGATGTCAACTGGTATCCGCAATTTTACAATGCGGGGAGACACTACAGATTTAAACTGTTATTTTTAGTGACAGATAGATCAGTGATAATTTTACTGACTCGATAGTGCGGTGATTCAATAAGAAAGGTGGATTTACACCAACAAACGTTTTGTAATCTGCAAGTTAACAGGTCAAATAATTATGAAAAGACAAACAAAGTTATTACTAGTCAATCTGTCTCTTCAAAATAACAGTTTCATTCTGTAAAATCTCGTTGCATTGTAAAATGACAGATACACCGACAACACAGTTAAAACCACTATATTTACCTTTCAAAGCACACAATCTGAACTAAAGTGAACTCAGAATGACTTTCGAGCCTTACAAATACATGTACCTAAGTACGCATAATATGTGTATATTTCGACAACATGAAGTACTTTCACATTACGAAACTTACAGCCGTTCGCCATTGTAAGTTTATGTTGCTACGCAAATGCGAGACCGTTTATCTCAGTTGGTAGAACGTCAGCCAAAAGAAACAAGAGAATGTGTTGCGTTTTGGGGTGGCGGTTCGATACCAACCACTTCCAAAATTTCCTTGTAGTACATGTAGGCTAATAATTTGGTTTTGCGACAAAATAATTGTACTTAATTTATTTCAAACCGTAATGCGCGGTTTTTGAATCCTTGTGCTTTTTATTAATCGACTATAAATATCTGATTTTCTTCTGTTTGTATAAGTGGATTTCATTTAACTGAAGAGAGTAGTAGTTTTCTTTTTCTACTGATTCCGGATGGAGCAGTTTCAACTGGCAATCAGTAAAAAATATCTGATTCCGATTAAGAGTGTAAGCAATAATACAGAGTAGGTATGCTACAATCTTTGTTAGTATATTTTTCCTCCAATAATATGCATATTTCCTTGATAGGTGGTTTGAATATACTAACTGTAAAATGAAGAAAAATCTTCGGGATGTGCTAAAAAAAACTATTATTTTTTACTCATTGCGTGTAAGTTTACAGTAAATTGCAGAATATATTTCCTCAAAAAATGTCTTAGAATACGCGCATCTCAGAAATGCTTCTCGCATATTCAGAAGTTAAAAATAAATTTTAATGTAAAAAGAACGTATCCTCTGTGAAATGTAGCATACGTTCTTAGTATTACACCACACATCAGAATGATATGGGGGAAGAGGAAAGCACTGCAGGAACACGAACAGTAATTTTTGTTCTTCTGTAAAAATAAGTCGAACGAGGTCAGGCCAAGGTCACAGATCGGCAAAAGATATGCCATGCGCCAACTCTTTCTCGACCAGGTAATTCACAGTTTATTTCTGAGAAAGTCGGCCAGAATGGAATTCCGGGAATCACAATAACCACTTCAAATTCTCCCCGTTTTCTATATATACGTTACGTTAAGAACGAGTTAATTCAAAATACTTTGGTTGTATTGTAACAATATTCTTAACCAAATTACAATACTAAATCATTTGTTTACAGTAAGGCACAAGTGTTGATTTTTGACAAAACGGGAAATATATGCCACTTTAAAGATTCTTGCGTGTATCAAACCACTCTGTAGAAATTTTCAATCTTCCCATTGCCCAAAAACAATGTGACTCGATTCCAGTTTTCGTTCTCCTAGAGCAGAAAGAGACTGCGTAATGTCTGCTTTATTTGAGAAGTATAAGTATACTGGAAAAAACGCACACAAAAACACATTGCGATATTTTTTGTGGCCGCTTATCTGTAACTAGTGCATCGTAAACGTGGCCGTTGGACGTTAGCAGAGTTAAACACAAATTGTTGGAAGTTTATTTTGTTTTTTTTTATTAGTTTCAGGACATTTATAAATATGGTATGGTACATTCTTTCACTTGAGACCCACTGACAAATCATTTAACGATATTTCAACTTTTCAATTGCGAACTGTATATTGATATACATTAGCAAAACGTAATCTGTGTTTATTCTTAAAACGCGATTTTTAGGATGAGTTGCTGAATTGCAAGCAAATCTCTTCCAGTGTTCCTGACTCCCAGGGCATATAACACAACTCCTACAACTAAGATTGTATACTTGTATATTTTCTTTAACATTAACATATCCGTATCTACCAGTGTGGGACTTGTAACAGCAATGAAATTCCACTCTTATGAACCAGTTCTGTAACAATATCTTACAAATTTACATGCTGCGTTATAGAAAAATTCCCAACGTTTATTTATTTTCTACAATTCTAAGACCCTAGAAATGAATTGTTTATAGATGTATCTGTAGTGAAATGCAAAATATTTTTAGGCTCTAATTCGGATGAACATTTTTTCCTTGTGGTGGCTCTATATTATATTGAAATATCTGGATGATTGAGAATCACATCTTTGTTACTTTTGAAATTCTATGTGAAAAAGCGTCAAAAAGGACCAAATTTTTTCCTCTCGTATTTTCATAAAGAATAATTTTCCTGCTGTTAGCTCACGTTACGCTTATATTTTACACACTAATTATCTGTAACAATTGGATCAAAAACAAAACATAATCAGCAAACCAAAACTAAAAAATACAATTGCAACTGACCAAACCATGAAAGCACACTTGTTACAGTTATTACCTAGTCTTGCAAAACCCGTCTATAGTTGCAGAATTAGTATGGATGTTTTATAAGTCTCGTCTCTTAGCTTGTGTTATGTGACTTATGGCTTCAAGTCTACATTTCAACAACTTATAGACTTGCGGACTTTTTCGAGTTATTTTATAGCCTCTGTGTGACGTTGATCTTCAAAGGCGGCCGTGTTGGATTTTGTAACCTTGACTTTGAACTTATCGTGATCAACGGCGGCATTAAACTTGACATTCGAAGGAAACCTCAAAAAGTTAAAAAAAAAATCAAAATAAAATATTTTATAATAGCTTTTTTTAAAAAAATTTTATTACGCCCATCTGTTAAAATCATGCATTGTACTGTCTCAATTCCTAGAAACGGTTTTGTTTTTCTAAAATTTTGTATTTTATAACATTTAAATATAAAAAATGGTTTAATTTGATTACTGATCTTTTTATTTTTGGCTATTTTTTTTAATTTTTTAATTTTCGCGATATTTTGTTTCTATGTTATGTGCCAAGGTCATTCCGAGTGTAAGATCAATACTCGCCGCTAAAGATCAAAACACGAAGTTAAATGTATAACTTTTCTCAACATGGATGCAATTGATTTTTAAGTTGGTAAGCATGACTTTCCTTCTCTTTAAAAGTAATAAATCTAGAAATGAAAGCATAAACGTATGCAACAGTAGTGAGAAAATTATATATACACATATGTGCATTGCCCGGGACTTCAACACAGAAAACCTTGTACTATAAGCTATAAGCTGTTCACGGTAAAAAGAGCACTTTTGAAAGCCCTGCTTAAGATCTACATGTTTACACGTTATGTATTCCTCCGCCGTATGTAAGATTAACATTACTATGGCCCTCATCACTTTATTCATGCGTCGGTCAAATTAAGATGCGAAATTATTAAGAAAGTAAATACTTTACAAATCTTCTCATTTTTACACTTCGATGCATTAATAAAACAGAACGTGAAAGAATTAATTTTAAGTTATCACAAAAACTTTATATTCGACGTTAAGATATGGAACTACTCTCCATCCATCGTTGCCAACTACACAGGGCGAATGTCACTCAGCGCATCCATTAAAAGTTATGTGTGCAGGGGCAGTGACTTTTTTCTAAGGTTCATTTGTAAAGTGCTCACTTTATCGTGAATAGTTTTTAGCGTGCAATACACTGCATTACAGAGGTCTGATTCGCAACATCAAACCTCTAATTCTATCAATATAGTGCTTTAAATGATAGGGTTTAGTAACCCAAAATATTAACATGGCCTTTGTTTTAAAAATAAGTGACTGAGCCTAATAAAACAGGTAAGTTTACATGGCCTACCGTAGCGCTACTTGTGTGAAGAATTTGAACGGGTGCATACATTTCGCATATTGTTGCAAACCGGCCTATGGCTGAACTATAACATATGGATAATATGTATATATATATATAATATGTAATATAACATAACAAATGGATAATTAAAAACAATAGGTTGTTAAGCCCCTGAGATACGATATAAAAACTTTATTTCAATATTTGATACTATCGTACAAAATGGCCAGAAAACAGGCTCTGTATATGATACTTACAATGTTTACTGTCTACATATTTACAGTTGGCAATATTAGTGAAAATTGTGTCCCAAATATTATTTGCTCATAGATGTGTACCTTTCAAAATATTTCTTTACCGAATTGTGCAGGTATTAAAAATATTGAGATTTAATGCCGCATTAAATTAGTACATATGAATTACTAGATGTTACCCGTGGCTCCACCTGCGTGCAAAAATATAAAAAACAGACCACCAACCAGCGCATACTCAAATGGTTGGTGGCATATTTTATATATTCCCTAGGAAACTGTTCGTTTTTTCCGAGATTAAAAGTACCCTATGTGCTAATCCAGAATATAATCTACCCCTGTACCAAATTTCATCCAAATCCGTCTAGCCGTTATGACTTGATTAACAAACCAACGTACAAATTTTCGTATTTTTAATATTATGAAGATTTCTGTTACGAAATGGAAATCAAATTGTTTGCACACGTTACACATAATACTATGCTAATATACGATAAAACAATTAAATATTATTTTAGGTAGGTGAAATTTATATCGGTAAGTTAGCGTAGCGGGATAATACAGTAATGATGGTATTTATTACAACATAAACCGCTTAACGAATCGAGTTTTGTGCTCATTGGCATGTAAAGTGGATGATATGACAATGAACGCTGCGTAAAATTCAGTTGTACCACAGCGCTATGATGATGATACATAGAAATTAACGCACATGGGAATTTAACGTTAAAGTATTCAATTGTTTCGTGCGATATCATTAAGCTCTGCAATATCCATTATTATTTCATTTCAATTGCACCTCATACGCTTTTTAATTCATAGCCTTTGTTGATGATAAATCCAATAAACTATTATTTGAGGTACACCGCTTCACAGGCATAAAAATTTAATCAGTTAAATGGAAAAATTAATAAAGAGATAATTTAAAGTATATTCTTATAAAGTGTTTGGAAAAACGTAAAAGGTACCACATTTATTAAAACTTTTCCGAAGTCAGCAGTTATTCTTCAGTAAGTGCGTTTTTTCTATTGCCGTTTCTGAAGTGCACAATTTGTTTTAACGTGCATTTAATTTCCGGAAATATTTCTGTGTGATCAGAGGCATGTTGTCACAGCGCCAAGTACAGAGTGATGGAAATACCAATGTAGAATATGCATTGCTGTTCCGCAGTTATCCTACCACCCGAAGCCATAGCAACGTTTATTCGGTTGCTAACAGAATAATGCACCCATTTACGTGTAGGTTCGTTAATATATCCTGCACTCTAAACCTGAATCAGTGAGAATTTCACTAGTTCAGTCGGTTAACAGTGCCTGACTGATTCGACAGTCACTTCAGTGTATTTAACAGAAGAATAATTGAAAAAAATGCCAGTTTTCGTTTAGTTACTGATTCAGAGACATTTTCCACCGATTCATCAGTAATTTTTCACTGTTTTTCAGTTCGTTTTAACAATCATAACGGTACCAATGAAATCAAAACTGAAAAGTAAGGGCATACAATTTATAACTACACGTTTTCTATAGAGAACTACAAGACTTATATTTTCCTCATGCTTATCAATTATAGATTTGGTAGAACAGATGGCAAGGAAAATCTCCGGAAACTACGTGGAAAGGGTGTTTGAGTTCATTACTGGCCACCTCCTGTACTTTTTACATTTTTTAGTCACAGTAAGTTGCCCAATATAAGTAATAAACTATAGTAAATATGTTTATTGTTTCGTAATTATTTGGCTAAATCCAATAGAAACAATATTTAATTCGCCACTGCAGTTAACCATCACTTATTCGATAAGTGGAATTGTTTCACGTCACTAATTCAACCAGAGGAATTTTTCACCGAAACAATCAGTTGTTTTCCACTGATCCTAAGTGGAGCCATTTTCACTGATTCGAGTAGTTGAAGTTTACCGCGGGTCATTGGATTTCCACTTATTCGAATTTAGAGTGTGTGAGGTTGGCATTCTTCCTAAATCTCATTTCCAAGTGTTTTTTTTTTTTCAACAGGGTCACGTGTGTTTGCATGAATTATTTTTTACGTGAAAACGTGTCAATAATCAGATCAATACATGGGGTACCAGTGCAAAAAAAAAACGGCATCGTATCGAAATATAAGTGGTCTCGTTTAATCGGATGAACTACTACGACGAGAAAATGCCTCGGGTTGGCATCACGCATGCGCGAAGCGAAGGTGGAGGGGGGGGGGGGTGGGGGGCGACGACTGGCGGGTATTTTGCGATTGGGCAAAACGTTTTACGGACAAGACATCCCACGACCCCGATGTACCAGCGCGACGATCTCGGTGCCCAACGCGAGTCTCGTCTAGATGCGGCTATTCAAGCGTGTAAAAGCCAAGCGTCAATTTCATCACTTTCGTTCCCACACATTCCAAAAAAAAAAGTATTGTAATACAGTCGCGGTTACTTCAAATATTTCTGAAGCCCTGATTAAGTTCTACTTCCAGGATACACCTCCGCCTATCGCAAACTAAGCTAAAGTACGTCTAGAAAATTACACCAAAATGACAACGCACCGCATTCGTGCGCACTCAGTGTAATAATATTTTGTAGGAGAACTATTTCTTATTAGTGGTTACCGACAGTCATTTTTTCTCACTGTGTTTACTCACATTAATTATGAATGAAATAATATAATTTATTGATTAAATATAATTAAAAGTTCACTTCATCAAAAAATAGACGATTATATGTTAACAGAATTATAAAACGCTTGTGATAGGCTACGTGATATATTTTCGTGTATGTAGGAATAAATCGCATGTTATAAAATTTGATCTGCTGAGGAAATTAAATTTGCTTTTCAGGAAGCAGGCCTTCTAAAAACAGCAAACCTAATGGTAAATATACTGTCTTCCATGCAATCATTTATGCACCTCTGGGAAATATAATTAAATTAATGTGACACTATAAAGCTCACTTAATATTTATAGCTTCCCTAACTTCTATTAATATGTCGTCCTCATTTCCAGGGAAAAAATTATATATGCTGCACATTCATTCATTAAACACGCGAGCAGATGACATCGCGAAAACAGGAACTAACCCGTGAAAAGCAGAGTCGGGTATCACGTATGACGCAAGAGTTAGAAAACTGACAAGCTTTTCCATCCCGTGAAAGTTACGCCAAATAATCGTGACAGGCCTCCATGAAATACACTAGTCAAGGTGTTGCCGGCTTACGTGAACGTACTCGTTAGGCGTTACTTGAAACGTGAATTCATCGTTGAGTTGAGAGTCGATGTGAGAGATCTGATCGGCTCTTAACGACGAGGTCTTAAGAGCCGACGTGGGTGGATTGAGGCCAGAATGGAGCACCCCCGGAATTCAAGAGCGGGGAAAACGGGTGATCCCCGAGTAAATCCGCCGACCAGCGGCGTCATCCGGGGCGCGATTCTCACTTGCGAAAATTTGGATATTGAACCCGGTTCGCCTTGGTGGGAGGCGAGCAGTCTAATCGTTCAGCCACCGTGGCCCTATGTGAAGACATCGTAAACCGGTTGCACTATCGTGGTTTGAAACTCGATACGAGATCGGATCTAAGATCGACACAAAAAACTGTTGCACCATTCCAGTTCAGAGCTGGACTGAAGCTCGAGATGAAGTTCATATCGAAACGCCGAAATTGGCGGTTCGATATCTCGATCTGAGATCAACAGCCATCGTCGACAAATGTAAAATTCGTACAACAATAATAAACTTAAAACAGATCAAACATCGCACATCTAGTTCTATCTGTAGTGAAAAATACACCTACTTCCATGACGTCATATATTACGTACCAATGGCAGAATTTGTCGCGTACTTTATGTCGATCTCTCACTTTGGAACCAAGATCAAATTGGATCCTGGTTCGGAACTAGGATCGAGAAAGATGTTGGTGTAACCGGGCGTTAGAGTAGGCTTGTTTCGCTCCAGCAGGAAAGATGTCGAGGAAACTAGAAACGGAATGCCAGGGAGCGCCAGTCAAAGGGCAAAGCAGACTGGCTCGACAACGCGGATTTTCGGCGCGTGATTGGGGGGGTGGCAGAAAGTTGGTTAACTCGGTGCCACAGTCCGTGATGGAGGAGCATTAGCGGCGCCGCAGACGGAGACAGAGGTACGTTTGGAGGAAAAGGAAGATATCCAACGAGGATATCGCAAAACCATTAAGACGTTTAAGCAAGTTACTAGGGGGGTTAACTTCGCCGGAAATGGGGTGGGAACCGCGGATTGCCAACTTCAGGCAGGAATCGCGTATGGTAACTTCATCAACGGCGCCTGCGTTACACCCGGGCGATCTGTTCCCGGGGAAACGAAGAAGCCACGCAGTAAATACAAAACATTACACTCAGACACGTTCCGAAATCCCATACAATTAAATTCCGTGATCTACATCAGCAATTGCTCCGTCAGTTCAACCCGTCTTGGAAAGGTCGCGGTGTTTTTTCCAAGACGCTATGACAGTAGCAATCCAGTATCTGTGAGAAATTAACCAAACTAGTAAGAGTTAAATTGAAATTTGTAATGAATTTTCTCGTTTTCAGCCAGAATGCTTTCCACTCAAACGGTGAACAATAATGTTTGACATTACATTAACGGGAGCCTTTCTCTTAAGCAAGCAATTGATGGATATAAAGACGCTATCAAATTATTACTATACGCAAGAGGGAACACTGCAGTGCAAAAAGTAGTCGAATTCCAAACAGAGAATTTATAATTACGAAATCATTTGTTGCTTACACTTATAATATTGCTAACGTTTAGAAAAGCAACGGAAGTTCGAACGGTAAACGGAATTAATCTTTAATGATCATGGATCACCCATATTTTTTTGTAGATACCAAATTCACGGTTTAAAAACTTTGTTTGAGAAAAGTTAATTTGAAACATTTATATTTTACGTTTATAAAAAATCTTTACCTACGACATAAATTCATGTATATAATAATATATGTTGTAATTTTTGTGCCTTGAATGTAGTTTATTATTTAGATTTTTGAAACAAACATATATTTTCTGTTATGGAAAACTTAAGATTCCAAAAAATAAAAATTTATTAAAAACACTTTTTTTCAAAACATATACTGCAGGAGATTTTGATACAGCTGAAGTTCTTATTTGAAATTTTCTAATTGGGTTTAGTGTAATGTTACTAGTGTAGTGAAAATTATCTTCTATTTAGAACGGCAGGTATATGAGCTAATGGCTAGCTACAACTAACACTGTTTCTAGCATACGTTGTACTTTTTACTTGTAATAATTTGCTTCAGGAACTATATGACGCAAATATGAAGTCTCACGTATTATTCGCGTATTTTTGACAGATTATTTCAAATTTTATTCTTATTGGATGCTTTGGATTAATATTAACAGTTTTTTTAGTCGCCATTTATCTGACTTCCGAAGAACTTTGGCGAATATCACTTCAGAACGAAATGTGTTTTTGTTTACCCTCAGTCAGCAGACTTATAGAAACTAACCATACTGCGAAATGATAAATATTATGATGTAACCAAATTCCAAGGTGGCATCATTTGTAGTACTTCAAAAACATATAGCACGAGAAGAAATATTATACATATAGAAAAGTAATCTTTTACTTTAATATTTTTGGACTGCAAAAGATCTTGAAAGAATTTCACAAAAATGTCCGATGTCATTTTCCTCGAGTTTCAGGTTATTAGAAAGGCCCTGCACTGTTAAAAAATTCCGCATATTTACAAACATACTTACGGATATGTACAGTAGATATACAGAAACCCGGTCCGTAATGACGAAAAGCGGAGCTGGGCTCCTTAAATACAAAATACGAGAACGAACAATACCGAGGATTTACAAAGCTTTCGTCGCCCCACTGCAACGAGAAAATTATATTTTCTGCGGCAGGTATGGTCTCCATGTATGACGTGTTTAGTGAGTTCATAAATATGCCATGTATCTCAAGCGTTTTATACCTGTTTACATAAAAAATAGGTTATTTTTCGTTAAGTTAAATATATGCCAATATTTTAGTGATAAACTACAATATTATATTCATAATTAATATTAATAAAAACGGTGAGAAAACACGTGTTTTGGTAGCGCCTAGTAAGAGATAGTTCGATTGCAAAATATTATTACAAGTGAGTGCACATGAATTCTATGCGTTGATCTTTGAAGTAGTTTTCCAGACGTAGTTCTGCTTAGTTTGCACGAGGCGGAGGAATACACTGGCAGTGGAATTTTAGCAGGACTTCAGAAAAGTGTGAAGTAACTGTGAATGGATTATAGACCTATTTCTTCATAAACATCAGCAAGTAGCATGAGGCGTCTTCAACAGTTATAAAATACACAACGTTTAATAGAAACTGAAAAAGTTTCTTACGTGACAACATAACAAATGAAAGCTGTTCATGATAAAGTGAGCCCTTTTGAAATCTACGTTAGAAATAAGTCACTGCTCTTAGCTGCATATATCTTAACGGGCGCAGTGAGTGACATGCACCGAGTAAAGTTAGTAACGGTTGATGGGAAGAAGTTTCATGTCTTAACGTCAAATAAAATATTTTTGGTAACCATTTGTGATTACATAAATTATTTAATTAGCTTTCTGTTTTTTCTTCTATTTTTTAATTCACCGAAGTGTAAAAATGAGCAGATTTGTACGATATGTATTTTTCTAATAATTTAGTTTTTTCGCTTGACCGACGCATGGATAAAATGATGACACCCATTGCTGTGTTAATTTTACATAATGGGGAAAACTACACCACGTGGATACACGTAGATCTTAGGCTGTAACACCCATAAAAATTGGGTTTTTATGAATAAAATTAACTTATATTATTTACCCTGTTCTTATTGCTACACATATTGTCATGCAAGATTTTATGTAATATTTTTTACGTACGTCACTTATATGTTTCAACTGCCTATGTAAATTTTATTTATTTTTATTAATTTAATTTTTCTTAATATGTAAGATTTTTAAAATTTATATGTATGGTGGCAATAATATTTATGTGTAATTTGGATAGTCTAGTTCATTTTTCATTGTGCATTTATTCTTATATAGTTAATTAAAATTTTTTTGTTGTGATCTCAATTTTGTAAGTTTTTCTATTTTTTATTGTATTATATCTCAGTTCCGAGATCACGTATTCTCTGGTTTTTCATGATTTAGGTCGTTAGAAGTGGTTTATGTGGGTGGTTTGAATAGTTAATCCCCACTGGCCCGCAGGTTTAAATCGTGATTGTTGATTGGCTGGCGCTATAGGCCCCTTTAAGATAGCGTCAGCCTGCAGAAACTAACGTTCTCTTCGCTAGCAGCCTCCAATGACGTCAGACGTAGGCCAGGACCTCCCGTCTGAAGTGGACGAAGAGGTAGGGCTTTAAAATAGTTTTAGGGCGTGTAGATGTGTCCCTGAACCAAATTTTAAGTAAATTTGTAACCAGCTATGTAGCTTATGTCAATGGTCGCCCATTCGCGTTGAGACAGATAGTTTAAACACGCCGTCTACGTACGTGTAGAGCGGAGCTCCACGTATCTCCACCTCAATTCCTGCTAAGCCATTTTCCTGCAAGAGCATCCTGTCTTCAATCCACTTGGTGATCAAAAGATAAATCTTACAAAAAAATCTGACATTTTCATCTGGAGATAATTTTATTTGCAGTTTGATTCAGCTCGATGTCCGTTAGCATCAGTACCCAAGCGACGCCATCTTGACTTTTATAAGCACTTAGATTTCCAGCACACATACGCCCACTGCAAGACCTGTGATAAGAGTAGTTTCTACCAGAGCTAGACTGTTTAGTAAGAGCAGAATTTGTTTTCAAATAGCATTTACTACAGAGAACAGTTTAATTAATTTTATTTTGAAACAAGTATAAACAGACTCTGGAAAGTTATTTCACGTAAACATGAAAGGGTTCAAGTAGGCTAGGCATGACCACTTTGAGCGTTTAGGATAGTTTATTTTCTTTATAGCTTTCCTCATATTGCCATCAGGGTTTTTAATTATTTCTGATTTAAACAATTTCAATATAAAAGGAAATGAAAAGTAAAATAAACGAAATATATTCAAAGGGCGTATCTGTTTTGTCGTCTTCTCTACTGTAGTGTAAAGTTAAACTATTTCTTACCTTGGATCTTACACATGTGTTTACTAGAGATTTAAATTGTCCGGCTTATTTTGACGTAAGTAAACGAAAGGTGTACGTGCCAAATGCATAGAGGATGCTAATGGTAATAAACTTGTTCCCCTACCGGCCCAGGACTGCTTCGGCAGCTTACTACAGAGGCAGCTTAGGTAAGATCACATCCTGTCCCACCGATGTATTGCAAGTCATCTGAACAGGCTGGTCACTCAAGTATTATGTGTGTTGTCCCAATGCTGCGTATGCAAATTCTACACCACACACAGCACAAATTTATGTGAAATATAAAGCTACATGTCAAGGCTAAGCTTACAAAAGTGCTCATTTTACCGCGAATAGCGTATAAAAAACTTTATTCACCAGTACTTCGACGGAGATTGCAGGTGAGTGATTTAGAGCTGTATGCAGCAAAGCTTCAGGCCCCGGTTCGAATCTCTCAGGTTTAGAATTATTTTACTTCTTCAAACGTCGTTTTCGTACTCAGTAGAATACCCACATAATGAAAATTGAGGAGAGTTTTTCTTCTTCTTCTTCTTCTTCTGGAATTACAAAACACAAACTAGGAAATTTACAGAGAGGTTCCCTGCATTCTGTTCTGTGTTCTGTGAAATTTTCGAAAAGGCTGTTTTTGAAAACCAACGTGCCCGTAATTTTGCGGGCGAATACTGGATACATTTTTACCAGCACTTCTCCGTAAATTGAAGGATTTCTTTTAAAGTTCAAATAAACTGGAGTCGAAAACCTTGCAAAAAACAAGGAATGAATCTCAAGCCTTTTGGTGACCGGTATAATTGGCCATTCGCTGCGTTTACAGCTTAGCATTTAATAGGTACGATTATAGTATGCATAGGACAATGGAGTAAACCCTACAGTTTATTGAATAAGAGAAAAGTTCGAGTCCGTAATAATGGCAATAAACGTCACAGACGTTTTCGATAAGAAATTTGTGGTTAACATTGAACGTAAAAAAAAAAACTTGCACGCTCAGAAACAAATAATACACTTTCGGATTCCAAATTTGTTCCATTTAAAAAACATGTAATAACTAAGTTCTGTCCGTGGCCTCGTATTAGGATTTAACACACTTAAATAGCCATTAAAATGGAATCACCAAGCGTCAATGTTAAATAAATTATACTTAGGCCTAGTTGCTGATTAAAGGTACAAGCCTAAAGAGTTTTTAAATAGTTTTGAGTTGAGAAATACATATTTTATTACAAATACACGTTTCTTCTTCAATATAACTGAAAGTGTGGTCCAAAGAACACCTACAAGGTCTGAATTGATATTTCAGGAGAAATTATTTCTGGCCTACAGAAAGATTCAAGAAGTTGTCTTGAAGAATACGAAGAATCCTGGGATATCTGGGGAATGCTGTTGGAATATTTCTCTAGCAGCGGTCCAAATGCCACAAGTGTTGAATTAATGAGATTAAAGTAAGTTTCGCGTGGAAAGTAGGGCTGCTAGACCCGAGAGGTATTTACATTCCAGATCGTTCTCGCAATTTGCATTATCCCGTCACGCAGCGGCGGTGCGAAATTATTATTTCGTATTTTTTTTTTTTTTCCCTCTTACTCTCCAGACACGCCACCTTGCATGGTTGCCATAAAACTGTTCGTTCGTCGCACTTTTATTATTTTACCGGCGCTCTCGTGCGTTAACTGCAATCCTAGCCGCATTACGGAACACGATTGCTGTTCCGTTTGAAACTCTTCCACGCACGGCAAAAAAATACCGCACCCGCTAGATATCATCATCTCTTGGCCAGTTCATGTGTACGGATGTGTAATTCGAATCGAATAATGCGAAGCGGTATACCGCAGAGCTCAGGTTCTACAGTATACTCGCCCCGCGTGTCATTGTGGCTGCAATGTGATGGGGTAAGTAACTTAAATAACTATGATTTTTTTTGGGTACCTTTGCTGAAGCCAATGAAAAGTGTCGACCAAAAACGCTGTAACCTTGTAACCATGTCTCGTTCAAAATAACTTAATTGCGTTCTGTTGGTGAAAAAAATACATTCGCGCATTACTGACTGTGTTTAACATTGTACTAAGCCATAGCAGCTATCAGTGATCCCTCTTACTACTAACGTTCTTTAAAAAGGCGTGACAATGACTCAGACATAATATTTGAGTTATTATGGTAGTTATTGATAGTATATATAGTTTAGTTTAAGAAATTCGAGTTGCACAATAACAATGAGCACTTGAGGTGGCATGAGTGTATTCTAGGATGAGTGTATGAGGATTCTAGGTGATATGCTAGGTAGAGAAGTAGCTGGCTGCATGGAGAGGGTCAGGGCAGAGCAGCAGTTGTTGAAATAGCAATAAGTTAGAAGCAAGGAAACGGAAGGGGAGTTAAATGGAGAGTATAGCATTGATGAGGCTGCAGGGGTGGTGATAGGAGGTAAGCAATGTAGGGTGGTAAAGCAGAGTACTAGTATAAAGATAATGGTGGTGAACTGTAGGTGGGTGTACAACAAGCTGGAGGGCTTCTGGGGAAAGGTTGAAGGATATGGGGCAGATATAGTGGTAGCTGTGGAGACTTAGTTGACTGAGGAAGTACTGGACATTGAGTGTAGGCAGGATAAGTTCACCATCTTCAAAAGAGACAGGGATGGGAGAGGAGGAGGAATAATGGTGTGTGTAAGGAAAGGGCTAAAAGGGGGCGGTAGAATGGGTTAGTGAGGATGTCGAGGTAATGGAAATTAAATTGAGTGGTAGTAGTAATAGGAGTATTACTTTGCTGGCAGTGTATAGACCACCAGGACAGGGATGGCAGGCAATTGAGATGATCGATGAGAGGGTCGATAGACTAAAGGACAGGCAGTGGGTTGTTTTAGCAGGGAATTTGAATATGCCAGGGGTGAAATGGGTAGAGGGTGCAGAAGGAATGGGTAGCATGATGCAGAGAATGGCAGCACAGTTAGTCAATAGAGGATTAGTCCAGGTAGTAGAAACCCCTACGAGATGGAATGAGGGGGGTGTTGGGCCAGTGCTTGATGTGGTGTTGGTCAGACCTAGGAATGCTGTAGTTGGTGCAATAGTATTGGCTGGTATAAACGACCATCATATCCCGGTTGTGGAAATTGGGATTGGCAGGATGAGGGAAATGCAAATGGCAGAAAGGTTGGTGTGGCAGCATGGGAGAGGAGACAAGAAGGGGGCAGAAATATTCCTGAGAGACAGGTTTAAAAAATGGTCTATGGAAGAGGGTGTAGAGGGGTTGTTGAGGAAGTTTAGAAGATTAATGGAGGTTATGGTGGAGAAATTTGGGGCAATGAAAAGTTTACGGACTGGGGGAGACCCGCCATATTATGGACAGGAGATTTTGAAAATGATGAAGAAGTGCAGAACATTTCATGCCAAGTAGAGAAATGAAGGGATGATAAGATCTAAAGAAATGATGAAACAAATGGGTAGGGAGCTTGAAAGGAAGATCAAACAGGCAAGGAATGTATTTCTGGGGAACATGGTAGAAGAAGGAAAAGGCAAGGAATGGAGGAAATTGTTTAGGTATGTTAGGAGGTTAAGGGGAGGAGAGGAAGGGCTCCCTCTGCTAACAGGAAGGGATGGTAGGCATGCGACAAATGACCAAGAAAAATCAGAGATGCTGAAAGGACAGTACTTGTCAATGTTTGAGGCAAAGGAGGGTTGGAATAGGAGGGCAAACAGGGTTCGGGGGGTGTTTAGTGAGTTTAAGATGAGGGAGTGGGAGATAGAAAAGGTAATTAGGGGTTTGGAGAGCAGTAAAGCAGGGGGACCAGATGGGATAGGAAACGCAGCACTAAAGTTTGGTGGCAAGGAGTTCGCGAAACATTTAGATGTGCTGTTTAAAAAGTCCTTAGGAGAGGGTAAGTTACCACAAGATTGGACGGATGCTATGGTGGTACCTATACAAAATCAGGGAGAGGATAGGGGGAGGCCTGGCAGCTTCAGACCGGTGAGTCACACATCAAGTACAGGAAAAGTAATTGAGAGGCTAGTTGTGCAGTATGTGGTGAGGGTTATGAACAATAGGAATTGGTTGGAGGAGTCCCAGAATGGTTTCAGGAGGGTTTACTCATGTGAGACTCAGCTCGCTGGGTTATTAGAGGATCTGGTGTAGGTAGTTGATGAGGGGAAGCAGGTGGATGCCTGCTTCATAGATTTTGTGAAGGCATTTGATAAGGTGCCCCATGGGAGATTGATGAGGAAAGTGGAGGCGCTGATACCAGACAGGAGGGTAGTGGAATGGATAGGGGACTTTCTCAGGGGGCGAAGGCAGAGGGTGAAAGTGGGGGAGGCAATATCGGAGGAAGAGGAGGTTGCGTCAGGTGTACCACAGGGAAGTGTGCTGGGTCCTTTGTTATTTACCATAATGGTAAATGACATGGGTTTGGGGATTAGGGGAAAAATCAGATTGTTTGCAGACGATTGTGTTGTTTATGCTTTGGGGGGAGAGGGGGGCGGAAATTTGCAAGTGGACATTAATAAGATATGGGTGTAGACCAGCAAAAATTAAATGAAGATAAATGTAAGGAAAACTAAGGTAGTGAGTTTCAGAAGGAAGAAGATGATAAGTAGGAACATGTACAGATGCGAGGGACAAGAGATAGAAGAAGCAGCAGAATATAAGTATCTAGGGATTGTACTGCAGGGAGACCTCAGGTGGAAAAAACAGGTAGAGAGGGTTGTTACAAAGGGAAGAAGGGCTCTGGGTATGCTGGAAAGGGTGCTGAATGAAGTCAGCTGTGAGGTGAAGGAGAAGGCGTATGGCACAATGGTACGGCCAATGTTAGAATATGCTGCAGCAGTATGGGACCCGTATGTGGAGGTGGAGGTGCGAGAACTTGAAAAGGTGCAGAGAAAGGCAGCAAGATGGATGAATGGTAGGTGGAGAAGGCAGGGGCAAGATGGTGAGGAAGAAGGGAACTACAGGCCATCAGTGATGATGAAAGAAATGGGGTGGAGCTCATTGAAGGACAAGAGGAAAGTTGAACGGTTAGTCAGGATGTACAGGGTGGTGAATGAAGAGGGAGGGGCTACACTGCAAGCTAAGTAAGGGGGTGTTTAGAGGAAGAGGAAACAACAGTGAGAAGCTTCAGAGGGCTTGGAGGAGAATAGAGCGGGGTAGGCAGTCCATGCTTGTGAGGTCTGTGAGGGAGTGGAATGTGTTGAGGGAGGAATTGGAATCTGTGAGAGGGGTTGGTAAATTCAGGAAGGTAGTGGAAAAGGAGTTGGTTGGGTGAAGGAGTGTTGAGAGAGCTCGCCACCGGGCGGTAGCCTAATTGAGAGTGTATGTATATGTATGAGTGCAATCGTTCATAGTATCAGTGTACAAGATTGCTTTATGTATTGTTTATAGGCTAGACATTGTATGCATTCTGGGGTGTGTTGTATATTTGGTTACGTGACTATGCACGGTTTACTACAAACCGGCCACAAATAAGGTATTTCGTGTATAATAAATACATACATAAATAAGTCAGCGATCTCTAAAATCAGCAGGCTGGGGTTGTATCAAAAGGTATTTTACGTTGAGTTCTCCAGGCAAACAATATCCATAATTTATTACGAGTATTATAACGTTACGTGTCGGGTAAAATTAAGAGTGAGTATTTCATGAACAGGGGGTCATAAAAAACGAGAGTAGTAAATTTTGTTATCTGTAACGGTAAAACTGTTAGAAATTTCTTTACTGAAAAGAATTAGGAATTCTTAGAAGAAAACCAATATGTAGACAGATTTTAAAAAATCTAATTTTCCGCTTCCCAAATGTAGTATCTACTTCTATATACGCTTTTATTTTATACAATATTTCGACTAGTATATCTGGCGTGCTTGATATAAAAATAACACTGTTGTATCGTTGAAACTTCTAGACTCGCCCATAAACCCAAGATGATGTTATCTATCATGGAATCTATAGTCTCTAAGTAAGAGTTCTTCCAATGTCATTCCTGTTGTAAATAGAGTCAAGATGGCTGAGCGGCTAGACTGCTCCCCCCCCCCCCCTTCAATGGCGAACCGGATTCGATTCCCGGCCGGGTCACCCCGGAATTTTCGAAAGTGGGAATCGTGCCACTGGTTGGCCGGTTTTCTCGGTGATCTCCCGTTTACCACGCCCTTCCATTCTGACGCTGCTCCATCCTCACCTTGTTGTTAATATCCGTCCAAATAACTCAACTACTGTTGTTAAGTCACCCCATGTGTATTGCACTGATGATCACACATCCAACTTTCTGCCAGGGAACACGGCAATAAAACTGCTATAGGCTGTTCACGGTAAACTGAGCACTTTTGAAAGCCCTGCTTAAGATCTACTTGTACGCACGTTGTGTATTCCTCCGCCGTATGTATAATTATCATTAACATGAGCCTCATAATTTTATTCAAACGTCGATCAAGTGAAACTGTGGAAAACTTAGGAAAGTAAACACTTTACGAATCTGCTCATTTGTACACTTCAATCCATAAAAAAAGAAACCAAAAGTGAAAGAAATAATTTAAGTTACAACAAATGTTTCCAACACTTTTTATTCGACGTTGAGATATGGAACTACTTTCCTTTCTCCGTTACCAACTTCACTGGACGCATGTCACTCAGTCGGCCCGTTTAAACATGTGGAAGTAGCAGTGATTTTTTTTTCTTCGGTTGTTTCAAAAGTGTCCACTTTATCGTGAACACATTTTAACCAATTATCTTCGTCCACCACCAAGTCATAAAAAAATGGGCTGTGGCTGTGTTGGGGACACGGCAGTTTGTTTTGCCTGAATACGTCTACGTTGACGCGCTCGGACGCCTCGATGCTTATTTTACGTTCCCGGCACCGCTTCACTCGATTATATGGGGTTTTATGGGTATCTCTGGAGTGCTTTCCAGATGCTCTTTCCAAACATATACGATTTCTGTATTTCGACGTGGCTTTTTGACGAGTATAGGCCGACGTTGTATGTTTTCATAATTTTTTTTTGTATTAAACTAGTACAATTTCACCATAACCACGCCACACAATTGTTTTTATACACGCAATCGATTGACCTTGACGAGATCTGTTGATTGAAACAAACGAGCGTCGTAGCTTCTCCTAGTCAAAAGTTATACTAGGCGGAATTACGAGACGCGGCGAAACGAACTCAACGTAACAGTCTTTGATACTCTGGCAATCGAGTGGTGTAATTGAATTTTGAATGAAGACGATAGATTCGGAGCTGCAATGCCAAACTCTACCCCCCCCCCCCCCCCCGATTTTGTTATCATCGGTTTTTTCTGGATTGCCTCCCACTATGGTCGCAGATTTAAAGATGCAGCTTTGAAATGCTGATGCTTCGCAGGTCGCATCGTGAGGTTAATCCGGCAGTTCTGCCCGGGGTAATTGCGAGGCTGATTCCGGCTCGAGTTTCTCTCGCGCACGCCCGCGACGGACCACGCGGTAATGCACGGAGGCTTTGGCCGGGTCCGCGAGCAGCCGCGATGCGACGGGATAATATTAGCGGCATCGAACGGCACTGCGTGTGAACCCCCCCCCCCCCCTTTACCAATCAAGCCAACAAATCCAACAAACCGCGCGGGCAACGTAATCTCGCCAGAGTGGCTGGCCACCGTGGCGATGCGCGAATCGGCGCATCACAAAGCGCAGTGGAGTTACGCGGCGTATTACCGTCCCGGGCGGGAGCCGCGAGCTATTTTTTTTTTTCGTGTACTGGAAATGACGTTGTTTGCCAACGTCGGATCCGTGTTTTTAGCTCTGCGGTACATGGCCGGCTCAGCTAGCTTTGTATTCTTTCGCCTCGTGGAAATATAATCACTTCCATTTGCTTGTTCCCATTCCTCCACGGTCTGCGGCCACGGAAAAGTCGTACTATCTGAATTGAACTTCCGTATAAGCAACCACAGACTGATATGATTATAAGTTTCCTAAATAACTCATGTATCACATACGCTTCTTTTTACTCCCGTAACATAAGAGTAAATATTTCCATACCTACATTAAAACATCTACATGATTAAAACATTAAAAAGATAGCATGAAATCAATTCTTATATAAAATATTATGAAAGAAATTTTGGACGCATAATTTGTAAAGTAAACGCATCTTCTTGAAATTTCAAATAAAATTGTACGCTGTTAAAATACTTTCCATAATTTTAAGGTAAACTAGTGCTAATTTTTTACCAGAAATCTCTGTAAAATTACAGTAAGTGATTTTTCAAAAACCGGACTTCAAGTAAATTTCTGACACCTTTCCAGGAGTTCACGGAACATCGATGTTAATCTCCCAGTTGGATTTTTTTTCTACTTCTGGCTGGAAAAATTTGGCGCAGTTCGCTCGGCCAGTGTAAACACGACAAGACGAGCGAAAGTTGATGTTCGGGGGTGCTCCGGCAGATAGGGCGAACAAACGTTCGCTCGGGACGTTTGGTCAGTGTGGACGGCTTCTGCAAACGAGCGATCTGTCATTTGGCGTGTTCGCTGGGTGTAAACAGTGCTCGAGCTAGTCTGTTCTTTTTGCGAATTGGGTGTTTGATGTGGAGTGGTCACAGGATAAAACCATTGAATTAATTGAAATGTACAGAGGTGGTTCACCATGCTTGTGGGATCCTCAGCATCCCGAATACAAGAAGGATGCTGTGAAAAATGATGCTTGGACAGCAGTAAGCATCACTATTGACTGTACCGCCATTGAAGCAAGAAAGAAAATGGAATCTCTAATGGCGTCACTCAGACGAGAACGGCAGAAATCACAGATGCAAAAATCGGGCGCAGGAGCTGAAGAAAGCTACAACAGCAAATAATTTGCATATAAAAGTTTGCTATTTTTGATGGACAAGTACAAAGGAAGAGGGACGGATGATACGATGAACGTAAGTAGACTGATACACATATTACAACTAAGTAGTTAAATAACGTTGAGAATAACATGTGCATGGTACAAGACATGCCACTACCAAAGTGTACGTTAAACAAAAAGTACACACTATATAAAGGTAACTTTTAAAGACATATTGTTCATTACAGTTAGCTAAATTGAAAACAAACACGTAAATATGGTTCAAACTACTTAAATACTTTGGAATTACATTGTTGCGTAACGAACTCCATATTAACATCTACAGCAAGAACAACACACATTATTTTTATGCTGTAACATACGTGTACACATTATTTCAGGGCTGATATTATTACAGTATCGAGTTATTTAAAATTATAAGCACAAATAAGCAGTTCTAATCTACTTAATTACAGTGCAATTTTTTATGCTTATGTTTAACAGGTATTTTAAAAAGCGTTCATATTTCAATTCACCAATTCTTGCCAAGGCAGTTTGTGTACATAATTCACATACTGAGCAAAAATATGTCGTACGTTTTCTGCAAAATTTGATGCTCTCCTAGCAATAGGTCTGAAAGTAATAAAGGATATAATTTCACCTTCAATCCCTACAGTTGTGTCAATTGAGTGTAATCCTTAGACTGTATCCGATATTTAATGAGGTGCATAAGGAAGTGATCTTTTCGTTAAGAAGTTGTGCAGGTACACACACGGCATAATAACTAACGTAGCATTTTGCGGTTGCAAAAGCACAGGCTTTTGAAGAACTCTAAAAACAGATGTCATTATCCCAAACGTATTTTCTATAACACGCCTTGGTCTGCAAAGCCTGTAATTATATATTCTTTTTGGACTATTTTTCTCATGTGTACCTTGGTAGGGTTTCATTATGTTTCTTTGTAAGGGGAAGTCATCGTCGGCAAGAAAAACGTACGGCACATTTTCATCAATACCGGGTAAAACATCATCAGGGGGCAGATTTAGATCACCATTCTGTAACTTACTGTAAAGTTCAGTTCGCCTGAAAACTCCACCTTCTGATATGCATGCGTCCTTAGCTTCCAACATCTACATATATGAAATTATAATTTGTGTCTGCAATAGCCATCATAAATATACTGAAATTATTCTTATAATTAAAATAGTTACTACCACTGTTTATAGGGGCCTGAATAACACAATGTTTACCGTCCAGCGCCCCTAAACAATGTGGGAATCTCCATTTGTTTAAAAATTCTTCAGAGATAGATAACCATTCCTCGTGAGTCTGGGGTATCTGTAAACAAAAGAAACCAAACACGCTACCGAAATCCAACACATAGTTAGCATACTTTATTACTTCGGCGTCATCCTAGAACCAAGTGAAGCAAGAGTTATCTAGTTACCCCCCCCCCCCCCACCCCCTTCCGTAAGCACTTTTGTACGTGTAGGAACTGTGTTGTGGTGGATATCAGCAACACAGAGACCCCTCTCCACTGCCTTATGGTTGTCAAGTGTAATTCAATACTTTACGTCTTCTATAATCCCCAATGCATGTAAAACGACTGTAAGGCATTTGATTTTCTAAAGCAGCAATTTCTAAGCATTACGTTACCGCAGTCATGTGTCGCCAGTAGCTGACTAAAGAGTGGCTTATATTGTTGTGGCTAGGGTGACAGTCGGATGTACATCATTTCTGTGTGTGGACGGCTATTATAATCGCACGTAATTACACAGAAACCAGAACGTAAGCTGTAAATGCTGCTTGCAGGGGTATTGGTAATATTACTTGGCGGAAAGAAAATATCTCCTCTTCTACCATGTACTGAGTAGTGAAGTAATACCCCCCATCGGAGCGTCACATGATTTTAGGATGGTCCCCTAAGAAATCAAAATGTTGAAACAGTAAGAATACTTAAATTAAACATTCTTGTAATTTTTTACAGACTAACGAATCTACTAGGACAGCGAACTTTGACGATACTTTAGAACATTCATCTGCACCAAACTCGTAGAATGTATCTACTGCGCGTACAGAATCTACACCAGGAATGTCCACATCAGTACAAGCACCTACAAAGAGATTGGTGGAGGACCCAAGAATTCAAGCAACAATGCAAGTCCATTCAACACTTTCAAAAAGAAAGGAGCGTCACGCAAGTGGTATTTTTGGCGAACATGTAGCGGCCAAACATAGGACATATAGCGATCACGTCAAAAGTGTCGTTGAGCATTAAATAGGCAATATATTGTTTAATGCTGGTATGGGCAAGTACAACACTCTTGGATCTCGACCACAATCATATTTCATTCCAACATTTTAGCCCCAAGATTTACATTGTCTCGAACAAGTAATACAGCCGGAAATCCAAGTACAACCACTTTTGTCACCCTCTTACACAACTACAGATTGAAACACCAGCAGTAATTCTATTATCTCGCTACAACCGCATCACCACATTCGTCAACCCCACTTGTTTCTTATATAAACAGTTGTGATACTCAGGTTAACATCTATCACCAATAGAAAAAAAAAACAATGACGTCTGATATTGGTTTAAATACGTTTTGTCTGAAATGTGCGTTGGTTGTAAATTAATTTTGACGATTTTCATACGTTTTACGTATGATTATTTCCATACTTTGTGTTAAAAGCCTTTATATTTCACTTATGTTATTACACTGCATAGTTTTAATAGGCATTGAACAGCAACACTTGTATTCCGACAATTGTTTAGCAATATTTGTTCTATTAACAATTTAATTTGAAATAAATTGTTGTACACAGTTTTCAGTTTAATTGTCTTACCATAATATACTCCCCGTAGAGATGATATCAGAGCTTGGCATACGTCCGGTATTACCTTGGATATCGCTGTTTTTGAAATCCTGACCAGGAACATTAAACTTGCGTATGAGTCGCCGGTTGCAACATACCGTAGTGTTACCGCTAATTTTTGACGAGGTGGTGATGCTTCGCGTCAGATAGTGCCGTCCTTTATGATTTTATCGTCTGTTAATACCAGAAGATGCTCAAAATCGTCGGCGTTGATTCTACGGAAGTTCTGGCAACGCCCATCCTCAGGTCGTGAACTCAACTCGTCACAAAAGACGGCTGCATTTCTCATAGTCCTCTTTTTTAAAAGATTCGATACCTGCATTATTCTTCTCTTCTGTTGCTTTTCCAACAGTAAAACAATTACTATAGGCTGTTCACGATAAAGTGAGCACTTTTTAAGGCCCTTCCAACAGGCATTAACCACTAATAAATACGTTTCATTGCAGCCTCAGACATCAACTTTTGAGAGTGATGAAAGTATACCCCGTATTTATTAGCCACGTGACAATGCTGACATTAAAAAAATATTGTTTAAATATAAAAACTGGCTTAAAATAAAAATACGGAAGGGCCTTAAAAAGTGCTCACCTTTCCGTGAACGGCCTATACAAACGCAGCACTAGCAAAAATCAAGTCGTCAGTGTCGTCCATTTCGGGATATTTCCCCCGAGTAGCTCTTGTTCTACACTGGCGCTCGCTCGCTTAGCGAAAGCAGTTATTAATATCTCTCGCCTGAACGAGCGATAATTCGTTCACAGCAATTTCCTCGCTCTCTCGGCAAGTGTAAACGGGCATATCTTCTTCCGTTCCGAACTCAGACCAAACAAGGGAATGTTTATTCACAACGATTCGCTCGCTCGCTCGCTCGCTCGGCCAGTGAAAACGCGGCTTTACGCAAAAGTACGTAAATATAAAGGGATGGATGAAACATCGAAATTAACATTTTAAACATTGTTAAACAAAACGTTCGGAAAACACGCGGGATTAAGCTACAAACTTGTGGAGCCAATACAACAGGGATCAGCAGAGTATTATATTATAAAATTCTGAAATCCTACATGTGTTTGTTATTTTAGTGGTTGATTAACTGGCATGTCTCAAATAATAATAATAATAATAATAAAGCTTCTTAGTGAAACACTCCCAGTCAAACCATTTTCGAGAAAACAGAGAACGAAGTGGCAAAGAGTTCGGTGTAACGTTTGCGGAATTAGGCAACACTTATGACACCCGCACCATATTTGAAGCGTGTCCCATGTCGTCGCCGTGGTTGGGTCGGCATATTGGTGGTAAGGTACCAACATATAAATTCGAAAATCGAGTTTTCTGTGGATAGAAATGATAATGGCATGCCTACAGAAACGTTTCAGCTGCACGACCCCGACGCACAAAAAGCAGTTCTCAGGGAGGTGCCACTGGCTGACGGACAAGTCGAAGCACGCCGCGAACGCCTGCAATCGTGCCACTGCTGCGGCGTGATGCTCTTCTGTCTCCGCACTCTAAAGCCAAGTACACACGGGCATCTTTCTTGTACAAGAAAGTGAGTACGTTCTTGTACGCCTCGACTTGTATCGCGTGAACGGCCGCCGAGTATGCTAGTTACTAACACACAAGAGCTTGTATACTAGCTAGTGCCATATAAGGACGGTCCTATTTTTCACCATCTTTCTTGTACAAGTCGATTGTAAACAAAACATGTATTTTGTTGATGCAGGCATTAAGCAGGTATGTTAATGTCTGTAATACGATAAAATATTTGATAGTCCCACTATCATCAATAATTCGGTGTATGAATTGAAAAAAAAAATTGAGTTTTGTCTTTTTTTCTATGAGTGATTTTAAATTTTCTACATTTGTAAATATTTAGTACTTGAAATATGTCCGAGTGGACTAAATCTTTTGTTATTTTTTATGGCAGATGCTATTGATAATGCACAAATTACCCCCACAACCCCAAAAAACTGCTTCCAAATCATACATAGTTGACATCAACCATCCACTTTCTTGTTCACCACACCAGCGGGTGTCGTGTGTATGGATCATACAATCCCGTGCATATCAGCTAGTATTAAGTGTTCAAATTCTTTTTCACTTTTATTTTCACTTTCTCGTACAAGCAAGATGCCCGTGTGTACTAGGCTTAAGAAATTACACGCAAATATACTATATGAATGTATGTGCAGAGTGAGAATGAGCGAATGTTAAAGTTATTTCCCATACATTCATGTTGGCGTTCCTACGTTTGCTCAGGAAAGAGTCAAACACTTAGAAAACTTCATAACTTAGTAAGTAGGGTCGATAAACAGTCCATATTTGTAGCCATATGTGTGGTATTATTTCAATGAGAAATATGGGTTTAAACGTCCAATTCAGTTTAAGAATTTTACCAGATTTTTTTTTTTTTTTTAGAGTTCACCAGTGTTTCGTAAACGAGGTTCCGCATGAACCCGCAGAAGAAAATGTCGGGCGGATTGGGATCAGGTGATCGCGGAGGCCAGGAAATGGGACACCTGTGGCCAACCCATCAGCCAGAGAATGTGGATTTTTGAGAACGTCTCGAATGCCTCGTGCACTACGTGCTGAGGAGATAACCGGTCCCTGGCCCTTGTATTTCGTCATGGTGAGACATGGGGATGCCGGATATCTCCCAGAAAGCCACGGCGAAGGCCTGGGGGGAGGAGGAAGGCTCGCCAATCTCTGTTCACAGAGATTCTGTAGAGACATTTCCTATTAGTTTCGAAAATAGTTTGAACAAAAATCACCGGTGCCTGGACGAACAGCAGTCTTTCTGAACTCACAGTATCGGAGTTCAGGGCCCATTAGATTTTCTTTCATATCTCTTATCAAAATTATTTTCATAAAAGGTAGATAGGTTTAAATTAGTAATCAATTACTAAATAACTTCCTTTAAAATTAAACCCCCTCTCCCTAAATAAAACAAAATTGTCATTTAATTTAACTGATTATGTAACAGAGCTCACGACTTTTATTTGGGATCAATGTGGAGGAGGGGGCATTAAAAAGATGTCAAACGATCCGCTTTTACACTACTACCTGATAAGAGAAATGAATAACGTTATACATAGGAAGTACATTAATTAACTTTAATTTTGAAAATATAATAGAGTTAATTTATGGCCAACGGCCGAGCACTGATCAAATTTGTAAGTTCTTTGTTGTCGTTGTTGTTGTTGTTGTTGTTGTTGTTGTTGGGGAACCGTCATGATGGAACCACGTTCGTTGTCTGGTGTGCAGTGGAATACCTTTCGAAAACTTTGAAAAAGTTTCCAGCAGGAAAAAAAAAAAACGTGTAAATATTTCTGTTGAGACGGGGTGCGAACATTTAAGGGCCCACTAACACGTCACTGACGATACCCGCCTATATATCCTCGCCGAACCGCTGTTGGGGACAGCGGGCAAATGGGACGAGCGAATTCTCATCCGCCCCCACATTGTTGTCGCGGGAATTCAATGTACAGTCACGTCCAAAGTGTGCTCCTCCGGTAATGAGACAGTCTGTATCAAAACCCGATACTTTTACTCGTAGGTACAGAAATCAGTCAGCGAACTGTCTTCGGAAGGGAAAGTCTCCATGACCCAAGGCGCACTCAAAATTTTTTTTTTTGTACTTTTACAAGAAAATTCCTTGGAAACCCAGTTGTCAAGCAAATCCTTTGTAAAACTACAAACAGTTTTCTTGTCACATTGGCAAAACATGTATTTGTGATTTTACAAACGATAACCATGTAACTTATTACAACATACGTTATTGAGAAGTTTAAGTACATAAGAATTTTTTTATTTTATTTTTTTTCGAAAATACACCTGATGAGAATAACTAACAAAATAATTCAATATAAAATTTACGACAAAAAATACATTTCAGTAGCACAGGGTCTATAACTGACACCCCGTCATATAAGCCTGCACCCTTACCCACAACACCAACTTGACTGATGAAGTTAAGACTTATTTTTCATAGTAATTATAGCTGCAAGTTCGATCAAGACATTAAGGAAGTTATTTGATTATTTATTTTTAAGAGTTCTGTTTTTGAGTTGAGAGATTTGAAGGACTATTAACAACGAGGCCTAAGATCCGATATAAAAGTTTCGTGTAGCTAGGAAACATTACCAGTTAATGAGTAAAGAGGTAAAATTTTATTTAAACTGTCGTTTTATTATGATAGTTCGAGTTGTCCTAAGTGTTTTGCGTTGTTGAAACTTGGAATACATTTCATTTTGCACGTGCGAACAGCTATTTACTGTTTTGCGGTATTGAGTGTCCGCCATTTTGCTGACGCTCGTGGATACGGGCCAGTGTAGTACAAACGTTTCTTGAGGTCTATTACAAACACAATTATTAGTAAAATTATAAACAATTTCTCAGTAAAAATTAAAAATGTATTTTTTACAGTGTGTGCACCTTCGCCAAATGGGACGGATGCAGCACGTTCTCTTGCAATACTCGCACAATGGTGAGCTGACTAGCGTTATGCCTGTGCAAAACACGACGTGTACTAATGCTGGTATGTATATCTTTAACGTGCAGCTATTTCTCGTCGAGTATTGGCGTTCGGAGTGACTATTTAGACGTCCAGCTGTCTATTTTATCGTAGGAGATGCACGGAAGCAAGTGTCTTGTGCTGTACTTCTCTCCTGTAGGGTTACCGCTCCGTCAACAAGGGTTGCGTAGCACGTCCGTTTTACGCGGATGCACCATACACGAGATGCATTTCGCGCAAGCTCAGACCACGTGAAACGATCCGTAAGTGGATGCTGGGAGATTTCGCGAATAAATCTCGAGACAAGTTCGACTTCAAACGCACACGCGAACTCGAAGCCAATAACAGACCTGCGAAGAAATAAGCGCCGAATCGCGTGCCACCTGGTCTGAGGTATAACTGGCTACAACACTAGGGCAGCAGCCGATGAACAGAAAGCTGAGATTCTGAATTACGTATGACCATGGAGTGTAGACTACAGGTCGTCTACAACGCGAAATTTTCCTGTCTCCGACCATAAGGTTCACAATACGACTTCATCAATCAGCCAACACAAACAAATTGTGACAGTTGAGCGAGTCTGCTCAAGATCTTTCTTATTATAGCTAAATTAGCCGCACAGTGCCGATCATATAAAAGATGCTAAACGCGGGTGACGGAACTGTTGCCTAATCCCGCAGGCGTTACAACGGATACTAGTTCACTGTTTTCTCGGAAACGGTTCAACTAGGACCGTTTCACTAAGAAGGCCTTTTTTGTTATTTCCGAAATGCTGATTTAATAATTGATTGATAAAATAACATACAAATGTAGGATTACATATGTTTAGACGATATTACTCTAGCAACCCCATCGAGCGAGGTGGCACAGTGGTAACTCACTCGACTCCCGTTTGGGAAGACCGGAGTTCGAATCCCAGTCCGGCCATCCTTATTTCGGCCTTCCATGGTTCCCTGAAATCACTACAGGCGACGGCTGGGATGGTTCCTCAACAAAAGCCATAGCCGATTCCTTGCCATTCCTTCCCTAATCCCTATTGCCTGAGCAAATTGCTCCGTCTATAATTACTTCGCTGTGGACGAGAGCCCAACTAGCTACCTACCATTTAGCGACCACTATTTTATTTTTTCAGGGATATGCTCTCACTAATGTTAGATAGTTCAAAAACAAATCCCACAAGTATGTCGCTTAATATCGCGGGGTTTCCAAAATTGTTGTTTACGACCGTTTAAAACTCCGTTTTCGAAGCCTCGTGACTCTTCACATTGACTATAAGCCAAAAATGCTACATATATTTCCTTGAATATAGAACGTACGCCTCATTTTCATAAGCGTAGTAAGCACATATGTTGCTTAAGGCTTTTAACTATTCGCGCCAAGCGTTTATATATTAAATATAAATTGATGGAAAAATATTAATTTGTAGTAAAGTTTATTACGGCTGTTCGACCACGTCTTAAAAGTTCTACAAATTCTGTAACTACTCCTATAATTATTTTCATCTTTTTAGTTCATTTGTAAAGAAAAATTTGCTTTTAATTGGTTTTTTGCAGTTAAATTAGTCTTCTCTTTTTACTCTCACCGATTTTTTTATTGTATGGGTAGACTATTTATACATTCACAGACTCGTCCTTCATCGGTATCGCTTGCGATCAGGCATTTTTTCGTGGGAATTTGAACAGGCATGCTCAATATTCATTATTGATCTTACACGTGGGGGTATGTCGATGTATTTGCCATTTCAATACAGCTCACGAAGATCGGAATCTTCAAATGGTATTTTGTATACACACACGCGGTCGATTTCAAAGTTTGGATGGTCTTTCACCCACACAGCCATGTGTAAATGAGGACTTCCCCGGCACTGGAACTCTACACGCCACCAGTAATCGACAACTTGTCCCACCAAATATATCGTAATTGCTAGTGATTCGACGGGCGCCGGACAGACACCGCACAGACACCTACCGTACATAAGAACAAGTGAAGTTAAATAAAAGCTTGTAAAAATGTCCTGTATCTTATTAAGGGTTTCTGCTACGTAACAGTATAAAACTGGCGACGTATGGAGAATGTGCATTCTGATATAACTACTTCGGGGCAGTTCTCGCAAACGCTTTAATTAGAAACCCTATACCCAATGTGATATGGCGTTTGTACTGTGGGCGCGACAAACTAAACATTCTGAACCAATGTAACTGTGGAACTACCATGGCCAGAAGGCAGCGCCTGGCTACCAACGGTTTTTATTGTTTTACACAATTCTTGTTAAAATATAATGGAAACACATTTGTCGCGAAAGTACCTTATTCCGACTCATACTGAAATTATATGTATATATAATATATACATATATATATAATACAGAATATAATATATAATGTATAATAATATATAATATATAATTTTTTATACATATACACATACATTCGAATTCTGTGACATTGGAAACGTGAACAGTTTATCTGTTAATATGGTGTAATTATTTCGTATCCCATACACGATACCGTAAAAAGTATGCCGTAGTTTCAAATTCACCAATTCGTTTTGAGGTGGAGAGGCTTCCTTTTTCCAACGTCTACCTTACGAGGAGATAGTTTCCGTATGACTCACCTTGCGCGACCTCCAGTCCTAACTGGCATCTAGTATGCTCGCTGCGGTACGACACTTAACATTGACGGTTTTCTACCATTTTCTCCATGGTGAACACACTTTCGGTTTTCAGAAAAAAAAAATATATAGATATATATTGTGGTCGGATGTAATGAACTTGCCAGTTGACTATTACATTTATTATATTAACTTTTTAAGTAAATTATATGTTGATTGCTCATCTCAGTTATTTACTTCAGTGAATGTTATATAAGAGCTGTGAAATTATAAAGAAAATAAAAACAAACATGGGCTGCGAGAACAAGTAAGTGATTTCATCCTCTATTGTTTGCCTTATTTCTCCAGAGGAAAGTTACTTTATCTCATTGAACTTCTATAGAATCTTTAAATATTCAATAACTACTAAAACTGGTTACTGTTTCTTTTTTTTTCTTACTCATATTAAGTTATCCAAAGAACCATGAGTAAGACGTGCACTTCAATAGTTTTTTATGATAAACTACTTTATCAAGAAATATAGAAATTACGCTAGTTGTTTAATGTAAATGGCGTTTTGAAATATCATCTTTACTCCCAATACTCGTAATATTTACGGGGTCTTCGTGAAGTATGAAATGTGTTGTGCCGTCAGGGCACTCGTCATATTTTAAAAGGATCACGTACAGCAAAAAAATACTGGAGATACGTGACCTTTGTAAAATTGCAGGCATTTAGTTTCTGGTCTGAGCAATCCACTGAAAAAAAAAATTAACTAAGACTTGTTGTGTGTTAAGGAAACAAACAAATTAATTAACGTAGTATCACTATAAAACCACTGAAATATACTTTCAATTTTCCTTGTGATATATATATATATATATATAATTATAAATCTTCTGACAAGGGCATATAAGAATGCAACGAAGCGAGAAATCTACAGAAGTGAGGCCGACAATTTTAAATCTTACTACTTACGTAACTTATTTAAATTAACTGTAAGTAGAACTACGACATACACAGCCGACGTTCGCCAGAGTGTTGTAAACATTTTACAGTAGTCACGCAAACGATATATCGCCATAATGTAATGAGAAGAGGATAATAATGTTAGGTGTAAAACTCTCATCGTTGACCATAGGAAATGTAAAGACGACGGGATCTCGCTATTAGAGTTGGTTGCGAATCACTTTGCTATCGACTTAGTGTTCAGCATTGAGTTACGTCAGGAATTGTGCACCAAACATATTCGGCCTGGTCTGTTCGCATTACGAGTAGAAGAATTAGCGTGCATGCACGATCACCAGAGATCTGCATAATTCGCGTTATTATTTCGGGACAAGCCAGGCGCCATCACCCTATAAGTTTCTGAGCACGACCCGTGATTTCGTTGGCTGATGGCATCCATACGAGGTCATGTGCCTATGTAATTGTGTTACAGGCGATTGGCCACTCTGACGTTGGACTGTTACTATTGGTTAAAAGGGCCTTTCACGTCATGCCACAAATACTCTCAGCCAGTGAGGGACGTCAGTAGCACGCATAACACATTGGAATTTAGTCTGCTGCAGCAAAATGACGCGAATTTTGCAGGTATCTAACGATCATTTTGATACGTTTAGTTGTGGTAAAAAGAGATTTTTTTGTAAACAAGAGTGGCTTCCATAATGAGCGATGGGATACCAAACTAATGGTGTCACAATTCAGGGAGACCAGAATTTAGTTAGCATTACCACACACCATTACTTGCCGTACAATTGAGAGCATTTTCATTAAGCAGTAATTCGCAAAATTAGAATTTCCAAATTAAAAACCGCAATATAATTGCAACAACAAATCTCATTATCATGATGGTTAAAATACATTTAAAATTTAAAAAATCCTTACGAACTCTAACTATAGGCTATTCGCGGTAAAGTGAGCACTTTTGTAAGCCCTTTCATTATGAATAATAGTCATTAAATATATTCTATGTTAGCCTCAGGCGTTAACTTCCGAGTTCGGTGGAATCTACACACTGTGTTTATGACTTACATGGTAGTATTTATTTTAAAAGGTGGTTACAGGGGAAAAAATTGCTGAAATAAAAAAGTAACTAGGGCCTCAAAAGTGCTCACTTTACCGTAAACAACCAGTATAAACTAAAACACAGTATTATGTATATGGGTGATACTACAATTAGGAGACAGTTTACTACTGCAAAATAAGAACAAAAATTGTTGTATCATGTGCCATTATCATGGAGGTCCATCACGTAGCCTCTAAAAATTTTTATAAAATAACTTCCAAATTTTAAATTTTATATTAATGTAGTGTATATATATATATAGACACACATCAATAAAAATTCAATTATTAAATATTTTTATAATGTAATAGATTTTATTCCCCTAAATTTTATATTATCAGCAAGTGAAAATTTTATATGACCGTAGGAAGTAAGGTATATATTTTTTCTGTGTTACTACAATCAGTATCGCGTCTCTGATTCAAGCTTAAGTAAGGAACATTGTGCTGTAAAATAACTGTATTATACTAGTATTTCTAGTATTGCTTTCTTCAGTTAGTTAAAATAATAAAAATTTTGATTACTATTAGAATTATTTCTAGAAGGTTCGGCGTAATAATAATATTAAATTTATGTACAGTAGAAACACATTAGTTATAAGAAATGTTAAATATCACATCATAACCTAAATCGGGATGCGGTGCTGAATGATTACTAAAAGAGAGGAATCGAAACTGGCTAATTCGTACAGGTATTGATAAAACCATATATATAATAATGTATGCATTGCCTATTTATCATTTAATGGAACAATTTTAGTAACACTTTTTGACAAGTGTAACAGTGTAATGTGATGCACGGCACTCTTAAAATTATGTAACATGTATTGCCCTCTGGAGTAAATACAGTATCATAATAGCCCATATGTTGGAGTGACCACTTTTTATTTTGAAAATGTTCAAAACATAAATTAGGCAAATTCAGTGTAATATCCAGAAATTTAATTTATGCACCACATGACAAAATAGAATATTATGTGTGTTGGCAATACTTGTGATTCAGTAAGCGGATAAAATGAAATAAATACTGTTCCAAAGAAATCTGTTTATGCTCGGCTGTGCTCAGTTTAGGACCCAGTATGTAAGATGCGTAGAAACTCACCTTTAACAACGACACCTTCGTTAGTGTCAAACGATTATTTGCCACACACACAGCTGTGAAACTTAATGTACACAACTACACACATACTAAAGCACTTGTTTAATTATTTACAACTGAAAATTTGTAGAGGAGAGAGAGAATGAAACGTGCTTATTTAGAAGTGACAGGCGTGTCAAATACAGATTAAACTTATTTATTCAAAAGATTCAGAATGTGCACATTCAAAATATCTGTTTTCAAATAAGCAGGAAAAATAATTAAAGAAAAATAAAAAATTCCTGAATGGCAATGAGCAAGAAAATTAATCATGTTTAAACTAAGCCGCCGTTGGTAAGTGGTCATGGGTAACGGTCATAATTCAAAATCCTTACGTGATACTTAATTAACAGTCTGACTTATGCACTTCAAATTAACGTAGCTCTCTCACAAATAAAATGTCTTGAAAATAGTTCAGAATGAAAAATGTAACTGTTTCAATACGGTAAAACACTCGACTTTCTCTCTCAGGTTATATTATGGTTAAAATGGTAGAAGTTAATTTAGGCGCCTTGCCAACATGGGGTCCCTAGAATGTTCTAAGCCCATGGCGTAACGTAACAAAGTCCAAGATGTAATAAAATTTTAAACTTGATGAAAAACAGTTTTGTAGTTAAATGCTACATTGTAGATGAAGGCAGGACGGTGTAACTCGTAGAAGGAAGGGAGGTATGAGGAAAATGTAGATCTGGGTGGGGTAGTGCTTTACGTGGCTCAACGGCTCACGGACGATACAGGTCTAGCTACCTACCTATACTCCTAAACAGCTGCTTAAAAGAAAGATCTGCGGAGTGCTTATTCTATCAAACTCGACGCAAAACACAAATCAAAAACCATTGCAAGCTGTTAGAAACTAGAACACCCTAACTCTAATTAAAATTCCTCCGCTGCGTCCAACTGTAGGACGAGCGTCCTATCCTTACGTCTAGCGTAGTTGAGGTTGGTGGCAGAGAGAGCGAACTTTCAAACGGCCCGCACGTCCTAACCCTATGCTGAGCTCTCCAGCCAATCGGAGTACAGGATTTGAACCTGTTAGCCAATCGCAAGGCTTCCTGACTAACGATCTAAAATGACACACTCCAAACGGTCTAAATCCCTATTCCATAGAGTTGCGGGTCTCGTAGACGTTAATTAAAAACTATACAAAAAATTCCCTGAAACATAAACAATAAATATGAGACCAAAAATAATGCAAATTACTACGTTATTACTTAAAAACACAAACAAAAGGAAAACTAAAATCTAGATATCTATTTCAATTAAAAATTAATTATTGCAATTCGTACATCGAAGTTTAAATAATCTAATCATATGAAAAATGCAAAAATAAAAATTATAAAAATTACGAATTACGAACATATGTGAAACATGGGTAAGGTTACATATATATTGCATGGCGGTGTCCAATACGTGAAACAAACATTGATTATTACAAGTAGGTGAAGATAGTGAAAATTCTGTGTTACACAAGTTATCGGTCCAAAAGTAAAGAAACCAAATTCAAATCAAATTTACATGCTTCAAAAAGATCACCAGTGAAAAAATGTTTTATATATGTTGAGGCCGTGATCAAACATACGGCAAATATGAAAACTCAATAGTAGAGAATAAAACACTCAAGAAAAAAATATAATGCGATAATATAAACCAAGATAGAAACATATAAATTTTTTGAGGCACAATAACCTTTAAATAAGCAGGCATACCAAATTTATATTATGAATAATGAATGACGTAAAATAAAAATTATTTATCAGCTAAACGAAAGGAACAAGAAAATATTACGTAAAGAAGAAAATAACTTACAAGAAGTAGGCATGCTAAAATCAGAATTTCAAAGAAATAGGAGCTTTTCCTAGTAATGATAACACCACCTTTATTGAATGATTATGATAAAATTATTGAAGAAGATCCAGTTCATGGACTGAATAACTGTGAAATTATCCTTGAAATTTTTCCCCGACTTAATGAAGTCGGGGAATAAAAGGGAACCAAAAGAGGTAAAAAGTTTTCAGGAGGAAGAGAATGTACTAAATGTCAGTAGCATAGAATATCAAATTTTCAGTATTTACAAAATCAGCTGCAAAAATATTTCATATTTTTAGTACATGTAATTGCACAATGACACAGATTTTACTGAGTAAAACATTTTTTGTGTTTTTTTTTCTCGATTTTCAGAGATCAATTCATATGAATTTAAAATGCCACCTGACTTTAAAATCACCTACATAAGATGCAGGACGAAAGTATTATGAAGTGAGATATAACTGTAAAAGTGACAATGAAGCTAATATAAATTGCGTTTATTTTCTTTCATATCAAAGAAAAAAATATTATAAGTGTTTCGTATCTCATACAGAACCATTAATAATTTGTCATTCAAGCAAATATTTAACACCAAGTATGTGATTTTCTTACATGACTCAATATCACAGTCCCGTGATTTTCTGTTTGTCCTCAAAGCAAAAAATTCTGATTCAGTAAAACATTCTTTATTAGCAAAATGATTACATTTTATATTAAAAAGGTTTTTTTTTTTTCTAACAGAAAGAATACTTCCGTTTATTAAATGTTCCACTTTTAATATCGCGAAGTTCTATCAAGGAAACTGTTTACGCAAAAATATTGCAAAAGCGGTCACATTCCACCGGAACTCTCCAACTCCTCATACCTTTGCTTCTGAGAGACTTTCACATTAAAGCGGTGTTTTTCTTTTATAATGAAAAAAAACGGTATGCTACTGTTGCTGTTACTAACTACATTAAGTAAGCGCGTTTAACTGCATCTACCAATGAGACTTTATTGATAACAGCAATTTCATATTTTTGGGCCACCTCTTGTCGATTTTCATGAATCCAAAGTCATAGCTTGCACTGTGTTTGCAGATGTTTTGTGAAAACACAGGTGAAGATATCTTTCTTAGAAGAAAATTTAGACCAAACGTTTTGTCAAAATCGATTGCATTATTACTTCTGTGGCCAGGAGTGATCACTCACAAAGGGGATATTAGACACATGCAAGGCAAAGCAATGGCAATGGTCTATTTTGCTTACTGCGTATGCAGAATGTTTGCAGAATCGCATTGCCAATACTTTGGGGTCACATTCCTCACATCTGGAGGGCGATAAAAATGGCTGTAATTCGCAACCCCATACCATCTCCCGAGGAGCCCTGATTTGAATCGACTAAACTTTTATTTGTAGGGACATTTAAAGCCACTTGTGTATGCAACCCCACTGGACGATGAGGGCCACCTCCGTTACCCTATTGTGGCAGGTTGCGAAACCTTCGGGAATTTCCCAGGGATTCATCAACGCATCCGGGTATCTATGCAATGACAGGTTGATGCATGTGTTCATGCCGATGAAGGTATTTTGATCATTTCCCTTAGTGCCGATGATAAGCTTTCATACATGTGTAACTAATTCTTGTGTAGTTCCTACTGTTCTCGGTGTAGTGTCGTAGTGTCAGGAGTCGTGTATTATGCAAACGAACGCAGCAATGGTATTCCACTGTACCATGATGCAGCCCGCTGTAGTGAAGAAACGAAGCATTTCTGGACCTATGTTGGCATAACATTTTGGTATCCTCCAAATGCGAAGAATGTTTCCCCGAAGTGTTGGCGTTCAATTTTGCGACGTTCTGTATAGCATGGCCAAATTAACAAACTATGAAGTGAGAGGGAGGTGCTGCTCTTCCAACCCTCGCTCGATGCGCGGCTGGGAAGCAGGTGCACTCAGTAGAAATAATTATGAGAGAGGACAATTTACAAATCTAAATCAACGTGAATAACATGCACAGTAAAAAATTATTTGAATAAATTTGACAGACATACCAAAATTATTCGCAGTAAAAATCTCTTGTATTAACTATAAAATCCGTTCAAAGAATAAACAATTTCTATTTTTAAACCCTAGTTATTATGTTTAATTTTCAAATTATGGTATTTTAAAATACATAATGAGCCATGCATGCAATTTACCTTTAAAAATATTTCCTCAACTTAGTACGGAAATTCTAGCATTGCGAAAATAATAAATTACAACAAAAGTGGAACCACAGAAATATGATTGAAACTGTTACCACGCGGAAGATGAAGTTAATAAAGACGCAACTTTTAAGAAATTTTGGTGGAATCCGTCTGCCACGAGACTGGAGTGCTTTACACATCACTCCAGACTTCAGTAGCACTTCAAATGTACACTGTTTGTCAAAGCATAGTACTTGAAAACATGTCTTTTTACTCAAGTTGATCGACTCTTGAAAGTGAATGATCTGTAGATTTTCCCCTGCCGTTGCTATCCCTACAGCAGTCGTCATGGCAACTATCGCTGTCACCAACTACTCTTATTACAATTTTTTCTATTTCATCTTCCATACATCGATAATTTTCCCAATATTCTGCTTCTTCTCTTTTCACATAAGACATAGATTGTTTACAGTCTTTTTCTGAAATATTATGCATAGCCATTTCTGTCCACGCTTTTATCTGGTCGGCCCTTTGAGATGTATATTTATCAGCTACACGAAACTTGACAGCGTTCCAGTTATAACTTGGGGCATTCAAATTACAATGATAACTTTACATGGACGCCTGAGGGGCATCTCTTAAGTTCGTTAGGGATGGCGGTCTTAATAAAAATAAAAGAACTTAATTTATAATTTATTCACACAGCTATTGTTTACAGAATTAAATTATGTCTCCAGTATTAAACATTTGATCTAACAGTGAGAGCAATATTTACTGCCTATTTCAACTCCAATTAACGTTTTTCTTTATGTGTCTGTTTAGTCGTAATTGTAAAGGGCTTTTTAACGTCTCCCGGTTTTATGCTGGATAGCTTAGCAGGGCCGGCTTACAGATTAATTTTTAACCTATCTTAAATTAACGCCCATCCCTTACCCGGGATTCGAGCCCAGAGCCTCCCGCACGCCAGATGGGTGGCGCACAAACCGACTGCGCCACGGGAGGTCAGCGTGTATGTTTGGTTATTGTAAATTAACTCATACTGATCATTAACAAATGCCAAGTCTATCTGTTGCCATCATTTGTAACATCTTTTAGTGGCATATTTAGTCCAATAGACAATACTGTCAGCCGCACCCTTCACTGCGTGATATTCGGAGTGACAGATTCCCCTTCCGCTGGTCTCATCTCTCACTTCTAGTCGTCTATAGCACGGAACTCAGCCACTCATTCACTCAAACAGAAATTACAAATTACAGGGCAGTTTTGTTATTAACTGTTTTTTCTAAAACACTTGAAAAAGTAATTCATTGTAGACTAATAAACTATTTTGTAACTAACAAAATATTAACTCAATCACAGAATGGCTTTCAAGAAAATCTTTCAACAAACTATGCATCATATGAACTTACAAATTCAGTATTGAATGCATTTAATAATAAAAAGCACATAGTTGGAATATTTCGTGATATGCAAAGGCTTTTGACTGTGTGGATCATTAAATATAAGTCAGGAAATTGGAGTATTATGATATTCGTAACGACTCATTAAAATTGAAGTTGTAATGATAAATAATAAATCGACTAAATCATATCATCATATGATGGTATTATCAAATAAGTTCAACATGAATCAATTGAAAAGTAAAATATCTTAATCAATAAAATAATGGGAATTTTTTATGATTGGTTCACTACTAATAGACTAACATTAAATGATAAGATAAATGTCATATATTTCAGCCCAATAACCCAAAATCAAACTCAGTCAAATGTATTGCGTCAAAACTAAACTCTACATGCTTTGTCTTTAGATGTATGAACAGACTTGTAGATTTTGATAAGAGGAAAATGATTTACTATGCTGAGAGAACGAGGTCAGTAATCCAGAACATTCTTCAGATAAACGGAGAAAACCCATCCGTCGAGGTTAAGGAGCGACGAGCTGAAATAGGGTTATCGCGTCTGAATGCCTCCATAACTCAAAATGCTGCTAGGGCTATCACTTGACTGTCACTCAAATGTCCTATTGCAGTTGCCGCCCCGGCTATCTCTACTTGCTCCTTTTTCCGCTCGCTCGCGTCGGGCGGGCGAAGGTCGCCAGCACAGACCATCGACACGTAACACTGCCTCCATCTCGATTATGTTCGTCCCGAACAGACTCTACAACATGCGGACCTTCGCAAAGTGCCAGTTGTTCAAAGTGGACAACCTCCGGCTTCACCTGAGAGTCTTGACGATAAATCCGAAAGACAACGTCATCGGTCTCATTCAGAATCATGTAGCTTCGGGCAGAACCCTTTCCTCCTCTGTGGGTTGTACGGCCACACCAGTTGTCCTTCTTGAAACACCTCATCCGGCATTCTCCTTTCACATCGCTTCCTCATCCTGGGCTGCGGAAAAATACTGTTACAGGATTTTTTTTGACATTCCTTCTGAAAGCTTCTTAACGACCTGTAAAGGCAGAGAACGCTTTGGACATTTAGCAAGCCGATTTTCAACTTTCCGTCCAGTACTTGAGAGGAAGCTTATGTATTAATCTAAACTCGAGTGGGGAGTGAACTCAGGGCGAGGCAACATTCACCAAGTGACGGGCTTTCCAGCTGTGACCCGTAGGGGCCCGTCATCCCCGCACATGACATGAAATGAGACCCTAGGGTGGAGCGGCGCTGGAATACAAGGGCGGGGGAAACAGGAGTACCCCGAGAAAACCCGCCGGCAAGCGCCATCGTCCAGCACGATTCCAACATGCGAAAATCCGGAAGTGAACCCGCTGGGTATCGAATTCGGATTTGCCGTAGTCGGAGGCGAGCGCCCTAGCATCTGCGCCACCGTTGCCCCTATAATGATAATAATAATAATGTTTAAATATTAAAAACTGTTGGAATAATTAAATAAAATTTTCTTTGAATATCTAAAGAGCTAATACCGGATACAAGGAAAAAAGTACAACTCATATTTTTTGCATAGTTACCTTTTGACACCAATTATTTAACTCCTTTCTGTTTGTAATATTGTTCACGAATAACAAGCTATTCCTCATATAAAATACCATGCATGGTTTAACCACAGCAACTAATTGAACATTTCTATGGTTATTTTGAGCTAATCATTTTTGAATGTGTTAGTTCCGATTATGACTTATTTTTCAAACATTAAAATTTTGGACAACAAGCAATGTTTCTACTTTTACTGTTTCCGTATGCTCTTCTATAATTAACTTAAATAGGTAATTTTAATTAACTATTTTCTACATTTTAAAAATTACTCACTATTTGATAACCAACGCTGAAAAAATAATGTTGCTACCCTCGCTGCACAAATTCCAGTCTTCGTTATGAAATAATAATTTGAGGAGTGGCAAAATGCACGCAAATGTGGGAAAAAAGAAATTACATTATGATTAAATTTTGTTCGCTATGTTCTCATTTATTAATTCTTGTACGTAGCGTGGTAATTATTACTAATTTAAGTGCGTTAAGGTAACTGTGGGAGCTGCTTTCGGAGGTAAGAATGAGAGAGGCCTATGCAAATTCCACCTAATTTATAAGTTTTCCGTTATTTGTGTATTTTTTAAAAAGCGTGCGGGATGCAAACTAGATGTAAATGCCTTGGGCGTTAACTGAAATCGATGCGTTTCTAAACCGAATATGGGGAAAAAAAAAAACAAGAGAAGGAGCATTTATATATAAGGTTAGATTAAGAATTCTGTAAGAAAATTTTTCGCAAAGTGGATTTCTCTCAGGTATTTTCCTCGTTTTGCACATTATATTGAGACTAAAGGTACTATGCTAACGGAATGCGTAGGAGATATTTATTCAGACAAAAGTACACACAATAGTGTTACCCTTATCGCTTTGTTGATGATGATTTCAGAGGGTGGCCGTGTCATGTCATGGCGTAATAATAAAGTGAAATGTGTACCATATTTTTTCAGTACTACATTGAATATTTTGTACCTATAAAAATTTAGGCTGGGGGGGGGGGGGATACCCTTAAGTCATATAATCTTAAGGCCATCCTAGATTCTATAATACCTACTTTTTTTTTGCGAATTAAATATGTGATTCATAAAAATGTCAGCAATTATATGGGCGATTCAAACAACTTAACACTTTTGTCACCCTTAAGAAAATGGCCACGAGACTGAGTACGGAGCAAAGAAGAAATGCCGCAGCTTCGATTCGAGTGTGTCACTCCCTGCATTCTAAGAAATTATTCGGAAATTTGCCATACCAGTGTATACGCTTAGTAAGAAATCAGGAACGGTAATTTGCCATACCAGTGTATACGCTTAGTAAGAAATCAGGAATGGTAATTTGCCATACCAGTGTATACGCATAGTAAGAAATCAGGAATGGTAATTTGCCATACCAGTGTATACGCATAGTAAGAAATCAGGAACGGTAATTTGCCATACCAGTGTATACGCTTAGTAAGAAATCAGGAATGGTAATTTGCCATACCAGTGTATACGCTTAGTAAGAAATCAGGAACGGTAATTTGCCATACCAGTGTATACGCTTAGTAAGAAATCAGGAATGGTAATTTGCCATACCAGTGTATACGCTTAGTAAGAAATCAGGAATGGTAATTTGCCATACCAGTGTATACGCTTAGTAAGAAATCAGGAATGGTAATTTGCCATACCAGTGTATACGCATAGTAAGAAATCAGGAATGGTAATTTGCCATACCAGTGTATACGCATAGTAAGAAATCAGGAATGGTAATTTGCCATACCAGTGTATACGCATAGTAAGAAATCAGGAATGGTAATTTGCCATACCAGTGTATACGCATAGTAAGAAATCAGGAATGGAAATTTGCCATACCAGTGTATACGCATAGTAAGAAATCAGGAACGGTAATTTGCCATACCAGTGTATACGCTTAGTAAGAAATCAGGAACGGTAATTTGCCATACCAGTGTATACGCATAGTAAGAAATCAGGAATGGTAATTTGCCATACCAGTGTATACGCATAGTAAGAAATCAGGAACGGTAATTTGCCATACCAGTGTATACGCTTAGTAAGAAATCAGGAATGGTAATTTGCCATACCAGTGTATACGCATAGTAAGAAATCAGGAATGGTAATTTGCCATACCAGTGTATACGCATAGTAAGAAATCAGGAATGGAAATTTGCCATACCAGTGTATACGCTTAGTAGGAAATCAGGAATGACAATTTGCCATACCAGTGTATACGCTTAGTAAGAAATCAGGAATTAAAATTTGCCATACCAGTGTATACGCATAGTAAGAAATCAGGAACGGTAATTTGCCATACCAGTGTATACGCTTAGTAAGAAATCAGGAATGGTAATTTGCCATACCAGTGTATACGCTTAGTAAGAAATCAGGAATGGTAATTTGCCATACCAGTGTATACGCTTAGTAAGAAATCAGGAATGGTAATTTGCCATACCAGTGTATACGCATAGTAAGAAATCAGGAATGGTAATTTGCCATACCAGTGTATACGCATAGTAAGAAATCAGGAATGGTAATTTGCCATACCAGTGTATACGCATAGTAAGAAATCAGGAATGGTAATTTGCCATACCAGTGTATACGCATAGTAAGAAATCAGGAATGGAAATTTGCCATACCAGTGTATACGCTTAGTAGGAAATCAGGAATGACAATTTGCCATACCAGTGTATACGCTTAGTAAGAAATCAGGAATTAAAATTTGCCATACCAGTGTATACGCATAGTAAGAAATCAGGAATGGAAATTTGCCATACCAGTGTATACGCTTAGTAAGAAATCAGGAATGGTAATTTTTTCCCCTATACGTTCGTTGTAGCGTTCCTACATTTGCTCAGGAAACAGTTGAATACATAAGGAAATTCCCAACTTTGTTTAGTAGCGCTGATGAATATTCAAGTATCTCCAGCTTGATGTGTGGAATTATTACCATACAGTGTTAAAAACTTCCATTTCAGTTTAGGAAGTTTACCGGAAAAATTTTTTTTACAGTGTACGAAGATTCGCGCCAGTTATCAAGCCTACTCCAACACTGATCCTACCGCGAGATGAACAATTTACCGCATGCATATCAAGTACGTCGTTACAGGTTCAATCGCTAATATACCGAGGAGAACAATTACTGTCGATCTCAAACAGGCCGATCCCTTGCTGACACGCCCGCAGTGCATTAAGCGGTTGGGCGTAGTCTCAGCAAATAAATAAACAAGACGGTATAGAGCGGAATGTGGGAGCCCAAAACTGACTGCATGGATAATCTTCAATAGCTAAAGATCTAGGGTTGCGGCATTATCGTAGGAAAAGATTACACAGGCCCGATTATCTCCTGCAGAGAAAATTGCTCGTATTACTGCGCGTAACATTTTCTTTTTCGGGGATGAAGAATATGGAACCTAACATTTGTCTCCTGGAGAAGTGAGGATAACCGTATTGTGCGAGGACACTGAACGCCAAGTCTTAAGATCTGGTGCGTAATCACTGCAGCGGGGATGGGAGGGTCATACTTTATTGGAAATTATACCATTCACAGTGATTTATTATGCAAATGATGCAGGACTCCGTAGAGGACCGCTACACTGTAAATAATTTCTCTACCTTTACAGCAACTTTTTTTTTTTCGAACCAGTTGCCAAAATGTTGTGTAGATCTGTAACAACTTTTCGTTTAAAAAATTGCTGAACATTATTTGTGGTGTTAGAAATTAAAGGCATTTCAACTTATACTATCGAATAGTGGAAATAAAATTATTTTTATCATTCTCTCCAAATCAACTATAATTATGAAACGAGACAGGAGGAAAACTATAACTGTGTTCACAAAAGAATATTATTTTGCTCGCTCCAAAAATTCAAACCCGCATCATTTATGTAAGTCACACCTGCAAGACCTTCAGCACACTGATCAACTTAGGTTGACTGTTGACAGCGTATTACTTGTTGACTGTTGACAGCGTATTACTTGTTGACTGTTGACAGCGTATTACTTGTTGACTGTTGACAGCGTATTACTTGTGCAAGAATATAATATCACATCTGGGGTGATACTGAGGTTAGTATTCAGAGAATTATTGCACTTCCGGAACCTATTAATTTTTTTTTTTTTTTTTTTTTTTGACGGCAACAGTTTTTAAACAGAGCGATATAGTCTCGACAACAAATGATGTCATCGCAATGTGGAAGAACTGCGCTTACTGGAGGATGTTTGTGCTGTGTACAGTGTAATGTGATTCATATGCAACGTCACGATTCCTTAAAGGATTAAAATTTAAAGCTCTTCCAGAGACAATCACCCCCCTGATTTTGAGGATAATTTATGATTTTGTGACATAACAACGAAAACTTCATAAAAAAATACCAATTGAAATATAAAAATTACATTCATCATGACTTTTTTTAAGCATAAAGAAGAGGAATTTTAATTCTAATCTCAATTCGTGCAGGGGCAGCGGTGATGTAGTGGTTAGAATACTCGCCTCCCATCAATGCGAAGCGTGGTTTGATTCCCGGCGGTTGAAGTCGCCCCCTGATTTCCGCACGTGGGAATCGTGTCAGACGATGCCGCTGGTCGGTGGAATTTTCTCGGGGATCTCCCGGTTCATCCGCTCTTGCGTTTCGGTGTTGCCCCGTGCTCACCTCGTTTCATCCTCATAGGCTCACAAGACCTCGCCGCCCAAACCCCTCCACTCCACTCCAGAGAATTCCTTCTCCTCATTCAAATACAACTTAACTATTAATATAAAATTACACCAAAGAGCAACGCACCGAATTAGTGCGCACTTAGTTTGTTAATATTTTTCATAAGAACTAATTATTATAATCCATTCACGGTTACTTCTGAAACACTGCTAAAGTTCTTCTTCCAGAATATCCCTCCGCTTCGTGGTAACTATGCTTAACAAAGTATAGAAAATTACACCAAAAGGTATCGCATCGAATTCGTGCGCACTCGGTTGAAATGATATTTTCCGTGAGAATATTTCTTACTGGTCACTACCAACACACGTGTTTTCTCACTGTTTTATTCATATTACGTATCCTAAAACGAAGCAATATAATGTATAGATAAAATTAAATAACATTTAAATTTAACAAAAAAAAAGTTAGTTTTATGATCAGGAGTATAAAACGCTTGTGATACATAGCATATCATGGGGACAACTAAACACGCTATACATGGGGAGACTTTCAAAGGTTTGATTTAAAAAATGTGGATAAACCGTGAATAGGCTATACTAGGTATTAAAAAACTTACATATTTTCTTACCATTTTAGCTTACTTTCCGAAGGAAAGAAAGGATCATGAGATCACTTTCCTCTCTGTGAGTCTGTGTATGCATAGGTGGCTGTGCGTGTGTGTCACCTTTTAAATTTTTGAACGCATGAACTGGATTTCGCGAAAATCGTTACATAAATAGTAATAAGTCAGGACACCTGAATTTTTATAGTACTTAGTTTTCGATCACGTCAGGCACTTACTTTCAAAATGGCAGCCATTAAAAATGTAGGGTTATATGTCATATCTCGGAAATCACTCTACCGATTTAAACCGGATTTTGTACATTGACAGCACAAGCTTTAGGCATTGAATCCAGAGGTCAATATTGTTATTGGTCCGCTAATTTGGAAGACAGCGCAACATGAAAAAATAAAGTTTTTACATTACATCTCGAAAACTGCCCAACCAATTTTCGCCAAATTCGGCACAGTTGTAGGTTAATATTATGATAGGCCAGGTAAATCTAAGTAATTGAACTCTATTAGGCACTTGTTTTCGAAATGACGGCCGTACAAATGTCTTAGGTTTATTTGTTAAAACTGCCATACAGTATAACCAATTTCAACGAAAGTTTGTGCTCTGACAGTATGTAATACATGTATCATATAAGATAAAACCACCACTTTTGTCATCCATTTTGTAAGAGAGCGCCAAGAAAGTTTTTTTGTGTAATATCTCGGGAATAAATTGACATATTGCTACAAAATTAGGTAAACAAGTAGTACTGCGGCAATTGATATGTGCAAATATGTTTCAAGTATGTCAATACACTTATTTTCAAAATGTCGGCCATTTAGCAATTTTGGCATAGTATGCCATATATTCGAAACAGTGTAACTGCTACGCCCTTGCCCCAAAGGACGTGGCAAGGTGGACATAATCAGTCCGCAGATCAAAAACCTGAAAGACAATAAACCCTCGCTTGAGCTGAAGTTGAACACATAAACCAAAAGTATACTTTAAAAAGTGATATCTTTCAGAAAAGCAAAAGAACATTAGTTGTTTCAAGCATATTTATTGTGATGAATAATTATTTTTTGTTTTCTTTCAGGTTTTGTTTGCGCTACAATTATTTCTTTGGTTGTTTTAATTAGATTAAAATTATATCTTCGCATCAATAAACATATACTTGGAATAAAAAAAATAATATAAATAATATTCCTAAATTTTTTACTTTTAATCAAATATAGATCTATAAGCCTCCATGATCATAATATAAGCAAGCTACGGTGAAGAATAATGCCTTTCGCCCAAAGGCGATTCTACGAATATCCAACAGAGCTAAAGTGCATTAAATATTTACTTTATGTTAATTAGAGTTTATAATGCTAAGTGAACCTGAAGTTCAGCCAAAAACATAAGTGCGGACAAAAGTAAACTATACTCCAACTAGCAAATATTTATGTTCTCTGGCCACATGGTCAGTGATTACACAAAAATATTTATCTACTCACAGGCCTATGTAACATTAATGTAAGGCCAAAAACGTCTTATTGTATTATTTCAAGATTTCATCTTGTTTGGATAACTTACAGAAAAAATCACAAATTTTTTTTCTTCTTCATAATTTGACAAATATTAAAAATTTGACTTTACTGATATACATTAGTTCAGTTGGACAAACAGAAGCCAACGAAAGTTTAATAGAAATCCACGAAAAACAGATTTTTTTATTTATTGGCTGAATGAGCTCTCAAATGCCATGTTGCAGGTGTACCTCTGAGGAAAACAAACTCACATTTAAAATTAATTGTCCTTTGTTTGCTCATTGCTGAAATTATTTTAAAATTTCATTTTTAAAATATTTCAAGTTTTACTTTCCTCGTGATATAAGTATTCTCAAATTTTCATAAAATCTTTACTCGCCAACATGGCGCCTGGCTTTTAAATCAAGAAACCAAATGCGCCGCCTCTATTTTTGCCATAAGGGCTATGCAGAAAATTTTACTGTTTTAGAAACATTAATTAACTGACTGGGTGCTCTACTTCTGGAAATCCGACCCCGATCCACAGATTGCACCCACATTATATACAATCTCAAACAATTTCCCCTGGGAGGGGTGTTCAAAAACAACTGGCTAATAGGAAAATAGATGGCCCTATTAAGGAAAGTCTGTCGGAGGTACGCATTGCCTCTTAGAGCGGTTCTTGATTACAGTCCTAACATGTTCATTTATGGGTAGCACATGGGATTCCACGTAATTAAACTTTCGCTGTTCAGGCAGGCTGTGGGTTGTGATTTCACGGAGTGTGCGAACGCCAGGCAGCCAGCCCACTGGCCAGCTGGTGGGTGATGGAACTGGGATAGTTCCTCGAAGTGCCGCACGACATGCACTCAGCAAGGTCGCGCTCGGCAGTAATGCTCCAAGCGAGCAGGTGGTATGATGGGCGCCGGAACACTGCTTGTCGTCCACCCAGCTGACAGCGAGCGGCGTCGAATGCAGTCGTTCACCCGGACTGCGACGTGATCAGGTACCAAGGGAACAGCAGGTAGGTGGTAGAGGGAACATCTTCCCCAACATTTCGGGCAGGTTGAATAAGCAGTTTTCGTGTAGATCAGCGGAAAACTATTCAAGAAACTCCGTGCTAAAAAAGAAAAAAAAAATTTAACTTTCGGGCGGGAAATGTGTGAGGTGTTACATAATCAATTCCAAATTAACTTTGTATCCTTGGAGTATATATAACAAACATCAAATGTGTCTACACAGAGCCTCTTTCGTCCTCAATTTTGTAAGATAGTGCCACACAAATTAATAATATTTTTATATCATATCTCCCAAAACAATTGATCGATTCCTACCAAATATGGCAAACAAGTAACTCTGCAGTGATTGATGTCAACTGGTGTTCTTTTGGTATGTCAGACACTTATTTTACAATGGCGTCCATATGGCTATTTTAATTTTGTAGGTTATATTGCCGAAATTAAGTAATTAATTCCAGTTAATCTTTGTATGCTAGCTGTATATATTACAACATAAAATGTGTCCACACAAAATATCTTTTGTCAGCCATTTTGTAAAATAGTATCACATGGAAAATTTAAATTGTGCTATATCTCCGAAAAACAACCAATTTCTACGAAATTTAGCAAATAAGTAGCACTATGGCAGGCAATGTAGACTGATAACCTTAGAGAGTGTCAGACACACATATTTTCAAAATGGTGGCCATATAAGAATTGTAGCTCAGATTTTTTTATGTACGAAACTACAAAACAAATTTCAACTTAATTTTGTGTGCTTACAGTGTCAATTATATCTATCAAAACTGTCTAAGCAAAGTCTCATTTATTCGCCATTTTGTAAGATAGCCCTACATGTAAATATTTCATGTGAGTGAACCCTATCATTCAAAACATTAGGCTGCTTACATTCGACGTTGATGCTCCGAATTCTACCTCCTTAATTTTACGAGTTTTTCTGAATTCGAATCCCGGGCAAGTAACTCGCGTATTTTAATTTCATTGGTACCGTTTCACATGTTTGTAGTTTCATCTCTAATGATATTGCCGTCAATGAGACACCAACGCCTACCTGCCATCTAAGATTTTAAGAATTTAACTAAGATTTATTTGCACCCATGTATCAGTAACTTCTTATTCATGTTGATTAAAAATGAAGTATTAGAGTTAATTGACAGATTAAAGCCTAAGCAAGATTCCAATTTTACCATAAATAATTGACTTTTATGTTAACTGAAATATACAACGCTTGCAATACATGACATATTTAGAAAGCAACCAAACACGTGATATATAGGATGATTTTCCAAAGGTTTAATTTAAAAATTGTGAAAAACGTGAATAGACTATATAGTCTTTCACAGTTTCTTCACATTTTTTTAAATCAAATTTAGAAGAATTTCTCTAAGTATGGCACATTTGCGTTATTCTCAACTATGATATTTTACACTGGCTCTTAATATCTCTTTAACAAAAAGTCATCTAATTTTTTAATGAATTGAAGGTTTACCTGTATTTTATCTAATAATAAAGATATTTCATTTAGGTTAATATGGACTAAGCGAGGAGAAAATAGGTGTGTTCGTAATGCTTAGCAGGAAAAAGTACTAGTTCACACTTATATTGGACGGAGTGCCCACGAATACGGTACGTTTTCCTTATGGTGCAATTGTCTAAACTTAGTTCATCTCAGTTTCTGGTTCCTTAATGTGTATCTGGGATGGAATATCTTGAATGTAGAACATCATAGGCTATTCACGGTAAAGTGAGCACTTTTGAAAGCCCTCCCATTTCAAATAATAGTCAATACATTTTTTTTTTTAATTTTAGTCTAAGACGTTAACTTCCGAGAGCGATGAAAGACGCGCACTGTGTTCACTACTTACATGGCAATGTTTATTTTAAAAAGGTTGTTAAAGGATAAAAAATGTCTGAAAGGGAAAATTAAGCAGGGCCTTAAAACTGCTCACTTTATACCGTGAACATCCTATAGCAGTGCTTCAGAACAGTCAGTGTAGTTCATACGCGACGTATGGACTATACCTCTGCAGTGCTCAAAGTGTTAGAGGCTCGTCCACAATCATCTTGACGCATAACGTTAAACGCTAAGCGTCACCATAATAAAACAGGCATGTCTACAATCGACGTTAACGGGAATAAAAGTAAAAATAAAGTAGGTGTAAATAAATAAATATTTTTCTTTGTGTTTATAGTAAAAAAAACCTTTCGTAAAGAAATATTCCACAGACTTAATAGTTACACTCAATTATTCTTTAATCCGTTTTGCGTTAATTAGAATATTGATTTTGTACAACATTACCAGAATAAAAACATACGGCGATAGTGGTGCCATCTGTTGCCAATCGTCTGTTCCACTTGTTTTCACTTGTTTGTGACGTATAGAATTCTGATCGGCTAACGTTAAACGCAAATACTTGAATGTTGGCCAACTTTTAACGCGTTGCGTTTGACGTTTAGCGTCGCGGCACCGTTTAACGGGGATTGCAGCCAGTGCCATTGCTCTCCATGGATTCATGAGTTATTGTAACGCGTTATTGTGGCGTCAACGTGACTGTAGCCACGCGGGAAGAACGAGCACGCTGCCATTTGTTGTTGTCGGGGGGGGGGGGGGGGGGGGGGAAATGTCTGGCTGAGAAGCTCTACTCGCTGTTGCGCCCTCATCACGCTAACGAGCTCTTCGCGAATTATCTGACGCGTTTAGGGACGCGATCTCGCGAATCCCTCTATATTTCCCCGCGCCCTCGACGCGTCCGCCGGCGGCCAGTCGCGTGACCGGGGCCATTATGCACAGAGGCGAACGCAAGCGCTGTTCGTGACTGCACGCCCAACAACCCTGCACTCCCTTTAACAACACCGTCCGAGTCTATGCGTTCTCCGATCTCCGAGAGGCCGCGGTAGAACTGCGGCTAGGCTCCACCTATTATGCAGAAGTTCATCGTCTTCTTGTCATAACTTCAGTTTCATAGGTATTATTGGAAATGTGCGATTGTATATAATTTACAATTTACAAGCTATTGAATAATTTTGTATCTAATTTTCATTGTGTGTTATTTCCTGCATGCCAAAAAAGAAGTAACATATTTATAAAATATAAATAGTGTAAGTTCTTGACTTCCTGCACCAAGCAGATTACACACACTAACCTTTATGGACAAAAATACTAAACAACTCGTAAAATGCAAATTTTCTATAAGCGCACATTGTCAGAATTTTAAGTACTATGCATCTTAAATTATGATTCGAAGAAGAAAAATTTACCTGTGTTCAAAGCTGTTTAAAATAACGTCTTTTCGACAGAACTATTCAACGTGCCACCCAGTATGTTTACCTACGAAAAGACATCATACCACAAACGAGGAAGGAATGGTACTTTAAACTTACCACGCATGCCGTAAATATTGTTTTCAAAACCTAGAACATAGTTAAAAATTGCTTTTTCAGACTGACGTATTTTAAAACATACTAGCCGGACACGAGCCACACTATTATATGAACCTGTTTTAAACTTTGCTTCAAGCTTCTCATTAAAAAAAAATTATATGGTCACCGCTGAAAGTCATATAAATTTTATGGTAGACGGCCTTTTGTGAGCACGAGAAAGGTTCTTTACTGTAAAAATAAACGCATTTATATATAAAAAAAAATGGGGTGTGGCTGTATTGGGGACACGGTCGTTTGTTTTGTGTGTATATGTCTACGTTGACGCGCTCGGACTCCTTGATGTTTCTTTTTTACGTTCCCAGCACCGCTTCACTCGATCATATGAGGGTTTTTTATTTTGGGTATCACTGGATTACTTGTTGAGATGCTCTTTTCAGCCGTATACGATTTCTGTATTCCGACTTGGCTTTTGGCGAGTATAGGCCCACATTGTGTTAAGTTTTCTTAATTTTTTTACATTAAACTCGTACAATTTCACCATAACCACGCCACACAAATGTTGTTATACACGCGATCGATTGAACTTGACGAGAACTGTCGATTGAAACTCAAACGAGCGTCGTAGCTTCCCCTAGTGATAAGTTATATACTACGCGGAATTACGAGACACGGCGAAACGAACTCAAAATTGCGGTGCCCTCCCCCCTCCCAACCCCTGAGCGTCATGTTTCGCAGTCCTCACTCAACGTAATATGTTTTTTTTTTTTACCCTTTGGCAATCGTATGGTGTAATTGATTTTGAATGCAGACCATAGATTCGGAGCTGCAATGCCAAACTATAGTCCCCGATTTTGTTATCATCGGATTTTCTGGATTGCCTCCCGCTACGGTTGCAAATTTTAAACACGTATTCGCGTCAAAAAATTACAGTTGTCGTTCTGACACCGCGAGGCGAACGTCGATTTGGAAGCGCAACTCTCGTCGTACCACGAACACGAGTTGTGAACACGAAGGCCTGCCTTTGACCTCGACGATCGCGGAGCAGTGAACTGCATCATAGCTACCTGGCAGTATCCAGTTCCGATCCTGCGACCGAGTTTTCAACGATGGTCAAGATGATCGTCGGCACGAGAGAACTGCCTGTGCAAAGAGCCCTTTTCGCGCGGTGAAACACTGCGGCAATGGCCACTCGCGGTTTACGCTAGGTGATACTTCAGAGAATCACGTCAAGAACTGCGACGATTCGACTGCTGGAAGTCGGCAAGTGTTGCCGGCAATAACTCTTTCCGCATCGGCGGGCATACCGATTCGGCAGGCGTGTATGACGATACAGTTAAAGCTTAAGACGGAACGAGCGCGGTAGAGTCGGTTTGTGTGGAATGTTCACTTGCAAGACTTTCGCGTGAAGTCGGCGAACTTCAAAAGAAACGGTCGTTGGCTCAAGTTTCTCGTGAGCATACAACCCCTGCTACAAAGAAAAGAAAATTAAATATATATTGCTCACGGTACGTTTCGCATATTCCCCTTCTTCCAACTAATACGCAATATTTGTGTTTCTAGTAGGCGTAGGGCATACATACATTGTGTGAATCATGTAAACTTTAGTGTCTCCCTCTCTAGCGAATGCATATTGCATGAACACAAACACAGTAGTTGCACTCTCGGGTTGTAAAAAAAAAACATCCGCAATTCAGGAATGGGACAATTTGCCTCAGGAAATACTTAATGAACTTATTTTCGGCATGCCTGCTGATTACAAGCGAGCCTCAGGAACTGTAGAGGTCATGCACGTAATTTAAGTTTGTCAATGCATCTGAGAAAACCTTTTGTTTTGTTATTGTACCTAATGAGATTACCTTGTTTAAATTATTTTTCATTTTATGCATTTTGTTTGTCTCTTACTGGAATGATGCACCCGATTATTGTGGTTTTTTTTCCACATTATATGCTATTAAGAGTACAACATTATATGTAAATTAATTTTATTCACTATAACAATCTGGATACTGATATATGCGAAACTTTTTGTGAGCAGTATAGAATACCAAACAGGAAGTGAAGATGACCATGAAGACATCATTAATCAAAACGAACCTGATAACAGTGAGCGTGCTGAAGGCGATGGCGATTTTCTCGCTGCACCGAACCCCCCCCCCCCCCCCCCGCCCTACATTTGTTGCAACAAGCGACATGAAGAAGGCAGAAGACGCTGAGCACACTGGCTACCTATTTCCTGTAGACCAGAATCAACTTTTTGATAGACTCAGACATTTGATCACCTTCCGAAAAGGTGGAAATTTCTCGCACATTAACGAGATATCTTCAATCATTAATGAACTGAATGTCAGGGCTTATATCAATTTATGTAATAATGTACTTTCTTCTGAAATCTTAATTAGAAAATAATATTATTTCAAATAATATAAATTATGTAACAATTTCTTTGTGATGTATGCTTTCATCCCTCGTAACTTTAAATTGGTGCTACGAGCGCTTGGCTATTAACGGAAAGATCCGCATACTGAATATTAATAAATACTTTAGTATAAAAATTCATGGATAGAGTACTGCATACAAAACATCAATTCTGTCAATATGAACTAAGTTCGAAACAGTTGAAGGATTGGGATTGATCTAAGGATGGCTAAGGATTGGGATTTATCGAGGGATTAAATTTGATGGAAGGATTGGATGTGGATTGGTATAGATTGGTGTAGATTGGTGTTTGGATTGGTGATTGCGGTGCTGATTACGGTGCTGATTGTGGTGTTGATTCCGATACGATTGGTTGAAATATTGCGAGATCGATGGAAAAACCAGTCTTTAATTAATTTTTTTAATTTTTTGTATTTTTTAAAAATATTTTTTTAATATTAAAGTTTTTTTTTGTATTTTTATTGGGTTCAAGGTTATCCAAGCGTATGGGCATGGGGCCAGTCACAGATGTGGGCCAAGGTGAATGTCACTCAGATCCAACATGGTGGTCGGAATAATCAGTGGAACCTAGATGCTGCAAATAGAATTCAATATGGTGGGCGCTAACAGCACTACCTATGCTTTAAAACGTTAAAAAAATATGGCTGCCACTGGTGTCTAAATGGGCAGCTCGTTGGTGGCGAAATCGATTATTAATACACTAGCGCCACCTAGGTGTTGAAAATGAAACCAATGACAAACGAAAAAAAAAACAATATGGTGGGTAAGAGCATTCTACAGAATGAGCGAATGTGACGTGGTTGGAGGCCTGCTGACTTATTAACCAATTATATACATTGCTAGGGGAGGGAAATGTTAATAGAATGCGATTTATTGAAGAGGGGTCAGTCATCTACTGGACGTGGTGTTGTGGGAGACCTCTGGAAAAGTAAGTTTATTTAAATAAGTTTAATAATATTTTTTAAATAATTATTTATCACTTTTTTTTTAATTTTTGGAATATTTCCGGGTTATTTTGGCGATTTTGTTTTGTTTTTGAGTTGAAAGGTGACCGGGTCAAGGTCAATGCCACTTGGATCCAATATGGTGGTCGGGTGACGCCATTACATGGTGAAAGCTAAGCTCAAACATTTACTATTGTAATTTTTTTTAATAACTTTTTAAATATTTTTATATATATTTAAATAAACTTCTGGAAGTTTTTACAATTTTTTGGAGTTTGCTGGAGAATGATACATTTTTTTGGGTTCAAGGTCAAAGGTCGCTGGGATAAAGATCAATGTTCAAGCTCAAGGTCACCGACATCCACATTGCGGCTAAGGTGGATGACAGAACCAAGATTGCGGACGTCCAGGTCTAACACCTTGTACACCGATTTGGTATAGCCTATGCCTATAAAATTAATATGGCCGCCACAGCTCTGGGATCGAAAATGATCCCCCCAAATCCTTCCGATTGATCGAAAAGGGCCTTCCGGCGAATCGTTTTTGCAACTGGGTGATTGGTACCATTATAAGGGAAAACGAAAAATTTTAATGGGAGAAAAGGGAATTTTAAGGGGAAATGGGAAGTTTTTCGAGAAATGACCGCCGGGCAGCCGTAATGACAGAGCATGAACAGCTGCACCGCCCACCACCCTACTCCCTTGGCCCCAACTTCCCTATTTCCTACTACTTTCGAATTTTATTGCAGGTTGTTGAAAAGGTGAATATTTTGAGTGGAGTGGAGTGGAAATGTTTGGATGGCCCTTAACATCGTTATCTTGACAGCCGATGAGGGCGAAGCGAGGTGAGTATGGAACAGTGCTAGAATGTAAGGGTGGGGGTAACGAGAGATCCTTGACAAAACCCACGTGTGACAGTCCGAGAGCAGCCCGACAGGGAATCGAACTCTGTTTACCTTGGTGGGAGGCGAGTTCTCTAACCGTGGCGCCATTATGTCCCATTAAATATTTAAGAGCTTCGTAGTATTAAATAATCTTTGTTATACGTAATATAAGACAAGGACTGCTCGTAGCAAGAATAAACAGCGACTTAAATATATTAATTAAAATAATTATATTTTAATTATTGCCAATTATGTTAAATGTTCCGTTTTATCTATTTAGCGAATGTGTTTATGACGTCTCGCGTGTTTTTAAGAGGAAATAATATTCCGAAGGATACTGAAATTCTCAATTATTTTAAAAATGCCTACATTTTTAGTTAAAATTCAGTAACCTACTCCAGTTGTCTTCGTTTATAATTATAGCGAATGTTTAGTAAATAATAAACGTGCATACCTTTGAAGAAATTCTTAAAAACAACTGCTTTAAAAATTATTCAGTGCATAGGGAAGAAGCAGTTTCGTGCAAACCTTTATTGATCGAACGAGTGCGGAATGTTATGTTCTATTACGCGCAATCTAATGCACGATGCACAATAGCGGAATGCAGTGGTGCCGGATACGGGAGTAAGGCCGGGATTAAGATAGCTTCACGTTTCACGTAACAGGTAACACGTTCACGTGTACCTAAAACGTGGTATTTCAAAACGTTATTACAAGATACCAGATTCCGTAAAAGCCTGTACAAGGTCCGCCATAGCGGCTGTTATAAGGGATAGTGTCCTATTTTCGTGGCAGGTGCCATGCCAGGTTTCATCATTGGCCAATTCACGTAGTATTTTCAAAGCGTAGGGCACTCCCCGTGGCTAAAACTTCAAACCAGTTGATTAAGGAATCTAAAAGGACGACTTCTTCTTGTTTACACATCCGTGAGATTGAAACTCTTTCAAATAGGTCTAAAATACGACAATTGCGAATAATATTGGCTACGATAACTTTTAATTGCTGTTTAAAACCGTTTTAAATACTGGGATTAATTCGAGCGGTTCACTTATCTACAGTATATGAACAAATTATGTCGTGTGTGAACTATTCGCGTAGTGGCAAAGTCGCAGTGCTTGTAAGAAAAAATTACTTTCGGGCATGAGTTCGAAACACTGTTGGACCCTGACTTTTTTTTATTAAATATTACATGCTGATAATAACTTGGTACGTAATGAAAAAAAGTGTATTTTGGAAACGGTTGGTAATTCTCGCTAGAATTAAAAATAACACACTCGTTATATAGTGAATTCAATCATTTTCAAGACAATGAATATAACTACACTAGTAAGCAATAAATGTGTGTCAAAGGCAAACAGTAATATAGCGATATTAATATGTGCTAGATAATTTTATAGACCTACGCAAGTTACTGACTGTTAGCAGTTCTACGATTTGGGTTCATATTTACTACAAACCACATGCTGCACACCCACCGATTGTATCAAATGCTAGTACGCGAACTTCTGTCGTGTAAAAAGAATCTCCCGTGGTGACTCATATAGTGGCTGGTATACCGGCTCGTGCACGAAACCGTCTTCAAGCTTGTACAAGACCAAATACGGCTGCAGGTAACGTGTAATATCGCCTTGAGGGTAGTATGATATGATGCTTCACGTAGTCATGTAACCGTCGTGTAGTGAATAAAAATCTAGGCGATAAGTTTTGTAGCTTTTCAGATCGAAAACTCTCGAAATTCTTAATATCCTGGGGTATAGCTTCTATTTTAATTTTTATGAGGCATAAACAGGTTGCGGAAGTGTGATACGTTCGTAATATATACAAACTCTCAAATGTTAGGAGATCGTCATAACCTCGAGAAAGAAATGTCTCTGGGAGATGTAGCCGCAACTTTTTGTGAATATGGAATAAATCGTATGATATAAACATTCGTCTTGCTGTGGCTAGCTCCTGCGAGGGTTACTCAGCGTCGTGCTGAGGCAAGGCAGAGAGCGACCTCGGCCAAACGAACCTTGTTTTAAATAACACATACCGGGGGATCGCGCACGAGGTCAGGCAAGGAGTATAAAAGCTCAGAGCGATGGCGGCTCTGGGTGCCATCTTGCCTTCTGCTGCCGGAGGCTCTGTCTGAGGACAATGAGACGAGAGGACCGCAGCATGTGGTTCGCCTTCGACGCCCGTCGTCGAGAGAACTGCTAAGAGTCTGCGACGGCAAAAGGGTAATTATCTAATCACTGGCAGGGCAACTTAAGGCATGCTAGGGCGTAATACTTGTGATGGCTTTAAGCTCCCTCTGAGCATATTTTACCTTAATAACGTTACCCTACCTTGAGCTTGATTATGGTCGTCAGCCCCCTTGTGAGATGTTAACTATAGAGATATATTTGCTAATTGTAACTGATTGTCTGTAGAATCAGATTGTTGATTGAGACGCCTATTTGGGGTGGAACTCTAAAGCTAGTATTTAATAAAAGTAGTATTTTGTATCTGAGTGCTTAACCTATGAGCTACCCTTGTTCCCCCCTGTAATGCGTGGCCTGATTCATCCTCAGGTCAGGTCACAGCAAATGGTGGAGGGGCTCGGCTCCCCCGCCTTCTCCTTAAATTAAAATTAAATTACAAAAATAATATAGAGGCATTCGTAAAAATGTGTAGCGCTGTCCACCTGCCTTCAGGGTTTAAATTCCCTCGAGTAGACGGGGTCAACATATCCGACGTTGTAAATGTTTGAACAAAACTGTAATCATTTATTCAGAGTAGTGCATGTTTTATCAGTCAGCAGATTATCGCGGCCGCAACAGAGCATGCGGGCAAGAATTGCCATGTTGCGAAAAGCTGCCAGGCCAGAAAGTCGCCCGCAGTATATTATGTAGAATAGTGTGTGTGCTTTGCCTTAAATAAATTAATGCATGCTTAAAACACGGTTTCGCCCTTGCTTCTTGCAAATTTCCACAAAAGAGTGGCAAGTGTGGAAAGAGTAGTCTGTAGAAAGCTTGCTCTATTGTTAAGTGATGTATTACACATGTTACACGGGTAACCAACCAACACATTACATGTCAGATAAACCCACCACCTCTATGACCAAAACAGCCAGGAATATTTTAAAACACGCCACTATAGATTTAACAGAAACACAAAAGAAATTTCAAAAACAGGACACAATAAGCACAGAAAAATTTCAGCAACGCGTAGCGTCGGCAGAAAATTTATTAACAGAGAACCCAGATATCATAGACAAATTTGACACAACATCGACACATCTTACACTAAGCCTCATCAGCAAAATAACACATAACTGGCTTTTGCCATCCATACCCACACCCTCACATGATAACAAAGAACAGGACACACATTTAACACCAGTAAAAGTCGAGATAACAACAGAACGCGAATACTCTTACATAAACGATCTCTCAAACGAACACACATATCGGAATTCACCCTTAGCTTCCCCACTCCAGACACAGGAAAACAACATGGCTAACCCACCACCAATTAACGCAATAGTACAAAATTCCATGACAGTCAATAAGTTTTCGGGCGATGGTAGTGACAAATGGTCAGAATTCCTGGAACAACACAACCATGCCGTCGAAAATAACATCTGGTATGACACGGACAAATGATGTAGATTGAAATACTATGTCACAGGCTCAGCCAAGCACACCTTGGAGAATTATCTACAAAGCCATGCGGGCCAAACCACTTGGAACGACGCCATTTCACAAATGAGAAAAACTTTCCTGACACCAGCAAACAAGGAACACTTGAGGAATCTCTTATACACAACAAAACAAAAACTGCACGAAAGCACGCAAAAGCATATCAAAAATCAATTATTCTACAGACGAAAATACAACCCCACAGTCACAGACACAGAATTTATTAATATTGTGTGGCGATCGCTCCTCCCGTCCATCGCGTACAATATAGTAGGCCTCAAAGGCGATACAAAATTGACAACCTTCTTACAAACATACAGAGGGTAGATGTAGGATTATTTCTGTATAACCAAACAATTGCAGGTCAATATAGCCACTCAGAAATGGACTAGAGCCGAAATGGTAACATTGAAGGAGGAAATTACGAACCTCATGCTCCATAACCAAAAACCCTTTAACTACAGAAACAAACAAAGACAACAAAATACTCAGACACCTCAGTACGTAAAATACCACAAATACAGGCGTAGTAAACAACCAGTGATCATAGTTAAAGAATACGCGCAAACACCGCAAAAGTTTTACAACACCACTCAAAATAACAAAAGACCATAGAAATATGGTAAATTAAAAAAAAAAACAGAACAACTTACAGGCATACACCTTACAAAACAACACGCCCAAAACTACAACCAAACAAGGACAAGGTACAATTCAACACCAAAATATAACAAACAAAAAACTCCTACACAAGGGGGCAGTAAGCACCACCCCCGCAGACAAATCAGTAAGTAATGTGCACCAAACTAAACATTATAGTCACAAACAGACAATGCCTTAAATAGGGGAAATAGAAATTACAGAATATCACATAACAGTGAAAAAAAACCATCCCAAATAAATGGCAGAAGTCATACAAATATAAGCAGAAGTAAATATGATGAGAGGAGAAAACTAAGAAAGGTAAGGGTGGATGTGAAACCAGAAGTGAAAGTAAGACGTGTGATTAACGTCTGCGAGACGCTCTTTAGTAAGAGGATTCCAACGTGGTCATAAATTGCCAAATTCAATTCATGACCAGTAAATTTTCAACACTCTCAGGGACAGAATATTCAAATTACAAAAAAGCTTACCAAACGCATCACCAATGAAACTAGGTCGTCAGGTCCTAATTGCAGGTCACGGAACAAATAGGGGAATCCCGACACCTTACACAAGGACACTGCCTCACGTCACCATAACACGGCGCCCATGAAAGCCATGATAGTAGAAAGCATTGAAGCGTTGCTGGGGGGGGGGGGGGGAGAAGCCGAGGTTGGGCGCATGGAATGTGCGAGTCAGCGCGAATGTGACGTCAGCATACGGCCTTCATCAGACCGCGGTCGCTGGCAGCCATGACGTGCACCTTGTGTTTTTATCAGAATCGTCGATCTGTGGGATGCCCACTTTTTCCGAATCAAAGACAGAATTTCAATACAAACATAAATGAGAGATTTAAGGGGTTAAAAAGTAATTTTGGCTTAGCGGAAGTAAAAGTACACGTCCCTAATACAGGCATTAACAGCACATTTCATGACAATAATAACACAAACACGGAAAACAGTGGCGATGATGAAAAGGAGAAACTGAGCAACAGATCCGTTGTCCAAAACAACATACAAGTTCCGCGGACCGACAAGGACGAATGTCGCGCAAGCTACATGCAAACATCGATGCCGCGCGTCCTTGTATAGATTGCGTGCAGGTCTTATAACGCATTGCTCGACATGGGATGCTCGCGTTCCTGTATAGCCACAACTCTTGTAAACAAACATAACCTGGCAGCCAGTCACAGAATAGTTTACATTAGTGGGAGCTACAACATACGTAGACCTACACAAATTAAAAACCAATTTGATTATTAACATAGCAGGGTACGATTTCAATCAAGATTTCCTATTAATCGGTAATTTAAAACTAAACATTATATTGGGAGAAGATTTTATTAATTGATATGACATAGTGCCAGTACTCACAAAATATGTAATATGCATACACTCTTATCACACTAAAAGAGTCATTGAAATACGAATAAACACTGATCAACTGTATTGTGGAGCAAAGAATTGCATCGAATACTCCATTAACAAAATTGAATCTTTATACAACTCGAAGGATATTACTGCTCCAGGTAGCATAAATGAAAACCTACTCTCACACATGAAAAACAATTAAGATAATTACTAGATACACTCAAAGATCATTTCACAAGTATGATAACAAAATTAACAGAAATGAAAGATTATGAAATGAAATTAGAACTAACTTCTAACAAACCTATTCATACTAGACCTTACAGAATAAATCCACAACTATGTGAACAAGTACTGGAACAGATCCAGCAGATGCTTGACGCACAAATCATGACTCCTTTCGAATCCCCTTACGCCGCGCCAAGCCCAGTAATAAAGAAATGCCAGGGTGGCATAAGATTTTTAACGGACTTTAAGCTACTTAACCAACATCTAAAAAAAGTTTCAATACTCCATCCACAGAACAGAATATATAATTAATAAACTCCAAAATTCCATGTATATTTCATCAATATATATGTTTAGCGGCTTTTATGCTATCCCAGTAAGGGAGCAAGATAAAGAAAAACTCTCTTTAAACATGGATGGCATAGGCTTACACGAGTATGCCCGCATGCCTATAGGGTTGGCCACAGGCCCAAATTGTTTTCAAAATTTTGTGAACATCGTGCTTAGGCCCCTATGCTGGAGCACAGCAGTAGCATATATTGATGACATTTTTACTATAGGAAACACCTTTCAGGAACACATGGACAACATTAGAAAAGTACTGTATAGATTATGCAAATATAACGTAAAAATAAACTCCAAGAAATGTCACTTTGCTCAACAAGAAATCAAAATACCAGGGCACTATATAACACCAGAAGAGATATGCACGGACCCCAATAATATCGAGGCACTCAAACAAATTGCACCCCCAAGAAACTTAAACAGTTACGTACATTTTTGGGATTAACATCGTACTTAAGAAGTTATATACTCAACTGTGCCAAACTAGCCGAACCCCTTACAGACCTAACTAAAGAGTCAACTCCATTCCAATGGAAAGAAGAAAACCAGATAGCGTTCGAATATCTTAAAACAGCCGTACTAAACCCACCCATAATAGCAAAATTTCAGGAGGACCGACATACTACATTAGCCTGCGACCCATCCCAGACAGTGATAGGTGCCGTCCTTATACAAAAAAATACCAGGTAGTAAAGACCGCAATATTATCTCGAAAAAACTCTACTTGAATGAAAAGAAATGGTCGGCGACGGAACGCGAGCTGCCTGCTATTAAATACTTTGTCATATACTTCAAACAATACTTATATGGGCGAAAATTCACAATCGAGACAGATCACGCCAGGCTTCGGTACTTAAAGACAATGGCCGAACACAGCATATGAATTAAAAAAATAACACTAGCTCTCACGGAGTATGAATTCAAACCAAAGATAGTTGAAGGAAAATTAAACACATTAGTGGATACTATGAGGCATGCTAGGGCGCAGTACTTGTGATGGCTTTAAGCTCCCTCTGAGCATATTTTACCTTAATAACGTTACCCTACCTTGAGCTTGATTATGGTCGTCAGCCCCCTTGTGAGATGTTAACTATAGAGATATATTTGCTAATTGTAACTGAATGTCTGTAGAATCAGATTGTTTGATTGAGACGCCTATTTGAGGCGGAACTGTAAAGCTAGTATTTAATAAAAGTAGTCTTTTGTATCTGAGTGCTTAACCTTTGAGCTACCCTTGTCCCCTCTTGTTAATGGATGGCCTGATTCATCCTCAGGACAGGTCACAGCAATCTGCATTGAAAATTAAAATGTTTTGTAGAGTGAAATGAGCCTTCTATAAATATTAAACTTAACAGTAAATATAATGTATTTTATGCATACAATTTTAGACCTCTGAGAAACATAATTATTAAACTGCAGCAATATAAAGATCTCTAAATTTTTATGTATTAAAAATTAAATAATTTTAGTCTTACTTCTATTACACTTTCGTCCTCATTTCCGGGGAAATATTCCACATGCGGTACACGTATTAAGAACATAAGCAGATGATATAACAACAACAACAAAGCCATGAATAGCAAGGATAACACAACAAAGTCCCAATTGTGTTTGGCCAGCGAGTTCAAGCGATTCAAAGTCATGTATCGCGTAACACGCAAAAGCTAGACATTGACAAGCTTTTAAATCACGTGAACGTTACTTTAATGATCGCTATGTGTCTTCTTGGAACACATTAGTCAAGGTGCAGTCGGCTTATGTGAACATGTGTTGCTTGTTACGTGTTACGTGACACGTTTAGTCATCGGAATCCCGGCCTAAAATCGATACAGCAAAATGGCGTGGGCTGTGTCGTCTACACTGCCGTAAGTATTATTACGTGACAGTGTCTATGGGTGGTGAGAGGAAAAAAATGATACGTCATTAATGTATGTAGTGGAGACGTGTCTACTGACGTCTTCCCTCGTTTTGCATTTAATTCTCTGAGTTGCTGCAATCTATCTTGATGCTTTTTGCGTTTGCGCTGATTGTGATGTTGTTGTTTAATCTTAGTCTCGTCACGTAATGTGGCATTTGACGATGACGCAATCGCCACGTTCGCATTTCGCTGCTGCGTAGAACTTTCAACTTCTTCTCCATGTAACTCCAGAATGGATTGAGATAGCTGAGTCATCTTTTCGGTTTTAGATTTGTCTTGTCGAGCATTATTCATGTTGTTAATATCATTCGTGTCCTTTTCGCTAACTCATAATTTTTAACTATTTTGGTTTGTTATCTGCAAAGAAAGTGATTATTGGTTGGAAAGTCACTATGTGTGTTTATCGTTTATAATTCTTGGTGTTGTTTTTAGTTACTATTTTTTTTACGCACCAACTGACACCAGAATTTCTCCGATCGGATGACTCGTTCGGTCGCTATGGCGGTCTTAAGTATACTAAACCGCTCGAAATAAGAGGATCACATTGCGGCTCCCACCGCGGCCTGATGACGTCAGAACGATAAGTTTGTGTGTGAAGCACGATGCCAAAGGACCGACCTATACTACCGTACATTTACATTTAACGTACTGCTCATTCTCAACGAGCAATTGCCACGGACCTGAGAGAAAAATTTCGTGACGCTCACTTTCTGAAAATAAGGGGCTGAGTTGTAAAACGTCACTTCAAAATGATTATTTTTATTCCTTCGCCCTAACTCCAATTAATAACAGCTATGAAAATACAACGATATTTGGAGTAGTTACATCCACTCGATATCCATTGCACGTGACAGCATATACGTGACCGAAGTAGAGATTATTAGAATTTGAATAGAGGTTTTCTTGACATTTATTTCTCCCGGTGTAAAAATACATTTCCAGTCTTGGAATTAAGCTGCTGAAATCACGAAGGGGCAGAATTTCCTCTACATTTTGGTATCATTGGTTTTCATGATTCCTCGCTTGTTACATTCTTTTTTCCTTCTGCAGACGATTCCTCTCCGATATAAATTCACCCCCACTTCATAACTAATGGAGGGAGTTTGGATACTATTGCCGACTTCACAGCGGAATTATTGGTATCGTATCCAAACATTAAGTGCAACGCACAGTGATGCACGAGCATGCTGTTTGGACAGAAAACCAAATCGTTTTAAAAATACTTGTTCACTGGAAAAAAAAAAAAAAAAAAAAAACAGCAACAGTAGTGATATATTTTTCAGCCAAACGAGAAGTAGGTCACGTCAGAACAATACATCCGCAAACGAACACGGCCGTACAATTTGAAATATAACCCTGTTATCGTGTTTCCCTTTTGCATAACCTATTTCTGGAGTGAGGCCATATATATGTATATATATATATATAGGCGTGCGTTTGTACGTCGCGACCACTTGCAGAGTTTGTTGTATGGAGTGGCGGTAATTACACCCCCGTTTGCTCGCGAATGCCTCCCCACGCCAACCACTCCCTCGACCCCATTCTGCTGTGAAGTGCAGGCCACAGCGGCAAGTCCGGAGTGAGTTGTTCCAATGGAAATAAACCATTCCTGCTATTTGAAGCGTCCTGCCCGTCTGAGCTCGAGCGCCCATAATTCCCCTGCGAGAGTACAGAGCAAGTGACACAAACTCGCTCCGTGCAGACATTTCACCAAATTGTATATTTAGAGACACGAACCCTTACTTTTCGTCGCCTGAAACGGAAAATATTATTTTACTTAACCACAAAGAGAAAACTGTATTTTCAGTGCTGTACTGACAGCTAATATAGGTAATAATTAAAAACGAAAACTAAATAGGAAGCAATTTTTAATAATCTATCAGGGAATTATTTCCATGAAAAAATAGTAGCTCTATATAAGTAAGATTGTAATTAAATACAAGAGAACAACAAGCCCATTAAATAATAAGTATTGTACTCTTATAGGTCTCGGTGAGTAAAGGATACCTTCCATTTATAACTCCGAAAATTAAAAACTTAAATTTACAATGAAAAGGGTGAACTTCAATTTTGACATTTTTCCAAAGTGGCTGTGGCAGTGCAAGCTTGTGAATTAACTCGGTGTTTTTTCTGGGAATAGCTGTATTCAATAGTAGGAGACTTCCTCTACTGTCTTGAAACTTCGTAAAACGTATTAATGGGAGTAAAATGTTCCCCTTTTTCTTTATAAAGGCAGCCCATTTGTGTTACAACTTTGTAGGGCAGGTTTTTTATTACCCATATTTTTTTTAACGTGACAACATCTTACAGCTCAGTCCTTTATATACAGAAAGTGAGTGTCACGAAAATTTAATCTCGGGTCAGTGGCAATTACTTGTTGAGAATGAGCAGAACGTTAAATTCAAATATCCGATAGTATAGGTCGGTCTTTTGGCTTATTGCTTCACGCACAAACTTATCGTTCTGACGTCATCAAGCTGCGGTGGGAGCTACGCTGCGAACCTCTGATTTCGAGCGGTTTAGTAGCCTTAAGACCGCTGTAGCGACCGAAGGGCTCATCCGATCGCAGAAATTCTGATGGCAGTTTGTGGGTTAAAAAACAGTAACTAAAAACATAACCAAGAATTATAAATAACAAACACACATAGTGAATTTCTAACAAATAATAATTTTCCTTGCAGATTACAAAACAAAATAGTTAAAAATTACGATGTAAGCGAAAAGGACACTAATAATATTAACACGAGTAGTATGAAATGGTATGTTCTGGCACATCAGGCTGCAAGCTGACCCGAGCAGCCTAATTAGCATATTACTAGGCTGCAAGTTGAGGGCCCAGGAGCGAGAATTTCCCCTTTTTTCCCCCTTTTCCAGTCCAAAATGATCGCTTTCGCTCACAAAAACGTCGTTTATTCCCTTTTATCCTCGAAATTTCCCGAATTTTCTTCCCGCCACCGGCGGCCATCTTGGCAGCCAGTGCTGATTAGCATAGTCCGGGCAATTTGCACATTGTGGCGGAGGTTCGCACATTGTGGCTGAATCTGGGAGCTTCTCTCTCAATTTCGGAGCTTCTCCAATTCCTATCATTCCCGACAACTATCTTGGTATCGACGATCTATGTCTACCCAGGACAATTGGTGACCAACTCAGGATGTCCACCATTTTGGCGGTCAGCGCCGCGCAGGCGGCGGCGGTGGTGCATCGAGGCGTCACGAACGATCAATTTCGGATCTCATTTAACACTGCCCCCTCCTGAAGGCTGTGTGTGTGTGTGCGCGCGTAACACTTATAAGTATAGTTAGCAGTAATTTCCGAACCGTTTAAGTTATAGTTGTCAAATTCATAACATAGACATCATCCACGACTAGGAGAAGTGTCGCAGGTAAAGTATGCTATATGTCAGTGTATAAGCATAAGTGGGTGTAATTTCCGAACTGTTTGAGTTATAGTTGGCAAATTCATAATATAGACATCATCCACGACTAGGAAAGGGTTCGCAGGGTCAAGTATGCCCCACCTCAGTGTACAAGAATAGTTGGGCGTAATTTCCGACTCGTTTGAGTTATGGTTGGTAAATTCATTACATAGACATCCACCACGATGAGGAGAGGGGTGTGTCGCCTTATATGGGTCACCTTTATTTCGTTGTATTTTTGAGCACTTAAAATGTTTTTCTAATAATCTTAAAGGATACTAAGATTAAATTCTGCTTTTTTAGACATTGAGTTGAGCATATTTACTAATTGCATTTTTAATATGTTTCAGTCGTCGCCTTTTCGAATTTTTTATATTACGATTACTATCCTTGATAATTCACTTGTTTTGCTCATTTCGTTAAACTTAGTTTAAGCTTTGGTCATTTGCATGTGTTGCGAGTCGGTTTCGCTACTATTTTTGCCCTTGCCACCATCTATGGAGAGGTAGGTGAACCTTTGATTTTAGTGTGTATGTGTGTGTGTGTGTCAGTTTATCGGCAGAGCCCCTGAATCCCACAGCATTTTGTTTCTGCTCTGTTGTTTGATTGTGTATCCCTTCTGGAATAATATTAATTTTCCCCCATGTGAAATAACTTCGGTACTTTATATTACTAAGTACTTGGCTCTTTAATTCCTTGTACTTGTATTCAGCTAGAGATGCTGTACTATATATTGATATATTTGTTTAATTCGGTAAGATTTAATGTTTTATTAATTTCCCGTAGGTTGTAAAGAATTTGTTTGAAAAATTTTAATTTTGAAACAAATCAAAAAACGAGTCCAACAAAGTTTTCAATTTTGTTATATGTAACTGACTATGATTAGGAAAATTATTAAAAAAGAGTAAATATAAATAATTTTGTATGTCCATTGGCACACTGCTAACTTCTTGTAATATTGATAAACCAATTTTTAATCACTGAACATTTTCCTTTCCTGTGAAATAATTTTGTTGCCAACCATTTTGTCTCTATAGTTGAAAGTTAATTTGGTGCAAGTATAAATTTTAGAAATGCTATGAAATGTGATATAAATAATTATCTATTGTGTGTAATAAGCCGTTTTGACTAAGTTTTCCATTTTACAAATTTTAAGTATAATAAAATGTCACATGTTAGTGAATAATTTTAATGTTATATATTATATATATATATATATATATATATATATATATATATATATATATATATATATATATATATATATATATATATATATATATATATATATATAGATTGTGCTACTTCCTGAATCTAATCTTTTCCATGACGATTTCCGAACGCCCCACTTCCTTTCTTCACGACTTGATAATCTTGCAGGACATACTGATTTTTCTTCTCTTTAAGCTTGATTTCCACTATTATGGGGTAGATATAACCCTTTGACCGCGAAAGTTACGTTTAAGTTGTTGCTAATTTTTCCCGTCAATGTTTATTTCAGTTTGTTGTTATGGGAAATACATATTTGGTTTGATAACTGTTCTCGCAGTGGTCGCCGACTACCGCCCTAGACATTAAGCCTTGAGTGATTCGGTTTAGTAGTTTCAATTAGGTGTGGCAGCCTCCTTCTGATGTAATTTTTGGCCACCCCAGCATAGTCCCGGCTGTGGGCGAAGCCTCAATTCTTCAAAAAGACCATTCATATTATTCCTCTTTGCATGGAAAATTTGTACTAACACCTAGATCTCGACCTTGAAACATCGTTTTTGGACTCTGCTTACCCTTGCAGCCTCTTTCAACATGGACTTTGTTAGATTTTTGTAATTTGTTTAAATTATTTGGTCATGCCAAGAAAGTTAAGAATGTAATTTAGAAAATATAACTTTTTGCATAAGAACTTGTGTTCTTCACAAAACCTTTGCTTGGCAAGATAGCTGGGTGTAACTATTGTCTTCTTAAATAGAAAAATATTTTTTTCGCAATGTTTGCTCGACATCCCGATTTGTGTTTTTTTTATCTAGTAGATTTTAAAATAATTATGAGGTAGTTTTTATAAAACATGTGCAACTGTAAATAAATTATATTAATTCCACATATATAGTCAAATGCATTCTAAATTGTACCACCTCCATATATCAGGAAATGTGAATACCACTCCACTCTTGTGGTTACAAGATGAACCTGTTGTAGTTCCCAGCCAGTCCAAAGAATAACATAACTGTGGAACCATGTTGAGCGGTGTTATTGGGGTTTATGATTAATTGCACTTCTGGATGTAGTATCTGAACATCAGTTGTAAGCCTGTACGAAATTGAAAAGTAAGTAATTATTGTTTATATATATTTATTATTGTAAAGACAACTCTTCTTCACATTTTGAACTAATTTATAACTGACGACAAACAATCTTAGGTTATGTTTCATGTCTTTGTTTTGTTTGATGACGATTTGCCTAAGTCATACTACATCATAGTTTCGCAAATCGTACCGGTACGATTTAGGATATTACTACAAGGCAAGTTACAATGAAACCTGTTTATTGCTGACTGTATGTGAAAACATTTAGAACAATGTAAATAACCTTTTGCATAGTTTTATGCAGCGTTCAATTTTTATTACAAACTTCAGTATAGGTTCTGCATTAAATCTGTGCATTATTTATGGAACAGTTTTCATAATGGTCGTACATCAACATCCAAGGACAATGGGTTTCAGTTGAACATGCCTTACATTTACCAAGTTCCATATTTGCCATGTGCAAAAGTATTTAACAGTCACTGTAAATAAAAGATTACTAAAACACGTGTCCGGTGTGTGTTACAGAATGACGAAAAGGACATATGGAGATTGGACTGAAATAGAGATGGCAATGGCTCTTGCGTCGTATAGAAACAGGGACATGGGTTTTAATGAATGCTGTCGATAATACAACATTCCAATTCCAACATTGAGAAGGCACTTAGACAGGAAGAATGTTGTAGCTAGCGAATCCATAAAAGCCATAGGCCATACCACCACCCTTCCACCGGAAGTAGAGCAACAACTCGTTGATCATATTTTGAGATTAGAAGAGCTTCTGTTTGGGGTAACAATCACTGATGTCAGTAATTAAGCATTCCAAATTGCAGAGTGCAATGAAATACCACACAGCTTCAACAGATTGACAGAAATGGCAGGGAAGAAATGGTTTTATGCCTTTAAAGCATGTCATAAGGAATTAGCGCTACTTGAGCCAAAGTCCACTTCCATGGCACATGCAAAGGGGTTCAACAAGAATAAAGTGTTAGGATTTTTTGATATCCTGGAAAGAGTTATAGATGAAAACAAATTTGATGCTTCTCGTGTGTTCAATATGGATGAGAAAGGTTTCAGCACTTTACAAAAAATATGTCAGAAAGTGTTGGCTATTAAAGGAAAGTGTCAGGTAGGAGCAATAGCAAATAGGAATAGAGTTATCAATACAGAAATAGTGTGTTGTACTAGTACGTCGGGGATGTATGTTCAACCTTTGATAATCTTTAAACACATGAGAATGGTGAATGAGCTGCAGGTTGGTTGCCTTCCTAGAGGTATTTTTGATATTTCGGAAACATGGTACATTAACAATGATCTTTTTGTAAAATAGTTACATCATTTTATTACTGTCATCAAACCATACATCGACAACATGGTTCTCTAAATTTTAGATGCTCATTAGACACATTCGAAGAATGTAGAAGCTTTGGAACTTGCAAGAGTCAATGGCGTCCTAATGTTGCAGTTGCCTGCCCACACAATTCACCGGCTACAACCTCTGGACAGGTCCTTCTTCAAGCCATTAGAAACTTATTACTTCCAGGCAGTTGAAAAATGGCTTCGAACAAATCCGGGTTGTGTGTTACCCAGTATCAGGTTACATAACTTTTAGCAGAGGTCTATGCAAGGGCAGTAACTATTCAGAATGCCATTAACGGGTTCCCTGCTTGTGGAATCTGGCTGGTAGATCATAGTATTTTTAATGATTTCTACTTTTTAGCAGCTGAAAATCTGGAAGAAAACGAATGCTACTCCGATGAAAATGAGATGGATATGCCTTCTTGTAAGCCTACAGAAAACATCAGCGATCCAACAGGTAGTGAAATATTTAGCCCTAATGATAGGCCTGCTCAGCTGAAGATGATCTCGAAGTTGAATGTTTCTATAGAAACTATTTCTCCGATTCCAACATGCCCCAAATGTGTGTCCACACCAGGAAGGCGGGTAGCTCAACGTGCAGGTGTACTGACAAGCAGTCCATACAAACGTGTTTTGATAGCTGCAAAAGATAGAAGAAGGAAGACGACCAGCACAGTAGATAGTAAATCTACAAAAGGGAATAGACGTTCTGCGTGTGCAAACAAGTGTTTAAGAACAACTCCAGACAACAATGCACCTTCTACTTCGTTCGCATCCAATGTAACCATAGAACATGTGCAAGATGGTTGGTTTTGTTCAGTATGCGAGGAAAATGTAAAAAATTTGATGAAATGTTTACAGTGTCACACCTTGGTACATGAAACCAGTGCAGGGGTTAAATCAGGCCTAAAATGTTTTATTTGTGTTGCATGTAAATTATTTGTTTGTTTTATTTAGGGTGAAATATGTACTTGTATACACTTAAAACATTATTACAGCTATTTCCATGGACAACATTTAGCATTAGACTATTTCTGTTGGTAGTGGTACGATTTACGATACTGGTAGTACAATTTTGGGTACTGGTTTCCTATATTGTACCAATTGTAGTCGTACACTAAGAATATTTTCTGGGTCGCTATTTCAACTGACTAGACATGTTAATGTAGTTTTGTATGCATATATGTATACTGCTTCGTATGAAATGAATATTTGAGCAGTACATTGAAGATTGGCCCAAATAAATGCAATAATGTAAAAAGTGGTACGCCTTAGGCAACCTTCCCCTAATATATTTAATGCCTGATGATGTGGAAACCTAATCATTATGTTCTCAAAACAGAGAATTATAATAAATTTGGTTGTCGTTCCAAAGTAAAGTTTTAAATTCTTTTTTAAATGGTAATTCTTAACAGTCCATAAACCATAGTGAAATATAATTTCACTACTTACAAAGTGTCTTATGTGTGTGTTATGTTATAAACAAAATTATTGAACAAATGATATTGGAGATTTTGTAATGCTGTGCTGAATGTTAGTTCTCCCCCTTTTTAATGGTTGAACATATCCTAGTCCATGCACCATCATCGCAACTAGATCAAAATGTTTTAGAGATTTGTGGCCCCCTAACCATAAACCAAATAATAATAAAATAAAAATTAATGTGACACAGGGGTCGCAGGGACAACTATGCCCTATGCCAACTTATAAGCATAGGTTGCTGTAATTTCCGAACTGTTTGAGTTATAGTAGCTAAATTCATAACATAGACACCAAACACGACTATCATATATGGCTGTAAGTTACAAAGTGTTTGAGATCCAACTACCAAAAACCATAATACATGCATAATCCCCTCGATGACGAAAAGGGAAGTGCGGACATACGTCGGTATGCTTGTCTCCCCATTTTCACTCATCTCTGTCACTCATGGCCACACACACTTCTTCGCATGCTTCACCCCCTCTCCTCGACCCTCGACTCTCCACTCGTTCTCGTACTCTCTCTATCTCGTGTGTTCCCCCTCTGCCTGCCGACATCACCTCTGACCATACATCCTCACACACCCGCCACTGCCCAGACAAGCCACTCGCTGTGCGCCAACCCCCAGGCACTATATGTAATGGAGAGCAGAAAACATTACCATCCGTATGTGATCAAGTAAATCGTATTTCTACATCCCTGTGTCCCCAGCAATGCGCCAGGTAAAAACAATTTGTCATATTTAGTATACAAGAACACTACATCTTCAGGTTGGCAGAGCGGCCTAAGGCATCTCTTATAAGCACTGCTTACAGTAAAAGGGAGTGTAGGTTAGAATCCTCGCACCTAAAACATTTTTGTATTTTTTGTTTCTGTACCCTACTCGAATAAATATGATATCGTAGGTTTGATTCCCATAGAGAACATATTCAGACATTCGTTGGTCCCACTGCCCATGAAGAGACTACAATGACAGTCATACTCTGGCTCTGACCTGCACTCATGTTCCAAAGTATATAATAATAAAAATAACAGGGAGGGGTGACCCTACTCTGTAATATTAGCCACACACACACACACACACACACTGTGACAACCCGAGACACAAACCGAGTAAGGAAGTATCGCAACACACACACTATTCAACTATATATGTACCCTGCCCTTAGACACCGATGCGGAGCAGCAGTTTTTTTCTTAACGAGTGTAGCTGTTCCAGAATATATGCAGGACACAAGCACATATCATCGTTGTGAACTCGCTGGAAGCAATGGCAGCCCTGCCTTTCCAAACACACAATACATTACAAATGACATGTTCGTCAGTAGACAATCGCTCATTGGAGGGAAGCAAGGCCTCACTGCAATTAATGCAAGATAAATACCGACCAAGTACTGCATCGCCACCACCACCTCCCCTTGTCAATGTACTTACCGGTATACTATTGAAAGGAAACAATACATGTACCCTGAACCAGCCTCAAGGTATCACGGGTTCGATTTTCGTAGAGAGTGGTAATACAAGATGACATAAAAGCTGACATGTTTACAACAGTGTTAGTAATTACAGACAGCCAGTCCCCGACCTGCTCTCGCATACCAAGTCCATCGCACACACACACACACAAAACCCTCGACAGTCATACCCTATATCGAACCTTCAATGTACAACAGTTATACCCCAACCCACACTCGCCTACTGAACCTTCAATGCTCACAGCTAGTCTGTACCCCTACAACAAAAACCGAGGACCAACCTACATTTGTCATGAACCTAAACTTTAATGTACATCACATACACAGCCATCGAGGTTTATAGATAACTAAATACAATCGAATTATACATGTCGAGTAAGGAGATATCAAACACACATTTCAGCTACTTATGTAATCTGTCTGTAGAGCAGAAGACCTGTAGGTCACAATGTGAACTCACTGGAAGCTCAGAGCACAATGATCGTGCTGTCTTTCTGTGTATGGTATACATTATCATCCAAGAAAGAAAGTACATTACAACCACTCTGTGTCAAAAAAAATACATACGTACTTGAAAGTAACTATTGCATTTCGCCTGATGGTTTCGAGGGCATACAATCCTTGAAAAAAGAAAAGGTATCGAAGGTTCGATTCCCATTAAGAATATATGCTGACACGTTTGCAAACAATCATTCATAACTGGTCCCACTGCCCATGACAACGAACATATTTCGGCTATGACAGTCATAATCTGTCCCCGACCTGCACTTCTGTACCGAACCATCACAATTAGAGACAGTCATACTCTGACGACCTTACTTGCACGCGTATACCGACCGAGAATTTTTTTTACAGTCACAGGAAACTGTACTCTGCCAGCTCTGCCCGAACCTTCAATCCATGTACCAACACTTTACAGTTACAAACAGTCATACTCTGTCGACACTTTCCGAACCGTGAATGTATGTACTTACATCATGTACAAAGCATTTGAAATTACAACCAGTCGACCTGTCCCGAACCATTAATGTGTGCACATAGATGGAATCGGACCAACATTACATGATCAGCCATTCCACTATGTTAACTGCGATTTTGTGTTTATCCATAGTTACAACTCTCAAATTCAGGTCCCTACAGACAACTGCTTGCTCTCAATATCCAAGTTTCCCCGCTAAAGTGCACAAAATGAAAAAAAGTAGTTGTAAACAAAATGGTTAGTAACCTACAGACATAGGTCACGCACTCTATTACAACCCTAGACATGAACCTAGTAAGGAGGTATCGCAACACACACACACATGCCAACTATGCATATACTCTACTCTTAGACAATGCAGAGTAGAGGTTTTACCTTAACGAGTGTAGATGTTTCAGAAGACCTGCAGGTCGGGAGCACATTTAATCGTCGTGCCCTCACTGGAAGCAATGTCCGCAATACATTACAGATTACATGTTCGCCAGCAGACAATCGTTTGTCGAAGGGAAGAGAGGCCTCACTGTCAAAATGTTTTGAAGAGTCATCATCTACAAGCCCTAACCATATGTTCCATGTGAAATGTGTACCATGCGTTCACATAGCAAGAAGTGATCGAATTAAGACTAAGGTGATTGCGTACGAGTGTAAAGAGGCCAACCTCACAGCCATCAGTCGAGACATTGCAAACTAGCATGCCATGTTCGTAATTACAGCCATACTATGTCTCTGACATACACCCATGTACTGAAATTCTATAATTACAGAGAGTCATGACAATACCATGACACGTGAACCGACCGAGCCTTTGCAACTACAGACAGTCATACTCTGCTGACCTGCCTATGCTCGAACCTTCGATGGATGTGCCAACATTTCACGGTAGTAGTGTGTACTATAGCTATAATAAAAGGTGCAGTGAATCATAGTGAAAATGATGGCATGCTCTTCTAGTGGTCAGATGATTCTATCAACTATTTTGGGTTATGGAAAGTATAACTCACTTGCAGCACACAACAGAGAAACTCAGCGCGCATACTTGCCTAAAGAATTCCTTCTGACATATGCATGTTATGAAATACAGTATGCTTATGAACATCTACCCACATGTCTACAGCAGGACGGAGACATACGCGACTCTCTCCCATGTACGGAGTGTTTGCAACGATGTACGACTTATGGGCACATCACATTCCAGGGGTTGGTGTAATGCACGTTGGAAGAGTGTTAAAGGAGCATCCAAAACAGATTCTTTCCCTTAGGAACTCATGAAGGACAGAGGGAGATGTGTACCTGGAGCAGCTGATGAGGTCATCGTTCCGACACAGGCAGTTGTAATCCAGACTTCTAAGAGTGAACATCGACTGTCGATAATGTGCTCTTATTCATCGGTGGAACAGGAAAGTTATTTGTGTTGCTACTGTAAAAGGCATTTTCTAACAAACACATCTACAGACAGCATGAAGCTGGTTGCTATCAGAATGTAGGTCATATTATGTTCGCATGTAAAAAGTATAAATCTCAGTTTGGTCTTCATAGCAGCTTGAAAGATATTGTGCAACATATAAGGGTCACGCTGCACCACCTATCAAGTGGTTTCTGAATATATTACCAGCTCAATGTAAGGGTTCATCGGAGAGCACGTCTTTGGTACCACCAAAACATCCATGCAAATAGTGTAACAACACATTTATGTATGCATATGATGCAAAGAGGCATGCACAAAGTTCATGTAAGAAGAGTATAATTTGTATGTCATATGAATGTGGAAAGTGTCGAAGAATATATGTGCATGTTGATACTTTGCAAAGACATGTGAAACTGTGTAAGTCACAGCCATCGATTTAAGTAGGTATGAAGTACTGAAACATCACTGCATAGGAAACTTAGTAAGTCAACCCTCGTCAGGTTGTCATGACAATGTATTATAAAACAGGTCGGCATTAGGCTGGTCAGCTCAGTCGCTGTTCAGACCTCAAAGAGAGAATATCGGCTGTGATTATCATGTTCATATTCGATGACAGAATAGGAAAGTTATTTGTGCTGCTGCTGCAAGAATACCTTTTCTACAATAACCAGCTGCAGAAAACATGAAACCAGTTGTCATCAGAATCCAGAGCATACTATGTTCACATGTGAACAGTGTAAATCACAGTTTTTCCGATACGGCAACCTGAGACGACATCCTGAAACTTGTAAGGGTCGCACTGCACTGCCTGCCAGCACGGATCAGCTAATAAACGCTTGGTTCATCTACAAATGTTGAGACTAGTTTAATACTTACATTAAGACATTAATGAAACTATTGTGACAAGACATTTATAAATGCATACAATGCAAGTACACGTGGAAACAGTACTTGTGTGATGAATGCCATTCGTAGGACATATCAATGTGATAAGTGTCGAACAAGGTATGTATATGATGCCGATTTACATAGTCATGAGAAACTATGTAAAGGACAGACAGCTGAAAAAATCACAAGATTATTCACCATCTCCGAACCTTAATGATAATATATTTTTCCTAAAGCGATCTGGATTCATGGACTTTTTTAAAGATTTGGTTGCACTGAATATGCTAACTACACGACACAAGGTTTGCTCTTTCCTGACAAGTATGAGTTCTAATATACTAAACCAACATATCGATGAGGTAGGACAAAATGGACCTGTCAAATATAATATGGGGCTGTACTGTAGCTATACAATACCAGAACCTCACAAAGATGAATATTGTACCAGAACCTTAAAGACTTTGGCTGTAGCTGTGTGCCTTCATCTGCAGCAGAAGATGCGATTGTCGATAGTATATGCAAGATATGTCAAGAGGAAGAAGAAATGGTAGCCAAGGCTTCAGGTTGGTCCCTGGCTTCGGTAAATTCTCTAGAGTTGAGAACTAGTGGGTATAGTCCACTTCGTGCATAGACATATAGCAATCTTCCCTCACTACAAAGAAGATGACAACATAGCATCGTCATCAACCGTTAGAAGGAGAGGTATAAAGTACTCCATCAAAAGACATTCACATGCTGTTGCTAAACTGGCTTGTACTATATCGGTATTGCAAAGAGTCGTCCACGAGTAGTTATCCATGAGGAGTCAGCACTACATAGTAATACACATGTGTGTTTGAGTTCACTCAAGGAATCAATCAAGTACGCCTACACATGAAACTTTTCAGAGCAATCAACAATTATGTGGTAAACAATGTAGTTACAGCGACAAGTTCTTCAGTAATACTTGCAATGCTCGCCGTCATGAACAGTGCGACTGTACAAAGGTACCGACCTCTAGAACACAAACATGTGATGTATATGGTGCGATATTTTGTAGAGGTGATAATCTGAAGAGACGTACTATTACGTGTAAAGGTACCATACCTTTGCTTGACACGAGAAGGCACGACAAGTGTAGTCTTCCTGCCGATTTGTCATGTACACTAATGCTACTTCAAGCATCCATATCCTTATATGGACCTGCATGGTGTCCAAACCAATATGTGAAGAAGGGACCACGAGTGGTGCAGAGCATGGGGCATACGGATCGTCAGAAGTTATGGAGTCAGAGTATCGCTGTTAGCATTAATCAATTAGTGTTACCAAAGGTTGACAAATTTAAGATTTAACCTTGTAAATGGGGCCTGCTGCTCTTCAGAGATAATGTTATAATGTCGGGTACAGAGTGCAGTGGATGCAGCGATAAGGTATCATGCTGGGCTGTTATCTTTGTGCTATGCTTTCTGTCTTATTTTTATTGTTATCTTTGGTTACCATGATATCAGTTCTGCATGTTTATAAATGTTGTTACCTGTTCGTGTAGTTCATATCGCTCCATGTCATTAGAGAAGACACATCGTTATAATGCCTCGTCAGAGTCATGTGTCTAGGTATTATCCTAAGAAGGTATACCATAGTATTTTGTCTTTCAGTAAGGCTGTCAATAAGGATGATAGGTCCTGGACCGTTAAGGTTGTTGATTTAGAAGAGTGTTATATTTTGTTTTCATTTTTGTACCATTTTGGTCTTCAAGGAATAACTGCTAAGGCAGGTAGTAGTTGGTTGGAATTGTGTTTCTTCAGAAAGTCTGAAACACACAAGGAACCTGTGCCTAAGGAAATTAGTGATATTTTTCCTCATTGGTTGTATCGGAAGTTAGTTGGCACTACAGGTGATATGCATATTCTTGGTCATGCGGAACTGTATTTTAATCCATAATAAATCTCTTTTGCCGTAATAATTACTCATTATTAATAGCCATAACATAATAAATAATGCAACAAAAACAACAATAACAAAACATACATCACTTATTACAGTGTGGGCGAAACTTGGCTATAGAGAGTAACCAGTTGTCTGTAGGGTCCTGGGTTTGAAACTTGTCACTATGGATAAATACAACATCGCATTTAACATAGTGGAACAGCTGAACATGTAAAACTGGTCGGAATCCATCTAAGTACACACATAAATAGATCAGAACAGGTCGACTGGCTGTAATTTCAAATGCTTTGTACATGAGGTAAGTACATACATTGACAGTTCGGGCAGTGTCGACAGAGTATGACTGCTTGTAATTGAAAAGTGTTGGTACATGCATTGAAGGTTCGGGCATGGCTGGCAGAGTATGGCTTCCTGTGAGTGTAAAAAAAAGCTCGTCGGTACATGAGTGCAGGTAAGGTCGTCAGACTGTCTCTAATTATGATGGTTCGGTACAGGAGTGCAGGTCGGGGATAGATTATGACTGTCATGGCAGCTACATGCTCGTCGTCAAGGACAGTGGGACCAACAATGAATGATTTATTGCAGACGTGGCAGTATACATTTTCAGCAGGAATCGAAAGTTTGATAACTTTTATATTTTCCAAGGATCATGCATCATCGTCGTCATCAGACTAAGTGCAATAGTTACTTTCAAGTACATACGAATTTTGTTTACAGAGAGTACTAGTGTTGTACTTTTTTCTTGGTTGTTAATGTATTCCATACATGGAAAGACAAAGCAATCATTATGCTATGAACTTCCAGTGAGTTCACATCGTGACCTATATGTTTTCTCCTCTACAGACAGAGTACATACATAGTTGAAATGTGTGTTTGATATCTCCTTACTCGACATGTATAATTCGATTGTACTTAGTTGTCTTTAAACCTCGATGGTTGTGTATGTGATGTACATTAAAGTCTAGGTTCATGACAAGTTCAGGTCGGACCTCGGTTTTTGTTGTAGGGGTACAGACTAGCTGTGAGCATTGAAGGTTCAGTAGGCGAGTGTGAATTGGAGTATGACTGTTGTACATTGAAGGTTCGATATAGGGTATGACTGTCGTGGGTTTTGTGTGTGTGTGTGATGGGCTTGGTATGCGAGTGCAGGTCGGGGACTGGCTGTCTGTAATTACTAACACTGTTGTAAACATGTCAGCTTTTATGTCATCTTGTATTACCACTCTCTACGAAAATCGAACCTGTGATACCTTGAGGCTGGTTCAGGGTACATGTATTGTTTCCTTTCAATAGTATACCGGTAAGTACATTGACAAGGGGAGGTGGTGGTGGAGATGTAGTACTTGGTCGGTATCTACCATGCATGGATGGCAGTGAGGCTTGCTTCCCTCCAATGAGTGATTGTCTGCTGACGAACATGTAATTGGTAATGTATTGTGTGTACGGAAAGGCAGGTCGGGCATTGCTTCCAGCAAGTTCACAACGATGATATGTGCTCGCGTGCTGCAGTTCTTCTGAAACAGCTACACTCATTAAGTTAAAACCTCTGCTCTCCATCATCATCTAATTGCAGGGTACATATATAGTTGATGAGTGTGTGTGTTGCGATACCTCCTTACTCGGCTTGTGTCTCAGGTTGTCAAAGTGTGTGTGTGTGGCTTGTATTACAGAGCAGTGTGACCCCTCCTTGTTATTATTATTACCTGTTTGGTACACGAGTGCAAGTCGGAGATGGAGTATGACTGCCATGCTACTCTCTTTATGCTACTCTTATTCATTTGCTCTCAATGGGAATCAATTCTGTGATACCAAATTTATTCCAGATGGGTACAGAAACAAAAAAAATATAAAATAAATTTGTCAGGTGTGGGGATTCGATCCCACACTCCCTTTTGCTGGAACCAGAGCTTATATCAGGTGCCATAGGCCTCTTGGCCTACCTGAAAATTTGTATTAGTGATGGGATTACATGGCTTTTGACGAATGCCATATGCTTGTGCGATGCACACATGTGGGATTGGTAGGTATTCCTTTTTCCTTTCGTGCACTCTAGTGGACGATGGGAGAAAGCATACAGAGTTATGCATCTTTACAGGATTCGAACCTACGATACCTCAAGGATGGTTCATGGTACAGGAATTGGTTCCTTTCAATAGTATACCAGTAAGTACAATGACAAGTGGAAGTTGTTGGGGATGTAGTACTTGGTTGCTATCTACCGTGCAAGGAAAGGAAGGATCGGTTATTTTGCTCTCCACTTCTAGTAAGGTCGCATCGGCGATGACAAGATGTGCTTTTGGCCTACAGGTATTCACTGCTACACCAGTTAAGGTAGGGGATAATTTGTTTTATAATAGGAAGCTTATCGTTCTAGCATGGATTTTTGTATGTGTGGGGACTCTGCTGTTTAGCTATGTCTGTGTATTCATTGCGAGTAACATACCATTACATACATATTCATCTATGCTTCGGTACATGACTCACGAGTGCATGGCTGGTAGTACTGACTGACAGTCTGGAAGTAAGTACACGCATTAAAGGTCCATGTATGTTTGGCAGTCAGTGGAGATGCATGATGGTGGTCGGCTAGGCTGACTTGAACTTAGAGCATATTAGGAAGGGAAAAAATGCTGTTTGATGTGTAAGCAATGCATTTGACAACTATATATTATGTAGTTCGGAAGTTACGACTAACTATGCTTATATGTCAACATATGGTATACTTGCTCCTGTGACCCCTCTTGTTGTTGGGTATGATAATGTTATGCATTTGACAGCCAAGGTGGTTGGCTGGCAATGGGATGGCTTTGTCGTTTGGACCCTCGCGGATGGTCAGTGGCGATGTGGCCTTCGTCGTGGTCGGTTGCCGAGAACATCGTTGAGTGTGTGGCATTTTCGCGGTCAGTCACAACATGGATGCCAGTGATATGGTGTGTGAGTAGAAGTTGCATATTAATATTTAACAGATTACTGGAGGAAGCAGGATGTTTGTATGCCAAATAGGACATTCTGGCTCATCTGGTGCCATGCTGGTATACAGGGACATAGATAAAGGTCGTACTTGATCACATGCAGATAGTAATCCTGAGCTTAATGGTCGGAAAGGGTGTCTGCTCTCTGTTATACAAGTGTTTGGGGGTCTGCGAGCAGCGAATCACTTGGCTAGGCGGAAGCGAGCATGCGAGGATGTATGGTCAAGGGTGATGTAGGCTCGTGGAGGGTGAGGACAAGTGATAGAGAGAGCGAGAAAATTATTGGAGGGTTGCTGATCGATGTGCCGAGGATCGGGAGCACACGAGGAAGTATGTGTGGCCCAAGAGACAGAGGTCAGTAAAAACAACAGGGAGACAAGCAGGCCAATATAGTCCTCATGTTCCTTTTCATCGTTGGGGCGTTATGCATGTAATATGGTTTTTGGTAGTTTTATCTCAAACACTTTGTAACTTACAGCCATCTATCATAGTCATGGTTGATGTATATGTTATGAATTTGGCGACTATAACTCAAACAGTTCGGAAATTATAGCCATCTATGCTTATAAGTGTTATGCGCATACACACACAAACTTCAGGAGGGGGCAGTGTTACACAGGATCTGAAATTGAACGTTTGCCACACCTTGATGCACCACCACCGTCACCGACGAGGCGCTGGCCGCCAAAATGGTTGACATCCTCAATTGGTCGCCAGTTGTCCTGGGTTAGCACAGGTCGTCAATACCAAGATGGCTGTTAGGAATGAGGAATTTGAGAAGCTCCGAATATGAGAGAGAAGCTCCCCGATTCAGCCACAATGGGCAAACCTCCCCCACAATGTGCAAACTGCCCGAATTATGCTAATTAGCACTGGCTGCCAAGATGGCCGCCGGCAGTGGGCGGGAAATTCGTGCAATTTTGAGGGGAAAAGGAAAAAAACGACGCATGTGTACGCTAAATCGGCAATTTGGGGGGGGGGGGAGGACAGGGCGAAAAGGGAAATTCTCACTCCTGGGGTCCTCAGCTTACAGCCTGGTAATATAATAATTAGGCTCCTCGGGTACTCAGCCAGCAGCCTGATGCGCCAGAACATACCATTTAATACTACTATCATGATTAGTGCTCGACAAGAAAAAATCTAATACTGAAAGGATGACTCAGCTACGTCAATCCATTCTGGAGTTATAAGAAGAAGAATTTGACAATTCTAAGCAGCAGCGAAATGCGGACGTGGCGATTGCGTCATCATCACATGCCACATCAAGTTGCGAGATGCTTGCTAATAGAAAATCAATTGATTTAAACAAACCCACATAACCTATCATTTTGTTCCTCTCACCACCCACAGACGTTATCACGTAAAAATGCTTATGGCCGTGTAGACATCACAGCCCACATAGTTTTTGTATTCATACTAAAACGTAAATATGAAGGCTGTGCCGAAAATCCCGTATGCGGTTGGATCAATTTTAACGCAATGGCATGAGCGCAAACTGCGTAAATAGCGTTGTTTTCCCAGAGGTTCCCATTTTCATATAAGACGAAGACGCTCCATATGGATATCCGATTCCAATAACAAACGAGTTAATACTCCTTACGTCTCGGGGAATTTTCCCCCCGAAGCCTGGCGCTTCCCATGAAACTTCACAAGTCGGAAACAAAATGAATATGCTCTCTCGCGTAGTTACGCACCGCTCCTAAACACGCGAAACGATGTCAGGCCTTTCAATAACGTCCGGCTGTTCAGACATGGCGTGGCACGACTCTTACCTCTATGGATGCTTTATTTCCGGGACATTTCAGAAACGCGCCGAAAATTCACTGCTGAATTGTGTTTATATCACCTTGGTAAAACCCACCAAATTTTCGAATAATATTTTTATTACAAACGCGTTTGCCAATGTAGGATTAATTGTGCAGTGTTTTACACACCAAATATTGTATTTAAATACATGGAACTACTATATTCCTACTCTAAAACAAAGCATTTCCTCTTGACACTAAAATGTATTTATTATGTTTTCACTATACAATTGTATGTTTTTCGACAACCTAGATGAATCTTACATCGTGTATCTCGCCAAAGGGTGAGTGAGTGAGTGAGAGTAAAGCGATTTGGGCGGTTCCTCACATAGAGCAGCGCCGGAATGAAAGGGCATGGAAAACGGGAAATCACCGAGAAATTTCGCCGACCAGTGGCATCGTCCAGCACGATTCCCCACATGCGAACTTTCCAAAGAGGCAAGCGTAATGATTGAACACTCTGGCATCGTACATAAAGCTGAAAGAGTGAATATTTATATATTAATGTTTTCCTTCATGTTTGTATGCATACTCTCCGTACGTTGGTTTGAAGCATAGCGCTATCAGACAACTAGTAACTCAATTACTAATCTCGAACGAACTTGGTGAATAAGTACAGCCCAGCAGACTAGGTGTATAAGGTATGCATAGTTTCTACGTATTAGTGAATTTAATTTCAAATAGCTAATCCACTGTACAAATATACTCACTGTGTAAGAAATATTCCAACAAAAAGTAAAAAAATTGATTTAAAATAATCTCACATATTTTCCAAATACCATTTTAATCATTATACATGCAACTGCAGTGGAAATAATTCACTAAGAAAAATTATGTTTTGCAGTAGCGAAATTCTTATTCGTAAAAGGCAAAAATTAGGTAACAAATATCGTATTATTATAGGCAAAGTTAGACATGTAGTTCTGGATAATTCTGTATACTCCCCATCTCCGCTGCTGGTAGCTGATCCTCTGCGGCCAGGGCGTGGGCGACCTTGCACGAGCCCCAGGGCTACCATGTAATAAGACTCTATTTGATCTCTCCTCAGTTGCCGACAAAGTTCAGCGATCTACGGCGTTTCCTCTGGGGGTGTGTCATGACCGTTACAGAACCCCACGCCAAACTGTCTGCTTGCATAACCTCCCACCCACGCTATCTCCATCTGCTTCCCTGTGAAGCTCTCCGACATCCTCTCGAGATCCGCGTTATACGACCGCGCCGAGTCAGCTATCACATGCGACCTTCCCCACAGAGAAAAAATCTGTCATAGGCTGTTCACAATAAGCTGAGCACTTTTGAAAAAACTGCTTAAGGCTGTTCCCTGGTTGAAAATTTATGTAGGGAAATACATGATAGTGTAATTCGGTTTTTTGAAGCCAATTTTGAAGATTCAAGCTTGAAACAAATACCTAAGCGTGAGAAATGATCCTCTGAAGTTTTGTGTTAGGACAAATATAGCAATTGGCTTTTCAGTTAATTTTAATTTAATTTTGAGTTTTCCGATATTTCCAGGAAACAGGCTAACCATTAATATTACAAATGGCTTCGATAGCAAAGAAGCACGTATTTGTGTGCTCAAGAATTTCTGGTGCTATACATCTATTTTTAATTTTTTTACTAACGAAGCGATGTCGATAATTCGCTTAACAAACTTCTAGTAAAAGACGAAAGAAAATATTTTATACCAGATTACCGTAATAAAATGGGTACGTCCTCATATTGATAAAAATAGTTTATAGTAGCGAGTCACGTTTCACGGGGTAGTGTATAATGCTGTGAACCTCATGAAGTAAAGTGAGTGGCCAGCATGTTGCAAGGACCAGTCAGATACTAGTTTGTTACCACAATAAATGTTTGTCGAATTCGACGATACCACGGTAAGAGGTTATGTTACATGTGTGTAGAATGTTTTTTCGCCCATGCATTAGATGAGAAACGTAAAGTTAAAGATATTCCGGGGGAAACGGGCGATCTTAGAGATAACCCACCAACCATTGGAATCGCCCGGTACGTTTCCAACGTGCGAATATCCGGGAGTGAGTGACCCCGGGGGGAATCGAACTCGGTTCACCTAGGTGGGAGGTGAAAGTTACGTAAGTTATATTCTCCCATATCATACACAATTTATTCAAAAAATTCAAACTTATCATTTCTATTCATACAAGTTCTCTTTTCTTTTTTTTTTTTTTTTTGGAAACACTAAAGCACGTGAAAAGGTTTTATAAAGCCCACTCTGTGTGTTACATCACTAGTAAGGTTAAATATCTTATAAGAAATAATTTAAACATGATCGAATTCTGATATTCTTTCAACTCCTTTGTTACTATTTTTTTTCCTTTGAACAATAACAGCATCTTCTACAAATCCGTTCCCTACAAGAGCTTCGTTAGCAGCTAAACCAAAATCAAGAGTTGCAATAACTAATATTCCTGACTCTTCAAGGCTGAACCACCGCAGAAAAACGTGGCTTAGGGAGCAACTGCAATTCTTTCAGAATGGGTGGAGGAGCTCATTGAACTATACAAATGTACCGCCGAGTACGAGAGCTATATATAAATGTAAAACCTGCATTCGTTTAGCATCAGCAGAAATAAAAGTGTAATATGAAAATTGCCTCATTTTTTTTTTTCACTCTGGTATATTTTAATGGAGCCCAGCATGGCATATGGATTTTTTAAATTATGTATCTTTAAACCTCTATCAAATGTCCAATCTAACATAGGCGTTTTGTATTACAAATCTGTGATTTGCTATACCGGAACACAATAACATCCCATCCTTAGACAGGAGGTTGAACGATAAAAGACTGCTTGCTCGAATTAATGTTAATTATTATGGGTACTAGTTTTGTATCGTGCTTGAATTTAGGTGTTATGGTTGGTAAATATCGAGCCAAAGTTATATTTATCATATGAGCAAATATCGTTAAGCTGTGAGGTAAGGGAACTGAGCACAAAAATCACTTTATTACTAGATTTAAGAAGATAAACCTAAAAACTGTAAAACTCTTTGTTCAATATCGCCTCAATTGCTAAGCATATTACTTTTTAAATACCGTGCCAAAGATTCTGGGTTATACATTTATTCCATGGTTAATATTACCTTGTATAGCTTTCATATTTCTTTGTAATTTAATTTAACCAAACAATAATAATAGTAAATGCCAAGATAAAGAAAAAAATACTTTAAACTATTTATTATTAATTCAATGAAATCTTAAGAGCTTCTGTGAAGATTAAAAAAAAAAGTGTTTCCTATTTTTCTAGTCAAAATGAGCACAGACGACGCAGAATTACATTGAGTTCCGCAACGCCAAAATTTGTCGACCAGAGGTACGTTGTTGTTGGCTATAGTAAGTCAAATAACTTTAAAGTTATAATTAAAATATGGAGAAATAATTGACCAAAATTGCAATAGTATAAATCTCGAAAATAAATAATAACACAAAAGTAGAAAACCTCATGAGAATATCTTTATCTTCCATATCAGAATGTGTTAGGAATCTTCGAAAAATGGAAAGATTCCTCTAAAAAGTAGCTATTTTAAGTAAATCTCATTCCTAAGCATAAACATTAATTTGATTATGTTATGATCTCCTTCAAGTTTCTAACACTGTTTTGGTTGATACAATGCACCTTGAAGCGATTTTTGAGTATAGTTATTTAATAAAACCTATGTTTATTTCGACTTTCTTTTCCTTTGAACACAGCCGGGATTCACGTCGACTTCTATACACCACAATAAAATATTTTTATATTAGATTAAAGTTTTTCCTGTGAAAATATACCTCCACTGCACTACTTTTGAAGGGAAATTTCATGTTAATTTACTATGCTAGTAAAGTTATATCTTTGTATATATTCCTTGTTAAAATTACGGCCCTGACACGTCATTAAAATTACCTGACATTCAGATTTTTTGGTAAATTTCCTTTCATTTTATTGAAAACTAGATGACCCGTACGACTTCGTTCGCATGACATTTAGGACTGTGGCCCAGTAGGTATATAAGGGGAGTTCTGGCGCACTCCTTATTTTTCATCGAAATTTCGAGGTTTTTTGCTCCAAAATCAACGTTTTTGAGGCTAAATTTTGGCTCTAAAATTTTTTAAACAGGGACTTTTCAAAACAAGCAATTTTCCTTGAAAATAATGTAAATTTAAGCCAAAATCAAGCGAAATTTTCAATTTTGCCAAAAATACGGTGTAAATTTGTGCCACTTAAAAAATATCAAAACTTAAGAATAAGACATACAAATTTTTCGCTTTCCAAGCAATTTTTCACGTTTTTAGAAATGTCAATTTTGCAATCGAGCAATATAAATCTAGCAGATGAAGCTAAAAATAAAATAAAACAATACAAATTAATAGAATTCAATTTATTACACGAATACAATATCATGCATAGTATGGCACAAGAACTTGTTTCTCATCTATCAATTTTCAATCATTTTCATCAGTTAGCTTTGAATAGCGATCTGGTAAAGTAATTTTATTCCTATCGTCTAGAATACAATTAATTTTTTACTGAATTTATGTTCATAAATTCGAAAATCTGTGCCTTCATACCATTTATCAATTTCTAGATCCGTTGGTTTAGTGAATTCATATGAATTGTTCAACTTGTTGAGCAAAGCCTCCATTTTTGTGTTTATTTAAAACAAAAAAATTCTAATGAAAAATATTTTTTCCATTCTCTTAGTAAATTAATTTTCTTAACAAAAAAAAATGGAAACTATGCTCGAAATGGCAAATAATACCATATCTAAGCAATGTAAAAAATGGAAACTATGCTCGAAATGGCAAATAATACCATATCTAAGCAATGTAAAAAATGGAAACTGTGCTCGAAATGGCAAATAATACCATATCTAAGCAATGTAAAAAATGGAAACTATGCTCGAAATGGCAAATAATACCATATCCAAGCAATGTAAAAAATGGAAACTATGCTCGAAATGGCAAATAATACCATATCTAAGCAATGTAAAAAATGGGACGAAGTGTGAAACATAGAAAGTTGTGCATCACATAAACACATAAAAGATAAACATATTAGCAGCAGTAAAAAATGTTCTGCTGAATATGCCAAAAATCAATATGAGTTTTAAAAAAAGAGATAGTACTATTCGAATGTGGAAAACATGTTTCTAAACTATATCTCAAAAATCATAAAATAGTAAATCGCACAATGCCAATGAAATTCGACATGATTATTCAACTAAGACATGTGTATCATGTAATGAGACTAAATCTATCGATTAATTTTGTCCTCATAAAGCGACTATAGACAAACGTGCAACAAAATGTAAAGAATGTTTTAATGAGAAAATATGATGTGAATGTGGAAAATATGTTTGCATTATATATTTCAAAGAGCATAAAAAACCAAATCACATAATACGTCAATAGATATTCTTAATGAAATTCAAAATGATGATCATCCAACAAAAAACATGCACAGTTTGTAATGAGAATAAATCTATAAAATAGTTTTTATTAATAAAAAACTAAAGACAATCATTAAAAACATATGCAAAAATTGTGATTGTTCGTAATACATTTAAAAGTTAATATTTTTTTAACAGATACAAACGTAAAGAATACACGAACTAATAAGATCCATAAAAAAAACTTTCAATACATGTGTTTCGTCCGATAACAACACCGTTTTAAGACTTTACACTACATTTCATTTCGTTTTCACGTACTCATAGCGCTCGGTTTGGAGGTTCCAAAATGCATTAGCTGTGGCGGAGTGAGTGCATTCATAAGTACTTTTTGTAATAACGATCCTTAAATTACCAAGTAAACGAAAGACAGGAAGAAATTGCATAAAATTTTAAACTACACATTTTTGGTAAAATCATTTTACACACATATATATTTTTTCCCATTAGCGTCAACCTTGGAATTGTAGATTAACTGGCAAGGTAACGTAGTGAAATACTGTGGCCCTAAATCCTGGGCAAGTGGGTTTATTTCGTAATTGTATGGCCAAAGCCAACAAAAACCAATGTGTCACTCAATGTGTGAAATTGTTCCCCTGAAACAAGAAGTTTTCCAACGAATCTAAATGGAGCCATTTGCACTGTAAACATGGCACACGTGCTGTGGACTGTCCTGCGTTATGTGGAAGGCAAGCACTTTAATATTAATAAAATAATTCTTATCAACTTCAATTTAATGAAACTGCGTTACAGATTAGCTTGACGAAGTATCTCAAAGCACTTGTATACTCTTCAGTGATCTAACCTCAAATTCAATCCATGCCTTTTTCTCTAGACGTGTTGGCAGAAAAACAGTTCAACGTTGGGACATTGCATTTTTGTGCTTGTAGAAACAGCGTATCACATTGCTGGACGAGCATTTATTTTGTCAAAACACACACACACACACATATATATATATATATATATATATATATATATATATATATATATATATATATATATATATATATATATATATATACATACACATATACATACATACATATATATATATATATGTCAATGTTTAGTTACATCCATAAAACTCAAGAATAATATTACACGGGACGCCTGAGGGGCGTATCTGAATTCGTGTGGGATGGAGGTATCAATAGAAATAAAAGAACTAAATTTGACTTCTAATTAATTCACACAGCTATTATGTACAGCATTAAATTATCTGTCTCCACTTTTACTCTTGGGGCCATGGTGGCTGAACGGTTAGCCTACTCGCCTCCCACCAAGGCGATCCGGGTTCAATCGACGGCCGGGTCACTCCGGATTTTCGCATGTGGGAATCGTGCCGGACGATACTGTTGGTCGGGGCTTTCTCGGGGATCTCCCGTTTCTCCCGCCCCTTCATTCCGGTGGTACTCCATTCTTACCTCAATCACCCTCGTCGGCTCTCAATACCTTGATATTAAGGGCCGTCTAAATATCTTCACTCACTTTTATTCTTTTTATTTAACAGTGAACGCAATATTAAATGTCTATTTCAACTCGAATTTACGTCCTTCCTAATTGCCTCTGTTTGGTTATAGTCGATTAACTTGTAACTGACACGCGGCCACCATCGCTCGCGCTGCCGCTGCTATCATATTACGATTCTCTGACCTCCTCTTCGCTCGCTCGTGCCGGCGGGCTAACGTCAGTGTCGCAAACTAGCGACAAGTAACAATAATAATTAAAAGTGGCTTGTCGCGTGTAAACCTTTCAGAATCATACTTTAAATTCAAGCCTCGCAATTATTCTATCCCTTTAATTGTTATGTCCGTCTTCATGTTATATTATCTAATAAATGTATTTGTCGGTTACAAGTCAACACTAAGATGTCAGACAGATCGATTCTGATGTAAACTGATGTATAGTAGCACCATAATTACAATTTTGTAGTAGCTTTATTAAAGTTCCTTTGCATTTCAAGAAAACTCCATTGCAAAGTGAAATCTTCTCGAGCACTTTTTAATACTTTCTGAAAATGAATTTTTACTTGGCGAAAGACTTTATAAAAAAAAAGCGATAGCGTCACAAGAATTCTACAATAAATTAAATCATGATGAAACGAAAATATATCGTCAAGTATATTGATTTGCATTGTTCAGTGAAGAGCTTTTATTTCTGTTCTCCGCTAATGAAACAGAGTTCTGGTGGTTCTCTGACAACCACTACAAATAAAAGGGTCGTAAATGGCAGTTAGCAAATTGTTGTTTTTTCTTGAATTTTTTTCAGATATCTCACATTGCGTCGAAACCATCAAAGCTTTCAATTGCCCGCCTGTCATTATGAAAATAACTACAAAGGTATTACTGACTGTCGAACGTAGCTCTATGTGGTTGCAACAAAACCAGCTGTGCTTCCCAACACAAAAATTACAATGTAATTAAATTAAGTTATGTAACTAGGAAAAGGTATTATATTTACCCTCTTGTTTGCATTCAGTTTCGGTGTATTTGCATATTATTACTTGTCATCTCTAATTAATTAGTAGAAAATAATATCAAACCGAAAATTACTTGCATTCTTAACAATCCTTTTTTTTTTTGTTACTTTACTTACCTATTTATATTAATTGGAAGCATACTGTTTCCATGGAGTCAGCTTGCTAAGGTTTTATTTATTCGAACTAAATCGCATTTTTTCAGAAATCTCTCCATGGAAAAATAGATTTGTATTTTCACCGAAAATTAACGTTTAACAACACTCTTGCACTCGATACATCAAATATAAGACTATGAAAGGTATTGGCGGGGATATTCTATGCTCTTCAAATTTCGCCAATGAGCTTAATAATGTGACGAAATAAAATTATCACATCAAATTGTTGACTTTTGGAACTAGTATGATTCGGGGTAGCTGAATGCATAACAACACGTATATAATTGTTAATTTATGGTAGATCTGAAAACTCTATTCTTTAAACAAGATTTTATATACCTTACTACTATATAAATGCGAAAGTGTGTTTGTTTGTCCTTTTTTCACGTCAAAATGGAGCCACGGATCGACGTGATTTTTTGCACAGATATAGTTGGAGGGCCGGAGAGTGACATAGGCTACTTTTTATCTCAGGAAAATATCTCAAACAGTTTCAAAAATTATGATTAGGGATGCACATAGGTACTGGAAAAAAAATTTTCTTAGGATTACTGCACAAAAAAGTATTGTTAAAAATTTCTCCTTTTTTGTCTATGGGCTGTAATACATTCCTTCCTAAGAGCAACAGTGGGTAGAGAACCCAATAGTAGGGCCGCAGTAGCTCAGTGGGTAGAGAACCATATAGTGGTACCACAGAAGTGCAGTGGGTAGAGAACCCGATAGTGGGGCCACAGTAGCTCAATGGGTAGAGAACCGTATAGTGGGGCCGCAGTAGTCCAGTGGGTAGAGCACCCTATAGTGGGGCCGTAGTAGCTCAATGGCTAGAGAACCCAATAAGGAAGCCGCAGTAGCTTAGTGGGCAGGGAACCCAATAGTGGGGCCGAGTACATATATAAGGGGAGTTCTGGCTCACTCCTTATTTTCATCGCAATTTCGATGTCTAAAATTTAGGGTCTAGAATTTTTAAAACAGGAGCTCTCCAAAACAAGCAATTTTCCTCGAAAATCACGTAAATTTAAGCCAAAATAAAGCCAAATTTTCAATTTTGCCAAAAAATACCGTGTCAATTCGTGACACTTAAAAAACATCAAAATTTAAGTAAAAAACATGTAAATTTCTCGCTTTTCAAGCAGTTTTTCACGTTTTTTTAAAGAAATGTCAAATTTTGCAGGCGAGCAATCTAAATCAAGCAAATTTATATTAATATCAAGCAAATCAAGCTAAAAGTTCAAATAAAAAGAGACAAATTAGTAGAATTTATATATTTATTCAACAAAAGTAGAACACCAATAAGACTTTTTAAAGTCTAAAAATAAAGAAAAATCTGAAGCAACGTCATTAATATTTCCATAATCCCATCCATCACAACAATCCAAATCATATCTTCTCAAAATTAGAAAATTTATCTGATCTTAAATCATTTTTATTCATTTTTAAAACAATTTGGAAATGAACAATGTCAAATTCTTTATCAATGGAATTTGCTGTTTTTATAATTTCATATCCAATATCTCAAAGTTCTATATGATCAATCATTTAATCAATTTATAATAATTAAAAATTTATATATCTTTAATAAAAAGTGATATTAAGAGAAAATTTTAATTAGAATTGCGATTTTTTTATTCGATCAAATAATACATCTATATTTCTAAAAGTTCGTAAAAATGTTTAATGTAGCCATTTAATTATAAGTCAAAGTATTATATTAAAATATCGACCCAATTTATTTGTTCTTCCATTTAATAAATTAAAAAAATTATTTATTTTCAATAATTCTCTCTTTCAAATAATCATAAGTTAAATTCCGTTGGCTAACTAGAACAACATTGCAAATCGTATGTGCTTCAACAGCTTTGTTAAAATCAACATATATTTTTATGTTTGTTTTATCTTTAACTACAGTTGTTTTTCTATGTGACCGATCAATAACATATAATGGCCTTCGCCCCAAAAATGAATAAAAATTGGTTTTACCATCACAGTTCACAGTACGTCTATAATAAGTTCATTATTTCCATATATAGTATCTAGTTTTGATTGCAAATTTCGTAGGTCATTATAAACAAGAAACTGTTTACTGCAAAGACCATGCTCAATATCTAGATTCCAATTTTCCTTTGGAAATAAATCATTTCGTCCATTTTTAACATTAATATTTCATACATTACAATGATCAAATATAGAAGCATGGACATACATTATTCAGCAAGATTTTTTCTGTTAATTTGAAAGCCTACAATTACAAAATTAGGCATATCAAGCTGTAGATTATTAAACTGATATTTTATATCAAAGTTCAAAACTGTTCCAACAGGTACTTCTTTTTATAAAAATTGCCACTAATTAAAACTAATAGGAATTTTAGGCTCATTGTATATTTTTTTTATGCAATGGCTGCGTTAGATTCGTATTCAACAATAGGCCACATAATTTCTAATTTTTTAATATCAATTCTACCTGGATCGGCATAACTTGTCGGAGGTGTGACAGCTGTGTCCTCATATACAAATAAACAATTGTTATCAGATGGATTACGGAGAAAAGTGATTTTATAACCACCTTTTCACTAAATTTCAGCATTATCTCTGATAAAGCCAAACAGATATCTCAGCGGATAAATTATTTCATTTTTCTATCACTACTTACAAATTTTACTCGATATTTATTATCAAAACCAGTAACTTCTAAATAATTTTGCTCACCTGGAGTTCTAACAATTCATTCATCATTGTAGATGTTAATCCAGGATTAACAACAGCTTCAATAATATTATTATGTTTTGAGATTTATACTCTAGAAAACTGAAATGGAAAAAAGTTCGAACGAACATCAACATTGTCTTCTTTTATATATTCTGCATCAGCCCCGCTTTATCTCTTTTTAGTAACTTAAATTTCTCAAAACCATAAGCATCATTTGGGAAAGAAAAACCATCACCTATAGGAATATCAAACGCTATTCTATTATTGTAAACATCTAAATTCCCCCTAGTTTGATCTCTCGAAGGAAAAGTTTGCCTCTCGAACCTCTCAATACTTTTATAAATAATTTATAAGTAAAACATTTATTTATAAATGGCAGAATCAAAGGGAGTTTCTCAAGTTAAATTACTCACTGAAAGATATAAAAATTATCAAAAACGCCATGAAAAAGAACATGAAAAAATAAGAAGAAAGAACTACCATTTATTAACAAATTACGAAATATTGATAGAAAAAAATAGAAAAACTAAGTGAAGAAGATATTTAATAACAACACTAGTTCCTGTTGAAGCCAAAATTTAGATTATCCACCAAACTCCAGGAAAAAAAAACATAATTTGAAAGAGAATTTTTTTCAAAACAAAAATCTCCCAATTTAGAAGAGCAATTGGGTATTATGTCATTGCATAGTTCTACTATAAATCTCGGAAAAGAAATTTATAAAAGAATAAATGTTATTAATACTCCATATGGTTTACGAGGAGGTGGACTTAATTTTTTCATTGGAGATACAAAAGTAGAGCTAAAAAAGGAAACAATAATTGTTAAATAAAGAAATTAAATTATCAAAAGGACTTTCTAATTTTTTAACAAAAGAAAAAGAAGAAGAGGATCTTGAAGGAGAATTCGCCCATAATTACTATGAAAATTACACACTTATTGTTTTATCACCCAATGTTGCATTCCGAAAATGTGATCCTACTAAGAAAATAAACTCGATTAAAAGTTGGAAGTACAAGCACATAATTAAACCGATTTATGTTAGTTATATATAACCACAATCAAGATCAGCGTCAAATACACCAGAAAGACTGATTTTTACAAGAACTCCTAGATCTGGAGAAGGCATAAAAAATACAACAGTTTATCAAAAGAGCACATTTGGATGAATGATGTTAGAAACTTGATTCATAGATTATTTATTAGTTATTCATAGTGAAGAAAGAGCTGGTAATAATAATTTTATAATGAAAAAATAAGCATAATGAATATATTGAACAATAAATTTTCCGATTTTGTTATTAATAATCCAAAACGAATACTCTATCTTATAAGAGTTTTAAATTGAATTCCACACACATTTTGGAGTTCTGAACAGCATGGCAAGGGTATAACAAATTGGGCACTAAACAATTTAAATCTACCTGAAATGCATTTACCTGGTTATAATTATTGTTGACAATCTACAAAATTAAATGAAAGGTTAGAAGAAGGCGACAATGGCATAAATAAATGAGATGAAGCATGAAATATCATGATATTGCATGTAGAGAAGACACAAATATATTGAATCTAGACATAAAGCTAACAAAATTTTACAAAAAGAAGCTAAGGAGATTATGGTAGATAAAAATACTCCGATTGGAAAAAATGCTTCTGCTGCTGATGATTCATATATTTTTACAAAAAGAACATTAGGATGGGGCATTAAATTTTATTAAATATGTATATTTTTTTACTTATAAATGAAGATAACAAATATAACCTTTGATATTCCCTTAGAGGAATTAAAAGTTTTGGGTATAGATCAATTTATAACAAAAGATCAAATTGAAAGAAAACATATAAACAAATCGAAGGAAGGTAAACTATTCAAATTAACTTTATCATTGCCAACAGTCAAAAAGATGGTCAAAGAAAAAACTGGCAGTGGTTTACATCATGGAGGAATTATACCAATTATATTGGCTGCTTTAGGAACACTCGGGGCTTTAGCTGGAGGAGCACGTGCAATTTACAATTCTGTTGAAGAAACAAGAAAAAATAAAAAAGCATTTGAAGAACAACAAAGACATTTTTAACAATGGAAAATAAATCAGGAAGTGGATAAAAAAGGACAGCCAAAAAAAAAATTAGAATATATTCCCACTATCTAATATTGATATTGAAAAATATGTAAAAACATGAAATATAAATTTTTTAGAAATTGTTTTATGATTGATGAATTACCAAACAATATGCACTTGATGAATTACCAAACAATATGCACAAAAATGAATGTGCAATGGTTAATTTTGGCATTACGAAAAATCCCGGAACTCATTGAGTAAGCTATTTTAAAATTAATAATAATGATTATTATTTGGATTCATTTGGAGGAAATATTCCCCCTAATTTAACTAATTACTTCAAAAACATAAATGTTTATTAAATTGATGATCGAATTCAGAATTTTGATTCAGTTATTTGTAGACATCTATGTTTAATCGCATTACATCTTTTTTTCGAGAGTATTTATGTATAATTATATAATTTATTTGTTTTAAACAATGGATTTATTCGGAAAACCATTAATAAAGTCTTTAAATAAAAATTTTGACACTAGTGCCTATGCTTTAAATCATATGTAGATTCACAATGCATTCCCAGTGTTTCTTCTTTACAAAGTGAACTATCAACTGTTTTGATTATACAAAATCTTATGTTTCTTTTCTAGGATGTAGAATTGTTAATATAAATGAACCTATAAACAATAGAGACACTGTCAATAAAATATATATATCAATATACATATAGCAGATTATGCATTAAAAAAGGATGAGACAATTATCAATGTATTTTCAAAGTTTGCAGCTATTAAAGATAAACCAGCTAAAAATGTAGTAAATGCTTTCGAATCTGTATTGAAGTAAAGAAAGCCACATAATTTTCAAACAATAATGGTTCAGAATTTTATAATTAAACATTTAAAGAGCTTATGCAAAAATATAACATCAATCATTATTCTACATTCAGTGAACTAAAAGCCAGTGTTGCAGAATGATTTAAACTAACAATGAAGAAAAAATGTGGGAGAAATTTGCTTTAAATGGCAATTGTAAATCTATAAATATATTACACGATTTAGTCAAAGAATACAACAACACAAAGCATATAACTATTGGTATGAAACCAATGGAAGTTAATAAGACCAATGAAAAAAATGTAATGCAGACAAATTTTGTAGACACCATTACTAAACCGAAATACAAATTTAGCGATGTTGTCCATGTCAGAAAACTGAAACAAATGTTTGAAAAAGGATATACTGCTAATTGGACAACATAATTATTTACTATTGTTCAAGTGTTAAATTATGATATACCAACTTACAAGCTGAAAGACATTAAATGAGAAGAAACAATGGGTAGTTTTTTTAAATACGAAATTACGAAAACTGACTATCCAAATAGATATTTGGTTGAAAAAGTCTTAAAAACTAAAGATAGTAAAATGTATGTAAAATGGCTGGGTTTCGATAACTCTCATCTCTCGGATTAATAAAACAGATGGTTTGTAAATTTAAAAATAAAAGTTAGCTACTTACACAATTTGATAAAGATTATTAGTAAATTAATCAATTGTTGTTGAGTATAATTATTTCCAGCAATATTAAAATAGTTACAAAACACTCAATGTCGCCATTCAATTTTTATTTCATTCTTTGAGATAAATTTATAGAATTTGGGATATATAATCAAATATCAGTAACAAATATATTTTCTTTGAGTTCTAATGACAGCAATCAAATTCACAATCATCATCAATTAATTTTAAAAGAATAAAAGTTGGATTTAAATTTTGATTTTGTGTTTGAGGTACAACATGAAGAGACATTTCCCTGATTTCGTCATTTCTGCGATTTATTATATCGAAAACCATATCAACAGTCCCCCTCAAATTTTCGATATGATAATCTATAATTTTATTTAAACCTTTAAAATGATTTTTTTGGCCTCTGTATAAATGCATTACATATTTTTGAATCTTATATTTTTAGTGGATATTATAGTTTTAGTGGATAAACCAATTATTTCTTACTCTCATCTTTAATAGAGTAAATGTTTATATAAGTATCGATTTGATTTTATATTTTTGGTATAGCATCAATTTTAATAGGAGATTCATAATTATCTATTACTTTATCAATATCAAGCCCCACATTTTTATATTTGGTTACTCTATTTGAATTTTTCTCTGCTGGAAATAATAGATTTTATTGCCCAAAGAAAGTATTTTTTGATGATTATCCTTTACATTTAAGCAGGCTTTTTTATTCTTAATAAAATATGCTAGTTCTATATATGTTGCTTCATTTAATGGATTATACATATTTATTGGTAATTGTACTCTAATTATTTTATGTAAAGTCCATCCTGAGCCTCTTCTTTAAATTTCAGATAATTGTGTGAGTAATTCTTTATTTATGAATTTATAAATCCTTTTAATATATTCTTCATTCAATATTGTATAATTTGGTGATTGAAATGTGAATAATTAGATTTGATTATTTCTTGTTTGCGACAGTGGGCATATAATTTAATAATGGTTTTCAACCCCCTAAATGTTGTAAAATTCTTGCGTATTATCTCAAAAAGTATAGTTTGTATGGAACTTAAAAATTGATTACGCTCTACTAAATTAAAAGAATGTTCAATGTTATATGTTGATATCGTACTTTTAAGGGCTTTATTAACTAAGTAACATTTATTGGTTCTTCTACTTATTTTGTTAACAAATAAATTATTATAAAATTGAAATATTTCTATTAATTATTTTTACCTTTGGGATATAATTAATTGATTTTGCATCAGCCAAAGGTAAATTTGTAAAAATATTCATTGTTATACTTTCCTTTACCTCTGGCTTTTATTTCTAGGTTTTACAAATCCATTACTAAAAAATGGGAATAGTTCTTTAAATTTTTTTTCTTGTTTTACAAGTAGATTATTAGAAAGTGGGAATATTTATTTTAATTCTTTTCTCTTGTTTTACAAATAGATTATAAAGAATGGACATATGTTTTTTTTTTTTTTTTTTTTCCAATTCTTTATCTCTTTCTCATATAATTCATTGATATTGGAATAATATAATTGCAAATTTGCAAAGTTTTGTGTTCTTTGTTCATTAATAATAGTGTAATTAAATCTGCACAGTAGTCGAAAACTATGTCACTGAATGGTCAGTAGCACAGATCGCGAACATGTCAGTGGAAAATATTACATATTTAATAAGTAGGGACCTGCACAATTCGCATTATTATTTGGCAATAGGCTAAACTTCACGGCACTATATACACTCGAGTTGGCGTCGTGTCTCCACTGGCTACCGTATAGATGTGAAGTCATGTCATTTCTGACTGAACTGCACGTGATTAGAGCGCACGGTTATGAAGTGTTGATTTATTGACGCAGGGCGTGTCAAATTAATTATTGTCCAATGTCAGACGAATTGAAAATCTACATGTGGTTTAATTTAAACGTGTCCCCAGATAAAAAAAGAAAAAAAAACCCTCACATTTTGCAGGTATCTATCAAAAAGCGAAAGAAAACAGGTATTTTTCAATAATTCATTATTTAAATTGACTGAAGCACCTGTTATATAACTCAGCCGCTGTTAACTGTTTTTCATACTGAAATTCTCATTTGTTCAGAATTAGAGTGCAGGATTATTTGTATATATGTATCCTTCTTTGTGTGTTGCTTGGTAACTCCTTATGGTGCTTTTGCCTTTTTTCCTTGTGATAACTGCCTTAATTTTTATTGGGGAATTCTCTAGGTCTTCTTTGTATATATAATAATTTTTTTTTTTTTTAGAGTAGTTGCTTTTGTGTTAATACCTTTTTGGTCATATTTTGTATTTCCTGCAAAATAAGACTTATTTACGAAATTGAGTATGTCATAAATAAGAAGTTGCTGGAGTGTTTTCCCTTCTATTCTATTTCAACGACAGCCTTAGAATACTACATCGGTGTTCAGTACTGCAAACAGATCATGAGAGAGCCACACTGATTTTCCCTCTGGTAAAGCAACTCTATATTTCAATAGATTCTACGGGTATACTCTTGTATTCGGATAGCCACTAGAGTGCGTTAATGGCTCCACCACGGTTATAGCGAGTGCGTTGTGAGGCGTGTGTGACGAGCCAGTCAACACTGTAAGAAAAGGCCATGGCGCGAGTACCATCATCAGTTTGAAATATTCGCTACCCTCAATGGCTGGGACACTGAACTTGAAGTCGTGCACTGGGAATTGTAGTGCAAACGAACAAGAATAAGGCTCAGCTATTGTCAGTATAAGCGAATTTATTAATTTTTGTTGGGGAAGGTTGATTTTGGTATGGTTTGTTTGGTATGGTTAGTGTTCGTCTAGGAAGTGCCGTGAAGGATGTTCAGGGTCCAGATTAAATGCAGTTTAATATGAAGCTATAAGAGAGATAGTGTTGGCCGCTCGTGGAGTAAAAGAACAAAGCAGGAGATCTGGTCCAGAAATCCCTTGTGCTGATATGTGGTTGTCCGTAGCAATCGTTCACGTTCGTGGCGTCACGCTAACTTAGCCGGATCGGTAGTAGTTCTGCGTCCAAACCACATGACGACACAGCTTCTAAAAGAAAAACATAGTTTATCAGGTCCTTCAAAGCCCCATGCAACCAGGGGGTCCCATCATGTTTAGCCATTCTTTGCATAACCGTTAGAGGTAATATAAAAAAAACCTATCTTTTCCTCTTGCTTAGCGTCTCAGAGACATGTTTTCCGTATTTCAGTAATTTCAGTATTTTACTCAAATTTAGCAATTTTTTATTTATTACGGAAACGTTGTGCCGTACAACAGCACAATGTTATAAACAACGTGATAACGTGACGTATGGTGCCACAAACATTCATGTATAATGACGTGTCAACAGACATACAGTACAAATTGAGCATGCAAACGATACATATGCAGTTATTCATACAAAGAAAAAACAAAACACGAACAAAAAGAATATAAAAGAATTGGAAATAGATAACACCAATATTAATTAAATTATTTTTTACTTTGAATGAAACACAGATTAATTCTATAAATACTAAATGCCTATGAAAGCAGCAACCAAAGTTCTTTCTAGTGAAAGTAGGGTAACTTTGTCGGCTGTCCATCCAGTGATTGGAGGCCTTTTTGTCAACCACTTCTGTGCGAATTTAAAGGACAGTGACATGACAGCGACCTTCAAAACCTCTATATCGATATCCCTTTCTTCTCGGATCTCAAGTGGACGTCAATACGCCCGAGTTAGCGATTTCACAGCAGATTGCTTCATTTATTGATCTCCGATATAAGGACTTGCGCTGAAGATGATACCGCGGCAGTTGTGGCCCGACAACAAGTTCTCCAGATGGTAACCGAGTTTTCCACACATACAATGGAATAACAGATTAGTGACCAATCAGGTGATAGGGATTCTGATTTCGACCTTACATTTGCTGCACCCAAACAGAGATCGGATGACACTTCCCAGTTTGAACACTACCTCGGCGAACCTTAGGTCGGGCATCATGTGGGCCTTCTCGAACAGTGGAAATCGTGCGAGAAGTTCAACTCCGGTGTTAGCTCTTTTAGCAAACATATATTTGGGATGCCCAGCATCTTTCCGCTAGTTCAGAGAGAACATTTTCGACTGCAGGCAATATAGTTATCTCTAAACGTAGTTATCTGTGCCCAGGGAATGTTAATTTACTCGTATTTACTAATCCACTAAATTGGAGCTCTTATTCATTTCCTTACTTTTTTTTTACAGCAAATGTTTAATATGAGATTGGTTTGTTTGTTTAGAGATAGTCGATGAAACCGTTACTAAACATGCCAACAAACTCCTCCTTTGGTTTGAATGGTTTTTATATTTTTTTCAATTATGCGTTATTTCGATTAAAATCAGCCCTTCCGGTGTATTTCTAAGTTTCATTCAAGTTTCATATTACGTTCATGTGAATAAATGACTAAACGAATGAAGTTTGAGTAAAATATACATATTTGAACTCATTTTGGGCACATGCCTGTTCAGATTGGCAAGTATGTAGGAAATCAATATAAACATATAAATTTACATTTGTATTCATGTGCGATTTTAAGTATATACCTTAGTATCATTACATATGGTACTGTTCAGGTAGAATGTACATTTCGGGGTAACTAGTATGTATTCGTGCTCTTCGATCACACAATACATATTTCACAATTGCAAGGAACGGGTACCCGGGTAATAGGCTCTATATGAGCTTCTTTGTACTCGGGTACCCGGGTATTACCCGAAGACACCGGGTAGTGCTCGAATACCCGGTATCACTAGGCCTAATTCCTATCATATAGCGAAAATCACATCTAAACCTGTCTCCGAATACATAAAGATAAACGGCGAACTAACCAACTAAGGATTAAAACTATTGCCATTGTAACACACGTCCAACCGATCTGTTGTACGTTCTTATGCAAGAACCAAATTGATGTCCCTTCTCAGACTTTTTTTTTTTTTACGGAACGTATGGAATTCATCGAAATGCGTATTGCATGAAGTAGCTAGACATGCGCGAATGGGGAGAAACGTTTTTACTGGCATGTGTAATAAGGAACATCGTTCTGTTACCAAGTCCACACAATGGTAATTTCAGAGTTTGCGCATGTCGACGAATACGTATTGGTGCCCGGACAAAATAACCATCACGCTAGATATTACTCACGGTTCGGTTCGTTATGAATAAAACATGGAATGATTCAAACACTCCACACCTAATGGGAGATGAGCGAATACTCTTCAGACTCATCTATTCTACCTCTTTTACGATTAAGTTGTATTATTACGCAGAAATGAAAGTTTGGTTAGCCAAATATTGACATTGGATTAAAGATATCAATGTTTTAAATGTGAAACTTAATGATCTTACACACGCGTCTATTTAATTCGAATGTGTACTATGTTGTTTTTTTTTTTTTTTTTTTTTTTTTTTTTTTTTTTTTTTTTTTTTTTTTTATCTCAAAATTTTTATGGATCACAATTTTCTTAAGTAAATGTTTTGTGGTTTTTGCAGAAGTGATTTTATTATTCTTGGGGTTGTTTCCCATTGAGCACCAAATCGAAGGTAGTTGGATAGACCTTTACATAAGCAATAGGAAATAAATCGTTCGAGACAGCGTATTCGTTGTAATGGACAATAGATTTCTGCAAGTTTGGAGTGAGGGAGGCTGAGGTTTCGGGAAATTGTTCTGCTTGTGTTTATTGTTGATGATTTGAAGACAAAGTGGAAGTGATCTCCGTGGTTGAAGATGAGGCATGATCGGAATTTTGTGAATGTGGCGTTGATGGATTTGAAGTGTTGCCAGTCTGCATCGGTTCCTCTGATGACGAACGTGAAACAGTTCTGATAGAATCAAGTTCATTTTCGATTACCTAACAAATATATTGCTTGTCAAAACAAACTGTTTTCCCTGAAGATGAGTGGCTGAGTTATTGCATGGGTGATTGTGCAGTTAGACGGAAGTACTATTTTTAATGTGTCTCGATAATGCGTATGTAAGACAGTCCGCGAGTGATGAAGCAAAGAGTACGTCGTTTCTAAGAGTCGGGAACTGCCCAATCATCCCATTAATAAATCTCAAGGAATCTTCCAAGATGTTCTGATGGCTGGCCGAGTTTGGCTTAACCTTCGAAGCCGTAGAGGGTGCGACCCTGTTTCTTTTCAAGTTTTCCTCTTGTCGTGTTCTGTGCAGCTTAAATCATCGCGGATGACGTTTTCCAAAAACACTTTCGGCACGCCTCGTGTCTCTCCATAGATGAGCCCCGAGATGCGCTTCGCTACTCCGCGCCTGGTCAACCTGCGGATTGCCGGCTTGGTGATCCCCTGGATGTTGCCACGCAGCACCTTCCTGTGGCGCTTTGCCCCACCTTTTCCCAGGCCCTTGCCACCCTTTCCGCGTCCAGTCATGTTGGCTTATTCCTTGTTGCAGCTGAATGTTGCATCTAAGATGTTTACGCTGAATTTTAAGACAAAATTAAACTTACACACCAAAATTACTAAATGATTAATGTACGATGGAATGCTGTATTTTGGTTCATTGATAACTTCAGTCATGTACGTATATGACGCTGAGATGGTTGAGCGGTTAGACTGCTCGCCTCCAACCAAGACGAGCCGGGTCAGGTCACTCCAATATTTTCGCAAGTTGAAATCGTACCGGACGATGCCGCTGGTCGATGTGTTTTCTCTGTGTTCTCCCGTTTTCCCCACCTTTGCGTTCCGGCGCAGCTCCGTTCGCACCTCATTTCACCCTCACCTACTCTCAAGACCTCGTTGATAAGAACCGCCCAAATCTCTCAACACAACACTAGTACATTAATGTGTTTTGTTGAAGAAGAATTATAATCAAAGTTGTTCCTGTTTTAGTGGACTTTTCAGAACTCACAAAGATAAATGTTTAACTTAGCCAGACTTTTTTGAAATATTGAAAAAATTCTGTTTCCCGTCTTCTTTTTGAAAAGATATATGTACTATAATTATACATTTAATACGGTAGAGATATAGTCATAAATCCACGAAAGAGAAAAAATTGTAATATCCTGCATTAAAACGTAGCGATTTTTCCCCCATTCGGTTTGTGGTTTCGAATAGAAAGAAACGCAATTATGTCTTTTCTAACGATACAAAATTAACAGTTGTCCTTAAATAGGCTTCCTGAGGACGAACCTCGTACATCGAGATCGATACCTCGTTATCTCTAAAGCTTTATTGCACATATTGTGTACAAACGAGCTCTACTGCTTCCTCTCTGTCATTAGTGAGAGGATATGTGTGAAGAGATGTTGAGGGGAGGATAACAACCTGTGACACAATATGTTTGTCTCAATGTGCGGGATTTCATAATCAACTTACCTTAAAAGGGACGATACTGTGTCAGAATGTATTTTTCTTAAAGATATAGATTGAAAATCGCTCCGTTAGTGAAATTGCGTGTAGTATTCCCGTGGGATTTTTGTTTGTTTGAAGGGTAGTACAAATCACATTAGAAGGCTGATACGTCTTTCTCTCTTTTACCATATAGTTTCTAGTTGATTGCCCACGCTTTCGTCCGCTTTGGAGCAGAGTTCGAGCAACCGTTTGTGCCCAATGCGGAACTTTTTCGTATCGAATCATGATCCCAAGCCTGCAAGAGGAAGAAAAGTGATTTTTACAAATTAAAAATTAATATGAATACGTATACATTCTTCGATATTATTTATAAACAGTTGTCGTGTGTTAGTACGCCTACAGAAAAACAATGTTGCAAATTTTAAATAGCTAAGTTTCTAAATTTCCTAGTAACAAAATTATTTCTTAATTTTTAAATTTAGTGCCATTTAGTAACCACAATAACATTTTCCCTTTCCTAACACCCGGTAGTAATCTCTCGTAAGGCCGAAGTTTCCTAAAAAAAATACATATATATAATATTGATTGACATTTTACTATAGTGTTTTAACGGTGTCTTCACACTATTTAAATCAAACCTTTGAAAAACCACCCCAATTATTTCGTGGTTGTTTCCTATTAAATATGTCGTGTACCACAAGCGTTTTAGTCTTCTGTTAACATTTAAGAATCGCAATTTTTAAAATAAATTGAATGTTCACATATATTTTAACCAGAAAAAATATCAAAAGCCATTTATTACTAATACTAATTAAAAAGAGAGAACATAGGTGTGTCGGTAATGCCTAGTAAGGAATAGTTCTTATGAAGAATAGTATTAGTCACAAATGCGGTGCGTTGTCCCTTTGATGTAGTTTTCTATACTCTGTTCAGTTTTGTTTCTATGGGGCGGAGGAATATCTTCGGAGTATAACTTTAGCAAGGCTTCGGAAATGTTGGAAGTAAGACAAGAAAAAACCACACAGAGTATTTCACTCCCTATCGACACCTGGTGGTCGCTCATAAATATCGGACTATTGGTCATAACGTGAAGAAATGTGCTATGGACACGCCTTGGCGTATGAAAGGCACGGCGACGTCACTGGATGTGGCGCCACTCTCTTGTGCGGACCCGCACGTGGGTCTGAACGATTCGGCCGTGGGTGCCGCGGTGGTGTAGTGGTCAGACTACTCGCCTCCTACCCGGGCGAAACTGGGTTCGATTCCCGGCGGGACCGCACCCGGATTTCCACATGTGGGAATCGTGCCGGACGATGTTGCTGGTCGTCGGGTTTCCTCGGGATCTCCCTCTTCCCCTTGCCCTTGCAATCCGGCGCTACTCCATACGCTCTAAATTCTAATCAGTGGAAAAACCACGCATTGTTTCACTGATTGAATTAGTAACGTAAAACAATTTCACTGTGTTAATAAGTGACGGCCAACTGCCGCGGTGAATTAAATATTGTTTTTACGGGAAGTAAACATATTTACCATAGTTTAATATTTATATTGCGCAATTCACCGTTATATAAAAAAGAGATAAAATGTCCGCGGGTGGCTGGGATTGAAATCACACACCCTTCCCAATTCACACCTTTACCATACCATATATATATATTAAGTTGACATTTATTGACCGATGTATTTGTAGTTGGACATAGCGTGTGAGAAGTTTGATAGTGTGTGTGTGTAGTTTTCCGTGCGACGAGCTCATGTTAGACTGACTTGATGACAAATTCACAGCACACATGTGCGCGACATGCGAACTACAAATCCGCCGCGGAGGCTGCCGGGCGAGAACTTCTGACCCTCCGACTACAGGTCGGCCACTCCGCCCGTGAGCTATCGGGGCAGAGCTCAATCTGAGCTACCAAGTCAAGTTGGAAAGAAAGAGGAAAACACATAGCTTATATTTCCCCAACCAAAGAGTGTGGTTTTAAATTGCATGCCCTCGCTTTCCGTGTTTGGTTTGCTTGGTAAAGTCTGTTCCACGAAAAAGTGGACACTTTTGAAATCAACCTTAGAAAAAAGTCACTGCTCCTAACTGCATAGCATTTCGACGAGCGCACTGAGTGGCATTCGCCCTGTAAAGTTGGTATTGATGGATGTGAAATATTTCGTATCTAAACGTCAAATAAATAGTGTTAGGTAACCATTTGTGCAAACTGAAATTATTTATTTTCGTCTCTGTTTTTTTTTTTATGCGTCTAAGTAAAAGAATGAGCAGATTTGAAACACATTTACTTTCTAAAATTTTCACAGTTTTACTTGACCGACTCATGAATAAAGTGAGGAGGCCCATGACAATGTTAATTTTACCTAAGGAGGAGGAATAAACAAAGTGCGTACAAGTAGATCTTAAGCAGGGCTTTCAAAAGGGTCATTTTACCGTGAATAGCCTATACCGTTAGAATTGTTAAAACGAATAGTACATATGATTGCACTCTCTGCACCACATGATATGGAGTTTAAAACTTCAAACAGAGCGATGTAATGAATGCATGAAAACCAAATAAAAGACGTAAAAAGTGAATGAAAGGCTGAATGTTCGTATTACCTCATAAAATGGTATTTTTAAAGATTAAACACATTTCAGATAGTGTTTTGTATCGGTTTTATTAGATTATACGTTCTTATTCGGCTTGATTCATGTTGATTAACGGCAATTTTTACACGTTATTTGACGGCAATTTGTACACACTGTTTATCTGAGCCATCATAAAAAAAACAGCACTGAAAAACAGTGGAAAAAAAAAATATATATATAAATCAGGGGGAAATGGCACTGAATCAATAAGTGAAGGAAAACGGGCATCTTTTTTCCACTGATTCATCAGTTAAATTGAATGAAGCGACTGTTGAATCAGTCAGATACTGTTAACTGATTGAAACAGTGAAATTTTCACTGATTCAGATTTAGAGTGCACTAACCTTGCTCCGCTCTATTCGGCTTCCAATGCCTCGATGTTAGGAGCCGTCCATATCTCTTCACTCACGATCCGCAGCCGTTAAATGTCACATGTAAGGATGTATGTGCGTTCAGTCTGAGCTCTTGTTCCTGCCTCTGTGACGCACCTGATATCTACTTGTGGTTCTTCGTGTACATTACTTGATGGTAGTCAGTGGAGCAGCGTGTGTTTATCGTCCAGGCGTATGGAAAACGAAGTTCATGAAGTCGTGCCAGCGAAATTTATTGTAGTTTTGGGGGCCGGTAAACATCTTGTTTATGTTTTTAGTATGTTATACTAGAGTCTAGGGACTATTTAAGGTTTATACTATTATGAGGGAAGACCTGAAGTTAATTATGAAAACAGGGCAGGTATTTAATATAACTATTATGATACACACTAAATATAAGCTATTGGCGAGAGAGGTCCTAATAAAATACAGTACATGACTAACCTGAATGATACAGTCGCCGGAGGCTGAGTGTTGACTCGGATGGCGACGAGCAACACGCCAAGCTGCATCTTGATGGCTTCATCTCGACGTGTGTCCACAGACAGACAGACCCCGTACAAAGTGTTGCCAAGTATTATATAGTTTTTGGTGACGTAATTGTCCCAAATACTGTGCCGTTGGGAAGGGGAGCTCCACTGGCGCTTCGCTGATATGTTTAATAAACTATTATTGCTGTAATGTGTTTTGGATTCTTCGCCTGGTCCAGACACTGACGCGTCGCTGCTGTTAGCTGGGACTTGTCCACATTTACTGAATCATAACTTTCTGCAATTTCACTCAGTCAATATTACGTTACGAAATCGTAAATAAAAGGGGAACATTGTTTGGACATCCAGAAATTGAGAACCAGATCTTTGGCCTCGCCTAAGGAGTAGTTGTGTAGACTCTCGTAGGGAATGGGAGTTTCCACAGGCACATGTCAACGAGCTGCTAAAAAAGTAAAACTGCATGCCTATCGTGTTACCTCTGTCCAACAACTACAAACTTCCGACATACCGAAACGAATCAGCTATTGTGTCAATGCACATAAGGAAATCCTTGATTACTCTTCTCCTACGAAGCATAAATCCATCTGAGTGATGTTAATTCCCAGAACATATGGCTACGAGCCGCTAAGAATTCTCATACTGTATATTTGAACACCTCTTCGTGATGTTGGAGTGTGGCTCGCCTTATCAAGGCGCCACATTATTTATATTATCTTTTTCAACACAACATTGAATCCTCCCGTCTACGTGGGTATCTTCCAAGAGTGTGTGAATCAGTTGGATGACATGAAACTTCGTTCAGGCTATTTCCAGCAGTATGCCGCCACTTGTCGCACTTCCAACGTTCGTGTGAGAGAAAATGTATTCTTTTTTGAACACCGCGTCTTTTCCAAATGACTTTGGCCGACTAGATCGCCTGACCTTACCCACCGGATTTCTTCCTATTGGGGACTGTTGGAACGGGACGTCTGTCGTAACAAGCAATGAATTGCCATGCGACCACAATACATCATCCGGCATAAAATTAATGCTGTGAATCCCGATGTGTTGACGGCTACTATCCATAAGGTGGTAAGGCGTGTGCATGCTCAGGCACGCATTGATGCTAACAGCGAACACTTCAAACACATGTTGTGGCATCACCGTGCTTCTTATACACCAAGGTATGTCTGTAGCACATTTCATTTCATTATGCCCAATAATATATTCTTATTAATGAGTGGCGCCAGTAAAACCTCGTGTATTAGGATGTATCGAAATTCGTGTTACAACGATCTAGGGCTGGAAGCATACGTTAAATGGAACAACTTATGCGCATAGGGTCTGGGTCGGAAACAAATGTTTCCATCGCTAGTTGCCCTGTACCTTGGCCGCCACGTTCCCTAGAGCTCACCAAGATGGACTTCTTTCTCTCGGGCTACATGACGTCGCTAGTGTACGAGACTCCCGTGGGTTCAGATGCTACCCTTATCGCGCAAATCCATGCCGCTGCCGCACACGTCCAGGCTGCTCACGATGTAGTAGCGGCGACTGGAGAAAGCATGATCCGTCGTTATTGATTGTGCGTCGGGGAAGATGGCTGCCACGTTGAACTGTATCTGTTACGCGTGAAGAGTGAAGCATATTTTGTGAACAACAGCCCCCAGATCCCAATAAACACAACAAAACTAAAACACCACCAACACCAATGTAAGTTAATCACTGCGAATGGTCATCTCAATGTCATTTCCGCCAGTTATCGAACGACATTACACACCTCAAAGCGCGGCGCGAATCACATTGTGGGGATTGCGGTTTGCGTACCACAATACTCTCACGCCCTCTATCAACGATACTAATTGTTTCCGACCCCGTGTTTATATGTAAATTTTCCACCATTTAACGTGTACTATCAGCCCTACCGCGTTGCAACACGAAATTTGAAAAATGCTGTATTTTACTTTAAAAATACATAAATGCATGTTTATGGTTATTACTTTATTAAGTTTATAAGAGCGAAATTGGTTGAAAATAGATTACGATTCCAATAAGAATGCAGGGGGCCGCGGTGGCGCAGCGGTTAGATTGCTCGCCTTCCACCAAGGCGAACCGGGTTCAATACCCGGCCGGGCCACTCCCAGGTTTTTGCAAGTTAGAATCGTGACGGTCTATGCCGCTGGTCGGCAAGTTTTCTCGGAGATCTCCCGTTTCCTCTGCTCTTGCATTCCGGCATTCTCGCCTCATTTCACTCTCATCGACTCTCAAGACCTCCTTGATAAGAGCCGCCGAAATCTTTCAACTCAACTGAGCTCATTAAGAACACAAAAGAAATAGGTAGCGTAAAATTTGTGCTTTTTCGATTATGGATCAATTGTGCAAAATTTGGGGAAGCTCTGATTTCAGAAAAATAAGTCGGAAGTCATCAAAGTCTACAAAAACGTTTATGTCATATAATAAAAAATTTTGAGTGAAAAAAAGATTTATTTCACTAGCGGGAACTCAGCTACAACTGCAATGTGCAACATGAACAACGATTTCGTTCAGTTCCCTCGAAACATGCTACTCAGTGTACTTCCTCAGTTTTAAAACGCGGCATTACTTAATTCGTTTTATGCGCTTAGAAGCAGGCATGTGGATTTTGTAAAATGATTAACGTAAGTGTGTTATGTTACATACAGCAACGTCAAGTGGAGCCAAGTTTGTCTATGTAGTCTCCTACTATATTTTCAACCAAACGTCTGGTGGTTGTTTTGTTCCCTAATTGAATAACTCTTGCATTTGATAAAGGAACCACATTTCGCTGGTTTTCTACTATATGCATTCATTCAGAGAGTAGGAAGCGACACTATAGATGGTTGTTGAAGCGAGAGTAATGTTTAGTTGACCGGAGTCACGTAAATCTGAGAGCTACGGTGTAGTTCGCAAATGGCGAATTAAATTGTGGGGAATTGAGGGGGAATGGGGGATACGGTATAGTGCAGAAATGTACTTTAACTTAAAGTCCAGGAGATGTCGCTAACCATTTTTGCGGAAAATAGCTATGCAAATAAGTTTCATTTTGCAAATGAAAGAAAAAAAATACTTGTTATTTTAATTGGGTAATCAAATGCTAGAAAAAAAATGGTACATGGTTCTTTAATGTAAAAGTGATTTTTCCCAATAACTATCCTCGACAACGGCTTTGAATTTTATATGAACGCAAATTTTAAAACTTGAAATTATGTACTTTATAAATTGAAATCACCTTTACTGAAAAAACTTTTTTTTTTTTTTTCTTTTCTTTTAGACATCAAAATTTAGAATTTTTCCTTTGCGAAATAAATTGACGGGGTAGTATTAGAATGGCAGCGAAGACGCTAGCATTGCGAACCTCGCCCTAGAAAAGTTCACCCACGAAGGGCACTTTAGCGTTTTCATTTTAAACATTCCTCTATTTTCTCCCAAGTCTCGGGAAATGAAGCAATGGGCGTGGCTTTGGAAGGGGGGAGCGCGAAGATTTGTGTGCGCGGTGAAGCAGGGTGAGAGGGACTTGTGGGTTGCAGTGTTTACGGAAGAAGAAGCAGGGGGAGCAGAGCGGAATAACAAATGGCGGCTGTTCAAGGTCATTGAGTTAAAACATCGTAGCACTGCCTCGCCGGCTGGCACGTGGTTTCTACATCAACACGGGCAACGTGCACGGAAAAGGTTTTGTGCGTCCGTTGGACTATGGGGGCTTTAAGTTACAGTTACAAGAAAACTTATTTTTCCCCCCCGTATGTTAATTTTATGTATAAACTAGTTTTTTTTTTTCAGTTATATACTCGTAGCAACGTTCTTGTCTTATCACTTGCGCCGTAGAGTTTGGTATACAAAACACGAAAAATAAACTTATAAAGAAAAACGATAATAAGTTAATTATGATAGCGTAGAAACGTTCAGAAGTTTAATATAATGGTGAAAAAAGAAAGCTGCGACTGTGATAACTATTTTATTTATGTACATCCCATTACAGCGTCTGAGAAATCAAGTAAGTTAATTGCATAAAATCAAGCACTAAATATGCAAACTATATATATATATATATATATATATATATATATATAAGCATATTTATTTATACAATGCTCTTGCTTGAGTTTTTAAAATAATTTTTCTAAAGCTTTCAGAATGTAATATCTCTTACATTTGAATTTGATTATATACAGATTCTCAATAATTTATTTTTTAAGAAATTAAGTAAGTAAATTCCGCCACAAAATTCTACAGTTTTACAAAATATTTTCTTATTCTTCTTCCATATGCACCTTAAATCATTTTTTCCCCTTAATATTGGAAGTGTATTGTAGGCCCTACTATTTTTCAATGAGTTCATGTTATATAGATTGGTAGAATGCTCTGTTGGAAATCACATTACTTCGACAGTGGAGGTGATGGATTGACGTAAGGATGGAGCATCCACGTATTGAAAAAAGCGAGGGGAAACGGGAGCATCCCGAGAAACCCTGTTGGCAGACGGCAACGTCTGCTGCGTTTCCTTCAAAGTGTTACCCCGCCGAGAGTCGAACCCGACTCACAGTGATGAGGTACGAGTCGTCTGCTCCATACACCACAGCGAACTCCACTGTAAAGGCTGTTTACAGTAAAGTAAGTACATTCGAAAAAAAAAAAAAAAAAAAAAAAAAATCACTGCCTGTATAATCAAATTGCGTTTTCTTCGAACTTTTAGGATCAAACTTTTCAAAAATCATCCCATGTTTCACGTTGTTTAGTTGTTTCCTAAATATGTAACCTATTACTAGAGACCTGCAAAATTCGCGTTATTATTTGGTGACGCATTAAACTTGAAACACATGTACCTGTGCAATAAGTTTGTCACTGCACCATACTTTGTTTGACACGCCCTGGGTAATTCTAAGACAATAAATAAACACTTCACATTTGTCCAGTCCAAACACGTGCAGTCCAGTCAGAAAGGAAGTGGCTTCACATTTATGCAGCAGCCAGTAGAGAGTGTATATATATAATACTGTGAAGTTTAGCTTAATGCCAAATAATAGCGCGAATTTCGCAGGTCTCTATATCTTAACATAAAAATACCTTGTTTTTAGTTCAATCGAACTTTCACTTATATTCTTTATTCACTTACTATTAATACGAACACAAACAGCGAGAAAACACGTGTGTTGGTAACGCTGGCCAAGAAATAGTTCTTATGTAAAATGAAATTACAATGAGAGCACACGAATCCGGTGCTTTATATACTCGGTTAAACTTTGTTTGCTTGAGGAGGAGAAATATCACAGAAATAAAACTTTGGTAGGGTTTCAGTGAAGTCGGAGGTAACCGTGAACGAACTATGACCACACACAAGCACGCAGGCTGCCCTTCTGTTATTAAATGTCTATGCCTGTTGTGAGTGCAATGTTGACCTGTTTGGCCACTGAGATTGAAATTTATTGTTTTATGAGTAGCAGCAGGTGTTTTCCGCGAAAATATTTACGCGGTTCCTAAGATTTCGATATCGTGCGTGCACACTTGAGCCATTCTCTTGGCCATTGGCCGCTTGTCTTTGTGTGAAGAGAACGTGTTAATCGAGTGAGCCCAGAATTGAAGTTTCTCCTATACTAATCGCCTGCGATGCGCGGGTAGACAGCTCAGGCGCGTAACAATATAAATTATCCAACAACGAAAGAGGTTCTGAACTAAAGTGTTTTAGAACACAACTTGTCCTGAAATCTTTCGCGGAAAAACAGGTAACCCTGTTTATTATCATTTGAATGTGAACTTCGGTATTAGAAACAATATTGTTATAGGCTATTTAGGGTAAAATTAGCATTTTTGAAAGTCCGGATTTACTTGCATGTACGTTGTGCACTCTTCAGCCTTGTGTAAGTTAAACACTGTCATGGGCCTTATCACTTTATTCATGCGTCGGTCAAGTGAAACCGTGAAATTATAATAACAGTTAATATTTTACAGATCGGCTAATTTTTACTCTTCGATTCATAAAAAAAAATTAACAAAGAGTGAAAGAAATAATTAAAGTTGTCAGAAATGGTTACCTAACACTTATTATTCGACGTTAATCTGCGGTACTACTTCCCATACATCGTTACCAACTTTACTGGGTGCATGTCACTCAGGTCACCCGTTAAAACATATGTAGGTAGGGGCAGTGACTTTTTTAAAATCAAAAGTGCACACTGTATCGTGAACAGCCTTTAGGTCTAAGAAGTGTTAATTTTACACATGGTTGAAGGATACAAAATTTATATATAAAAAAAAAGGTAGATCCTAAGAAGGGTTATGAAAAGTGCCGTGAAGAGCCTTAAGTCGATATTATTTCGCCTACAAAAAATCGGGACCAATCTACACCCCCCCCCCCCCTTACGCCCTTCACGGCGCTCTGCATAAGTATATTCAGCTGACTCGATAGTTTCTTTCCTGTCTGTACGCGGTGAAGCAGGGCAGCGTTGCGGCTTCTAGTGATGACGTACGGCCACTGGTGTATCGACCAGTCTACTGTAGACGTATGGTAAGGGGGTTGCGGGGGTTGTAGAGATGTTCCGTGTAGCGCGAGCGCGCACGAACCAGATGCTTGGTCGTGTCGGGTCCAGTCCACGCGGAGGTGGCGAGGGGTTGCGGGCATCGCGCGGGCCGAAAGGGGCAACAAATCACCGAGAGGTGCTACCAAACCACACCGCGCGGTGATTGCGCGAAGCCCGGGGGGCGTTTTATGTTAATCAGCGGGCGGCGAGGGTTTCCCCGACGAAGGGCGCGACGGTCAGAGAGGGTGGTGTGTAGCGCGTGTGGTACCTACGGGTCGTGCAAAAACGGTGCTCGCAACCCCCCCCCCCCCGGGCGACCGCCAGTAAACACGTACAACCCCCCGTGAAAACCACAGCGGACCGGCGACGACAGCCTCTCCGCCACCGAAATCGCGGCGGCCGCCGCCGATATAGCCCGCCTCGCGTTTTCTGAAAGTAGTCCACTGTGCGCAGTTATAGCCCATTTACTGTCACTGCCAACTTTTCTGAGGCCCTGGTATCTTCCAGTATCTTCCAGTTCTACTTCCAGTATGGAAAACCACCCCATGTATGCCGTGTTCAGTTATTTCATAAATATACAATGTATCGCAAGCGTTTTACACTCGTGTTCAGAAAAGTTATATATATATATTTTTTGGTTAAATTGAAATGTTATCGATATTCTCTCTACGAATTATAATATTACATTTATAATTAATATGAATTTAAAACAGCGATAAAACATGCATGTTGTTAATGACTAGTAAGAAATAATTCTCATGCAAAATATTATTACTGAGTGCACTAAGCGTAGGAATATCCTGGAAGTAGAACTTTAGCAGAGCTTCAGAAAAGTGTAAAGTAAACGTAAATGTGCTATAAAAATATTTTGAATGAGAACTATATCTTACAAGGTATAACAAACACGCATATTTTCTCCCTGTTTTATTTACATTATAATATATATAGATAATATAAGTAAAAGTTCAACTAAAAAAATATATATATATTCTTACGTTAACACACGTATATAACGTCGTTATACGCGATATATTTAGGTATCAACCACGCATGTCCTATATGGGGAGATTTTACAACGGTTTAGCTAAAGAAAAAGTGTGAAGAAACCGCGAACGTTATCGAAAAAAATAGTTTGCCATCTAAGGTTGCAAAATAAAAAAAAATAATAGTAATAGTTTGTGAGACAAACTATGGAGCTGGATAATGAAATGCTGCGCAAAGTCCGTAAACGTGGGTGTAAACGCTTTCGAGTGCAGCGGATGTAAAATTGCGTCGCCTGAATTTAACTTTATTTGTGTGATGCCTCACTCAGTTGTAATGATACGTTACAGGACAAGTATGTATTTCTAGGCGCTGCCAACACACGTGTTTTCTCGCTGTTTTTTTTAAATATTTATTTTGAATGAACTATTATAGTTTACAGATAAACTACCGGTGAAACTTTAATTTAACGAAAAATATAATACCTACTTTCATGTTAAAAGAGTTATAAAACTCTTGTGATACATGGCAGATTTCGAAAATAACTAAACACGTCATGCATGGGGTGATTTTTCGAAGTTTTAATTCGAAAAGTGCTAAGAAACCAACGGATAGACAATAGTAAGCATATCCGATGTTGTGTGAAGCTATAGGAACGTTGTAAATGGGAATACATAGATCAGTGTTATTCGTGGTCACCCAACACTTAATATGAGGAACTCTCTTTCAGACTGCCTTTTTTGTCTGTATTTCTGTACCTCCACGTTGGGGGTCATGGCGGTAAGGTGACCATACCACTACATGCTGTTCACGGTAAAGTGAGCACTTTTTAAGGCACTGCTAAATTTTTTCTTTCAGCCAATTTCTATCTTTCTGTCACTTTTTAATATAAACTTGGCCATGTGTCTAATAAACGCAGGGCACTCTCAAAAGTCGATGTGCGAGGCTGCAATAAAAAGTATTTATATTTAGTTAATGGATGTTGGGTGGGCCTTAAAAAGTGCTCACTTTACCGTGAACAGCCTATCCCACCCTACCACCGCCAAATGGGTTCGATTCCCCGCGGGTTGTTAAAGTTTGTGGGAAACAAAGCGGACGCTTCGGTGGTCAGATGGGATTTGTCGTGTTATAGGCTGTTCACGTTAATGTGAGCACTTTTGAGGCCCTAGTTACTTTTTTATTTCAGCCATATTTTATCCTTTAAGCCACCTTTTTAAATAAATATTGCCATGCATGTAAAAAACACAGTATGTATATTCCATTGCACTAGGAAGTTAATGTCTAAGGCTAAAATCAAATATATTTATATACTATTGTACCAAATGAGAGGGCTTGCAAAAGTGCTCACTTTACCGTGAATAGCCTATACTCGCCTTCTTCCTCGCCCTTGCATACAGACGCTTTACGTCTTTGGGCCTCGTCCTGTATCCTTCGTTCCACTCCTAATGGCGATATTACGCGGTACAAGATTCTGTAAAAGCTTGTGCAGGGTCCGCCACCCGTCATGGAGTTTCCCGCCTTGCACCGCCAGATTTCGTACCAGGTTTGGTAATTGGTGACGTCCTATTTTTCGTGGCAGGTTCCACACCGGCTTTCGTACCTGGCCAATCACATCGCAGTTTCAGAACGTAGGGCGCTCCCCGTGACTACTACTTGAAACGAGTTGATGAAGAAACCTAAAAGGACGCCTCCATCTTGAATATACATCCGTGAGGTTGAAAATCTTTCAAATAGATTTATAATACCGGCTATGGCAACTTTTGATTAGTGTATAAACCCGTTCTAAATGCTTAAAACATTACCTACTCTATGAAAATATCAATTCGAACAGTTTAATTTATATAGCGCATATAAACAGCAATTTATGTTAAGTAGTTGTACAGTGGCGTTTGCTAGTATGGTGTTCTTTTCGGGCGTGAGTTCGAAACTCCGTCGGATCCAACTTATTTTATAATTGAATTTTAAATGCGAGTAATATCCCGGTAGGTAAAAAGAAACTATATTTTACAACCGGTCACTATTTTTCGTCAAAATAAAAAATAACACACTCGTACTCTAGTGACTTCACATCCTTAACAAGAAAATTGATGAAACTATACTAGTAAGCAAACTGTTTATATAAAAGGCGAAAAGTAATATAGTAAAATTGAGATGTGCTAGCTAATTCTTTTCACAAGCCTACGCAAGTTACTAACTGGTAGCAGTTCTACGAATGGGGTTCATATTTACTACAAACCACACACTGCGCATCCACCGAGGGTGCCAAATGCTAGCACGCAAACTGCTTTCGTGATATATGAATCTTCCATGGCGGCTCATATAGCGGCTGGTATAACGGCACGTGCACTAGGGCTTGTAGAAGCGCTTGTACAAGAACCAAGTACGGCTGCAGGTATCGTGCAAAATCGGCTTTGGGGGGGGGGGGGGGGGGGTCGAACTGTCTCAAACGGGCCTTCCATCCTAAATACGAGTCACGGCAAACCCGCCTTGTTTTTCACCAGCCACGCGCATTATTATCGTTATTTTTATTATTATTTTATTAGTGTGGTATCTGTTTCGAACACGGCCGGCTGCAGTGTAAATGTACCCGTGTTTACAGTCCACGCACGTGAGGTTTTCACATCTCCTTATCAAGTACCTACGCCATTAAAGGCCATTCACGGTAAAGTGAAAGCCCTCTCATTTGGAATAATAGTCAATAAGTATGCTTTACTTACCCTTAGAACTCAACTACTGAGTTCGGTGGACTATACACGCTGTGTTTATTACTTATATGGCAATATTTATTTTAAAAGATGTTTAAAGGATTAAAAAAATAGCTGAAAGGAGAAAGTAACCAGGCCGTCAGAAGTGCTCACTTTACCGTGAACAGCCTATATCTTCGCAAAAGTAATGTACTTCCCATTCACGGACTTCTGTATTGGCCAGCAGCAAGTGAAACACAAATAAATAAAAATGTTACCTATTTACTTGGTAAATTTTAAAACCACTGTACGTATATTTTATACACTACCCACTGAGGATAAAACTTGCATTTGTTTTTCTTTATCTTCATGTCATATACTTGCAACAGGCGCACAAGTTGGGCAAGACCTATTCACCCCTTTAAAGGCTGTTCACGATAAAGTGAGCACTATTTAAATCGACCTTAGAAAAAAAGTCACCGCCCCGTGCCTACACATATTTTAACGCGCGCACTGAGTGACAAGGGCACAGTAATGTTGGTGACGATGGATGGCAAGTAGTTCCATATGTTAACGTCGAATAAAAAGTATTAGATTTTAATTTGTGACGACTTAAATTATTTGTTTCTCTTTCTGTTCTAATGCATCGAAGTGTAAAAATGATCTTATTTGTTAAATATTTACTTTTATTATCATTTTAGAGTTTCGCTGGACCGATGCATGGATAAACTGATGAGACCCTTGCCAGTGTTAATTTTACATAACACGGAAGAACACAGAACGTGCATAAAAGTAGATCTCAAGCAGGGCTTTCAAAAGTACTCATTTTACCGTGAACATCCTATAATCACAGATAAGCGTGTAGTTTAAAGCGTTGAAACCAATCGACATTTTGGTCCGAACTATACTTCTAACGGTATGTCATCCGTAGCATTTATCGGGACCGATAAAAGTCAGTTTGTATTTCATGATACTGGCAACATCTGTTAATGAGACTACAGAATATATTCTTATCAGTGCTGGACCCCAAAAAATTAAAATTTTATTTTTGTAACAAACATTATCCAAGTTGCACACATTATATGTGATGATATTTCCTTCGAATAAAAAAAATGTTACAGTTTATATTAGTTGAATCATTTGATGTCAAACTCAATTTTTTTCTTTTTTAGCTGCAGCTATAATAACAAATACTAACTAAAGTGTACAAACCAAAAACATTACAAAGTAAACTAATGCCATATGCTACCATGTGACATATATAGGATGATTCTCGATTAGACCGACAAACTTCGGGAGGTGATTCTTCATGAACTAGTGAAATTAAAACATATGTGACACTTCATACCTAGGGATAGGAACATTTCGAGAGTTCATTTCAGGACAAGATAGACGTCAAACATGTGAATACTGAAATTGACTTTGCAGTTGGATCGCAGTTTATTAGACACGCCCTGGATGACTCTGAGGCAATAGCATACTTTCAGGGAAACAAGTGGCGAGTACCATACTGCCAAGTGCGAAGTAACATTGGCTACTATATGGGGCAGCAGCTAATGAAGAGACATTTGAGGCTCGAGTATACACATGACTGTGGTGTCCAGTCTACAGGTCGTTGAACTCGCGAATTTTTCCTATCCCTATTTATACCTAAACCGAATATTAATGGAGGTATGAGCCCTTAAAAAAACGAGATTTTAATCTGTATTTGTGCAAAATATCGGCTCTTACGTTGAAGGTTCCGATAACATACAATAATGTTCAGAGAGTTGTCATTGTATTTTACTTCGTTACCGATATTTTGCACAAATACGGTTTAAAACCTCGTTTTTTAAGGGCGTATACCTCCCTTAATATTCGGTTTAGGTATAAAGTGTACATATGTTTTCCTTTACTTTTTCATGAAGAATCACCTCCCGAAGTTTGTCTGTCTAATTGAGAATCATCCTGTATGTAATCATCAAATAACAGTTTTAAAAAATTAAAATAAAATATAAATCACGCAATTATTTTAATTAACAATTTTTTTAAATATGTATTGTTTGTTTTTTTAATTAATTCATTTCGGAGAACAGATTTTAGCTGAGATATTTAGAACACGTTTCGAATTTTCCAATTTTCTCGCCTCAGTCAAAACGACAGTCGAGTCGACAGTGAACGTATTTGTGTAATTCTTCTCATCCTGTTTCCTGCCTGAAGCACGCTGAACTTTAAAAGCGACTCGCGTTATCCAAACGGAGGTCGCACTCCTCTTGCACACACCCTCATTTTATTCGGGTGTCTCAGAAGGATGTAACTTGAATCGCGTCTGACGGGGATTGTCGGCTTTGAAGAGGCTGGAAGTTGAACATCAGGGGCTTTTGGAGGGAGAAAAGAGAGGTCTCTCGGATGGGGCGGAGGAACGAATTCTAAGATTTCCGTATTGACAGCGCGGTGTATACCTTTTGACTTTCACAAGAGGCGCGTCACCTTACCAAAACACACACACACACACACACACACTCTCTCTCTCTCTCTCTCTCTCTCTCTCTCTCTCTCTCTCTCTCTCTCTATAAATACACCTGCAGCCCACTTTTATTTTCAGCGGTGAAATTTTAAAATTTTTATGTATTGCAGAGATGTTGCAGTCAACGTGAAACTATACGTAATTATTTGAGAATTGTTTTATTTTTAATCAAAATTCCCTACGCTTATAAATTTACTTTTCTTTTTTATGTGTCTTCAAGTCTTACCAAAGACTTCTGAATTTGCACTGAATTTTACCAACTCGGCAAACTTATAGTACTTAAGAAGAATGTTTGCAGAATGCAGTAGTTATATTTCATGTAGCATATGTGATAACCATTTTATCGTAAGCTCTCCTCCCAAATTATTCGTAATAAACGTTGCTCAAAAAATTACACTATTGTACTTAATTGTGGGCAAGAATTAGATAAATAAACGTCATAAACTCCTCCATTCGTATTTTTTTCTTTTGCCGTGTTACCATTCCTAAATGCAATCTAGAATTATGTAGGCAAACTTCAGTACTTTATTTTTACTATTTGTATGTCACATAGTTAAAAATGCTAACCGCATGAATGATCGGAATAATATATATATATATATATTTAAAGTACTAAAGTAATTTGCGATTAAGCTTTAGGAATTTTTCGGAAGTTACAATAATTCACCGTACTAGAAAGGGTTTTTATATATTCTTATGTGAATACGTTTACCATTTAAAGGCGATTCTAAAATATTTAAATACTTCGTGGAAAGATGTTCTGCAATTCAATTTTTTTCATTAGTGTTTTCCCTTCGTGCTTTTAATATTTTGTAACCATGATTACTTTGAAAATTGAAGTTTTTCTTTCATATGGTGGTTAAGGTGTAATGAAGATTTCCGGATTTGAAAAAAATGCTCTTAAAGGTATTGAAAACTAAATTTAATAAAAATAAATTAAAAATAAATTACCTGTTGGTATATTTTACTCTGAAGTAATTCTAGAAGTTCAACGTTACTAAACAATGAAAGTTTCAAAATCTCTTTTATTTGAGGAGTAAATTATCTCGGGTATTCTTCTATAATTATAACAATTGTCAAATTCATAGAGTGATCTTTGTAAAACTTAACGTATTATCTATTTATCTCGTTAAAAAGTACTTTATTAGTGAGGATATCATTTGGATGCTTTTTATTTCGGAAATCATCGTATTTGTGATTTGAATAAGTCAAGTATATATATCAAAAAAACCGAAGTAGCAAACCGTTATTTGTTTCAATTGTTACTCACTCAAATTCTAAATATTTCTATAAGCTGGGAAATGGTGTAAACATGTGGGATAAATTTATACTCCAAAAAGCTCTGAGAGCCTTTTGGAGCATAAGGCAGAGAAAATATTCCAGACTTTTTTTTATGACGAACGAAAGCATAGTCAATTGTTTATTCCTATAGCTCGAAAAATTATGCAACAGGAAGCGTGGAATGACTCCTTACAAATGCTTTGAAAATAATTACTGGGATTTAGGAATGCCTTCTGCTATAGCGTTAAATTTGTACAGTTTACAAAGAACGTTTTATTAAATAATATTACAAAACAAACAAGGGGGTGTTGAAGGGTGGGGGAGGGGGTTTAGAAAAAGTTTCAATGGCATTAGTGGTCAGGAAAAATTAACATTTTTAAAAGGTTCCCAAAAACTAATGTGTGTGATGTTGCAACATAAATCATAGCCGGGTTACGAACAAAACACAGCTAATCAATTAAACTGCTGAAAAACGACGTTTACAGACGTCTCCTTTGCCATCAGTGCCTTACTGTATCAAACAAGTTGTGCGTTGTATAAGCTGCGACGAGCAACAGAAGAGTGGTGGACGAAGAAGAATACATTTCACAAACCTGTCCCTCAAAACCCGCCAGGCAAAAAGCTCATACTGAAGTTCTCACCAGTATTGCCGTGTTTCAGTGCATTGTGCAACAAGAAAAGAGAATACAGAAGCAGATAACGCCTGCAAAATACAACGAAAATCATATTAAACAAACCGGAAATCGACGCGAAAGCGTATTCGTTATCTCCCGTAAATTATTTTCTCATTCCAAAAATAGCGCTGTAGCATAAAATAACTATAAAATTGTACACTGCAACGAAAAGAGACGACTTCTTCCTCTCAAATGTCTTGACAAGTGCTAAGTAATCAACATCTAAACCGAAAAGAGTTTATTTAGTATAGAAATAATTCCATTCAGTTACAAAAATTCGAGTTCCTTACTAAATCCTTATTAAACGGTTTAATAGTCTAATACAGATGTAAGACACAAAAACGAACAAAAGCATTAATTTATTATGACATTGCCGCATTCGTATAATTTAAATTGCAATAGGTCAATGTTTATTTCATTTGGAACTATTTTATTTTAACAATTTATTAAAGGCTTATAAGTATCGTTCCATTCGGAATTTTTTAGCTAGAAGAAGTTATGTGAGAAGTTATACAGTATTAAAAGCCACTCTTAATTTTTTTTATTTTAACAATTTATTAAAGGCTTATAAGTATCGTTCCATTCGGAATTTCTTAGCTAGAAGAAGTTATGTGAGAAGTTATGCAGTATTAAAAGCCACTCTTAATTTTTTACTTTATTAGTAAGGATACAGAATAAACTAGTTGGGCGGACATATCTCTTAGAGTTTTAAATAAGAGAGAAAGTGTGAATACGCTCCAATTATCTTCGTCTGTATTCTTATAAAGCACGTATCAAATTAATTTATATTCATATTTAGCACTAAATAACTAATTCTTCCCTGTAATTTTGTCTATTTTTATTTTTGGAAAAATAAAATACTTAGAGCTATTGTCAAGTCTTGCAGTGTTCGATAACCAAATAGTGTAATACTGAAAGAAAAAACTTGATCGCCAAAAATTTCATTTTAAGAGCCATTTATTTTTGAATACATGCCTTTTTCACTGTCAAAGGTCTTATATTTTTCGCTTAATGGCGAGTAGCTGTACAACGCAGAAAATAAACGACGCGCAGTTATCATCACGTTGGTACTATACTGAGCACTTTGGAAGACCACGGCCATTTAAATACAAGCCCAAGCGTCGCTAAATGTACCGCTTGAAGTACACGTACTGAATTTAGCATGGTCTAATTGGTTTGCACCTATATATCCCTACACTGTATTTAGCGTCGTTCGATAATCGTTCGCGCACGTATACGATGTCCTAATTCGTCACCTACATGCTGCGTGCTATGTCGGCCGACAGAAACTGTGCTGCATCTCGTCGTATAATCAATGCCCGCCGCACGTCAGTGTATGACGGGTATATATAGCCCGGTGTTATGAAATTAACCTTGTGGTCATTTCAGACGTGAAAGGTCTAAAGGGATAGCTGAATAATAGGTAATTTTTAGGTAGAGCACAACAATAAATGAGGAGGTTTAGTGAACAGAATGATCATACAATGACTAATTACGTGTTTATTAATCGAGGGAGCTTATATGGAATGTAATGATAATTACATACGTTATGATTAATTACCACACAGCCACTACTATTGCAATCTAATTGGAAAGTCCGCAACCTTGTTCATATTGCTAGAGGTGTTCCTGGGATGCGATTAACGACGGCCGGATATACCCATCTCCGTACTCTTCTCGTTGCGATGCCCCGACGACAAAAGACGCCGAACCTGGTGTTGTGTTGGCCTATATCGGGCTCGTTATTTAACATATTCGGCCCCGATTACAGGCCGGTGGAGGGCGTTTTGCAACTGCCGTCGCAAGGTGATTACTGCAATCACGCTCGTGCCCTGGTTCAATGTTTGAAGGCGTGATGAGGCAGGCCGTCCAACTAAGGCCTGTTTTTTTTCTTCATAACAACGGGAAACCATACGATGTCGTGAGGAGAAAATGCTTCACGAGATGACGTTAGATTGACGGGAAAACAAATTGTTCCTCACTTTATGTAATACAAAGCTGACGTATATGTATATATATATATATATATATATATATATATATATATATATATATATATATGAAACGGATTAACATTCTATGCTGGGAAAATATGTGAATAGATTATTATTTGTGTGATGCTAATCGCAGTATTCTCGGGGGGGGGGGGGGGGGGCAATAAAATTCGATAAAGCAATTTCACGTACACTGTGACCACTTTTGTAATCAACTTTTGAAAACAATCTCTCCCTCTTGTTGCACAATTTTTTGACTGGCACACTAACTGTCATTCTGTCAGTTAGACTTCGGCGGTGGTACAGGAAACTTTTTTACATGTATAAGCATCTTTTTTAAGAGTTCCGTTTAAATTTGTTTGCACAAAATAAAATTAATTTGATTTATGTTTATTAAATGTATATAAAATTAATGATTAGAATGTAAGTGAATTGAATACGTTCTGAAAGTTAGCACATACGGTGACTAGTTCTAAGGTAATTTTACCTTTACACGTAGTAGACGAATACAAAAATGTAAACACTTAGATCTTGAAGAGGGCTTTTAGTTGTTCTCGACTAACCACGGACTGCATACACAAGTGATAATTTGGAAATTATGTATAAGTATTAACATGCCTTTTACGGCTACTCTCCAATGAAGTACATAAATTCATTCTGTACATAAATTTGTGATAAATATTTATTCTATCGTTTACAGAAAACTGTAAAACAAGGCTGTGTGCTACTAATTTTTTATATGATGGTTAGGAGTTAGTAGGTGACCTGGGTGTTTAACAAGTATTTTAGCAATGCTTAACTTGTAAAGTAGTCCTATCCGCATGTTATAGGTCTATAGTAGTAAAATAAAATTTATTATAGGCTGTACACGGTAAAATGAACACTTTTGAAAGCCCTGATTAAGATCTACTTATATACACGTTGTATATTCTTACGCCTTATGAAAAATTAACATTGCCATGGGCCTCATCACTTCATTCATGTGTCGTCAAATGAAACTGTGAAATTATTAATAAAGTAAATACTTTACAAGTATGCTAATTTTTACACTTCGGTGCATTAAAAGAAAGCAGAAAGCGAAAGAAATAATTTTAAGTTATCGCAAATGGTTACCTAACACTTTTTATTCGACGTTAAAATATGTAACTACTTACCACCCGTCGTTACCAGCTTCGGGTTAATGTCACTCAGCGCGCCCATTAAAATATATGCATGCAGGGACAGTGAATTTTTTTTAAATGTTCATTTCTAAAGTGCTCACTTTATCGTGATCTGCCTTTAGTAATATTACGGTCATTGTATACACATTATTGTATTTATTTACATTATGTTACCATTGTTTGATTACAGATAGTACTTCTGAATACTGTATGATTTTTGCTGCCGACTAACAGTTTAAAGTAAATGTTAAACAGAGTATTTCATATGAAACCTTGCGTCTGAATAAAAAATAAGCAATAAAAAACACGTAAACATTGAAAAACCTATCACTGCCATGTTATTATTTCAATCATATACGTAGGAATGAAATTATAGATATTCTTTTAATCGCGCAGCGGAGAAGGTGCCAAAATTAATTTAAACATATATATTTTTTTTTGCAATTCACACGTTAATTTTTTAGTATAAGAAATAATATACGTTGCAGAGGAGCAGGAAATTGAAAATTAATTTAATTGGGTGCAGAACCGCAAAGTGTACATTTAATGCTGGCCCGCGAACAACTTTTACATCGATTGCAGAACTAAGTACGTGAATTTTCCAAACATTATGCTAAATTATTTAGTGGAGGTATGGTTCGGTTAGCTGTATAAAGAGAGTACTTAGAAAATTTGGCTCAGCACTGTCGAAATGGTTCTGTGCAAGTAATATCCCAGAGTGTCGAATTAGTGATGTTTTGATGCACAGTAACTATATATATATACACATGCATCAGAAAGAAATGTAAAATTAAAAAGGATTTACACAAACATGTGTACGAGAAGATACCCGAAATTTCCCTTCAAACTTTCGCAAACGTAATATTAATAATATTATTTTAGTGGGAGTTCGTGTAGAATTATGCCAAAAACGCGAATTTAATACGAATATAGTGCACTTTGGCCAGTGTTTTTCCTTTTACATAAATTAACATTTCTCACCTAGCTGAAGTGTCTTCTATTATGCAATGGGAGAATGAGAGTTAAGATGAGATTAGACAGATTTGGGCAGTTCTTAATAACGAGGTCTTGAGAGGGGAGGGAAAAACACGTAGGGTACTTGCATTGCATCAACTCGGTATGCAGTTAATTGAATCAAGGTAGAATGCGTGCACTAAACAACTGTAATATTTTTTTTATCACTTCTCAGAGAACGTGGGCCCTTTATCTCTAATACAATCAGTTAAAATAAAATACAAGAAACCACAAACGAATAATGCTTGCAAAAAATATGTATTACAAAACGCTCGAGATATTACCCTACAAAATACAATATTATAAACTGAATATTCACTGGAGTGAAGTATCCGTAGAACAAACACATAACGGAAAACATTTTACTGTGATTGTCATCTAAACATCACAAAATTTTCGCTCATGCCTCATCTGCAACAGTCGTGAATTAATTTGTTTATAGTTACAATTTCAATGCCAAAAATTTATAGCTGAATTATATAGATTTTTTAATGTGGGATACATACCTCGTCACAAAGGATAATCACTCACAGCATCCCTGAAACAAAAACAAATGTTAAATAATCTTTGATTTAAAAGCGGTAAATCAAAATATAGTTAAAATAATATAATTATTATATATGAATTAAATTTTACTGGCATCACTGTACTGTAGCTCCCAATTAAGTTATTTAGGTCCTATAAAAATAAATTTGAAAATATCCATTTATACGTAGAGGAGATATATGTAGGGATAGGAAAATTTCGCGAATTCATTTCAGAACAAGACAGACGTCAAACACGTGTACACTGAAGTTAACTTTTCAATTGGATCACAGTTCATTAGACACGCCCTGGACGACTCTGAGCCAACAGCAGACTAGCAAGGAAAACAAGTAGCGAGTGCCATACTGTCAGGTGTGTACAGGCTGTTCACGGTAAAGTTAACACTTTTTAAGGCCCTCCCAACAGGCTTTAATCATTGATAAATAGATCTTATTGCAGCATCAGACTTACATTTTGAGGATGGTGAAATGGATATACAGTGTTTATTCGCCCCAAAGTAATGTTTATATTAAAAAGCAGCAAGAAAATGGAAATAGGATGAAAGGAAAAATGAAGGAGGGGAGTAAAAAGTGCTCACTTTACCGTGAACAGTCTATAGTAACACTGGCTATTGTGTGGGTCAGCAGCCAATGAACAAACATTCGAGCCTAGAGGGCACACAGGACTGTGGCGTCTAGCCAGCAGGTCATTGAACTCGCGAAATTTTGCCATCCTAAATATGTGTAACATCTATGTGTGCCACCGTACAATATCTTCACGCGTTCTCTGTCATGTTGCATAATGGCAGCTCATGAATAAAATCGTCTGATAACATTGCAGGTTATTGTGTCTGAAACTTGATCGTGTAGATAAGAGTTCAGATACCACGGTAAAGTGGCTTATCTTTCCCTCGGTTCTTCCCTCGTCGAGTTAAAGCTTCCCCTCAGGTCCATCAGATAAACTGCGCGCATTTTCCGCCGGGGCACCATGGATTATTCAGGACTGCGGGCGTGTAAACACTGGCATTAGCATACAGAAGGATAGATTATCTCGGCAGGGGGGGGGGGGGCTCTCCCCCAAGACGGAGAATGCACCTTCACGGCACGACGTCGTTTACCGAGGAATTCCATGATGACAGTGTTGTGATTCGATATTTTTCCACTTTTCATCATACTGCCCGAGGTTTGTGGTGCACAGGGGAAGGAAATTTGTGAATGGACCTGAATAGTTTTTTTGTACACTATCTATCAAAAATTAATTGGGCACCTGTCCACAATGTTTGCTCGGTGGTTGTCACCCCGCTAGAATATCGTTGGGCCACCTCTTGCCGTTTTAACAGCAGCCACCCTGTCTGGCATGCTCTCTACGAGTGTTTGCAGGACATCCACGAGGATTCGTCGCCATTCCCCTTGCAACCATTCCATGAGTTGAGCAATGGATTTTGGCCGCGCCTGACGAGCCCCCACCCGGCGATCCAATTCGTCCCAAAGATGTTCTATAGACTTGAGGTCGGGGTTCTAGGAGGGCCAGTCCAATCGGCGAACATTTTTGTCGGCGTACCACTGCATAGTAGCCCTTGAAACATGGCACCTGGCATTGTCATCCTGGAAGTAACACGGGTCCATTCCGTAAAAATGCCACAATGTTGGGAGCATTTCATTATCCAGAATGTTACAATAGGCCTCTGTATTCATGATACCACGGACAAACACCAGCGGTCCTACGCCGAAGGCACTGAAACACAAGTCAACTGACGTACTGGATTACCTATCTTCATGTGTGCCCAATTACTTTTTAGTACATAGTGTGTATTACACACATTTTACGATATCCCTTTCATACAATCACTGTTTACGTCCAGAAAACGAAATTCGGCGTTTATTTTATAACTCTAACTTATTCTACTGGTTAAAGTATTTTAGATTTGGCAGTAGTTACTCCACGACAGAATTGCTTAACTTATTTATGTAGAATTGTGCTATCGACCGGAAGGGCTTTGTCATTTCTGTCGTAGTTTAAAACGACTTCGTTATACCTAGGATATTTTTATAACTACGCCGGCAAAGCTACGCTAAATGGATTTACTAAGAATAATGTATTGAATTAGGTCACGTTTTCAAGGCATAAAAAATAGGAGAAAAAATTATAAAATTTTTTAAAGGTTTCTCAATTGTAGCAGAATTTTTTTGCAAACTTCTTGCGAACAACGTTTTAAACTAGTTTATTTCATAGCATTGAATACTTATTTTACTTTTTCTTCGATAGTACTTGGTTGGTTATTTTAATTCTACTACTATGACGTATGGAGTGTTAGGCACGTGGTAATGCTACCCTTTACTTATTTTGCAGTTGTTTAACACGAAGTATTTACACAACTATTTTTGACTAGTTGGCATACAGAACTCTATATTCGTATATGATTATATTTAACACAAGATAAAATTATACCCAAATAATTTTTGAGCTAGGTTAGTAGAACAGTCGTATCTAGGAGATTCGTGTAAAAGAAGTGCGTGTTTATAATATTTAAATTTTGTTATAATAATAAAATACGTTTTATTTTTTTTATTTGGTGTTCACGTACGTTTTGAAATATTTAATATTATCTACAACTGCCACAATATGGGCCATAACATCGAGGAAGAATGCAGGGTAGGAATTAAAACTTAGGGGACATGGCAAGTGATGTTTATAACAGCTTTTATTTAAAAAAAAGAAATAAATCAAAATTAAAATATTGTAGTGAAATTACAATATACGATTTCGTAAAGGTACTCAAAGTACGGGTTCGTGCCACTGTCTGCAACTGAGCTATAGGAGGAAAGCTACTGAACCGAGCAAAGTATTGAAAAGCGTGATTTTTTTTTTTACTTTCGTTTCTTTCTCGTCTTTTCCAACATCTTCTTCCGCTGGTGTGAAACAGATTTAATCTGTAAGGACATAACTTGACACTGAGTTTTCTTGACTACTTTCAAACTTGTATTCGAGTTGATTCCCTCTTCTTTAATTGACACGCCGTCCAACTCTGTTCAGACTGTGCTACAAAATATTTTCTGGGTAAATGAACAATACGGCTTTCATTCACGAAGATGCAGGGTTTCCTTTCGATTTTGTATAGAACATGAGCCATGAATAGAAATGCGCTTCTGCGAATCGACAGCTCAACATACACATTTATGTGATCAAAATTTTGCATGGAAGTTCATTAGCAGATGTTTTGCAATATTGAAATCGAGCTCTCTTCCCTGAAAAAAAAACACTTATACTTGAGCTAACTGTTGTGAATAAAAAAATGTTTAACTTTTACGTTTCGATTAAGAGCAGACTTTAATGTTCAAGAGGTAGATTAGTGAATGTTTGGCGGCTTAACTTGCGAAACGTGATTAACTTGCGAAACGAAACTAAGTGACATACGGTCGGACAGAGAACAAGGTAACGAATCTTGCATACGAAAATTTTTCAAACTGACAGCCAAGATCATTTCTAGTATAGGCCGTTCACTATAAAATGAGCGCTTTTGAAAGCCCTGCTTAAGATATATTTTTGTACGCATGTTGTGTATACTTGCGCCTCACGTAAAATTGACACAGCCAGGGGCCTCATCACTTTATTCATGCGTCGACCAAGTGAAACTATTAAATTATTAGAAAAGTACATATTTTACAAATCTTCTCATTTTTACCATTTGATGGATAAAAAATAGGAAGCGAAAGTAATAATTTAATTTATCAAAAATTATTACCTAACACTTTTAATTCGACGTTAATATATGGAACTACTTTGCCTCCATCGTTACCAACTTTACTGGGCGCGTGCCACTCAATGCACCCGTTAAAATATATGGAGACAGGAGCAGTGACATTTCCCTTGGGTTGATTTCAAACGTGCTTACTTTATCGTAAATGGCCTTTAAGACGTGTAGCGAACTTGTTTAAATTTGTAGGATATAATATTTCCATTTGACAGTGAATTTTGAAGATCGGAATTTCACTGGCCGTACAGAAGTTTTTACAGGTTTGTTTAGTTAGTAATTACTCAATTGCGGGGTTCGTAATTCAGTATTGGGTAGTTGATTAGGTTTACATGTCACTCATATACAGTGACCTCTAAACTCGGGAGTCGCGGTGGTTTAGTGGATAGACAACTCGCCTTCCACCTTGGTGAACGGGCTCGATTCCCGGCGACGTCGCTCCCGGGTTTCCGCATGTGGGAATCGTGCCCGACGATGCCGCTGGTCGGCGGGTTTTCTCAGGGATCTCCCGTTCCGCCCACCCTCTCATTCCGGCGCTGCTCCATACTCACCTCGCTTTAACCTCATCGGCTCTCAAGACCTCGATGTTAAGAGCCGCCCAAATCTCTCCAATCGCTCACGCTCTAAACTAGGTCTGTATCTAATGTTAAGTGAGTATTTCTTTATAATAATTTAGAATCATTTAGCTGAGTAATTTGTGAATGTGTATGTAATGGATTATGGGTAAAAGCATTCACATCGCCACGTGTTCGAACATTTGCGAACATCTAAATTTTATCAGAACGAAAGTTTACAAAACTATTATACTTAAACTAATACTGGAGTATTTTACGCTAAGTCCTTTTTAGTTTTGTAGCGGAATTTTCCGAAACATGTTCATTTAGGTCGAAGCTTGTAGATGAAGTGAACAAAGGAAACGAACAGAAACTTGAAAGCGGGGCTTAAATCCCGTGGTTACGTGTAGGCTCATTGCGCATGGTACGGCAAACGAAGAATTGGCAACGGGAGAAAGATGGCTGGCTTCGTTAGGCATTTGTTTCAAATCCTGAAACTGCAGGAGATGTCCACGATAGCTGACTTTAGTCTCCAGTTTCAACCACGAGTGAAATGTATAGAAAAGAATAATATATTGAATACGGCATAACGCTTGTGGTACGGAAGTGTGCAATAAGCTTCATTTTAGAGTCCGTAAATTGCTGGAGTCCTAAGCGTGCAAGAAAAAGAATATTTATTAATATAATTTCAGTGATTGTCAATCTAACATATTTATTAACTTTAGATATGTTCGACGATTGATGCGCTTAGTATATATCTATAAGCTAACATTTTGTAATTTTTAGCACTAATATATACAGATTATATTTACCACGCACGTCACTTGAAACTGTGTCGTAGATATTTTATAGCTGGATAAACGTCAAATGCGCTGAACAAATCATATTTAACACTGTTATAGCATTTAATCCTAAAGTTGATCTTGGTAGTTGCTGATCTTCCGTTTATAAATTCGGTGCTCGAAACGGAAAACCTAAAGCTTATTTGAGGACGTCAGCTGCACTGAGTAACTGATTTATTATGTTTAACTACAAATGACGTTTCGCTTTACACATATTATGGATAAATAGCATACTCTGATAATCCAATATAATCAAAATTACACGCAATTAAAGATACTTCTGAATATCATTTCCTGTAAATATTCAAATTGAAACAGCTGTCATATTCGCAGCGTTTATGTGAAAGTGTTGTTGTGTATCTGAATAGGTTTGCGTGTGTCAGGCAGTATTCTACAGAGAACAGCAGTTGGTTCATTCGAATTGAATACAGACCAAATATTTAGTTTAAAAATTGCTAAGGGCGATAAGTTATCTTCGATATGAAATACCTCCCAGAATTTAGTTTGATTATAAAAAACAATTACTAGTATCGTCCAATGCAATGTACACTATCAAACACTGTGATATCATATTATTATACTTGTTGCGATAAATACGTAGAAATGAGTTAACTTTCACTGTCTGATAATTCTTACTAAACGACTTAATTCAATTTAGATTCGCCTCGATACTCTTTAATAGCCGTTTACTAAATGCAGAGCGTTATTATCTGTGTTCAGGACTCCTAAACCTGCCGTAGATGCCGGGAGTAAAAAAAAAAAAAAAGTATTCTTAAATTTGGCAACATGTCGCGCTGCGTAACCACGGTGATTGCATTCGTGCCTGTCCTGCCCATGTTTATTCCACCAGCAACACCGACTTTCTGACGCTAACATGATAGTTCCGAGCAATCGTCACGCATGAAAACAAATATGCAACTGAAACTTGGAAAGTTTTCTCTAGCTCAGTGGGTTTAGGTGAGTTGAAGGCTTCGTGTGCCGGCTTAAAGGAGACCGCCTGTGTAGCACTTCTACTGTCTAGTGGAGTATTTGAAATACACGTTTTTCAACAACACTGTTAACTTTGAGTCTAAAGTTTCTGATCTACGAAAGTAAAACACACTTCGTACGAGGCCGTTTGAGTGATTTCAGGACTTCACGCACATTAGAAACACAATTCCAGAGCATGCCAACATAACTAAAGACGGCTTTTTTAAAGCGCTGTATCTCAAAATATACGCATTAGAAATATACAAAATTACTCATCGATCCTTGCCTCATACGTTCCACCAATAAAATGATAATGTTAACACTCAAAGTCCCACGGGTGCACACAGAATGACGAGAACACTCTGCGGGGGGGGGGGGGGGGGGGGGCGGTGGTCTAGTGGTTATATTACTCGCCTCCCACCAAGTCGAACAGGGGTTCACCTCCTGGCCACCTCTGGATTTTCGCATTTTCCGGACGATGCCGCTGGTCGGCGGGGTTTTCTCGGGATCTCCCGTTTCCCTCCGCCATTGCATTCCGGCGCTGCTCCATACTCGCGTCGCCTCACCCTCGTCGGCTTTGAAGACCTCGATGTTAAGAGCTGCCCAAATATATTCCGTCACACTCGAGAATTCTACACCCCAGTTCAGATGCGTGTGCTTATAGTGAGGATGGCGCTTCTCGGAATCAAACACGAGTAGGTAGCTAGACGTGGAGGGATTGCTTAAGGCTAGGCTTCACCATGCATGGGCGTATAGGGAATGAAAGATTAAATTCGGACAAAGATCCCTCAGTCATTTTTTGTGATAGTATTTTCAACTAAGGTTTTTTTTGTGTAAGTTTGAATGCATCTACATTTGTAAACCATTCAAATTTTAAATTTTAAACTTTAAATGCACTTTATAATCATTTATAAACTGTCACAATTTTATAAATAATGAAAACGTACATTTTAAATTTAAAAAAAATGAAATAAATTTGGAAGGTTCGCAAATCTAGATGAGTTCAATCTCTAACAAAAAATCTTTAGTTGAAAATACTACCACAAAAATGACTGTGAGACCTTTGTCCGAATTTAGCCTTTGATTTCCTATACGCCCATGCATGGTGAAGCCTGGCCTTAATGTGTTGCAGATATTATCCGAGTATCTTTTTACATCACCAGTGTAAAGACAATGTCCTCGGTCTACTCGATGACCGACAAGAAGAAGATCATAAATGCCCCACATTTTTAGATTAAGGTTCCGTAATTTAATCTTGGATAAGCCATACATATACCTAATCTGTTTTCAAATGCAATTTAGTTTATCTACATAAATGTTGGGGGTTGATAAACCATAGTGTATACTTACTGTTTTTCAAGTGTAAGTTATGGTGTAAATAGTTTGAATATCAGGACGTCTACACGGCTCTGGATACAGATGAAAGTATCACCGAGGCACTGGTTCAACATTAAATGGTCAAGTATTTGAGCTTAGTGGGTGCGTATACAGTCTTTTCGGACCCGCTACCGTCTAAAGGGCGACGGTAGCAAACTAAATTCTTAATTTGTCTGTAGATATTAAACTTCTGTAATACAAACAGCCGCAATGCGGACTTCGTGTCTCGTTGCAGTTAGCCGGCTAGGACCACTTTTATCAGGATCTTCAGAAACAAGCCAAGAAGTTGCTCCTACGCGTGTTTCTTGTCATAAACTTTAAGATGTTGGCTGGGCCTTTAGATAAGACTTCTTGCCTAAATTTACCGCGCTGTGGGTCAACATATTACTAACATGTGGTCTCCTGGCTTGGTAACCAAACTTACGTTGTATACATCCGAGCCTCAATATCAGTTATTTCTGTCTACCTTCTCTCAGAGTATCGTATTTATTCAACATTACAACTTAGTTTGGCAGTATTATCTTGTACAGCATGTGTATTATTTATTATTTATTTCGTTAAAATTAATGGAATTAAAAAACAGAAACATTGAAAAGATGCTGTTTAGTACAAACTAACAAATGGTTTAATTCGCTACTATCCGACGTGTCCCGAAATATGCGAAACCTTTCAATAAAAAATTATTGTATTTAAAAGCAAGAAAAAAGCTTCAATTATCCACATATATCTAACTTAAACGCAAACGAATTTTTCGGTTATAACATAACAAATAATTTTCTTCATATATGCTGTGGAGCGTTAATATTATACTTAGTCACCAAAAACACTTTTCTTGGTTTAATATGCTCAGGCGAATGTTTCTGAAATAAACAAAACAGCTACAGTATTTGCTTACGTCCAACATATAGAACGCAGGGCAACGTTTTGCATTCTTAGTGAAGAGTAATGCTATTTTCATGAAATTGAAGTTAGGGTAGCAAACTTCTCTTAATAATTTCGGTGGATCATTAGTAATCAATGTTACGTTTTCTGATATATTTGGAGTAATGAAACACCCCAAAATGTTTTTACTCGGGGTTCAGAATAATTCTCTGTTATTATAGGAAACTAGTCTATAAATGCAGTGAAGTGTACAGAAAGGTTGATCGCTGTTTAATTAAGCACTTTTGATAGATCTGTTGATAATTCCATTTTTCCTAATTTTTTAATTATTTTGCCGTTCCTAAAATGAATATTTACATGATTCCCGTAACTTTATTAATTTTTATATCTAGTTTAACAGTAAAGTGAGATACATAGGCGTGTTGGTAATACGCTCATTCTGATTAAGGTGTGTTTGAAATCAACAATAAATGTCACTGAATATGGGATCCACAAATTGAAACGTAACACATTTAATGCGACGTACAAGGAACTATAAGTTTCATACGTCATTGTCAACTCCGCTGAGAGTATCGAGCCAATTAACCGTTTAATATATGCAATTCAAGAGTAGTTATTTCGAAAGGTTTGCATCAAAATTGTCCCATTTTCCGATAACAAGCAATAATATATTAGTCTACTATTGTTGAATGGTTATCTCTACTTCCGGGTTGCTATAACGTGCATAAACCACAATGCAGCTCCAGCAAGGAAGTTAGTTAGCAACCCTGATATATTGAGATGATAGTTTGTTTCAAGAATCAAAACATTTGTTTGTATGTGGCTAAAAATAAATTTAGTTACCCCAACAAAATATTTTGTTGAGTAGACAAAACTTGAAATTCAACTAAATTAATTGTGTTTATATTTTAAAAAAATACAAGCTTAAATCAACAAAACCTCTGTTTTCGGCCAAAAAGAAATAAACATATACAAATATTTAGTTGAATCAACTGTGTACTTTTGTATGATCACTCATTTGATTGCTTTCCTTCGAAAATACAGCTTGAGAGTTTGTTTTTAATGTTACAGTGTTTGTTACTGCATTTATTGATATTTATATTTCTAAAAAAAATTTTTCAAAATTCTTATTCCTAAAACTGGAAAAAAATTAACAACATAATATATTTAGAAAATAGCCCTGTCAATGTTAGAAGATATTTGTGAATAACTGTTTAGTCAAAATCTTTTTCTTCATGGCTATTCAATAGCATAAATAACCCCAGTATCTCTCAGAAATCAAAATAAAATAGAGTAGAACCTATTACTTTAAAGGTAAACGTAAGTAATTAGGGGGATTAATGTTTGAGATCACACCATTATTTCCATAAGGACTATTAATCACATATTTATTCAAAATTAATAACCTAAGGGGAAGTGACGTTTGGTTGGCTGACAGTACCGAGTATACTTATGGTGAAAAGCAATACAAAATAGCGATATTGTGCTTTCTCAGCAGCTCAGAAATTCCTAAGTTTACAGAATAGAAAAAACGTATAAATATACATGATACATTTTTTAACAATTCGTCCTGATACAATTATCGTCCGTAACTTGCAAACCAGCTCAATAATTCAAGCATTGTTTGCCTTCTTCGTATTCAAAGCATTTTATTCATATGAGTGCCATATATCGAATATATATAACAATTTTATAAAATAATTTTTGTCTATTGGTACCCTATACTTGTTTCTCATTTTGTATTACACTACAGCGGTGAGATATTAGATGTATGCTTCTCATCGCAAAATTCCTGTACAAATATAATCAGCAGTAATAATTTTAAATCTTTAGCTGCCATGCTTTCAATACAGTTCTGCACAATATCTGTCTCATTCATTTTGTTAACTGACAGGAATAAATGAAATGCATACAGGACAACTGATCCTTTCTGATGTTCTTTGCATCTTCGAAAAACCCCTTTTAGCAAATTTCTCAACAATATTTACCAGTAAGTGTTAAAACCACACAAATATGGCATTTTTTAATGTATCAAGAATCCGTTTTTTAATATGCGTAAACTTAGGTCTTTTACGTGAACGCTTTATGTCATATAAACGAATTTTCTGCTAAACCAGAATTTCCTTTCTAAAATAGGTAAAAAAAGAGATGTTCATTTACGCAATTGAAACCGCTTGTTTTTTAAAAGAGCTCTGCATGTTGTTGTTTTTTTGCTACAGTGAGAAAAATGAAGAAGTTTTAAAATGGCAGCAAATACATAAATATACGTGACAGTTTTCATTGGATTCCGTTTACTGGATATTACCTGAAAATCACTATTGCTGTTATACAATTTTGTTTTAAATTCATCGCGCAATATATCTCTTTAACTATTGTATATGTTTTTGACTAATAGTATTTTTTATGTTTGATAAAAATATGAATTTACATTTAATTAAAACGCATACTAGATTAAGCTTCACGCTTTTATAAATATTCGAACATCAAAAACTAAATGAGCGGACTATATCTTGCGCAGAATATAAATCTACATGTGTGGATGTAAGGAACAGATTTATATCCCTCCAAAGAGTAAAAATATATTAACTTATTTTCTACACGCCAAAGAAATAACTTTATAATGTATATAATATTATAAGATATATAATTTAACCTATTGTGTGAAAAAATCTCATTGAGTAAAAACAACTTATTCATTGTGTGACATTATTTTTTTTTTCTAGTTTCGGTATGTAAATGAACGTCTTTAATTTCCCAGAAAAAGATAGCCCAGGATTATAATATATTTTAACTGTAATATAACAAATTTGGCAAAAAATATGAAGAGATTAAGCATAATTTAAATCAACCCAAGTGTCATGTGTTATATTGTTATTATCGTAAAACTGGGCACGATTTACAAAGAAAACTCTAATTTCCGTATTTGCACTGGTTGTCATTAAAATCGTGACACCAAGAAGGAAGTGAGCTACAATAACCAGATTTATTGTACAGATTACGCACCATACACAGGTAATACTATTGCAGTTCGGTATGACGTACAAAACTTGGGGGAATCAGTATTGTGTGGACCCACCACGGATGGCGATAGCCGCTGGTGCACGAAGTTAACATTGAGAGGAAGAGACTTCGGATGTCCGCCTGGGGTTATCTCCACCCATGATGCTTTAACGCGTGCCCAAAGTTCAACTATTTTTTTTTTTTTTTGGCGGCGGGTCCTCTGTGGCAGGTTTTCGACGGGCGAGAAATCTGACGAATGCGCAGGCCACGGAAGCGGTGTGATATGGTGGCCACGTGCCACACGCAGTCACACGTTGTCCTGTTGGTACGGTGTCCCAGCCTGGCCCTGTAGATAGAGGAGGACAAAGGCTCCAACATCACCACGATGTAACGGTTCATGGTCGGCGCACCAGCAGCGATGACAACCACGCTGTACAAAATAATGGGAAAATTACATGACAACTGTAAGGTAATATTTGCAAACTTGTGGGGGAAACACAGTTTTCCTTACAGGTAAGGTAAAATTACCGAACTCTGGAATAAAATTCACGTACGTGGGAGTGAAAAATACCATATATGGATAGGAAAATTACCTTACGACGCGTGCATTTCTTCAGCAATCTCAACAGCCTAGTTGGTTTTGAGGTGAGGGGAGGGGGTGAGAACGGGTGGAAGAAACAATCCTTTAACACGCTTATATTCGCTGCTGTCACGCTGTCGTCGTGGTGTATTGGATAACACATCGGCCTATCGTATTACAGGACCATGTTTCCCGTCCACCCACCAGCAAGTTTCGAGGAACTTAGTGTTGAGGTTTCGGTTATTATTAGTCAGAGGGTATAAACAATATAATAAGTAACAGTACTAATACTACGGGATAATTTTAAATATAAATTTATTGTTAAATATAGTTAATTTTCCTTTACGTGTACGGGGTTTATCCCCAATTTTCTCAGGTACTTTTCCCGTACAATACAGTAATAGTACATGTAATGTAAACTTACTCTACATTTAAGAGGTAATTGTAACTTACATGTACAGGTAATTCGCTTCCCTTACATGTAAGGGAATTTTACATCAAATGTTTTATTACAGTGTAGGTGCGAGTGGAACTGGAATGTGGTGAAACCCCTTGTCGTAAACCCAGGCTCGGCCGATACGAACGGTGCATAATGCAGGAGCGACAAGCATGGATGAGACTATCGGTGGTGCTGCGAGCAGAAGCGGGGGATTCGTCGGTCGAGACGATGGCGTTCCATTCGTACATCCGGGCGCGACGTTCCACAGCAATCGGCGCTTGGATACGATGCGCTTATACTGCAGGCGGCCGACGCACCGTGTGTGCAGACTCTCATTGATGAGCCACGTTGTTGAACTCTAGAGCGAGGATGCTCGACGTGGCTGAATGACGCGTGATCGCCGTGCGCAGTAGATGCCTGTCGTCGCACTCGGTGTAATCCATTCACGGTACTGCAGCCTTTTCTGAAGCCCTGCTAAGGTTCTACTTCCAGGATATTACTCCAACTCGCGCAAACTAAGCTTAACTAGGCCTGGAAAATTACACTAGAGGACGACGTACCACACTCGTGCGCACTACGTTGTAACAGTATTTTGTATAAGGACCATTTCCCACTAGGCGCTACCAACATACCTATTTTATCCCTGTTTTTTATTCAAATTATTTATAAATGAAGCATTATAATTCATAAATATAATATATGAATAACATATCAATTTAACAAAAAAATTACTTTTTATGAACACAAGTATAAAACACTGGGGAGATTTCTCAAAGGTTTCATTCATAAAGGCCGAAGATACTGTGACTAGACTATAACGACGGAGCCGTAGGCTTCTTGCGCGTCGTTCGACCCACCCCTCCTCGAACCAACTGACAACACACCCCGCTCGACTGTGTTTCCGTTTCCTCCGTCACTGGAACCAGTTTCGCGGCAGGGTAATCCTCAGTCCCGACAGGCCACGATACCCCCGCGATCAAAGGCGGTGACCTGTTCTTCCGCCTGTACACACGAAGGGCGGGGAAACACAATGTTACTACCTCTCAGAGGCGCCCCTCCTCGAACCAACTGACAACACACCCCGCTCGACTGTGTTTCCGTTTCCTCCGTCACTGGAACCAGTTTCGCGGCAGGGTAATCCTCAGTCCCGACAGGCCACGATACCCCCGCGATCAAAGGCGGTGACCTGTTCTTCCGCCTGTACACACGAAGGGCGGGGAAACACAATGTTACTACCTCTCAGAGGCGCCCCTCCTCGAACCAACTGACAACACACCCCGCTCGACTGTGTTTCCGTTTCCTCCGTCACTGGAACCAGTTTCGCGGCAGGGTAATCCTCAGTCCCGACATGCCACGATACCCCCGCGATCAAAGGCGGTGACCTGTTCTTCCGCCTGTACACACGAAGGGCGGGGAAACACAATGTTACTACCTCTCAGAGGCGCCCCTCCTCGAACCAACTGACAACACACCCCGCTCGACTGTGTTTCCGTTTCCTCCGTCACTGGAACCAGTTTCGCGGCAGGGTAATCCTCAGTCCCGACAGGCCGCCATACCCCCGCGATCAAAGGCGGTGACCTGTTCTTCCGCCTGTACACACGAAGGGCGGGGAAACACAATGTTACTACCTCTCAGAGGCGCCCCTCCTCGAACCAACTGACAACACACTCCGCTCGACTGTGTTTCCGTTTCCTCCGTCACTGGAACCAGTTTCACGGCAGGATAATCCTCAGTCCCGACAGGCCGCCATACCCCCGCGATCAAAGGCGGTGACCTGTTCTTCCGCCTGTACACACGAAGGGCGGGGAAACACAATGTTACTACCTCTCAGAGGCTCCCCGACTTCCACCCATATAACCGCTTATGATTGTCCTACTTGGCGCTCATGCTGCGCAACTCGGCTGAACAACTGATCACGTCATTGTCCTATCCTGTTCTACGCATTCATCTAATGTGGGGTCCTTCAGGTGCGTGCTTCTTGGTGTAGCAATTTTTATTTCCATGAGTGTATTTTGGCATCTTTATATATATATCTCTATATATATATATACAATCTAGTGTCACATGAACTGTGTCAAATATTAACCAGATGGCAAAGTTTCCATGGGATTGGGACCACATTTTAATTTCGATGAGAATGGTGTTTATAGATATAAATGTGCGTATAATGTATGCATGTACATGCAATACATACATATACACGTAAATACATAGGCCCAATATTTATGTATAATGAAAATTTTCAATAATAAGTTTGGTGGTAAAAGTATTAAAAATTATATTGCGGAGTAAAAGCTGAGAACCTTTCCTGCCATAACGAAAATATAGCAATTACTGTTTACATTCTGTTTTTGTCAGCGTGCACTAGAAACCACTTCACATTTCACTTGCATACACTCCCTACTTGTTTATAATAAACAATATTTTTTTTTACTCAACTAGTCTGCTGTTGCTCCAAACATCTGCGTCCGTTCCTTTCAACCAAATAAATACTTAAAAATAGTTTGTTGAGCTCAGCCATTTTTTCTGTTGTTCTAACACAATCTGCATGTATTAAGTACGCACAACCACCCTACAAGTACGGCCAACGAATAGTTTTTTTTTTTTACCGTAAACATTATAAATATCATTGTAAAGTAAAAAAAAAAAAAAATTCTTCTGTAGCGAATAAAGCACTGGGTTATCTGGAATAATCTGCTTTCTAATATTTGATATTATGTAGTAGCAACAAAATCAGCTTGGTCCTGAACTGGCATTTATTTTGTTGGCTGCAGGGTAATCGGGTGATTTGATTTCCTTCGCCAGAAAGTTCGGTTTGAGTGTTTGTAATTTTCGTGACAATTATGATAGCAACAGTGATTGTTAGAGCATTTATTGATGCCTAATAACAATTTAAAAAATAGCAATGAAATAGTTTAAACTGGAAACAAAGTAATAAAGTTGTACAATTTGAAAAAAAAAAAAAATGTTTACGTACATGTCCTATAATCCAATATTTCACAATCACAAACTTTTCGTCCTCGTTAGAAGTAGCATTAGTCGAGGCTGCTAACGGATAACGTTCGGATGTAGACATTCCGAGTTCGAAACTGGGTCGTAGACTTACTAATTAATGGTAATGGAAACGTTAATGTATGTAGTCTTATAAATCTTTAGTAGTAGCATTAGTCGAGGCTGCTAACGGATAACGTTCGGATGTAGACATTCCGAGTTCGAAACTCGGTCGTAGACTTACTAATTAATGGTAATGGAAACGTTAATGTATGTAGTCTTATAAATCGTTAGAAGTAGCATTAGTCGAGGCTGCTAACGGATAACGTTCGGATATAGACATTCCGAGTTCGAAACTCGGTCGTGGACTTACTAATTAATGGTAATGGAAACGTTAATGTATGTAGTCTTATAAATCGTTAGTAGTAGCATTAGTCGAGGCTGCTAACGGATAACGTTCGGATGTAGACATTCCGAGTTCAAAACTAGGTCGTAGACTTACTAATTAATGGTAATGGAAACGTTAATGTATGTAGTCTTATAAATCTTTAGTTGAACTAAACAAATCATACAAGTTTGTGGTAACTCAAGAGAAACAACAAAGTAATTTGGCTTCAGTACAAAATATTTAATTGCCTCGGTACAAACAATCGATTTGGCTGCACCGAATGAAATTTGTTTCATTCAATAGAAGATTTTATTCAACATGACGTCATAGCTAGAACAAGAATTGCAAAATAAGGAATCAGAGAGAACCTCTCGAAAACAAATATAAGACGAAATGGAAAACCGATAGCCTCGAAGTCGTTGGATAGCATGCAAAGGAGGTAGTAGATGGCGAATTCGTAAGGCGAAATCCAAAGTAATGAGCGTTGGGCATGCTGCTCTAGTCAATGGAAACGAAGGCAATAACTGGAAAAGGAAACTGTCTTGTGACAATTAAAACTAGTCAAGAAGTTTGCAAAGAAAGTGAACCCGCCATCTCTTGAAGCGCTTTAGATTCAACGAGATTTTAATCACGTCGTTAAATAAATATTTTTTAAACACGTACACGTTTCACAAAACTTCACTGAATTGTTGAGGCGTATGTAATTTCTCATCTCCATGAAGTACGTAGCGCCAATTACAGTCGCAGTCGGAATATTTAAAGGTATAAAGTAGGAATTATCACGTATAAATAACAATAAAACATTCTATGGTTAAAAGAAAAACTGCAGCCCAGGTTCCGGATGTTAGTTATGTTCTTGGCGTCTGCAGTTCCTCCCATCACAGCTTTGTGGCCTCATAACTCAGCAGATACCGTAACTCACTCTTAACCCTTAAGGATGTCGTCTGATTCGAAAGCAGTGAGGATTTGGTACAGGGAAATACATTATAATGATATTCGTTTTTTTTTTTTTTTTGTGTTTCTTATAAAAACAGATGTATACAACCTGGGATATTTCTAAGCAGAAAAAGTTCGTCTTTGCTATCTAAACCTTTGTATAGGATGTTCTCGGTAAGATTAGCACTCTTGAAAGCCCTGCTTAATATCTACTTGTGTACACGTTGTGTGTTTTTCGCCCTGTGTAAAATTACCATTGCCATGGGTCTCATCACTTTATTCATGCGTTGGCCAAATTAAACTATTAATTATTAAGAATCTAAATACTTGACAAATCTGCTCATTTTTACACACTTCAATGCATTAAAAAAAAACGGAAAGCGAAAGAAATAATATTAAGCTAAAACAAATGGTTACCTAGGACATTTTATTCGGCGTTAAGACATGGAACTACTTTCAATCCATAGTTAACAAATTTACTATGCGAATGTCACTCAGTGCGCCCATTAAAATATAAGCATCCAGGAGCATTTATATTTTTCCCAGGTTAATATTAAAAGTGCTCACTTTATTGTGAACAGCCTTTAATAAAAATGTATGGCCTGTAGCCTGGAAAGATCATAAAACTTAAACAATTTATTACTGAAAAAGTAATTCTTATATTTGCCTTTATAGAGAGCTTGAGAGTATCATTTTTGACACTTAGGCTCTGGTCAGATTTTATACCTTCAAAATTGGCTTCAAAATACCGAATTTGATTAACATCTATTACGCTATATCAAATTCTCACTGCTTTTAACGCAGTCTTACGCGTGTCGTGAAGTTGTCCGAGCGGCTCTTAACATCGAGGTCTTGAGAATCTATGAGGGTGAAGCGAGGTGAGTATGGAGTAGCGCCGGAATGCAAGGGCGAAGGAAATTGGAGATCCCCGAGAAAACCCGCAGACCAGTGGCATTGTACGACCCGATTCCCACGTGTGAAAATCCGGGAGCAGCCCCTCCGGGAATCGAACCCGGTTCGCCTTTGAAGGGAGGCGCGTGCTCTAGCAGCTCAACCTCCGCGGCCCCCTGGAACGAGACGGAAAATTACAGAGGCGTTTTACATCCCAGCATTACGCACCGCAAACAAGCTTAATTATGCTCCTTTGAACCTGGACTTCCGCACAAATCCGCACCGGCCTATAATTGCTACCGTGAAAGCCACCCCTTTCGAGATGCGGTCGAGGGGTGTTCAGAAGTACCTTGACTATACGTGCGAAGAGACGGGGCTGGATGGCGTTTTAAACGCTCCTATTACAGCCAATCTCTCGCATATAACGCCACTTCCCCCCGGCGGCGAGTTCCTTGGCCTCTTATTCGCTACTGCTGCTTGCAGATAATTTGTATGGTAATGCGAATCCGCCGGAACTATGTCACTCCCGCCGAGGGCAATTCGAGGTAGTTACGGGAGGAGGCGGTGCGGGGCAGAGAAAGAAAAAGAACATCAAAGACGTGCCTCGTGGCGGGCACATATTGCAACAGTTCATATTCTGTCTCACCCCCGTGAGGGCGCCACGAGGTGAATAAAACTGTAAAATATTCGGGGCGCAACCACCGCGTACGGAATTTCTAACAAGAAGTGTTGACTTTGATTCGATACATCTTCCGACTTTCAGATCATGTGCAAGGATTAATTATTACGTGCAGTTTTTTTTTTTTTTAAACATGCCTTCGGGAAGAAGAGAGTAAGAATTACAGAACGTGTAAAACCACGAATTTTGCAAACCGCCAAGGGACAGTTGATCCTATTTTAACTGAGGCCAGCAATTTTAAATCTTCAATGGATTGTCTTTCTTTGATTTATTTTCCGTGGTTGTAAATGTTTACATTTGTCGCGGCATAACTGATACAAGACTTATTTCTGGAAATGTACAGAACTTTATATGCGCTCTCTAAGAAATAAATGTTTATTTATTATTAAGATTAATGAGGAAAATGAAATTAATCAAGTTCTCATATTGGCTGAAAATTTTCTGTCTCTTCATGAGGGATTTGAATTTGTAAGAAGTTTTTCGTTGGTCCTAGAGGTCGTGTGTCGTTACTGTTATTACAATAATAACGATACCTGAAAATCTACTCTTATATAGAAATTATAACCTTTGCTATGTATATATGCATAATCTTGATAAGAATTTTTTTATAGAATGAAAATATCTAATTACTGGCATTACATGTTAAGTTTTCTACATGTTCTATCCTCGTTATCTAATATCCATTATCTGTGTACATCCCGTTAATCGCGTATAGAAATACTTTAATATTTACGCTAAAATTTTGTACGTGGTTTTAACCATCAAATAAAATTTTCAAGGAAACTCTGGACATCATTACTACACAAATACTAGCAGAGGGCACGGAAGAGTTCTACGATATGACATACTCAAAATGGCGGTGATGCAGTTGCGATTTCCTCCTCTTCCCTCCCCCCGGTGCCATTGCACTCCCGGTGCAATTGCACTTCCGTTGCATGTCTCATCGTAATTGCATTTCAACTACAATTGCAATTCTAATTAATTTGCAGTTGCATCCGCCCCCTCACCCCTCCCCATTTCCCCTCAGAGTGTGGTGCCGGAGATATGAGCGAGTGATCTGGCGGGCGCCGTCAAGTCGTTGGCCGCCAGCTCACTCAGAAGCTGTTGTAGCAATTTAACTTATAAAGACAGTGTCGAGTGCACCTGCATTTATTTTGGAGAAACGTTATTCCCCAAGTTCTTTCATAACTTCTTATTATTAATAATTTCGATTTATAAATTACACAAACCAGCATAATGTCGAATATACGCACATAACACACCAGAATATGTCTCACCCAAGAAAAAAAATTCAAAAATAAATTGCAGGAGTTTTGCAGCTGGTAAATTTTTTTTTCACCTAATAGGACGAAAATAAAATTAAACTGAAAGAAAATTTAGCTTCCAAATGTCCTTATTCGCATTTTGATCTTCTTCCTGTGATTATTTTACTAGAGAAATTCATATACGCGCTTCTTACTCTGAATAAATAGTACTATTTCTTAAGGCTGAATTCTGCTTTGCTGGTACGAAAAGCAACTACATTTGGATGTGAACCTGTTTTCTAAAAGAACTCTCTTCAAACGATTTTAACACAGCGCATAAACTGTTATTTACAAACGGAGGGGAAAAAAAACACGCATAATCTGCTGTTTCATATATTTTCACCAGTGTATAGACTCATTACGAAATAATTCCAACATAGTCCAAAGGATAAGTAATGCGTACACATCCTCTGATGTTGAAGCCCCGCAAGAGAAAATAGATACCACCTAACTTTTTGTATCATGTACGTTTTCCTTCTAAGGCAGAGAGGCATGCATGCGCTCCTGGAAAAAGCTACGTGCAAGAGGCGTGTAATTTCTCCAGCGCTAACCCAGCATCCTGAAAATACGGATCGTTGCGTCGACGAATCTAGCAAGAGCGGCGCGGTAACGAGAAATATCAACACCCGTTTTGTGCGTACGTATAAATTTTAATTTGCTGTTAAGATTAAAAAAAAAAGATTATAAATCTAAACACTCGTTAAAACAGCAGAAATGCAGTTTAAGAACTTTGCACGTGCAGTTGTTCCAAAATAAAATCTGATACAAGAATCTTTCTGGAGTATTCATCTGGTAAACATACACCTGTCTTCCGTCAATGAGAACGTAAGGAATATTTTTCAAGGAAATTATACTTATATGCGACACAAATAATTTAGTAACAGGAATATTATATAGCATTATCATGAACTTCAGGTACAAACTTTGAGAGTATAATTGTTACGGAAAAGGGGTAGGAAACATTCTTCCTATGATCTACACAGTAGAAAATGTTGTGTAATTTTACACTACACGTATGTGGCAGCACACTCGCCACTGTTGTAGTTGTAATTTCCCACTTATATATGTTAATGGTGTTTACTCTACACCGAAGTAAATTTTCCTTCAAATTAGTAAAATAACTTGAGCAATTACTATGTAGCGGAAAATAAACTGCAATATTTACATTTTTCCCGTCTACAGCATGCAAATTTACACAGATGTCGCATTTGAAATTTCACCACTATGTATGTGTCTTTTATTCACTTACAATTAATTAAAATCACAGATTCACTGCAAATGTAATTGCACAATTTCTCTAAATTTTTCAACGTTCTACTAAGCAATTTTACCGTCAGTATATGTTCTTTTACATCTGCATCATGTTGATTGAAATACTTTGCATGCGTATGTTTATAATTTTCACGTTCTTTTACTCCGTTTTATAAATTGGTAGAAAATAAATAATTGTGTGTACACTTCTCAATAATGTAAGTTGTAACACAAGACTATCGTATTATTAAACATACATGTTTGCAGACTTCACAAGAAAACTGTTTGTTGTTTTACAAAGGGTTGTCTTGTAAACTGGGTTTCCAAGGATTTTTATTGTAAAAGTAAAAAAACAAATAAAAATTCGAGTGTGATGGATTTTGAGCGAGGCAGTACATTCGATCTCCATTAGGCTGGCTGGTCATGTCGGAATACTACGCAATGCGTTAAACTACGAACGTCAGCACAGCAACAAAATCGGCGCCGTTAGTCTCAGGAAAGGGCACGCGTCCAGTGCGCATTGTCCCGAACGCTAAAGACACGCAAAGACCGCTGCACATTAGGCACGCGTCCAGTGCGCATTGTCCCGAACGCTAAAGACATGCAGTTGCACGCAAAGACCGCTGCACATTAGTAGCGACCGTCCACAGAAGTTCCCTTGAATCTGGGCTGCGGTCATCAATTCGCGCCTCACCGTCGAACAGCACTTATTGTCTCAAGGAACGTGTCGCCGGTGGGACGATGTACTGTGTCCGGTGTCGGGATCAGATCCTGCATCGGTAGAGCCACGACTATTTCGCGGATTCATTCGGAGGCGAGGTCGATTACAGACACTGGTGCTTTTCCCCTGCTGTTGTGATCGGACGACAGTCGTTTGGACGCGCCCCGTTTAACCGCGAGCCAGTCATAAGCAGGAAGCATTAGCGCGAGTGAGTGTTTAACAGTCCCGTACAGAGGCCTCGCTTGATCGCAGCGACCAATAAGCAAACGATACAATATCTCGAGTGTATAGAGAGCCGTCCAGCCTAGCTTACTGCCAACTCAATCCGCGAAATACTCGGGGCTCTATGCATCGGTATTAACGATGGTAGTTTTTGTATGTGGGGTCGACCGGATGATCTCTGTGCAATGAACTTTGAACACGACAGTCTCTACATCTTGGAGTGGCGAGTTTTAGGGGGGGGGGGGGTCGTCTCTAAACATCAAGGTCTTAAAAGCCGATGAGGGTGAAGCGAGGTGAGTATAGAGCAGCTTCGGAATGAAAGGGCGGAGAAACGGGAGATGCTCGAGAAAACCCCTCTTACCAGCGGCATCGTCTAGCAAGATTCCGGCACGCGAACATCTGGGAGCGACCCAGCCGGGAGTCGAACACGGTTCGTCTATGTGGGAGGCGAGTTTTGTAACCACTATATCACCGCAGCACCTGTGTTTTCGCCCATCATTCTTCAATATAGTGTCCCGATGTGACACGACTCACTACTCTAACCTAGGTTAATGGGTGAAAACTTGTATTCATAGTTTTAATCGACCCGATCTATCATAGAGTGACGTAAAACTAGTCGAATGAGTGTTTGTTTCTTCCAGTTGAAACTATTCCGGGATTGTCTGTGGATATGTGATTAAGTTTTGCACGCACATGCCCAGTAGCAATGCTCTAAGGTACTTGTAACTGTACGGTGCGCCATCCAACAACATTGAGACGTGCAGTTCTAACAGGGCAGTGTGCGCTCGCATACTTCTTCGTGCAACTCAGCGAGCTCTCCAGTGTGTTCGCGAAATTTCCCGGCCAGCACGATTACTAGATCTCTCTCGGTTCGAGTATGTCTGGGATGTGATTGGAAATCGTCTGACCCGTTCTTAGACGACGGCGACACCTCTTGGCTAACTAGGTCGGTAGAAAGAATGAGCGTGCATTGCTCGTGGTGAAAGGTTTTCAAATGGACACGTCTTTGAAATCAGTTCCAACACATGGGGTTCCAGAACGGTAGGTAGTTACATGGGGCTTTTCTTGTCGACGTCAAGGTTATTGGAGACTGAATAAGCTGCTCAAATAAGTACACTGGAAAAAAATTTGTAATTATTTACTGAGGAATTCTTTGTAATTTTACAAATGCTTGTAACAGTACAAAGATTTCTCATGTAATACTACTCGTTTATAAAACTACAAGGGCCGTGATTGTGTATACCTCAAGAAATGTTTGTACAATACCGAACCGTTTTCCACGAGCTCCAGCAAAATGGCGAACACTCAACAACATAAAACCGTACATATCTGTTGTGCAAACACCATTGGTGATGTAAAATGTAGCTGCGTGCAAAGAGAAATGTATTGCAAATTTTAATAACGTAGAACACTTAAACAACTCAAATAATCATAGTGAAATGTGTCCGTATTAATCATTAACTCTTAATGATTTATAGCTACACAGAACAATTAAATAGTCTCTCAATACCTCGTTGTTAATAGACTTCCAAATATTTTAATTCAACAACAGAATACTTAAAATTAATAAATTCACCTATTCTTTTTAACCAAATAACTTCATTAATATTTTGCAGGTACTTGCAGTTATATTTACTGTAAAAATATACCTACTTAAGTTTGTAAGTCAATTTGGTCTTGTGGTTGAAAGTGCCGGTTTATAATATAAGGGACGTGGGTTATAATCCTCATGCTGGCAATGTGTAGTTTTTTTAAATGTAAATTGTATTGTGAAGAATTTTTTTTCTTGTTCTTATCTGTTATTAATTTATCACATTTATTTAAAAAAAAATAATAAAAAATAATAATTTTATGTACACTTCAAAATAATGGTAATTGTAATACATGGTAATTATTTATAATATTGCAAACGTATGTTTTGCAAATTTAATAAGAATACTCTTTGTAGTTATACAAAGGATTTTCTTGGAAACTGGGTAAGAGTACGAAAAAATTTTTAGAGTATAGGAAGGGGGAAGGGATCGGCCATAACTAGAGACCTGAAAAATTCGCGAGTTCAATGACCTGCAGGCTAGACTCTATAGTCGTACGCACACATGTGCACATATCAACTGTACATTTGGTTGTCAGCTGTCACAGTGGAAAGCGACAATTGGACACCGTTCTCCAAGGAGGTGTCAAACACCGTGTGGACCAATGTCTAAAGTTATATTAACGCACGCGTTTTGAATTCCAGCTTGTCCCAAAATGAATCCGCGAATTCTTCAGGTCTCTATCCATAACCAGTGGCGAGGAGCCATCCCAACATATGCCTGAAGTGATCTAGGGAAACCATGGGGAAAACCGAAATCAGGACCCCGGAACTGGATTTGAACCCAGATCCTCCTGAATGCGTGTACAAAAAAATCAACCCTTGCGCCGCCTCGCTCGGCGGGGTACCAGAACTGAAACGATGACGTGACATTTACAGGCACCGTAACTTCGTGACTAATAAAGCTGGAGTTGCAATACCCTGACGTACCGACACGATAACACCTGACACGACGAAATCCCAGCGGCAGCCAATGAAAAGTAAGGTCACTGTGACGCCAGTCCGATAAAATCGCAGCCCCGACACCCCAACAATAGTAGATTTTATTTCTACTTTCCGTCGTGTCGGGCTGGTTGGGGCGTGAAAAATGTACAGAATTACATTAGAAAACAAAATTTTCTGCGTATTTCCCTATTGTAATAAATCATAAACTAACATGTCACCAAAATATTATTCCGGTGTATTTTTAAAAACCTTTTTTTCTCTCGTATAGGTTCTAATATTGTCAAAAGCAAAATAATCATCCTATTTATAGTGAATTTTAAAAAGTAGTTATTGGATATTATAAGGATAAATGTTTTAGGATTTTCCAAAAGCCAACTAACACACTTGTCGAGCAGATTTCGTCGTGGTATTGTTAACACTGAATAAAATTTAATATTATATTCCGTCAAGCTGTCGCGTCGTTTCGGTCTGTCGTGTCGTGTTCGTCGGGCTAATATGACTCCAGCTTTACACGAGTTAAATAAAAATGACCTATCGTTCGATAGTGTGTATGACTACGGTGCGAGAATGGCCATGAGTTAGCACCACGCATGAACGGAGCGCGGGTGGAGGCCCGCGACGACATCGCGGCGATTTTGTGCTCGGGAAAAATTTCCGGGCGACTGATGAAAAGTATACTTTTCAGCCCCCCAATGGGAGACTGGAAAGTATCCCTTCAGAATGGTTACCATTCCAGTAATTTTTGCATCCATACTGGTGCACAAAAATCCTGAATGGTAACCGTTCCGATTTTACTATCAAAGCACTGCGTTACTGAATCCTGAAAAGTATCAATTGTAGGAATGGTTACCATTCCGGATTTTAGTACCAACATTCACATCCCAAATATCCCGAAAAGTGCCCACAGTCGGAATGTTTTCAATTCCGGTATGTGTTCAAAACACACACGCATTATTTCTCAATGCAAATAGGCTACACACACGACAATCATTTATGGGGAAACTCCAAGCTTCGCTGATGCGTGACGCTTCGCGTCACCACAAAAAAAAATAGCCGGCGCGCCTTGAATCACTGATTTGAGGATTTACTCCCCTGCTGGCGCTGGGACTCTGGCTTGGTGCATAATGTTTGGCTACGCTTGTACAATATTTTTAGTGCGAGGGGGCTACGCTTGAAAATCATTTCTGGAGAAACGCCAAGCTTCGCCGGCAACAAAAAAACACACATACCGGAATTGTAAACATTCCGACTGTGGGCACTTTTCAGGATATTTGAGATGTAAATCCCGTTTGGTAACCATTCCTGATGGATACTTTTTAGGATTCAGTAACGCAATACTTTGCTTGTAAAATATGAATGGTTACCATTCCGGATTTTTCTGCGAAAGTATACCCCCAAATTTGGGCACAGCATCTCGGGACTCGGATGTTCTAAAGGCTGTTCACAATAAAGTGAGTATTCTTGAAATAAAACTTGATAAAAGCCACTGCCCCCTGCCTGCATATATTTTAACGAGTGCACTGAGTGACATTCGCCCAGTAAAGTTGGTAAAGATTGAGGGAAAGTAGTTCCATATCTTAAAATAGAATGAAAAATGTGATAACTTAAATTATTTGTTTCGCTTTCTGTTTTCTTTTTATGCATCCAAGTGTAAAATTGATCAGATTTGAAGCACATTTATTTGTCCAATTATTCCACAGTTTCACCTGACCGGCGCATGAATAAACTTATGAGGCCCATGGCAATGTTAATTTTACATAAGGCGGATAAATACTCAAAGTGCATACAAGTAGATCTCAAGCAGGGCTTTCAAAAGTTATCATTTTACCGTGAACCACTTATAGCGCACTGATTTCGGTACCAAAAAGTTCTATCGATTTAAACCATTCCATTCCGTTACTTTTATTTCATTTTGATACTATAGAACATACAATCCGCTACGCAGACATACTCATGCAAAAACCACTGATGACACCTCCAACACAGCAATGAACCGGCATTTTTTTTCTCGATACGACTTGGAGACTTAGGCCTACTTGTACACGAGAATTCCTTCGTGGGAAAGATGTTGTACTGTACACTCTCTATAATATGAGTGTATAATTAAAATTTCTATACAATGGGACAAGCGTTGAGTGTGTATCCTTTTTTAATTTCCTGAAACTGTATTTTCTTTAAGCTTATTTTACAAAAGTGCAATATTACCAACGTACAGATAGAATAAATGTATTTTAATGTCACTGCAAAATGTTAATGAGAAAGAGAATTTTTCTCTTATTTGGAAATAAATGACGGAGAGCTGTATGTATTCAAACATACAAACAGACGAGGTTAAAATATACCTGAAAGACATTATTATTGTGGTTACAATTAACAGCCCTTCTAGTATGACTCGATAGCTCTGAGGATCAGTTAGGCTGTAATTTATTACCTCCACGTGGAATCCAGGTTATAGTCCAGGTGCTTAGAGAGCCAATTGAACGGGACCCGCGGTGGGTGTAATACATCAACTATCGACTGCATTCTGGCTCAGTTGAAGTGGAATGAGAGCTACCGATATATCGATACGACCAGCGTTTGTGGTCGCTGATGGGAGATCCTGTCTGCGTGGAATTTCTCGCGCCAGCGATTGTCGCTACTCGACAAGCGAATACTGTCGGTGTTAACGATGCATTTAATAGAAGTATTTGAAAGTTTTTTTCTAGTAATTGTTGCGTTTGGCAGTAAATCCTTTGTAAACTAGTTGCCGAAAAAAATATTTATAGCAGAATTGAAGTGTAAATGTTATGTTTTTAGCGCACAGATTTAAGGAACAAAGTGGCGATGATGAAACAAGGCCAGAGAGAAGACCACTGAGCCAACACGAGTTTCACTCATCACAACACAGAACAACACGGCCACCACAGCAAGACTGCAAACAAGTAGTTGTCAAAACGCCAACACCACGTGTGCTGCTTAAAATCAAAGGTAAACACTAACACGCACTTCTGGATACGGGATGCACCCGAAGCTGCATAGCGCGTACATTAATAGCAAGTCAACAATTAAAGCCCGTGGCAGAGGAATTTTCATTGGTCGGCGCAACAGAGCAAATAAAAACCACCGCTGTTTAAGACTAGTATGAAGTTGGGTGTTGCAGGAAACACATATTCACAATACATTTTAGTCATTGATAATTAAAAAATTGTTGTCATATTAGGAGTGCATTTCTTTAAGACATATGACGTGATGTAATTGTTTAAACACATTATATTTATCAACGGTAATAACTGTGATAAAGTTACGCAAGTCCCACTGTACACATCGCTAATGAAAATTGAGCCAACATCACAAAATGTATTTCAGCTAATTTCGTTTTAACACGAATCCACCAATATGATCTGACATGAAATTTAGTGTAACTTGATGGTAAAGCAGGTATTCTTTATAACAACTAAGTCAAAAGTAATGTGCTAGCACTTAAAATCACTTATTTTAGTAAACAGAATGCCGACCTCACGCTGAGAAAAATGTTTGTTGAATCAAACAAAGTTTGTTTGACGCAAAAAAATTTACTTTGTTGTTGCGACCACATTATTTCATGGTTCTTTTTCGGTTTCCCCAAAACAAAGATTTGTTTAGTGTAACTAAATATTGGTTTGGCTATAGGTACTGTAATAGAATAATAGAATAAATTTCCTATTAGCAGAAAAAAATAAAAAATAAATAAAAACTTTTAATGATGATAATTTAGTAGGAATATTTTATGTGTCTAACAAAACAGTTTCGTTATATGTGTGTGTGAATTGACATATGTTAATTTGTTACACTCTTCTGAAAACTGATGAGTTGTAGAAACAAAGACGGAACCTATTTTTCACGTGACTGCACCAAAGAAATAAACGAAGTGCATTATGAAAAATTTCGACGAGAAAACTACGTAAATTATCTCACAATTGCACATAAGAAATGTACCACGTGACTTCTTTAATATATTTACTCATTTTTTTTAGAGCAATCAAAGGAAAGGGAAATCAATAGCATTAAACTGAAAATATATTCGTGTCACACTTATAAGAAATTTTCAAAAAAATCGACAAGGACAACTAAAACAATAATAATCTTAAAAACCGATTTAATGGTATCCTTCATCAACACTTATCAACTTCAATAAAATAATGAAAGAAAGTAAATGATACAGGTTTATGCTGTCAGGATACTAATACTAATCTAAATTCATTTCAAGATAAAAAAAAAAAAAACTAAGTTTAAATTCGTACGCCCAATTGACAAGAAACGTAAGAGTATAGAAGTATAGCCACAGCTCGCCGTTTAACTAGAGCTTAAATACTTCTTTTCTTCTACAAACGTAGCTACAGGCCTCTGGGCAGAACACGTTTAACGTAGTGCGTTATTAAAATTGGTAAGGATGCGAGACTATAATATTTTTCATGGTTTCAAACAAAATTCTACTAACGATTTCACTGCGTCATTTAAATCTTGGTTCATTTCAATTTTTATAAGATCGATGCTGATAGTACGCCGACGAGGCAATTCAAAAGGCCTAAAGACGGCTTACAATATGAAGCGCAGCGATGACACAGGGCGAAGTCTCCATCTCTGCAAATCCTCAAAATAGACATGGTCCGGCAGGAAGATGGAACAGTTCGTTCCATCCTCGGTATGAGAACTCCGTCTGGACGGCGGCACATCAAGGGTTGCAGCCACTCTGATACGGCGTTGATTCTCAGCTATTCTTCCTCAGCGCCGATCAGCCAGCATTACTCCTCGTAACAGTCCAGAAGTTCTTATAATTTAAGACCTTCGTGCAAAAATATAGCAATTACCATAACAACACTGAGTATCCTGTTTATTTTCTCATGGATAAACTGATGTTCAAAGACTTCCACTCAGTAATAATTTATCTCTGGTTAGTCCACAAAGCCTTGTAATAAATAAATAAGTATTCTGCTTTTTTTTCATGTAAACAAACCATAAGCTCAATCATGAAGTAAAGGACAGTTTATCGCAGTAACTTAAACAGATCCGGTTAGCATAAGAATTTAGAAGCCCAACCGATATTCGAACCTAGAGCATCCACGACCAAGCCCTACGCCTTTACTACCCTCAGCTGAAGTGACTACTGGTGGTTTCAGCTCGTTTTTAAATACATAACTGCAAATATATTTGAAATTTCAGGGTTGCCTTTTAGTTACCTGCTGTAAATTTTTGCTATGTCGTTAACACCGTTATTAAGCATCAACAAAGTCACTAGCAAACACTGTTACTATCCTAATCGTCACAAAAAATGTAAACAAACTCTCGAGCTTTTTTCACACAAATCTATACAGATTATTCAACTACGTATTTTGTTAACAGTCTAATTTCTTTTGGCTCAACACAGTGGTTTTGTTTATTCAAGCTTGTATTTTTGTTACATGTTGGAAGTTAATTTTGCTGCTTTTCAAGTTTTCTTTACTCAACCAGATATTTTGTTGAATTGTTGAAGCAATAAAATATATTTTTGGACCTATAAAATATATATATTTTGGATGTTCTCTCACTGCAGTCGAAGTTACGGGGCTTTGACAATTACTTTGGGGAAAAAATAGGAGGTCGACGTTGGGACCATAAGACTAGAAATCAGGTAGAGCAATTTTCACCTTGTGCGGTTTTTTTCCTTCAAAATTTGACCCACCCAGTGCTAATACGACTATCAAAGTCACAACAGCCTATAACCGTGTGTTTTTACATCTGGATTTTTAACAGACGAATCTGTTCATAGGAATGTAATAATTTCACTAGCTTACATTCAAGAGTATTCTAACTTTAAATCATTCCCATATTGTCTTTGATATAGTATGTTCACGGTTTTTTCACACTTTTTGAAGCAAACCTTTGAAAAATGGCCCTATGTATGACTTGTTTAGTTATTTACTAAACACGCCACGTATCACAGCCATTTTATACCTCTGTTAATATGAAAGTATCTTATTTTTCGTAAAAATTTGTGTTTCACCTGTAGTTTATTTAAAAACTATAATATAACATTCAAAATCGTTAAAAATAAATACGAATAAAAACCAGTGAGAAAAGATGAGTGTTGGTAATGTCTAGTAAGAAATAGTTCTTATGCAAAACATCATTATAACTGAGTGCGCACGAATTCGCTGAGTTGTCCTTCGGTGTAGACTTAGTAAAGCTTAGTTTGCTCGAGGCGGAGGAATATCCTGGAAGTAGAAATTTAGCAAGGCTTCAGAAAAGTGTGAACGAAACCGTGAAAGCGTTATCGCACCACTGGCAGAAAATCATTTCAATGTCGTAACACGGAGACTGCATCGCACCCCATCAGCACTCCACCCCATATTACTTTTACGATTGGGATACGGAGATGGCCAAGGTGCAATGACAACTCTGCCACGTATTGCCTCAACGGTGCAAACACGCCAGTAATCACGGTGTGATCTGAACCTGGGCCGGTGCGTAAACAAGTCTCGGGATCACTATTCTCTGCAAGTTCACACCTGAAGTACTCCGAGCCGAGCCAACCAAGCGGAATTGGCGGCTGCGGCCAATGCGATGCACCACGCAGTACTCAGCGTGCCGTTTACCTGGAAATATTCATCTGTGCGCTGCAAAAAGTACTTCAGTAAAGTTCCTTAACTTTAACGTAGGTTCTTAATCCATACATTCTAATGAGAAATTTACCATAGATCAATCTACAAATGCAAGAATGCTTCCACAGAAAAGTTATGAACTTATAACGCATATGAAACATCCCTTAATACATTTTGGAAAGGCGCTATGCATGCATGAAAAAATGCATAAACTACTTGTGCTTTCTCGGTGCTCTAATACAATGATGCAGTGAGTTTGAGAAAAAAGTTATTTTTGGATACATCAGCTCACACTCTCACTACCTGCTCCGTAATATTCCACTTAATTCGGTTACATGGACTATCTGTGACTATGCTTACATCTCCGTATTGCAAACCTGTGCGTTCACCACTTGTTATACAGGATCTCTGGAACATAACCTGGTATATGCTATTTTAATACAGGTGCGGCCTTTATAGCCCGCCTTGGCTCTGCATTTTACCAACGACCTTAATTTTTCCAGACGAGTGTGATTCAGCGGTTTATCTTTTACATTGTGGAATTACATGTCAGGTGCTTTAGAATGAAGTACAAGCTCATATTACTAGTTTTAATGAAGTACAAGCTCATATTACTAGTTTAAATCATGAATGTAAGTTTAATGCCCATGATATTTATTATTATTTTTATTTTTTTAATGAAATGAATCGTAAACTTATTTATTTTTCTTCTGGTCAATTCTAATAATATTACCTATGTTAATTAGCTATAATATTTTTGTATTTGATAAAGCTATAAATTATTCCGATTTTTTCCCGATTATTTATGTTACTAGCCAGAATAAATTACTTTCCCAGTACGTTTTAAATGTATTTAGTAAATTGCTTGCAGTTTAAATTTTAACATTTTTATCAGTAAAATTATTTATTAATTTGATTGGAGCATAAAATGAAACTGTTTAATCACTTGGTTGCTTAATTTCTTATGTTATAAGTAATCAAATTACGTCATCAATCACGAGAACTTACTATTACGTAAGAAACAAATGAGCGCACAGAACGATGTATTATGTGTTAAGATGCATGTTTTTTTTTCTTTTGTCAGTTAAAAATGCGTTATGTCAACTCGTCTTCGATTCTTGAGGTGCAATATTACCATAGCACGGAATCTTGCGCATTTAGTTGTTAAGAGGGAAGTCGCATTCTTATTACAAATGATCATGTGATATGAAGGTGCCTAGCATGTGTACAATGGACAATTGTAACTGTTCTCGTTCACAGGGAAAATATTAAATATTACTTCCATAACGTTGTTTACAAAAGGTTTATGCGTTAGGGAAGAACGCAGAGTAATTCTCTGAATTGTTCTAGCTGATCTGAATACTAAACATACAAAGAAAAATAAATATACTGTACTCAGTTTTACATTTTATCCAAGAATTTTGAACGGTGATTACTTGCGGAGTAACATTATAGCTTATGGACATTTTAACACGTAGAAGGTAAATACCAACCAAACAAAAACATATAAATATATATTTTTTCAACGAAAAGTAAAAAATAAATTAAACGTACAGGCTTCTATGAACTAGCAATCAATGAAATTATTGCCAACGCCTAAGTGGGATCATTATTAAAATAATTTATAATATCCGAAGAAAATACGTTATTATGTGTATGGTTTTTAATTCGGAGTTAACCTCTTCAGAGATTGTAGGTCTAAAGAATACATAAAATATTTGTATTTACGAAAATATATTTTAAGTTCCATCCGGTTGGTAAAATTTTGTTTGATTTTACGCATACCATCTTTTATCAATGTAAATCTAAAAAGCGTATTTATTTACAGAGTTTTCAATTTATATTTGTCTAGTGCCTGTGCGTGACAAATAATAACACAATAAAGTTATTTTCTGAATTATTTCCGGTTTGCGTCACACCTGCAGTGCGGATTTTGGTTTTAAAAATAAAATCTCCAAGGCTAACGGAAAGAGAAACGAAACCAACTCTCAGAGATCTATCTTCCGGATGGATTTCCGGAGCGCACAGCGCGTAGAAGAAAAAACAGCAAGACGCAAATTATAACGGAGGGAAGAAGTACTTTCAGATAAATGGGATGAGCATAAATAAAAGGAGGTGTCACACTCAGCAGCTATGAGGAATGACGAATGGCATCTAATCTGCTTCGTAGAGGTTTTATTGCACGTAGGTTCCTTCACGAACTTGAAGAAAAACATTTTAGTAGTTGGGGTAGCTAAACACACGAGGTAAGGGAATTACAAATTTACTATTTACATTTTTTAAAAATTGTGGGGGGGGGGGGGGGCAGATCTTGAGACGGAATATCTACGCTAATTCATGAGCAGAATTATTCGTTTATTAACCTGATAAATAATGCAGCATTAGTACTGACAATGACATTCGTGTGTGAGTTTTATGAGCGGAAAATTTCTTATAAGACTGTCAAGTTCTGGAGGACCGCACCGTCTTATAAACCTCTCCCTTCCGGATTACCTTTGCATACACTACGTAACTTTCCAATAATGTTTAGGTCTACTTCTTAAGTGAAAATTACGGAACATTTAAAAGCCAATTTACTGGAAATTCATACGCAGCTCAATTTGAAGACTTTGCCGCATAATGGAAGGTACAACACCAAATACCAAATAATGTCGAGAAACGACACAGTCAGTGAGCTTATTTGATCAAAATGATAAGGATGACTTTAACAGCAAACAATAATTAGATTTATGCTAGGAAGGCGAATGGGTAAATCACAGTACAACCTCTATAAATGGAAAGAGAAAGTTGTTGTTGAAACGAGCATATGTATATTGATACGTATATGTATATTATTTTGAGGGCACGGTTGTATTTTTGTTGTGTAGGCAACTACATACTATCGAAAGCAAACTGCTTTATGTTTATAATTTTTTAAACCATGCCCCGTGTCTTCTCAATTCGTGAAATTGAAAACTGAACAATTATTTCAAAGTTGAAGCGGAAAAATAACTTTGAAACCAAGAATATGCATATTAATCCTCTTAAAGATTCAGTTAATAATATGAATCGTTCATATGGTATAAAACTATTTTGTGTGTGGAACCAGCTGAAGACTTTCTTCGACGCTAATCTGTGTTATATTTATTGTATATGCCTGACCCAAACTCGCCACCTGATGTAAATAATAGCATCAAAGATGCTTTGATAATACTTAACAACCTTACAAACGCGGTAAAAAAATATTAATAGTACTTTACTGCGTGAGTTCGTGGATATTCTATTAGATGCACAACAATTACATAAAAGAAATGGACTGAGAGTTTGCATGGGTATTCATTTTCAAGTCATTCGGCCATAGAACTGTGGTGAGCAAAGAACAAATAATGTATTGTTCCGAGCTATTGCATCGGAGAAGAGAGAGGAGGAAATAGGAGGCAAGCGAAAATGAAGATGGCTGTTCTTAGCACACGGTGTAACACCTACGGGGTCTCAGACTTCCCGCCAGAGCGGACAAATCGCACCGTATTTTTTTTTTTGGAACATAAACACGAGATAAATTCCCTGGGTATCGACAATATGTGGGGTGGCAAGCCAAGCGTTCTGTACTTCCGATGGCAGCAAGGAGGAAGTAATGTGGGGCGGGCAAAGCACGGAAAGAGAAGCTAAAATTAACACTTTAGCGGGGCCGAAAGTCCGTTTTTTAAAAACGGCAGTGGGAAGCACGAACTTTCAGCTCCGTCGGAAATCAACTGCAGTGCGCACTGAGCAAGGAAAAAAAAGAACCTGATGCGTTGACCGGTTAAAATTCTTTTGAGAAGTTCCAAAATTACTGCGATGAAATAAATCTGTATTACTGCGAAAATCCAAAGTAACAAGCGTGGCCAACGGTAATGAACTTGGCAAAAAAAAAGTGTAGGGACAGTTTCTGCACCAATATGAAGCACTCATTATAACAAAAGATAGACAAGGAATAAAACTGAAAATAAATTTTTATTGTCGAATTATTTTTATATGGACAAATATGATAACAGAAACATTTGGAATGTCTTAGTTTAAATATGCATGGACTGCTTGAGCGCAGCGTGATAAGTGAGTAAAAAATGTGTCCTTGACCTCCTGGGTTTTACATAATGTTCTGTTTTTTTTGCATTTCATAAGCAGGAATGTTTTTAATTATTTCAGCAAATTTCAGACAAGCGTCGTAGGTACAAAATTCAAGTTTCTCCCCAGCATATAAGTATTTATAACACAGAATACATTTTTTTTTTATGCATCGCAAATATCGTTTTCCTTTACGTTTTCAATTTTTTACGATGGTTGTACTCTTCTCATTAAACACGGAAGTAAAGCATTTATAATAACACTCGTTGTAAACAACTACGCATATCATGGACTCAATAAGAGTTTGGACTTTTTCCATCAAGAGTACTTACACTGTTTACATCCAGTACCGGGGGAACGCGTGTACGCTGTCTTACTTCACCAGAAATAGTGAATCAATTGAAATGAATCGCAATTTTGTGGTTTTTGATTTACTTAAAAGTATATGTATTCAAGAATTAAACGAATGCGATTTAATTTCTTACTTTCGATAATCAACGAGAATATGCTTTGCAGGCAACGGTCTTCGGATTTAATGTCTTCTTTGTTGACACTTAAGATTACTATCTTAACCATTCCAAAGTAGATCAAGCGTTTGCAGATAATTCGCGGCAACAAATACTTTCATCGTAAATGTATGTTTTCTTTAGTCTTAAAAATTCACTTTTTGGTAGCAGCAGTGGTTGGTGGTAGGCTTAAATATTTTCCTTTGGAGGGATATTAAGTAATTTTATCTATAAATTTTATTTACGTAGATTTTTTTTTTTTTTTTTTTTTTTTTTTTTTTTTTTTTTTTTTTTTTTTCAAAGTTTATTGTTATATTTATAATTTTAACGGCATTTTCGTTTAGGTCTGCTTAGTTACTACCAACGCTTAAAATAATGAAACAGTGATTATTGCTCTTTGTTTCCGTTTTATGTTATCTGCCCTCCACTTTCGTTCACACACGGAAAGACTTCAAAAACGTCCTTTGGCAAAACTTTTACAATTGGCGTGGTATTTTTTGAATTTGAACAACTCCATCCGTGATCAGTTCTCTAACAAGCGCTGCAGTACACCGGACCTCGTTATGGAAACCTGTTATACGTGATATATGTTTTTCACCATCTTTTCGAATCTTGAAAATCTTTCAGAAAACGTGTAGGTATAGAAAATTCATGGGCTGTCCCAGCATGTCTTTGTATGTGTGGCACTAAGTTCCTCTCAAAAAATTTCGAATGGACATTCCGATGAGATACAAATTTGTCAATGATTATCTCATGATATGGAGAGCTACATCCTAAAATCTTTCGTTTTCATGTAATAAATATGAATATATTATCACCATTGTTTGTGATTAGGGATATTTTAATAACTCATACTACATAAAATTATACTTTAACGATTTAGTTTTAATTCCACGTTTAACGTGAAACTGTGTTCTTCTAAGACTTAAATTTTTATGATGCTATTCGGTACAAATAATTTCTCTAGTGGGTGAAATATACATTTAATTAATTTTTTTTTTTTTCATATTGAAGCAGTCCGGAATTTATAGTGTATGCATTCACATAATATGTCTGACACACACGATACATATATCAGACTGCTAAGAATTTAATAGGTATTGTTAAAAATAAATTTACTAAATGAAACAGCAATTGGTGTATAATAGTCCAGATACGTTGTCTATAAAGCAATGCACATAATGATATGAAGATTTTTTCGTCATTAAATTTCTTGTAGTTGATTTTATATTGTGATCCACGTTATTTAAATATATTTATATCAATAAAAATAATGTCCTAAAGAAACTTCAGGATATATGAATTTATTTATCCTAATACTGTTTTAGGTACAAAATTTAGCACCAGTTTTCAATACCACAATATTTTGTAATGGTTGAAGTTATTTCAAGACGAACAAAATTTGAAAAATTATTTTGGTGGAGATAATTATGTTTACATACATATGTATTTCCACTCCATATATACATGCATTACCTATCGTAGTCCTGCTGGATGTCAAATTATTTAAACCTAGGTACATAAATTCACATTAGAAATTAACTTTATTTTGTTTTGTGGCTTTGTGGCAAGGCATTTTTAATGTCCATGGCTAATCTCTGGCGTAGTGAATATTTTGAGTTGATTTATAGAGTTGTACGTTGGGATGATTTGTGAATGTGATCGGACACGATGTGTGGCGCTGAATGTGTCACAATACAGTCGATAAATTTGGTGAGACGTAACTGAACAAGCCTGCAATGTGATGCTGCGTGAAAATTGTCGGTCACAGATGGTTAGTGATACACCGTTGATGGTGGCTGTTATGATCGCAACAGGAAGAGAAAAAATGAGAGAATGACGTATTTTGACAAACATGTTTTTCTATCCAGCTAATCACTAGATATTTTTCAACTGTCGCTAGTATTGAAAGCAAACTCTTTTTATTACGAAACAACTGAATGTATCAGCATATTTATACTGTTTAGATGACTCAAGTGATCTTTTTCCTACATTCTAAAGTAAATCATACAGAGTGCCTCCTTTTTCATAAAATAAACTTGTTCGCATTAGTGATGCAAATCAAACTGAAAATTTATGTAATTATCAAAAATTAAAATGTGATATTACATATGTAAATTAACGTGTTATTTTCTCTTCAGTATGTCAAAATAGTGTTAAAATAATAATTACACAATTATTGTGTAAAGCCTGTTTACTCAAGTAGTTAGTATGTAAAGATGATATTTCATTAATGCGCTAGATCGGTCCCAAACTTTAGCCCTATGGAATGGTATTTCCATGTTATCAGTTCATTGCTATTTGACACTCTACTTCCAGTGCCATGTTCTTAATATCTCTATTATACTGGAATGTGCCTTAAAGGAATAACGTGTCATAAATTCTCGAGTGTATACAAAGAGAATTCTCGTGTTCTGAAAAAAGAAATCTGATAAAACAGAACGCACATGATGTGATGTAACTGAAATCTACTTTTTTCAAGTTTTAATACAGCAAAATCCAGATCAGCTAAGTATTTAAGGATGCATTAATAATATAGCTTGACACGTCAGTACAAAACATGTAAAAATCTGAAAGTTACATGCTTGAAAACGATGTAATATATGTAGCATATAATCAAAAACATATTTTTCATCATAAGGATATGAAATTGAAATAATCCTGAAATAATATTTTTATGTTTTCAAATAGACAGAAATTTAAAGCAAAGAATAAAATTATATCGAGGAGTCCTCGAAATCTCGATTTACCCCTTTTAGCCCTTTAAGGTGCTGCTTTCCAAAAAAAAAAAAATTATACTTTTATATAAGTGGTACTTTGAAGGAAAGAATATAAGAATGTATTGTAAGGTTAATGCACTAGAAGTTATCGAAAACACCTTTTACCCCTTAAGGGTCGAATTAAAAAAATCCAGAAACTGGTTTTTAGTTATTAGTATAGTTAACCTTTTGAAGATAAGAGCATAGCAGTATCTCATTGGTTTAATACAGAATTAATTAATCCTCAAAACACATTTACCCCTTCTCACGCTCTTGGGGGTTGAATTTCGATTATTTTTTAGTGGTTGCCTGCGCCCTAAGGGGTGTTTTTGCATCCAGCGGTTTGAGCTGTGTGCTGATGAAAGTGTCGACAAGTCAGAAATTTCATCTTATATATTAGTTTTATTAATTGATTTCATTTTATTCATTCTATTACTATATTATTGAAGAAGAACGTAAGGCTCATTTAAAAAAGGATTAATTTTCATAAACTGTTATTTTCACTATATAAAAAATTTAATTAGAAATCCTTTTTTAAATGAGCCTTATGTTCTTCTTCAATAACATAGTAGTAGAATGAATAAAATTAAATCAGTTAATAAAACTAATATATAAGATGAAATTTCTGACTTGTCTACACTTTCATCAGCACACAGCTCAAACCGCTGGATGCAAAAACACCCCTTAGGGCGCAGGCAACCACTAAAAAATAATCGAAATTCAACCCCCAAGAGCGTGAGAAGGGGTAAATGTGTTTTGAGGATTAATTAATGCTGTATTAAACCAATGAGATACCGCTATGCTCTTATCTTCAAAAGGTTAACTATACTAATAACTAAAAAATAGTTTCTGGATTTTTTTAAATTTGACCCTTAAGGGGTAAAAGGTGTTTTCGATAACTTCTAAATAGTGTATTAACCTTATAATACATTCTTATATTCTTTCCTTCAAAGTACCACTTATATAAAAGTATAATTTTTTTTTTTTTTTTTGGAAAGCAGCACCTTAAAGGGCTAAAAGAGGTAAATCGAGTTTTCGAGGACTCCTCGATATAATTTTATTCTTTGCTTTAAATTTCTGGCTATTTGAAAACATAAAAATATTATTTCAGGATTATTTCAATTTCATATCCTTATGATGAAAAATATGTTTTCGATTATATGCTACATATATTACATCGTTTACAAGCATGTAACTTTCAGATTTGTACGTGTTTTGTACAGACTTGTCAAGCGAACAAATGTATTAATAGAAATGAAACATTTCTCTCACTGAAAGTAAATCACTTCTTTTAGAGTTGCAAAATTTTTTGTCAGTTCCTAGAAGTATCAATAGTTGCATTGTCAGTGAAGTACATCGCGCTATGTTCTCTTCCTTGTGAGGTTTTATTTGCACGTTTAGATAACATTTTACCTCGATTCATAGCAAAGGAAAAGAAACTGGCGAAGAAAATTTTTTCGTGTGGTTTTGTTAAGAAAAGTACAACTCGGTTTGTTAGACCTAATCATGGCAATATTTAACAAGCGAATTGAAACATTATTTCAAACATAATGACTACATATATACGTATATGTACACATGTACTTGCGTACATTACCGGCAACGAAAGTATTACCGTGATGTTATGGTTAGAAAACAACTCACACGATTTTTTCCCCTGAAAATAGCTGTCGAAGTATATGCGTAGAGGATCAAATAGAAATCTGTATATCATGTAAGGAATATATACCTCTTACAACACCATTTATGTCTGCATTTAGATGTTTTCCATACATACAACATTCAAGGATACTTTTTTAAAAAATTTCAGAAAAAAAATAGAAAATTAGTTAAATATAGCGAAATTTTAGATATTCATCAGTTATAAATACTTATATTTTTATGCTCTCAGATATCAGCCACTATACTATACAACATATTATCGTAGCTTAAGAATATCATTTCAATATTTATCACTCACATTGTGCTCCTTTGGCAGATAAAATCCTATAGACACGATGACTCGCTGTATATTACTAACACGTGTGCGTACTTTATTTTAATGGTTTTGTAACTATATCGTCATTTGTTCTTTTGACATTTTTTTCGAAAGGAATGTACATAATAGATTTAAGCAGCTCTTGAACTGACTTCATTACTTTAAAAGTTGTATGCTGGTTGTACCACAGAAAAGTTTCGAAAACGAGAACGCTCTTAATGTCATGCAAAAACGGACTCAGCGTACTAGGTAATGACTGAACTTTGTGAATGTACCAAGCCAATCACAGAGTTTTGTGTGTTTTTCCTATGGGTTCCGAAACTAAGATTGTCAAGAACTTTTTGCGACAGCCTTGTTAAATTTCTCCGGAGCTGGATCGCCTCCAGCAATAAGAAAACTTTGAGGAATGAACTATTTTTTCTAATTGGATGTTCGTTTTTGTAAAGTATTTGATACATGAGGGCTTCTGGGACAACTTTGAGAAAAGATGACTACAAGTTAACAAGCCCAGTTGGAAACAAAATAAATGCAAGAGCGAAAGGATTACCTATCCTTCAATAGTTTGTGTAATCTCAAATGTGCTACTTAACATGCACATACGAGGGGAAAGGGAAAAAAAATTTTTTTCCTCTAACGATTATGTTCATCAGTAAACAGCTAACACGTTAGTGATGAAGTCCAGTAACAGTAATATGACAATATGTATCTTATTAGAATTTTTTAATGCTCGTTAGCAGTAACACTTGACTGATTTTAGATAAAGGCATTTTTCTTATGCCCTTTCTCTATGGTTCCACGGTGGATAAACGCTTAGACTGCTCGCCTCCCAACAAGGCTAACCCGGTTCAATACCCTCCCGGAGATATCCCGTTTCTACCGGCCTCGCATTCCGGCGCTGCTCCATTCTGACCTCATTTCACCCTCATTGACTCTCTATACCTCGTTGTTAAGAGCAGCCTGAATCTCTCAACTCCTTTCTCTATACCTAGAATCATAACTGATGCCGTTATGTTGGCAGAAAATAATCGTATTACTGGCATTCTAAGTTTAAAAACAATTACGAATTCTCGGACTGATATGTGGCATTAGTAAACAGATTACCATTAAATAGAATAGAAAATATTTTAAAATAGCTCGTTTTACAGGCGAACAAATTAAATAAAGTATTTTGTACAAAATACTTTGTCTTTGACGTAAGCGGTTTGAATTGCAATTAGCATATTTGGGCTAAATATTTACCAAAAATAATAACATAGCGTGGTTTACCCATAATGTGCATTATATCCAGAGAGGTTCACGAAAGTAAATTATTTCTATTTTCTTTTTCAGCTTCATTAAATATTGGGTATAAATTAAATATTCTTTTATGCCCCGACGGCTGATTTGACGAGCCTTCGCCCAGCTGGATGAGTTTGAGAGATGCCGCATCGTCGGCCTATACGACAGGCAGGTTGGACTTGTTCGGCGCATTGCTCTCCATTTGAACCGTCCCGCCTACAATGTGAATCGGTGCTGGACGCAGTGGGTACACACACACGACATCGGCGGGCCGCCAGAAGGGAGGATTGCTTCATCGCGCGGCAGGTCGCGAGCACTCCCGCGCGCCTCGCTGCGCATTATCCAGGGACGCGTCACGGCAGCTGGGGATACGCCTGCGTCCACCAGCACGACGCACATTCGGCTCGGAGCAGGATGTGTCGTCGCAGCGTCCACCGTCACGACCTGGGCGTCGTCGAGCACGTGTGCTCCCCTTTCCGCCAGGGAACGGGCGGCGTGGGAGCTTGCGGACTGGCGACGAGTCGTGTTCATCTGGGAACCACGTTTCTTTCTGCGTACAGGAAGACCGCCGAATTCGAGTCTCGAGACGCCCCTGGCCGGCGTCGTGACCCACGCTTCGTTGTAGAGCAGCATACCACCCCCAACGCGAGGTGTCATGGCGTGGCGGACCATTTCCTACGACTACCGCACCCCCACTGGTGGTGGCTGAAGGAAACCTAACGGCGCGGTGATACTTCCACGAAGTTCTACAACCACGTGAGCTCCGCTTGTTGGTGCAGTTTGGCAACTCCGATTCCCAGCATGATAATACCCGGCCTCGCACAGCCGGCCTTCATGACGCCAGCTTCATTCCTTGGCCGGCAAAGTCCCCAGACCTGTCACACCTCGAGAACGGTTGGGACCAGATTGGTCGTCATACTTCGGCCAGCGACGACTACGGCGGATTCGGAGGGGTCAGTTACGCCAGCTGTGACAGGACGGTCCTCAGGAGGACATCTGACGTACGTGCGCCTCCATACCCGACCGTGCTACGGGTGGTCCAACCTCATACTAAGTACATCCTGCAAGCGTTGGTCCCCTGCAATAGATGCTTGACGTGGCGCGATATTTTGATGTTTTCTGTATACATGCTACCGTGTCCTGTGCCCGTACCCACTTATGTGCCCCTGCGATGGCACTTTCAGGGAAGTCAATTTTTTGATGGTTGAGTGTATATTCGTTGACGTATAACTACATATTATATTTATATTAGTTTTTATAGAGGGTTTATAAACTAAATTGCCTAGAACACCATGCCCCACGTTTAACCAAATAAGTGAAATTCCTGTGTGCAGTGCTAAAATGAAATTTAATTAAGTATCTGTGTATCTGATAACAATTTTGACATTTAATTTTCCTAGTTTAATATTGTAAAATGTAAAATTTTCAGTTCGTGTAAGCATATATCAATAATTTTTACATCGCAGGGTTGCAGAAATGCTTGCTTTCCCACCATTCCCGAGAGAAGGCAAATTATTTTAATATCAAACATTTTACTGTGTAATTCATCAAAATATAAAATGCAAGATATATTGTTCCTTAAAATAATATTAATCGAACTTGATTGCCAAAAATATTGTGAAATAAAAATAGGTAATCGTTAAGTATAAGTCTAAGATAGCTGAGTTTAAACAGGACTAAATGTTTCCAAACTTTATTTCTTAATAAATACATCTCTCATAATTAAAAAAAAAAAATAATAATTTTACGTGCCTTTGCATATCCCTGAGCATAAATTCACTGACTTAACCCAGAAACCCCGAAAAGCAGAGAAGAAAAATGAGACCAATGTGCCTTTCGAGTCCACAAATCGTTACTTTCTACTTGCCCTCCTCTCTTTTCTTCCTACTATAGACTGCATTCTTTCTATAGGCTGTTCACGGTCAAATGAGCACTTTAGAAAACCCTGCTTAAGATCTACTTGTGTACACGTTGTGCATTGATCCGCCTCATGCAAAATTAACGTTGCAATATGCCTCATCACTTTATCCATGCGTCGGTCAAGTGAAACTGTGAAATTATTAGAAAAGTAAAATTTCACAAATCTTCTCATTTTTTACACTACGATGCTTTGAAAGTAAAACGTAAAGCGAAAGAAATAAATTAATTCATTATAAATTTGTTACCCTACACCTTTTATTCGACGTTAAAATATGGAAATACTTTCCCTTTTACGTTGCCAACTTTACTACGTAAATATCACTCGGTGCGCCCATTGAAATATAAGCAGGTAGGTATTAATGACTGTTTTTCTACGGTTTATTTCCGAAGTGCTCATTTTATCGTGAACAGTCTGTACACAATTTCGTTGCTTCACCACATTCATGACATTTCCTAATTATTACAATAATTGAGTTAATTTCATATAATTTTGAACAGCCTGTTACTAAATAAAATATTTTATCTAGCTATAATTATGATGTTGATTTACAAGAAGGATTTTCAAACGTACGTTTAGTGAAGAAAATTAAATTGTTTAGTGGTATTTTATGTTGTGTTCTATAATATAAGTTGTTTAGTAGTCAGTAGGTAGACGTTTTCAGATTATATGCTAGAGATTATATTCGAAATCAGAAACATTTCAAAACACCCAATAAATATAATCACCGTAACTACAATTTCGTTTAATCACTTCGGCTGTATGTTTTGGTAAATAATGAAGCACAATAACACGAAGGACTGGAAAAAGTTCATTCCAATTTTCAGGTGTGTAGACAAATTAATTCCATAAAAATGAATTAGGCCTTTCAGTTACGTTTGGCTTCTAAAGTAGTAAGTTAATTAACAAACGTTGTGGATTTATTTTATCTGAGTCAGCGCTAGATTTATATTCTGTTATAATGCTCCGATTGCTTTAAGGTGCATTTAAATTATTCCAATAAATCTATGTACTTAAAAAAAAATATATTTCTCAAATGGCCTGTTTTGTTCGTTAATCTGATTATGAACCGTTTTTAAAGGTTAAGTAAAACTTATTACTGCAAATAACTGGCCGAAGATAGAAACAATACCGAATTATTGTTCTGTGGTAGAAGACAAACAGTCCTGTAAGATTTCGACAATTAATTGATATTATTTGGCAAATGCTGATCTAAAAATATCCTGTGCATGCACAAAAGAGTAAAATAACTTGAACTTGAAAGTGTCCGAAAACACCTGTGCCCCACGACAATTTTTGTTGAAATAAAACGTATAACATTCAGGATTTAATTGTGCTCACGCCATAGCCTATTCTGACTACAAAATATAACTTAGGAAAGAAGCGCACGGCCTACAAAAAAAGAGTTAGGAATATTCTCGTCCTAAAAGCAGGCGTCGAAAGATACATGTCTGCTATTGTTAAAACACCCATCACAAATAAATTAAAAATAAAGTGCACATAAAAGTATCAATATCAATAAAAACACATTGAGTGATATAAATACGTGAAACGAAATTTAACTGTCATGATTTTTGCCACAGAGAAAGGTCAAAAACGCGTGAGGAAATAACACGACATAGATATAGGCTCGACTAATAACGAGGCAGCCAAACAAGTAAAAGGCTGTTCACGATAAAATGGCCACTTTTGAAATCAACCTTAGAAAAATGTCACTGCCTCTGCCTGCGTGTATTTTAACTGGCGCAGTGAGTGGCATTCGCCCAGTAAAGTTGGCAACGATGGAAGGGAGGTAGTTGCTTATCTTAACGTCGAATAAAAATTATTAGGTAACCATTTCTGATAACTTAAATTATTTCTTTCATTTTCTGTTATTTTATGTATCGAAGAGTAAAAATTTGCAAATTTGTAAAACATTAACTTTCCTAGTAATTTCATGGTTTCACTTAACCAACGCATGAATAAAGTTATGAGGCCCATGACATCTCGAATAAGACGGAAGAATACAAAACGTACATACAAGTAGATCTTAAGCAGGACATTCAAAAGTGCTCATTTTACCGTGAATAATCTATAGCATTATGAAACATCCAGGGTCACATAATTACAAACAAGGAAAAAAAATCGATGAAGATGAGAGCAGAAAAAAAATTACACAAAATTCTCAATTATTTTACATGTTTTAAACATAAATTTTAATGTATTTCCTAACCTCTTTTTACTGAGTTATTATGAGACAACTGGTTTATTACTGCGCAGTTATTCAAACAACAGTTTCCACCATGTCAAAAGCTGGTTTTCCCATAAATTTATCAATTTTAGTTTTTAGAAAATGCTCTGTGGTCCTGGTGTCGCCGCAAAGGGTACTCATTAGAGCTCTCAAATTTAGAAGCATATACTCATGATAACCATAATTGGGCTCAATTAGAAAGGATATCATTGCTCTGATGGAATATTTTTCTCGTTGGTGTTTATAATAAAGCATAAAGTTCAAATAAGTATATTTTTTCTCATACAGAAGAATCTATCCAATCAGTTATTTTAAGTGTCATTAAGTCTCATTAAGAATACCAATTATTGCGTCAGTTGTATTTCTCAGTATCTTGCTAAGGCTGAGGAGGATACAGGCATCTAAAATTGTGTTTGCAGAAACATCAACATAAATCATGTTATTTGAAAATTTATAGATAAAACATGTTTCGCATTATTCCGAGAAAAGCTAACCAATATATTTAGGCCCAGTAGGCCATATGGTATTCAAATGATTTAAATATGAAAATAAAATTGCATCTTACAACATCCACTTTTTAGATGTAGGTGCTAACAAGTATTTTCGATCTCAGATCTGGAGACCAAAGAAGTGCGATTAAAGTGCTGTGTTTCTACTATAAAGGGGGAAAAGGAACAAGCAGACTCATTTAACACAAGCACAATAGCCTTTTCGTAAGAGGTAATGAATGACCAAAGCAAGTGACTGAACTACCAATCCTTCTAGGACAATAAATCTTGTAAGCTTGAGGCGCTTTAGCCCTTCTCCTTCCGCGAGTGAATGGTACGTAGAAAATAAACGCTTGTATCTGTATGCGTTTCATTAAAAAAGAAGACTTGTTTGTACACGTAAGTGTTTATTATTGCTTTATAAATCCAAAAGGTACTATGATTCACAACCCTCATGTCGAATCTGAATTCAGTGATTGTAATAATAAAATTGTTTAAAAATTAAACACGTAAATAAATAGGTCTACAATGATCTGCTAAACTCATTTCACAATATTTAAACATTAGTTTTATGTTCTACCAGCAAAAGAGTGTTGAGTCGCCTTTATTTCTAATTATAATAAGTGAGTAATAACTGTGACAGACGATATTACACATAAAGGCTGATTTCTACGAGTATGTTTCAAGTGTCGAACAAATGAATGGTTAATTATATGATTCAGCCAACACCATAAGTATACTTTGAGAACTCTCATGAGAGGCATCTATTTTTTTTTAGTCAACTTTCTGAAAGAAATATAGGCTTATGCTATCACTCTAATATCTGGCTGGAAAGTACAAGTAAGTCCCACACTAATAACTATTAAACCCGACGACAGAATTTAACCATATTGGCTTCCTATATAGTACATAGTAAGGACATAGGACTTTTATAGTTTTCGATCGCGTTGGGTACTTATTTTCAAAATGGTGGCAATTTTAATACCAAAGTTAGCACATTATATCTCTGGAAACAATTAATCTGTTTTAATGAAATTTACTATACGTTAACAGTGCATGATGTAAGCGTTCAAATTAGGAAGCAAAAGTGTTATTAATAAGCCATTTTGTAAGAAAGTGAAAATTGAAAATATTTCGTTTTTCTGTTATATTTCACGAAAAGTGTAACCGATTTATACCAAAGTCGGCACATAGAGAGTGGGTGGTGTAATAATTGAATTTAGTAAACGATAATGTTATTCGTTAGTCATCGAATTTAGAAAGTGGCAGTGTTATTAATCGGTAATTTCGGGAGATAGTACAACAGGAAAACTAAGGTTTTTACATTACATCTAGTTAACTACACAACCGATTACTACTGGTTATTTTGTCTTGTAAACAATGCTACCGTAACCCATGTTTGTAAATGTAATTTAAATGGCTAAGGCACTTATTTTCAAATTGGTACAATATAAATAATTTAAGTTAATTTGCAATATTTACAATACCATTTGACCCATTTCAACCGAGCATGTTACGCCGAAACACTGAACCAATGGTAGGTCATGTAAACTGCATTGTGTTAGAGTGGGAGACTGTTGTTTGCAAGACCGCGGCCATATAAACATTTTAAATTAGTGTGCTATACTATCTACAAAACCATGTACCAAATTTAAATCGAACGTTGTATACTGGCAGTATGTATTATAATCATCAAATGTGAATACCCCGAGCATCTTTTGTCCAACATTTTATTAGATACCGACACACGAATAAATAAAGCATTGTTATATCTCAGGAAATAATCAGCCTCTTCTTTCCAAATTAGGCATAATATGTAGTACTACAGCAGCCATGTAAATAAACATATTTTAAGTGGACCAGACGGATATTTTCAAAATATCGACCATATAAACTTTTTGGCACATTTTCGTATAGCATACTATATCTGCGAAACAATGTAACATCTATGCAAGCATGAAATTATCTATTGCATGAACTTACTTGTCCGCCTTTTTGGAAGCTAGAACCACATGAAAAATCAGGCTTTGGTGCCCTATGCGAGCAAAACAATTAACTGAAACACTTAATTTAGGCAACAAGTTATAATTTTGTAGTCCATGCAAATGTACACTATTTGAGGTATTCCCATATTTTCAAAATAACAGGTATGAACATATTATAGGTTAGTAAGCCATACGTTCGAAAAAAATTCCATCGACTTTAATACGTAGCATTATCAATGGCAATCATATAATATACCAATACATCACAGATTTGTTCTCCAGTACTGTAGATCGCATCATATGAATGGAGCTGTTTTATCATATGTATGGAACCAATCAACCGATTCCCACCGATCTTAGCACACAAGTCGCACTAGATTAGGCAATGTGCCACGTGTGTCTGGATTTATTTACAGCATGACTGCCATACAAATAATTAAATATTATTTTTTATAACTATTAATCAATTAAAATCAATTCTAATTAAACTTTGTATGGTGGGGAAAGTATCCATTAGAAGCAACAAATATACATACAGGGAACTTCTTTTCCCGCCTTTTTCTAAGGTAGTGCCTAGTGACAAAAATGCGATATTCATACCACATCTGGAGGACAAATAATTTAATTCCCATCGAATTGTTCACAAAGTCTTACAACAGTAAACCATGTAAACTGAAACAATTTAAATGGGCCAGGCATTTTTTTTTTTTTCACAATAGTTCAATATAATTGCTCTATACGTGTATCATATCTATTAAAGAAGTTGCCAAATTGCAAACAAAACTTTTATGATTACTGTTTCTATTTTACTAAATTTACAAATGCCTATACAGAGCCTGCTTTTAGGCAATTTTCTATCATAGCGCCAAAAGAGAATTTAAAGCTTCTATGCCATGCATCGGAAACCAGCCAACCTATTTACACGAAATTCTGCGAACAGGTAGTGCTATGGTAGGTAAAGTAAATTTACATTATTTAAATGACTCACGCACTTTTTTTCAAAATGAGGTCCCTGTAAGTGTTTGAAGCTCGGTAAATCCTGCCTATCAAAACTTTAGTCTGATGACTAACGAGCTTGATGCTCCGAATCCTATACTTCCGTTATGTATTTGGTTGCATGCCAGCTGGAGGCATTCTGTGTTCGAGTCCCAGGTAAGGCACGCGCGCGTGTATTTGTAATAATCTCATTAGTTTTGCTTTGTTTCTGGCTACATTTCTAATGGTATCGCTATCAACGAGACATATCACCTAAACGTTTAAAAACTTCATCATCATTATTTGCATCCATGTAGAGAAAATTGAGCTCATTAGTTATATTGATTACTGTTTGGGATGTAATTTTTCTTTCTGGCATTGGCATTATTGTAACATAGACGTATTTTTCACCCTCTTAAAACCATACGTTGAGTAGATATTTGCAATTATTTCTTGAAAAATATAAATATAAGAGTGGTTCTACAACCTAATTATTAAATATTTTTTCTGTAATATAATATATTATGATGTAAGTGTTCATAAAGGAAAACTTATTATTTTTAAATTCCTGTATTGTTTTATAATAGTGTTTTTATATCTGGCTCTGAACAAAGTGTTGTTCAATAACAGACAACTGCCCTGTAAGTTAGCATGAGAAAGTTGGTGCTGTACCTTTTTAAACCTCCCAAAAATCAGAAAAAAAAAAAAATTAAACTAAAATAAAATAAATGTTTAAACCGCCTGAACTATAGTTTCTTATGTGTAAGTTGGTACGCTTTACATTCATATTCACGGTATCTTCATTGCCTTACGAAGTATTTATAATATAATGACTTATTAAAATCATTTTATCACTGCCTAATATGTATGAAACTAGTGCTTAATTTTTGGCAGTGAAACTTCGGATTGCAGAGGTACGTACTTATCGTGTCTTTTTTTATTTAAACAGATTAACTGTAGACAAAAACAACTCAATTTAAATGGTTTGAAGATAATTTCAAGCATTAAAATTAAATGCGATTTGTAAAGTGCTAATAGAAGTTTATTCTCTGCAGCAGATGATTTATTCACTAAGAAACATTGAAAAATTGTGTTCCCCACCAGTGATGTTTCATGTTCAGGGGAGAGATCCTGAGGAATTGTTTGATTTTATGTTATGACAAGAGCAAACATTGATACGACGCAAGTTCGTAAAAATTAGTATATTTAAGACGTTTATGCAGTAGTAGAAGCTCATTATATTGACACCAGCATTATTTTTATCTGGACAAACAGCTATTGAAAACTAGCACAAAACTATTTTTATAATTTCTAATGTCAATCGTCATCACGGGGGCAAAATAAATATTACGATTTGCCACGTAAAATAAAATTAAAATATTTAATTTTTGGATGATTCATATGCGGTTTACACCGACCGTTCGTATCTGTAGCACATTAATATTATAGTAGATGAAAGAAGTCCACATTCGCAAGAATTTATGACACACCTCTATAAAAATTATGCATATTTATATAAATATGTGTAAAACTTTATACACGTTATATTTAATGTACAGTAATTATGTCATATAATGAAATATTTGTCTTTAAATAGAATATGTTACTGAGATATACCGTTTGACATCAAAATCTTTGATAACAAGGCTATACGACTACTTGAAAAAAAAATGTATGTTCCCTTTATTGAACAGTCCTCATCTCGAAATATATGAACAATAATCACTGATTCAATATAATTTTGTATTAACATTATTTACCTCACCGTTTAACCCCCATTAGTTTCGCAGTTATCCAACTTTCTCCGGAAGAAATACAAATTTACTTGTAAATGCCAGTCTTTTACTAAGAGTCTAAACGTTCCTGAGGTTTATATCTAATAACAAGTTTTACGCTATATTATATTAGTGTTGAAGCATAAGACTGAACCGGCGTAAAAATATTGAACGGGAAGGTTTCGCGGAAAGAATGGCTTGACGCGTTCGGCATTTTATGCATTCTTGTGTCAAATGCAGAACGCCATGAACACAGTAGTAAAAAAAAAGTAATTCTACATGCAATTCTTGGATTAGAATTGCCAAAGACTTTCTCGTAGTTCCTCAGCTGAAGTATTGTATTTTTACAACACATTATTTTTGAAAACATAGGAAATCTCAATAGCTATAACAAACTTGGCGTTAAAATGCAACATTCGTTTAGTTGAAGTTTTATGAAATTTTCTCTAAGTCATTTGTAGTGTTAGAATTTTTTTGGGGGGGAATTAGTATCTAAAAAATTTCGTTTTATAAATTTTAAAAATTCCAGTTTTTACTCTGACTTCTTCCAAAGTCAGACAATGTAGCCGAGTTCACCAGACCCTTTGCCACTTCCTTTCTATTCCCGCAACTGACAGCAGGATGTATGTACACACATGACACATTTGTTTACGAATGCTTTCAGAGCGAAAGTGTCACCTGTACTTCAAATGCGTTTCAATCTAGTTTGCTAGGCACAGATTTCATTTTTAAGAAAATCATGTAATTGCTTTTACGAGCAATTTTTTTTTTCTTTTTGGATTGACCTTAGCAAAGCAATTTCCTCAACTTTTCACCTGTAGAAGAAACATATTTGTTGACAAAGTAGACGCATTTTGAACAGTTCGTTGGCTGCTTTTGAGAATGAAGGGTGTGATTTCTTTCATACAAGCTTACTAAACTGAAAAGGAAATTCATATATGAGTGCAATACACCCCACAGTAACGCAAGTGTTATGAAATAATTTTTTTTCCAACAAGAATAAAACTTATTCATTTACAACTTTTCGACGTGCTTAAGAGGGGTTTTGCTGTGAAATCAATTATGTTCTACGCGTGATTTTTAATGCTTTTAGTAAAGCAGAAGGTTTTTTTTTTTTTGTTTGTGAGCTCTTGGAACACAAACGTTTCCACCATGCACTTTTGACACATTGTACTTCGCTTGTTTTCAGACACTATAAAACCACCAATGCGGTCTTTTCACGAGTTCTGTATATTGCGTGTAAGGTTAGTATTTGAATTATTAACTGTGATGGAACGTTTCATAGATCTGCAAATGTCGTTGATGACCGTGTTTTGACGTCATTTTTAATTTCGATATGCGATAATGGGTTTTTAATGAGTTTATTTCCCAATAAGTTGGTATTTATTAAAGAAATATTGAAGGTTAGCCTTGGTATGTCCAAAGAAAAATTACATTAATAGAAATAAATGATTTCATACACTGTAAAAAATGTTCTAATTTTTACTGAGAAATTCTTTGTAATTTTACAAATGCTTGTAAGAGTACAAAGATATATCTTATAAAACGACTCGATTGTAAAACTACAAATACCATGTTTGTAATGTACCTCAATAAATGTTTATACTATACTGGTCCGTTTCCACGAGCTTCAGCAAAGTGGCTGACACTCGAAACGTAAAACCGCATATAGCTGTTTGTGTAAAAACTATGGTTGAAATGTATTGCGAGTTTGAATAACGAAAAACACTAAAAACCACTTAAATAAACGTATTAAAATGATTATTTCAATGAAACTTGGCCGTATTATTCAATAACTGTTAATGTTTCCTAGCTACACAGAACTCTTAAACCGCCTCTCAATACAGCGTTGTTCAGAACCGTTTCTACCTCATACCTCATCAAAATAATTCTTAAAATGAAATAAATGTACCTTTTTATTACTAACCAAATCTCCATTAATTTTTTGTATGTAATTGCCGCTATATTTACTGCAATAATAAGCTTTAAGATCGTCAGTTAGACTTTGTTGGTTTTGTGGTAAAGGGTGCAGTCTGATAATGCAATGAGTGTGGATTCTCTGGCAAAGTGTTAATTTTTTTTCGCAAACTATAATTTTAATTTTTTTTTTAATGACTCTATGTTACTAATTTATCACATTTGTTTTCCTAGAAGAAAAAATTATGTTATGTAGACTTCTCAATAATGTCAGTTGTAATACAAGGTTATCATTTATTATATTACAAACAAATATTTCGCATATTTTACTAGAAAACTCTTTGTAGTTTCACAAAGGATTTTTTTGGCAACCGAGTTTCCAAATATTTTTCTTGTAAAAGTACAAAAAAAAAATTAAGAGCGTGTGTATGTGATGTCGGAATTGTTAACTTGGTTGTTTTTTGTCAGCTGACAGAAGTTTTATTGATCGTTCCCTGCCCGCAAAGGAACGAAGTAATGGACAGCTACAGGAAGATCATTTGGCTGTCACTGAAACGAATCAATTGTCCTTCTGTTTGGGAAGTGATGAAATATTCAACACTACTTTCACGACAAAGCTTTTCGTGCGCTGTCATACACATCACCTGGCAGCCACTGTAATTTTGAAGTGTTGGGTTGGCGTCGTATGGTTATGCAAATGGAGAGTAAAAGCAAGCAACTGGTATTTTAGTCTTTTGTGAGTTCCTGCTATGAGTACCTCAGGAGGATTCGAGCATGGATTTCTCGCACTGGAGAGACGTGGCGGATAATGCTGGTGTGTAGTAATTTTCTCGTTATCATCAAATACCCGTGAAATAATTCTTCTTCCAATCCTCCGTAGGGGAAAACGAAGTGATGAATTTTTTTTTCAAATGATCAGTACTATTAAACGCTGTTCACGGTAAATTGAGCACGTTTGAAAGCCCTGCTTTAGATCGACTTGTACGCACACTGTGTATTTTTCCGCCATGTGTAAAAGTAACATTGACATGTGCTTGATCACTTAATTCATGCGTCAATATAAAGTAAATCTGCAAATTTATTGAAGCAGTTAATAGTTTATTAATTTGCTAGTTCTAATACTTATATGCATTAAAAACAGAAAGTAAAATAAATAATTTCGTTATTAATATGTGTTTACCTATAACACTTAATTTACAGTTTAATCATGGGAAATAATTACCCTCTGTCGTTACAAACTTTACAAGTCTCATGCCGGCCACCGTGCCCGTTAATAAAATATATGCAGGTGGGAAAAGTAACATTTTCAAAAGTTTATGTGAAAAGTGTTCTGTTAGTTGTGAACATCTTATACCATGAAGATGTATATAAAAACGTATTGTGATAAATCATATCTCTGACGTGCGCAAAATTTTTAGAGTTTTTTTTTTAATTACTTCCGGGTGGGCATGTGGCATAAATGTGCGGTGGGAAGGCGGTGTAAAAGAAACATGATAATCCGGTGTCGATGTCAGTCGATTTTCCGTCTCGTCTGCCAGCAGGAACTAAATATGGTGGACAAATTTCCGCTTTTGTTTTTCAATTTCTCCTGATTTTCACGCATTGTCGTACACACGTATATATTTTTCACCTCCAGCATCCCGCTTTTGCCTTTGTAGCCCACGATATTGCTTGTATTTTAATGCGTGGGCCTGCCAGATGCCTGAAATACACTGAAAAAAAATTTAAACCTGCACTTTTATACCAAATTATGAAGCGTTTTCATAATTTATTTATCAACGAAAGTAAGAACCTCGTATGAACGTCACGCATGTTAAATATATTTATTCGGAGGTTTCCGACATAGTCATGAAACGACCTAGTTAAGACAGCAGTATTCGAAAATACACTATCTGAATGCACGTGAAGTAAGGTACATGCACTGAACTATACTACAAAATTTTTTCCAAATTTTTATCTGTGTTGTGTATAACGTTTTAACAAAAAGGGTGAATCATTTCCCATATAATAATAATTTTTACATATGTTTCGCTTTTTTATTTTTTAAATGTTTTACTTTTGAATGAGTGAATAACTTTAAACTAAACAATACCAAAGGCCTACTTGTATGAATCACGTAACACAAAATTCATGTGTATTTTTCAAAAATGTTGAGTGAAAAATTTTTTTTAAACAGTTGCAGAAAGGTACACTGCTCATAATAGAAGTTCAAAAAGAAAACGTAGGACATAACAATTTGTTTCAGATATATTGTCCCACAGACTTAAATGCCCAGTCAGGACACGAATAATGAAAATTGTACAATTAATGACTATACTTAGAATTGGGATACAATAATCCATATAATTCAAAGTGCTAAAAACCAAAATGTCGCAAACAATATGTGTGTACAAGAACACTTTAAAAAAGGTTGACACGACGAAATATATAAGAAAAGTGTACAAAAATTTCCATAATGATGATTTATAAAACAAATAACGTTCAGGGCGCACTGAATGACACAGAACATTCTTAACGAAGACCAATCATGAACTTTTTCGTAACAAAGAAAAATTCAATAGATTGACCTGTTCATCGCTAGATGTGAAACTATGCAAAGGCATTTAAAATACTATCGCCAACCGCGACATAATGCAGAATCGGAAAAATCAAGACCCGTGTGTAATAACTCTGCTGAAAAATCCTTTATTGAAAATACAGAGCCCAAAATTACACCTCTTGTTAGTCCTAACGATTTCAGCTCGAAAGTGCAAGAATATCATAACCCTTCAAAAGAAGGTCATACAGCGGTGAAATTAATAACTAGCAACGTAAGGCAATGAGCATAGCACTGAAAACGGAAATCGACATTTTCTTCTAAATATGGCTTCTAATAGCGATACAAAAAGCTCTGGAAGTGTGTTCAATAAACGGGAATTATGACGCACCAGTGAAATATCACATATTAAACGATGCGGTACCTAAAGACATGCTAAAGGGCGTTTGCCAATGTAACCGGAAAACTTAAGCATGTTCGTATGAGAACTCTTAGTAGCTTCCGGCAAGTCACAGAGTTCATTAACCCGAGGCTCTAAGTAATGCCGACTGACCATGAAAGTGAAGAGTGCATGCGTTGCTGAATAAGTACTGGCGTGAGAAGACGGTTTCGCAAGAAGGGGACGATGGTCGGTCGTACCGTGCGAGATGTTTAGGCGGCACTGAGCTGCTGGAGAACTTCACGACGATTACGGCGAAGTGAGGCGTGCTTGAAGCTGCAACGGAAAGCAAAGGGCGAATAGAAACCGCAATACCCCGAGAAAATACCTACCGGCTGGAGGCAGCATCCGTCATGCGAATGTCCGGATTTCATCGCTCTGGGAGCCGTTTCCTTTCGGAGATTGCGGATGGTCTGACAGCAACAGCGCCCCCCCTTTCACCCGCCTCTTATCACGCAATCAAGCTATGTCTCTGACAGCCTCCTCCAAGAATTTCAACACATCTTATTTCCTTGTATTTTTAAACGATATTTTAATGCGATTTTCTGCGATTTCGTGAATTTAAGCCTGGAAATTACATGAAACAATAATAGAGAATGTCCAAATTTAATGTTTACCTATACTCTTTGAACGTGACTAACAAAGAAAATATTAATGATAATCTGACGCGACTGCTTATCTTTGACGCTGCAATGACAACATTGAGTGTGCGCGAATGCTAATAGCTGTTAGCAAAGAAAATGTCCTCCAACGGCAGCGATAAATCGTCAGCGACCCTGTAGAACAAAACGATGATCAGTAGGCATGGTTTTCCATGGGAGTGAACTCACAGACGGTCACGATCGCGTCTCTCATGACATCCAGCGTCCGTGGATTTGCAGCGTGCACACTCATGTCCAGAGTTCCCCACATATACAGATCTAACGGCGTTAAACACGGAGAACCGGGTGCTATACTCAACGCTTCCTGGCACGAAGTTTTCTTTCAACACGGTATGGTAGCATCCTGCGCACGTCAGTCATGTTCTTGCTATTTCCAAGCAACACTCTAAAATTCGCCTGCATTGTTTCAAAGAAAATCTTATCACCTCCGCTATTTGTTCTGAAATCACAGCGCCGCCGCGCGTAACTAGAAATGGAACTGACGTCAGCCAAACGGCTACACGCGTTCGCACACACCCAACATTGACGGCAAGCATACACAATCCCGTCGCACTGGTCTCCGATAGTTTCTGTTTTGTCCAGGCGTAAGTATTAATTTGGCGCGGCTGGAAGTAAGTAGTGACAAACTATGTTACAAAATTTTACTTTGCTAGAACCAGGTACCAGAAAAAAAAATTAATTCCCTCAAAAACATAAAACGAGGGTATTTTGAAAAAAAAAAAAAAAATTATTTGAGCCACTTATTTTAAGAGACAAACTACTGTTCACGAAGAATAGGGTTTCAGAACGTTTAATGGTTTTTTTGATATTCCAATGACTAAAACTACTCTATCAGTAAGTGTACAATTGACTGAACTTTGCAGTGCTTCTACTCCCGTACCCGTCGTTGTGTGAGGACAGGTGTAAATGCATTTCTTTATGCTATTGCAGAACCAGTCAATTAAAACGTTTGCTCTGTCAGTGTCCAGGATACGGACATAGAGTTATATATTACTGCTTAGATTGTCAACGATTTCATGTAGAATACGTCGACGGAGCTGTGTTTTCAGGGCGTGAACTTTGTGTGTTAAATGAACATTAAGTGGAAAGATACATATAGTTCTGAAATATTGTAAGTAAATTTCATTGGATTGCTTAGAAATATTACGATAAGCTTTAAATTCGAATATAAGTGTACCTAAAATTGTCCCAATTAGAAGGTGTAAGTATTGTTTGTTAGAGAAGGGAGTATCGGAGGATATTTTCGTCACCTTTCACGTTAGCGCCTTCAAACAAAGACCCCTTTTTTCCATCTTTACCCGAGTCACGTTTAAAAAAAAATGTCAAAATGTTTATTGATAATTTTACACAAGTAGGTTTTCTAATACGCCCATGTATCCCGTGCATTCTATTTTTCCTCGACATTTTGGAAACTGCAATTATATTTAAATAGGAATTAGGTTATGTTAGGTTATGTTAGGTAACATTAGGTTAGGCCATATCAATAAGTGTAGGTGGGCCTAGGTTAGTTTAAGTTAGGTTAACTTAGGTTAGGTCACATTAGTTCAGACCATCTCAGTAAGTGTAGGCGGGCCTAGGTGAATTCACTCACTAGATACCATTTCACAATATATATTTATCAAATGAATAGGACACACACATATCTGTGTTATTTTTTTTTTCTCAATTAGTCATGTAATAGTAGCAATTCAAACAAGAATTAGTATAACATAAAATATTAAACACTAAGCCAATAGTAATATTAATAATCGCAATTTTTACAGCCACCTATACCGAATGCAAATACACACTCTTATTGGTTTACTCCTTCTCTGTATAGGGCACAAATGGTTTTACTTACGATATATATATAGGGAAATGTAGCCCTGAAACGCAAAAAATAATTTACTGTATAAAACTATATACTTTCTCTTAACTGATCCTGTACTAGGCAGCGCTCCTAATGCCTGTCTAAGAGCTTTTAGCATTACACTTAGATGTGATTTAGTCAGCGATAACAGAATCCAGGCAAAAGGTTCAAAGCAAGTCCTAGATAAAATATTTATTTTACCACCTAACGATGAAGCTAGTTAATGTATTGAGGGAGAAATATTTAACATTTTATATTTTCGTTATCTCCAATTTTGGGAAAAGTCACCCGAGGTGAATGGGGCCGTAGTGACGCAGCGGCTAGAGTGCTTTCCTTTCCTCCTGCTACGGCGAACCTGGTCGCTCCTGAAATTTTCGGAAGAGGGAATTGCGCCGGACGGTGCCGCTGATCGGCGGGTTTTCTCGGGGATCTCCCAATTCCCTGTCCTTGAATTCTCATGCCGCCCCATATTCACCTCGTCTCCCTTTCTTCAGCTTTCAAGACTTCGATGTTAATAGCAGTCCAAAAATCTCCACTCCACTCAAGAGTAAACACATTTTCCACAGGTCGTTAAATATAATGAGAGAGAACTGAAAAATAATTGCAATGGGTAAAAAAATTAAAGAAAAAGAAATAAATTTATTTCAATTTTTTTATAGGCTATTCACGGTAAAGTGAGCACTTTTGAGACCCCAGTTAATTTCTCCTTTCAGTCATGTTTTATCCTTTAACCGCCTTTTCGAAAATATATAGCCGTGTAGGTAATAAACATAGTGTGTATATTCTACCACTCCAAGAAGTTAACTTCTAGGAATGAAATAAATAATATTTATTGACTATTATTCGAAATGAGAGGGCTTTGAAAAGTGCTCTCTTTACCGTGAATGGCCTGTATACATTTTGAAGCAGAAAACATGGTGAGCCGTAAGTATATGCTAAACCAATGGGAGCGGAAACTTTAGGATATATGAATACGTAAACATATAAATACGGCTTAGGTGTCTACATTGATTTCGGAGGGTGATAAACGCCCTTGAAAGCAGAGAGTGCAAATGTGTTATGCAACGATAAATTGGAAATTACTTGTGACTAAGCGACGGAATGTAGCACACAAACAAGTTTTTACAAAAAGGTAACCAAAGAAAACGTTGTTTCAGAGAGAACACCGCTTCATACATTAATATAGTGGTTGGCACCTTCCTACAGCTTAGATCTTTGTAACCTCCTGCTGTAGCAATTTGACACGACGTGTTGTTAATTAGCATGTAAAAATAAATAGAATAGTTTGCCCAGGTTGTATCCGTTCATCACGTAATCACGAATGATACCTCAGAAATCACATGTTAAATTGTAAAGCAGATAAAAAGAGTGCCCTGGGTGGTAGGCAGCCTGCAGATCTGTCGTGCGTGACGTGCATCCGACAACCTGCCCGTGATCTTGTCCCATTGCAACTGGTTATTGTGCCAGACTTTGAACGACTGAGAAGTCGCAAGTGCATTTCATTGGTTCCTGTTATCGTTCCAAAATGGCTGATAGGTTGCCACCCTGCTGTCATTGTGTTGGTAGGTTGTACAGTAACAGTTCTTCAACTTCGGCTTGAATTGTTTGTTGCGCACAACGTTAAACTATGGGACAAAATACGAATTTTGAAATCCGGCATACTCCAGTAACGATAATGTTTTGTGATCCTTCTTTTTTTTTTTTGCTCGGAGATCTCTGTAAGAGGTTGCGCAAAAAAAAAAACGTGATGTACTCGTTCTTGAGGAGAGGTTATGTAGTGACTTGAAGGTGACTAACGTGGTCCGGGCGATCAGTGTGGATTCTATTTATTACGAAACCATAATGGTAATAACGTTAGAGGCAAAGCAGCAAGTTTGGGGCAATTGGAGTACGCGTGTGTAGCCACTGGCATTAGGCATAGTTTATGATGTCGGGGGTGGCTCTAAGCGATACTTCTTACATACTTGCTTAGAATTAGATATATTTGCCGCACTCACAGTAAGGGTAAGTTTCACTTTCACAAGTTTAAATAATTTTTTGGGGACATAAACTTTTCTCTGCAAGACTTAAATATTAACCAGTAGGAAATTAAAGTCGTTCGGTAAATTAAGCTTTCATGTACCCACCTCTAATGACGTTTATCAATGTATGGAAAGGAGATCTAGTAGCTGCTAATATCGTAGTTATAATATATAACATTATAAATCCAGGCCATACTTGAAGGAAGGATATTCTGCTGAATTTAATATTGATAGCAAACATGCATTGCGTAACTTCTCATCCAGAGATTTCCTAACATGCAAGGAAAAATTAAAAAACAAATAGGTTGCATGGCAATTGAAAAAAAATGTCGTAAACATCTTCAATTATAATCAAAGTATTTAACCTATACACTGTATGGTAATAATACCACACATCAAGCTGCAGACATAGGAATGTTTAGTACAGGCTATTCACGGTAAATTGAGCACTTTTGAAAGTCCTGCTTAAGATCTAATTGTATACATGTTGTATGTTCTTCCGCCTTATGTAAATTTAATATTGTCATGGTACTCATCACTTTATTCTTGCGTAGGTCAAGTGGAACTGTGAAATGATTAGAAAAGTAAATATTGTACAAATCTACACATTTTTACACTTTGATGCATATAAAAAAAACAGAAAGCTAGAGAAATAAATTAAGTTATGGTAAATAGTTACCTAACAATTTCAATCGACGTTAATACATGGAACTACTTTGCCCTCCATTGTTACCAACTTTACTGAGCACATGTCTTTCAGTGCGACGGTCAAAATGTATGCATGTAGGGGCAGTGACTTTTTTCTAAGGTTTATTTCAAAAGTGCTCACTTTATCGCTACTATACAAGGTTGTGGACTTCTCTATGCATTTGACTGTTTCCTAAGCAAATGTAGGAAGGCAGCAATGAATGTATAAGGGAAAAAATTACCATTCCCACTTTCTCACTATAGGCTATTCACGGTAAAGTGAGCACTTTTGAAAGCTCTCTCATTTTTAATAATATTCAATATATATATTCTATTCTAGCCTAAGAAGTTAACTTCAGAGTGCAGAGGAATATAAACAGTGTGTGTATCACTTACATGGCAATATTTATGGTTCAAATGGTTCAAATAAAAAAAGTAACTAGGGCCTCAAAAGTGCTCACTTTACCGTGAGCAGCCTATAGGCGTGTACACGGGTATGGTAAATTTACGAATAATTTCTTGGAGTGTAGAAAGAAATATTGTTCTCAATCTCGTACTCACACGAGAGACCTACATCCCCGCCATACGTATTCCAGCCGCCAACCCGGTAAAGTATATTTTCGGGGAAGATTTATACGAGGCGGGCGTGCCGGAAGCGTAACGGGCGCTACGTGAGAAGGGAGAAGGTTCGACTATGATCGCCGCACCGCCATCAATGGCCACGTGTTTTAAAAAATGTAACCTCTTCTCCTTCCTTCCTTCACCATTCTACCTCCGGCGGTACTTAACTTCGCCCTCCGCGCGAACTGATCCCTTGCGACACTTCGCCCTTAGTGTGTGCGCGCACGCGATATTTTTTTTTTTTTAAGAAAACCCCCGTTAACTGCGGTAAACTGCCGGGGCCATCGTCAGGTGTCTCACGCGGCTTCAATTATTTACAGGGTTAAGTTCGTATTAACGCGCGCTGTATAAATTCCCACTCCCGGCCCGGTTACATCATAATCGCTTCAGCCCTTGGGATATTCTAAAGCAGCGGAAGGAACTGCAATCAACTTTGCTAAGGCGTTAAGGGGATTCAAGATTTAAAGGCTGTTTACGATCAATTGAGCACTTTTGAAATCAACCTTTGAAAAAAAAAAAGTTACTCCCTGTGCTTGCATATATTTTACCGGGCGCACTGAGTGACGTGCGCCCAGTAAAGTTGTTAACGGTGGATAGAAAGTAGTTCCACATCTTAACATCGAATAAAAAATGTTAGGCAAACATTTGTGATAAGATAACTTATTTCTATTGCTTTCTGTTTTTCTTAATGCATCAAAGCGTAAAAATGAACAGATTTAAAAATACTTAGGTTTCTAATAATTTCACAGCTTCGCAATGTTAATTTTACATAAGGCGAATTAATACACAACGTGCAAACAAGTAGATCTAAAGCAGGGCTTTCAAAAGTGCTCATTTTACCGTGAACAGCCTACAGAATTATTTTCAACATTTTTAGCATGTATCTGCCTTTCCCGTTGTAATTTTAAAAAATATCCGTCTGGGAGCAGTGAAATAATCAAAGAAAATGGAATAAAATTTGAAACGAATTATAGGAATTTCATTTCGTATAAATATTTAAATGATACTGTTATGATGGCGTGTGCGAGCCTTGCCTCGACGGCCCGCCTGAACACGGTCTCAGAACTTCATATTAAACCAGGACGCCAGGAATTGCAATAACTTTTTTGCGGAAAGCACAACTACAGACACCCACATCCACCCCCCCCCCTCCCTTTTCACCAAATCCCGCCGGCCAGCAATCGGTGACGACTTACCAAACAACTCGCCGATGTATGCCAGCACAAGGCAGGGCGTTGTTGTCTTTCCTAACCCGGCCATCACCAAGGGAAGTGCGCAGAATGGGTGTATCCGATCGCAGCTATCTGATCCACTAGAACAGCCTCTGGGGACATGTTTAAGGTGGGGACATCACAATTGCTTTAACATAGTAGTGGCGTGAGTAATCGATCGTAATAATGTAATTCGAGTTAATATCGCTTCACTTAAGCTCCCCTGAGTGAGTAATATTACCGTTCTATGTTATTGTATGTTCCTCGTGTCTAAACAAACACCCTCATTCACAACGGCGCTCTACCATATCATCACTTGTCGTTTAGCTGCGCCCTAACCCACTCTTGTGCGGAGTAACTGTACGAAAATAACTCATTAAGTTACTGCTCAAAATAAACCTACAGGTTATGAGAATGCAATGAGGAATTTATTGGAAGTTTGCAATAGAGCATGCCCGTATTACGATTTTAACTTTTAAGATAGTTAAGAGGTAAGCACTCGCCGCTGTCAAACTACCTGTCAGATCTCGCTAGGAATATTAATATGCCACCACGAAACCTAGACTCTCATGCAGTCTCAACATCCGACACCACGTGGCTCACATGTTCAAACACCAGCCAAACTGCACGTGTGGGTGACCTTCATTGGTTCGAATACAGAGCACGTTCATTTGTTAACCGTCGTCTGAACAGGTTTCTCCGCTACAGAAGGAGAGGTGTTAAATGAAAGTGTGCCAGAATACGAGAGCTGTACAACATGTTAAAAAAACGCGGCTATTATTCACGGTATTTTTTTTTATGCGTAGCGAAAGAATTTTATGTAGCACAAGCCGCAACGACGTCTACCGAAATATCTCACCCCTCAAAAATATGTTGCGCTACTTCCATGGGTGAAATCATTAACACTTCTAGTCACAGGCAAGTTTAGAATTTTGGTCAGTGTAACAAATGAACATTTTGCTAGGAGCAGTATTTTTATCGTTGTAACTATTCCCAACACATCGAAACCAAGGGAATAATTACAAAGGGATGGCTATAACTGCAGGTATCCGTGAATGCGAAAATTGAGCAATGACGCGTAAACATTTCAGCAGACTCCAAACTGTCGAAATGACAGGTTTCACTCGCCAAGGTCGAATAATTAATGATGAAATAATAAACAAATTAGAGACAGGGAAAAGAGGTAACATGGCGAGATATCTGCCCCCGTTATCAAATTTCACGTCCAGTTGACATATTTGTCATCCTCGCCAAAATGTGGTCGAGTCAACAGTTGGAGTTTTAACAATCGGGAACCCAAAGTCCAGAAAAGTAGTCGCTGAAAGTTTTCTCGCGACATTCGTGTTTTCGTTGACCAGATATCCTATCGCTCCACCGAATTGGTTTGAATTCACTCCACGGTAACTGAAAGATATATTTGCTATGCGTCCTTCGTCTACACAGCTGCTAACTGATTCTGGACCAAGCTTCTTTCTGCCCGCTGTTACAAACAACACACTGCATCTACTTGAGTGTCTGTCATGGTTGGGGGTCACTTACTTTGTAATTCATTAACTTAATCAATAGCCCTGCAACAAACAAAATAAATGTGGCTGTATATCAAGCAATTAATAATGAACGACAAAATAATAACACGTTGAAAACCCCCAATACAACATGTTAAGGCTTCTAACTCTAAATGGTGGCTGTCACGTACATTTCCCAGTAAATTCTTCAAGTTTTGTTTTTTAAGAAAAACTCTATACAACAAAGAATTTCCAAGAATTAAAAGATTTTTAATTACAACATAAAAGGAATCCAGATCTCTGTAACTCAAAAATGGCAAAACTCTATAATTTATGGCGGCCCAGGCCAAAACATTCCCTCATTTCAATTTGTACATTTATCGTTAAAAGCGTTTTTTTTTTTAATGTGGACGTGCCTAGATTTTGAAACTCATCACCTCTCCTTCACAGAGAAGAACAAATTGAAAATGGAATACACGAAAAAAAAAAATAATAATAATAAACCGTGATTTCGGGCATGCAATTAACAAAAAGCATTTGAGAAATCTTCGTTCTGCGACTTATTTAAAGCAGAATTCACGGACACTTGACTATCAAGTAGACTTTGTTGGTTAGTGATATTTTGCTCGTGCCTCATGAAACATGGATGTACTAGCACTGGCCTGGACGCGCGTGTGTATTTATGGCGAATATGCCAGCTCCCTAGCAAACTACACGAAGCGACGAAAATTCGGTGGCGTATGTTTGGCTACCTCACCGAACGCAAATGTTTTGCCTCGACCACGCCACGAACTAAACACACGTCTGTAATTTCAGCAGGCGTGTTGTTGCGTGCCACTGACGCACTGTGGCGAATAGCTGGGTTTGTTCTCAGCCCGTAGCATTCTGCTTGTCTCCGCCTTAAATCTGAGATATGCACACGTATTTGTAAAGAGGAATCCTGCCTTGTTTCCATAAATATGCGTGGAAACCACGACTGCATAGTTTATTCAAGTAACAAGCCACTTACACCTGTTAACTTGTTGGTCGTAATAAGCAGATCCTGGCCATATATAGTACTAGCGTTCTGCTCACGACTTCGCCTGCCCGTACTACACGAAGCGGATTCTAAATTTCATTACTGAAGGACGTCTTTACACGACACATTACACTCTAAATTCGAATCAGTGGGAAACCACTGATTCCCAGTGGAATTCAACTACTTTAATCAGTGAAAATGGCTCCACTTAGAATCAGTGGAAAACCACTGATTGTTTAAGTGAAAAAATTTCCCTGATTGAATTAGCGACGTGAAATAATTTTACTGGTTGAATAAGTGACGGCCGATTGCAGTGGCAAATTAAATATTGGTTTAGTGGAATGTAGGCAAATAATTACGTGAAATAAATAAATTTACGGTATTTGACTATTTATATTGTGCAATTTACCATAATTGAACTCACGCCTTTAGGCCGTTGCTTTGCCATCTAAGCTACCAAGCCAAGCTGAAACATAATACGAAAATATATGTGTTATATTATTGCTGCGAAATCGTGTAGTTAGAAGTATGCTCACACTTTTCATTTTCGGTTTGATTTTTATCGTTAGTATTTTTAAAGGGAATAGTATACACGAGTGCACTCTCTTTGCCACATTAAATGCATTTTAAACCTTCCAACAGTACGCTGTAAAGATTACATGGAAACGAAAGACGTAAAAACGGAATGAAATGCTGTGTATTCATGTTACCTCGTAAAATGGTGTTTTGTAAGACGAAACACATTTTAGAAAGTGTTTTGTATTAGAATTATTCTTTTATTCGTTGTTACTTCACTTGATACAAATTGTTTAACGGCCATTTTTAAACGATTTTCAACGGCCATTTTTACGCGCAATTCCAATGATCCATCAGTCAAAAATAATTAGAGACGGAGCAAGTTGCTCAGATGTTTCACTGATCCATCAGTCAAAAAATAAACTACTGAGAAAAAATCGGAAAAAATTACTGACGAATCAATGGGAAATGTCACTGAGTCAAACAGTGAAGGAAATATGGAATTTTTTTCACTGTTTCATCAGTTAAATTCACTGAAGTGACAGTTGTATCAGTCAGATACATTTGACTGATTGAAACAGTGAAATCCTCACTGATTCAGATTTAGGAAGTTGTCAGGGGAGCCTACACTGGGTTCTCCCTTGAATCTCTCTCTGCCACCTATGACGACATTCGTTGCCTTATGTTACGCTGACGTGAAGGCGCCTGTAATTTACGTTGTCGCCTGAACACGCCTTCTTGTATAAGGTCGAGCACAAATCGGCTTTATAACACTTACGCCCGGTTGCACCATTAACAGCCCTGGACCAAGATAATAAGATCATGGTTCAAAGGTGATCTTCAGTTTGATCCGAGTGCAATGTACGAGTGTTGCACCAACGCGAACGGCGGAGTTCTGATAATAGATCACATGTTCTCGGTTCAAAACTAGGATTGAGACGAAATACTGTTTGTCATTGGCTCTCATTTCGTGACTTCATGATTCAGTTGTTTATTTTGAAGTTCGGAGACAGTTAATAAATTTTTGTAGACATTATATTTTAAGAATAGGATTTTTTACTATATAATATATTTCAATACACTGAAAAGACGCTATTTCAGTTGGTTTCTTTGATTGGAAACACTTCGCACACATTATATCGTTATTTTTAAGAGCAATATTATTGAATGAAGTAGTGTACATAGAAGAAAAATAATCGTTGTACGAACTTTGCTGAATAATATGCAAGTGTGTACAGTGTTGTTTTGAATTCCCAGAAATAAAATCGTACTTAGCGCTATCTGTTGGCATATTTTCAAACTATATCTGTCGGCTACGGATGCTCTTTCGTGAGCAATAAATTCGACGTGAGATTTAGCTCATGCGGAAAATTAGGACAGTTTCTGATAATGGCTTTTCCAGTTTTCCGTTTTGTTTGATAGTAGGGAAAAACATGAATTTCGTTTTATCAGTACAAAACATTAATACCGTCTTTAATTCACTAAATGCATTACATCTTAAGCCTTTGCGAAATTTCTCAATTTACATTTTACAGCAGTAAAAACCACAGAATCCAATTTTAAACGATTTAAATATTACCAAGTTTATTTCTAGTAAATGCAAATATTTTACGGTGCTTTTATATTCACATAAACTACATTCAACACAAACATTTCTTCTTCTCTGTTCACTTTATAAATCTATAATAAAATGTATGTTTAAGTGCCAAACAGAGCTTAAATACGGAATATTTTAATGTTTTTGTCATTTTAAAACAAAATTGCTTTTCAATACAACTTTGACATGTTAAAATTAATCACTCGTATGTACTTGATCCGAGATCATTCTCCTGAACCGCTAAAAGGCACGGTCCCAGACGAGGTTCAAATTGATCTCAGTTCGGCGCGCAGATCGCAGTGGCGCAACAGCCAAATGCGCTGAACCGGTATATGAACCTAGATCATTGCCGAACCTCAATGGTGCAGCCGAGCATTAGCAAAACAAACCTCGAGGAGGAATATCAGTCTCTTTAATTCGAAAGGTTATAAGCTATTCACGGTAAAGTGAGCACTTTTAAAAGCCCTTTCATAAGCAATAATAGTCAATAGATATATTTTATTTCAGGCTTAGACGTTAATTCCGAGTGCGGTGGAGTATACACACTATATTTATTACATACATTGCAATATTTATTTGGAAATGTGGTTAAAGACTAAACTATAGCTTAACGGAAAAAGTAACTGGTGTCTCAGAAGTGCTCACTTTATCGTGAACACCCTATAGTCCGATTGAATGAGTTTTATGTGCGTTATGAAAAATTGATCCTCCCCACTGCCGCTTATATAGGCCTACAGGGATGACTGTGGCCTCAGTTAAATCTTGTTGGCACTCCTTCGTGTGGAGTGCAGTGCTATTGTAGTGTTCTGGCAGTTACATTAATGGAGCCCCAACAATGAGGAGAGAGCTTGTGTGGCGATAGGCCAGGAAGGTAGACAATATTGATGAATTTCACTGCATAATCTACTTTTACAATTATGTTCACTTTGTGCAATTATATGCCCAATGTTTTAAAGTAAAGCGCATAAAGATATTTTAACGGGAAGTCTTCGAAAACACATGTGAACCTTTTCGTCCCCTATGGGGTTATATTTCAAAAAAATCTTGAGATAGATTCTAAATCTTTATAAAGGCAGCCTTGGAGCAGCAAAGATAATAGTAATATCTTGTTCCCCTAATGCTCTATCGTGGAGTCCTCGGAAAATAAATTGTACCCCTTTTAAACATCTTAAGAGTTCAATTTTGAAATATCGTGAAGTTAACTAGGTTATTTTTGGTATATGCTCCATTTTGAAGTAAAGAAGACAACGATACCTCGTCGAGTTAATAAGCTATTAAGAAATCATCGAAAACATATTGTATCCCTTTTGACCCTCTTCCGAAAAATCCTTTCTTAGCGGATGCCTGCAAACTTAACCCATCATTTTGCGTCCAGCGGTTTGGGCTGTGCGTTATCGGTTGAGTGAGTCAGTTAGTCGGAAACTTAATATTATAGAGTTTATATAACATGTTACTTTAAATAGTGAGCATATGATTTTTAGCAGACCACAACACCTGCAAATTTGATAATACTGAAAGGATTTCTCCTGACTCCTGTTTTCTCAATGCATAAGAATAATATTGGGAAAACTGTTAAAATGTATGCTTCTCTAATAATTTCAATTGTATTTGACCGACGCAAGAACACATTGATTCGGGCCACGGCTATGTTAATTTCACACATGGTGGAAGAATACACAGTGAGCATACAAGTATATAAAATTACTTAGTAATACCGTGAATATACTGTACTACCTGGTGCACGTTCCAGGGGTGATTTATTCTAGCCACCGGCTGGCGGCGTACGGTTAGAGTGTATGGGTTGTTCACAGTAAACTGAGCACTTTTGAAAGCCCTGCTTAAGATCTACTTGTACGAAAATTGTGTATTCTTTGGCCCGACGTAAAATTAACATTGCCATGGGCCTCATCACTTTATCCACGAGTCCGTGAAGTGAAATTGTGAAAATATTAGAGAAGTAAATAATTTACAAATATTATCATTTCTACACTTCGATGCATTAAGAAAGCAGAATGTGAAAAGAACAATTTGACTAACCACAAATGGTTACCTAACACTTTTTATTCGACGTTAAGATATGAAACTACTTTGCCTTCATCGTCACTCAACGCACCCGATTAAATATATGCAGACAGGGGCAGTTACTTTTTTCTAAGGTTTATTTCAAAAGTGCTGACTTCATCGTAAACATCCTTCAATGAGGAACGAAAAGCCGGCTTGCAACAACATTATTTTTATACTGGACTCGTACCCTTGAAACACAGAGCAGGCCGAACCTTGAGAGATGGCCGGCTGTATCTATCTGTTGCAGAATCTCCAAGCCTTCTCGGTAGCGGCCAATCAGACCGTGTCTCAATTGGCCTAGAGAGTGCTACCACGTGTTCGCGCTCTCGAGACCACGTCATTACGACGTCAGAGAGGACGCTCTCTGGTCGACTCAAATCGTCGGACAGAGGGGGCCCGCGGTGGCTGGGCGGTTAGCCTGCTCTCGCCATCCGGGGTTCCCATCCCCGTCGGGCCACTCCCGGATTTCCGCAGGAGTAGATAGTGCCGGAAGATACCTCTGGTCGGCGGGTTTTTCTCGCTGATCTCCCTCCCCCCCCCCCTCAACGACACCCTTGCATTCCGGCGTTGCTCCATGCTCACCTCGCTTTATCTTTGTTCGTTCTCAACCTTTCGAGCTTTCGGGCCGCCTAAATCTCTTCACTCACTCGCCCGCTCGCTCGGAGAGAGCGCGAAAGAACGAGAGCACAGAGAGAGCACGAAGTCGTATACTCGCTGGTGCTCCCTCTCTCTGTGAGCGTGCGCAATATTTGTTTACATTATTTCCGTGATTAAGTAAGGATATAGCAACTTTCTGAGCGCAAACCACGCCACATTTTAATTGTGAGTAATTTCTCCCGTTTGAATCAACGAAATCATTTAACACGTATTTATAAAAATTTATTAATACGGATTTTTGAATGTGTCTCGTATTTTTGTCACCTTCCTGCAACATGGCGGTAATATAGAAAACAAAAATAATAATATTTTGGAAGCTAATAATTATTTTGGTAGTTTTATAAATATTTGTGAAATATTTTGAACACATAAACAATTATTTTCAATAGCCATGACAACGATTATAGCTTTACATGATTCTCCCTTATTTCGGCATTAGCTGTCTGCGTGACGTAGAGAAATGTGCGTGTTTCAATATTTAAGAGTAATCTTCCCCAGCCATATTGGATTCTTGGTATTCCTAGCTGTTTGTTTTTAAAAAAGAACATTCGGAAGGTATATACAACTATAGACAACTATAGTCTGTTCGCGGTTTCTTCACAATTTTCGAATCAAACCTTTGAAAAATCACCCCATGTATGATCTGTTTGGTTGACTGATAAATATGTAATTTAGGCTATTACAAGCGTTTTATATTTATGTTTACATAAAGGTACTTTATTTTTGGTTAATTTAATTTTTACTTACATTTTTTCTACAAATTTGAATATTTAATTTATGTGTAATAAAAATAATAACAGGGAGAAGATAGGTGTGTTGGTAATGCCTAGTAAAAAATAGTCCTTACGCAAAATATTATTACACTGAGTGTACACATATGCGGTACACTGTAAAAATATCACATTTAACTCAATCGTGTAATTTAGGAGTATGTCTTTACATGTAAAATTTGAATAAGAGAAAACTATATTAAGCATTTCTTTAAATACTTGATGGAGAAAGACTGCACATTAACAAATAATTTAATGGAATGCAAATAATTTGAAGACAAAAATTAGATTGGAATAAAAATGATTCTGACTGTGAGATACTTTAGAAATCTAATGCACTACATCCTTCCTTACAAAACATGTTTTACAATGGGGAAAAAATAAAAAAAATAGCTACATGTTATCACTGTTTGAAAATATGTTGTTGAAAGTAAATGTTCTTCATAACTGACAAAATATTTTAAGAAATTTGATTTTCTTGGCTATCAGACAGCAGAACATTAATGAGTATCTTACTTCTAAAAAAACTGAGTTAAACGGGAACCCTCATGGCCACAGAACAAAATCATAGCAAAATTAATTTAGGGAGCTTGCAGAAAAAGATGACTATTATTACGACCTTTCATACCAGGATCGAAGTCGACGGCGACAAACAGTCCCATCCTTCAGTAACACAAGAGGTAGCGACAGCAGCAATATTCGTGCACATCTCGTCTCTCTATAGCTTTCTATGACAGCAACAATCAGCAAATCAGGCGACAATCCATATCTTCACATAATAAAATGTCCTCTGGAATGTCTTCTTCCGGAAAAGACCAAAGATCTTATCTTTGGGTACAAATAAAACTTAATACAATATATTTAGTAGCACAGAGAAACAAAAATATTTTTTTAAGAGCACAGCAATATCTATGAAATTACTTCAAAACAATTTAAATAAACAAAAAATTTATTAAAACTTTGGAAGACTACCCTAACGTTAAAATTACAGTATTTGTATTTCAATTGTAGCTAACTAGTCTAGCAGTTTAAAACATGCGTTAAATTTTAGAAAAATTTTGAATAGAGGAAAATGTTATTCACAATATTATGACTAAACCTGCCAGATACTCTGGCATCTCGACGGTGTTATGGTATTGAAACACTACTGGGGCACTGTTACTCGTCGAAATCAAAAACGTCTTAAATTTTTGACAACCGCGAGTTAGTTTCTTCAACAGTTCGGTCTGTTCCTGCTACGGAATGGACAGTTCCTTTTACCGGACAACTTTTGGAACTTTCTCCATTGCACCCGTAAGAACATAAACTGCAATGAAATTAACACAATATTCTTGCGTTTATCCACAATTCAGATTTCTCTCTCTCTCTCTCTCTCTCTCTCTCTCTCTCTCTCTCTCTCTCTCTCTCTCTCTCTCTCTCTCTCTCACACACACACACACACACACACACACACACTCTCAATTCGACCAGAGAAATATTTGAAACACATGTAAAAACCTGTACTGTCCCTAATGTTTGCGCTCCTATGTAATTAATATAATACAATTCACATTGGCATCAGTTCTCTACAAAAATGAATTGCTATGCGTAACTAAACTCTTACATATGCTGTCATTTAGTGGGCGCGAATCTCGGTTGAGACGTAAATGTATTATTTCCATTTCTTTTAATTTAAGATGCATGCTGTTGTTTATTTCAACCCTGACTAGCTGAAGTGCATGACTTAGAGGTTATTTCTGAAATAATATAAAATAAAATATTAATAGTAGTGTAATACAGTGTCATTTTATGGTGTAATAGAGATAAAGGAGTATTGCTCAACATGTTACGAGTTTAAATAAAAAGTAGGGGAGTTTTCACTAACGCATGTAGCCATGTAAATTTCTAAGAAAAAAACTAATCAAAAAAGAAGATATGAAAACAAAACGTCTCCGTATTTTTTAATGTTATTCGTAAGCAAAACTCACTCAGCCATATTGAGCAGTTTTTTAAATAAAACATTTTCAACTCAATCAGGACGTTTGGCGACCCGAGTTAACGGCATAGAGAATTCGTTTATTTCGTGGCAATACTGGGCATTTGCCAGCTCAAACGAATGTAGGTTCATCGCGTGGTCCGTGTAGTGTTTGACTTTCACCAGTGGGAATTGAGGGCGCCCGGGATACAAACAACGGCGGGACGGCCACCGGCAATAGGGAACAGGAAAGGAATGTGTGAAGTTGGCAGACGTTCAAACAGTCGCTCTCCGCGGCAGGGTAGCCAACTTGTTAGCCAATAGTCAGCTTGCGTGAGGTTTCAAGGAGGGGAGGATTGGCAAAAAGGGCTTCGCTGTGCGTGCACTTTGGGGCGGGAGTGTGGATAGCGAGCGAACAATACGATATTACAACCCAATAGGGTTGGAGGAATGTTAATATTCAAGAATTTTATTTCCACATACGCCTTACACAAATACAATTGCTGTACTGTTGAAGTTGCTTACGTGTCCAAAGAAAATATCTTAAACAAATTGTCTATAAAATAAGCATTTACAACTTCAACGCTATAAAAAATAAAGACTGTTCCCTTTTGAAATCAACCTTAGAAAAACGTCACTGCCTCTACCTGCATATATTTTAACGGGCGCAATAAGTGACATGTGTCCAATAAGGTTGGTAACGACGGAGGAGAAAGTAGTTCCATTTATTAACGTCAAACAAAAACTTTGTGATAATTTAAATTATTTCCCTCGCTTTCGGTATTTTTCAATGCATGAAAATGTAAAATTAGCACTTTTTTTTTTACAATATATACTTTTCTAATAATTTCTCAGTTTCACTTCACCGACGCATGAATAAAGTGATGAAATCCGTCACAATGTTAATTTTACATGAGGCGGAAGAACACACAACGTGTATAAAAATAGATCTTAAGCAGGGCTTTCAAAAGTGCTCATTTTACCGCGAATAGCCTCTACATTAAGTGGTTTGTTACATGAATATTAAGACCTCAAATGTTTGTATGATCACTCTTTTGAGATGATAGGGTGAAAGGTTTTTTTTTTTTTCTATTGTAGGCGTGTATGTCAATTGTCATCTAAAATCACAGTAAATAGCTACACCTCACAGAAAATCTTCGTGTGTATCCTGGTTGCAGGTGCAACGTAACTTCGGGAATAACTAGGTGGGATAAGCGTCATAAACAACCACAATCCTTGACAGCCATGGTAAGTCCATTCGTACCGCCACCAGGCAAGTGGAATTGCCTCCTCTGACTCAACACGAGGTTCTTAACAAGAACCATTGACTATACGAGTACAAAGAGCAAAGGTTGAAATAGAGCAACTGCCTATGGAGCACTGCACCCGACTGTACGACAGGTGAAGAACTCATTAAAAAATAATACAGACACCATAAAAATTGTCAGAAAAGTGGAATTTATGCTATATATGAAAGAAAAATGTATGTGTTTTGCAAAACTATGAACTATTTTACTAAAATATACTTTTTAAATGTAAAAAAATTCGATTAAAATAGAATGTATTTTAACCAATTTTAAGCGCATTTCCATTCTGGATGCTTCGGAAAGCAGAATTTCCAAGAAAATCTTTGTCAAGAAATGCCGTCATAATATTTACTGTGGTCATGCGTAATAAAATCGCAGTAATAATTTATCATATCAGTTTAATAATTAACTTCATTTACATCAGTTTCAGCCAAAAAAAAAAAATTGTGACTAATAGACGCGGGTAAAAATATTTATAAAAATGGTTTCCTACATTATTATTACAATTTTCTTATACATAATCATAGTAAACATTGTAATGATATTCCATGACAAAAATTTTCTTGCAAATCTATCTTTCTGAAGTATCCAGAATGGAAATGTGCTTAAATTTTGTTAAAAATACACACTATTTTAATCGACTATTTTTTGAATTTCAAAAGTATACTTTAGTAAAATATTTTATAATGTTGAATAATATATACATTCCTCTTTCATATACACCATAAATCACATTTTTCTGACAATTTTTATGGTGTCTGTACTACTTTTTTTATGAGTTCATCACATTCTATAGTTGGGTGCAGTATTCCATAGGCAGTTGCTTTACTTCTACTTTAACCCGATGATGACCCACTCCACAAAGCTTTTGCTGTTGACATGTTGGCTCGAAATGACATCGAGGAAGGATTCTTGGATTTTTTGTTATCTTGCAAGATCAAACCTGTAGTGTAATACGTAGCGTTCTTGCCTTCCATTCAGAGGATGCGGATTCGATCCTCACCTCCGGTCATTTTTCAATATTCCAGGTGGTCACTGGGCCTGGCTTACCTTCATACTGCGGAAGGTGATGGGAAACTATCGCAGTATACGCTTTCTTGTCACCTTCATGGGGAGGGAAGGGGGGGTCAACGGCATCTCCCATCGTCACGACACTCTTGGGGTAACAGTCTAACATCGAGCTGCCAGCTCACCATCACGTAAAAATCCGTAAATTATTCTTACGTAGTTATAAATTTGTAGACACTCGAAGGCTCTTCATAACACGCTCACACTCATGTGACATTACAACATTTCACGACGCACCTTCCAGCTTCTTCTGAAATGTGAGAAACTCCGCAGCTGAAGCAGTAAAATCTTACAATCTTTTTAAATCCACAACAAAAGATTTTTTTGTTGGAAAACGGCCCATGCGCCTGATAAACGCAGCTTACCACTTCCCACCACCAGTCCTTGGAACTGAGCCATTCGTGTCGGAGTCAAACGGTTTTAAAATGCACCCAGTTTAGTTGTGGGAGCACCAGCTCTCAGCCTGAAGATATCGCTTCTGGTAACATACGAGACCATTTTAGATCGTGTTATATCGTACAATTGATGCCTTTAGGACGCGCATAGGCCCTTCTCGTTTCTCCAAAATTTTCACTTTTTTTTTGTGATAACGTGTGTAATCATTCTTTGTAGTGCATGTAACATGCCATTGATGCCTTCCTATGAAATTTTAAGTGGTCACTGTAATAGAGATTGTGTTATTTGCAGATTTTAACCATTTGTGCCACTTAGCTCCTAATTGCATTAATCATTATTTAAAAAATTAGACATTATTTCTCGTACCTTCTTTTAAATCTGTAACCCAATAGATAATTGGTTAGTACAATTTGAGTTGAGTTTAGGCAGGTTAGGTTAGATTGCGTTAGGTTAGGTTAGGTTAGGTTAGGTTAAGTTGGATTAGGTCACGTTAGGTTAAGTTAATTACATTTTTACTATCGCACTGATTCCTACACTGTTAAAAAAAAAAACTTCATTTACGGAAAAGTTCGGGTAAAAATTTGTTCACAAGTGTCCGTAAACTCTCCGTAAAATTACGGACACATTGATTTTCGGAAACGGACTCTCCGTAAATTTCACGGAATCTCTCCATTAATTTCCAAGTTAGTTTTCTGTACTTTCGGTTTAAAATAAAGAAAGATAATGAAAATGTCTTGTAATTTTCGTTATGCGGGTGTTCTACCGTGTATAAAAAAGTCAAAATATTTTGTACTTAAGCGAGGTTTGAACCCGAATCAAACTATTCGCCTACAACTATCACTTGATAACTGTGGTATAACTTTTATATTTATATCGAAAAACAAAAGCAAACATTCAGTTTCTAATGAATTTAGTGTATTTCTAGTGTTGCCAAGTGTCAAAAACGCCCGGTGCTATTTTTTAATGTTTACAAGAATATGTCATAGTTGCATGGATAACCTTAACTGCCGCAGACACGATAATATTCTTGTTACAGTGGCGAAGAAAGCTCCGTGTAGAATCGGCATTGTTCGTCCCCGTAACTCGAAGCCAAAGGGAATACGGAGACTTTCCGTATTTTGTATTTACGGACTTAACTCTGTTTTTCGTCATTACGGATTGCCTTTCCGTATATACACTGTACTGTTCCGTAAAAAATTCCGTAAATATACGGACATTTTTAACAGTGTACCACATTTAGTCATTTCGACACCAAAGCATCCACCGTTCACAAAAGTCCAGATTTTGTGTGTCTTGGTTACAACACGTCAATACTCAGTAAACTACGAAACTTTATGACGTGGTGTACAATTCTTTTTCCCGATCTTGGCTGATACAAAGCCACTTGCATTGAAGTGGCAGAATTTTTGTTACTACAAAATCTCATCAAGTCAAGTGCCTGAACAAGCGAGGTACAGGTTCCTAATTCTGTTGACGTAAAAACTCGTAAACGGAGAACGATAGGGCATCCCGTTGTTTAGATACAAGTTGTTGGTATTTTGTTGTTCCTGGGACGTTTTGATTTGTGGAGTTACCGGGTTTTTCATAACAGCGATGACGTAGTTTCGGCGTCAGGCCGCAGGGTAATTTATTGAAAGCCTCCACGGTAAACAGTGTGTGAAGGAATGTGACGGTATGTGAACGCCCTGTATTGTGGCGTGGCCTCAACAGCTAGGCTCTCTGACGGCGGAAGCGAAGCGAATCGCAATGGAGAAAGCACGTAACACTATGTCGGAGAAATGGGATAACCCAGAGAAAACTCACAGACCGAATCTAACGTCCGCCCCGCCACCTACATTCGGAAATCCGAGTTTTTACCCCGCTGATAGTCCCAAGATTAGTTGGTCGTCGTGGTGGTAGGGTGTATGTTACCTACATTAAAAAATAGTTTGATATATTTATATATAGTTAGTTATTCCATCCTTCCAAATAACATCTTTGTACATTTGTAATTTCATATATTATAGAATATTGAACTTGATGCTGTCCGTCATTGCGGCCGTACATCTGTTAGTTTTTTTTTATAAAGTTTTATTACATGTTTGCACAAGCGTATACATGACCAGAATTTCAAGTAGGCCTAAAAGCGTAACTACAAATTTCCCGAAATTAACAGGGCACCTTGACCCCAGTATTTTAAACAAACCATAATCAAAGTGGGTCTAACTATGGTTGTGTTTCTGATTCAGCGTTACAACTTCTAGCCTATTAAATAAGGTAATCTTGTATCCCCATTGGTGGCAATAAAGGGAAAAAGTACAACTTGTCATACAATGTTTACCGGTTTATTTCCTTTAAGTAACCAGTTTAAATTCTATAGAGAAATCCTTCTTTAAAGCAGACAGCAAACTAAAGACAGTTATCACATTTTCGTGGCTAGAAGTTTCAAAGGGAAATTATTCAATGCCAGCCATCATTTCAACTTACGATTAATGAGCAACTAGTCATTAGTAATGACATTAAAAGCGCGTCATTACCACAGTTCCTCCCTTCTTCTAACATTTTCGTACGTAAATGTACTACGAAAAACGGAAACGTAAACATTAAACTTTAAGTTGTTTGTACAGATGTACGCTTGGAAATCTGAATGAATTTCGGAAATAATGGATTTTCGTAGTGAGCATCCTGTTGACAAACTGGTTTGTGCTCGGCTGGCAGGCAAGAGTCTACGGGTTGAAAATTCTGGCGTATTATTTCGTGCTTATAACGTGTCCTCTTAAAAGCTTTTAAAAGTATGGGAAGTTTTGTCTCATAAGTTAGTTGGACGAGGTACTGCGCAAAAAAAAATAATAAAAAGAAAAATTTAAAAAGTTTAATCTGACAGTGTTTGTTTCGTACTTAGCTTGAGTGGAAATTTTCATCCCATGAACGTGGGCTGGTTACGTGAGCATAAATATTATGCAAATATAGTTTTTTGACTTTATTTTCTTTCGATCCTGAGCCACACATTTCTCGCATTCTGAACCTGAAATATCGAACATGGAGCCAAATCCGTGGCGTTAAAAATGGCTTCAATTGAAATCAGTTGAAGCTTACGGGCCGTCAAAGTGGCTAAATTTCGCTGATTCGAATATCGATTCGTGGCGTTATAGAATTGTGAATACTGTCTGTTCACGATAAAGTGAGCACTTTTGGAATCAACCTTGGAAAAAAAATTCACTGCCCCTAACTACATATATTTCAACACCCGTACTGAGTGAAATGCGCCCAGTAAAGTTGGTAACGACGAACGGAAAGTAGATCCATATATAAACTTCGAATAAAAAGTGCTAAAGTAACCATTTGTGATTACTTAAATTATTAATTTAGCTTTCTGTTTTTTTAATGCATCAAAGTGTAAAAATAAGCATATTTGTAAAATACTTACTTGTCTAATAAATCCACAGTTTCACTTGACCGACGCACGAATGAAGTGATTATGCCCATGGAAATGTTAATTTAACACACGTCGGAAGAATACAAAATGTTCACACAAGTAGATCTTAGGCAGGGCTTTCAAAAGTGACCGTTTTACAGTGAAAAACCTATACTTATGAAGATGTTATGTTTAAGGCATTACAAAGCGGTTTAAATACATGATACGCCTCTATTAACGAAGCACGTATTAATTTTAAGTCGTGAAACGATTGCTGTTTTATTTTCTACTGTATATATTTTGTGCTCAACTTCGTGTAGGCCATCGTAGTAACTAGTAGAGTTGTCATATTGTAAACGCGTGACGTTCTGTTGGGAGTACAACCCCACCAACCTCCAAAATTATTTATCGATTACGAATTCAATGTATTTGATTAATATCGTTACAAATAATTTGTGTGTAAATTATTGCATACGAAATTATAAGAAGTCTCCATCTCCAGAAATAAGAACGAACGCCACCAAGCGACACTGACTTCCCGTTATTTCTAATGATTGGTCAGCCTGCAACAATATCCTAGCTGGCTTTCAGCGACTAGTATTTCACTGTCTGCGATCACTGATTCAAGTCTAGAGTATAATTGACGTTTCATTGAACTTTGCAGCAAGAGAATTACTGTCGGTTGTTGGAAAAAAAAACATTTCTCGAGGATAAATACACCTACAAGGGCTGTAAAATATTGCTATATTTAGTGTATGTATTTGGTGCAAATTACATCAGTTTTATTCATCAAGTTCACTATTATGCAACCATTTTGATGGCACCTTGTGAATAAAGTCACTCCCGTAATTAGACGTATCTTAATTATACACGCTTAAAAATTGTATTTTTGGTAAAATATTAATTCTTAAGCAACACAGTAACCATGGTAAAAATTAAATATAACGCCGTCTTCTCTAAGACTTTCAGTTAAATGATTTGAATTTTCTTAAAAGATTAATTATAAAATATACTGGATTAAGTGTGTTATCAAATATTTTCAATTCATGTTACTTGTATCGTTTACGATGTTACATAGATGAAAAAAGTTATGGTTAATTTCACATAGTATTAAATCTTACGGTGTGCTTGTCCGAAACTCTAAAGCTCAAGAATATAGTTTGTATAAATGTGGTACCTTTCCTTTCATCTGTATTCATGATCAAAATAGACTTTTTACATATTATAAGTCTATTGATTACAGTGAAGAATGCTTATTCCTGAGGATATAAAATGAAGTTGGCTGACAGAAATTAACACAAATTTCAAAAGACAATTCAAACATTTTTAACACGAGATAAAAACAGACGAAAACGGTTAGTGTTCAAATAAATGCCCTACTTATTAGGAATCCTTTTCGACATTATGAGCGGCTTCATACTATCGTTGTTTTTTCCGCAACGAAAGTTACAGAGTTTGGCATTGGCACAGTAAGCAGCGTATTTACCTTCTACAACAAACTGTACACAAGACGGAATATTTCACTACTCGCGGCGGTTCGGTTAAATAACTGCCTTATGGAATATATAATCCGGTTGTACTCTACCACCTATTTACGCTATTACCAAGTAATACTTCTTTCCTGTGCTGAAATTAATTCTTATTTGTGTCTTCTTATTACAAAGTACTGGCTTGCTTTTTAATGCAACTTGCCCTTAATAACATTTTGTAATAGAACTAAAAGCTACAAGGTTTTAAATTCAGCGACACTTCTCAGTTAACACACGCTGTATTACGAAAAATTACGTAAAGTTTATTTTCTAAATTGATTCAAATAACTATTGTAATTGCCATACTTTTTGTAAAGTAAATAGTTCAAATTCTGTGAATATATTGCTGTCAAAACTCAACTTGTTTTTACATAACGGCACATTGTCTGACTTACAAGTTCAAATTACGCACTATCGCAACTGATAACAACATCCTGTTACGTGCAACAGACACACAAGTGCAGACGTGGTGGCCAACATAAACTTTTGATCCACTAACATAATAAACATAATTACTCCTTACGGGCATGTTAAAGGGATCACATCGTCGAGTGGTCAAGAGGGGGGAATGAATTTAACCCTTCTTGCATGTCATTTATCAATTTAATGTTATTAATTTACATTTATGTATACCATGTTGGACGTTTCCTTAAGGATGCTCCATACATGTCGCTATTAATTTTAATAATAAGATTTTTGAAGGGTCCACTTTTTTAGTATCTAGTGTAATGTCCTATATCACTCCATATATTTAATACCATATAACAATTTTCAAATATCCCCCCCCCCCCTCAATACACCCTCTTTTAAATGTAAAGGAAAGAATTATAACAAAAGAATTATAACAGTACCTACATTTTGTACCTACAAAACATTGATTTGTAGAAAAATACATAACACATAATAATGGATTGAAAAACAATTCTACATGACCAAGAATATGCATGTCACCATTAGTACTAACTAATTTCCGATGCAAACCAAATCTGATCACCAAGTCCCATCTTCATACATCTTCTTACATGAATACATAGACGAATTACAAAAAACACTAATTACAGCAGTATTGTCTGCCTTGCCCTCATGAACTGGAAAAGTCTTCCAACAGATTATCCTCTTTGGATCAATCTCACTAATCTCCTTTGGTACAGGCTCCTTCTCGACATGAGACCTTCTGAAGAAACACATTCCCAACAAACTACTACCAGCTTTAGCAGTTATTCCTTGAAGACCAAAATGGTATAAAAAAGACAACAAAATATAAGTCTCTTCTATATCAAGGATATTAACTGTCCAAGACCTATCATCTTTATTGACGTTCTTAGTAAAATACACAATATTACGATAAACCTTCCTAGGGTAATAGCCAGAAGAATGAATGCGTGTCCGATACATGTCAGGATGAAATCTGAAAAAAAGACAATAAAAACTGTTAAGTATCGTAAAAGTTAATATAATAATCAAAAAGGAATTAAAATGTTAATACAACACATACATGCCTCAAAACAAGGTAATAATACAAAAAATCCGAAAACAGAAAAAGTTCAGGATCAGCTCGCACCTACTACTTCAACCTACTCGCTCGGCATTTAACATGCTACTGTGCCAACTCCGCGGCAGGGACTCGTATCTTTAATACTACTGCTACATGCTGGGTTCTTATCACCGTATGTATTCTTGGTAATTGGTCTTTTTTTCTGCGATCATAAAAATTGTTATTTAGCATCAGTTTAGGGATAAGCACAAAATCTTAAGCCATACTTGTTTAAGTGTAACAATAAATTATTTATTTCATCACTACAAATTCTAAGAAAATTATTTCATTACTGTGACAAAAATATACTCACCTTATTATTTGTCATCTTGATCTCTAACAAATTCTTACCGAAAAATAGGGATATAATAACTTGTGTATAAAAAAACGTGACTGCAGATTTACGGACGTCCATTTTAGTAACGACTTTGTCAGAGTGACACCACGACGTAAATACTCTTTGCATTAGAAGAAGATACAAATATATTTGCGCCTGTAACTACATCTACACTATTCTCATTCACTCACTACAGTAAGTCTCTCTTGGTAGAGAAGTGTAAAACAAATTTAAATGCACTTATGTCACTTATAATCCTACATTGCTTGTATATAAGTACTGTGGTATTCAGGCATAGAGTACAGCCAAGTAGTTTTCCTCCATGCTTTGTGATGTAACAAAATTTTCATAGAAAACAATTGTAGCATACGTGTAACGAACTGACATCTGTTGTTTAAACTTTTTTTGCGTGGGTAGTTTTGCTACTTTTGAAAATTAGCCTCTGTTTAGTAGGTTAGATAACATTTTTAGGAGGATGGGAAGGTGGAAAAAATGTAAAAAAAAATGTTGTTTTTTCTAAAACTCTGAACTCTCGGATAATTATATAATTAAAAAAAGTTTTTATCTTTAATGTGCATGCGACATAATACATACAAGCACATATACCTTCTTACAGATTTTGTCTTCAAAAGTGACAAAATATGTTATAACTAGAAATTATTTGGTGTTTTTTAATTGCGGACACAAAATATGCAATTAGAAACACATTTTATATTATTATTATGTACCCTATTTTAATTCAATGCCACTCGCATATATACAAAACAAATCTGCATTTCAAAAATATAACAAATGTCTGCTCGATTTTAACACTTATTTTGTATATTTTTTTCTTTACCAACGGCTTTTATGAAATCTATATTAAATAAAATAGAATAATAAAAGAACTGCAAAACGTTCTGTTCACCTACATTTAAGTTTAATGAGGGTTTTTTTTTTTTTTTTTTTTCATGCAAGCGTGGTATGTATAGTTTACGTACGCCTATTTACTGCCAACAGAATAACTTGTTTCACATACCCGAAAGGTACATCAAAATTGTTTTCTAGTTGTTCTGTTCGCTACCGTGAATCGGCGATGACCACTTATAGTATAAGATTGACATAACTTTGAATAATAACGCGATGATGCTCGTTCACATAAAGAAAAAGGATAGCACAGTGGTGAGCTGCGAATAAATAATATAGTCACGCCGGCCTAAGAACGGGCTTGGCCCCGCCTACCCAAGTGAAAGAGAGAGGCTGAACGACTTGCAAAGCACCAACCACAGGTGTAGCTGGCAGGCAGGCGGACGAATCTGCAGGCATTACCTCCCACCCACCGCACCACCCTCGACCAATTGTTTCCGTTCCCGGGGAGAAAATGGCACGACATTGTCAGAGCTCCCAAGTCCTAAGTTACAGCGGCGCTGTAGTCTGTTTGCGGTTTCTTCACATTTATTAGAATCAAACCTTTGAAAAATCACCCCATGTATGACGTGTTTGCTTATTTCCTAAATACGCAATGTATCACAGCCGGTTTATACTTCTATTAAAAGAAATTTATTTTTCGTATAATTGAAGTTTTATCTATGTTTCATTTAAAAATTATAATATACGATTTATAATAAATACGTATAATAATAACAGCGAGAAAACATGTGTTTTGGTAGCTCCTAGTATTAACTAGTTCTCATGGAAGATACTATTACAACTAGGTCCGTACAAATTCGGTGTGATTTCATTTGGTGTAATTTTAAAAACTTGGTTAAGCTTAGTTTGCACGAGGCGGAGGAATATCCTGGAAGTAGAACTTAAGCAGGGCTTCAGAAAAGTGTGAAGTAACCGTGAATGGATTATACTATAGTGTGTATAGCTTATTCATTCAAACATTATTTTTTTAACCAGATGCGTATATTTGTAGCCGTAATCACACTTCGGAAAAATAAATGGGGAAACGGTGTTGAAATATTTGATTCATTGGAAAATTGCATGTCATTGAGTTGAAACTAGCTGTGATTTAATCAAATCACGCTGTTTGCGACTGCATGCATGGAGAGTTAACAGCTACTTAAATCGTATTCCGAGTAATCAAGTGATTTCTTGTGTTAATTAACTAGTGGCAATATCCCATATGACTATTTGCTCTGTTTTATGGACGATCCGTGTGTGATCATGTTCACATGTAATAAGTCAAATAAATGTATATCCTCAGGAGTCGGGGTTTAATAAAATAGTATTTTATGCACGTAGATGAAATTGTCCAGCACTTATCAGCACTCAAGGTTATTACGGGTTTTTTTTTTGATAACGAAAGAATAGAAAACTGATAAATGTAAAGTAGATATGTAATGTTGCATCTGTGTTCAATATTGATGAAATGGGTTTCATTACACTGTTTAGATAAATACGTCGAATAAAAAATGGGGCGTGGCTGTGTTAGGGACATGTGGATATCACTGGATTGAGTTTGATGCTCTTTCCAAGCTTACACGACTTATGTATTTCGACTTGGCTTTTTGACGAGTATAGGCTGACATTGTGTTAAATTTTCTTAGTTTTTTTTACATCAAACTCGTACAATTTCACCATAACCCCGCCACACAATCGTTCTATACACGCAATCGATTGATCTTGACGGGAGCTGTCGATTGAAACTTACAATAGCGTTGTAGATCCTCCTAGTCAAAAGTTATACTACGCGGAAATTATGAGACGCGACGAAACAAACTCAAAATTGCGCCCCCACCCCCCCCCCCCTTTTTTTCCACACTGCGCGCGATGCTTCGCAGCCCTCACTCAACGTTAAATATTTTTTTGATTCTTTGGTAATCGAGTGGTGTAACTGTATTTTTAATGTAGACAATAGATTCGGAGCTGCAATGCTGTATCCCCCGATTTTGTAATCACCGGATTTTCTCGATTGACTTCCACTATGGTCGCACATTTAAAGACGTATTCTCGTCAAAACTTAATATTACGCGAATGGGGGCATATGTGTGTCATTACCGTATAGACTGATAACAACGCACCACTGCATTACTACATATCAGTATGTATGCAAGGAGTTTTAGAATCACATGAGCTTCGGTTAGAAACGTATTCTCGCATGTAGACGATTGCGCCAATTCCGATCGCCTTCGTGTTATGCGACCTGTTCTGCGCGCTAGTACCTAAAGCTGCGGATTCCCGGCGTTGTTCAAATTAAATTACATAATACTAAATGATTTTTGCTAACATATTGCTACTAGGATATTTTGTATATATTAGTCCATAGATGATGCGGTTTGAATTTCGCAACGTTATTCAAAAACACCTTGCGTAATGTGTTTATATAGGCTCTTCCCGCTAAAGCGGGCACTTTTTAAGGCCCTTATAAACTTTTCCTTTGATCGTATTTCCATCTTTCTGCTGCTTTTTAAAACAAACATTGCAATGTGACCAATAAACGTAATGTATACATTTCACCGCCATCATAATTTAATACCCGAGGCTGCAATAAGATATATTTATTAGCGGTTAATGTCTGTTGGGAGGACCTTAAAAAGTGCTCACTTTATCGTGAACAGCCTATACAAATACGTATTCTAGGTTTACTTATTGTTCATACATACAACATAAAATCAGCACGTGGAAAACGTCTAGTGTAATTTCGTGCGTATAAGTGCAGGAGTATGAATCTATACAAAACATACAAGTAGCTACTTTACGAAATTAGGGCTATAACCGAAAATGCTATTGTCGTGAGATATGAACACTGATACACCAGGATATTTGTCGGCCTGAAAAGTATAGTCGAACACTGCGCTTTAATAGATATTCGAAGCTCTAATCACTCATTCGCATCATACCGCAAACCCTCCTACTCCACGACTGTCGTGTTCGTTGCAGCTAGAGATGTTCAATGCCATTGGTTTACACGGTGGATTATTTCGTGACTCGCATAGTCTGGGTTTCCTCGATCGAAATCCTGAGCCAAACACGCTAGCCTTGGTGTGGTACGCGGCAGTAAACATAAATAATGTTGGAGGATGAACGAAACCATACAAAACGTTTTCGTTCTCGAAGATGTTTTCTTCGCTCGACAAATCGGTAGTTATGGTATCATTTCATTCGGTCATTGGTGCCATCGTACTACGCTGGACATTACTACTTCTCTTCCCCCCGCTTTTGCTACACCGGCATCCAAGTCGTGGCTATGTTCTACCCCCTCAATAAGAAATAGGTGTTCCAAAGAAGACGCGTTTCAGCTGGCAGTTTAACGAGAAATACGATGTATTTGTGCGTTAAAGTTCGTGTTTGTGTGGAAGTGATTCGCACTTTACCGGTGCGCGATCTCCAGTGATGTCTATGATAGTAAATTACGAGCTAAATATACACTATTGTGTCGAAAACGACGGACACAGCTTACATAATGTGCAGTAAGTCACATACGAAGGAGGAAATAACACCGTGTGTAGTACGACCGATTCATCTCCCCCCCCCCCCCCCCCACCCGCGTGATCACCCTCCAAAGGTAGGAGGACTTGCTATGGTAGACGGAGTATGCAAAAAAAAAAATGGTCTATTGGCGGTTTCTCCACACTTTCTGAATCACACCTTTCGAAAATTACCCCATGTGTGACGTGTTCAGTTGTTTCCGAGATATGTCCTGTTTCGCAAAATTTCTTTACTTATGTCAACACAAAACTACTTTATTTTTAGTTAAATTGAACTTTTACTAACATATTATCTATAAATTGTAATACTTTGTACCTACGCTTTAGATTTGAATAAGTGAGAATTTCACTGTTTCAATCAGTCAAATTTTCCGACTGATTCAACAGTCACTTCAGTGAATTTAACTGATGAATCAGAGAAAAAATTTCAGATTTTCTTTCACTTACTGATTCAGTGATTTTTACAGTGATTCAACAGTTGCTTTTTTCGATGGTTTGCATTTTTGACTGATTGGTCAGCTACAGAGCGTGTAAAATTGACCGCCAAACAACGTTTGATAATGGCCGTTAAACAACATGTATCAAGTGAAATAACAACGCATACTCTAGCTAAACCAATATCAAATACTTTTCTAAATATATTTCGTCTTTCAAAACATTATTTTATGAGGTAATATGAACATTGGGCCTATCATTCAATTTTTACCTCTTTCATTTAGTTTTCATGTAATCATCACAGAGCTATGTTTGAAGGTTTGAACTGCATATCAAGTGGTGTAGGGTGTGCACTCATACATACAATTAGTTTTAACATTCCTAATGCTACCAATTAAACCAATAATGAAAAGTAAGGGCATAGAATTGAAACGTTAAAAATTTCGTCAACCACTATAACATAAAATACTTTCCTCGCGTACTGGAATTTTGACTTCGTAGCTCTGATGGTAAGGTAACGGCGTTATAACGAATTGAAGAGGTTGTATTGGTTCAATCCCAGATACACCCGAAAAATTTTTTACGTGTTTAAATCACGGTAAATTGCGCAATATAAATAGTAATCTGTCGTAAATATGTTAATTTCATGTAATTATTTGGGTAAATTCAATAAAAACAATATTAAATTTGCCACTGCAGTCGGCCGTCAATTACCAATCGGTGTAATTACTTCACGTCACTAATTCAATCAGCGAAAATTTTCTACTGAAACAATCAAGGTTTTCTACTGATGCTAAGTGAAACCATTCTCACTTATTTGAGTAGTTGAATTGCACTAAGAATCAGTTTTTTTTTTTTTTTTCCCCACTAATTCGAATTAATAGTGTAGAATTGAATAGTTCTCATGCAAAATATTATTACACAGCGTGCGCACGAATGAGGTACGACGTCACATTGGTGTAATTTTTCGAGACTAGGTTAATCTTTGTTTTCATTGGGCGGAGGAATTTCATGGCAGTGGAGAGCAGCAGTAGGGTTTCAGAAAAGTCGGAAGTAACCGCGAACAGCTTGTAGTTACACTGCCCAGCTTGTGTACCACGGGCATCGACGCAGCGCCCAGCATACGCCTTCCGAGGGACAATCTCGCCCTCTCAAATACGCCGTGTTTGGGGGGTGCCCACAGAAACACTCGTGCAGGCGTCGAAACGTCTTTTTTTTTTTTCGCACGGGCGTCGTCGATTCGGAAATGTGTGATCGCGCGCAAACGTTTCGCCGCCACACGTTTACAACCAGAGCGCCCACAGGTTGGGATCGTGTCTTTCGTTTCTCGGCACGGGTCTATTCCATTTCTCTATTAGCACACGCACCTGGCAATACAGCACATCCGCCACTATTACGTTACGTGGAAACACAAACGAGTCTGCTCGGCACACTACTGTGGCGTACTTGACCGCCGTCTGCGTCTGGAATGCATACTCCGTCCACCATAGAAAGTTCGTATTTTTGACGCTCGAATACACGGAGGGGTAGCTGAATCGGCCAAATTTTTGTTAAACTTTTGTCCTTCCTATATTTACGTGTTACTCATCCTGTAGGCAGTGACCATTTTATTTAAAAATAATAATGTATATAAATTGTACCTGTACATGTATATATATATGTGTATACACACACATGTACAGGTACACTTTATATGTGATTGTGCCCCCCCCCCCCGGGAAAAGAACGGTGCGATAATTTTTCCATGCAAAAGCGCGCAACAAACATTCATCTTTGGCCTGCCTCTGGTACACTCTGAGATCTCACCAGGGAGCTATGAACCCATATTTCGATATTTATGATCTTTATGCCTGTTCACTACACCACTGACAAAAGGGGTTGCCTCGTCAGAAAAAAAAGCAGCACGTTTGAGATATCCATTATCGCCCTCGATACGTGATAACATTTCGACTGCAATGTCAAGCCGACACGCGGCGTCATTGGGTAACAAAGCCTGAACAATTTGCGCTTTGTATACACCGAGCAATGGACGTTTGTGTAAGATCTCATGAAGATAACTTTATGGCGTCTGTAATTCGCGTGCGGTCCTACGCACTAACTTCTTCGGACTTCGCGCAAAAGGCTGTCCCACTGCTTCCACTCTTTCAGCTGAGGTTGTTTGGTGGGCCAGTTCTCGGTAAGTCAGCAACATGTGCTATGACCTTGAACTCGTCATACCAGCACTTAATGCCCTTGACATCGGGCGGAATCTTTCTATACGTTGCCTGAAAGTTCCTCTGCATTGTTATTAGTTACCGGTTCCAAAGGACACACTGATATTTTTCCGGATTTCTGAACATGTCCGGTTTCTTGGACACTGTACCTGCTACACTACAACCACGTTACTGAAACTTGCAACAAAATACTTGGTTAGTTGGCCAGCATTTTGGCACCAGTTTCATATCTCTATCTTACAAGGAGGGTATATAAATAAAGTTTGTATTCAGGGAAATGCTCTTCGGACACCTGTATTATCAGTTCTGTACATACGAAACGTATCTTTTCTTAGTATCTGCCTATTTAAATCTTCAAATTTAAGTTAAATAAGCTATTTCTAACTGAGCAAGCCACTTTAAATGGACAGCTGTTGCATTACTTTCCGCATCAAATTAATGTCCACTAAAAATAATTTTCGGCCCATTTTAATCTACTTTCTTCTACACTATTTTTTTACACAGATACGATCTTCAGGAATTAATCATGTTTATTGTCATCATTGTCAACAATAAACACTTGAAGTTATTAGAAACCTTTTTATGCGTTAAGAGCAGCGTTACAATTTCTTCTGCCTTCATTATGAGTAATAGCACTCCAATGTATAGTAAGGAAAGTATTTTAGACGTATATGTTTCTTTCTGGCATTGTTAATAAACCAGGCAAACTGCGTGAATTCATTAAGAACTAAATTTATTTTAAAAATTTTAATCAAGTAATCGTGACATCAGTACTTTACTTGTGGGGGAAAAAAAAAATTGGAAATCCGAAACCAAGTTTGTGGTTTCTGCATTTTCGCCATGCAATTTTTTTGTATAAACGAGCACATTTTTTGGCATGCAACCATACAAAACCGTAAGATTGTGCTTAAGAGATGCTAGGATTCAGAATTTCAGGGACACAAGAGAAATGTTTGTTACGTGAAAGAATTTGTATTTTGTACCTCCATTTACAGCTTCGGTAGGGGAGGGACGTAAAATCAAATCCATTTCGTAATTGTATTTCTAGTTCCGCAGCGCCTGGAGTCATAAGTAAGAGAAAGTTTATTTTCGGATTCTGGTTAAGTGTTTGCTGTCATCTCCCTCTAACTTCCCCCCCCCCCCCCCGGTCAGTACTCACCTTCCGAAGTTCTTATGAAAAGCGTTTTTGCGACTGTTTCCAATTTCACCCCTAGGAGTGCGCATCAAAGGAGAACCCTGAGGATTTTTAATTTTAATCTCTTTTCAGCCCCAGGGAAATAAATAACTTCTAACTCTGTGAACTCCCACTGCGCCAAAAAGTTGTTTAAAATATAACATTACGATACAATTTAGCACTTTCCTTCACTGGCACTTGAGCGAAGGTCTCTAAGTTGTTATAATTAGCGTACCTGCTGATGCGTGAATTGACATAATTAGTAAGCAGTTATTTAAATTTTAAAAAAAAGAAGGAAATATCCGGCATTTCCAAATACGCTCAATGTTTTGCTGTAGAATATATCTAATTTTGATACATTTGAGACTTTTGGGTCTTGTCGATATTTACCTACGGATATGCGTTTTCTACCTTCATTTTGAAGCTGCAATTTTTAAGAAAAACTTGTTACAGGGTCAAAAACTTATTCACTTACATTGCACATTACACTTCAAATATTTTATAGCATTCAATGAAAGAAAATTTGTCGAAACGCAATGGCATACACTCAAGGTTAAACGGTTTTTTTTTTTTTTTTTTGCTGAATTATAATTCCGACTTCTTGTGTTTATTTTTACGAGACATGTTTGACGCTCAGTCTGTGTCGAAACGAAAATATTCTAGGAATATATCACGTTATCTTTCATTATTTTAAACATGTTATATAGCACTGTCATTCTGGTTAAATAAAGTATATCTCATGGGTGAATATATGTCAATTAACAATTTAGATTATGGTAAAATTTTAGCTATTAATGGTCCGAAAATAGGGTTGAAAGTAGTCCACGAACTTTAGATGAAGCGATGGCCATAATGTTACACTTCGGAATACTTAGAATTTAAAACATATCAGTCGTAACCTTAATAATCAGCTGAGGATGAAGGTATTATTACTCCCGGTAGGAATAGTGGCTGCATACAACAGGAAAAGGTGTAATGTGGCCATGGACGAACTTTGTATCAGTTTCAGGTCACGACCTGGTTATGCTACCTATTCCTGCCATATAAACTGGAGTCTTTCCGTGCATCAGCATAGCTATTAATATTCTGTCTCGTTTCTCTGTAACGCCAAAAATACTAACAAATGAATATTTTATATGACTATATTCGAAGTTTACCATTAAGCTTAATAAAATATTTGAAACTGTTAAATGTTTTGTATTCGCCTACCTTCAGTATAAGCTTGAAAAAGACATCATACTTTTTGATGGTCAAACTAGCGTTCTTCGGAATTCTCAAAATTTTGACGCAGCGAGAATCGATAAAATTATTAAATGTCTCATTTTAAACTGTTCGATATAGTTTATCGAAAATTTTCTTCACCGCTAGTAATTTTTTCTTCTTGTAACATTTATTGCACTGTAACCAGAACACATTAACAAATGAATGTTAATTAAAACTGTTATAAACAATTGGAAATAATTTATTCTTGCCATTTATATCCGATTTGGTAGCGCGCTTCGTCAAATAATTGCGGAGTGTAAATTATTTTTAACTATGATACCGTCTCATAAAACAAGTTTCTATGCTGACTGTACGCTATGTTTTTATACCAAATAAATGTGAATCCAACCGAAAAATTCTGGGCTTGATGACCAGGCTTCGTATAAAATAAGTAAACTCTGTTCACGATAAAGTGAGCACTTTTGAAATCAACCCTAGAAAAAAAAACCACTGCCCCTGCCTCCATATACTTAAACGGGCGCACTGAGTGACATGCAACCAGTCAGGTTGGTAACGAAGGATGGAAAGTAGTTCTTTATGTTACCGTCCAATTAAAATTGTTAAGTAACCATTTGTAATAATTTAAATTATTTCTTTCCCTTTCTGTTTTTTTTTTTTTATAATTTATTGAAGTGTAGAACTTAGGAGATGTGTAAAATGTTTACTTTTCTAATATTGTCACAGTTTCACTTGACCGGCGCATGAATAAAGTGATGACGCTCATGGCAATGTTAATTTTACATAAGACGGAACAGTACACAACGTGCATACAAGTAGATCTTAAGCAAGGCTTTCAAATGTGCTCATCTTACCGTGAACAGCCTATAGTATATTTTTAACGAGGCAGCATGTGTGCGATATTTTTAAGTATGAAACATTGTTAGTACCGAAATTCTCGTATTTTTGAGCAGTCTCTGTTTGTATTTTCCCTCGAACTATGAATTTCTGTGATATTAAATTTGATGACCTCGAACTGAACAGGTGCCACGATGGCTAAGCGGTTAAACTGCTCGCTTCCCAACAAGGCAAACAGGGTTCAATCACAAGTGGGGGGCCATGCCGGACGATGCCGTTGGTCGGCGGGTTTTCTCGGTGATTCCCCGTTTCCCCCACCCCTCCATTCCGGTGCGGCTCCATGCTCACCTCAATCACCCTCATCGGCTCTCAAAGACCTCGGTGTTAAGAGCCGCCCAAATCTCTTCACTCGAACCGAACACTAAAAACTTCCTCGTCAGTATCTTCTTCGGTGTAAGGATATCGATACCGTTAGTGGTTGTCGTTCGTAAACGGTGCCAGAGCGTCAAGAAACCATGTTTTTTATAATCTATACTAATAGCTCTCACTGAGAAAAAAAAAGGTTTTGTTTAATGAAAGAAAGTTATTTTGTCGCAATAAAATTGTTTGCATAGGGGTAGTAAAAAGTTTATTTGTTGAAACCAAAGACTTTTATCTTTACCTGGGGGTGGGTGACCTTGACCTGAAGGTGACCTCATAGTTGAACTAATCTCGAAGCAGAAAAAATCAATAAAATGTCCAAACATTCGGAAAAATCACATTAAAAATGTGGAAATTACATTACTTAACCCGAGCGCAATATTCGAAATACATGAACTTGGCCTTATCCCTAGGCGAATAATTCCGAAAAATCGACAAAAAAAATTACACAAATTCGTAATATTATAGTAGAAACAAGGGAGAAAAAATTTGTTAATGATGACGAACGCAATATTATATTCTCTAGGCCTTGACATCCGATGACTAGAACCCCCCAAAAAAACTATGAAAATCGCCAAAAATGTACTAAAAAATACATATTTAAAAATTTCGGGGAAATTTTGTTATTAACCACGATTACGACATTCGATTTCCATGACCTTTACTATAAATCTGCAAATCCTTAAACCTGAAAAAAAAAAACATAAAATCGTAAAATAATTTTTTAAATTCTTAATAGTTTTTTTATTTGAATGTATTTAATAAAAATTGAAGAGTTATAAACATTAACACATTGCGTGGTAAATCGCTAAACTACTTGGCGTTTCCTAGCATCGCGGTTGTAATAGACCCGCTTGCATCCTCCTGATGGTTTCCCGAAATATCTCCAGGTGAAGCTTGTTTCACAATACAGCGATATGACCACCAGAAAAAACTCTAATTAATTATATCTCGGGAACAACCCAACCAATTATCGCCAAGTTTCACAAACAAATAATAGTTCAACGGAAACCTCGTCGTAAACATAAATGGATAATCAGGCGCTTACTTCATAAATAGTAGCTGCAAGCATATGATATGTTAAAATGCCTTATCTTCTGAACTATCTGATATAATACAAACAAACCTGAACCTTATCTACTAGCTATAACTATTGCGAATCTTAATTTATAATGTTTTAACATATCCGAGGCACTACGGTTCTCGGCCAATCACCATAAAATATGGAAAAAACTTCGTTTTAATTAGACGTTTCTTTTAATACTGTGATTGCACTGTATCAGACTGAGGATCTCATCATAGGTATTTTAAGGTATGTACAGAGCGGTAGACTAATTCAGTGTAGGCTTATCTGTAACTACTGTTTGCTTATATTGTATTTTTTAACGTCCCCAACTTCCTTAAGTTCTATGTTTGAAGGTTTAACAGGGGAGAGCTTACAGACTAGCTTATAAACTAAATTAACATTCATACCTTGCCCGGGATTTGAACACAGAGCCTCCCGCATCCCAGATCGGTGGCGCGCCAACTGACTGCGCCACGGGAGGTCGACAGTTTAATTGTAATTTTAATACTTGTTATGAACGAATTTATAAGGACAAAATAATCAGAAGTTAACCAACTGCTAATTTTATTCTGTGTAGAATGTTGTGATGCTCGTATGACGAAGAAGTACTCTTGTGGTTCCGATTCAACTTAAATCATTGTTTTTTGCAGAGCAGTGAGATGAAACCCTAACTTTTACATTTTAGTAGGCATATCTATACTAATATAATAAAGATATCATGTGAGTTTGTTTATATGTAGCGGCTAATCACAGAAACTAAAGGCACGATTCTTATAATTTTTTCGCTGTCAGGAAGCTACATTCATCGAGATGGGCATAGGCTATGTTTAATTTTTTTTTTAATTCATTGAGAAATTTTTTAATTTGTAAACCAAATCGGAGAAAAATGAGCTACTTGCCGCTTTCTAAGCATTATTAAAGATATATTGAAACAGTGTGAGAACAAATTGTGTATCTTAATATTAAAACATTCGCCAGCAGTCACAGGTAGTCACGGATAGTCTTGGGTAGTCACGGGTAGTCGCAGGTAGTCACGGGTAGTCACAGGTAGTCGCGGGTAGTTACGAGTAGTAACGGGTTGTCGCGGGTAATCGCAGGTATTCGTAAGTAGTCACAGGTAGATACAAGTAGTCGCAGGTAGTCACGGTTAGTCGCGGGTAGTCTCAGGTAGTCACAGGTTGCCGTAGGTAGTCGCAAGTAGTCGCAAGTAGTCGCAGGTAGTCGCGGGTAGTCTCAGGTAGTCGCAGATAGTCGCGAGTGGTCTCAGGTAGTCGCAAGTTGTCGCACGTAGTTGCAGTTAGTCGAAGTAGCCGCGGGTAGTCACGGGCAGTCGCAAGTAGTCGCAGTTAGTCCCGGGCAGTCACGGTTAGTCGCGGGTAGTCACGGATAGTAAAACACATATTAACAAAAAACCAACACTAACATGACGATAAATCTATTCCTGATAATAAAGTAAAAATCTTAAAACCATATATAGGTATGTATTTTAATAACTCCAAAAAACCCGAGCGAAGCGACGGCCAGTTGCTGGTTTTTAATAGAGAATAAGTTGAAAAACGAATTCCATTCCAATTTTTTTTACGTATAGTTGTCTAAATGCTTATAATTTATGGCGTACTGAGACACCACTATCTGCATTCCCGCTGTTGCTTTTGACGTTTTACAGAACTTTTGTTGCCCATCATAAACATTAAACATTAAGTTAAACATTTAGTAGAAGTTGTGACCTGCTTTAGTCAGATTTGCGTGATGAATATACTGACTCCAAGTTTTAAAGTGCTTTAATATTAAAAATTTACATTTCACTGCATGGTTTGAAACAATAATTCTTTCATGTAATATGAAAATTAATTCACTTTTGAAATGCTAGGTGGCGTGTTAATATACTGAGTGTTTAAGGGGGTTCCGGGTTGAAAACAACGAGTTCACGCGTGCGAAGTCTCGTCACGTGACGGTTAACGAGGTACAGTCAGAGAGCGGAAATTAAGAAGTTCAATATTTTCTCCTAAGCGCGTGCATTTCAAAAACAAAGCACAGCTCAATTTAAGAAGGGAAGTTATTCAGAGTGGGTAATGTTTCGGCAGCTGTCAGTTATCGCTCTCTGTGGAATATATACACCAAAATTTCCTGCACAGAACGTGAGGAGCTAACAACTTTTTCTGAAAGCGAATTAAATTTTTTTTTCTATGTCTTTAAAGATCTTAATTTTATATTTGCAGTTTGTGATAGTTAATTTTATAGTTGCATAACTTAAGCAAAATAATTTTGCGCACTAAAATACTATGACAATATTTCTCTAGTGATAATTGTCTTGCATTGAATAAATGTTTGAGGTTTTTTTTTTGGGCTACGGCGGAACCCAACATAACTGTACGGCGGATATACCCGTAATACCAGTCTGGTATCACCAAGTAAATATCCGTAGCCAGTTTTTGTTCCAGTGTGAAGCGGTGCTGTAGAAGAAGAAAATGAATTTTATTCATCAAACCAGAACAATTGAGGACGTGTTAGAGAGCTAAGGCTTCTCTTTAATATAATTCCGAAGTCCGAGGTCACTGCACTATACTGGTGCTGCAGTACGTTCCACACCTGAGATGCTTGCTAACTGGGTATAGATAAGTCAGACTATTTCTCTTTAGAGCGGTTGAAAACGTCAATTCATGCACGTCGAAATTCTTCGTTCATATGACGAGGCATAATATTTCAAATGCGATTAGCTCAGATGATATATCTCTAACTATGGAGGCCGCGGTGGTTTAGTGGTTAGGCTACTCGCCTCCGTCTAGCCGAACCGGGTTCGATTCTCGGCGGGGTCGCTCCCGGATTTTCGCATGTGGGAATCGTGCTGGACGATTCCGCTGGTCGGCGGGTTTCCCCGGGGATGTCCCGTTTCCCCCACTCTTTCATTCTGGCGCTGCTTCATACTCACATCGCTTCACACATCGGATTTAAGAGCCGTCCAAATCTTTCCACTCCATTCTAAAGGCTGTTCACGATAAAGTGAGCCCTTTAGAAATGAACCTTAGAAAAACGTCACTGCCTCTGCATGCATATATTTTACCGGGTGCACTGAGTGACATTCGCCCAGTGAAGTTGGTAACGATGGCTGGAAACTAGTTCCATATCTTACGGTAAAAGAAAAAAATTTAGACAACCATTTGATAACTTAAAATTATTTATATCACATTCTGTTTTTTTAGTAATGCACCGAAGTGTAAAAATGAGCAGATTTGTAAAGTATTCACTTTGTTAATAATTTCACAGTTTCCATTTTACCGACGCATTAATAATGCAATGTTAAATTTGCATAAGGCTGTGGAATACAATACATCTATACAAGTAGATACTAAGCAAGGCTTGCAAAAGTGCTCCTTGTAACGTGAACAGCCTATAATTATGTATTACAAATGTACACCTGCGGAATATACAGACCCATAAGCTTGTGTATTATTGATGTGAAATGATCCTTACATCCATCACTGAAGTTAAAAATATGCTAATGCGTGTGTAACTACAAGAACATAGCCATTTTTTAAATTAGCGCCTCTCAACTCAAATTCGGGCTTAAAACTCAGTTTTTTGAAGGGTAAGCTTGAGATAAGAGAAACACTAGAATTATTTTATGTCCCGTGGAAACGCCAAAGGTATGAAAAGAAAAGTATTGTATCTCGTATTGTTTGAAAAATCACTCGTGTAGCACACAGTTGTTCCAAAATGAGATGGGAAATTATGTGAATTTCATGATCAGTCTCTTATAAAAAAATACGTGTTTAAAGAGTATGACATGCTTTTAATAAAAATGTTATACGGTAAATTATTTATCTTCAAAATATACCAACTAATGACGATTATCATTAGAAAAGATCAGGATTTATACATAAATAACCAATGTTTATAATATTAATATATTGAAATAATAAAAATAACGATAGGCCCCACTGTAATAATAATAATATTTACTTTTATCTAAATATTGTAAATTCAGCTAAATATTTATAAATTTAAAACCAAAATAAAATGTTAATGAACTAGTAAAATCTTGAAAAACATTACGTGTTAATGATTTCAATTATAGGGTAGAAAACTATAAAAATTATCATTAGATAAAATTAAGGATTATAGTTAAATTACACAAATGTTCTTTGAGACTACAAGTTAAGTCGAAATCTTTGGCATTATATAAAATATGCCTTGAAATTTGAAATTGCTATTTCTTATAATATATCGGAACAGTAGTAAAAAGATAAGTAATTGTATATAAATTCACAATTATTGTCAAATTATTAAAACAAATCTCCTAATGAAGCAATCACTTTTCTCAACCAGCCATAAAGACATTGGAACTCATATAATTCATATGAGGATTATGAACAGGAATCGCTGGAAATTCCAGTATAAAGATTATTTTTTGGGGTGTAATGTTTAAGTACTCATGTCTTTAATTATAATTCCATATTAAACTAGACATATGTACTTGTTAGTTACACGTGTTGTACGTAGTATCTGTTTATCTTCTCGCAGGACTCCGAACTAATAATAAACGTCAAGTAATTGAGTAACGTATTCACACTTAGCTGATCCGAACAGCAAATTTATGTTAAGATGTCTATAGACATCAACGTGCAAATTAATTCTGCTCAGTTATGTGCATAATTGCGGATTATATTACGGAGCGCTATTGTATAAATGTATTAAAGGGCCACTAGATATTAAGCGCTCTTATTAGCCGAGTGAAATTATGCAACCATTTGCAAACTGGAAAATCACCTTCACTTCTCCAATGGGATCAGACAATTTTTAGCCGTATCATAAATTTGATAGCTAGGTAACATACTTAAAGATTCAGGTATTGATAAATTTGATATGTTTCTAATTTTTATCAAATCAAACTCGATTTTATCTTACAAGTATATTTTTAATTATATTTATTCTTTGGAGTGTAATTTATACTTCGTTGCCGTAGACACTAATTAATTTCAATAACAAATGGAAACGCTTATCACTTATCCTTGTCTACCTAATACACCAAAGAAGAAAGACTTTTAGAGAAATGTTATTTATTTCCTTTATCGTTTCCTTTTCACGTACTCCATTCTTATATCCTCCGAAATCCATAATTCTTGCGGGTTAATATGATATATATGGCCTAATAAAAAAGTAGGCCTACGGGAATACTCGATATTCATAAAGCTTATATGCTTTTAATGTGTGCCATTCTTCCAGTTATCTAGTGCTGGAAACTTTAAATATAAACCGTGAGTTTTAAAACATGTGTGAACCAAAATCTATTTCAATTAATTCCTAATATTATTTTTTCCACTCTTATAGTCTGTTTTAGACACCCAGTTTAGTGAAAATCGGGCATGGGTTTTATGCGAACATTTTCATGAACATGTTCTGTGGTAAAAGTAAAATACGTGTGTATATGCATGTGTGTGTATATATATATATATATATATATATATATATATATATATGTGTGTGTGTGTGTGTGTGTGTGTGTGTGAGCGCTATACTTTAATTTAAAAAAGAAATACTTGTCACAAGAGATTGTTAGTGGTGAAGATATTTTTCATTATGTAATATAATATGGCGACACAGACGCATTTGACAAAAATTTTTACTTGTAATGCAAAACATATTTCAGAAAAAAAAAAAACACTTTCCCTATCACCAGCTAAAGGGATTAGAAGAAATGATACATTTTTATACCACCCTGCATGTTTATTTCTGAGAGTACGCCTAAATATTTTACTTAATAATTACAACAATATTGAAGTAATATTATCGTCGAAACAATAGCAGTTTTCCGAGTAATGTAGATTAATATACAATGCTAATAGAAAGTTGTAGTATTTTAGTCTTTGTAGAGTTACATTTAGGAGGAAGTACTTTATCTACAGAAAATATTGCAAGGATATTTTCAGCAACTTTTCTTTAACGTATTAAGTAAAACCGGCTAGTTATTATTTTTTAAATAATTCGATGTATTGTTCAAAATTTGTGTACAATGTGATAACGTGTACAAAATATGAAGCTCGTGCGTTTATATATACCTTTGTTTTAATTTTCATATTATTTAAATGTTTAAGGATTGTGTTAGCGCAATATGTTGTTTAAGCTCTATACCTAGGCGTAGCGTATTTTCTTTCATTTATGAAAAACCGCACGTTGTTTTAATGTTATTCATAGCTGGCGGCCATACACCGGGGGAATAGTATTTTTGCTCAGACCAGCTCCAAGAATGAATGAGGTACGAGGTGATGTGAGAGCGAAGTAGAGGCGGAACTAAATAAGGGGTGAAAAGGGGGTATATCCGAGAAAACATGATCGTACGTGGATAGTCGCGGGCGAGGCTGCTGCGTATGTGCGTGTGAAAACTACCTACTTCCGAAAATCGTAGGTTGGATTAAACTGGGAAAACACTAATTTCCCTTGCGTAAATTATGTCAGGTTAATGTCAATTACTGTTTAAAAACACGTGTTCGCCCAATTACCTAGGTTGATTTATGGATCTGCTGTTATAATCCATTCACGGTTCCTTCACACTTTTCTCAAGCCCTGCTAAAGTTCTACTCCCAGGATATTCCTCCGCCTCGTGCAAACTAAGCTTAACTATGTCTAGAAAATTGCACCAAATGACAAGGCAGTGAATTCGTGCGCACTCAGTTGTAATAATATCTTGGACGAGAACTATTTGTTATTAGGGGCTACCAACACACACGTTTTCTAGCTGTTTTTATTTATTCATATTTATTATAATTGAAGTATTATAATTTATAATGAAAAGATTGGAGAAACGTCAATTTAACGAAAATAAGGATAATTCTATGTTGGAGGTGTAAAACGACTGTGACACATGGCGGTATTTAGGAAATAACCAAACACGTCATAGATGGGGAGATTTTTCAAAAGTTCGATTTAAAAAAGTGTGGCACCGCGAATAGACTATAGACTGAGATACTACGTTGAATAATGATGGGTGGACATTCGCATTGCAGTAATGTTGACCGCCCACAAAAGTATGCTCCCATAATCACGATCTCTTCGATGCACCGACTCTTGGAAGAGTCCCCCTCCCCTTTTTTTTCTTCTAACATTATTTTAACACATACCTGCGAAATCTTCACCACCCACCCTTCATAATAACCCTATTCCGAAAACTTCCGAGAGGGTGGAGGCGATGAAGGAGCCACGCAAGGAGATTCACTCAGCTTTCCTATCGAGCCCCTTAACAAATCATTACAATGCCTGGTGGCACACACTCACCTATATATTAGCTCTAAAGTAAATAAAAACTTTCAAAACTTCTCCAAATCAGCGGATTTGACTGCAGATAAGTTGAAACTGCTCTACTTTAATCAGTAAAATTATACTGATTATTTCAGTACGTGGTAAGTATTCACTGGTAGAACAGTGATTGCTACTGATTCCTAGTGATCGGAACTGGCCTGACAGTGCAACTTCAGTGCATCCCAGTGATTCGCCACTACATAACATCTCATTACTGGCAATTCAGTAAAACAATTCAGCTGATTGAAATCGCTGATTAAGATTGGGATTGTACAGTTTGCTTATGTTAATATGAACTAAATGAAACAATATATAATTTCATTACAAATCTTACGCCATTGATAGCTACAATTAACGTTGAGCTAAACAACTGTATTCAAAAGTATTAAAGAAAAAGGGATTGCATAGGGATTGCTATAAATATTTTGCCCGCGGGCAAGTGTGTGGAGTCTGGTGGGGCGCTGATTGTATGGCCTCTGGCTACTGACACATAATTCAAAAAGGTTGTATCATAAACCAGTCTCACGAGAAGAAAGAAAGCAAAGCATTGTTGTCCTTTGAAATTGCGTTTATCACTAACATTCGGCCGGCATCCGTTTGTTGGCAGACAATATCACAGTTTGTGTTTTCAACTTAGACGATTGGCTACTGTTTGTGTATGATGTAACGTTTGTTGATTATTATAATTATTCGTAATATAACCAGTAGAACCTTGTCTATCATTGTATATATATATATATATATATATATATATATATATATATATATATATATATATATGCAACAATTCAGAATGTTAGTGACACTTTAAGTTACTACAGCGAGGCTGGAAATATTTTGTTATACCGTACACGTTTACGTATATATTGTGACTTTTGGTATCGTATAATAAATACGCCGAGAGACGGCGCCGCTGCAGTTTCTTTTAAAACAAAATACTATGTTAACTTATGATTTCAAATGGTCTTGATTGAGGCATTTCAGCAACTAGTTTATATGTTTTCGTGTCAAAGTCACCGTCCTTTACTCTATAAATATAAAACTTTGAAATTTTTTCCGCGTCACACTTTGTGATGAATGAGAATTCCACGACACAAATGGTTACCAGTGTGGAAGTAAAACCACCAATAACATTTTTTTTTCGAGAAAAACGAAATGTAACAGCCCCGTGTTCAGAATAAACAAATCTCATACCGTTTTTTTTAAGAACAGCACTGACTAGCGAAGCGAACAAAAACTGAGTAATTGACGAAAAAATAAACGAACACAGCCTTCATAAACAGAGACAACCTTAGTGTTTGAACAAATACGATCGCACCAGGTCATTTATGTACCTCTGTCTTCAACGGTGATAGCAGTTTCCCTGCATATTCTGTATAGCTCGGCAGTTGACGAGTAGAGGTCTTTAAAGACAGTTTCTACATCGACGAGCATCGAAATAATTACGCACAAAGGACTGTTGACTTCTGTCACCTCATTACGAACGATCAGGGTGTGCAAGTGTGCAAAGACAAATCTACCTGAGGAATCTCTGTATAGTTATAAAAGCAATAACCACTGCCTCAGAAAGCCAACTTACGAATAACATTACCATTTTAGGCTACGTCGATTACATCATTCAAACTATGCACTGGTTCACTACAATGTTAGCCATAGCTTTTTGCCATGCGTGACGAAGAACCGGTGTGTATATATGGTATATACATATGTACATATGGTATATATAGTATATATACATATGTATATATGGTATATATATCATATATACATATATATGGAGTATATATCATATATACCCATATATATGGTAATTATATCCCATATATACACACCGGTATATACGGTATATATTGTATATATATCATATATACACACCGGTTCTTCATATATATATTTGCATAAAGTTCCTTGTAGATCACAAAATAAATTTTCAGAATTAATATTATGTCATGTAATTTTGACTGAGGCATGTTGGAACGTAGTTTTTTAAGTAGTCTGTTATCCCGTTTTCAGTCAATTATGCATTGTCTGAAAAAATATACATTTAGGAGTTTATTATGTTCAGTAATTTTGGGGGAATATTTAAATACGCATTTTTCACCGCAAAACATCCTGAGGTATTCTTTCATCCTTGTGTCCAGACCAGAAATCACAAAATAACAGGGACTTGTCGGACAAATGTATACTCAACAGTGACACAAAAAAGTTCTGAAGATGTCCTTTCGTCCTCTTTCCGCTCACACTGGCTTCCACGTTAATATTAATTGGACACCTTTGTTCGGTATCTTTTTGCCAAACAAGGTACAAATTTTTCATTATGCTCTTGAAAGTGTATGTATAGAAAGTTTTTTTTTGCTAAATGGCCTCACATGTTGACACTTGGACGTTTGCGTGAGGCTGTCTGTTAGGCTGTTAAGGGATTTCATTGGCGCTTTGCTATTAGCTGCTCACTTTTGATAGCGCTGCTTAGGATCTACTTAAATACCCGCTGTGTATTCTTCCTCCTTATGTAAAATCAACACTGCAATAGGCCGTATCACTTTATCCACGCATTGGCCGAGTGAAACTGTGAAATTTTTAGAAAAGCAAATATTTTACAAATTGGCTCATTTTTTTCATTTCATTGCAAATAAAAAAAAACGAAAGGGAAATAAATAAATTAAATTATTGCAAATGGTTGTCTAACACTTTTTATTTGACATTAATATATGGAACTACTTTCCCTCCAACGTTACCAACTTTACTGGGGGCATATCACGCAGTGCGCCCATTAAAATATGTGGATGTGCGGGCAGTGACTTTTTCTAAGGTGGATTTCGAAAGTGCTCACTTAATAGTGAACAGCCTTTATCATTCTCCACTTTATTGGGTAGTATTCTTTCGCATAAAACTTTATTCTCATCACGGTTCCAAGTAGACCCTAAGTGAATATTTTCAATTTTAACAGTTACATTATTTTCAACATGTCACGTCCCCGTTTGTTCTTGATTATCATTCTTTGTTTCGAGCATAGTTGTGTAGCAAGGCGTTATTTCAAAGTATCCTTTCACTTTATTAATATAATTTAAGACTGTCCTGAAGATCACAAGCCTTTCTCAAAATGTTTCATATTCTCTTTTCTTCGCTAGCTACGCCAACAAGAATTTAATATTACTTCTGATCATTATTTTCGGGCATTTATTAGTTAATGTTTCGTCTGTGTTATACCCTCGGACTTCACAGTACTAAATATTGCCTTATGTTCTGTCATCATCCACTATGACAACACTTGTCATTCTTTCTACGGTGTAATTTCATATTCACTACGACGGCTTCCATTGACTATTTTCGGAATTGAAGCGTCACCACTGCGTTTGACGATTTCACTCAACATTACCTGTATATCTCTTAATATTACTGCGATCTAACATTAAGATACTACCACTTTCTAAAAAAGTTTCTGTATTTGTTCACAATCTTGAGTGCAAGAGAACAGGGATTCTACTCGTCTTCCCATAGACGAAATATGAAGGGGACCGCTTATTCGTCTTCTGAGAATGTACCCAACATTTACCTATCTCAAAGGAACACACATGTCAAAGTCACATGGCAAGAAATGATGAATGTCTTTGTTTGTATCTTAATTCTTATACGACAACCACTATGTTATACCTTTGCCTATTTTAATTTTATCAAACTGCATTACACATTTTATTAAATGAAGAATAAAAACATACCAACCACACTTGTTTACTAAACAGCGTTCTAACCTCAAACCCAATCCTCGCCATTTTTACTAGTCTTATTGTCAAAAAAGCAGTTCAATGTTGGGACACGGAGATAGATTGTGCGCAGTCAGCGAGATCGGTCTACCTTATGTATAGTCTATGGGTTTTACAGACCACTACCACCTTCATAGCACACTTGCGTCTCAATTTTAGTTCATACAATTAAATTACAGGCTGTTCACGGTGAAGTGAGCACTTCCGAAAGCCCTGCTTAAGATCTACTTGTATAAACACTGTGCGTTCTTCCGCCTTATGTAAAATTAACACTGTCATGGACCTCATCACTTTACTCATTCTTCGGTTAAGTGAAAATGTATAATTATTATAAAATCACACATTTGATACATCTGTTAATTCCTGCATTTTTGTGCAGAATGCGAAAGAAATAATTTAAGTTAACACTGAGGTATGCCTAACACTTTTAATTCGACGTTATGGCATGGAACTATTTCGCCTCCATCGTTACCAACTATACTAGGCGCATGCCATTCATTGCGCCGGTTAAAATATATTTAGATAGGAGCAGTGACTTTTTTCTAAGGTTTATTTTAAAGGCGCTCACTTTATCGCGAACAGCCTTTACTTGAAAAGCGCCACCTACCTACAGAGTTTAAATGGCGAATAAATCTTAAAGAAATGTCTCTCCCCGAAGAAAGTGTTTTCTTCGAGACGTTTCTTAGGGAACGCAGTCGCGTTAAGACATCTTGTAATTCTTTGTGTTTGTTATTTTTTTACAAAAATCCAACACAACAACTTACATTTAGGGGATAAAAATGAATGAATAATTTTGTTGAAAATTTATTAATGTAGCAGCATTCCCTGATAAATTCACATAAAATATTTTTTTTTTGTTTGAAACACTTATATTTAAAACTGATGCACTAGGGAAGGAGTTTCTCTAACATAGATTCGGAATTTGAATTACACGGTTGCATACTTGGTAGGCTGAGACCTTAATTATAGTGATTACAAACCGTCGATAAATTTTGTCTTCTCACTAGACAAACAGCTCCTGCGCTTTCTGAATTGGCATAGAGAAACTCAACAAAGCCCCTCTAGTGAACAACTGTGGAGTTTCACAAACGACTATACGCTATTCACGGTAAAATGGGTACTTTTGAAAGCCCTCTCATTTTTAGTAATAATAGATAAATATATTTAATTTCAGCCTTAGGCGTTAACTTCCGAGTGCGGTAGAATATACACATTGTGTTTATTACTTACACGGAAATATATATATTTTTTAAAGGTTGTTAGAGGATGGGAAATAACTGAAAGAAAAAAGTAACTAGCGCCTCAAAAGTGCTCACTTTAAGGCCCATACCGACGTTTCATTCAGATATACGTGAATGACATCTACCTGTAGCTGGTGGCTGTTGTGTTTGTTCGAACCGGATAGTATTATTAGACATAAGCCTGAAAATTGTCGAATGGTTGTTAAAATACTTTAAGAATATTAAAAATCACAATTTGGCGATTATTTTTACATAAAAATGACTCTCTGCCTGGCGACGTCCATAACTCTTAACTATAATGACGCACGAAGAGGAATAAAATACGCGTTTACACACATACAGTAACCAGAAATATATAAAAATTGAAAACGAGTGATATGAAATCTCTTTTCTATTCGCCCTTCTTTCGTAGAAAATCAACCAGATTTCTGGTGGGATAATTACATTTTCCTCTCTATTTCCTGTTAAGATTTCGGATTCTTTCTCAAATAGAGGTAATAAAACTGATTTCATACATATTCAGTTGAAGGAATTGTATACATAATAACATAAGTAATGTAGTTATGGGAAATCTGGCATAGTGCAATTTAAATGGAAGCCAGAGCAATGTGTGCGGCTGGCCAGCTAGTTGGCTTCGCCTCGTCTCCAACGAGCTCGGCAATGTTCGGCTCGCGATTCAGGGGGTGCTCGGAAGTCTTCAGCTCCGGTTTGTCGAATGTACCCGTAGGTGCTCGACAGTTATGTCCACTAATTTTCTTCAAGTATATATATGTATGTTTCTGTTAGCCGTATTGGTTTTATAGTTATAGGGTAAGTCAAATCGTGAATCTGTATTTTTGTTCCATTTTTAAATTTATTTTTTTAATTAAATTTTTTGTGTCGAAATATAAAATACAGTATAGCAAAAAGTTCTCTCAACTACATTTACAGACCCTCACTTTCGTTTCTCTCTCTTGCCGCCCTCATTCAAAGCCTTTCTCACATTCCATCCCTATCTCCCTCTCTTTCGTTTCTCTCTCTTGCCGCCCTCATTCAAAGCCTTTCTCACATTCCATCCCTATCTCCCTCTCTTTCGTTTCTCTCTCTTTCTCTTTCATTCCATCTCTTGAGTCTCTCTCTCTTCTCTATTTCGCTTCTCTCTATCAGTCCAGAAGTTTTCTCGGAGTCCTCCCATTTTTGTTGTTCCGTTTATCTCTTTCATTTCCTCATTCCATATCTTTATCTCCATTTCTCTCGTCTATTATTCCATGTCTTTCTCTCTTCCTCTCCAACAGTTTTCACCGAGTGCTCCCACTTTATTTCAAATTTGCATTCTTTCTCTTTCTTACCACCACCACCACCACCACCACTACTACTCAAACCATCATCAAACTGAATATACTCACACTTGTTCGATTTTGTCGCATTTGCCCCATTCCACCATCTACATAGTTCCTTCATCGCCTGCTAGAGTGCACGAATCGTCAGTGCGCATATTTATTTACGAATTTAAATATGTAATTTTCAATACACGAGAACGCAGATAAAATTTTATTGTAAAGTACATTCCAGGCGGGACTTTGTAAAACAGATTCGATTTTCAATACTTCATATTTCGAAAAACAATATTTTGTCTTATTTTATTACTTTATTCATATCGTTGTTACATTTGTCGCCTAGCCCCTGTAACCACGCATGCATCACCACGCCAACAGACCTGCCATAGTGACCTCATTGTCATGCGCGAGCAGTGACGTCAGCAACAGGCGTCGGGCGGGAAAGAAACAACTGCTAGCGAACGCGAGGCACTGGGCTATCAGCCCTGCCAGTCAGACATCCAGGAATAGATGCATTAATAAATGAGTAGAATTATTTTAATTCATTTCGTTTATCACATGAGAGTGCAAAAATCCTACCATATCATTAGGTTCGGCGTGGTTTCAGATCCACAGTGAAGATAATAGTGTGTTCTTTCGAAGAGAATTCGCTGATAAACAGGCTCCCCGTATTCGTATATGAGAATGAATTTTTCAAAAGAAAATTTAAAATATGACTGACCTCTAATATTATTCTTATGGTGTGGTTTATGTCCGCGAATGTAGCTACGGGCGCGTGCATTCCTCTAAATGTAATATGTTTTTAGATCTGTGTTCACAAAATACTACCTTAGACTCTAATCTTGTCAGACTAACAATGGTAATAATTTCATAATATACCCTTATGTTTCGTGGACATTTATAAAATTTTCCATTTTCATTTTAACGGTGCAAAAATTTGTCCTAATAATAACAAAATTAATAATAATTGGAAGTAAAATGGAAAGAGCTGAAAGTTCCACGATAAGAAAATTTTTCTGTATTAATGAACTATATTCTATAGTATTTTCCATTGGCAACGCCATGAATATTTGGTTGTACAAACCAAGGAATTCATGTTTAGTTGCTATAACCATTGGTGTATTTCCCAATCGCTATATGTATATATGCAACGTATTGTGGGAAACCATGAATGATGCTGTTAGGCAACCCTGAGCGTGGCTTGTGGCCGCGTTGTATCGTTTGTGTCCAAGTTCATGAAAACATGTTAAATGCTGTTCACGATAGAGTGGGCACTTTTGAAATCAACCTTAAAAAAAACGTCACTGCCCCTACCTGCACATATTTTAACGGACGCATTCAGCGACATGTGACCACTAAAGTTGGCAACGATGGAGGGGAAAATCGTTCCATATATTAACGTTGAACAAAAAGTGTTAGGTAACCATTTATAATGACTTCAATTATTTCTTTCGCTTCCAGATGTTTATGCATCGAAGAGCAAAAATTAGCAGATCTGTTAAATCATTCTTTTCTAATAATTTCACAGTTTCACTTTACCAACGCATGGATAAAGTGATGAGACCCATAGTCATGTTAATTTTACATAAGGTGGAATAACACACAACGTGTATAAAAGTAGATCTTAAGCAGGGCTTTTAAAAGTGCTCATTTTACCGTAAACAGCCTATACTGGTGCGTCTCCAGTCTGTGCGTTGTAAGTTCGCAAATATATTTCCCCCCGCAATCAGTAAAGCAACTCACATCCAGATGTCTCCGCTATTCCCTCGCATTATTTATTTTTTAATTATTTCGTGGATTTTCCAATCGGTGTAAGAATATGTTTTGGCTTGAACAACCAACGGAGAGACATGTTCATCTTGACAAAATAAAAACAAAAAGATCATTCCTGGCATGGACAACAGCCCACGTGCATAGTCGGCAAAGAAAATCAGCAAGAAAAATGTAAAATATCTACGGTTAATTTGTAAATTCCCCCAGCCTTCCTTCCGATAATTTTATAACGTACTACCTCCTCAAGGAAAAATAAGACAAAGATAATGAAACAAAGGGAATTAAGTGGACCAACAATCATAACCAAGGAAAAAATTGCAGTTGAAATGAATGATAGAAAAACAGTGACTGGAAAATGCACAAAGTAAATATATATAATAAAAAAAGGTTAAAATGCCCGTCATTGATGTGCAAATTTTAGGTTAGGCATATATTGTTTACTTTATCAGCGTTCTTCAGCATTAGTACTTATTTTTAAATAGAACTATGCAAAAATGCATTACTACAAGAATTTTAAAAGTTTTTTTTCCGTTTTAAAATATTGCTTCCCGAAGAGTACACTTTGGCTTGTATATAACTTATATGCAATATATTAAGGTTATATCATCCTTCTTTTTCCCAATGTATTCAGTGGTTTTTATCGTGAAAATGAGAAATGTGCGTTAAGACTGAACAAACGGGCAGAAACTACATTAGTCTCGAGAGTGTATTTGAGGCAAGCGCTAGGACAATTGTATTTTTTCTGTAGTAGTTATATCTCTATGTACTTCAATTTAATATTATTTATTTGCGTAATTAACTATTCAATGCAGATTTGTAGTTGTTTAAATTATTGCTTAAGTGATTCCGTTATTAAAATGTAATGGTACATTCAATGTCACATTCATCGGCATATTCGCCGGCCGTTCAGGAGTAGAAACTGTACACTCCTCTTTATCCACGGAAGAAATCTGGCATATCTAACGCTGTCACTATTAATGCTATTTTTTAATTTTTTTTTTCTGCCAGCACATGAAATTATGGATAAATGCCACTTTTTTTTTCATGTTTTTCGTTTTCATAGAATGTTTTCATTTTCTATAACACTAGGTTTTTGGCACATTCCGAGACTTCTGTTTACGCTCAACAATTATTACTACATAAAAAATAACAGGATTTCATATTCGATAGTATACAGTTTCTTTCTGTTTCACATGTATCATAGCCGTTTTCCAGATGCTGAAGTAATATAAAAACCAATATTTGGAAAAAAAAAAAAAACTCAGGAAATGAAAGGAATGGCGCATTACTTACGTATATTATTTTATCACCCTTTTTTTACATAGTTAAGACAATATTCCCTTACATCATAAGTCAAGTGTTTTATCAGCAGCCTGTTATATTTAAGGTACCAAATTTCACCGATTAAGGTGCACTTGATTTTCTACAAAATGCTTTTCCACTTTTTATATCCTAGTGGGCTACTTTGTAACATATCCTATACTTGACTAATTATAAGATCTGCATTTTCTCTGTCCAGTGGAGACCGCACCGCATTTATTCAAATCAAGCAAGAAAGTTTACGAAATTTATTAATAAACTGTAGCTGGTGGTGTAACAGTCAGACACCTGGTTCGATTACCCGGCGGGGCCACTTCCGATTTTGGCGCGTGGATAATGTGGCGGACGTTGCTCTCTGCCATTGCGGGGAGTGTTAGGTTCGTTCTGCCCTTGTTCACAACATTCCATTCTATCGGTGCTTCGTCTCCATCTCCCTTGCATTGAAGGCATTGGATCTCAACAGTTGGTCGCATTTAAATGACTCGCTGACTTTCAAGGCGGGGGGGGGGGGGAGGAGGGGATGGAAATAAGCAGAACTTAGTTTGCATATTTAATTAAACCCGCACAGTGTATGTAAAGCGCGGGGCAGGAATGGTAGTCGCTATCTCCCTTCTTCGGGGCGGCTTCCTAGCGACCCGACATTACTAGCTCTCCCGCGTGCACCGCTTTCAACTTTACCCGGACATCCTCTGGCGGAGCCGGGTAAAGCGGCTGCGCAGTTACCCGTGCGAGAACGCTGACTTGGGGTGTCCCAGCTTGCTGACTCGGCGAAGCAGCCCTACGTTCGCTGCATACAGACGAGCTATCCTCGGAGTGCAGTGCCTCGCTCCAGAGAAACAGGGGGCGCCTTCGAGGGCACCGAGGCGAATCTGCTGTCTTTATCGCAAGCTCGCGCTCTGAATGTCGCTTAGCGAAACAGGAGACGAATGGAAGCTTCTGAAAATAGCACCACTGGAATTCAATGATAAGTCGCTGGTTTGTAAAGTGGCTTACTTTCACTGACTTAAAAGTGCGTTATCAGCCTGACTTAAGACAATTTACTAACGAAGATTAGTGAGCAGATGTTATCAAGAAAATGTCATATATATATATATGTGTGTGTGTGTGTGTGTGTGTGTGTGATGGGCAGAATATGTACCATATGTGACTTAGCTTTTCTTTGAATTTCCAAACTTATTCGTGCCGCTGGTCGGCGGGTTTTCTCGGGGATATTCCGTTCCCTTCCGCCCTTTCGTTCCGGCGCTGCTCCATACTCGCCTCAATCACCCTCATCCGCTCTCACAAGCGTTTGCAACGTTTATATTTTTAAGGTTGTGTTGTGTACACATTGTTTTTATTTATTATTCATTCGTGTGTACCCATTCAAAACCTCAATGTTGAGAGCCATCCAAATGTCTTCTTTCGCTCCCGTTTCCGGTGTCCTTTCATTCCAGCTGTGATCAATACTCACCTCACTTCACCCTCATCGACGCTTAAGACCTTGATGTCAAAAGCCGCCCAAATCTCTTTCACTTCTTTACTCACTCCAAACCTTTTATATATTACGGGATAAGAATTTACTTGCGATGTATGGAACACTGTTTACTGTCATTTGCAATATAGGAATACCTGGGTACGTTATCTGCTGGAGTAGAACATTGGACAGAACTGTTAATTTCGAAACGTGTGGTAGGCTAACGGTTTTTTTTCTAAGCGGAGCCATGAAATTTTTATTAATTGTAAATGAAATTTACTTCACTTATGTTGTTAAAAATTGCAATATTTTGTTCACGAAGCGACAGTGTTTGTACTTCAAATACGAGTGTACGAAAAAATTAATAAAACAAAACCTTTTACATCGTGGAATATCATCCCAAGGCACGGTTCTCAGGTAAAATAACTGATTTTTCTAAATGTAGAAGCATTAACTGGCTTCTAATGATAATTTACTAATTGATACAATTTATTTTTTTAATGGAAATGCAGGTGCCAGCAGTTTGAGCGGCTCTTAACATCGAGGTCTCAAGAGCCGATGAGGGCGAAGCGAGGTGAGAATGGAGCAGCGCCGGAATGAAGGGGCGGGGAAACAGGAGATACCCGAGAAGACTCGCTGACTAGAGGCGTTGTTTGGCACGTTTCCCACATGCGAAATATCCGGGAGTGACCCCACCAAGAATCGAACCCGGTTCTCATCGGTGACAGGCGAGCAGTATAACAACTACACCCCCGTGGCCCCTGAGAATTAGGAACTCTTTAACAACACTTACTAGCCAATTAGATACCGTAGTCTTAGGCAGATAACATGCAATTTAGTACGCTGTCATAGAAGAAACCGTCACGCTATTATGCTACTGTATATCTACTTAAACTGGTGGCTGGCCCACAAACTATTCTGGCTAAGCTCCCAAATTTCTAGGAAAAACGTCGTTGAACACATTCATCTCCTATACGAATTCACGTAAATCATTAAAAATAGATTCCGTTGTCCTTAAATAATACGCCATTGGAAGAAGCGTTTTCAATTTGCTGTCAAAACAGTAAACAATGAAACAGAATTTTGGAAGCCATATTTAGCAGATTTCTCCGAGAAAATAATTTATAGCGTATTTCAAATGTTTATTTCAAACGTTTCTGAAATGACGTCACTTCAGTATCTAACTACCAAATACACTGTTTTGTTTCTTGTTCGGCTACATCTTTAAACGGGAAAGGCAGTGGTCCAAATAACGGAAGGTAGGAGACCAAATTAGGGAAGAATGTAAAGTTGGATTATTTTGTGTTGCTTAACCTTTTTTCAAAATTTCTGCTCCTATCGAAATGATCTGCATTTGTTCCTCGCTTTAATTTAATATTGATGCTTCGAAAATATTTCAGAGAAGACTTGTAACACGACTATCGCCAGAAAATATTCACATCTATGAGAACAATAATTCTTAGTCAGTAAAAGACTCCTCGTTTATCAGTGACATATTATAATAGATTGCGAATTCCATTAGCGCATTCGCAAATGCGTCATGCACGGACCGTGAGATGCTAGGTTTGAAATACGTTTAACCCTATGTTTTTTTTTTTTTTTTTTTTTTCGAAATTGTACTGGAAGTGGATTTAATGATATCGACACGAAACATCAGAAAACTGCATCCAATAAGACACTCCCTCGTGTGGTGAGAAACATCATCCGTTGTTTAGACTATATTGAGTACTCACATAAACATCCAATGCCAATAACATCAAACACAAAAATACTTTACAAAATACCGCAACAAGTGGCATGCCGTTGCAATTGACACTGTTGCAGTTCCAAAAATAATTCAATTCCGCGCTAGATGAATGCGCAGCCTTTGGATGTTACGTTCAGGACAGCTTTGTTTACAATGTCCTTCCGTATTAGCTCCCCAGAATTAAAGCGTACACGATAACAATACAAATAAAACTTTAATTATATTAAAATAAAAGAAAAATGCTTGATGAGTAAACATACTTTAAAAAGTATAGGTAATTAAGGCTTAACATATTATCGAGTCTTGGATGAAGCAACCATTCTTTATCCAGAATTGAGGAACAGCATTTGCTTAGAGTAGTTTCGGAAGACCATGGAATTCCGAACTGAAGGTGGTTGGTCCGGAAATAGAGCAAGGAAATTACCAAATGCATGCTTAGTTTGTTATTCATGCCCCACATACTCTTTAGTTAAAATAAAAAATAACAATTTTGTTTATTTTTAATATAAACGTTTTTGTTAGAAATATAAACATTTTCAAAGAAAATTAAATATTAATCACGCCTTGGAAAAATCGACGCTAAAAAATGATGTTCAAGCTTGGCCGCAAGATTGTTATGCTTCGGGGACAGATTTTCAGAAAAATTATTGAAACTTTGTTTAACTGCAAAGGACGTAGCGCCCGCCACATGCAGAGAAACAAGCGTTTATTCGTTGAATTCTGCCCGGCAAACATTCGTCATTTTCGAAGAGAAAAGAGAGAGAGAGCTCGGGAGTAATTGTCTAAGGAAGATGTCTCCCAAGTGAAGTGGTAAGACGCAGTACTTCATAAAGACGGAGACAGGAGCGTTGGGGCGTGTGAGAATTACGTTCACCCCACACCAGCCATGGGTTACGGGTGGTATGAGGCGACCATCGTAGGTGGCGCAGAGCGAGGCGTAAGAGAGAAAATATGAAATGAGAGATACCTACCAACGCCCCTGCGTCAAGAACTTAACTCCGGTTAATGGTTTAAATTGTAAGAGATAAAATGCTGCTAAATGGAGAGTAAAATTAGTCAAAACGAAACTTATGGAATTGCAAGCATAAAAACCAATACGTTTTAAGTGAATATATAATTTTTTTAAAAATATTTTGAGAAGAAACTTATGCTAGAAAAAATCCGGAACCTAAACGTGTGAACAAACACAGTACTCAAGTAACATTACAAACACAGACATATTTTAGCAAGTCCTGTGTCAGGAACTTAGGTAAGTCAATGATCACTTTAATTTAAACGCCTATAGTTTACAAAGTCATAATATATTATTGATAATGCTGTTATTAATTATTGATTGACAACACTGGCCTAGGATCACATTTTACCGTATCGCGAAGACACTGTTTACTTATATACAAACACATTCCTTGAAACTCCCTTATCTTGAATCACGCTGATTGTCAATTGATTGCATACCCACATATCAAATCACAAATAACAACGTTTAAATTTTTCCGCACGCGCTATGTATAATTATTTCTGGAGGATTTAAGAAATTATATCGTGATAAAAAGATACGCGTGTGGAAATTTATTTCAATAGAGAGCGCATTAGGTTTCTTGTGAGACACTTTTGGATCAGTCAGTAGGGAGACATTGTCCTGTCGCCAACCAGACATCCCATGTATAAATTTGCAGTACATTGGTTTTACACTAAACGTTGCATAAACATTCTTAATAAAATAAGTAACCATTTCATTAAAACGATTTATTTTAGTGAAATGGAACAGACAAAAACGAAGTGATAACACTATCGTTTTTTCAGGGAATACACTACCCGTTGGAGGCACACCAGAAGGGTGCGTTTAGAGTCACATTGGACCATTGTATAAATGGGTCGTTAATATCTGGTAGATACAAGGCAAACGCCATATTATGTTATCCTGCGGGAGATTTTCCCTCGGTTGTTGCAACTGATTCACCAAGTGACGAACAATTCGGCACGAGGTAACCTGGAGTCCGTTTTGGTTCCACTAACGTTCGGAGGGCAACAGGTTTATTCGATTCAGGCAGCGGCGTGTGGTGAGGCTGGTGCTTGCTCACTGCTGTACATTCTCAGTTCACGCAGCAGGGGCCTGTAACCACCGTGCAGTCTAGGGGAAACTGCATGCATTCCGACCACTCCCACGCGAGCAGCAAGATACACATTGCACACGTCCTGCGGCGTCAGCTCCCGAGCCGCGTTTCAGTAGCGGGAAGTGGAAACTAGCAAGCAACAGGGTACAGCACACAGCTAAGATTAGCTTACCTTGCAACAGTTCGCCACACCGCATATTCTCCGTTTGTATGCAAAGAAAACTCTTAACTGCAATTTTCGTGAAATCTATTTGTGCGTATTTAAATATTCCGATTTGCATTTCGCTATACATTCGTAAGAAATTAAATTTTGTTCTCCGCACTTGAGTGGAAATTTTAACGAAATGCGTCAACGTGTTGTTTTAATATCCTGCTTAAACTGAATTTCCCAGTACGTTGTATTAACTGTTATGGTATTTAAATGCGACAATATAATTGGAGATCGTGCATAATAGTTCCAACACTGACGCAAACTTTTGCACACAAATAAAAAGAATCTCTCAGTTTAGCGCCAGCTTGGAAGCTGCATCTTTGGAACACTATCGCTCCTAGCGGCAGAAATTTTCCCTATTGCAAACAGTCCCGTAAGGAGTCTGGTTTTCTGACAATTCCTGACAGTAGAATAAACCTTAGTCTCTTGGAAGACTAGAACTGATTGTTGTTATGAGTTATATTTTGTGGGATTTATCTCCTGGCTACTCAGCGAGTATTGTATTGTAAATGACTTTTTTAACTTCCACCCGTTTTATGCTTGAAAGCTTAGCATGTGGGGCCGCGGTGGCTGAGCGGTTAGCCCGCTCGCCTCCCACCAAGGCGAACCGGGCTCAATCCTCGGCCGGGTCACCGGATTGTCGCAAGTGGGAATCGTGCCGGACGATGCCGTTGGTCGGCGGGTTTTCTCGGGGATCTCCCGTTTCCACCGCCCCTTCATTCCGACGCCTCTCCATATTCACTTCAATCACCCTCATCGGCTCTCAAGACCTCGATGTTAAGAGCCGTCCAAATATCTTTACTCACTCGATTTGACATTTGGAAATACTTCTGCTATAGATATGGCGTCGCATGTCACTGGGCGGCGATCACTGACACTGAAGACGCTGGATCTGTTTGCGCTCGTCTGACAATCAAATAAATTATTTCCTTCTGGACTTTGGTCATGGCACAGAAGCTAGTAGCTGTGTAGAGGTACCTCCAAGTTTTCATTGCTCCTAGCACTTTGTGGCTATGGAGTCGTAATAGCCCAGACAGTTAGCTAAGTGATGCGGTTTCTACTCTATTGACTCGACTCTCTCTCTCTAACTCCCGTCAGTTGCTCGCGTGTGTGTTTCGTACTTCATCTCGGCATAAACGCAGCTCACTATTCATGCTTGGGTAGAATCGTGCATGTTTCATCACGTGCGCTGTTCTGAAGTCTTTGTTCGCACGAAGCAGGAGAGCAAGGGTCTTGGCTTAACATGAGAATGATTGTGTTTTCTCATAGATCCCAAGTTGATTATCTTCCATTATTGTGGATGTTTACAAGCATTTCCCTTACTTTTACAGGGTGCGCAAATGTTTATGCAAGGCCGCGAGCTAAATAGGTGCCTCAAGCGGGGAGCAGAGTATCTTCAGCAGGAATTTCTTTATTTTATGAGAAGATATGCTATAATTATTACCAGCAAACTGTATGTATATACTGCATCTAACAAAGCGACATATTTATCATTTAAATTTTCACCCACTGTGGATTGACTAATAAATATTTCAACAAAACGTTCTTAATATTCCCTTCCTTTGTAATGTTTTCCGTCGGACGGATGACATTTTTAAAGCCATACTTAATTTGGTTTGTATAACTTTGTGGATGATGATGTGGAATACGTTAATTTAGCGTTGACGTTTTGTAAAAAGAGGTAGGAAACGAAATGTAAACGCGCGATTTCGTAATTTAAAATAGAGAACTACGTCCAAAGAACACAACTTCAATTCTTTATTTGAAATTGTCGTTCCTCGTATTCAAGATTCTATTTGGTTTCTAACATAGTCCTCACAAAAATAATCATGCCATCACAATATTTTTATTATATAATCATTCTACGGAAACATTTTGGAACAAGGTCGTTGATAAAGAAATTTTTTTAAAAATAATATCCTATTCCCCGCCCTGAAATGGTTAATGAAATATACGTATTCATCTGATCTGTACGTTTCGAAATAGATTGTCCGTGTGAAATACTTTCGCATATCTGACAGGAACAAGGAAATTGAATTTCACTTGCCGGCATAATGTAGAGCAATAACTTATTAAGTTCATTCCCTTGTTGATAAATCACGAACATACGAGTCCCATCACAACACTAGTGGAGCTGACAACTCGACAGCACTAGCAGGAGGCGAAATGAGAAGGGGCGAGAGCATTTGGACATCCTTACACCCCTCCATCCGTCTCTCCCTCACTGGTATTAATTTTGTCTCCCCCCCCCCCCTCCCAGAACTCTCGAGGTCTTGGTATAAATCTTCTTCACCGACCACCCCTGAACTCAGGAGTTTCCCCAGACAGTCAAACTCGACGTCTTCTCTCCCGCACGCGAACTCTATCCAGTTCACCAGCTCAGCTCCCTTCCAGACGCCATCCCTTTAAAGCTCTCCGCAGAAACGGCCAGTGGAAGAGAGAAGCGAAATGGTGCCATGTAATTATTAACTGTCGCCAGACCTGTGTTACGAAAGCAAAATTTTGAGGATAAAATTCCATATATATATATATATATATATATATATATATATATATATATATATATATATATATATATATATATATACACACACATATATATATATATATACGGTTTGCTTGTAACCACTTTTACCTCGCTGACAAAACAATTACACCGCATATGTATTTGCGTAATGCCATTTCAAAATCGCAATTTAAATGTTTTGCGGGTTATACAATAATAACAATTATTTTACTTACCGATATTACATAGTTCACACGGAGATAAGATTTCATAGGTAATTTCAAGAAATATTGAAAATAATGTTATGGAATGTTTTCGCAATTTATAAAAATTGCTTAAAATGATTAAATTATTGCGCGTGTTTTATTTGTTGAAGCCCATGTTATTATGTAAAATTAATTTTGCGAAGCATAACTTATAATGAAATAATACATGACCTCTCAAGTCGCCATCCTTAAATGTCCGGTGAATCTTTTCGTTTATTTTAATTGCTCGTCCCAAAAACACTAAAACTGTGATTTTGGTATGCCATGATACAAAAGATTTGCAGACTAAATTTTTTTTATACAAGTAGAATCAACAAGTTGAACGATATTTTCTACAAATATGAAATAATGCTTTTCTTTTTTTTACCAGCACACTTAAGGCCGTTAAACGCTGTTTGCAGTAAAATGAGCAGTTTTTAAAATCAACCTTTGAAAAATGTCACTGCCAACTAGCTTACGCCCATTAAAGTTGGTAATGCCAGAGAAAAAGCAGTTCCATGCCTAAATGTTAAATTAAAATTTTTACGTAAATGATTGTGAATACCAAAATTATTTCTTTGACTTTCTGTTTTTTTTTTTTTTTTAATGTAGAAGAATTGCCAAATTTGTATAATATTTACTTTTATAATGGTATCACAGTTTCGCTTAACCAACACATGAATAAACTAATCAGTCCCACGGCAATGCTAATTTCACATATGGAGAAAGAGTAGACAAGGTGTGTACAAGTGGATATTAAACAGGTCTTTCGAAAGTGCTCATTTTACCGTGAACAGCCTATACCTACTTATCACTTGAACTGCGTCGAAGCATGTTTGAAATAGCCGGTTTTACGAAGAAACTTTTAAACTTGTCTCCAGTATGTTTCCACGCGAAGGGAAACGCATCAGGAACGAGAACGTCACAGTACTTTTTATGTATCACGCATGCATAAGTATTATTCTCGAGCCTTCCGTAAATCGTTAGAGAAAGACTTGTTGCTAATGCTGTACTATATCGAAATACACTCCTCGGAAACTAGCGACACTACGGCAGGATCCTGTATTAAACTCTGTTACATAATTTCCATCGATAGTGTGGCCACCGCGTAAGTTCCACAGCTACATGCAGCATAACGAGAACGCTGCATGTCAGCTCAGGGCCTTGCGCTTAACGGCGGTGGGACATTTGACGTGTGTAGTAATTTTACACTTATCACTCCCTTGCGTCTATGCCTCAAAAGCGAAGAAAAGCCTTATGTAGGTGACAACCTTAATATACAGGAAATCTTGCTGCAGCATTAAGCGAACCTACGGAGTATCTCAACAGAAGCTTCACTGGAATCAGTGCGTCATGTTTATAAAGGCTGTTCACAATAAAGTGAGCACTTTAGAAATGAACCTTAGAAAAAAGACATTGCCCCTGGATTCATATATTTTAATGGGCGCACCGAGTGACATTCGCCCAGTAAAGTTGGTAACGGTAGGTGGAAAGAAGTTCCATGTTTTACGTCGAAATAAAGAGTGTTAGGTAACTATTTGTTGTAAGTTAAAAAAATAATACCTTTACTTACTGTTTTTTCTAATGCATCAAAGTGAAAAAATGAGCAGATTTATAAAATATTTACTTATATAATAATGTTATAGTCTCACTTGACGAAGACATGAATAAAGGGATGAGGCCCAAAGCAATGTTAATTTGACATAATGTGGAGGAATATACAACGTGTATGCAAGTAGATCTTAAGCAGGGATTTCAAAAGTGCTCATTTTACTGTGAACAGCCTATATACACGGAATCTTGCTCATGGCATCATCAAGCCTTGATACAGCCGGTTTTCATCTCAGCATTATGGATGGTAGCACATGAGAAACCAGGAAGTTCACAAGAAAATGATCTAATCATCGAGGTCTTGAGAACTAATGGGGTTAACTGATGTGAGTATGGAACGGCGCCGGAATGCACGGGCGGTGTGAACGAAATATCCCCGAGAAAACCCGCTGACCAACGGAATCGCTCAGCACGATTCCCAAATGCGAAAATCCGGTAGATATCCGCCGGGAATCGGACCCGGTTTATCTTGGTAGGAGGCGAGAAGTCTGACCGCCACGTCTCCGCGGCCCCTATCTTGAAAATTATAACTTACCGTGATCCTCTAGGGAAATTTTGATTGGTAACAGTAGAGTTGAGGCGGGCAGAAACTCTACATAATACATCTATAATGAATTTACTGAAATAATAACCTGTAGGTATTTACAAAATCGTGTGCACCCAAACTATATACCTAGATCACATTGTGACGAAAACACAAGAGCGTAGACAATATCGATTTACAATCTTTTATTTTTTTCAATTACTGTATTTTCAACTCTGTTCGAAATATTCAAGAACAGTGAGATCATACCTTTTAAAAATTAAAATATTTAAAAAAGGTGACCCTGGCACCCAATCGCCGTCAAAGAAGGGCGCTCAAATAAAATGATAAAAAATACACATTAAAAATATAAATTGACTGAAATGAATCCCAAAAAAAAAAAGGATTATAAATATATTACGAGTGCTCACTCTATACTCATTTGGAAGCAAAATCAACAATTAAATAAATTAGAATAATAACTTCTTATTGCCTCTCAATTAAAATTAATCAAGTTTCAAAAGGAGAATCTTTACTCTCAAGCACCACTAAGGTTTAATGCAATTTAAAGGGAAAATTGATGAGTAGAAATATTAAACAGCCAAACTTTACATAGCTTAAAAAGACTCTTCTGTCAAATGGGACGCCTTAGCATATCCGAAGTCCATCTGACCTAAAAATGAGACGTTCAGAAAACATTTTAAAAATACAAATTAAAATTTAGTAAAGCAATCCAAGCACCGACTATCTCGAATGAATTCACTTGCCAATTGAACGTCATGAAATTTTCAGACGACTTACAGCAAAGAGGTTTAAAGTTTACTTATCATGAAAACGTTTCAAAGAAAAGGTACTATGGGCCCCATATACTACAAGTTAATACAAACTTAAATTTTGAAAACAGTAAGAAAAACCAAAAGTGAATTTAGAATGATAATAATATAGCGCTCACATAAAACCCTAACTCGAATTACCAGGAAATTTCTACAACATGTGACGAACCCACCTCATTGTGCGGGATACATTTCAGCTCGCTCAAATACCAGCGAGGTTTAGGCTTTCTAACAGAGTCCATAGTGGATCGACGAGCAGAAATACCACAGAGGTAATCTCGCTGAGCTGACCTGAGTAGAAGTGGACGAGCTTTGCTCGAAAGCAAGCCTCGTCCGGCCAAAAGATATACCAACCAATCACATCACTGTTGCTCGCGCATGCGTAGAAGGGGTAGGGGCAGGTTATTGGGAAGGGGGATCGGGAGGGGAGAGGAAGCCAAGGCAATCGCAGGTGGAGCAGCAGTTCAAAATCTTCACGCCAGATCAGCTTACTCTATAACGCTGGCGGCGCAAGCATAAGCTGCGCAACATTCTTCTGTATTTCTCTAAATAATTTTTACTATAAAGTTGACGAAACTCCCTTAAATTATATAACTTTCACTGAACGAAAGTGTTCTTAACAGCAATAATTGGAAACAGTTTTCATACTTAGGGCTAATAGCAAGCAAATTTAAGCAGATCTTTAAAATTTTGGAGCTGGAATTCATGTCGACAATTGTTAGGCAGTACGAAGGCAAAGAATGTTTTAGTTTCTTCATCGGGTGTGATAGGCCGTTTTTTAGCGCGTCAAATCTCATTTACCCACTACTGCATACGCTCGCGATGATGATCTTTGCATTGTATGTCTTATTCCAGGAAATATCACTGCAGTTCCTAGATTTTTACAATACTTCTCCGTACATTAAGAAAAACGTCTATAAAGGAAATTGTGCAAACTGCTCTCGTTTAGTAGAATTAATTCTGTTGACTGCTGCGGTAGCCTAGTAATTAGGCTTTTTTTTTTTTTGCAAAAATCGTCTTTTCTTTGTAAGTAGAACCATCACGATTATGGTAAATCCTAAAAACAAAACGATAAAATCAGCAATGTCATACCTAAGATCCGTACTGGAGTTTCGTGGTACAAAACTTACCCCTTAGTGGCTTTAGTTTTGGGGGATGACTTGCACGAATGCATAATATTCGATCTAATTTATGTTGGGGGCCGAAATCGAGAGATTTGCGCGGATTTTGTCATCGAGGTCTTGAGGCGACGAGGGTGAAGCGGTATTAGTATGAGGCAGCGCCAGAATGTAAAGAAAGGGGAAACGGTAGATCCCCGAGAAAACCGCCGCGCAGTGGCATCATCCGGCACGATCTGGGAGTCGCACATAATTTACGCGGATTAAATCTTAACTTATCCCGCCATATTCAGTTATTGTCTTTCTACTGTCTGAATATTTAAATAAATACATTACACCTGCGCCAATGTGTTGTCATTCAGCGAGAGAAAGAGAGAGAGAGAGAGAGAGAGAGAGAGAGAGGAGAGAGAGAGAGAGAGAGAGAGAGAGAGAGAGAGAGAGAGAGAGTTGATCATTTATTGCTCAAGCAATTATTCGGACCACTGCAATTCACGCAAATAAGGTAAACTTTTCCTGTCATCGTTTTCAGGGGTGTTTTCAGAATTGTTCCATTAAAAACAAGGAATCAACCCATTTACAAGATAGATTTCGGCAAAATGTGTAGTGACGTATGTGAGTGAATGTTTCTTTTAGTAGGACAGAACTCTAAGCAAGAAATAATATACTGAAAAATCTGACAAGTCTTCCTGAAAATGCATTAATATTCAAACAGATTGTCAAGTTTAAGTTAATTTTAAATTACGTAAAAACTAACATCCAAAGCCATACAGATAACCCTCGATTTAGGGTACTTTACATTACTTATTAATAGAAATACCGTCATATCTACAACATTGAAGGTTTAAGTTATTACTTAGGTATGAAAGTTAACAATTTATAAACTATAAGAAGTATAAAAACACCCGAAGGGAAAATGTATACTGTTAATTAACATAGAAATTTCTTCTTTGCGGATTGTTGCGAATTTTACTAACGATCTCGTTAAAAGTGTTTTGCTGAAATTACTTCGCTTATTAAAAATTTTAAAGTGTAAGTACTGCTTTCGTTTTGAAATGTGAATTCAGCCAATAATAACTAATTAACTTCGCGTAGCAACCTCCAGGCATTTTCGCATGCCAATTACTGCATTTAATAACCCAAGAACAAAGTATAGGCTATTATACTTGAGACAAGATCTGGGAAAAATTAATTTAATATTATTACCAGATATATTTTAATTCATGTTTGTTTTCACAACTTCAAATTTACGATTGCAAATAAAGAACAAGTATTTAAACTCTTTCAAGAATTTATTTTCAGCACCTTAATTTTTAAATATGTACTTCATATTCAGTTTTCTTTTCCAGCTCTGAGTAAATACAAATTTGACCCCCCCCCCCTCCCTTTTTTCACTCCTTCACCGGGCAAAATTAGCTTTTCTTTCTCTTATATTTGATCCACCGGAAAATATTTAAATTTTCTTACAATTTAACGTATACTTGAAAATTCACAAAAGTCCTATTTCCAAAAATACTTCAAGTATAATCAGTGTATATCTGTCTTTGTCGCAATAAAAAGCGAAAGACTGTTTTTCAAATTCACGAGGAAGCCACAGTTTCTGACACGTCGTTAGTTCCTTAAATATTAAATTTTAAGATGATGTAATCTTTTGCAGTAATGGCCTTATAGTTACAGTAAACTCACAAGAGGTACATATGAAATAATGCTACGAAGAAGAAGAAGAATCGCATTAATAAGAAGCGCGTACTCAATTCCAGGTCCTGAATCCTACACGACGTGTTAGTTATATTTTGAAAATGTATACTGCCTACGTATTGATATAATTAAAATCTATAGGCAAATATGGTTATAAATTGTATCACTTTTCAGCGCTAAACTGTTGGAATGGTATGAGAAAAGTTTGATGAAACCGGTCATTTATATGTTTAAACACACGCTTAACTAAGTAAAATATCTGGGTCAAATTTCCTAGGTATTAACATAAAACCGTAGTCAAATATTTTATATGCATCACAGCGTTTGTGAGTGACTTAAAAGGATATATGTATCTTGTGATATATTTTCTACGGGAATTACAAAAAAAAAAAAAAAGTTTTATGAATTTCGTATTCTTGACACCTCATTTTTTCGTAGCCTCCGTTATCTGGCCATTATTAAGCCCTGTCCTTTGTTTGAGCAAAAGAATGAATCCAAGAAAAGAGCGTTCAAATCCCCTTTTCATCTTGACTTCCTACTGCTATGGCAGCACCTAATAAATTTTCATTACTACAGGATGGTTTTAATTCTTTACTTGCTTATTGTTCCTCCATATTTTAATGTCACGCCGATCAGGTGATTAAGCTATTCAGGTAGAGTGAGTGAAGAGATTTGGGCGGCTCTTAATAGCGAGGTTTTGAGAGCCAATGAGGGTGATTGAAGTGAATATGGAGAGGCGCCGGAATGGGGGGGGGGGGGTGGGGGAAGCGGGAGTTCCCCGAGAAGGCCCGCCGACCAACGTCATAGTCCAGCACGTTTCCCACTTGCGAAAGTCTGGTGGCCCGGCCGGGGATTGAGCCCGGTTCACCTTGGTGGGAGGCGAGCGTGCTAATCGCTCAGCCACCGCGGCCCCTGTATTCGAGTAGAATGTTCAGATCTATCTATGAAGTTTTTTATTTTTTCTCCTATCAGTGCGACCATTTGAAAGATATTGGCGTTAATAATTCACTAAATCTGCGAGAATGTATTTTTTTTTTTTCAATTCTGATAACGATTCGTATTTGTAGTGAAAGTGTATTTTTGAGTTCCAGTTTACGTACAACCATCACCCATATGTTTGTTTTGGCTAACATTTTTGTAATATCTTTATCGTGGACCCTGCATCTGTGATAGATACAAGTATGGTACGTGTGAAAAGTAGTTAACTTTATTATGAAGTACCTGAAAGAACACCAAAAACTCTGCCTTAAAGTTGTTTTGTAGTTTTTACAGACAAACAGTACTGAAATATTTTTCAGTGTAACACATGAATTGCTGTTTCGGTAAACGTAATTATAGAAATTCCATAAAGAATACTCAAAACTGAAATATTTCACATTCGGTTATTATAAGTTTTCCATATTGGGAAATCTATCTCTTTTGCTTAACACTTTGTTTGCGAAACCTCAGATATTACAACAGAATACTAACATAGTCACAAATTTTAAATGAAAATAACAAAAATATAAACACAAATAGTTACATATTTGTACGTGATGCGATGTTAATACGCTTATAGCTTAAAGTAAAATTATGTCGCGAAGCTGAAAGTCAACACACACAAATACATACATACATATATATATATATATATATATATATATATATATATATATATATATATATATATATATATATATATATATACACATCGAGATAGGTAAGTTTTTAAAATAAAATTGAAAAATAGAATTTGCAGCATTTATGGACGAATAAATTGATAGTAGAAGCTACTCGAACTTCAAATCTAATTATTGCTTTGTGGATTTTGGTAATTTAAAAAACTACCTTCAGGTATAATTTTTAATTACTACCAAAACAAAACGGTTATTAAAGTTTGCAGCATTATTTATCAGCAAGTCTGCATTTAATTATGTACATATATTTACAAAGCAAATTCAACACGTCGTTCACCAAATAGAGAAAAAAATGTAACAAAAATGTGACGTCCATAATTTTAAATGCTGGTTTACGTGTATGCAACGAGATTCATAAAAGGGGCAAAGAGAAAGAACAAAAAATGTGTAATCCATTAGCCCGTGTTCGAAAACGGATTAATTCAGATTCTTGCAGCTATTTACAAATGCACCACGAGTCCCTTGCGTGTAGGCAACCATCGGCATTCCTTAGTCGCGTTGGACGCAGGTTTTTTAGGCGCCTACGCCGGCTTTTGCGCCAAAGTGCAGATGTACACCGTGTTTTATAAAGACTTGATGGATTTCAGAAATTTATTGCAATTGAAAGTAACGTAACGTACATAAATGATCACAGAGCATGTAGGACAAGGAACGCAAACAGTTTGTGTGTGTACGACTTGCTACGCCGCTAGTTCACAGACCTCCCGCTGGGCGTCGCTCACAGTGATGTCCGTGTGTTGTTCCTTAGAGTAGTGCAATGGCCGCTGCAAGTGTTGAGAAATCGATCAGTGTTTTGGAATTTCACACTACGGAGTAAACACCTCAAGTTGTGGACCCCGAGATGACCAGGCCTCTCACCGTGTGCTTTTTTTGTGGGATCGTATCAACGACAGGGTATACGCTCCACCGTTGCTGGGGGCCGCGTTGGTCTAGTGGTTAGACTGCTCGCCTCCCACCCAAGGCGATCCGTATTAAACCCCCGGGCCGGGTCACTCACGGATTTTCGCATGTGGGAATCGTGCCGGACGATGCCGCTGGTCGGCGGGTTTTCTTGGGGATCTCCCGTTTTCCCCCACCGTTTCCTTCCGGTGCTGCTCCATAATATCGTCAATGACCCTCATCGGCTCTCAAGACCTCGCTGTTAAGAATCGTCCAAATCTCTTCACTCATCCCACCGTTGCCACATGATATCGCAGACCTTAGAGAAAGGATCGTGGCAGCGCTAGGCACTATCGACAGGCCCATGCCGACGCGAACGTGGAAAGAACTGTACTGTCGTGTGAATGTATACCGTGTCACCTACGGTGCGCACATTAAATAGGTGTCACAAAAAAAATGTTCGAGTTCCAGATTCATTCTGCACTGATTTCTTTACTGTAGTTTTGATGCCATAAAACTTTGTAATCCCTCAAGTATTTATGAATCATCCTACACATTAAGTGCAGGAGGAAGTAAGGCGGCCAGGCACCAGCCAGCAAGTATTCAAACGTATCATATCTATGGGAATTCCCGATGCACCAGGGTTTTTCAGCCTGCGTGGGGCGCTATATTAAGGTTCCCGCCTACCTTGAACATTTTTTTTCACGTTCGAGGCCGAGACGCGTGGGTTCAATAAGGGTGACACTGCCACGCATATCAAGTGCGCCATCGCCGCTAAGCGCAAGACTATCAACCGGCGTGCAGTGTTCTCGTCGCTCTGCATATACCTAAGGGACTTTCAGTGGCGAATTTGTTGGTGGAAAGTAGTAGTTCCGTATGTATCTGACGTGTATATTCTGAGATACAATGATTTAAAAAAAGTCGATTTTCAACCTTCTTGTAGTGTTATGAAATGATATTTGTAATGCATGTGACGAGTTTAAAGCACTCAAAAGCCGTCGTCTGAGGTATGTGGTGTGTGTTTTTTTTTTTAGATGAGCACATTGGGCCCACGTTTTGTATTTTCGTTGAAATTTGGAAATCCTTCTATTTCACACACATTGTAACGCCGTTCGAACACAAGGGAGGCGTTAGCCTTAAGACTTATGTTTTATAATCTATTAGCAGTTTCTACACACTCTTTTAATCTAACATTTGCAAAATCACCCCATTTATGGCGGTTTAGTTGTTTATTGATTATGCCATGTATCACAAGCGTTTTATATCTCTGTGAACACAAACGGATATTATATTCCTTTAAATATAAGTTTAACTAACATTTTCATTACTAATCATAACATTTAATTTATAATAAACATTTATTAAAAACAGTGAGAAAACATGTGTGCCGGTAGCGCCTAGTAAGAAATAGTTCTTGTACTAAATATGACAACTGTGTACCACGATTGCGGTGCGTTGTCCTTTGGTGTAATTTTCTTGACTTTGTTAAGCTTAATTTGCACGAGGTGGAGAAATATTCTGGATGTATAACTTAGGTAGGGCTTCAGAAAAATGTGAAGTAACCGTGAATAGATTATAATAAGGTATCCAGCCGAGGGAAATAATAGGGTTTTAGTTCTCAACTATCTTTAGCGATACTGCTTTCAAACATAAAGCCACTTTTCGACGTCAGCGCGTCTTTAAATTAGCAACCGTAGTGGGAGGCAATCCAGAAAATCCGATGATAACAAAATCTGGGGATACAGTTTGGCATTGCAGCTCCGAATCTATCGTCAACATTAAAAATTCAATTACACCACTCGATTACCAAAGGATCAAAGAATATGTTACGTTGAGTGAGGACTGCAAAGCATCATGGTGGAGGGGAGGCAATTTTGAGGTCGTTTCGCAGCGTCTCATAACTTCTGCGTAGTATAACTTTTTACTAGGAGAAACTACGACGCTCGTTCAGGTTTCAATCGAAACATGAACAATTATTGATAATGTTTTGTTCTTATACATAATATTAAGTATTGTCAGAAATGTGTTAGTTATATAATATTGGCCAAACTGGCCAATAAACTGAAGAAAAAATACTAAGTATAAAGGGTTTGGTCTCCAACATTATCCCAGCATAAGACCCTGATTTAACGTAAAGATAGCCCTAAATGTTTTTTTTAATTCACCAAAAAAGTATGTTACGCCTTTTTTCTGTTGTTTCTACGTCTTTCAACGAACAGTTTAGTAATACTTTTGTAAACTGCTGCCGGATCCTCAAAAACATCACTTCTCATGCCGTAGAACCAAAAAATATGTGCCTTGACTTTCTTTTGCTAGGTGCAAACTTTAATTCGGATCCGTCATTGATATTTCCGAGAAATTGAAAATGCATCGAAATGTAACCCTTTAGACTTAACAACACATTACCAAATTCTGTTTAATATTTCTATAACAATTTTCAAGTAAGTGCAACGTAAATATTGAAAACAATAATTTTATCTCTGGTTCCCAATCTAAGCAATGGAATGCCATAAATCATCACCAGCAATAGTCTTGTTGTTGAGTATAACAGGTACAGGTATGTCATCCGTACAAAATTATCAAGCCATTACAAACTGATATAGGCTGTTCACGGTAAAGTGAGCACTTTTTAAGGCCCTTCTAAATATTTACTTTCATCCTATTTCCATCTTCCTGCTGCTTTTTAATATAAACACTGTTTTGTGACGAATAAACACAGTGTATACATACCACCACCCTCAAAATATAATACCTGATGCTGCAGCATGATATATTTATTAGTGGTTAAAGCCTGTAGAGAGGGCCTTAAAAAGTGCTCACTGTAACGTGAACAGCCTGTATCTGCATAACACTTTAAAGAGACGACAAATCAACTAAATGTAAGTTATCTATTGAAGATATATTCCTTATGACATCAATCAAATAAGTCAGTACTTCTGATTACTACGCCAAAAGATTAGCCAATTCTCGTTAGAAAAAATGTTAATATCGTCTAGCATTTGTTGCGAGTGCGTGCGCGTTTTGTGACAGGTTACACTTGTTATAATAACTAGTTGGATAAGTTAAATATTGTAGATGATTTTTATAAACTTGTTAATTTGTAATGCATATTACTGATGACGTCTTATTTTCTGGATTGTTTTAATATGGCACTCCATGCTTGGCAGTGGGCGGAAAAATGTCGTGTATAGAGCATTGAATACTTGCAACGAGGGTTCTGTCACTTGGGTTTCCATGATTTCAGCCATGTTTATTACTTTGCAGATACTATCTGTTTGTATTTTTCAATTTTTCCCGTGCTTCGTACGAGACGGTAGCTGAATGGGTGGGTGGGAAGGGGAAGGGGGGGGGGGCAAATATTGACTGCAGCGTTTATCGGGAACGAATTTTTCAATGTAATTTCTTCGAGTTCCCTTCATCTGGAATGATAATTTTTTCTTACTTTATGTTTTCTGTGGTTTTCATTTTCGCGGAAACGTCCAGAGACGAAGTGGGCGGAAGGTTGTTTAATGAAATTTTTTTCTTTCAGGTCTTATTCCTTTTTTTCTTTTTTTTTTTTGGAAATAGTTATTATTATTATTTCTATTTTATAAAGTTTTCTTACTATGCCGGGTGACTGAATATATTGGGAAGGGAATGAAGGGTAAAAACGAAGACTCGGTGAAGTAGTCTACTGACGGAAAAGTTATAGAGCGTGGAGGTGGTAAAAACTGTGTGTCAGGGGCAGGTTTTATAGTACGGCGCTTCGGAAAAATCTTTATAGAAATGTCATTAATACGGGAAACACCAAATAAATTTTTTCCACAGTTACATTTAACATATGACGACGTTTTCGCGACTCTACGAATAATTTAGTGCATACATTTTGCAATTCCTAACTGCAATTTTAAAGTTTTATCTGGGACAGTGAATTTTAAGGAGGCAGAAGAATTTTTAAAGCCTTTGGCCGACATACTACTTCGGGAAATTCTGACAATATAATTAAACATCCTGTTAACTCACCGCACAGTAAAATTTCTTTACTTATTACAATTAATTATTTGTAAACTAGCAGCGAAATATTTTCTTGTAGCCCTACAGCTTTAACATGGTATATTTATAACGAATTATTTTATAGGAAACATACTTTTTTTTTTGTGTGGTTAGATGTTCATAATAGATTTTGAAGTTCGCAGCACTTGCATGTAAAATTCAGCAGCAGTTTTGCTACTAGTTTCCAAAGAATAAATCCTTGCACAAAAATATAATTACAGTACGATCTTAAGTCTTCGGGTGCTTTCGGCTTTCTGCACTAGACACATGGTGGAAATTACCTCATGCACAAGCGGCTGTGGACAGACTCTTTGTATTTACTGCAATTTTATGGAGTACGAAAAATAGCGTCGATTTTTATTCGCATATTTAAACATAACAGATAACTTACTGTAGTTAAATGGATTACATAAATTGAAGTCGTAAAACATTTGTTGCCTTAATATTCGGGATTAGTCTAATAAAACATGTTCACACAATACCCGTTACGGATGAGGTACTGTTATGAAGTGATCAGGCTTTAGGTGGACGGCCTGCCTGATCACGCCTTCACACATTGAACCAGGGCACGAGCATGATTGCAGTAATTACATTGCGACGGCAGTTGCAGAACCGCCCCCCCTCCCCTTACACAGGCCAGTAATCGGGGCCGAATATGTTAAATAACGCGCCCGATATAGGCCAACGTAACACTAGGCGCAGCGTCTTTTGTCGTTGGGCCATCGCAACGAGAAGTGTATGGAGATGGGTATGTCCGACCATCGTTAACCGCCTCCCTGAAACAGCATTCGGTAACATGAATAAGGTGGGGACTTTCCAATTCTAGTGTAAGAATAATGGTGAGCGATAATTTAACTTAACAGATTAAATTAATATTTTGATACTCCATTTGAGCTGCCCAGATCAATAGTCACGTAATTAGTTATTGTGTAATCACTATGTTCAATAAACCCCATCATTTACTGTTGTGTTCTCCCTAATCAGCTACGCCCTTAGCCCCTTGCACGCATGAATTGACCAATAATGTTATTTCATATCAGTACTACAACGATAAATGCGTCGTTCCACAGCACTTCACCCGTCTCGTTTGTTATTGGCCACGGCCATTCATCGCCGCTTATTAAGGTGACGGGAGTACACAACCTATTCTTCGTAACTGAAAAAAAAAACACGTAATTTCGACTAAGGTTTACGTAAATGAAATTTCCAATATGCTAGTACACTGGTTTTAACAAAGTTGTAAAGCAAAAATAATGTAACTAAATTTGCGTTAAATGTGTTCTTCTTTTTCTTATCTTTTTTTTCGTAAATCCGTGTTACAATACAATATTGTCAATACCGCTAGGGATAAATAGTTTTAAAATTAATTAAGCAATGGTAGTGATTCAGAACATTCCACAATTTCATTTCTGTGTGCAATTTTTTGGCAGTAATAACAAAACAATTTGTACTGGTTCATTGCACACAGCCTTGTGGATGAAATCTCTTTTCAGCATCGTATTTTCACCAGACGCTAGTGTCTTCAATAACGGTCATTCACGTTTTCTTTCATATGGTAAGTGAGCCGTTTCACAAAATTCACCACATCGGTAGAGAGACAGCACCCGCAAATAACACAACGCTTGACGCATATCCGAGAACTCAGCGCTTTCATTCACCGACCTTTTTATTTAGCGCCTTTCACTCTACTTCCTCTGCGCGAACGGCGCCGTGCGCGATATTGCGATATCGCAGTGTGTATCGCGCCGATTCCGAGAAGCGTATCTCATCTCACCGGCCTGTGCGGGGCCCTTCTTTCTGCGAAGTGCGAGCTCTGCAAAGCGGCCACATCGCCTGGCTTTTTGTCCCGGACGGAAGGCAGAGAAGGTCTGGACCAGTACCTACTTCAGAGCCTCGCATTGACACCGCACATTACACGGAGCACAAAGCAGAGAGGAAGGACGGTGAGATGAAAACGATTGAAGGTCAGGCAATCACAGTTACGGCCAGCACGGATCAGTGAAGCTCGTTTATTCTTCACCTCAATTATTTATTTAGAAGTGAAAATTCTTTACTTTAACAAAGCCACCAATATTTAATGTTTTCCGCCAGTCTTCATGAAGTATAGATCTTGATAAAGGCTGTTCACGATAAAGTGAGCACTTTTGAAATCAGCCCATGAAATATGTCACTGCCTCTACCTGCATGTATTTTAACGGGCACCTTTGATGACACGCACCCTGTAAAGTTGGTAACAAAGGAGATAATGTAGTTCCATGTCTTTACGTTAGATTAAAAGTGTTAGGGAAACATTCGAGAATACTCGAATTATTTGATTTGCTTTCTGTATTTTTAATGCTTTAAATAACAAGAATTAGCAAAGTTTTAAAATATTTACTTTTCTAATAATTTTCTAGTTTTATTTGACCGACGCATAAATAAAGTGATCAGGCCCATGGCTATGTTGATTTTTCATATGGCGGAAATATACGGGATGTGCATACAAGTAGATCTTGAGCAGGGCCTTCAAAAGTGCTCACTTTACCGGGAATAGCCTATACCTTATTTACTGTATGTTTTAAGTTATAGGTTTTTCACGGTAAAGTGAGCACTTTTTAAGACCCTTCAAACAGGCATCAACCACAATTAAATTTAATTAATTGCAGCCTCAGACGTTAACTTTTGAGAGTGGTGAAAAGTACACACTGGATTTATTAGTAACACAGAAATGTTTGTAATAAAACGAGGCGGGAAGATAGAAATAAGCTGAGAGGAAAATATCAGCAGGGCATTGAATAGAGCTCACTTTACCGTGATTAGCCTATACTGAAATATTCGGCAAAAATATTATAATTTAAAAAGGGAAACTATTTACAGCCAAATTTACCCAAGGAAATATAAATGCCCGAGATAAATAAAAGCGTATGGATGTAGTATTTGTTCACCTGGTATGTATGCTATTCCGATCGCAGAATTTTTTTATAATTATTAAGAGAAAAAATCAGTTTACACAATGTTTGTAATAAATAAAAATCTACATCTATAAAATTTCAAATATTATACCCAACCACAGACAAGTTCTATTGTCAACATCAGTTTCTTCTGTTGCTGAACACTTTTTGTAATTTCAGTAATATTTAAACACACCCAGTAAAAACTAAATTGGTTAGCTGGTATTTTTAACCAAAATTACTACATTCCTACAGTTCTGAGCTTCATGGTTTCTTTAATTTAAGTAGTTTGCACCCCAATACATCTTAATTAATTGATCATGCATCGATCGTTAAAGCAAAATATATAGTAGCATTTGTTTGAAAATTTTCTTGCGTGCAATTAAAATGCGTAGTTGGCAGTAAAAACACCAAAACGCCAACTTGCACAAATGTGCGAGTAATCAAAATTGCTAGTTACTTCGACTATCAACGATCTCAGACACCGGATTGAGAGTAATGCGTTATCAAAGAAACGTGAACTAAAATATTTCAGTTAAATTACACAATAAAAAATACTTAATTTATTACTGTCGCATTTCAGGTTTTTCTCAGATTTATTTATTTATTTACTTAATTTAAGGACTGTTGATTAGTAAGACTGGCAGCACAGGTAAAAATGGAACAGTTTCAAGTCGAAAGTAGTTAACGATTATAGGAAAATAACGAAATTTTATGAGTTGATTCTACGAAATTTTCAATTATTTAGATGGAAAATTGCTCGGTAACTTAGAAGTAATTTTGGATGTAGTAGTTAGCTTTCCATTACATTCCATTGCGTTCCTGCAATAATCACCCAGACGTACAGACAAATTTGATATAATTTCAAGTCTTGTAGAATTATGTGTTAAAAGTCGTGTCTTGGCAGTTCCTGCTCTATTTCAATTTTTCCCCCTTCAATTATTTCCTGCCCAAAGTTAACCCCGAATGTGACACTACAGTTATTTGCTTCATATGAAATTATCAAAGTTATTTATATTTAAAACTCTTCTTACTTGAGTGAAAACACTGGATTTTAGCCTTTCATAGTTGTCTTTGGCTAACAGAGGTCTTCGGATTCTGAGTTATTCATTTACTCTGATTTTAACACCGAAGACGGCAGAAAACTAATTCTATAAAATCCTTTTATAGGAGCCAGAATCCTGGTTCCGACGCCTAATTGGTCTCCTGCGAAGCAATAGTATTAGGCAATCGTAATATTTTCTCAGCGTCTCGTCATTCTTATTTTCGTTATTGATAACAAGAAGTTTTACAAATTATTTACAACTGCAGCCTCTCATGACTGGCTTCGTAAAATGAGAAACCCTTATTTTTTTACACTGCGTGACAATTAAACGCATGTGCCTGGATCAGATTAATGTAATTACGCGGCCTTCTAGAATGCCTTTACAATGTTGTGATTCCAGTTTAACAAGACCTTCATTCAAAAATATCGATGATATAGAGATACCTAATTTAAAATAATATAACGTCGAGAAACGTGCATTAATATTTAATAAAACTCACTGACTATATCTAAATTAAAAAACAAGTAATAATAAAGCCTCATGATAAATACATACGTGCGACATCAAAATCAAAACATCCCCCATCAGGACCCGAGGTGACTCCATTCAGCACAGCAAACACATCAGGGAAAAAAAAGTATAAGAATATTTATATCAGATTCTTTGCAGTATTAGCTATTGGTTTCTTGTTTTTCCTCAAAGTAACAAAGCTAACTATCTACTTGTACCAAATTCAGTTAACGTAAAATCTTCTGGTTAGTTAAAAAATTATTTTTCACTCATAGCTATTAAAATTGCCTCTACGAGATAGGTAAGAAGAAGATCGGATACAAAAAAAAAGATACGGAATCAAATTGGTATAGAAAGTGAAAACGAAAATATGAAAAAATGTATCACAACATTAATCCACGTGTGACGTTTATTATGGCAGAACAGTACAGTTGGAAATACTTTTGGAACATTGTTGCGCCACTCCTAATATGAATATGTTACGCCATACGGTCCAGCATGGAGTAACAGAGACATCTTACGTGGAAGATCGTCCCACAGTTGTTGAATCTGCCTCCCCAGATGCTGCACATTCATTAATGGCTGAAAGCTGCCATCCCTGCTGGATCAACATGCCTACTATAACGAAATACCCGGATACTATGATGGTCAGAGAAGAGCCTCAACAACAAGAAGGCAATCCTGGGAAAACTTTCTGTATGTAGGTGGCCATTATTGTGTCGGCAAAAAATCCCGTTGAGTCTGCATCGTGAATGGTGACACACGAGATCCTAAAATCACCTGCACCTGGCGTGTGCCGTCAGTGTTTGTCTGATTAAGTGCCAGGGAAAGCAGAGAATCGTAGGAGATTTCTTCCAATAATATGACGCCATCAGTTCTGGTTTCGCTCAACAATTTGCTCCGTATTTTTTGAACACACATTCCGCGCAAAATAACTGCATGCCAGCGCAATGTTTCAAAGAAAGAGGGCGATACAGACGATTCCGGGAACACATTCAGTAGTCGGCGAGGGGTGGAGGGCTAACAAAGCGGATTAGAGTCTGCTACAATGTGGAAAGAATAATGGAGTTCATTAACCGCAGTGGGCACTTTTCGCTCATATGCGATGATATTATTAAAATACTTCGTAGACCTTTACCGATGTAGTTGCACACCTATCGTCAAAAATTTCACTGGCAACATGACATAAGTTTACTGTTATTCATTTTATAGCAAAGCAAAGACATTAATTAACAACACAGTAATCTTTATTTAGGTTCTTAACTCAATCGCCATAGCACTTTGTCTACAAAACACAGAATTTTTCTAGGCTTCTGTCGTATTAAATGTTCTTACAATTTAAATTTAACATGCCAGTTGTGAAGCCAATATCTTCTTCCAGCACCTCTTCTTTCATTTCCGTATTTTTTATATTACATTATGGAACATTTTATTTTAACTCATTAATATTCAGTGTTATCCTCTAAAGCTGCACTTCCTGAGGTAAAATACTGGAGCAAATTTCTCGGTTACCCGTTTTTCGTTTTTGTCGTTAATATCGTCATGATCACGTTTAGTTGCCTACTTGCATTTACATATCGCCATATCAGAACACAAAAAGCCATTTTCGCTTCCTGCCAGGATTATAATAAAACATCATATTTCCGACACAAGTGCTAATGAACATCACACATTATAATTAAGACATAAGAAAATTTAATTATTCTCTCTACCAAAAATGCTTTTTGCTGGTTTCGCTTATTTAACGCCTAAAGACTGAAGGTAATCAACGAATTTCTGGGCGTGGGGCTAGTAGACAGATTTTCAATCAAAGCAGACTCTGAAATTAAGGTACTGTATAATCCCCCCCCCCCCAGCCTTTTGAAAAAGGTTCAATGTGCGATAGTAATTTAAGTTTGACTGGGTACGAAGCCAAATGATTATTTCATTGTAATTAGAAGTTCCACGAATATATAATGGAAATATTTTTAGTGAAGGGAATAATAAAGTTTTAAAAGAGCAACATCGACCTTCCTTGGCTCAGTTGGTTGGTGCGCCTCCGGGCTGAGGTGCGGGAGGTTCTGGGTTCGAATCCCAGGAAAGGCATGGGTGTTAGTGTAAGTTAGGTCACAAGTTACTCTGCAAGTCGTCCCCCTAATAAGTCTTCCGGCAGAAAACCGAGGGAAGTTTGTGAGCCCCCTTAACAGTAGAATAGAATTTAATAGCAACCTTCCCTAGCAGTTGTTGCCGCGATTCTGGCTGGTTCTAATTACAAAATATCGCTCTCAAAACCTCTGGTGACAGAATTAGTCAACACAAGAAAATCCATTACTCACATTCAAACAGTTCCACTTCTTGCTGCACACATATTGTATATCTTTCAGCCCACTAATGATTACGTACGTGCGACCAAATCACGGCGCGGTAATACCATTATATATATATATATATATATATATATATATAATATATATATATATATATATATATATATAACGTCCTAGAACGCGCGCATAAGAACCTCGCCACATGAATCCTCAGCGAAAACGGAGACGAAAATATTGCTGGCAAAATGCCGTACGATGAAATCTTTCGTGCACAGTGTGGAAACACAGCACGGAGCTTGAAGACCTCTCATGCGCTCCACTGATATCGTGCAACTACAGGCCTGGGCCATCATGTTATGGGCGCGGGTTCAAAATCCGCCTAGTTCTAGTATTTGTTCAACGTGTAGTTTACATGGCGTGTTGACCATTGTACAAATGAGGGGACTAACTCTTCGCTGTGTCGCCACACAGTGCACGAAGATTGTAATCGTATGACATTTGGTCAATAATATTTCCATCTCCGAATTCGCTGAGGTATCACGTGGCGTGATTATTATGTGCGCGTGCTAGGACATCCCGTATACATATAACATCATATATAAGCATATATATATACACACACTGGCCGACAATTTAACGATACTACACTGTAAAAAAAGATTTATAGAGAAATAGTTCGTAATTTTATAAATGATTGTAACAGTACAACGATTTATAATGCAAAACTATAAGGGCTGTGTTTGTAATATACCTCAAGAAATATTTGTACTACACTGGCCCGTATCCACGTGCTATCTACTACTATCATCAGATATGTCTCTACAGTTAATGACTCATAAGAGGGCGCTGATGACCTAAATCACTCTCAATTTAATATGATGTTAATTAAGGCAAACTCTGCTCGGAGGGAGCTTCATACCATCACAAGTCCCGCGCCCTATCGTGCCTTAAGTCGCCCTACCAGGGATTAGATATTTTTTTTTCTCTTTGCCGTTGTCGACTCTTGGGCGGACCACGGGCTGCGGTCGTCTCGTCTTGTCGATCTCGGGCAGAGCCTCTGGCAGCTGCAGGCAATATGGCGCCCAGAGCTGCCCTCGCTCTGAGCATATATAGTTCCTTTCTGACCTCGCGCCAAATCCCCCGTTAGGTGTTATTAAAAACAAGTCTCAGCTAGCCGAAGTCGCTCCGCGCCTTGCCCCAGCGCGACGCTGAGCAACCCTCGCAGGAGCCAGCCACAGCAAGGCCCACCTCTCTCACGAGCATCCAGGCGTCGTCATCTGGAGCATGGGGTTGAACGTTGCGGGGGATCAGCCGGGTTAGATCAGGCGATTGGTCCAGGAGGCGACGTTGTATTGCATTGTGCGACCAAGCCCAGGGCGAGTCGTAGAGCCCGCCGGAAAGAGCTTTGGAACTGGGGTGGTTACAAAATTGAAGTTTTTACTGACAGATTGAGTTCGCCCCCCCCCCCCCCCCTCCAATACGTTGACTCCCTAAGGCGGTGTCAGGCACGTAGGGTCGGGCTTACGTTACATTATTGGCAGCCTAACGAATGGCAATGCTAAACCATTTGTGTTTCTTTCAAGCTAATATAACATAATTAATCCTTGATACATAATTTTCTTAGTAAGATATGGCATTATTTTACAAAAATGTTATACATCGAAAGATCATCAAGTTATTACCCCGAAGTTAGTGTCGGTTAACTTACCACTTGCACACTTTATATTACATGGAATGACATACAATAAGTTTGCAATATTTATGTACACTAAAATTTTATTTACATCTGGTGACATGTTGTTCTGGATTACCAAAATATAAAAAGATTTCAGCCCAGGTTATGCTATTATGCTCCTACTATAGTTTTTCGTATCTTTTTACGGTTCTGTACACATATATTTTGCGATATTTCTTAAGCTACTATTAGCTTGATGGTTATTAATAAATCTCAAAAAATTGTCTCAGTATTTTACATGAACAAGTTAACCCTAATATTTAACATATTTCAATACTTTACTACTGCTAAATGTGTTGTGCCGGCACCTTAACTTAGTTGGCGGCCGCTATATTTATTTATTTATATATTTATATATATAAGTTTTTCCTTCTTACAATTTGGTGTAATTCTACAAGATTATATATAAGTGACATTCGTATTTGCAGACATATTTTAAAAAATTCTGGGTATATACATTTATAATCGTATTCTAACATAACAGTTGTATGAACATAAATACTTATTTTATTGGGACCCCGAACTTAGATTAAGGCGACTCTCGCCGTACGGATTGAAATTGGTCGTCTAGCACATTCTGATGCGCGAAAAAGGTACTGTGGCAAACCGAGTGCGTAACTGCTGCACTCTGTAGTTTCTTTGCCACTCTAAAGTGAGTGCTTTTTGCAACATTATTGTCAGCGCTTTTAACTTTGCCGTCTAGGTAGCGCTGTGTTACACAATTGTCTGTCTCGCTAAACCTTTGTGCGCGCCCTGCCGGAATCTGCACTGTGCTACCATGAAAAATGTCTTTGCGTAGCACGTGTGGAAGAGAACTAATAATTTATTTTATATCACACGTTCGTCTAAATTAAACTCTTAAGCGCCTCAAATTGCCTGTGTGTCCGTGCGCTTAATACCTTCTATTTATCTTTGAGTTTAGTTATGCATGCGTCAAGAAAACATGAGATTTTCGTCGCTTTCTGTATTACAAGGTGGAAGAGTCCACTGCTATCACTAAGCCGCCTGCATTTGTGTAGGACTGCCTACAATTTTCACGGCTGTGCCGTTTGTGCCATATTATTAATCAGTATTTCAATTCTTATGAGCTTGTAGTATTATACCTGCTAACGCTATCATTAGAATGATGATAGTCGAAAAGTTAATATAATTGTAATGTTCCTGAGATAGAACAGGGAACATGTGTGTCTAATGAACTGTAGCCCTACTTTCTGAATGCATTACGGTAGAGAGTTCCGCATGATTGATCTGCCACTTGTCATTAATAGTATCATTTATTGAATGAAAAGAAATGCCTTCGCTCGCTTTCAACTATTGCACTTCAAATTCGTTGTTTTGTAGCAATTGTACTGGCAAAATACTGTGTGAAATTCCTAATTTAGGGCTTTTAATATCACAAACGTGAGTGGCTTTCATAATTTTTATTTTATTTTATGTAATTTCACAGCCACAGGTTACCTTAATTTCTATGGTCCCGACCTTAGGGTTGGGAATTATTTTACTGAGCGTCTTGTTTGTACATCTATGTACTAGTTCGTCAGGTGCGTTTGTTATAACGTAGTCGTGGGGTTCAGTCGCATGGACAAATAATGGATTCCCTGGCTCGCATTGAAATTTACAGTTTTGGAATAATCCTTGAAGATCAGTAAGGTAAATTGCGGCCTTCAAGCAATTTGATTGTGAATTCTCAACCATTTCTTTAGAGAGGAAATATATGCCCTTATTTTTCCATGGAGTATCTTAAAGTTCCCTAGTTTCTTGCGTGTTAATGTCAATTGCTGGAATGTTGAGGAGTCTTAATTAAAATTATCCTTTGAGTAGGCGACAGCATGAATTCTGTTAATGGGGTTGTATAGTATTTTATCATTTGTGTTGTGGGAATACTTAATTCTAGGCCTAAGGTGTAAACTTGCTCCTGCAATGTAAGAAGATCTGACTTTAATATTTCTTTCTAAACTGCTTCAAGTGGCAAAAATTTCTGTTGACATTGCTGTATATATGTGCTAAGTCTTAACTCGTTGACATCATCATTTATTATTTCTAGCATCATAAAAGAGAGTAAGTGAGATTGAATTATTGATGACTCTATTTCTCTATTTTGATTATTCATAAGGCGTGACATCGCCCTTATGTTTCTACTAAGATAATTTACCTTATTTTCGACTTGACCCTATATTTTTGAAATGCTATGAATTATGATATTAAGGTTGTTGTTAGATGTGATTACATTATCTTGCAATTCGTTTAGTTGCAAGGCTAAGGATTCTTCATCAGTGATGAGGGATTTTAGGTGTCGGGTGGTGAGAATTTCTCAACACCATGTTGCGACATCTCCAAGGAAGGTTATACCACGTTTTCTTTTATTTGACAAGGACGCTTCGGACATGAATTGTTGTACGATATTTTGAGCGGTTTCACTGAAAAATTGGCGCAAATGCTCAGCGTTTTTGTAGACAGTAGAGTTCCTGGTGTTACAGGCCTGGTGATTACACATATCGACCTTGCTGAGGGCGGCAGGTTGATGCAGCGGTATAGTGTAGGCTAGTGGTATGGTCTCTTCGTATGCAATTTCTGGTGAAAGTTCTTGAAAAGAAATGCCACTTTGTATCTTGAATAAGTGGGCTCCTGTGGTTGCGGATACTGTGTGACACGTGATCAACAGCAGCAACTCCATGCTCGTCTTTCCCATTGCGGCATTTTGTTACCTGTAACACACATGATAATATTAATGTCTTATATTAGCAATTTTGATGTTTCTGGTTTCTGGTGTCTATCATAGTTAACCCTCGTGTCCTAATTTCGATAGCAATAGTCGATGGGCCCAATATGTCATGGATCCGGTACGGGCTGTGATATTTGAAGGTGAGAGCCTTCTCTCTCGCGTGGTTCTTCACCCATATGAGCTGCCCTTTTTTTAATTCATTCGGTCAAAATTTCCTGTCAAAAATTTCTTTTTGTAGTTTTTGGGATTCGAGTAGGTTCACTTGAGCCTGCTCGCGGGCTTGGTGGAGTTACTCACGCCAGTCTGCTGCACGCTGCGAAAATGTATGGGACACGACGTGATATGGCTGGACGGCCTCGATGCGGTGTAGTAGGAAAAATGGGGAGAATTTTGTACTCCCATTTATAGTAGAATTGTAGTTGAAAACTGTGTATTGGACGTATTCGTCCCAATCTGCCTGGTCCTCGTAGGCGCATGCTGTGAGTTGTTGTGACAGAACCTTATTAACCTATTCGGTCAGCCTGTTGCACGTTGGGTTATACAATGTCCTTTGAAATTTTTTTTATTTGTAACTTCTGTAAAAGCTCAGCGATGAGCTCATTATTGAATATATGTGCCATGTTCAGTTAAAATAGATTTAGGGCACCCTTACTGTAGAATTTTATCCTTAATAAAATTTTCACAAGTTTTAGAGTCTATTGTTTTTACTGGTTTGGCTACGACGTAACGCGTGAAAAACTCTGTCATCACTATGATGTATTTATTTCCAGATGCCGCCGTTTGTAGTGGGCCTTTGGCATCGAGACTCCAAGAATGTAATAAGGGGGAGGGGGCGTCAATGGGGGTCATTAGTCCTATGGGTTTCTGGTTGCTGTGTTTGACTTTTTGGCAAGTAGGGCAGTTTTTGATATAGTTTTTAACGTCCTTGGCCATTGTGTCCCAATGGAATTGGTTTTTTATTTTTCGTAATGTTTCGAATTGGCCTAAATGCAATCCTCCTAGTAACGCGGTGTGATGGGCCATAATAAATTCTGGTATATAGTACTGCGGTACTAAAGTTAAACATTTTTCCCCATTGGGGGTTTGGACTTTGTAATATATTTCGCCGTTTCCGGTGACGCCATGCCGTCTTGCTAGTCGTATGTATTTGGGATTCGCGTTTTGTGAATCTGTGAGGGCTGTCATGAGTTGTGTGTTGTGAGGGTAATTCGTATACTCAGCTGAAAATGGTGATGATTGTACGTGTGTAAAGGGTGCCAGGAATAAGTGTGTGTCATCTTAGATCTTAATACATTCCTGGTAGTGAATATAAATGGGGTGGAAATGTGGTTTGGAATTCTTTGTAGAAATTACAATTTTGTAATTTAAACATGGGTCGATACAATGAGATTTAATTTGATTTGTGTGTCCTTCCATCATGATTTCAATGTTTACTTGATATATGGCTAAGAGGGTAAATATTACATCTCCCTGGTAGGGCGACTCAAGGCACGATAGGGCGCGGGACTTATGGTGGCATTTAGCTCCCTCCAAGCAGAGTTTGCCTTAATTAACATCATATTAAATTGAGAGTGATTTAGGTCATCAGCGCCCTCTTATGAGTCATTAACTGTAGAGACATATCTGATGATAGTAGAAGATTGTTTGTGGAATTATATATTTGATTGAGACGCCTATTTGAGGAGAGAATGTAACCTTAGTAACTAATAAAGTAGTATTATGTATCTGAGTGCTTATCCTTCCAGTTACCCTTGTTCTTCCAAGTTAATGCTTGGCCTGCTCACTCAGGAGAGTTCACAGCAAATGGTGGAGGCACTCGGTTCTTCCAGCCTCCCCTTAAAGTAAAATTAAATATAAATTGCAAAAATAAAGTAGTGATACGCGTAATAAAGTGTATCGCCGTCCACCTGCCTTCGGGGTTTAAATTCACTCGAATAGAACAGGTCATCGTATCCGAAATAGTAAAAGGTTGAAAAGAATTGTAAGCACTCATTCGCGGTAATGCGTGTTGTGTCAGTTAGCACTTTTAATAGCGGCCGCACGAGAACAAGCGAGCAAGAAGTGTGGCATTGCGGAAAGCTGCCAGGCCGGACAGTCGCCTAGTTCATTCTGTAGAACAGTGTGTGTGCTTTGCTTCAATACATTAATGCATGTTTAAAACACGGATCTGCTCTTCGGACCGTATTTTAACTTTCACTTATTGCAAATTTCTACAAAGGTGCGGCAAATGTGGAAATAGTAGATTGTTGAAAGCTTGCTTTATTGTTGAATGTTGTATCTCACATGCTACACAGGCTAACGGCAAACACATTACATGTTAGATAAACCCACCACATCTCTTGCCAAAACAGCTAGGAATATTTTTTAACGCGCAACTATCGACTTAACGGAATATCAAAATAAATTTCAAAAGCAACCTACATCAAGTACAGAAAAATTCCAGCAACTCATAGCGTCGGCAGAAAAATTATTAACAGAGAACCCTGATATATTAGATAAATTTGACACAGAGTCAACACGGCTAACACATAGCCTCATTAGCAAAATCACACATTGCAGCCTTTTGCCATACACACCACCAACCTCACATAAAAATGTAGAATAACAAGGCATATTATTTAACACCAGTAAAAATCAACAGCTCTACAGAACACTAATATTCCAACTTACACGAAATCAACACTGAACACACATATCGGAATTCACTTTTAGCCACTCCACTACAAACACAAGAAAACAACATGGCTATACTACCACAAATTAACATAATAGTGCAACATCCCATGACAGTGAATAAATTATCGGGCGATGGCAGTGACAGATAGTCAGATTTCCTGGAACAATACAACCATGTGGCCGAAAATAACAACTGGGATGGCATGGAGAAATTATGTAGACTAAAATACTATGTCACCGGTTCAGCCAAACACACATTGGAAAATTTTCTACAAAGTCATGCGGGCCAAGCCATTTGGAACGAAGCCATTGCGAAAATGAAAAAGAAACCTTTCTAACACCAACAAACAAGGAACATTTAAAAAACTTCTTATATGCAACAAAACAAAAGCTGCACGAGAGCACGCAAAAGCAAATAGAAAACATATTATTCTATAGACGAAAATACAACCCTACAGTCACAGACTCAGAATTCATCATTAGCATGTAGCGATCCTTGCTCCCGTCCATCGCGGATAAGTTAGTAGGCCTCAAAAATGATACAATTGACGACCTCCTTACAAACATACAAAGAGTAGAGGTAGGCTTGTTTCAGTATAACCAAACAATTACAGGCCAACATAGCCGTTTAGAAACAGTTTCACTAAGAGCCGAAATTGTAAAACTGAAGGAGGAAATTGTGAACCTCACTATCCAAAATCAAAAGCCCGTTAACAATAGAAACCAACAAAGATAATACAACACACATAAACCCCAGTATGTAAAGACAATAAATACGGGCGCAACAAACAACCTGTGATCATTATCAAGGAATACGTGGAAACATCACCAAAATTTTACAACACCCAACAGAACAGCAAAAGACCGCTAAAGAACATCAATTTTTAGAAAATTAACAACTTCCGGGCATATCACCCACAAAACCATAACACCATAAATCATACGCAAACAAGAACAAAGTACTATTCAACACCTAAATATAACGAACAAATAAACTCCTACACGAGGGGATAATAAGCACCACCCCTGCAGACAAACCAGTAAGTAAGGTGCGATAAAGTAAATAGTACAGTAACAGACAGGCATGGTTCTTAAGTACCATAAAGGGAAATTACACAAAATCACGCAACAGCATAAACAGACCCTCCCAAATAAATCAAAAAGCTTTACAAGCATAACAAGACTTAGAATTAATGAGAGCAGTAAACGTACTAAGGTTAAAGAAAATGTAAAACCAGAAGTAAAGGTAAGTCAGGTAATTAACGCTTGTGAGGCGCTCTTTAGTAAAAGGACTCCAATGCGTTCATATGCGGAAATTACCAAATTCAACTCACGACCAGTGAATTTTCAACAACCTCAGGTACAGAAAATTCAAATTACAAAAAAAACTTGTCAAATGCGAGACCAATGAAACAAGGTCGTCAGATATCACCTTCAAAGAACCAAAATGCAAGGTCATGGGACAAACAGGGGAATCCCGACACCATACACAAGATACACTGCATCATGTCACCATAACACAGTGCCCGTGAAAGCCAAGACGGTAGACAGCATGGAAGTGGCGGGGCAAGCCGTGGTCGGGCCCACGGAATGCATGCGTCAGCATGATCATGACGTCAGCACATGCGTGGCCTTCATCGGAATGCAGTCGCTGGCATCCATGATGTGCGTGTTGCGTTTTTACCAGATTTATCGTCCCAGGAATGCCCGCTTTTTCCGAATCAAACAGAGTACTTCCACACAAATGCAAATGAAAGATTTAAAAAGTTCAAAAGACGTTTCGGGTTAACAGAAGTAAAATTACGCATCCCAATAAAAAGTAAAAACAACATACAACATATCTGCAATAACATAAACAAGGAAAATAGTGGTGATGATGACAAGGAGAAACAGAGCCACAGATCCGTTATCCAAAACAACAACAACAACATACAAGCCCCGTTGACCAGCAAGGACGAATGTCGCGCAAGATACGTGCAAACATCTTATGCTACACGTCCTTGTCCAGCTCGCAGGCAGGTCATATAACATGCTACTTGATACAGAATGCTCGTGTTCCTGTATAATCACAATAATTGTAAACAAACAAAACCAGCAACCAGTGATGGAACAATTTACATTAGTGGGTGCTACGGCAGACATTGACCTGCCTAAATATAAAACCAATTTAAACATTAATATATCAGGGTACAGTTTGATCGAAGAATTCTGTTAATAGACAATTTAAAAAATTAGACATTATATTGGGAGTAAATTTTATTAAGATATATGACATCGTGCCAGTACTCACCAAAGATATAATGTACGTACACTCTTATCACAACAAAAAAGTCATTGAAATTCCAATAAACACAAATCAATTGTATTATGAAACAAATAATTGCATTGTATACTATATTAACAAAATTTTATATTTAGACAACCCGAGCAATACCACGGCTACAGGTAGCATAAATGAAAAACTGCCCTCACATATGAAAGCAAAATTAAAAGAAGTACTAGGTTCTTACAAAGACAGTTTCGCAAACAAAATAACCGAATTAACAGAATTAAATATTATGAGATTAAATTAGAATTAACAACCAACAAACCCATTCATACCAGACCTTACAGAATAAACCTACATCTACACAAACAAGTACTGGAAAAGATCCAGTAGATTCGCAACGCGCAAATAATAACCCCTTCCGAATCCCCTTACGCTGCACCAAGCCTAGTAGTAAAGGATTGCCAGGGCGGCATAAGATTTTTAACTGACTTTAGGCTACTTAACCAACATCTCAAAAAGGTTCAATACCCCATCCCCAGAACCGAAGATATAATTAATACACTCCAAAATTTCAAGTATATTTCATCTATAGATATGTTTAGCAGCTTTTGTACTATCCCAGTAAGGGAGCAGGATAGAAAAAAAAGCTAGCTTTTAGCAAGGATGGCGTAGGATTATCTGAGTATGCCCGTATACCTATGGGGTTGGCCAAAAGCCCAAATTATTTTCAAAACTTTGTGGACATCATGCTCAGGCCCCTCAGATGGAACACAGCAGTAGCTTATATTTATGACATTTTTATTATAGGAAATAGCTTCCAGGAACACTTGCACAACATAAAAAAAGTAATGGAGAGATTATGTAAATACAATGTTAAAATTAACGCTAAGAAATGTCACTTCGCGCAACAATAAGCCAAAATACTAGGGCACCGTATAACACCAGAAGGGATATGCACAGACCCCGATAAAATCGAGGCAATTAAACAAATGGCTTCCCCAAAGAATCTTAAACAATGATGTACTTTCTTGGGACTAACTTTATACTTAAGAAGGTATATACTTAATTATGCCAAACTAGCCGAACCCCTTACAGGCCTAATAAAAGAGTCAACTCCATTCCTTTGGGAAAAAGAACATCAGTTAGCATTCGAAAACCTAAATACAGCCCTACTAAACCCGCCCATACTAGCAAAGTTTCAGGAGAACCGACATACAATACTAGCATGCGACACATCTCAGACAGCGATAGGCGCCGTCCTTATGCAAGAAATACCAGGTAGTAAAGACCGTAGTATTTTCGCGTTCGCATCGAAAAATCTTCTGTTGAATGAAAAGAAATGGTCGGCTACAGAACGCGAGCTGTCAGCCATTAAATACTTTGTAATATACTTCAAACAATATTTATATGGGCGTAAATTCACAATAGAGACCGATCACGCCAGCCTTCGGTACCTAAAGACAATGGCCGAACATAACGTCCGAATACAAAAATTAGCAATAGCGCTAACGGAATACGGATTTGAACCAAAGATAGTTAAAAGGAAGTTTAATACATTAGCGGATGCTATGAGTCGAATTCCTAAGACAGGAAATGCTGAGTTAACACATATTCACGTAGTTAATCAATATTACCCAATTAAACAAGAATTCACCAACTGTACTTCATTTTATAAAGCACTCGCGGAAACACTTTAACAGAATCCGCACAAGGACGGCGAAGTTAAAAACAATATAGCTAAATACGCCACCAATAATTGGCATGAGATAAAACAAATAATCAAACCAGAGATCGCTACAATTGACGAAGCTCGCGTAGCGAAGATAATCAGTAACGACAGAGCTGCACTCGCTCTGGGCTTATATAGTTCCTTTCTGACCTCGCACCAAATCCCCCGGTAGGTGTTATTAAAAACAAGGATCTGGTGGCCGAGTTCGCTCCGCGCCTTGCCACAGCGCGAAACTGAGCTACCCACGCAGGAACTGGCCCCAGCACTGTGTAAAAACTAGAGGTGGCGCGAAGTGTAGTTGCGTGCAGAAAGAAATTTAATGCAAGTTTGAATTACGTAAATCACTCAAATAATCAAAATAAAACATCAGTTTCAATTAAACATGACCGCTTTATACGCTGACTGTTAATGTTTCCTAGCTACACAGAACTCTTTTATCGGCTTTCAAAACCTCGTTGTTAAGAGCCATCCAAATCTTTTAAAAGAACTCTTAGAATGATGTAAATGTACATATTCTTCTTGACCAAATACCTTCATTAATATTTTTAATGTGCTTTCGGCTGTATTTGCTATAAAAATAAGAGTCAAATATGTAAGTCAAGATGGTCTTGTGATTAAGGGACACCAGCTAGCAAAACACGAGGTGTGGGTTCTAATCCTCGAGGTAAAAGTGTGATTTCTTTTTTCGTAAATTATATTTAATATTTTTTGTTATTATTCTCTGTAATTAATTAATCACGTTTGTCTAAAAAATAATTATTTTATGTGCACTACTCAAAAAAGTTAATTGTAATACAAGGCTATCATTTGTAATATTGCAAATAAATGTTTTCCAGATTTTGCTAGTAAACTGTTTGTAGTTTTACAAAGGATTTTCTTGGCAGATGGATTTCCAAGGTTTTTTCCTGTAAAAGTACAAACAAATATTTTGAGTGTTTCTTCTAGTTGTCTCTGGGATTCGTACAAAGCCTTACCGGCTCGTGCGTCTTCCCTCATGGGGCCACGGTGGTGTAGAGGTTAGACTACTCGCCTCCCACCAAGTCAAACCGAGTTCCATTTCCGGCGGAATCGTTCCCGCGGGTTTTTCACACTCGGGAATCGTGCCAGACGATGCCACTAGTCCACGGTTTTTCTCTCGGATTCCCAATTTTCCTCCCCCCCCCCCCCAGCCATGCATTCCGGCGCAGCTCCTCGGTCGCCTCGCTCTACCCACATAGGCTCTTAAGACCGCGAAGTTAATAGCTGCCCAACTATCTCCACCCACTCGTTCCACGACCATTCAAGCTATCAAGGGGTTGCAGCAGCGTTACGGCTCCTATATGGTAATTCTACGCGGCAAATCGCAGCCAAACTTTAAATCAGTTCCAATATTATTTCAGATCATGTTGTACACAAACATTCGCCTTTTGTGCATAATTCATGTAGGGAGCAGCTATTTTTTATGGTACTGATAAAATGTTGGTTGCCTCTGGTTCATGTTTCTACTTAACAATTTGGGCAACATTAAAATGACGTGGTATTCATTTTCCTAAATAACTTATACCTTTCTCTACAGTACGTTATTAGTGAAATTGGAAGAGATTTTTGTGCAGTTATTTTTTTTTTATGTTTACTTTAAGGTTAGTTCGCTTTTAGAGTTGCTCGCGACTTACGCTTCAGAGGATGGCAAAGGAAAAAAGTACCATCTTCTAAGTGTATGGCGTTGCTTTGATGACTATTTCAATGAGCAGTGCCTCGAGACAATATTGCCAGCAAATTTTGGGACACGGGATACTGGTTGCTACGTGAGCTCAAGTAGCAAACGGCTATTATAACGGGCAAACAGCGCAGTACGGGGCCCCTCTCCAAGTCTGGACGTGTGCTGGACATCCCCATGTAGATAACTGCGGGTAGCTGGCGTGTCCACTCGGCTAATTGGGCGAAGGGGTAATCAACCCCGGCGACCCGAGGTTTCACGTTGAAGGGGTTGGCGACGGCGGGTCAGGGGGTTTTGGGAAGGGGTTGGCACCACGAGGACCGCGGGAAGGGGGGGGGCGAACGAACTAATACCCTTGACATGGACTTAATAAAATTAGCATATCGTGTCGCCTTGGCGGCGACCCCCCCCCCCCCCCTCAACGGGGTTCCGCACGCCACGCATTAAAGGGCTGCTTTCGTGCCACTTTCGCGAGTCGTAGCGTCGGACGCGATAAAGGAATTAATCCCCGGCGAGGACCTTACAACGGGGGGTAAAAAGCAACGCATCCCCTAGGCCCTCTGAGCACCGGGGGGTAGTTTGCGGGATAAACACATAAACACACACGGCGAGAAGGTGCAGATATGGTGCGATAACAGATTAACCCCCCCTTCCCCCCGCTTGTGTTGAGCTACGTAGAAGGATGCATCTACCCTAGCTGCAAAACTGAACATTCGCCGCAGATATTAGCAGAGCTGATTACTTCCCCATCATGTCCACGTGATACAGCAAACATCCTAAGTACCCGTTTTAGATTGCCATTCGCCATTTAAGAGGATTAGAAGAACGGTAATTAAAAGTTATTTTAGTTGCCGCCTCTGTAATACATCGGTCCACAATATCTGGGTAAACCGTTATTAGGTACACCTTATTTACTTTATTTTAGGTTCGTCTGGTATGTAAAACACATCCCCGTTCAGTTTCAGGTGTAAACCGTGTTCTTTCAACTGTGTGAGAACTTTGACTTGAACACTTTACAAGTAATATTACATTAAAACTAGTAGTTTCAATTAAACATAAAATCTACGGACAGATGTGTTAGCTAGTAGATTTACTCGCTCCCGAAAGCAGAGTTGAAATTTGAGTTCTGGTGATACGATAAAACTACGTTTCATGCAACAGTAAATTAAATGCATGTAAATAGTACGCTTAGCTCCACAAAACCCATAGCTGTGATCAAACAACTTCCTGGAAATAACAGTACTGATACTTCGGGGCTACAGTAACTTCGTAGTACGGAAGCATTATTGCTGGTCTAACCGTAACGTGATTATGTGGTAGAGCGATCACGCTAGCTAAAGCATAATCAGTTTCCACGTGCAAAGATTCAGCTGCTTTCAACCAGTATGCCTATCACATACGACGAGTATAGGATTTAAGGTTAGAAGACTGTTTATGTAAACAAGTGTACTTTCTATTACAAATTGTAAATTAAATTTTACTAAATTCAAATTTGGTGGAAGTATTTTATTCATATAAAAGTGCCCATCTCTTGAGGATTATGATACAAACAATCTTATCACTGTTGACCATGTGACTTTGACAATTTTATTCTTGGTGCGGGGTAGTTCAATTTTGGGTACATGCGCGGAAGACGAAAAAACTGTCTACCACATTTTTAGTCCATGGTACTAACTGCAGTTTATGAATCGACACGTAAACATTAACAGGAAAGTTTGCCCTTAAACGAACTGAGCAGAGAAAGTGAAAAGTGGTATGCGAATCGTGTTGATATACCGAGGTCTACACAACAGCATCGTGACATTTCTCACAGGTTATGTGGCTCCTTCCGGCGTTCGATTATGCGTTGTGTCACATGATTGACGTGTGCAGTTCTGGGGTACACAACTTCTCCCACCGTGCGCTGAAGTCGGCAAGGGCCCGCTGCAAATGCCGGACACGGAAGAAGACAACTAAAGTTGGACTCCTAACGCGCTCTGTAGGCGACGGTTTTGGCGATCTCGCAGACCAAGGAAGTCCGGCGGCACTTTGCAGAGCACGTTGAGTCGTCACTGTGGGTGTGCGGTCGAGCAAAACCGCCATTTACAGACTGCAGTTCGTAGCATGCTGGAGAGATTTCAGTAAACGGGGTCAGATGATCCCGTGCACGTATGCCTGAGGTGCCAGTGAACATTGTAAAAACCAACTTCAGATCTTGAGAAGATTACTGAGGGCCACACGCCATAACTCCGCACCCCTGGCTCTTTATCGTTCCACAGAATGTGTGGAATTGTTAAGCCTTCTCTACGGTGGGCATTGATCTGGGGACATGTCCGCTGATTGGTGCACGTTATCCGCTGACGTCACTACTTTCTGTCCCAATACCCGAAAAGGTCTTATGTCCTATGTTTGTTCCCCGACTTCAACGCTGTCCCCGGACTATGTCCACAAGTCTGCAACTAGTTGTTATCAAAAGAAGAAGAAATTTTGTTCGTGTACGAATTTTTGTTTGCAAACGTTATAGAGTAAATAAACATAGCTATGGGAAAACTTTCAAAATTTCTTTTAGGAAACACAGAATATTTAAACGACGTAAATTAAGTAACGGTCAGAATAAATAAATGACTGAACTAACTCGCATCAAATAACAAACAAAGATTTACATTTCATATCTAAACATTTTAACTTCCAGGCTAAGAAAACTTCAAAATAATTAGATAATTTTATTCAACAGCGAATAATGAACCGCAAACGTTAAGCACTTCTTATATGGCAAAAACAAAGGAAGGGGAGCATAGTATTTAGTGCATACTGTTAGCAGTTTTTTCAAGCTCTGTTTCGGACATCACATTTCTGGAAAATTACATCTCACGCGCGGGTTTTTTTCCGCGGACACGACCGCAGACTGTCAGCGGACCAGGGTAATCGTAAACTAGGCTTTATGCGGATCTCTGAAATGTCATATTCTCACACATCTATCACTGGGCCGTAAGAGTGTAGTCTATTTGCGGTTTCTTCAGACTCTTATAAATCAAACCTTTGAAAAATCACCCCATGTATGACGTGTTTAATTATTTCGAAAATATTCCATGCATCACAAGTATTTTATATTTCTGTTAACATAAAAGTATCTTATATTTTTCTTAAATTAATGTTTTACCAATATTTTATTTATAAATTAAAATATTTCCTTTATAATAAATATGAATAAAAACATGAGAAACATATATGTTGGTAACGCCTAGTAAGAAATAGTTCTCATGCAAAATATTGTAACAACTTAGCGCGCACGAATTCGGTGCGTTGTCTGTTTCGTGTAATTTTCTAGAATTAGTTAAGCTTTGGTTGCATAAAGCGGAGGGATATCCTGAAAGTAGGACTTAGCAGGGCTTCAGAAAAGTGAGGAAACCGTGAACGGATTATAAACGTGGAGCAACAACAGGATGACAGGCACGACATGACAGCGAATCACGCCAGACCATTCCGAGATTTCATATTATATTTTGCTCAGTGTTCACAATACCCAGGCGACATCTGCCCGAGAAATGTTGTACGTAGTTGTTGGGGAAGCACTAAAACGACAACCGACCCACATATAGGCTATTCACGGTAAAATGAGCACTTTTGAAAGCCCTGCTTAAGATCTACTTGTATGCACGTTGTGTATTCTTCCACCTTATGTGAAATTAACATTGTCTTGGGCATCATCACTTTATTCATGCTTCGGTCAAGTGAAACCGTGAAAGTATTACAAAAGTTAATATTTTAGGAATCTGCTCATTTTTACACTCAGGAAATAAATAATGCAAATTGCCATAAATCGTTACGTAACACTTTTTGTTCAGCGTTAAAATACGTAACTACTTCCCATCCACTGTTACCAACTTTACTGGGTGCATGTCACTCGGTCCGTTCGTTAAAATATATGCAGGTAGGAGCAGTGACGTTTTTCTAAGGTTGATTTCGAAAGTGCTCACTTTATCGTGAACAGCCTTCAGTATGTAATTTTCACAACCTAAAACGTATTAAAAAACCGAAACCTGATTTGGGCGCCAAGGTAGCGTATAATTTATTTACTACAGCAGGAAATATCTACGATTTTTATTTTTTATCGTTGTATTTGCATTCTTGCGCAAGCCGACGAGCTCGGCACGGTGAATAATAATAATGTAATCTTGGCCCGGCTGTCGGTGTTGTGATTTCCTCGTCAAGTCATCACAGAGACGTTAGTCACGTTTCGTCGTGTCGGAGCCTCTGTGTATTCTTCGGGGTATCGTGACTCCAGCTCGGGGCATGGCTCATGCGAGAAGCAAATGTCCATGCGTCCCACACCACACGCTTGGCTATGAAATGTTGCGCTGGCAGTCTACGTGTAGGATTACATTAAGTGTAGTGCACAACCGTACACTCGCCTCCGGATAATATTCGGCGACACTTACAACGCCAGTGGTGGCATAGCACACGCCCCGAGTCGTTCTCGGGTCCATTCCCCCGCACATCGCGAGGGGAGCCAATATACCCGCGTTATGTATTGGGGCAGTGGGCCTTCGGAAACTTGTCCAACAGTTCTGCGTTCCTCGTTTGCCCGTAAGGAAACATACGTATATTGAAGTTGTGGGTCTGCAGTGTACGGGTCCATATGACGGGCTATCCTTCAAACCGACCAACCAGCCTCGTGTAATCCCACTACACAGTTACACATTCGATTGGTGCTGTTATTGCAGTTGCCGGCGTCCTCTGTGTGTGCACTCGCTTACTGTTATATGCTATCCACGGTAAAAAAAAAAAAAAAGAGCACTTTTGAAAGCCCTGCTCAAGATCTATTTGTGTGTACGTTGTGTATTCTTCCGCCTTATGTAACATTAACATTGTCATGGGCCTCGTCGCTTAATTCATGCGTTGGTCAAGTGAAACTCTGAAATCATTACATAAGTTGATGTTTTAGAAATATGCTCATTTTTACACCCCGATGCATTAAAAAAACAGAAAGCGAAATAAATAACGTTTATTATCAGAAATGGTTATTTAACGCTTTTTATTCGACGTTACTAACTTACCTGAGTGAATTTCACTCGGTGCGTTCGTTGATATATGTACAGGTAGGAGCAGTGAGTATTTTCTAAGGTTGATTTCAAAAGTGCTTACTTTATCGTGAACAGCCTTCAGTGGTGTTTATATAATCTTCTGTGACATATAGAATCCTCTATGTTATGTGCTCCACTGATGTAGGTTCCTACGTCAGTAAGAACATTTACACACTTCCTCGGGCACTACTCATGATGAGTAGCATGTAATTTATTTGGGGCATTGCTTGTTCTGTGTTTTACTTCCGCTGTCCTGGAGTGTATTATCACAAACTAGGAACGGCAATACTTGAAGGTGGAATGAGTGAGTGAAGATATCTGGGTGGCTCTTAACAGCGAGGTCTTGAGAGCCGATGAGGGTGACAGCTAAGTATGGAGCAGCGCCAGAATGAGCGGCCGGGGGGGTGACAGGAGATCCCCGAGAAAACCCGCCGGCCAACGGTATCGGCCGACACGATTCGCACTTGCGAAACTCCGGAGTGACCCGGCCGGGGATTGAACCAGGTTCGCCTTGGCGGGAGTCTAGCAAATCTAACTGCTCAGACACCGCGGCCCCTACACCTTAGGCGCCATTTTTTAGATGGCCCTGCTTCACTGTTCACGAACTTTCTTGAGCTTAGTACATACACAATGTCATACATAGGTAACTAAAAGGGTTTTTTAATTTTTTTTAGGATAGGATGTGAAATCTAGATTTTCGAAATACGCGCACATTTGAAACAAGTTTAATATATTGTAACAGTGGGAAAATAAAAGCAATGCCAAGTAAGATATGAATTATATTATAAATAAATATCAAAACTAACAGCACATTTTAATATTTTATTTAATTAATTGCAGGCAGGAAACGATAAGTTATTTTAGTTTTTCGCCAAGAATATATGTGAAATCAAATATCAAGCACATAAACGTTCCAAAACAATAACTACCATATATTTTTAAAACTCCAGTTCCAAGCATTTTCGGATAGGAAACGTAAGATTCTTTTGAATCTTTGCCAAGCACGTACTTGCAATAATAATTCAAATTAATATTCGATAAAGCCGCCCGAATCCAAACCGGGATGATAGTGAAACTGACATTTTTTTTTATAAATCTTCCTCGAGAATATAAAAAAAAAGATTATTTCTTGAGAATAGTACTAGAGACGTGAACTCTACATCGCAATGTGAGAAACGCTTAGCACTGCAAACCATTACGCTTACGTTTACACATCTCCGGCTACCAATAGACAGTTTTGAAATACCAACTATTAAATTAATAAAATAATAATCTACCTATGTTTCGTTTAGAAGTTTGTGTAAAATAGTTCGTTGTCGGCCATTCGGAAGTACTTTCAAATCCCCCTATCAATGTTGGCTTGACCACCATTTCCATTTCCGTTTTCTGTTTTTATTTCGAATGGCGCATCAGCTCTGAAGCCAGAAGGGAATTGCCCCATTGTACAGCATTTTATCTCTTGATTGGAATGAATCGTACAAATGGGAGTTTTAATTGCAGTTAATAACTTCACAAAGGTCAGCGAACTTGTCAGTAAATGTTGGCCTGTTATCTGAGAGCGGCACATAGTGCGTGCTACTGGAATTGGGGGGAGGGGGGGAACATTTCCGGCTTTCTTTTATCTCGTGGCTTTTGTTACAGAGAAGCTTATAACAGTCAACGTAAACCAAATTAATAGCAGGCGCGCTCAGTGGATCCCGATAGAAGAAATTTCGAGGACAAATCAGACGAAATGATATCAACGTTCTTGGTGAAAATCTTTTCGCTAACTCACCTTGTGTTTTCTTTTCTTTACTCACGTAAACGCGGTGAAACCGAGATCTGTTTCTAGGTAATCGTTTTAAAATAAAAGAAAAACTTGAGGTCCAGACTTGGCTGAGTTATTTTTTTCTATGAGAAAATCGTTGCGTACCTACCATATTACCAAAAAGTATTTTGTAGAACTGCTATATATATATTATATATATATATATATATATATATATATATATATATATATATGTGTGTGTGTGTGTGTGTGTGTAGTGTGTGTGTGTGTGTGTGTGTGTGTGAAAAAATCATTTTGTATAGCATTTAATGTTATATTAATATGACTCCATTTCAAATTTCACAACGAATAAGTGGAAAAAAATAAAATAAAATCGTGTTTCGTTACTTCAAAAACAACCGTGATGATTAAATAAGACACACGTGAAAAACGTTTTAGAAATATACTCACGAAGGAAGAGAAATCACTGCTGACACGGATAATCAAATGAACACCATCGCAGCCCGAATACCTTCACCACACGGCTTATCCCAGTTACATGCATGCGTTCCATTTTAATATTAATATATATCGAAATAAATAAACTTGGCAATATTGAGTGGTTGAAGAAATATGTGCGGCTATTAACATCGAGTTCTTGAGAGCCGAAGTAGGTGAAGCGAGGTGAGTATGTAGCAGCGCCGGAATGAGAGTGTAGGGTAAATGGGAGATCCCCGAGGAAACAGGGCTACCAGCGGCATCGTCCGGCACGATTCCCACATGCGAATATCCGGAGCTGACCCCGCTGAGAATCGAACCCGGTAAGCCTTGGTGAGATGCGAGCAGTCTAACCACTACATCACCGTGGTCCCTTAGGGTAAAATAGATTCATATAATGACTTGGGAAGAATAGGGGATTAATTCACTTCAGAATATCATTAAAAGAGTGCAGGCAGATTTCAAATTTTCATTATTGTAGTTTTATAATGCCGAAAATATTTTTAAAGAATTGTTACGTCACGATGGCATTACAAACATACAAAAATATTACAGCCCGTTTGGTTGGTTACATAAATTATTGGGAAGGGAAAATATATGGCCGCATGACCGACTAAACATATCCATCATAAGTTCGTGGTCCTTATGAAGAGCGTCGTGTCTAGCGATTATAGCTACGGAAAAGTATTACATGTTTATTGCGATTAAACTCGCCCTACACGAAACTTATTCTTCCTTACCGGCGTGCTGAATTTTGACGGGGATGTGTGTGTTTGAGACATTCCTGAGAATCTACTTAATAATTTCAATTCTAAGCTCTGCCATCTTCGAAAATAGAACACAAACTAAAATACGAGTCTGCGACTTTGATGCTGACTCTGTAGACTACCAACAACAAATTTTCTACACAAGGGTTGAACTCATCCTGACAAATTGGCAAAAAAATGTATTTTTTTAACGCTGTCTGTTCCACAATGGTTATCTTGCAGCACTTTCGAAAACTATAAATATACTGTAGGCGTCTCGAACTTTGTGAATATGGGTACACGGGTTCAAAAGTATTTAGCGGGATACAAACGTGAAATACCACACAGACACGAACGAAAATCCACAAAGCAAGGCGGCACAGTCATAAAATTTGGGATTCCCATTTCGGATTCAGCCATACCGATCTCAGTTTTCCGCGCTTGACCCGAGATCACTGCAGATTGTTATACGATGTTTATATTGTGATCAAACTGTACTTGTTGTTTAGGTTGGGTGAATCTCATGATGGTAGCGCAGGTGGGGGTGAATAAATATAAGAAGCTATAGGTTACTACATGGCTATATAATAAAACATCTGGAGAGTTCATAAAACGCTATAAGTTCGGGGGAGCATTGTTAATTTAACTACATTCACTGCCTTACTGAGAGCCATGCTAGTATGTTGTTTTTGTCCCACCTCGAGAAGTATGCGAAGAATGATGAAGTATGGCTGGTTACGGCGGTCGACACAGCGGGCTTCTTGGGACTTCCGTCTTCCATGTGGAGAGAGACCATTGACCACATGGTCTTGACATAACGCACGCTACATGGCCTGATTCCCTGGCTGGTGCACGGGATTCCTGCTTACCGGGCGCGGCTCTCCTGGTCACAGTTCATGTGTGATGGCGTGTTCAGGCACGCCGTCGGGATGAAGGCATGTTCACGCTATCGTGACACGAGGTGAGTGCTGCGATATTTTCTCTCTTCGGGTCGCGGCCGATTCCTTCCCCGTCCCTGTTTCTCCCAGCAACTCGCTCCGCCCCGAACGACTTTGGCTGTCAGCGAGACTTCAGGGCAATGCCTGGGTACGCAAACCTACACACACACACAGAAAGTCTCTCATAAGCACAGGTTTTCATCGCGACGAATTTGCAGCCACGGTGTGTTTAGGTTAAGTGATGGAAATTAGCGTAAACTTAAAACCATTGATTTTTTTTGCATACATTTCGAAAGCACTTTTGAGGCCCTAGTTACTTTTTCCTTTCAGCCATTTTTTTTTTCTTTAACCACTTTTCTTTTTTAATAAATGCTCATATGTAAGTAATAAACACAATGTGTACATTCCACTGCAACCGGAAGTAAACATCCAAGACTAGAATAAAATGTGTTTATTGACTATTATTCCAAATGAGAGGGCTTTCAAAAGTGCTTATTTAACCGTGAACAGCCCATAAACCTCCGGAAAACGGTAACTGCCTGCACATGTGTTGAGTGCGATTCCGCCGGCAACAGAACTCGATCGCCTGGGCGGATGGCAGCCCCGCTAGCCAGATGAGTACAGCGGCCCCTAAATGTGCACGACAACACTTGTATTTCCAAGGAATGCACTCAGAATGTGGTAGCAATAGTAAAAATACGCATATTTTAAATGATTATCTGAGAGTAAAAAACCCACAGCATTACATTTTTAAATGTTCCACCTTCAGAATGCTTTAAGCAAAAACTTAAACAGGATCATAATACTAAAAGAAAATTACATTGTAACTTTTTATTTGAAAATTACTTTAAATTCAGTCCGATACTTGGGAACCAGGACGAAGAAGGCAATGGAACGTTTCCAGGGCGAACAAATCCTGTACTTTAACTTCGTGACTAACATTACGATTGGATTAACTGTCGCCTATGAACTGTTCACGGTAAACTGAGCACTTATAAAATGCATGCTTAAGATACACTTGTATGTACGTTGTGTGTTCTTCCTCATTATGTTAATATAGCATTGCCGTGTGCGCATTAATTTATTCAAGCGTCGGACAAATGAAGGAGTAAAATTATCATTACAGTAAATATTTCCAAATCTGCTCATTTGTTACCCAGACGAGAATTTTTAGCAAATCAAGAAAGCGAAAAAAAAAAAAAATGATTTAAGTTATCTCAAACGTTAACCTAACACTTTTCATTCGGAGTTAAGATATGGAAATACTTTCCATCCTTCGTTGCCAACTTTACTGAGCGCATGCTACTCAGTGAGCTTATTAAAATATATGCACGCAGCGAGTGACATTTTTTCTAAAGTTGATATAAAAAGTGCTCACTTTATCGTGAACAGCCTTTAGTTCGGTCAGGTACATGACCACAACGCGAGCGTGACCTTCAGTTGGCACCGCGCGCGTGCGAAGTGTGGGTCGGGGCCCGCGGCGACTGACAGGGGTTCGGGCGTGGATGAAAATTTCCGAGCAGTATAGCTTGCGACTCCCGTCTGCTAGCTCGCTGATATTGGCACCAAACGAAAGGTCTCGTCTAGATTTGTCGATCTAAGCCATAAGTGTCTAATATCCATTTTTATAGGTAAAGTGAGCACTTTTGATGGACCCGTCATTTGGAAAAAGTTGTTAATATTTATATTTTATTTTAGCCTTTAACGTTAACTGACAAGTGCAGTTGGAAATGCACACTGTGTCAAATACTTAAATGACAATATTTATTTTAATAGGTTGTTAAATGATAAACAATCCTGGAAAGGAAAACGGAACGAGGGCCTCAAAAGTGCTCACGTTACCGTAAACTGCGTATACTTTCTTTTCATCTTCATATCCCAAAGAAAATTTACATGCTAACGTAAACATATTCATGTTAAAATCACTGCCGATTTTTATTTGCAAGGCAATCAAGTTTACACATTTTTCGACCTTCTCCCAATTTCTTAACGTTAGTGTGTTTTGATGAAGATAGCCGTTTTCACTTATTTACCAAAATATTGAGAGTGACTCTAAGAATGACGCTGTTTCTCGATTTCAGTAAAAGATCTCATTAAAAAAGTAACTTTTTTTTAGAAAATTACAATGTATACTGATATATCTATAGCTACTTTCTTTATAACATAAATGAAACGAGTATAAAAATAATAAATAAATAAATAATGTAGAGAAAACTTGGCTGCTTGCCGGGAGTGCTAAAAAAATATTTTAAAGCACTAATGGCTGTTATTTAAATCGATGGCATTTTTCATTTAATAATATTCTATCCACTTCTCTTAGCCAATTTTCAACGATGAGATTTTCATCAATTTCGAGCAAAACAAATGAATTAATGTTATTTAGAATTAATGTTACCACCTGAGACTCGTATACGACCTACAGTGCTCTCTCAATCACACATAGAGTCCGTAAATACCTCATTATAATTTTCCAGTTCAGTATTATAACACATGTAAAAACCATAATTTGCTAGTAATCACGACAAACATTTCTATGTTTGCTTTAAACTTCCCTAATATGCACTCTTCAAACTTACGCCATGATCTTCTTTGGCCACGAAAATCATCCTTGAAGAGTTACATAATTTACGTGACACAGCGCTGCCCTCGTTATTTCACTTCGCCTCTCACTTACACGTAATATTCTCGGCAGGTACGTCTGCTTTCGCACACGGGACACGCTCTGCCTGCAAAAGAGTTATCTTGTAAAGCGGCGGGGTTAAGGATGTAGAAAAGATGGAGTGGCAAGATATCTCCGTGTTTGAGACCTAACGAGACAGGCGCGCTTTTGATCAAGGAAATAAATAAATTAAGGCTCTATTTGTCCAGCACGAGGGCGTGGCATTCTTCACTCCAGGCTGTCTATAAAAATAACTGAAAACCAAAAGCGGACAACCATGAAACGAAAATATACTATAAGGATTGACAAAACGATTAAATAAAGAAACAAAATGCATGTTGAAATAGGATTACATGTTTCCAAAGTACAAGTCGTTTTAGGTGTGCTCGGAGCATTAGAGTCCGGAATAGAATCTGGGATCATCTATGAATGTTTTTCTTAAGTTCTCGCTCACATTTGGGACATTTTAGCAGAAATGCCGCTGCTAACCGGCGTAAACGAGGAGAATAAAATAAGTAATTATAGAAACATGAGACACTCTCTCGCCGAAATATTATACTTTCAAGGGGTACATTTTTGTAACGCTGATAGGAGCAGATGCAAAATATGTCAGTTGCCATGGCATTTAACAAGAAAATAACCGCCTGTTATTCTCTCGCTCCGTGTGTCTGTAATTACTGGTCACGCATACGTAACCTAAGGAATGATTTTCGTTTTGGCAATGTTTCTAAACACGAAAGCAACATACTAACGATTGCCTCATTATGTGCACTGACCGCGGATGGACGAATTCGCTTCGCGTATTATCCATGAATAGAGTGCTCGACGACAATAGATTTCCCCGGACGTCCTGCGGACGAACTGTGCAAATCCGTCCAGCCGAAAAAAAAAATTATACTATGTTCGAAAGGTCTGTAAAATAATAGTATCGAAACAATGGAGTTCTGGAAAGGCAAACAAACAATGACAAGAGACTCTTGACGCATATTGGCGGCGAGGGGGCACATTAAATAAGCTATTGCAGGGTGGAGATATTGTGGAATCTGTTAGAGCTATATTTTCACTATCACTGGTATTCTATATTAGATAACGTCTGAGTACATGATTTTAAAGAACTTTTAAAATTTTTAAGATTTATGTAAAATCTCTTGCCATGTCGTCAAGTTGTAATGTCGTCATTTTCTTCGCACTTTGACCTCACCATTCAGTGCGATAGAAGTGACCAGTCGTTCAGTCAATGTGGTGTGAGTTTTACAAGTAATTAAATTTCCACAGGTTAGAAAATAATAGCACGAAAGAATAAATTAACAGAGCTGAAATTTTGAACAAAATATATGATGGTTTTTGGAAATCGTTCGTATTTTTTTTTTATGACGCATAGTTACGTGTAAAAAGTGGGCCGCTGTGGTATCGCAGTAATCCTTCTCGTTTACCACCTAGACTAAATGGGTACGATTCCCGGTGGAGTTACCCGGATTTTGACACGTGGGAAATGTGGCGGACTTGCTGTCTTTGGTAGCTGATTTTCCCCCGGTAACCCTGTTTCTCCCTGCTGTTGCTTTCCGCCGCTGCTGCGTATTCCCCTAATTTCAACCTCGCCGACGCTCAAGACTTCACAGTCCAGCGCAGACACAAACTTGAAAATCGCCAGTTTGACGTTAAGCGAGACGGTTTACCTCCAGAAAGTGATAATATTACCTAATTCTCGGTGTGAAACACAGCCTATTTCGACAAGTACCCGAGGTGGAGTTTTGCGATACCATGTTCTGAAACGTATCTGCCTGGTACACTTCGATTTGGTACAACTACAGACCGCGCGTAATTGATAATCCTGTCTTTAGTTAATCGCGCGGATTGTTGATAGTGTTGTGATGTGTATCGAAAGTACTTGCGGTTATTAATATTAAATTATTAAATTATGATCATTTTTAAATAGTAGACTTTCCATTTTGCGTTGTTATAGTTTCCACATGTACAAGATCTTACACGCATGTTAAAAATACTCACTTTATAATGATACTTGATTAAAATTACTCGTCGTATAAATTTGACATAGAAATTTTCTATTACAAATGCGAGCAGTGGCATCTTTAACGCTCTCTATTACGTCATTAGCTGATAACTAGAGACCTGCGGAATTATTGTTATTATAAAGCGGCGCACTGAACTCCAAGTTACTGCGCATTTGACCGACTTCTGTAACAGGCAGGCAGTAAGTCTCACAAAACTCGTGGGAATCTCGAGCTGATAATGTATCTTCATCTGCGAACTGGCTAATCATTTTTTAACGGAAGTCAAACTGGTGTCAGATAAAGTACGGTCCAACGACGAACATATTGCAAAGATGCGCGTGTGTTCAAAGCTTAACGTTCCCCCAAATAAAAACGCGAAAATTTGCACGTATCTAATGATACCATGCCGTACTGAGCACAGGCGCTATTCGGCCGGGCGGCTTGCCTTCCGACGTGGCGCGTCCAGTATAAACGTGCGCGTCTCTTGCACTGCAAAGCCTAGCGTGCTTGACTCTGCGCGCCGAAACGTGTACAACTTTTCCGTGTTAAAACTCGCAGACTTGCGTGTAACTTGCTGCCCTAACGGTTTGGAGCATTCCCTACCAGAATACGCTGCATGTACGTCGCGTACGTAATACAGTCAAATAAAATTAATTCTGCGAAGATGTATATATGATTCTATGCTCTATTATCTAAAGATTTTAAATGTACTAACTGAATGAGAACCAAATTTATGGGTTATAAATCATGACATATATAAATTATTCACTAAATTATTTTAATTTTATCCAGCATTGTGTGTTTTGAGTGCAGCAAAGTGGCTACTGGCTGGGTAGACGTTATCGAAGATGGTTGATCTTTAGGACCGTGGATGTTTTCTTAAGACACTAGATCTGCTAAGAATGATACACTCAAAAAAAATGACTACAGATGATGTTGAAATTTATATTCCTTGGAAGACAAGTTTGTGTTTAAGAGATTACAGGTATCGGCTGCTGCCCCTCGAGTGGCCTAAACAGGGTTAATTCAAATAGGATCGGCAACAATGATTGAACGGGTTTATAAATAGAATATGTTTACGTGGCCACATATCTGAAATTGAATACAAGAAAACAGAATTCCGTAACTTAAAAATACTGCCTCAGCAACGCTGTTTCCATTTTTTTTTTCGAGCAACAGGTGTCAAAATTTCACACAATAGTTTTGATGCACTTAAAGCGCACACACAATTGAAAATTCTAGCACGTTTCATTACGTTCTATTGACGTTACGAAGACTTCAGTGTACATTACAATAACTTAGTTACAGTTTAAACAATTTAATACTAATTTTTACATATTCGTAGGAATATAAATATATTTATCGTAATTATTATTAATCAACCAGTGAAATATTTTGTGTACTGGTTCATAAAATAAACATTCTCGTTCATTGAATATTGGATGTCTGATTAAACCTTCCTTCTGTTCTTTCTATTGGTTAATGAAAGGTGCCGCTAAAGTTTCATGGTTTCAAAATAACATTTCGTTCACGGAATAGTTAGAAACGGGCTTGTGTATACCAGTTACCTTTATAAAAACCATCTCACTTAAAAACAAACCAACAGTTTTTCCTCCACATTGAATTTTATTTCCAACTACACACAAACAGTACTAATCACCGTGTGTAGCATGCAATTTTTTTTTCACGGTGGCCTACTTACAGGCGGCTTCCACGTGACGCGCCAGTTCCGTTCACTTTCGTGATATGCAATTTGTTGTGCTCGCAGGTACGAGAATTTGCGGGCTCCTGGCGCTGTTTTGCTAACTTCAATCTCAATTTAAAAAAAAAATACTATGTGAGTTCTCCAAACATCTTGCTGCAAGGATTTATTGTTCATATCCCATATAAGACGTGGTTTTAATGACGACGTGTAGTTTAAATCTCGCATTTACTGGGCTTTAAGTGAGACGGACACACACACTCTGGGAGAAATTGTTATTTGCGTGGAACCGGGAGGGGGATGCAAGTTAACTTGTACGTAAGATTCTGAAAACTAAGTTAAGTGAGGTTACACGCCAGAATTGCTGCATGTGAGGCCGTTCGGGTGTTTAAACTCATTATTAAGGTGTCTGCAGCGTGTATTGTATTTATTGTTCTCGATATCCACGGAATTGATGTTTTGATCAGTCCCACATATACCTCCTTATTCTGTACCACTTTTGGGACATACAGGTGTATTCATACGGAGTGTTCTTAAATACATTTACACTAGTGTGAATATAGGTTTTTCCGCGAGATGTACGCACACACTGGAGAATAAATTTATTTATGAAGGGAGGGTGGGGGTTTAGTTAAACTTATTGTACTTTGGACTTATGTAAACAAAGTTATAAAATGTTTGTAAAAGAGTTTTATAAAAATTTTCAGAGTATAACATTGTAAATTGATTTATTGTAAAGGGCTTATAAACGACCATCGGTGTTATACCTAATGGTTTATCAGGATACGGCTTATAAACTAACTTATGAACTAACTATGCCTAACTAACCTATGCCTAACGTATGATTCAAACCCAGAACATGCCTCACGACAGACCGACAACATACCCACCGACTGCTCCACGAAAGGTTAGTTATAGCTGTAAATGTTTAACATACTTTTGTACACGTACGCTCTTTGTTAAAGAAAATATTTGAAATAAAACATCCATTTTTTTCGTTGAAATAATTGCATTTATTAGCATTATATCATGTAGATTTCACACAAAGGTAAACCAACGAATCGGAAAGCAAGGTTTAGAATCGGGTAACAATAATACACTTTCTGGGCATTCGTATGCTTGTAGAGAAATTTTAAACCTGTGTTCTCAACTTGACAACACAATGTGGATCAACAAAATATAACAATCGGCCACAAGCTGCAGTTTATTTACTATGCAAGGACTACTCGTCTTCATGCCAATGGCACTTTCAAGTCCTAGTACGACGTTTCTCTTTGTGAAAATATAACAATCGGCCACAAGCTGCAGTTTATTTACTATGCAAGGACTACTCGTCTTCATGCCAATGGCACTTTCAAGTCCTAGTACGACGTTTCTCTTTGTGAAAATTACGGTGTAGAAATGGTTTCTCGCGTGCCAAACGAACGTTGAAAAACCTGCATTTCTGCGTGCTCCAGGCGGTAAGGGTGAATGAACCACGTCACGCAATACTTTATAGCAGCACGCAGAAGCCAAGAGAGCAGATAAAACGAAGGGATAAAAGAGATGCTTTAACGTGAACATGTACTTCATAAACAAATTCCAGTATGCATAAATTATATTTTCGTACTGCGTTGGCAATTTTTTTCGGGATTCAACCAGCACAGTTGGTGTAGCTGTCTAAACGGCAGAAATTAAGTAATTCGTAACATTTTCTGCCGAGGATGTTAAACATGGCAGTAGCGTGCCCGGCACACATACTGGAGGTCGTTGATTTTATTCCTGCCGGTTGTTATTTCCAAAGTAGTTTTATATTCTGTTTTGAAGTGATCAGGCCTTAGGCGGACGGCCTGCTTGAACACGCCTTCAAACATTGAACCAGGGCACGAGCGTGATTGCAGTAATCACCTCGCGACAGCAGTTGTAAAAAAAAAAAACCCTCCGTCGGCGAGTAGTCGGGGCCGAATGTGTTAAACAACGCCCCCGATGTGGGCTAACGTAATACGGGGCGCGGCGTCTTTCCTCGTCGGGGCATCGAAACGAGAAGGGCACGGAGATGGGCATGTCCGGCCGTCGTTAACCGCCCACCAGAAATAGCCTCCAGCATCTCGAATATGGTGGGGCCTTCCAAATTAGGTTGCTATATTAGTGGCGAGTAGTAATCAATCCCAACAGATGTAATAATCATTATGATGTTCCTTTTAAGCTCCCGCGATTAATAATCACGTAATTAGATATTTTATGATCATCATATTCAATAAACCCCAATCATTTACCGTTGCGCTCTACCTAATCAAGACTCAATATTCTGCTACGCCTTAGCCCCTTTCATGTATGAATTTACCATAAGTCAGTTCATAACAATTCTCATTCACGGTAAAATTTATATATATATATATATATATATAATGTTTCATCTACAGCAGGTTCATTAGAGACGTAACTTCTTACACAGCGAGGAACGGGGAACGAAGCGGCCATAGTTGGTATTAAGGAACCATTCTAGTATTCTCCTGGAGTGATTTCGAATAAAAACCGCGGAAAGAGACAGTCAGGACTACCAGATCCGGAGTCGAGCACTGGTCCTGCAGTATGCGAGTACAGTGAGCTATAATTACCCCATATGTATCAGTATCTTTTCCCGAGTTTGCTGCCTAAACGTGTAAATGTAAAGGCTGTTCACGATAAAGTGAGCACTTTTAAAATCAACCTTACATAAAAGTTTACTGCCCCTGCCTACATGAATTTTAACGGGCGCACTAAGTGGCATAGGTGCATTGAAGTTGGTAATGATAACTCGAACATAGTTCCATAACTTAACGTCGAATAAAAAGTGTTAGGTAACTATCTGTGATAAGTTAAATTATTCTATTCGCTCTCTGTTTTTTTATTCATCGAAGTGTATAATAGCCAGATTTGTAAAACATTTTCTTTTCTTGTAATTCCACTGTTTCATCTGACCGACGCATGAATAAAGTGATGAAGCCCATGATAATGGTAACTTTTCATAAGGCGGAAGAATAAACAACGTGCACACAAATATATCATACGCAGGTCTTTCAAAAGTTCTCATTTTCAACGAACAGCTTATAGTTAGTTGGTGATGGAATATGTTCACCTTTGATCCGAGAGTTTCTATCTTATGAACAAATGTTTGAGCTATACGAGTCAAAATTATTTTCTTTTTTTTTTTTTCATTTCCATAAGCTTGGAGGAATGTAATTTGGTGTATGTACTTCGAACTGATTAATAAGTAGAATTTGAATTTTTGCAAATGTAACTTAAGCCAGCCTGCCATGCTCAATACATCGATACAAATGTATATAATATTTTTTAAAAAATTATAATTTTATTTTTAAGGTTATTTTATAATATTTGTATTGCTGTTTATTGTTATTTTTCACAGAAAAATGTTTATAGTCTCCTTACAGCGCTATGCTTATTACAGCTGTCACTGTAAACAACGTTGGATTTTGTATTTTGAATGTTCAAAAACACGTATTGGTGTAGGCCTACTTTAGTCGTTACTCACTCACTATTGGCTACAAAGAACAACTGGACCCTACGCATCTGATCTCCAGAAATTCAGTGCAAATTTGAACACACGTATATAGCGACGCACGCAGCGATATATGCTATAACAGTAATAAGCGTCGTCACACTCGTTATGTACCGCATCGCGTAATGAATACTAAAACTTTACTTTTGAATATAACACTTTAAACCACTCCTACACAGACACCGTCTTGAACAACAAAAGAATTTTCAAAACCCATTACTAAAAAGTGAGTAACATCGTAAATTCTGAAAAAACATATAATATGTTCATGCATTTTTATTAAAGCAGCGTTTGCAAATTTTGCCAATTTTGCCTACATAAAAATAAAAATATCCTGAGGAATTAGAATGTGGGGTATGGAGTCTCTTGAAACCACGTTAAAACTGACAATTACAACACTACGAAAAAAATGTAATTCTTAGTTTGAGACATACGACAAAACCTTGACTAATTTCTGGCTTCAAGTATTGTAGTAGTTGTTGGTTATAGTGCAAGTATGATAGGCGCACACGATACTTTCTTTCCTGGGTTCGTAAAAATTTCTGTATTACTACCTAAAACATTTTCATCTCCATTCTCAGAAAAAAAATTTCAGTGCAGTGTGTTAACAATTGAGTGCCGACAAAAGAAGTAAGTTTTAGCTCGGCAGTCGAGCGAATGTCACATAGCATATTTACATATCGTTACAACTTCTTGACTTGGAGTGTTACTTCTGGTATGCTGCTTTTCAAGTTACTTAAAAAAACTTTTTCATTGTTACTGCTACTTGAGCATCATAAGAATAAGAATGCTTTCCGTGCATCTATGTACAAACTTCGAGAATTTGAATAGGATAGTTTTTAAGAACGGAAAAGTATGTCTTCACTTTGCAGATATGTAATTTCATCGGTATCCTTTTAATGCAATAAATACTCTGTTACAATTAAAATAGGGACGCTGTCTTGGAGTAAACCGTTTGTGGATTTGTAGGCGAGGCTGTACATTTGTTGAAAAAAATTGAGGGATTGAATAATTTCCTTTCTAGCTTCCGGAAACATTAATTTAACAGACTAAAATACGAATTTGATTCTAACTCAATTTTCTCTCGTTATTATTTCCTATTGTAGTTAAAGTTCAAAATATTTTGGAACGCGCCTTGGCACAGCAAAATGAAATAACCGTGATAAAACTGACGTTTTAAATCCACAATATTCCAATGAAGAAAAGCAGTGACAAATGTATAAAACGACTATTTAAATAAGCAGTTAATTTAACTAGGTTTATCTGAACAATTGTATTAAAACCACTATTGACTAATGAAACTGTATGCGAGAAAATAATGTTCACAGATAATGAAGCTATGTTACCAAATAAATATCTACTTACAAATTATGTTCTTTGTCACATCAAAGTATTAAATTTTTCAATATAAAATTGAGAGATTTATTCGTCAGTGGCCTTTTATCCCTTCATCTGTTCAGAATATCTTGAAATCGTTTTCAAATTTGGGAAGAACCAGTGGAGAAAAAAACATATGATTTTCGGAAGTCTTGATAAAAATAATTTCTAAAGGTTGTAAAGTTTATATAAATTTGACATGCGTGTGGTTATTTTCGCAGTAAAAAATAATTAAAGTTATTTTTGACAAAATTCGTAAGTTTTTAAAATTTAAGAAAATACATTCCACTTTATCAAGTTCACTACGAAAAAATTCACTTTCCTAAGTACCTAAGTTATATTAATAGTGATTAGTTATTATTTTGTTAAATAAATTATGTTTTCAAATAAATCACGTTGTTCAAGAACCTAGGCACCAAATTTTGAGTATTGCAGGAAGTACCACAATGTCTGTAAGTTTCCGGATTGAATATGTAGCATATACCTGTAGGTATTTATGTTATATAATGTACTGATTAAGAAACGTAAATGCAATACGAAAGCGATATTAGAATGATACAAGTTGTAAAATACCTAATCTAAAAAATGTATACTTTAAACAAAAACTCCTCCTTTATGTAATAATTTTTTTGGCCTCTGGCAAATTCATTTTCCTTTATTCTTATAAACTATCGTCATTATTAATACATTTCATAAACTAAATTATTACAGTCATAATATCTAGTACTAACTACATCACATGTTGGATCTTGCAATACGCCAGATAACCAATGTGAAACGATTTACCAATAACACTTTCCTTATAAATATCATCTCGTTCTGGAATAGAATAAGAATTGAGATCTATAGAAGTAAAAGGCCCATCAACAGGAACATTTGGCATCCCAAGATTTGGATGACCGCTGTTATGACGAGATTGTGTTCGAAGAATACAGGCATAAGTATTATTGTGACAGTATTATAAAAAGTCTGTGTGAGGAAATATCTGTACGCTTGCCACTTCAAGGTGCATTGGGTCGTATTGTGTCTTGGATGAAACAAATACGGTTTCTATCAAATTACCCTCCACCAGATAAGGAATTGGTCCTGGAACAGGTTCACTGTAGTACAGGCTACTTACCCGTTATGGGAATGTTAGAGAAGGCTTACCACAAAAGCAGAGAAGTTTGAAGAACCTGAAATAATCTTATTATCTAGCGAGTCTATCAGATCGTTAATTTCGATTTCTTAAATGTTTGAAAGCCCAGCGTGTGAGGTTTTCACTGATCCTGGGCCTTCGGCGCTCTACTCCTAAGGAAAGAAAAATGTAAGCATGCTAGAAGGTGAGAAAACTTTTATATTTGTGAAAACAAGTGCACTGCCTCCTTTAAGAATAATGTATCCTTTGCAGTATGTGTATGTTATAATAATGTGTAAATATTTTGTTAATAAATATAATTGCAGCTGTATCTATGTTTAGTAAATGAAATGTTTATATGAATTATTGCGTTTTATAATTCAGGAAATCCCATAACGTGTAGAGCGAATTTATTGAGTTTATGGGTGGCTTTGAAAAAATTCCTTATAATATTACGAAGTTAATTTTCTCTGCTACAGTTAATTATTTGAGAATTTTCCAGAGTTCTGTTCTTCCTACAGAACAAATAATTACTTCAGCAGAAGAACTTCAGCAACATTTGCATTGTCCCCTAAACAAACATAAGTATAGGCTGTTAACGTTAAAATTTGCACTTTTGAAAGCCCTGCTTAAGATCTACTTGTATGCACATTGTGTATTCTTACATCATATGTAAAATTAACATTGCAATGGGCCTCATCATTTTATTCATGCGTCGGTCAAGTAAAACTGTGAAATTATTAGGAAAGTAAATACTTTACAAATCTGCTCGTTTTTACACTTCGATGCATTAAAAAAACATAAAGCGAAAGAAATAATTTTAAGCTATCGCAAATGATAACCTAACACTTTTTATTCGACGTTAAGGTATGGAACTACTTTTCATCCATCCTTACCAACTTTACTGGGCGAATGTCACTCAGTGCGTCAATTAAAATATATGCATGCAGGGCAGTGACTTTTTTGTAAGGTTCATTTCTAAAGTGCTCACATTATCGTGAACAGTCTTTATAATAAAATAACAGGAAATTATGTTGCTGGTAGAGAAATTTCGTTGCTGCAGCCATGAAACCAGTTTACAGAACTATTCTGTTGTCAGTCCAGTGCTGATTTTTTTCCAGTGTATTAATGACGCACTGAATTAAAATACCTGTAAGAGTGCCATTTGGATTAACAACTTACAATCCATAGTAATCGAGTGGCACTGTCTTCCAAAATGGAAGCTAATATTCTATATTTTTTATTTTATTTACTGCATGGAAATTCCGACTTTATAGTGTTGGTACTAATCGGCTGATTTATTCTTTAGATATGTCACAATGCCTAAAAACCTGAAAACGGTACCATTTAAAAAATAAGCGTCCGGAATGATCGAAAACTATAAAAACCGAGCATCCTTACAATGTGCTAAATGTACATATGGTTTGAAAAAACTCGGTCCTCGGGTTTAAAAGTTTTCGAAGCCACTCACTGCAGCCGCAAGCCAAACACAACTTGAGTGGCTCAGGAAGTTGCACGTATCACCGACGAAAGTGAGACCACGGAGAGATTTGAAGATCTTGTCTGGAGCTTCCCTTGGTCGGCACGACGTGAATTAGATAGTCACGGCGGAAACAGAAGTGCTAAAGATAGGCTGCTACCTAGATCAGCAAAATTAATTCTCTCTCTCTCTCTCTCTATCTATCTATCTCTCTCTCGTTCTCCTGGGAACGACTGAAGCCGGGGGGACACCTACTGATTATTCCCAGCCCAATATAACCGCGAGTTAAGATTAAACTCAATGGAGCGAACCCACGACTTCACAAAGCTGAAGCCTGTGACAGGAAGGAAATGTAGCGACAAATCACGCAAAGGCCATACACCAAAATCAAGATCACCACGTTAACAGTCTCACCCATAACTACAATCAGGGAACTCTGTAAAACATTTTCAAGTGCCATTAAGGTGCAATATTTAAGCCACTGTGTTAACTGCTGTATGTATCACTTCATTTTGACGGGCTTTGATGATCTCGAATTTCAGTGTAAAACAATGCAGCATTATTCGCAACCTTAAAACAGCGAGCTGACTAAAGAACTTGTATAAATTTTTGTCACTACTGCGCCTATCTTATTTTTCCTGTCTGTTTCCTATCTATTTTCTTATCGCTGATATAAACAGCGGCAGGCTAACAGAAAATCTCTTGCCTGCGAGCATTCGTTCGAAGGTTTCATTAAAGGCGTGGCTTAAATAAAACACTACCGCTCCAATGTTTCATTTCCTCTCTGAATAAAGAAGTCCAAACATTTATTCAGGCCGGCGATTAGCATCTTTATTGCCAACCCCGTTAACTGAATAAAGAAATAGGCTAGCGCCCTTTTGGCCTGATTGTACCTTGTGTTCTCCTACGTCTTCGAGGCTTATAGTTACTACAGAATAAACTATAACCATCTAGAAATTTTCATGATTTACCGCAGATTAAAATCCGTGCGTAATTTATATATTATATTATTATAAGCAAGTTTTGTCACTTAAAGACAAGGGTTAGTATTTCGCTAAACCTTGTTCCTAGTTAGGAACAACGAAAATCTTTCATAATTTCCAGTCAAATAGTGACTGAAATATAAAATAAAGTGCGTAAATATTGCAGTAATTTTTATATTAATTTAAATTTACAGTATGTAAGGCGATTAACAATTTTTTTTCGTGAAGAAACGTTTATTTCAATTAATAAGTATTTCTCATAAAATGCTTAAAAACGTCAAATTTTCGACTCAACAAAAATTTTTCAGTTATAAAATATTATATCCTTAAAACGCAGTCAAATACGCTACTGCTTTTAACGAAACAACGTTATTCTGTCAATTTTAAGAGCGGCTATTGGAAATTAGTATCCCCGTTAAAAACCTGACAAATGTTGAACACTGAGAAACGCAGAAAATAAATTAGTCGATAGTAATTTAAAATTACGGCATTTACTGTTGCATATTTTCACATAAGGAAATATTATTTGTATTATATAAAGAGCAGGGACGAAGGAGAGATTTCACTAAAAAGCACGGAGCACGGTATTTAAGCGAAAATGTGAAAATCATTTCCTTCCAGACATTTATAAGTTAAGTTGACAGAGAGTGTTTCTGTCTTTAGTAAAAAAAATATGAATTGGATTTAAATATGATTTCTAAACCAATGAAAATACAATTATTTCTGGCCTCTGGGAAACATTAATGTGAAATTCTTATAATTAAGTTCTATAAAATTTTGTGCGGTTATAATGGTTATTGATGCCTTATGCTTGGCAAAGTCGGATGATATAAGCTTGCTTACACAGTTGATCACAAATAATATCATAGCTTAGTATTTAATACTCACTGACCCTGGAGTTACGTGATATGACAAAAGCTATCGCATAATCTTAAGGCATGTTATATCTTGCATGGACGAGAAATGCATAGGCTCTCTTAAGCACAAAAAACAGAGTCGCTTATTAATCATAGGTAAAGTAACTGTGAAATTTGTTTGAATCAATGGACATGCACTTGAAAAAAAAAGTTTATATTCATACAATGCACTTCTTAAGTTTGCTGGATGACAAAATATCTAGTTTGATATGTTTCCCAAAAACCCCTTAACACTATACGCTATATATAATTTTCTTTAGAAAAAATTACTCGCTTTTCGCGTGATCAAATGTCATACATACAATTTTAATGATTTCGATCCACGCAATAAAAAAAAAAACCATGGAAAAAAATTCAACGAGCATGACTTAAATATATTTGTTATTATTTTTATGGTAACGTAAGGGCCAATATAGAGCTAAACACCTGTGTGTTGTTCAGTGCAGGATGAGGGCCCGTGTAACTGAGTTTTACTCAATTATTGGCCGTTCACGTTTAATTGCGCAGTTTTGAAATCAAAGATGAAAAATATTATTTCCCCTGCCTGGATATATATAAGGATAAGCTCTCCTTATTAAATTAAAATAGCGTAAATTAAGTTATTATCAAGTTAAACAAAAATATTCATCCATTTATGTCTTGTTGGCAGACATAGTATTAGAGACGGAAATAGAAACATATAAAATACTAGAGAAATAATTATAAATACTTACGTGTCGTACCCGGGATTAAAACTTAAAAAAAAAATACTCATACCGTAAGCTTGCACTTAGGTTGTGGTCCGGCTAGTGTTTTTCTAGACAGGGTTAACTAACTTGAAATATTTACAGGGCATTAGCCATCTTGAAGATCAAGTATGTGAGACACGTAAATAATGTAAGTTTGCATGACCTCCTACGTACCACTATCTGTGTGCAAAATTTGGTGGGAATATGTCGATTTGTTCCACACATATGGCATACAAGACACAGTTACTCGTGGTGTGACATCTTCATAAAAGGCAGATAAACGTTATGTATTAGCCTAGTCGTACTTGTAGATTCTGCCAGCATATAAAGTTTGGTTGAAATTATTTGGTAAACACGGCACAATAACACAACTTATTTACACGGTTGTCATGTTGAAAACACGTGACCGCCCGTTTAAGTCACAGATATTTAAATGGACTACAAAAGTAAAACTTGTCGTCTGAATTTGGTGGAGATCAGTTGACGGTTTCCATAGAGTTTGCATAGAATCTTTAATTTTTCTCGTCGCGCTATCTTGCAAACTGGTTGCGAAAAAGGCTCTGTGTGGACACATATGTTTGCTGCAGTACATAATATCAGTAAACAAAGTTAAAAATGGGACTGGTTGGATGGTTTTATAGACAGAACATGCTAAGCTAAAATGATAATATGGTCACAATTTTGAAAATATGTATGCCTTTTGTAAACATATGCGCTACCAGTTTAATTAGTTTGCCGTAATACTACTTGTATGCTAAATGTGTTAGGAATGGGTTAATTGTTTATCGAGATATGACAAATATTTATTTTTAATGTAGTGCTTTTAAATAAAATGAAGCCAGGGAAGACTATGGAGTATCATATTTGATGTTTGTAATATATACTCGCAGTAAACGAAGTTTGGTTAATATTGCTCAAACGTTGTGGTAGGTATAGTAAATTTTCTTAAAATATATATATTTATTTGACCGCAATTTCAGATAGGTGAGATATATATATTATATATATATATATATATATATATATATATATATATATTTCTGTAGCCTAATATAGTGTTAATTACATGCCAAATATGGTAGGATACGTAAAAGATTTACTTTTTCATATAGTGTATCTTACAAAATTGATGTCCGATAACAATATCCCTCTCCAATCTCACTACCGACATGATACACAGTCAGCTCACCACATTTGGTTTCAATGGGTTGAATGGTTTCGGAGATACGTCACGGAACCCTAGATTTCAAAATAGCTGCTATTTTCAAAATAAGCATCCGGAGTGGTCGAAAACAAAAATGAAATCGGAGGTTAACCTTACCAAGTACCACATGTATTCCGAGTTAGGAAAAATGCACTTAATGGTTTGAAAAGTTTCCAAGGGTGTCACACACACACACACACACACACACACCTAAACATACATATATACACCCACACACACACATACGGGAAAGTGATCTTTCCTTCGTAATGTAGGTTAAAAACAGAAGTAATTTCAACACAAAAATACGCTTTGAAAAAGTTTCTATGTTCCCGACTATTTAAATGAAAAACTTACTTTGGTAAAATCATTTGGAAGTCACCATTCGTTCTCGTGAATTAGAATTTTGACAAAGCCTGGAAATGTTTGATTGATTGTTACTTAATGTACGCATTCTTTGTGAAATGTTACTACTAACATGGTAGTTGCAGGTACGCAAATACGAATAATGCATAGATCGTTTCAGAATAAACACGCAAATGTCACCGTCAGCTTACACAGGTTACGATGTAAACAGTACTCCTTTGTGGTGTTTATAATGCTTGTTGTTCTTGTTGCATGTCGCGTTTTATCAACACTATTGTGTCGCATTTTCTAATTCGTGTTGCACCAGCCACAGCACAAATATTTTGTTTTTGCCGGCGAAAAGACCAATACAACATGTCTCTCAGTGCACACAAATAATCCAGAAATTGGAAATGTCATACTATATTCATCATGTTACAAAACTTGGACACAGCCAGTTAACTGGGAAAACAAGCTGGACGATAGAAAATACTTAACAAATTTTGAATTTTTTGGACATTTGGCGACGTTATTTAACGGATAAATATTTTTTTTACCAATGTATCTAATTGGTTCAGCACTGCAGTAGACTTTTGCTTTGGAAAAGCGTAACAGAATTACTTAATAATAAGGCCGAATATCTGATACAGATATACCGCCGTGCTCTTGCGTAAATCTGTTTTATCAAGCACTAATTCAAGTAATGCTAACCGACATTAGACATACAACAGGACTATCATTAGTGTGTTGGTCAGCTCACACGCTTCCTGCCACGGTGAACCGGGTTCTATTTCCGGCGGGGTCGTCGTGGATTTTTTTTGTACGTAGATGCCCGGCGCGTTTACTCGGATTACTCTTTACCCACACTATTGCATTCCATTGCCGCTCCAACTTCAACCGCGGTGGCTGAGTGGTTAGCACTCTCGCCTCCCGCCATTGCAAACCGGATTCAATCCCCGGCCGGGTCACCGGATTTTCGCAAAGGGGAATCGTGCCGGACGATGCCGTTGGTCGTCGGGATTTTTCTCGTGGATCTCCCGTTTCCCCCGCCACGTCATTCCGGTGCCAATCCATATTCACTTCAGTAACCCCATCGGCTCTCAAGACCTCGCTGTTAAGAGCAGCCCTCATCGGGGCTCCAACTGCTCGCTTTCGGCCTTGAATCCATACAAAAGTACCCATCAATTCGGAGTCGTAGTTTTGACACCTATTAACAGACATTATTATAAGTGTGACGATTCCGTTATTAATTTAAATAGACATGGAACTACTGTAATAGCTCTGTCTCAATGCGATAGTGAAACGCCATGGTATCTACAGAAACACGGTCTTATTAACAATAAACACTTACAAATACTATGGCTTAAATTTATATTTCTTTCACTTGATATAAAACATGTATATTTTTTTACTGTCTTTTGCAGTCGAAACAAGGACACTTTGAATGAGGTAATGGATAATTTCGGAACAAAAATTATGTATTTCTACACCTGCTTTGTAGTGAAGTGAATGCTGGGCGTATTTTCAGAATGTTCGTGCCACGAAGGTATGCATGTCACTAAGCACAGCCAACCATTGCGAAGCGAACACATTAGTCGATACATCGATTTGCTGCAAGGTAATTGCATGGTTTTGATCCATGTAAGCAATGCGCTCGAGACTGGCTTGTTTTTGTTGTTTCAGGTGTACGGGCTTAATCGTTCCTGAGTGCGTGGTCGGAATAGAGGTCGATCGTACATAGTAGGGGCCGTGGCAATATTGAGAGACGAGTCCATGATGGAGGACCCATTTGGTTTGTACGACGTTGTTAAGGGGAATCGTGCACGAAAAAAAAAATATGTTTACCACATTTTCATCGTGAGTTTCTTTTCGGCTTGTTTGTAGAAAAATTTGGCACAAGAAATAAATACTAATTTCAGCATCTTCTTACATGGTTATATATTAACTCTCTCTGATGTGTAGGTTGGTTTCCGTAAAATAAACGTAGCTTAAAGCTTGTATATGAAAGAAAATCGTGCCATACTTGGTAATTCAAGATACGGACAAAATGTTTTAGGTAAGTTATAAATTGGCTTGGAAGCTCATTGGAAATCTCTACACTCACTTGACATGGTTCCTTAAAAATAATGATTATAATTTATTCGCCGAGTCTTGGTTATTCATCTGGGAGAGTCTTCAGTAAGATTAATATTAACCAATAGCTGTTAGATAGAACTAATATAATAAATATCTTGCATCGAGATTCACGTGTGTTGTAGTTTCGTAGCGAAACTCATAGCAGAAAACATATCTCTCGTCTGTGAGGTATGGCCGAGTGGCCGAGTCTGAAAATGTATCTGCCATTATAATCTTCATGTTTGCCGTAACTCAAAATTTTCGTTTCAAGTATCCAGCGAATTAACTGCCGAGAACGATGAAGCATAAGATACTGGAAAATTATGTTTAGTTCATGAAGAAAGAACACTTTTAGCACGTGAGTAGATCTCGTTAGTGCTACACAAGCCAACCTTTTGCAACACCTCTTCAAATAACAAGACACCATGTTTACCCTAAACAAGTCTACCATCCTCAACCTGCAACAGTTGCGACTCGTGAAAAATGTAAATTTATCTTGTTCATCATATTCATCATAATCCGATCTCGAAAAAAATCTACTTCTTACGTCAAAGTAATTCTGAGTTCCAGTAACGTTAGTCCTCCCCCACTAATGAAGACACGAGCGACAAGAACTATCAGGGCTGCACGGCGAGCTAACGCCGCACAATAACAAGTTCACCACATAAAGGACGAATTGAGGATTATGTGCTTTTACTTATACCTTAAAGACGCCACAATTCGCAAAGGCATTAGAGAAAAGGGGAAGGATTATCCAAATGCCCTGCGGTGAGGTCAATGTTCATGAAGACAAAAATTACTACAGTTCTGCATAAGTTCTATTCCAAAGACGCGATTGGTGCAGAATGAACAAGGTAGGCCTACATCACGGGCTTTAAATGTTGCCACAAGCATTATGCACATGCGAATGATTACAGAAGTTATATTTGTGAAGTTTGCATTGATGATTGGCTCAGGAAGAAGATGGGACTTAATATGAGATATTATCCTGTAATGGCAACAGTCAATATTTTCTATTATGGGATTTAAAAAAAAAGAAACAAAATATAAAAGAATCAAATTTTTTTATTTAACTCCTTTATTTGTAAACTTTTTTCACTTCTAACCCCTACACTATAAATTTTTTTTTGTACTTTTACAAGAAATCTCCTTGAAAATCCAGTTGCCAAGAAAATCCTTTGTAAAACTAGAAAGAGTTTTCTTGTAAAATATGCAAAAGATTTAATTGTAATAGTGCAAATGATAGCATTGTATCATAACTGACTTCATTGAAAATCGTAAAAACATTTTTTTCTGAGAGAAATATGATACATTAATAACAGAGAATACATAAAGAAAAATATTAAAAAATAATTTAAGAAAAATAAATACGTTTGCCAGCACGGGGACTAAACCCACACCCCACACATTTATAACCGGCACCCTTAACCACAAAACCAACTTGAGTTTGATCTTATAACTCATTCTTTCAGTAAATGTACCTGCAAGTACCTACTAAATATTAATAATGATGTTATTTGGTTAACAAGAATAGGTACATTTATTTCATTTTAAGAGTTCTGTTGTTGAGTTAAGAGATTTGGATGGCTCTTTATAACTACGTAAAGAGAACCGATTTAAGAGTCATGTGTAGCTGAGAAATATTAACAAATAATGAATAATACGGTTACTTTTCATTGAAATTGTAATTTTATTACGATAAGGCTATTTGAGTTGTTTAAAGTGTTTTACATTATTCAAACTTGCGATACATTTATTTTTGCACGCAGCTACAATATACCCCGTCCATAATTTTTCCAGAAACAGCTGTATGCGATTCTTTTGAATGTCCGCCATTTTGCTGAAAGTCGTGGAAACGGGTCAGTCCAGCACAAACATTTACTGAGAGTTATATTACAAACACGGTCCTCGTAGAAAGCGTGGTAAAAAGAAAAATTAACCAAAATGTTTTGCATAATGAAGTAATGCAGCTTTTTTTCATTCGTCGGTACTGTTTATTTTGAGTAAATTTATAATATACGTGCAGAACTCAAAATTCGTAGGTTTTTTTTTTTTTTTTTTTTTCAAACAACATATTTTCAAAGCAAGAGTGAGCGGCGTGTTCTGTATATGTTATACGCTCTGTATACGTATTCGTATTGTTTTGTCCACTTCGTAGAAGCACAGTGACTTGTGGGTAGCTTGTCAGCATTTCATGAAGTGTCTTAAGTTAGGTATTTCGTGTAGTACCGCGTGCTGGCTGAGAAAAAAGACATACGCGTACGTCGCCAGACTCGCGCCTGCCTCTGAGCAATACAGCTAATTTTGTGCCGAGGCTCTTACGTGCCTCGTTGTCGACACAACTTGCGCCAGAGCAGTGGCCAGTTGGAGAACAGGTCAGCAAGAATGGATCGATGGAGCTGGTGTTTAAAGGGGGGTAGCACACGGGAATAGAAATCTTTTTTTAGTCGCCGAAGGGTAGGAGACGAAAAAAATAAAATTTGTCTTGTGTGTTCCAATTTTAATATTTGGTACGTGGCACGACATTTGGGAGAACATATTCTGCATTAACAATTTAAATAAGTTTCAAACGTTATAGGCTGTTCATGGTAAAATGAGCACTTTTGAAAGACCTGCTTATGATCTACTTGCATGCACGTTGTATATTAACCGCCTTATGTAAAATAAACATCGCTTTATTCATGTTTCGGTCAAATTAAAATGTGAAATTATTAAGAAAGTAAATACTTTACAAATGGAGCAGTAAGAGATGTCAGAGTAGAATCAAATTTTTTTCCAGAAAATTTCCATACTCAATTCAACCCCATTAAATACGTTGTAAAGTATTATCTTGCTCAAATTGACAGACTAAAGCACTTAACATGATTGAAGTGTCCTAAAATATTCATTGTGACTTCAGATAAAATTTTTATTGATATGCTTTCCTGGTACTCCGAAAGAAATGCTTCTACTGAAGAAAATACTTTATAAATTCACTCATGAAACATGTTCAATGTTTTCAATATTTTGTAGGACAAAACTTAACGTCAAAACAACTTAACATATTTGAGTGCGGTGGAGAGATTTTGACGGCTCTTAACATCGAGGTCTTGAGAGCCGATGTTGGTGAAGCAAGCCGAGTATGGAGCAGCACCAGAATGAAGGGGTGGGTGAAGCCGAGGAACCCCTAGAAAACCCGCCGACTAGCGGCATCGTCGAGCACGATTCCCACATGCGAAAACCTGGGAGCCACCTCGCCGGGAATCGAGTCCCCGTTAATCTTAGGTTGGGGGGGGGGGGCAAGTAGTCTAACCACTACACCACCGTGGCCTCTAAAATAATGAGAATTTTTTATCGAAATCGGTAAATGCAAGGGAATGATGCATAGAAGCAGTATATTTACCCGATTTTAAATATAAGGCGTTTTACAAAGAGTTTCTTTAATTTTTTGGCTCGACGAGACGTAAATAACAATTTTCTACAACTCTTTACGTTGTTAGATTGTCACTGCCGTCATTACTCTCGGAGCACTGATGAAAGAAATTAAAGGATTTTTTTTCTTCTTATCTTCATTCAGAGCTCCGAGAATAACGAACACAGGGAATTTTTAACCATGTAATTAGATGTTCAAAATTGTTATTTACGTCTTGTGGAACCCAAAATTTCGAAAAATCCAATATAAAACCAATAGTGACAAAAATTATATAAATATACTATTTTGGTGCACCATTACTCCATTAGATCGCACGGTTCCGTGAGCTAAATGCCGATAAATCATGGAACAGTGATTTATTTTATTTAAGGTACTCTAATTTGTAAGCAGCCCCTTTCTATTTCCCATTTCCTTTTTAAGATGTTGTAAAACTAAGAAACCGAATGAAAATCGGAAGTCGTTATAGTTAGTATTCTTTAAAAATTATACTTTTTTGCCCCATGTTTAACAGGGCTGAGGTTGTGTAGGGGTCATACTGCTTGCCTACCCACCTAGGCAAACGGGATTTCATCCCCGGCAGGTTCACACACTGGATTTTCGCATGCGGGAATCGTGCCGTATGATGGCGCTGGTCGGCGGGTTTTCTCGGCGATCTCCCGTTTCGTCGCCCTGTCATACAGGGGGTTGCTCCAAACTCGCCTCGCTTCACCCTCATCGGCTCTCAAGGCCTCAACGAGCCGCCCAAATCTCTTCACTGACTCGGCCCATGCTTTATAAAAGAAACAGATGAACATTACTGACAACGTCTCGCTTTTTTTTTAGACCCTCGTTTTTTCGTCGCGGCGAGATGTGGAAACATCCGCGAGGTCGCACCGGCCCCAGCGTGTTAGATTAGGCGTGGGATCGCCATATTCCCACCTCGGAGACGGTGCCAAATCCCCGCCAATCAGGAAAGAGAAGTGCTTCTGGCCGCTGGAACAGGATTTATAACGCACTTCGTTCTCTACCTGGAAAAAGGTTTTTGTTTCCGTGGACTGCTCAAAGAGTGAGATAGTCTGTTTATTTTTATATTACCTTACAATCTTTCTCTCTTCGAAATATATGATTGCCTGCATATATTTACTCTCCCATTCAGTGAAGTTATTTTCAATAACTTTTAATGCAGATTAAAGGTTGTACGTAAAATTTGTAATTTAATTTCCTAATTTATTTCGTTTTTTATATCGTCACAATTGATAAGAGCATAATGAAGTGCAGTTTTACGTTTATAAGTTTATTTGCTATGACATTCTCTTCATTTATATTCAAAATACGTCTAACAGTTATGTGTAGGATGAACAAATTGCTGATCCAACAATATACCTGAACACGGGAACCGGCCAAAACTTAAAATGTGTTTCTCTTTTTTTAATGTTATTTATATCAACCTAACGTCAATTTACAATTATAAAAATAATTCAAATGCCATTGTGTACCTAAACTTCACATGCCGGTATTTCATGAATATTTCTCAACAAATAATATTTACAGGCATCGATATTACAGCATTCTGACAGGTTAAAGCAGGGAGTCTTTGTACAATATATGCCACGAGAAATAGATTACTGCAATACTTTGGTGAAAAGGGGGGGGGGGCGAGTAACTGGGAAATAAGGAACGGTTCAAATTGGCAGAATTAGATAATATCTCCAATGGGTCACCAGCAAAACATTAAAATTAAACTCTAAAACGTTAAACAGTTTGGACGTTGGCTGTTGACGATAAAATGAAACCTTTTGTAATTAACCTTATAAAAAAATCACTGCCCTGCCTGTATATATTTTAACGGGCGCATTTGGTGACATATGACTAGTAAAGTTGGTAACGATGGATGGAAAGAGTTCTATCCCAACGTCAAATAAAGAGTGTTATGTTGCCATTTGTAACAGCTTAAATTATTTCATTCGCTTTATACGTTTTTTTTTAATGCACAGAAGTGTAAAAATGAGCAGATTTGTAAAAATATTTACTTTTTTTAAAATAAATTCTGTGTTTCACTTGGTCGACGCATGAATAAAATAATGAAGCCCATGGCAGTGTTAATTTTACATTAGGCGGGATAATACACGTCTATACAAGTAGATCTTAAGCAGGGCTTTCGAAAGTGCTCATCTTACGCGAACATCTTTTTATAACATAACGCTTCTTCAACAGCGCAGTCTTTAGAGACGGTACAGAGACTCTTCAGAGAAGGAATCGGCAATCGCCTGTGTTAAGAAACATCCCAGAGATCGCCTCACGTTTTTTTGGGAACCAATGAAGACCGAAATAATTTCGACCGAACCGGGATATCGAAACTACATTCTCCCGAGCGCTAGATTAATGTGTAACCACTTCGCTCGGTACAAACAAGTGACGAAAGGACATGTGTACTATGGAATCGGAGTCCAGACACTCTCGTCAAGGACGATACAAAAGGAACACACCGTACGAAACACAGCCCCTGTCAATCCAAGCACCAGTGATAATACGCTCGGTTCAGTTGGAATGAAGTTCGTGTCGCCATGATATTCCACTAATTCTGGTATGAGCGGCACGAGCACGGCTGACGTGCGTTTCTGGGCAAATATTACTCCTACACTCATTGCCATTAAAATAGTCGCGCCCAGAACAAGTTATTAAGGAAAGGCGAAGTTTTCAGCACAGCGGCACCACGGGTAATATTGCCATTGACTTAAGTTTGGCTGTAGTTGGTGAATTTCTCGGGGTAACAGCATTTGTATGGTAATAATATTGCAGATATAGATGTGTGTGATGAGTTTAAGCGCCAGACCAACCCCAAGGTGTAACACACGTGCAAATGGGAATACAAACGTAGTTGAACCAATCAAACTTACAGGCAGTTATGCTCACCATCCTGTAGATGACTCTGGAAGTTCCAGGCGAACCACTGTTACTACAATTGAAATATATGCTACCATGCCAGCTACGTACTACTCGACTTTCTCTGAATACTGAAAGATACTCTCAAATGAGTTGCAAAATATAGCAGTGATTTTATTTAGAAACTAATCGGCACAATATATGGCAGTGAAAATTATTTTATTTATAATCTTTACGAAGGGAGACTGGAAAAATAACTTAAAAGTAATATTCTTGACTATGATATTTCACACAATATTTAACCTTGCCTGTGCCATGTCATCAGAAGTGAAGTATTTAGATAATGTTGTTCTTTAAAGATTGTCTCTGCTAAATGAAACATATCTTCCAGGCTCACGTCTAATTACTGTAGGAACGTAATAAAAGGTTTTTTTTTTTAACTCGAAATTGTACACATCGACTTTGCTCATACCCATATCGGGGAGCTGACTCTGTAGGTGGGAATGCGGGTTTAAAGGAATAGCCGTTTTGGTGTCCTACTAAAATACCAATATGGCGTATGAGTAACGCCGATCATTAGCAACGTCGATCTTCAAGGAATAAAATTATAACCAATTATCTTGTAGTGATAACTCACGACCTTAATAAAGTAGAAACTCATGAAGAATCAGCTTCTCTGGCTGATCATCAGGTGGTCTTCTCGCAGTCTTCCCTGATTCTGGGTCAACTAACCCCTACTACACAATACTGCAATTCATTATGGTACCACATCGAAACGTACGGGCGTCGAACTAAATACTAAATCATTTGTTAAGGCCGTGCTCCCAGCCTCCTTCTGTACTTCTCTAACATGAACCGTTGCTTCATGGTGGCTGGAGCTTATAAAGCTAACGCGGACTGGCCCTATTTATAAAAATAATTACTTAATCCTACTGCGAAAGGCACATCGCCTTTCAAGTCTTGACGTGGTTTTTTTCCTTCTCAAAAACAATAAAAAAAAAACATGACGCTAAAAATCCTAGCCAATAGCTAGCCGGCTACTTCACTTCTGATAAACAAAGTTCGGCCTTTGCCCTTGGCAACCATGCAGAAATCAACAACGGTTGCCCCTGGAAACCTCTCCCAAAAGCTTTTTACATAACCTATGACAAACATATGGCAATCAAATAATAAAAATTTTGGAAAGAGTGCTAAATTCGAATGAAATACTTAACGTATCTTATGTTGTGGCAAAAATAAATAAACATGTAAACATTACAGCGGAAAAAGATTAACTCTAAGAATAATTACGTGACACAACTATTAATAAACATACATAAAAACATCAATAATAATATGGTGTGGCAAATAAAATCATCTAAATTAGACATTTCTGTGCCCATAAATAAAGTTCCAAAATCAGGTGTTATATTGGCCACCTACAAGTGCATGGTGAGGTGACACACTTCAATATATTGCGAAATGAAATAATTACTTAAATCAATAATTTTTGTTACACATGAATTAGGTTATTGTACGTATCTGTCTAACGGATAACATCATGGCGTATATCGTGAGAGGTTTAAAGCATTCATCAAATGATACGTAATAAACAACGAATTCAACTATACATTGTCGTTTACAGGTTGAATTATCCTTAAAATTACACTTAAGTTATCAAAACAATGTTTTATATTTCATTGATAGTGCGAGGTAAATAGCAAGATACTTTGAAAGAATGGTGGTTTGGTGTCGACCGCAATCGACATTTAGAAAATTAAAACGAGAGGTAAAATAAAAGAGGAAGTTTATAACAAATAAAGGTCTCCTTTTTATTGTATTTCATTGTGGCTATAAGGATTTATGTTTACTATACCCCATTCATATCCTTCCTTCCGGACATTAATTAGGAGGGAGGATTTTTATTTTCATTGCGAAATAACATTTGGAATGAGCTAGTAGCCGTTCGTGGAATTACTGCAAGTGATTTTTTCTCACAAATATGAGCTGGAGGCGGGAGAGTCGAAAGGGTGGGTAGTTAGGTTTTAGCAGAAAAGAATATGGAATTTATTTCCCTGTGCTGTGTGTGAGTGTGGCATAAGAAATTAGGGGACAGGTACAACTTGCCTCAAAACTGTCTACCATAATACTAGTTCAAAATACAGAAGAAAATATTCAGTCTTTATTATAATCTGCATTGAAATATATTTATTCATACCATATGCGTAATAGATTTCACCACACACATTTTTGCATTTAGTAAGAGAGGAAATTGTTACTTTTTTTCTTCTTCAAACATGTCTACTTATGGAAGTGTTCTTATTATTGTTGTGGTTTGGTCTATTCCAAAAGGCTTAAATTGATGGTCGCTTTTCCCACTAGTTCTCTTTTTCATTCATATGTGACTTATGACCACGCATTTTTTAATGCACACATACTCAGTTCCGAAATCAGTCACATAGTATTTAATGAGCAGCAGATAACCACGCAATGAATAACTAAAACGCATATTTTTTTCTGGGTTCTTTAACACAGAAACTCCTTTCCCCGAAATGGACACGTGAGTATAAAACAACTAAATGTTTTGATGTAGAAACATATCTTGCCGTCTATAAAACCTTTTTCTAATTTTAAAACCCTTAATATTTTTCCCGAACTATGTAAACGCTAAACAAAACACAAGGAAAAACAAAATTAAACTTCTCGTACATCGCACTCAACGAATTGCACCACAAATTTTTAATTTCTTAAAACATTTTTAATTGCAGCTATACGAAGACGAAGAGTGCTTTTGGTTTTCTTAAAATCGTGTGCATATAGGCTGTTCACTGTAAACTGAGCACTTTTAAAAGCCGTGCTTAAGATCTGCTTGTATGCACATTGTGTATTTTCCAGTCACATGTAAACTTAACATTGACATGGGCCGTTCCACTTTATTCATACGTCAGTCAAATGAAACTGTGAAATTGTTAGAAAACTATATTCATCAGTTCTTATATTTACAGGCGAAAAAAAAAAAAACTTTTAATTAGACATGAATGCATGGAACTACTTTCTCTACGGCGTTGCCAACTTAACTGGGTGAATGCAAGTCAGTATTCTCGTTAAAATATCCGCAGATATTGGCAGTGCTATTTTTCAAAGGTTGATTTCCAAAGTGCTCACTTTACCGTGAACAGCCTTTAGTTATAAATATTAATGATTATCATCTGTCAATAGGCGGGATTGCGCATATATAATACTACTTCCAACATTTAATATGAATCAGCTATTTCAGTAAGTAGGATAATTTAAATAAAAAGTAATTTAATGAGCTGTCATTTATTTGCGATTCAATATAATTCACTGAGTTATACTGGTAGGAATCAGAAGGAAAAAAACTGGCTAATCAGTAAATACCAGTAACTTAAATTACCAATAGAATTTTTCTGTTTGATGTGAAGTATTTTCAATATGTCTTCAATTAGACTCGCTAATTTGGAGTCGTTTGAACGGTGAAAATTGTTTAAAATAGGTAAATAATGCACTCATATCGGCTGTCTAATGACCGGTTGCACCGAACCCGTGGCGTAGTCGGCGTGCAGGAGGCTCTGGGTTCGAATCCCGGGCCAGGAATGACAAGGAATGGGTGTTCATTTAAGTTAGGTTATAAGTTAGTCTGTAAACCGTCCCCTGCTAAGCTTTGAAGCATAAAACCACGGGACGTTAAAAAAAACCCTTTACAGTACAATACATTACCAACATCATCCCCGATCCGAGATCGAATTATCCTAGTTCCGGACTAGGATCCAGTTTGATCTTGGTTCCAATGTAAAAGTGTTGCACCAAAGAAATTTCATGATTCTGGATCCCCGATTCGTCGATCTTGGGTTCGAAAGTGAGAGATCGAAATTAAGTATGCGACAAATTATGCTATTGGTTCGTAAAATATGACGTCATGGAAGTAGGCGTATTTTTTTACTATAGATATAATTAGATGTCAGATGTTTTATCTGTTTTAAGTGAATTATTGTTGTACGAATTTTACTTAATATTATTCAAGTGCGTATAATGTTGTTCTAATTTCCCAAGAAAACAATCGAACCTAGTTCTACCTGGTGGAGTATTTTGAAACTACATTTATCGACGATGGCTGATGATCTCGGATCGGTATTTCGAATCGCCAATTGTGGCGGTTCGAAATGAACTTCATCTCGATCTCCAGTCCAGCTCTGAACTCTAATGGAACAACTTTTCTCTGTGTCGATCTTAGATCCGATCTAGGATTGAGTTTCGAACCATGGTGGTGCAAACGGGCGTAACAAGCTATCGAGCGTAGGCAAAAAGCACTCGGGTTGGAATACTCTTTGTATTACGGCAAACCGTTTTATATATTTGGCAATATCAAGGCTTCCTCGTTACCGTCAAAAATTGCCTCGATCACAGAATTTCGCGTTCCCATACTTAAACAAGAAGTCGAAACGATATTCACAACAGCACTGCGTATGGTAGAGTAGATTCGAGTGCCCCAAAAATCAGCGAAATCGTGGCTCAGGAATCCCAGTGGTACACATTTTTATGTGTGCATTTTGTTTTCATACGTAAAAATTCAGACCGTATGTCGGTCGGTTGCGTGAACCGCGAGATACAACTGTTATAAGTTCCAGAGTTTTTTCCAAGCCTTAATAATAACGAAACGCCTCTATTTGAATATTGCTGTTCATTCGATGTAAACAACATCCGGTATACAACACAAAATAGCAAATATCGTGTGGAATTTATTTCCTCCACCTTTCCAGCTTTTCAGTCCGTGCTCCTGCTGCGACCATACTTACATGCTTGGATAAATGAACACGTCATTTAAAATATACATTTTGTGTATTCGTGAGAATAGAACAAGTAATTTTACTGATGTAAACGTGGAATTACCGGCATAATTTCATACTTAAGCGAACATTCATTATTACTTTCTTACTCGACAAGTGATAAGTAAGGTGTTTGTTTCTGTGTGCGATTACGTGCACATATATGCTGTCTTCCAGGTCTGGTTCAAGTCATCGAGAAGTAGTTCTGTAAAATTGTTAGAATTATACAGTAATTTTACCACAATTTGAATGAATATATATATAATTTTTTTTTTTTTTTTTTTTTTTTTTTAGCTATAAAAATGTCGAATAATACGCGGCACTGCCATTGATGAATGTTTATACTAAGTATTTACATTATAGTTTTACTTAATTCGTACAGAATCAATGCAGAGTTGTTAAATAACAGAGAGTCGTATTACACTCAGACGTTAAAATAATTACGAGAATAATATTTGTTAAGTTGAACGATTTTACCACTACCTTAGATACTAATATTCTTAACTTCGTGATACGAAGGCAACGATTGAGGATTATTATTACAAATATTTAAAACTTCATGAAACTCACCCAATTCTTACTGATTACCAATTCCTGTTCCGTCTTTCTTTACCCAACTTCTGTAGCGAAACGTTGATCACCAAAGTATCTATTCCCCCATCAACTTCAACATTTTCACCAAGGAACTTGAACTGAATTGGTCGATCTGCGCCTTGTACGTACCTGTGAAATACAATGTACATTAGAAAATCCAAAAGGGCAAATTTTTGCATGCATTCCACTAAAAGCAATACGATGAACATGATTATTTTGAGAAATCTTGAAAGATGTCGGAGGTGCAAGTAGCTTAAGGAAAATGGAGTGACAAGTCAAACTCGTTAAAACTAGCGAGCAAAACATATTGACTTTAAGTACTTGCTTTGTACAGTCAAGGACGGTACAGCCAAGTAAAGTGGCAGGGAAATGAAGAGTAATACATTTATTAAAATTTTCTTACAAAATATTTCTATACTTTTTCATAATAGTTTTAACGAAATACAGATTTTTCAAACTTATAAAATGTGAAAATTGAAATAACCATTTGAATGTTCCAGAATCAATTGCCATTCAAAATTACCAACTGCAGAGGAATGATAAAATTAAAAAAAAAAAATCATAAAAAGAATTTCAAATATTTTTGAAATGTCGTTATATTACTCTCGTCTTTCTAGGTAAATAATACGTGATACACAAATTGAGGATAAAAGCGCGCATAAGTAGGTTTCTCAAAGTGTTTTCATGGTTATGGTCAAATAATAAAAAATATAAAAAATTCAAATAGTTTTTTTTTTACGTCTTCCTGTGTACATTTAGTTAAAAGGTGAACTGAAGTGGCTAAAACAAATAATTCTTGACAAAATCTGGGTCAGTGAAAATTACCCCTACAGTAAGATCATCGTACATGTGAAATACTTACTCTAGCTTCCCGAGCAAAATTAAAGTAAGAAAACAGTTAAATAACGCGAGTAATTAAAGGAAAATTCCATTGTTAAGCAAACAAAACAACATATTCAGTCCCCAAATTCTCTGAAATATACTGCATTCCTGACCAAAACAGCTTTTCACAAAATTACCGACTTGCTCTACTCTGCTGTTATACAGATCTATTAACAAAACAATATCATTCAGCAAAACTCAGTACAAATAATGGTTTTATATTTTCAGTGTAATGAACTTATAATAAATTAGTTTTGATAATTTTGTATGAAAATTTTTCAAATTTAAAAGATAAACCCCAGAGTACCTTCAAATTTAATAAAAATACTATGTTTACCTTCAAGTGGTGTCTATGAATATCGTTACAAACACTTTAAATATATGCAGTGATTTTTAACCTTATTTTCATAAAATTGGTGTCAACAAATGACGAAGCGTTTTACTGAGCAGTGCCCTGTTATTGCAAAATTTTCAACGCGGTACCTTTGAAAATTTTGTTAACAAAAAAAATCCGTTTTAAAATACAATTCACCGGAGAAACACCGAAATAAAACGCATCGCCAGATTTTCGCTCCACTTTTCATGCATTTACCTAACGCGGGATTTTTTTTTTTTTTTTTAACTTTTGGCAGGAGTGTCTCATGATAAGATAAAAATAATCTCCCGCTGTCAGTCAAGCGTTTTTCTCTCTTAATTTGGTGCTAACCTCGGCATCTCCACACGCAAACTCGGCGGATGAAAGCGACTGCCAGTTTCTTAAAATTGGGCGCCTGCGAGATTGACGAGCGTGGTGAGCTCCTAAGTAATATCCGGGTGAGAAGCCAATTTCGCATAGCTCGATAAACGTCCATCACCATAGACAGGCAGACGCGATTCAAGACTTGTAGCTAAAAGACCTATTTACATTTACGGGGAAAAACTCTTCAATGAAATTAATGTCGTTTCAGGGGAAACCTGAGTACTTACAACTTCTCTAAATAGTTAAACATCCACTGAAGTGAGAATTACACATATTTTAGTGAAGGTAATGCATGCTATTTTTTCCTCGGTTCGAGACAGTATGTCGCTTAGTTTTACAGGTTCGTAACATTGTAAAATCTACATTTAGGTATCCCTAAATAGATGTTTAACGTTTTTTGCATCTATGTTATATTTGTAGGCTGATGGATGGTCGGAATTTGGGAACAGTATAGTTAACAAAACCTAAAAAGTCTATCGTATCGAAAAAAAAAGCAATAGATTGCGAATCGTGGATTATGCCAAGCGTGTATAACTCAGTGAGTTCATGTGTGAACGTGAGATCGAAAGTTTCCGTTTTACTTCGCTATAATTTTTTTTATATGTTATAAGCAGTGTTTAATGTCACTTCCACTTGTCTGAAATCAACATATCAAAATTTTTTCTTCAACGTAGTTTAAGTAACAGCGTTTAGCCTATCTACGGAAGTGTTGGGAGCAAGTTGTGAGGAGTCTTTTTTATGTATAGCTGTTCACGGTAAAGTGAGCTCTTCTTAAGGCCCTGCTGAATTTTTCCTTTCAATTAATCTCTACCTTTCCGTCACGTTTTTATGTAAACATTGCAATATAACTAATAAACACATTGTGTACATTTCATCACTCTCACAAGTTAACGCCTGAGACTTCAATAAAAAATATTTATAAGGGGTTAATTATTTTTGTGAGGGCCTTAAAAAGTGCTCACTTTACCGTGAACAGCCTATAACATCAATTAAAAAGTGTGATGTTAAAAACAAGTGGGAAGCTGCAATAAGTTTATTTGGTATTTTATGTAATAGAGTAATAAATGGCTCAAAAATAATCATTCATGAAGAGTATGTGTGCTAGCTTTTGATATACTTAAGAGAGAAAAGTCAAGTAACTGCTTTTAAGAAGCTGTATATCTTAAACACTCATTTAGAGCAAGAGTTGTTAATCTATCTCGACTGATGGGCTTACGTTTTCGTCATCGCATTCCTAATAAATGCCTTAGATATTTTCCGAGATTCGAGGTTAAAATGTTTAAGTATTATTTCCATCGCAAATACTTACAACGCCATTGCTACGGAATAATAAAAAAATTTTATTTTTATTTTTTGGATGAGTTACGTTGTACTTTTGATGGACTTAAAGTCAAAGAGAAGCGCTAATAATAAATATTCACATGCTTAAAGTATCTCAAAGTGTAAGCGTATTGCTGGCATGCAGGCATTACTGGCAAAGATTTACTTTAGAAACTACCACGCGATAAAATATATTTCTTTACTTATTTCATCCTTACTAAATATCCGTAATGAAGAACATTACACTTCCCCCCCCCCCCACAAAAATTAAATTAAAATATGTGTCACAGGCTCGACCATTTCTAGGAAATAAGTTGATAATATTTCAGTGTGTGTTTGTTTTATCCGCATGCTTTTCAGAAACTGCATTTCCTTCAAAAATTAATTAGTATTTCAACTCTACATTCAAAGGCGTTTAAACTAATCTTAATCTATACATTTCCTGACCATCAATTAATGATTTTCTTAAATATATTCATCCCGTCTCCAAAATCAAACGCATTAACTAGCATTTATTTACAAATTAATTAGCCCTATATGTTTTCAGCGGATTTCTATTTTAGTGAAAAAGCAATGGCAGAGGTATGTTGACGCCAGTCAGATAATTCTCGTACATCAATCGAAGAGAGTGAAGAAATTTAAAGATTTGTATGCATTAGTTTTCAAAGAAAAAATGGACAACATTATGTTACACATATCGCTTATACAAAAATGTGACAATTATTTTTATTTTTACGTACACTTGAGACAACAACTCGCGTTATGACTCAGTGCTATCTAAAACGTACATAAGTACAGACTTCAAGACTCGCATTATACAAACACATTAATATGATTCATGTGTCCGAATTTTGGCCATTTCATGGGATCATTTATATTTTTAATGAGGAAGATGGGAAAATTTTGGGTACAGATATCTCAAAACCATCAGAACATCATTAAAAAATATGATGGACGTATTTATTTATAGACTACGTCATCGGTCATTATGTTTTAAATTACTTTTTTTATGCTTAAAATTAGGACATACTAATTGGAAATTTTCTGATTATACCAGAAGATACCGTGTATATATCATCAGCACTTTTCACGACTTTGATTATCCCGATCAATACCATGAATGAGTTTTTTTTGCCTTCATTTAAATTTTATTCAATTGGCCTTCATTTAAACCCACCAAAATATTCTTTCGACAAAGTCTCTATTTGGAGCACTTATTCTCATGAAAAATTCGCCAGGCGAACGTGCCAGTTTTGGACTTCGGATCTGGCCAACGGTCGCATTAATCTGTGGTCTGCTCGCGCTGATTGGACGTGATTTCTCTCCCCCGCCTATTGGGAGGCCGGGGAACTTCATGACGAAGTTACACAGTCTGCGGCTCGTGCATTCTCCGCTGTGTAATGTGTGTGGACACTGACCACACGATCCAACACGTGATTTCAGAATGTCTCAAGCCAGAAGACATTAGACAGTGGCTTGAAGAAATCACACAAGTATATGGCATTCACTTAGGACTAGATTAATTTATGATGAATCAAACTCTTCGTAAGATATGGAACGAGTTAGCCTCAAAGATTGGAAGAAGATTAGGAGAGTGCACTAAGTTGCGAGAAGAGCAAATTTCCGATGACCCCTGATGGAATATTCGGGTAAACGCTTCTAAGAAATGAAGCCGGAATATCTGTAATTGGCGAGGATGACAGGTTTTACCGAGAAAACCGGTAGAATACCGTATAAAGGCACTGTGGGAAGTTAATGGTCCGAAGCGAGAAGAGAAGAAAGTATCATGCACTGTCTTAATCATCAGAGTACATTTTCATTCGGGCCGATAAAACCTGTAGGTACTTGTATCCTGCTGGGTGCTGTAGGCTCATAAACGTGTACATGTGACCTGCTAGCATATCTCTGTATCGTTCGCCAGTGAGGTGCGATTGCAATCGTACCAGGGAGGGCCCATTTAATCAGTCGTAAACTGCGCCCTTACGAGATACCACTACAAACCTGAATTGGGCCCTGCTGAAAAGAGTAATGATTTCATTTGAACTATCGTAAAATTCCTTTTAAAACATGCGTCTGTTTAATATGCACATTATTAACAGAACCAATACTTTTCAGTTATTTATTGTGTTGGAAACTTAGTATGGATAAAGCTAACACGTTACGTTTTAAATTACGAGGCACGTATAGCTTAACTCATTCAATAAATACAGACATTTTTTAAAGAAATACTGAGTCCAAACTAAATAAAAGGATTAAGTGAAAACTAAAAAAAAAAGGAAAAAAAAGTCCCTTCTGTAGTTTTATATAATTTATATTTCATAATAATGTTTTAAAACGAACATTCTAGCAAACCTTATCTTAACATATCTCAACTTGCACCAGTGCTGAGACACTGGTGCCTGTAGTGCAAGGTCTAATTTTCTTTTCATCCCCGCAACATAATTTTAAAGGTTTTTTTTTTATCACAACTCTCGTAGTCTTTTTTTATCATTACTACAGACATTCGTAAGGAGGAAAAAATTACGCACAGTTAGGTTGTCCCGCACCTCCGCGATGTCGTGCGCGGTTGCATAACCGTGATAGCGCAAAATGAAAGGGGCTGAGTTTTTTTGAAAGACCGCGCAGCGGGTAAGATGCGGCGTGATTGAGGACGCGGGCAGCACGTGGGTGAAGGTTGGTGAGGGCCTCAGGGGAGGGGAGAGGTAAGGTGGAAGAGCAGCACGGTTTTATTTCACTGCAGCGCGCAAATGGTGTGTCGGCGGCGTTGAAAAAAAAACCACGAGTATTGATCCCAGGTGAAGAGGACGCCAAGCAGAGCGCCTGCAAGGGTCTTGCTAATGAAACAGCTGCGAAGAGGAAAAAAAAAAAAAAAAAAAAAAAAAGAGTGCGGATTTTCGCTGCACGCCTCCGTGCCTGCTGGTGTATGCATTATGAGGTCAAGAGAGCCGCTCTTCGTATCACCGCGGAGATGGAGTGAGAAATCTTGAACACTGTCCTAGCTTGTTTCGTGCTGTGGTGGCGTGAAAACCCATACATCTATGGGATGGTTCGTAACCAGACCGATAAACTTCGGGACGTGATTCTTCATAAAAAAAAGTACAACGAAAAATATATGTGACACTTTATACCTAAACCGAATATTAAGGGAGGTGTGAGCCAAAAAAAAAAAATGAGTTCTTAAAACCGTATTTGTACAAATATCGGTAACGAAGTAAAATACAATGACAACTTTCGGAACACTATTGTATGTTATCGGGACCTTCAACGTAAGAGCCGATATTTTGCTCAAATACCGCTTAAAATCTAGTTTGTTAAGGGCCCATACCTCCCTGACTATTCGGTTTAAGTATAAAGTGTCACATATATTTTCCTTTTACTTTTTCATGAAGAATTGCCTCCCGAAGTTTGTCGGTCTAATTGAGAATCATCCTGTATTGGCTGTTCATGATAAGTGAGCACTTTAGGAATGAACCTTAGTAAAATGTCAGTGCCAGCGCATGCATATATTTTAATCGACGAACTCAGTGACATTCGCCCAGTAAAGTTGATAACGATGGATGGACAGCAGTCCCATATCTGAAAGTTGAATAAAAAGTGACAGGTAACCATTTGCGATCGCTTAAAATTATTTTATTTCGCTTTCTTTTTTTTTATGCATCGAAGTGTAAAAATAAACAGATTTTTAAAGTATTTACTTTCTTAATAATTTCATACTTTCATTTGACCGACGTATGAATAAAGCGATGAGGCCCAGGGCAATGTTAATTTTACATATAGCGGAGGAATACACAACGTGTGCACAAGTAGAACTTAATAAGGGCTTTCAAAAGTGCTCGTTTTTCCATGAACAGCTTATAAAAGGAAACCACAATAGCATTATTGTGGAAACATCACTTTAGAAACTTCTTAATTTAAAGACAGATATTTGGTAAAAGATATAACTTTTACAGCGGCGACATTTAATTTAGAGTTTCCGATAAATATATACTTCGATAAAAGTTTTAATCTGGCTCCCTGTTTCTAATTATATGCCGTATCTTGACTCAGGATAAGCGCTTTAAAAACAGAAAGCGTTGGTGTATTTTTGTTTATGCCGTACCAACACTTTCAAAACCTCTTAAAATGTTTTTTTTTTTTCACGTAAGAGAAAGTTTATGAGTTTTTTCTTACGCAAAAATATAATTCAGTGAAAAAAAAAAAAATGCCTGCAACATTTCGTGTTGAAATCTTTAGCAAGCAGTATTAAGTTTGGTGAAAAAATAAATACTATTTTCGCGTAAGGAGAAGCATTCTTTTTTTTTTCTTTACATCTCTCAACTCTCAAGCGTGATGAGGTCTCGTAATTGTTGATTATGAGACAGTAGACCGTAGATACAACGGTGATATTCATAGTTTAACCCTTATAGGATTTATCCGTCGCAGGCTCGTTTTCTTAATAACATTAATGAATATGGCAGAATTTCTCAAGTAACGCTCATTTAAATATCGTATGAAATGATTACCGCTTCTTTAATTCGTTGTTAGCTGTAAACTAAAGGTTTGGAAAATGTAATACTCTGTAACATCTGTAGTATTATTTCCATAAGTAAAACCTGTAGTGCCTAACGTCTGAAAATGTTTTACAATCTTTAACCTAACATCCGTGTAGAACATTTTTCCCTAACGTTCAGTTACAGAAACATTTCTATAAACCAAGTGTCCTTGTTTATATTAGGCTGATTGAAAATATCTAACTAGTTTGAAACATTGCGTATTTCAGAACAGATTTATAACGTATAAGAGATTATGCCTTAAATTAAACCCATGACTTATACCGCTTAGTTGAAAACATTGTACGACAGTATAAAATATTTATTTTAGGGCAAGTAGTTTACCTTAAATTTTGTGTAAAAGAAATTTAATAATTTTGTTAATTTATAATATTAAAACAAGCATGTTAATTTAATAACAATCTTTTTGCTATTCATATCACTAATTTGGTTTAGAATCACGTACACGTGTTACTTGTGTTTCTTTGTTCGCCACAGCACAGGATTGACTAGTACAGTACATGATACAGTAAATGTTACAAACGTAATATTCTGGCATATAAACTATATCATAAAAAAGTTACATAAAATATTCGTGACCACGTATGGTAAGTTAAATCACTGCCATTTTGTGTTAAGTCAAACTTTGAATTTTATTGTGACATTATGGATCAGTCGCTGGCAAAAGGGAGTGTATATTTGATTAATCAGTGGACGAAGACAACAATTCCGTCTCGTATGAAGATTCAACAGGAGCCATCTCGTTGTACTTCTGTGGAATATTTGAATACTGAGATTGCGGCCGTTGTAAAGTAGTACGCGAAATTGTTCCTAGTCGTCTAGGGAATTCATTAAATTGAATTTTAACAAATTCATAAATGTATATAATCGAGAGTATTTGCATACATTAAAAAATTTTCTATTCATTTCCTCATATGTGTAAGTCTCACAAAATATATTGCGGGGAATCTGGACAGGAAAAGAAATCTATCTAATTCATACCGCAAAAAAAAAAAAAAATTCACATAGATATATTACTTGATTGAATGATATCAATTCTTATGTTTTTCTTTCATACGTTCAGTGCGCTCATGGTCAGTATCATGTGGCCAGGTAATAGAAACTTTAAATCAACGAGGATCAATATTAATTATTCTTGCACTGCAACCGCGAACCTAATGAAAATTGAGATGTACCTATTCTAAATCGCTTACGTTCTACATCACTTAGTAAAATTTTTCACTAATATGCGCAATTTTTTTGCCTTTCTTATATACGTTTTTAAATAAACATTACAGTCCAAATATCTCCAATGTCATTGATTGTCCATCTCATTGCCCAAACACCTGTCTTTTAAAAACTTAATTTTCTTCAACTTTGTTATCGGCGGATATGATTGTGTGTCAAAAACTATAACTTTATTATTGTAAATAGCAGCACAACGTTTCACTATGCAAGATAAGCGCAAAGCGTAGCCAAATTCCGAGATAAAATAAGCTGTTCGCAGAGAGTGAGGCAGAGAACAACACGCGCATGCGTAACGTTTCTTCATTCACTGTGACAGTACAGACACTATTAATTGCAGCTTCCACTACATAGGCTGTTCACGATAAAGTGAGCATTTTTGAGGCCCTAGTTACTTTTATATTTCAGCCATTTTCTATCCTTTAACCGGTTTATCAAATAAATACTGCCGTGTAAGTAATAAACACAGTGCACATTTTCCATCGCACTCGGAAGTTAACGTGTAAGGCTAAAAAAAAAAATATATATTTATTGACTATTATTCCAAACGAGAGGGCTTTCAAACGTGCTCACTTTACCGTGAATAGCCTACAGTCTAGTCACGGTTTCTCCACACTCTTTGAATCGAACCTTTGAAAAATCATCCCTTGTATGACGTCTTCAGTTATTTTCTAAATACGTCATGTATCACAATCGTGTTATACCTCTACTAACATAAAATAATCCTATTTTTCGTTCAATTAAAGTGTTGCCAGTATTTTATTTATAAATTATAATTTTTCGTTTATAATAAATGTTTATAAAGCAGTGGAAAAACATGTGTGTTGGTAGCACCTAGGAATAAACAGTTATCGTACAAAATATTATTACAACTGAGTGCGCATGAATTCGGTGCGTTGTTCTTTGGTGTAATTTTATATAGTTAGTTAAGCTTGGTTTGCACGAGGCGGAAGAACATCCTGAAAGTAGATCTTTAGCAGGGCTTCAGAAAAGTGTGAAGTAACCGTGAATGGAGTATATCCTTTGAATTTAAAGCACGGACGGATGAAGGTGTTATGTTACCATTTGTAAAAGAATGAAATTTCTTCCCATTAACGATGGCGTTATGTAACTATCTTTCACATAGCATCATCGTAAATCTCAGAACTGCCACTAGCATTTTCATCCTGCAACCACCAATACTGAGAAAAATCTCATTTAATAAACTTTGACGTTTTTTTACGCAGAACTCTGATTTCGTAACACCTTCATTCACTCGTGTCTTCGATTGTTTTGAATTACGCTGGCAGTTTTTCGTGCACTCTCAACACGAAACACTTTGAAATCACTGATTCGCTGCCAATCGCAAAAACGCAAATCGGTGAAAATGACTCCACCGAGAATCACTGGAAAATAACTGTTCGTTTCAGGGAAACAATTTCACTCGTGTGTGTCGCATTCTACAGTTAAATATTACTTTTATTGAATTAAGTGAAATCTTTACGATACGTAATCATATGTATGACAGTATGTATGACACTATAGATGGTGTGCAATTTAACATAATTAATTAATATTATAGGTATTAAAAAGGAAATACATTTTGTTGGAAATGCAAATTATCATGGAACTGCTTATAAATAACTAATTTCATTATTATCTCATTTCTGGCAATTAAAAATTTATTTTTACTACAAATATTTTTATATTTCCCTTTTATTTATTTTATAAATTAATTGATTAATATAGATATAAGAAATATCTACACTTTAATGCCGATACATCGATGTAGAGTATTACTTGTCTTTCGATACATCAATACATAAATATCGATATTTCAACTCTCTGTTCCCATCCTTAGCGTGGTAACAAGATAAAAGGTGTCCATGGAAGGAAAAGGGGAAGATCTGTACACTGCGGTATTTTCGTACGAGTTTCAAAACCTTACCAACTGAGCTACGAAGCCAAAGCTAATTTCACTTTGAAATTTGCGTTTTCAGTTCGGTTGGTAACATTAGGATTGTTTATACAAATAGTACAGACTACGTGAGACGAACACACTCCACCAGATTTCACGCAGTAAAACGTCAAAAACGAGTACTATTATGGTTAAGGGAAAAACGGAATGAAAGTCTGAATATTCATGTTGTCTAGTAAAATGGTACTATCAAAGAAGAAACCCACATTTCAAAAGCATATGTATTTTATTGCTTTTATTTATTCACATATTGTTCAAGTTTTTATCTATCCATGAAAATATTTAATTACAAACCTTTGACGTACGTTAAGTCTAGGCATCAGTAACAGTTTGTTAAAACGTCAGTGGAGAATTTCACGCGTTCATTAAGCAAAGAAAAAGTTCGTATTTCACGGTTCTTCCAAATAGTCTATGAAAATGACAGCTTGTCTAAGCAGGTGTTCTTAACTGATTCAAAAATAGGCGTTCTGATTAAATGTAATTTATTCTATCTAAACACGCTTCTAGTAGCTCTAAACGGTTCTGCTTTCTGCCACGTTACAGCGTAGGTCATGGTAGCCGGTATTATTTCAGTGGATCAGTTCAGAGAGTACTACTTATGGTGTTTTAAAACGCTTCCCTCCGAGACAGAAAATTTAATTACAAGCGTATCGTATCCTGAGTCGATTTTTTAACATAAATATATCAATACTTTCAGCCTACTAAGAATAAAAAATGTAAAAATATGGAGAAACAGAGAAACTCCACATTTGAAGTTATCAAAATTGTAATATCGTCATCATTCTACTGTAAAATACGCTTAAGTATATATCACTTTCGCTCAAATGTATACTTTACAAATCAAACTTTCAAAATTAACGTGCTTGTAAATAATTGTACTTAAATATAATTACTTGACGGTATTTATACACTTTCTATAGTAATGTCGGCCGTAGATAAAACTAATAATTCGCAGCGTTATCGTGGATGCAAAACTTAAATTAGTTGTTGATTGTACTGATTTTACTTTTATGTACAGAAGTGTAAGAATTATTGTGGTATTAATATTTTCACATATGAAATTATTAAATTTTACAATTCAGTAAAATCATTTTAATCTGCACGTGGGAAAGTTAAATATTAAATATTCTGTAAATATAGATGTATATAAGAACAATTAAGGTAGAGACTAAAAAATGTCCAATGCGAAACAAATTCAATAATACTAATTATTAATATATATTTAACATTCTGTTGGGTTTAAACGAAATTTGACGGTTTACTGCAGTCGGAGTAGAATATTCCAAACAAAATTAAAACCATTACGTGCAAAAATAGTTTAATTTTGATAAAGTTCACGCCTCGCGAGGTCGGGATTAAAATGCTTTGCATTACAAAAATATTGGCATTTTAAACCCGAAAATGAATAATAAACGCGAATGTGGCACTTCTCGTTGCGCTGAGCGGATAATGTGGGGTAATCTTCCACGGTTCGATTCCCGTCTGTGGCAAATGGGGAAAATTGTCGATCGGATAGTGATGTGGGCGATGCGGTGAGTTCTCACGAGTATTGAGGTGAATTCCCCGGAGGTACGGTGGGGTAACCTTTCACCCCCCCCCCCCCACTTCCCGCCACCCCCTCCCACAAATTGGTCCCGTTTCCAGCTGGTCCCTGCGCCAGCTCAATCGTCCCCCCCCCCCAAACAAATCACTCATGAATTATTCAGGCTTTGCAGCAGCGACGGGTCTGTCCCTGGGGCGGTGCAGTCGGCTGCACTTAGCACCGGCGCCATGTCATTCGTGTAGTCTTGCGAGGCCAGACTTTCATTTGTTAACTGCCTCTGGGGGAACTACTGAGTTTCGGTCCACTGTAACGCGAATTGGAGATATTTCGGACCACCTGTTCGAGAAGATCTCGGAGGAAATTTAAAACCACCAAATGTCTGGTATCGCCATCGCAAACATCTTGCATATCCTCACTACCCGAAGGGGCCGCGGAAATGTGGTGGTTAGACTACTCGCTTCCCGTCAAGGTGACCAGGGCTCGGTTCCTGGCTGGGTCAACCCCCCACCTCCCCCTTCCGCCCCTCCGTATTTTCGCATGTGGGAATCGTGCCGGACGATGCCGCTGGTCAGAGGGTTTTTCTCGGGGATGTCCCGTAACCCCCTTCCCCTTGCATTCCTGCGGTGCTCCGTAATCACCTCGTTTCACCCTCATTTCAAGACCTCGATGATAAGAGCGTCCTAAATCTCTTCACTCACTGACTCATTCACTACCCGAATCAATTAAAATGTTTCAGCTGTTGATGGGTCAGCATCAACTATCTCACAAAGCTAGTTATTTGGTAAGTATAACTACACGCAATAACTGACGGAGCTCAAATATATTTTTAAGTTTCTAAGGAAAACACGTTTTCCAAATGTCTAGTCTCACGGATATTTTACGTAATATTTGGTGCAAAAATCATTAATTTTAGTTATTTTGCAAATCTTTATTGATTCCCTTGATAGTCATATCCATGAATATTTTAAACACAAATAATATCAAATGTTCTTACATGATATACTAATAAATATATAAACAATGTCACAAAAAGTTCAGCAAGGCATTTATGTTTCTTATGTTCAAAATTTAAAGTAAATAGAAAATATTATTTAGAAGCTCAGAGACAGTAATTCCTCATAAGGTTATAAAACGAATACATTTATTTTGAATACGCAAGACGCATACACTTATTCAGTTATTATTTACGTACCTATAGAATATGTACAGAATTTATGGGACTCAAAAATTTTCTTTCTTGTTTTGCGTCGCGAAGGACTATTCATATATTATGGTGTCTCAAAACAAATTTCGCACACAAACAATTACACTTTAAACTGTGTATACAATGCGAGCAATACTTTTAAAATAGAGCCCATCATCTGCAAGATTTATAGTATGTATTTTACGATTAAGTTCCATTATTAATCGCACCAAAATTAGCAAAGCCAAAGAAATAGCTAGCTTATTTCTTTGCAGCAAGGAGTAAGTAATGTGATATAAGAAAGGATTACACACTGATTAATAAAAATTACAGTTACTTTTAATCCTACGATTGTGAAATGAGACAACCAAATTACAGACACTCCAGTGCGCTAAATTGTATTTGGCAGTGGATGGGAAAATTATGTCAAATATAATTTCATATTCAATAAATGAAACCGAAAACAAATATTACAGAGGCCTAACAATAAATTAAGTACCCCGATAAAAAAAAACTGAACATCGCGAATCTCCACTCTAAGCGCTCTAAATCGACTCAAATGTTTTTGATTACGTCTGACGTTTGTGATAAATATTAGCTAACTCATCGAGCGGAAAAATATTCCTGCCTCGGTTCAACATTTAAGGTAAGAGCGTTGTCAAAATATTAAAAAGCGAATTGCTATTAAAGCTGCCATTTAATTAATACAGTGAGCTTTCGCTAATCTAGTGATTTTGCTTCCCTTATGCTGTATGGGCAATTTTAGCACCAAAAAGGAACGAAATAACTTGGTGACAGATAACTGAAAAAAATTCCCTTTGGACATTAATTTTATGGTCGCTCCTTCATATCCTGAAGTTAATCCCACACTAGGATGAAACCGCTTTTTTAAAAGGTCTGCCAGCAGAGAACTAACTTACGCCTGCAACACAAGGGTAGAGTGAATTTACAACCCATTATTTGACACGTTTTTCAACATACACTATTATTAGCTCGTTGGCCGCCTATCACGTGCTCAGAGCTTCTTTTTTTATATAATGCTTAATTCATGCTTTATATTTTACGCCTGGAAAAAATAAAAAACTAGCAACCAGATAACCAGCCAGTTTGATGATTACTTCAAATCATTAGTGCTGCAATGGCATTTGTTGAAAAATATGTATTTCTTCATTCGTAGGGCACTTTTATAAGCTTCGTAAAATTCTTCATTACTGATATTTTCTGTTATTCAGCAAGACGTAAGACTTTTAAAATGTTAATTAATAACAACTTAAACAATAAGTAGACAAGCTAGACGAAAATAAGAAGTCACTTGAGCGGCATTAAAATATTGACACTTAAAATGAGAATTGAAGACATTAAAGATCTTTTCCTGATTCACTGATAACCCTGCAGTAAGCGGAACAGATGCAAACAGTTATGAGCTAACACTGATTTTGTTAAGTCCACACCCAGCGGTCAATCATATATTGTAATCGTTGTTCATGAAATTTACCCACTGCGAATTACTTAAGTCTGTAATTTGATTCTCAGGGACAGCTAAATTGGGTTTTTTGTTACGACAAAATAAGAGTTAATTTAAAATATATGCTTTAACGGTTTTTAAACGCAAAACTTTTCCTGGCCGTTAAAATAAAGGGACGCCGAAGGTTAAAACAGCCTAACTGCAGATTTCAGAGAGCACTTTATTGTACGAAGATCCGCTAATTATAATAAGATTTTGATCATTCGAGTATGATTGAAAATTAAATATAACCTAATAAAAATTATTGCGAGTGATGGCAACGAATTTTGCTAAAATTTGCTTGATTTAGCATTATAACATTAAAATTTCCGTAAAATATAGGGTACTCAATCAGTCGACAAATGTTAACATAATGGAATTTTGATTGCATAATATGTAAATAGTTGTATTGTAGAAACATCTTTGAATCTACGCTAGATATTTTTTTATATTTGTATTATACATCTGACGCTTAAACTCATATCTTATATGTAAGTATCCCTGGCTGAAATTTTTGAAGTTTCGCAATTTTTTATTTATTTTTTCTATTTTTTAAAAACAAAATAAATTTGGTAATCCGCAACGCGCGGCTTGTAAGAAAGTTTTAAAATTTCCAGAGAAGAGAAATTTTTATTTTCTATGCAGGTTTTGAAACTGGCTGTTCAACCCCATAGTAGACTTAATGGATTCGTCTTTGAATGAAATTTCTCAAGAAGATTTGCTTGAGTTCCATTCCTAAGAAGACGTGAGAACAGCTTGTGCATTATTAGTAGATACTATAAATTTCCGTACGTAATTTTGAAGGTGAGTAAGCAGCATAATTTTTTTTTATTTTTCTTATTTTGGGATAAAACACTTCAATGTCAAGAAGAACGCTATTTATTTTCGAAAACGAGTATTTGAAAATAAATTCTATAATAGGAACTGTATCTTTAGGGAGGTTAAACTCAAGTACAATAGAACAGCGCTCAATCAACCAAAAATTGTTATATAATTTAATAGCTATTTCAACTACTTTATTCTATGTTAAATACCTGTTTGTGGTGGGAAGGGTATAAACGAAAAAGTATATATTTATATAACAAGCATTATTAAAAATTATGCGTTCGTGCTTGCTTTGGCGCATCTTGTGTTCTTATTATTAAAATGAATGATAGCACGTGAAATATTTTCGTAAATATTTCTTATTATCTTGTAGACCTGCAACTTGAAAGTCACTTTCAAACTACCCAACTTTATGTTGATTCAGTTCAGAGGTTTTATTGCTTCGTATATTTAGGATTCAGATTTTTTGAGATAGAATCTGCATGCGTCAATGAATTGCGATAAATTTGCATTTAAGTATGGTTTACAATGATTAATTTTAATAAACTGTTATATGTTTTATAGCAAAAGGATTCCATGGTCGTCATGTAATAATTGGCACTACATTTTTTATTGTATGTCTTTTACGACAATTTAACTTTCATACATGTATCTAGAAAATCAATCATTAAGGTTCCCCAATTATTTTTATATTTTGAACATATAAATATACGCTAGGATGAGGGAACAAATAATGGGACAAAGCTGCCTCACAATTTTCTTTTCAAAGGGCGTGACTTCGGCAAATTTAATCACCTTTCTTCTATTTTTATGTACTCCCTTTCCTCTATATATATTTTTTTTTTGGAAATAAATGCCGGTATTCTTTTCTACGTGGGAGTGAAACGAAAATAACGACAATCGTTTGTTTATAAAGGGCAAATTTATTTTATGGTGGAAATAAGAAATCTTAATTAGTCATCACGGATAACTAAAAAATAGTGGACAGTAAAACTGCTAATCGTAAATAAATGAAAACCTTTTAATCTATTGACATCATGTCAAGAATGCCTTGAATTATACTGTGATAAACTTATCCCAAATGAATAAACACATTCTCCTCAAGGATATAACAATTTTGATATCACTTAGTTGTGATTTGTGGTGTTTTCTCAATGCATGAAACAACTCCGATTTTATGACTGCGTTATAGTTGTAGCGTATTCGTGATTATCTCAGTACCTTAATATAAAAGAGAATAAATCGCCTTAAAGGCTGTTCACGATAAAGTGAGCACATTTGAAAACCACCCTAGGAAAAAAATTCACTGCTAATACCTACATATATTCTAACGGACTTGTGCCCAGTAAAGTTGGTAACGATATGGAGGGAAAGCAGTTCCATATCTCATCGTCGAATAAAGTGTTAGGTAACCATTTGGGACAACTTAAATAATTTCGTTCGTTTTCTGTTTTTTTTTTATGCATCGAAGTGAAAAAAATGAGCAGATTTGTAAAATATTAACTTTTCTAGTAATTTCACAGTTTTACTTGACCGACGCATGAATAAAGTGACGAGGCACATAGCAGTGCTAATTTTACATAAGGGGGAAGAATACACAACGTACATACAAGTAGATCTTAAGCAGAGTTTTCAAAAGTGCTCACTTTACCGTGAACAACCTATATCAAAATTATCTTCCATATTTGCCCAGATATGTTCAAGGCATCGCCGGTAACTGTAGAAGAGCGCAATTACAAAAGTCGCCACCTTCTCACACGAATACTCGCCGTGATAGTCCTCTCGGGATCATGCCTATTCCTGTCCTTCGAGACCGAACGTCTTGCGTTATCGTTTTAAGAGTGTTCTGGTCATCGCCCTCGCCCTCACTCGGCGTGGCTGGGGTTTCGGGTAACCTTCTCAATCTCAACTGGGTCAGCTGTGAAAACCACGCCGTGCCATTGGGTCGAGGGCATTGCACAGCCTTAAAGTAAGCCTTAAAGTGAGCACTTTTGAAATGAACCTTAGAAAAATATGACTGTTCTTGCCTGAAAATATTTTGACGGGCGTACCAAGAGACATGTGCCCATTAATATTGGTAACGATGGATGGAAAGTAGTTCCATATCTTAACGTCGAATAAAAAATGCTAGGTAACCATTTGTGATATCTTAAATTATTTCTTTCGCTTTCTGTTTCTTTAATGCACCAAGGTGTAAAAATGAGCATATTTGTAAAGTATTTATTTTTCTAATAATTTAAAAGTCTCACTTGGCCGACGCATGAAATAAAGTGATGAGGCCCATGAGAATGTTAATTTAACACAAGGCGGAATAACACACAACGTGCATACAAGTAGATCTTAAGCAAGGCTTTCAAAAGTGCTCATTTTACCGTGAACAGCCTATAGCGGCCACGACAGCGGCCAGTGAGTGTGACGTCTGCAAGCATCTATACAGTGAAGAGTGAGAATGTGCGGCAAGACTGGGTGGCTGGATGTATGAGGAACAGACATCTGTAATGATGGCATTATAGGCTGTTCATGATAAAGTGAACACTTTCGAAATCAACCTTAGAAAAAAGTCGCTGCCCCTGCCTGCATATATTTGAACAGTCACACTGAGTGACATGCACCCAGTGCAGTTGGCAACGATGGAGGGGAAAGTAGTTCCGTATACTAACGTTGAATAAAAAGTGTCAGGTAATAACTTGTGATAACCTAAATTATTTATTTAGTTTTCGGTTTCTTTGTGCATCGAAGTATAAAAATGAGCATATTTGTAAAATATTTACTTTAATAAAAATTTCACAGTTTCGCTTGACCGACGCATGGATAAAGTGATGAGGCCCATGGTAATGTTATTTTGCATAAGGCAGAAGAATACACAACTTGCACAAAATTAGATCTTAAGCAGGGCTTTCAAAAGTGCTGATTTTACTGGGAACAGCCTATAGACAGTTTGATTGAAAATGTGTAAATTGTAAGTGCTTATTAAGTGTTTGTGGCAAGCATAAAGACAGTCACAGGGACTTTTATTACTACTGAGACTGGCATTGAATACTGAGCTCACTGAGATTAAGATGTGTTAATAATATAGATAGGTGTATTATTGTTGTAAATAGTAGCTGTGAGAAAATTTTTTCACTATAAATGAATTAAGTATTCTTCTTTTATTTTTATTCAGACTCCAACACTCACGAACTCGGATACGCGCTTCGTGCGACTTGTGACAATATTTAGGGAATATTTAGTTAAAGAGTATTGGAACAGATTTTAAGACTTTTATGACTTTTTACTACCAAGAAATATAAATCATTTGATTTCTTTCATTGTAAGTTAAGTGTATCAACTTTATACCGGAATTTCGCTTGAGATCGCTTAGTCACAAAACTGTTATTGGTCGATAAGCAAACGAAACTGGTGTATAGAAATGTCTCTATACAAAAGAAAATATGTCTGGTGAAATGACAGTAGAACTGAAAGCCATAAACGTGGCTATACGAATATATTTAACAGACGTATTAATACCATCTTAATAAATATTTAGCTAGTTTATTATTTAAACTAAATACTAAAGCAGAGGAATGTAATGTATCTACTGCAAGAAGCAAGTATATGAAATGAAAATGAATAAATCTGCTGTATGAAAGAAAATTAGAACTCTCCCGCACGGTTAGTTTTATTTAATATTTACAAGTTATACAGCGTTTCTAAACCTGCAGCATTTGTAAAACTACGGTTTAATGTATAATTTATATGCTCTCCGAAGTATATATTAATTACGCTATTATTGCGTTTTGAGCCCTATCGCCTTATCTGTATTAGTTCTTTATACTATCTTTAAAATATTCAGAAAATTCGTAAATAAGTGGGACACAGGAAAAACCAAAAAGAGTACCTTCGAATGACGAAACATATTTCGGAAACTATGTCGAATATGTACATGTGGTCGAGTATATTGAAGAGTATTTATATAGGGTCTATGTGTATATATGCATGTGTACATATACACACAAAATTACATATAAAGTAATTTTAAATGCCTGTTCACTAAGGAAAACTTAATTCACTGCGTGAAAGTTCACAAAAGAAACCGAATAAGCGTTTGGGCTTCGTAAGTCGACTTATGTTTTCGCCTGGTCAGTGGCCTGTTAACCAAATCACGCTACCGAGGTTAGAAGTACACTGGACATGGAATACAGGGACCAATTTTTTTTTGTGTGGGGTTTCAGTCCTTTGCCTTCGGCCATAATTTTTACACGCCCAAAACAGCTTTGATGGCGTAGCTGAACGAGCTTGAAATTAACGCCAGTAATTCCCCTTTGGGGAATAAAGTAAGTCATAGCGATTGTTTAGCTTCGTAGGGGAATAATAATATTCCATTTTACTTCCTAGAGGAGCTGGTTTGAAGAAATCCTGCCGCCTAATTTGGCGCCAGTGTAGGATGTTTGAAATTTCCGCTATGAAATTTAAAAAAGGTGCTCATGTGAAAATTTAATCCAAAATGAGAATAGCACAAAAGCGGTAAAGTTTTTTTAATGTAAATTTGTTTTCAAATGTAACAAAATGAATGAATGGGACTCATAAAGAACTGAAATTATTTTATATAATACTCGTACAAAAATTTATAATAATATTAAGATATATAAATTATTTTTAATAAATAGCATTTTAAATAATAAATTTAAATTACAATATATTTTTAAAAAAATTACATTATATTCTGGTTTAGTAATGTTGCAATCTTTACAAATGAAACTCCTGTTTTGAGCTACAAATACTAATACTTTAGTATCCAAATAAGTATAATAATGCAAAGAACAAATTTCAACAGTCAATATTCACACGATCACCTTTTCAAAATCAGTAACTTGTCAGACTCGTCCTTATTACAAAAACCGGTTTTTCCATACTACCAATAAAATACAGCACAAACTCAAATTCACAAAGTAACTGTAGAAACAGAACTTATAAAGATAAATACGATCATGTAAGGGAACCAGAATTTATAGGTCCGTAAAGATTACTTTAAATAAGCAATGCACCATATATCAAAATTATATTGCATTATTTAATATGTATTTCCCTAATGTAATTAAAACTGATAATTGCAGAATTTTGTCCAATTTTGTACACGTAAGTACTTCAAAAATAATTCAGCTCCAGCTAGATTTAAGTTAAGAGTATTACTTTCTCAGGCCTCTGAGGCGAAATTGGTCACAAAGTACGAAAAAATTTCTAGTTTTCAGTATCGCATTAAATCAAATTACCAACCGAGTGGCAGAGATTTCGGGTGAAAACAATATTTATACATGTTAAATCATATTGAATAATTTATCAGATTGGAGTAAGCAATAAACATTAAAATAAAAATTAATTTTAATTTAGTGAAAAGAAACTGCTTCCTTCCAAAATCAACCAACTCTCTGGTAACTTATACAACGAGGTTGACTCGCAGAATAAAAATGAATGAAATATCACACATAAAAGAAACGATCATTGACTGTGTAATGTGGCGCTCTAAATAAAAAGGTATGACGTTAACCTGCTTATATCGGCTTACAAAAACGACTAATTTAGTTGACGTATGTTACAATGAGCACCACGGGACGTGATAATGGTGCATCACAATCGCTTTTGTATAATCACATCTTAACACACAGTTCTAATTTTTTGAGGACTCGTAGTTGAAGAAAACCGAACATTTCACAAAAATAATAAACTAGGTAAGCTGAAGGATGAGGTCTTGAACCATTTCTAAGCATGCATAATAGCAATGATTTAACAAATATTTCTGAAACACTCATTAATCAGCTGTAAACAGAGCATTTATTAAGTGAAACTGAAAGGAATGTTTCGTGGTTTTATAAACCGTAAAATTGTGACTTTGGGATGTCATCATACAATAACTAAGGAAATAATTATTTAGTTTTATGGAAATGACATATCAAGGACGAAACGTACAGCCTGCACGCTGAACATGTATGGGCTGAGAAATAACATGTTTAATTTCATAGATATGGAAAAAAAAAGTTTTATCAACATATTAATGTTTATATTATTTGCACGATTACATCCAATCGAACCAGGCATACCTGTTTATAGGTACCCGGCAATTTAGATGTTCGCGCAAGCAGAAAATATATACACTAAGCCGGTTTTTTCGAAATGACTGGATAAACCGCGAAGAAAATAAACCAGGCGTCTGTGTCTTGGGAACATCAAAAGAAATCGGCCAGAGAGACGTGATACGCTTCTGTTCCAGCCGATTGCACTTCTCTAGATGATGTCTCTGTCGCGAGTGGGTAAAAAAAAAAAATAAGTTATTGTAAACCGGGCTCTTCTCCACCCTCCACGTCACAGTGGACATAAAGACTACCACGTGGGTGGCGTTACTTAAGGGTTTATTGGACATAAAAAAAATTGGTTATGCCTTTTATATTTGTGCACGGTTTATTGCATTAAGGCCCCTGCCTGCCCGGTGCTTGGGCTGTGTTACATAATGTTTGAAGTCACGTTTTTCCAACTAAATTACACTCTAAGAAATTATTTGTAAATTTACCGTTCCAGCGTATAGCCTACGTATAGTGACAAAGTGCGAATGGTAAAATATTTTACGATACGTCCATGGTAACGTTCCTATGGTAACGTTCCTATGGTAACGTTCCTATGGTAACGTTCCTATGGTTACTCGGCAAAGAGTCAGGTGCGTGGGGAAGTTCCCAACTTTGTATGGTAGCTATGCTAAACAGTCCCACATTTTCAGCCTGATACATAGGACTATTACCATACACTCTATAGCTATGGGTTAAAAACTTCCAATACCGTTCGGGAAGTTTGCCAGAAAATGTTTACAGTGTACTAAACGTGATTCTAACGTGCTGATGTACGAAAAGAACACACGCTTCGGACGAGGGCAGTTGAGTACTTTCAAGACATCACGCTGGTTAGTAACACCATTTCAGAATACTCCAAAAATGGCTATAAAACGGCTTTTTCAAAGCGCTCCAGCTCAAAACATACACGTCATATCCATACAAAACGTTTTAAGGGCTCCGCATGGAACCTTCCTACAGACTTTTCGCCAGTAAAATATTAGGGTCACCACCGAAAGTCCCGGAGGTACCCGCTGTGAGGCTGGAACACTGCACGCGAATTCACAGCCGTGCGCTTAACGGCGATGGCGCTCTTGATGTGCATGGCAGTATCGCCCTTATCGGTCCCGCGCTTCTCGGTCTCAAACACGGGAAAAATATTCAGCTAGGCGGGAACCTTAACAGCAACATTATTAGTTATTGACGGTTCACGTATAACCAAAACTTACTATTGCAGTAACATAAATACTGTTGTCACAACATTAGACTTTGGTCTTTATCATATTATAAACAAGCAAACAATAGAACACGTTCGACAGAAAAAAAAACTCTCAAAACATTAACTTCAGTAGTAATAATCAACTGAAAACCAATTTACCAGCAATTTTGTTCGCATCTTGCGATCGTATATTACTAGTCATTGGTAGAAATTGCTAAATACTGATACATTTGCAGGAATATAGTCATTATTTTTGTATTACAAATTTTACTTTGACAAAAAAAAACGCATTCATCTACAGTCGTTTTATTAACACTGACATGTGTCGTTATTTTTAATTAATCGTAAACGCTAGTTGGCAGGTTGATATGGCGAGAAGGCCGTTGGGGTCACTATTCACACCAAATTTTTGGCACCATTATCTCGGTGAATGCGAAAAACATGTTTCCTAGCCTACTATAATTATGGCATTTTCCACACAATTACGTTTATTGTGGAAAACCAGGGTACAGAAAACCCATTCTTATGATTAAGCACTTCAAACTTTGGTGTGCTAGATGAATTCTCATACTCGTATGTTTAAGAGTTTGCCAGTTAGACAATCTAAAAATTTAATATTTCATTATTTCTAACCAAACAAATATAATGGTAGATTCACAAGTTTATTTTCGAATAACTGGAAACAGAAAAAGTTTTTTGGTTTTAAGGACGTATTAGTACTAATGGTAAATGTACGCAAATTTATGTATCGATATTAACATGCTATTCAAAACCTTTTTCTTAGGAGTCCTCGATATGTCATATCTGCTGTGGTAGCACATGACATATATATATATATATATATATATATATATATATATATATATATATATATATATATATATATATATACATTTAAGTAGAGCACAATACTTATCTTTCATTCATTTCGAAACATACAGCGGCTTTTAAGACACTTATAAATTAGGTTGTCAAATTTATGTATCGATATTAACATGCTATTCAAAACCTTTTTCTTAGGAGTCCTCTATATGTCATATCAGCTGTGGTAGCACATGACATATATATACTTTTAAGTAGAGCACAATACTTATCTTTCATTCATTTCGAAACATAAAGCGGCTTTTAAGACACTTATAAATTAGGTTGTCAAATTTATGTATCGATATTAACATGCTATTCAAAACCTTTTTCTTAGGAGTCCTCGATATGTCATATCAGCTGTGGTAGCACATGACATATATATACTTTTAATAGAGAACAATACTTATCTTTCATTCATTTCGAAACATAAAGCGGCTTTTAAGACACTTATAAATTAGGTTGTCAAATTTATGTATCGATATTAACATGCTATTCAAAACCTTTTTCTTAGGAGTCCTCGATATGTCATATCAGCTGTGGTAGCACATGACATATATATACTTTTAAGTAGAGAACAATACTTATCTTTCATTCATTTCGAAACATAAAGCGGCTTTTAAGACACTTATAAATTAGGTTGTCAAACTATGTAACATTCTAAGAACGTACTAATATATCCAATGCTTCCACTCTACTCCCTATATTAAAAAAAGAAGCTAATTGCTTGGAAGATATTAGAAGTGTTAAAAATTTTCTAAGTAAAAACCTTTCGTTTTGTTCATTTTAAAATAACAAGAAGCCCAGCCAGCAGTTGTGTTTTCCTAGGTTTCAAAAAATTTCGACATTACTTATTTATATTCAATACAGAATGGCATAAAACTTCAGGAAACTTTTTACGTGGGAGAATAGAAAGCACGTGTGTGTGATTCAGTCCAGTCTTATTCCTCATAAAAATATAATGTTTCGTTTAAAACTTATATCGGATACATAATTTTAATCATTTCAATGGCATGGCGAATATTTAAAGTGGAAACTAATTTAGAATAAAAATATAGAGAAACGGCTGTCGTTAGTACAGCACTTTTGGAGTTACTAAAATACATAACAGAAATGTGTTTAAAAATAAGATATACAAAAAAATTTACTGAATGTTTATGTGTGAATAGGATAGTACTATATTTGATGGGAAAATAGAGCTGGTAGAAATTATGGTGCCTCGGGAGCTTTAAATACGTGAAATAAGAACTAGTTTCTTGTGCTCTTCACCTAAGTCCAATCAACCTTCTTCAGCACCCTAATGCAGTCCTTAACCGCCACACACGAGGTATTTAATATGTCCGTATATTCTTCGTTTCAGCGATTCTGTTGATTTCTTCATACTTACCGCCAGGCCTATCAGATAGTGTGTCTCGGTTGCTCAAGCGTTGAGCAAAAATTACACGCTATAGAAGTTTATTTTATCTTAAAAGATTTTTGAATCCAAAATGGGAAAACGCAATCTCCCAAAACACTTTCCACAATTTTCAATAAATATTTATGAAGAAATAATGTGAATTTATTTCTCGAGTCTTAGAGTTGTTGTTTTCAATGCAATATAATAAACATTCGGGAATTAATGAAAATTAAAATGTAGCAATTGCAAACAGTGTTTTATGAGACTATTTCTTGACAGACTTTATAGTTTCTCCGAGTAAACCGGGAAATACAAGCGCATGGTAGGTGTAACAGAGGATTCACAAATTGAAGTCACATTTTACATAAAATTGCAATTTATACTTGGGAACGCGTTGCGTAGATACGAAAAACTAAATTAAATTTGCACATCTAAACTACGAAATCTCTTCGTATTTCTCGTATGGCCTGTTCACGGAAAAGTGAGCACTTTTTAAAGCCCTCCCAATAGGCATTAACCAATAATAAATACTTTTATTGCAGACTCAGACATTGCATTTTGAAGGTGGGGAAATATATGCATTGTGTTAATTAGTCACATAGCAATGTTTATATTAAAAAGCAGCAGGAAGATGGAAATTGGATGAAAGGAAAAATTTAGAACGGCCTTTAAAATTGCTCACATTACCGCGAACAGCCTATAGTTATGGTTGCCACATGAAACATGTCAAAGCTACACGAGGCGTTTTGCTTCGCTGTAGACCGAAAATAGTCGCTTCTGTTACAGTTGGAGCTATCACCCCTATGCATTCAAGTGGCAAGTAGTTATCATCTAGAACCATGGAATCAAACATTTAAAATTAATATGATTAAATGTAAACATATTTATGTCGCCAAAATTTACGTATTAACTTTTCTGTGCGTATCTAATGACTATATTTTAAAGGAGAAGTGAGCACGACTTTCAGTTACATTTCAAATTACGATAAAAAGTTTTAATGCCATTTTTTATTCGCAGTACAAAACTACACGATGGAAGTGGCGCTTTAATTCGAAATACTGATTCCAAAACCACAGCTAAATCTACGGGAAATTCATTTCTAACAAAAATAACTTTCACGATTTTACAAATATTTCACGATTTTTTTTTTCACTGCTTATTGGCAAAATTACAAAAAAAAAATCATTTAATATAGCCACCTCAGTCAAGAAGCTACTACTTTTAAGCTCTGATCTCATCGGTAATCAATCACGTCTGCTAGGCTCAATTAATCCACCACAATCATGGAATTCCCTTCGGTGTTAATATTTCGCCAGGATACTCCGATATTTGAAAGTGAGTTTTACCGTGTCTGTTCGCATTCCGCTCCCCAGTTTCAATTCCACGCTATTGCGAGACCAGAGGCCTCATGGAATACGTTGAGTAGTGTAATGAATTTTCTGGGAATAGGTCCATTAATTTAAAGTACTTAAGCGTCCATACGAAGCAAGGGAACTCGGGTGAATAAAATGGAATGGAATTCTCATGCCGTGTTTTAGATGAGGTTCATTTCGTTATCTTGATGGTCATGTCACTTACAGCAAGTCTGTATAACCCTACCAATACGATGGCGGATTTTATTTGGTATTTTCTATTTGATGTATAGAAAACTCCCGATATTAATAATTCACGAGATAAAAATCTCCAAAACACTGTCATAGTTTGTTAACATTTGGAATATATTATATGTAAAAACGTGATATTCTTGTTCAGTGTTCATTAGTTATATTAATTTATGTAAACGTTCTGGAAGTGTATAAATGTGTTTATTAATTTCAGTATAGACGAAATCTGCATGAACCAGAATAATCCTTTTCGAACATCGCTCGTTAAACAATGATTACATTTAAATGAATGCATGTTTGAACAATTCTGGTGTCGTCAATTTATACTGAATAACTTTTTCTCTTAGCATGCCAATGTTTTGTTATCAGTGTTAAATGCGTTATTGTAGACGGCATTGTATCAGACATTCAAACGCCTACCAAGTCTCAAAATTTAACATCACGAAGTGAATTTTACTTACACAACCCTTCCCACTAAATTTTCAATCTGCTTAAACGTACCGGAAGACAAGGTGACTCTGGCCCTTGAAGGTGAGTTTGGCCCAAATATTGGAAAGCATTATTTAATTTTGTAATAATTAATAAATTAACAATTTTTTTGTCTTGCTGCTCTCTGGTATTTATAGCCACAGAACAGAGTACAACACATATGTTTCTAACAGCTAAAACCGTAAATTATATTACCCAAAAGTTGAGCCAAAGTCACCCCTAAGGGTCAAAGTCACATCATCAGCACTTAATATATTTGGCAATATTTAAGAGTTGGAGTTTACGTTAATTTCAGTAGTTGCCCTAGTATTTCGCCACGATACGGCAAAAGTCAAATGTATATATCCTAGTAATATTAAATAGTTCATTTGACAAAAATTTTAAGAGCTTACGACTTAGTTATTGAACGCGAACATATTTGGCAGATATTCTGAAATACTTTATAACGCTATACCATAAAATATAAAACACAGTTTCCACAGTTCCAACGCACCGTGACTAGACATTCAATGCAGGGCTTGCAATAAGACGCCAGAATAATGTTATTGGTTACTCATAAAAATGTCTGGAAATCTCAATTTATTAACACTCATATTTTTTCTCAATTAAAAATCTAACTGCTCTAAGTGTTAATGTTTAAAAATTCATCGCACCGGTAGTAGACGAATCGTAAACGTCACCATGTGTAAAATAGTATGCAATGTTCAGATATTTATTTTCATCGTTGTATCTGAGATATCGTTGTACTTTTATTCCGTAAATTATAAATCAAGTAAACCAGAGTAGTTGTTTGTACGATTAGGAAGCTGCTGTAAAGTTATAGAGAAATTCATTCTGACCTATGATGTACATACTCTAAGCCGAGGCAGCTCCACATGAATACGATGTATGGAATCTATGTCCATATTTTAAATAAAATAATTATTACGATTATTACTGGTAGAAAGATAGTGTCACTTCAAAACCACTAGGTCCCATTAAATTACCAGTCTGAATACGGCCACGTTCCGTAATTCTTATTATATCTTTACGTGTAGTTTAGTGATCATCGTGTAGATCTTGAATAAGTAGTTTTGATCAAGATAGTTGCCAAACGGTAGGATGTCGGTGAGGTCTCAATATTGTAAAATGCTCATCCAAATTGTGACCTCCGCAAACAAACGCTATTTGGCTTAATTTTCTGGGTAGGTGATCCTTTTGTGTAGACTTACGTCCTCGAATTATACACCTTGCGCCTTAGATAAACTGACACACGTACTGTAATGGCATTTCCATATAGTTAAATATAATTTTCTATTTTAAAAAAATTTCTTTGAAAATTGTTGCTGAAAATTTTCCCTCGTATTACAGGAAAACTGGGAATATCAAATAGCTAAAAACCGTTTACTGCTAAAAAAAAATTATTAAATGAATATTTATTATATGTTCTACTTTCAGTTAACACATTCAACTTCACAATTTGTATAGGATAATTTATCCCATGCTAATAAGGGTCATTTACGTTTTTCGGAAGCATAACTTGTAAAACGAATGCAACAATTTTCAAGCTATAGCTTTAGCCACTAACCCCCCTCCCCCCCAAAAATTGGGAGCCACTGTGACTGAGCGATTAACACGCTCGCCTCCAACCAAGGCGAACCGGGTTCAATCCCCGGCCGGGTCACCGGATTTTCCCAAGTGGGAATAGTGCCGGACGATGCCGTTGGTTGACGGGTTTTCTCGCGATCTCCCATTTACCCCCCCCCCCCCCCCCTTCATTACGGCGCCTCTTCGTGTTCACTTCAATCACTCTCATCGGATCTCAAGACCACGCTGTTAAGAGCAGCCCAAATATATTCACTTCACTACCCCGTTAGTAACTTTCGGAATGAGTGGAACTCTAGGAAATTTTTGTTTCCATAATTATGTCAACTATTTACTACATTTTGTGACAGCAAAAATTTCCACTCTTTTAGATGGACGAGTACCCTACGAAGGCTTGTGCAGTTATATGATCAACAAGCAGCTTGTAGTACATAGCAACCTTATTTTTGCTGCATTTACGTAAAATAAGATGCATGACTCGTTCAGAACAAATATGTATTATTGTGCTCAGAGGGTAAAACAAGGGAACATTATTGCACACGCAGCACACAAAACATAAAATCTACTAAACATATATAATATTCTTTTGTCCAAATATATTAAATAAAAATATAACGTTTTTGAATATTTAAAAACGTTAATATCTGTTTGATGTTTCTATGATGATTAATAACTTAAAACTAGTCTTTGGGAGAAAAATTTCTGAGAAATTTTCATTGATTTTCCTACATTATCCTGAGGAATCAGTGGAACAGCGAATTTAACCGAATATAAAATATAGTTGGCAACGTATTTTAAATATGTTTATGAACTAAAAACATATGCTCTGTTACTCACCAATATACAAAAAATATATATTTTTTATACCAATAAATAAGTTGGGGAATTACAGTATTTTGGATAAATTCCGTGTCTGATAACTTTGTGATTATATGTAATTATGTACAGTTTCTAACTTGACAGTAACGCATTTTTAATTAAACAATTATCTAAATGTTTAAAATTGAAGTAGATAGTGCTTACCGCATTACCTTCATTCTTAAATATCATGGGATAAATTATATACAGAAACCGCAACAATTTCGTATCCGTTACAAAATTTATTTCATTACTCAGTACCAGAAAATATGCGAGTTCATTAGAAAATTTAACATATAATCCATCGTTTTACTGTGTCTGCACTTTGTGCACGCTTTGAGATCTATTTAAATATTCTGCCTTTTTGGTGTATTTGAACAGAATTAAGAAATCATTTTTCGTTATGTAAATGAAGTTATTCGTATTTATGTATGGAAGAAGAAAATTTTCAAAGGGACCAAGTCGTATATCCAGGGAAATTTAATTAAACTCAAAAAGTCCAATAAATATCTCAGATTAATTAATTCACACCAATGCCACAAATCTTGGTAAACATCGCGTGCATGCAAGTGAAAACAATTACCAGTTACAGATTTTCCAGCATAAAATGATTCACATATCTCTTGGTTCTTTCTTGGAGGTATATTTATATTGTGTTTATATCGGTCGCGAGTTTTTCTTACTAGATAATGCATTTTGATAGTGTTTTTTAAACCTTGGAATTGACTTTTAAATGCATTCCTATTTATATGTTAGAGCCTACATAATATAGAAATTTTCAATTAATTTTATTGTTCTGTTGAATCGACAACTTGCATGTATGAAATCCATACTTCCCAAAGTAGCCATAATATGTAATAAGACGATCGCAAAAATTATCGAAAATTAACACAGTGAGGTGTTAATAATGATGTAACTTACGCGATAAGTTTTAATGCTCGCTTATCTTATTCAGAATAATTATAAAATTACGGATTCGAACTAAACCCTCATTTGAAATTGTGGTGGGTTACAAAGCGTATATTTAAAATTTTATAACGCTCGGAGTAAAGCAGTTCGCAGTTGGAATATTCCGCCAGCTACAAATATCAATTCAAAACTGCCGATGACACGATAGGGCTTCTGAATTATTACGTTTGTTGCACGAACTGTTTGAGGAACCATTTCGTTGTATCCAGACTCTCACAGCAATTATATCTAGCTTACAGATATTTCTAATTCGTGCGGTACGCCTGATAAGGTCGAGGTTCATTAAAACGATCGCTTTCCAGGAACTTCGATGTTGAGGGAATATACGCAGAGAGTCCGGGGGAGTACGTTTGTTTCCGAGCGGAGATATGCACTGAGCTTTGTTCGCCAGCAAATTGAGCTTCGATGAAAGCCGCGGAACTACCCAGAGCGCCTCACAAAGGGCAGCCACGCGAAACTAGTGTTCATTCGGGAAATCGTAAAACAAAGAGATTTAGATGCTACGGGCAGTGAAAGGATGCAGTGGTGTCACAGTTCCGGACTTCTCCGAAGGACCTCAACTCACTGTTAGTCGTCATGAATGCATAGGACTTAAGCCACATACGTGACCGAGGCCGGATTACAAACCAATTAGGTATGCATTTATTTCTTCTTGGGAGAAAGCCTTAAGAGTTCACTTAATGCCTGTTGTTCTCTTAAAATTTTGGAATAATTTCTTTAATTCTCACTAGAAAATACAGTTTCGTAATACTCGGTAAGACAACGGTTGTTTCAAAATTTCTAACAAATATAATGCTTCAAATTTTACAGTGACACGCCATTATGTATTCTGAAAATTTAATATACAGCTTATAAATTGCGTATATTTGATGTAAACGTAAACAAAACTGTATAAAAGAGCAATTCATTTAGGTTTCGACTCAAGATCATATAAAACTGTCAAAATTGCTTTCAAGTTGAAAATTCTGAGATAACCTCTTAATAAATTGAATAATTTATTTCTACTAAAATCTGGAAAGTACCTTATTAGGTTTTGGAGATTTTCAGGAAGGTTAACTTTGCAAAGAAATGTTTACGGAAGCACTTTTCTTTATTTCTCAGTATGCAACATAACGCCACTATTAACTGTACTCCTGCACAAACAATTGCAATAAAATTCTGTGCAAAAATGTGGTTTTGGCTGTGTATTGAAAGTTTATTTCTAAACAAACCAAGGGACTGCTTTATTAAATATGGCGTAAGAGACACCGTGCACAGAAGTCTTAATTATGCATTATGTCATGATACACACATTTCCGTTTTTGATACTCTGCAAAAATAAGTTGATATTATTGGTGGCATAAACGATTTATTCAATTTAAATTAAATATATTACACAACCACTTCTACTTGAGCAATTAAACTGAAATATAGTATTTAACGATTTTAGAACACTTTGTTACCCAAATTTAATTTGCTGTGAACACTAACAGACAAAAATTAAAGCTTTAGTTGGTCACTAAATAATGATGCCTTCCATTTAGTAATTACACCAGACGGTTTTTAGGATGCTGTGATATGTTCGTGTGTGTGTCTCTGGGCAGTTATATTTGTCTAGAATATTGCGAAGACATTTACTGTTATATGGTAAAAAAAAAAAAATTCAATTTTGACACCATGAAGTTCCGTTATTTGCTTGGAACTAGTATCGTTGGGGAAAGTTTGTTATTCGACTACATTGAAAACGGCTGGTTTTGCAATGAATAAGGGAAATTCATTTGACTATTTAAAACATCTCATAAACTTCTGGCATAAAAAGACAAGGGATATGTGCTGAAGAATAAATTATGTGTCAAATGTTATGCACAAGCCAGCTAATAACTCACGCCTTCTCTGTCAGTATATCGGGAAATATCAATTTATATATAATGTGTTTATGTAGTACGATCGATCATCATTTCTTAGCACGCTTGAAAAGCAGACAAAATCTACAGTTTCGTTGTGCTGTATACTAGGTGAATGATTAACTGCTTTAGAACTTAGAGAGTATATAGCTCCGGACAACTTTGTTCCGCGCGCCGTCGAAAAAATATGATTTCAGCTGGGAGCGATTATATTACGTTCTTGTCTTCAGTTGCCGTTCAACGTTTTCACCGAGGTTTCAGGGAGACGAGCTTCGCTCAATTTCACCCAGCACATATTCAAAACCAGAAATGGAAGTACTTGCCTTTCACTGCGCAGAGCACTGTTATTGTGCAATTAAATAACAATCCAACTTGAAAAAGTCATGTCGTTGAGGAATCGCTTTTACCTTTCTGCCTCGCTAACTAAATGTTAGTGAAAATCGTTCATCGGATTACTTGTTTTGCGTGTGTGTTTTAGGTGAGACTGGATGAACATCAACCTTAGAAGATACTTAAATAAATCTGTACTATTATTGAAATCCCAATAACAATAACATATGTGATAGTAAATTCGCATTTATTAATTTTTTCAAGTGCAAGTTATAAATGTTTCGGGATTCTACTCACGTTTTAAATAATCTGTCCCCCTTTCTCATATATATAGCAATAGCTTATGTGTTTGTTATATGACTGTAAAAATAGCTGTTCATAAAAATTATAGTAGCAATAATATTTTATCGGCATCGTGTGGCTCAAATACTATCATCATTCTAACCTAAAGTGTGTTCACGATAAAGTGAGCACTTTTGAAATCAACCCTAGAAAAATGACACTGCCCCCGCCTGCGTATATTTTAACGGGTGCCCTGAGTGACATGCGCCCAGTAAAGTTGGTAACGATGGATGGGAAGTAGTTCCGTATCTTAACGTCGAGTAGAAAGTGTTAGGAAACCATTTCTGATAGTTTAAATTGTTTATTTCCCTTTCTGTATATTAAAATTCCAAGGACCTTGGTAAGTGTGTTATGGAAGTTTTGTGGAGCATTTGATGCAAGTATACTTCTAAATAACTATTCGAATATTAAGTGTACGTGAAAGAAGGATCCTGACACCACCTTCACCACACAAAACCTTTTTCCAATTATGATTCGAGATATATTTTTATTCGGTACACATACGTATGAGTTGCGGTGCAGTGTCATTAAGCGTTTGGGTTTCGCTGAAACAAATTTCAACCGTTCTATTGTAGCTCGTGTGAACTGAGAAGGACTCTGTAGCTAATGGTTATGTAAGCAAATATTTGTAGAGCATGTCTGTAGAAGGGGAAGTACGAGTGACTTTTACCGATAAAGTCCTCGGGCAGGCAACGAAGAATAATTAGAAAGTGCACTCTTTCAGAACATTGTTTCACGTTGGCATCCCAACTGAATAAATATATCTCCCGCTTGTAGCAGGAAATTAACCAAATCTACAACGGGAGAAGACAAATGACTCACGTAACAAAACACGTGCCACATATCGAACGCGCCAATTCAATGTCTTCCAATTAAACAAGAAAGTGTTTACAAAAAAAATCTCAGATAAGATAAACCTTTCACACTTTTACTCCTATCCTCTCTTTTGCTGTCGCTTTTCATATTACTGATTCTAAACTAACTGCGCATTCTGGTAAGTACGTGAACAGCTACGCCACACAAATACGTATTACATGGTACGAATATTCTTTTATGTTGCAAATTCAATGCATTTTACAATAATTTCGCAAGGAATAAAGTTATATTGGAGTCTTCCACAACTGAATGAAATGAAGGAAATTTCGAGTATATTTTTTTTAAACATATTATACAGTTTTTTCTCGTAGCTTATGTTACAGACTTTGGGAGGTGATTAGGCATTGAACAAACATACAGAGAAAAGTTGAGACATTTAGTCCTTACTCGAATCGTGTTGGTACGCCTTCAAACTGTACTTTTGAATCGGGTGAATATATATCAGTTAAGCAACCTGCAGAGCGTGGTGACCAATACGACGGTGAACTGCACACCGCCCATCAACTATGAAACATGGCATATGCACATGGCACCATTCTATGGCCTGCACGATCACCAGATCTCAATCCTTTGGACTATACTGTGGTAAAATAATATAAAATTAGATTTCTCTATTTCAACCTTGTATTTTCTCGCTGCTAAGGATGTATACAGTGCGTAGATTGTCTGCTATTGCCTCTTGCTAGAACCCAGGAGTATCAACTGTGGAAGTACGGGTCCACCTTGGCCAGCAGCACCAGCTGAGAATTCTACTTTGTCAACGCAGAGAGCAGCTTTCGGATATTTGATTGGACTTCACTTCCGACAGCTCAAACAAGCGCATCACCATATTGCACAGGCAGCGTGACGCAGCCCGTTCTCTATCCTTATGTATACATGCGAAATTCGCACGATAGTCACAATTATGTCGAAGTTATGGGCTTTTCATGGTAATCTGAGCACTTTCGTAAACCCTGTTTAGTATCTGCGTGTACGCAAATTGTGTATTCTTCCGCAATGTGTAACATCAACACTGTCGTGGGCATGACGGCATCAAAACTGTGGTCTACGAAACACCCGTGGAATGTGAAGCGGACCTAGTGCCGTGAATCGGCGTAGCCTGCAACGGCGTCCGGGATAAACCAGCGATGTTGGAAATAGTGCGACAGTCCACGCGCCGACGACGTTGATGCAGCGTAGATGTTGGTCGCCGTCGGTTTGAACATTTACCATAAAACAATTAAACGAGGTGCCTAACTGCTAGACGCTCTTCTCATCATTTGAGCACCACGTTCCTAGGCGTTAATTCTTAAAGATTCGAGAAAGGTCAATATGTCTCTCAACTTTTCTAACTGTTTTTCCATACCTAAACACCTCCCAAAGAATGTAACATAAGTTACTTCATGCACACGTTAAAATACAGATACCTATATTTTACTGGGAACTGGAAATGTACCAGTGGTATAAATATGTATAAGTATAGACATACATACGTACGAATGTCATGTTTTCTCAAGCGCTTCTGAGAAGAAGTGACCGCGTCAAAACGCGGGAAAAGAATCGACATGGTTTAATTTTGCTAGCCATTAAATTTTTACGTAAATATGTCTCCGTTGATAATTGTTTTCATGACAAAATAAGTAATGTTTTCACATCTTATACAAGATAATCGAACATGATGTGTTTTTATTTTTTCTTTACAGTGTATCCTTTTTATTTCTGGGCTCAGTAGAGTACATTTAATTATTGCTTCGCGCAGTTACTCAAAGAGTGGAAATGTAGAGCTAGCTACTCTTAAATATTAAAAAATTGCGTATTAGAATATTTTTAACAATTGTGAGACAGTTCTTTCCTTGATGGTGAATACTTTGTAGCGTAGAAAGAGAGAGATAATTTACAGTGCGAGGAGTGAAATCTGTAGGCAGTGCTTCATCGTATTTATTCAAATGAGCTATATTTTTTTCAGTAAAAAAACCTTTTTTTCTCTGCATCTCCGCTGTTATTCATTTGAAAATGTATTTGCAACATTTATACGGATGGATTTTGCCGTTAGGATTGAGTGCACTGCACCTTAATTGACGCAGCCTTGTCATATTGAGTGCTGTATGGCTTACTCACCCTCCATGCCTTATCGCGAATTTCTTTATAGTGAAATATTTTAAGGCAATAGAAGATCTGATATTTTACATTAAATTTGATAAAGTGTTAAATAGCCGTTTTTTTGCGACAAACGTACTTAACGCGTATAACAATTTTTATGAAAAATAAAGTATAATGATACTACTTACTTCCATGACATATTTTAAGACTGCTACGTGCCTTTCAATTGCCAGAAACCTCTGCCCATTTACCTACTGTACAGGCAGTCATAAATAGTTCTCTGTCTTAAAACTACTATATTATATTTGAAAAAAAAAAATCTTAGATGTTAAGCTCTACTTCAATATCGGTAATCATCATCTCACACAAACAAGGTCATTTGTATTAATTAATTTTTCATGATGAAAATACATTCACATTTCTTCGGTCGTCGTAAGGGTCATTTTGCAAACACAGGACATAGTTTTTATGTAATATACATTCCGGGAAGACTTTTATTGCGGTAGAATTGAAACGAGGTTGATATACCGTAAGAAAAGTAACGCTACATATAATTATATTCAACATTATACTATGTATGATTTATTTAACTTAGTGGCATTTTTAGGGTTATGGGAGAGCACCTGCATATATACAAAAATGTAAACCCAAAATATTTCTTGAAAATGAAGTACATAAAAACTAAATTAAAAAACACGAGATGCTTCGTTAAATGTTTGATGTATAGTACTGTAGTTTTTAAAACAATATCTGATATAGAGTTATATATTTTCTAATTTGTTTGACAAAAAATTATATTTTTATATCCCAGAAACTTACACAAATATATTTTTACCGTTAATTTGCAGTTGTTTAGACATGTTTGTAAAATCCAGTTTATACGTTTACGTAAAAAAATTCTGAAATATGAATAAAAAAAAAAAACCATCATATTGTCTACGTTCTTTCTGTAAAACCTCGCTGGCAATATTTTAATAATTTTGGTGCTTACAATTTTTCTAAATTAGTAAGCTAATTTAAATGAGTTAAATGTAAGGAAATATACTCGTAAAGTTAAAACGTGACACAAAATTTTAAAACTAACTTAGATTCTAATAAGAACGAAATGTAGTTAAATATTTTTCTCAAGTTAACACACCTTCGGTTACAACGATGCTCTATCTGGTATACTTCTACGATTGTAAAGAGATGTATTGTTTATATCGACTAGTTGCCTTTACGTGAATACGCCGTGGAACTGTCTACGCATCCTCCATTCTGTGAATGCTTTGAACATTTTACTTTAACGCTTTTCGCCGGCAATGAACAATTCTACAACTGTTCCCGTGGCTGTTAATAACCGCAGTTTTAATCCTAGCTTCATTTTTCATTGTGGACAAGCTAAAGTACGCGCTGTACAATAGATATGAATCCTACCAAGTGCCTCATGAATGAATGCTATCCCATTGTATTGCGAGATTTTCATTCTGTCAAGAGGAAAATGTTCACGTAACATTTCATTTTTCCTTCGCCATTACAATCTCTCGAGAAATCTGACAGGTGCCTTCCAGAACAGAATACCATTCGGTGTTTCTTTGTGATGGAGAAAGCTAAAAACCTAAATCACGTGTGCTGTGATTACACAATACATTACAACCGAAAATCGCAAAATCACGCGCTAGCAAATTAGTGTATTCACTTTACTTGCGACAAAGTTATCATAAAAGTGGCATATTCTATGTGTGAATATTTTTTTTTTTTGTGTTTTGGGCTAGACTAACAGCGAAAATTATAGAAAGTTACATATAAAAATCTTTACATGAAAATAATATAAATTTAAGTAATTTTTTATATCATTTTTAATTTAAAAATTTCCATACCCCAGCCAGTGCCTTTCAGTCAAAAGAGGAAAATAAAATTTAAACTACAACTCATTTGAAAAATTTAATCAAAGTAAACCAAAGTCTGTAATTTGACATTTTAAAGGCCTAGTAAAATTATCGTTTACAGAGCCTCCTTTCTTAAAAATTTTGTACGACAGAAAAAAAAGAAAAGAAAATAAAATTCTTATGACATGTCTCAGGGACCAATTAACCATTTCCACCAAATTCTTGAAAAGTAAGAGCTATAAAGCATAATAAATTAAGTGGCTTAGTCACTTTAGTTGAAAATGAAGGCTCTGGAAATATTGTGTTAGTAAACCCTATCGTTCGAAATGCCGAATACTACCTTCGCAATGCAGTTGATAGCACGCTAGCTTGTGGTACGAGGTTTTCTGGGTTCATGTTGTCGCGGGTAAAAAAAGTGTATATTTGTAATTGTCTCACTACTATTGCACATGTTTGTGGCTTCATCTCTAATGATATTTCTTTCTACGAGACTTCAAGTCCTAACTCCTAACTAAGCTCTCAAGACTTTATTTAATCATTAATTGCACTCACGTTGAGGAAAGTGGGATATCAGTTATATCAGTAACTTCTTGTTAAATTTTGTTTAACTTATCTGAAGGGCAATATGCGGCTGTATTTCCGCGCCAATCGCCCTTCAGCAGTGATTATTATTCTTTACTTTTGTTTTAGAATTGTATGATAATTGCCTACGTTCCGAAGTAAAGAAAGTCTAATGAGATCACTTCCCTGTGTGTGTGTGTGTGTGCGTGCGTGCGTGTGTGTGGCCCCCTTCCTTTCAACTTCTGAACTCATGAACAGAAGTCCACCAAACGTTCTAGTACACATATAGTACATAGGGATATCTAGGTTTTTTAAATTTCGACCACGCCTGTCACTTACTTTCGAAATGGCGGTAGTTTCCAAATTTAAGGCCATATGTCATACCTCGGGAACCATTCAACCCATTGAACTCAAACTTTGTTTGTTGGTAGTGTGCCATGTATGCATCGAATTAAGTAACAAATATTGTTGTTCATCCGACATTTTGTAAGATAACACCATATAATAGAATAATAAATTTCCTTTATACCTTGAATTATACTCTACCAATTGCCATCACGTTTGGCAAGTGAATAAAACTATGATAGGCAATATAAACGTTAGCAATTTTAATTAATTAGGCACATATTTTCAAAATGGCCGCCATAATAAATAATTTAAATATATTAATGTCTGACATACCATTCGACCAATTTCGACCATATACTATATGTTGAAAGTATATGTAGGAAACGTCATATATGCCAAGAAAAAGTCCTGTAGTGGGCCATTTTGTAAGAGAGCAACACGAAAAAAATTTAGTTTTTTTTTTTTAATTTTCGGGAAAAAAATCAAGCGATTCCTACATAATACGTCGATAAAGCTGTACTATGGTAAGCCAAAAGTGTGCCATAAACTTTTGTAGAATTGTGACTTTAATAACACAAGCTTAGTGTGATGTTATATATACGAAATTATTTAACCAATTTCAAACCTAACTTTGTCTTACGTATCTAGGACAATCGTCTAATGTGGTAATAGGCCTACATAACCTACTTGCTCTTCTTTTATAAAGAACGTCACGTGAAAAACTAATTGAACTTTTTATGCCGTAACTTAAGGACGAATAAACCGATTCCCGCCAAATTTTACATGCGAGTCGTGATACAGTAGGGTATGCAAGCTAACAGGTTTTAGGTGCGGAATATTTTTTTTTAAGTGGCGTAAATATAAAAATAATTTAAATTAGTATATCATAGCTATTAAACAATGAAACAAACCTTTACAAATTTTTATACGCTAACAGAATTCATCAGAAGCATTAATTATTCATAAATATATTCGCATTTGTTTAAATTTTTGCAAAATATTGCCCGGTGAGATAATTGAACATTTTGCCATATTTCCGGAACAGTTCAACTAATTTCCAAAAATTCTGCACACTATTTGTGCAACAGGAAGCCATGTAAAATTATATGATTTAAGTTGGATTAGACATTTATTTTCAAAATGACTGCCATATAAATACATTTATAAGTTTTTCGTATATATTAAACAATTTTAACAAAGTCACCAAAAATTTTACGTTGACAGTACCTATTAGAAGAATCGCAAAGAGGTTTTTTTTTTTTTTTTTTTTTTTTTGAAAGCCAGGAAAAAAAAAAAAGAAAAAAAAGTTTTAATGCCATAGCTCAAGGACCAATCGACCGATTTCCACAGCATTCTTTATGAAAGTAGCATCTATACTGCAGTTAATTGAACGCTAGTTTACGTTTCTGGTTCCATCACTAACAATCTTACTGTCAACGAGACATCAACGCCTTCCTATCATACACGATTTTAAGAACTTCATTAAAAAAATATTTGCTCCTCTATAGAGGTAATTAGGCCCATTAGTTAGATTAGTAACTTCTTATTTGTAATTGCGTCAGTATTGATTGACTTGTATGTATCTAAACTTATTAAATATATGAAAATAAGTTATTAAACTATCGATATAGGCTGTTCTCGGTAAAGTGAGCACTTTTGAGGCCCTGGATACGTTTTACTTTCAGCCGTATTTCATCGTTTAACAACATTTTTAGATAATTATTTTCATGTAAGTAATAAACACAGTGTGTATATTCCACCGCACTCGGACTGAAATAAAATATATTTATCGATTATAATTCCAAACGAAAGAGTTTTCAAAAGTGCTCACCTTATCGTGAATATCCTATAGTGGTTTCTGGGTGACCTGACGAGAACACGACTATACTGACGGCAGGCCTTCACGTCGGCTTCAGTAGCTCCGCTAGTTGTAAACCCACGGCGTCGGCGCCGTCATCAGGGACTTGTCCCTCGAACGTCTCTCTGCCTCGGCAAATTCTCGCCCTGCCGAATGTTGGGCGAGCCTTGAGCTTTCCGGCTCCTCGTCCACAAGAGGCCACTTCGTGGTCTCAACCGCGTCGTTCCCCCCATCAGCGTCTCTCTCTCTGTCTCTCTTCCTCTCGCGCTTTATCACTCCGTCACCCCTCTCCCAACCATCCCCGTTTTCCTCCCCGGACACGGCTATGCGGCTATACGCGCACGGCTAATTTTCCTCTCGTCAGCTACAGCCCTTTGTGTAACATGCGCTGCCCATCCCCTCCAGCCTGCTGTTATGTTCGACCCTGCTCTTTGGCGTGAGGCAAACATGAATCAGCTGGAGCGTTGATAGTAGCAGCGAGCAGTAACTTCCCGCCATACAGTTGTCCGGCATCGAGAGTGTATGATGCATAAACACTTGTTAAACACGTTTGAGGTCCCTAGATTCCCTTAATTTGGTGCTGGTTTGTATCTCCGTGGTTGACTGAAAGAAATTACCATTTTAAATATTAATGCTTCTTACAATCTACACGAATGATAAAAAATAGCGTTGATGATTTTCCGACCGTAGTTTGCTATGTAATATCAGTAGAAGTTCATTTTAATTATAAGTAACAAATGTATTAAAAATAATTTACGTGGTGGAATTCTTCACCGCAATTGTTATGCCGCAAACAGGAAAGTTAAAATGAGAAAACCAAATTCAGAAATAGTGCATTTAATAATATTTTTACGTTGTAAAATATTTTAGCTCGTATGCCAAACACGTTGGAAGTAAATCTCAAGTGAAGAGGAAAATATTTCTTCAGTATATGCCTCTCCAATTATTTGTAATTTCTAGATATTTGTTTTTTATTTGATAGAAGAAATATGTTCCTTCGATGAACTGAAATACACGTTGAAAGGAACCTTTTAAACAGCATTAAAATAATTGCGACATAAATATTAACCCCTTCATTTATTTTTATAGTTTTCGGAAGGGGACGATTCTTAGCAGCGAATAATAAGAACAAAAAAGATTGTTTTTCAGGATGATATTTGTATTAAATTTTCATATCATTCAGTTAGCAAGCAGCCTGTAAGAATGTGTTAAATATACAGATGCTTTGTTGTTCAACATATTAACAGAAATAATCGATACATTTGATTCATTTTTTGAGAAGTTACATTCGTACATATATGACTCTCAATATATTTCTTAACACTCTTGTCTCTTATTAGAGTGGCAAATATACACAGTTTCACATATATTGTAGTGCGTTTACCTTACATTTATGTTCAAGATGCGTTAAAAGACATTTAATTGAATATACTGTCAACAGTGCTGTCATTCCTAAGATAATAAGGCATTGATGTAATTTACGCTGCGCTGTACAATATACGAGTACATTTACTTTCAAACGTACTAAAATCTCAGCATATAGCCTAATTTACCACTTACTTAGACGATATGGATGTATCAGACAAATGTGGTATTTAAGGAAAATTAAGATTTCGAAACCAAGAACAATGAAACAGTTCGCTCCTTTATATGGATACCGCACGAACTAGGAAATGTTTATGCTCGTGATTCCTTTGTGTTTGGGCCAAGATTTGTGTGACAGGCCCCACGCTGGAATACAAATATGGTTTCAGGGACGTTGGTTGTGCTAACGCAGCGACAACAAGTAATTTTGATTGCGCGAACTTGATAAAATATTGGTGAATGTAGGTGTAAATCTCAGAACAACTGGCAGTTGTGGTTCGGATGGTGGTTTCAGTAACCATAAAAAGAGTTACTACAGCACAGCAGAATGTTCCTCTCAAAGAACACAAATTTCACTCGAAGGAACGACTCCAGGTACGAATGGATTACTCCTGCAGTAACTATCACATAATACAATAAATGAACTTTCTATTGCTAGAAGTATATAGGCTATTCAAGGTAAAGTGAGCACTTCCGAAAGCCTACTCATCTAAGCTTTAGACGTTAACTTCCGAGTGCTGGGGAATAAATACAATATGTTTATTACTTAAATTGAAATATTTATTTTAAAATGTGGTTAAGGTATTAAATATGGCTGAAAGGAAAAAAATAACTACGATCTCAAAAGTGCCCCCTTTACCGTGAACAACCTATAGTAAAGTTTAGTTGCAACAACTTTGAAAATCGATTTCAGAACTGTTTGACTTTTATTTCTCTCAAAGTGGAATATTCCTTACCTTATAATAAACATACTTGCAAAATATGAGTCGAGTCATCGGCAAACTTAGACTTAACAGTTAATGCGTCACGGTTATTTTCAACTTTTCTCTCCGCCTCATGCAAACAAAGTTTAACCTGTGTAGAAAATTACACCAAAAGGACAACGCACCTCATTCGTGCGCACTCAGAATTAATATATTGTGCATGAGAATGATTTATTTCTAGGCATTACCAAAACGTATATATTGTATGTTTTATTTCTATAAGTTATAAATCGAATGATATAATTTATAGGTAAAATATATGCAAAAGATAAATATAACCAAACATAAGATAGATGATTTTAATATAAGAACAAAATGATTGTGATACACGCCACACTTAGGAAACAACAAAACACGGCATAAATTGGGTGATTTTAAACATTTTAGATTCAATAAATGTGAAAACACTGTGAATAGCCAAAAAAAATGACCGTGGCCCGAGTATATATGTTACTAAATGAACTCTAACCTTCACGTCACTGACCTCTACATATGTTTCCGTATCCATCTAGACGCGTTACAAATTCACTGCACTGCTTCAACTTCTACCTACCTTTTTCGATTTCACGCCTGCTTAGTGCCCATTTATCTCCCCATTCGACTTAAAAGCGAATTCCTTATCACGGCTACCAGTGAGATCTGACAAAAAATATGTAGTTTTAGATACAGCATTGTACACACTTTACTGTCCTGCAGAGCAACCAGATGGATTGTTCGTACTAGATAAATATGGTCAACTTATGTAGAAGTACCAGCCGAATTGTCTGTTTTGTTCCTGCCTGTGGTATTATTTAGGAGCATACTGTTACTATAACTAACTAAACAATATTTGTATCTGCAATAAACTGACATAAGAAATTCTAATGTCGGTAGAGAAGTTCGGTTGTTTCTGACCAGAAACCTGAGTGTGGTTCTGTTCTGTTGGCACTTCTTTACTGAATTATTTTTATGCTACGGTACCTCTCGACGCCAGCATTATTATTGCTGTCCTTGCATCCCCCTTGCGTGCCACTTCAACTTTTCATCGTGTTCTTTCTCGGCGGAGTCGACGTTGGATTTGGCGGGTGGGGTTTGGAGGAGGGGGAGGATATGGAGGAGGCTGCAACGAGTCGCACAAAGTAAATCTGAGAGGACCGAGAGTTCGGGCGGCACGTATCCAATCAACACCCGTGCTTTTCTAGCCACCCCCCCCCCCCCACCACTAACCCCACCATCCCCCCACCCTTAACCCTTCTTTGCGACACCCTGGTGTAGGGAAGCGTGAGGAAGGCGCCTCTCAGGTTTACCTCGAGCGATGCTGTAGAAACTTCTCTACTAGCTGGCGACCCTGAAGTTCGGCAGAGTGCTGCAGCCGTTCGGATTGACTTAAGTGGAAGAATCGCCAGAGGGTCGTGAACAATATTTCACGGCTTCGTGAGGAGTTGATTTTCACGTGGTAACATATACACGTTTTTAGAAATTTTTCATTACAATATAGTAAAATCTCAGAAGGGAGCAAACGATATCTCACGAGACTACCTGCAGCCCAACGGTCAGGATTCCAATTTAATTTCAGCATTAAGTTAAAATGATATATATTTTTCAAGTTTCGATTTTTTCGTTACAAGCAGTACGAAAGTTTAGAGACCCGTCATAATCTTGAAGCTTAAACTTTGAAAATTATAAAATAAAATAATTTTTTCTAAAGAGAAGTTTTATAGAAAAAATATGTAAAACAATTGTTTGTATCATCTTACCTCTTTGTATATATGAAGCGCACATTTTCAAATGTTGTGTTATTATTCCCCCCCCCCCCCCCCGCCTTCTTCCACTCCTCCACCTCAGCCACCAGCAGGTTTTTGAAAATACTTCCACTCGCTGATAGCGATAAACGTAAAGTAAAAAAAAATTCCAAATAGTTTTTAAAACTTGCAGTCGGCATGTCAGTGTTGAGCAATCAGTCGTTTTAATTTTTGTTAATGCGATCATTAATTACACGTGTAAATTATTTTATTTTATGCACTTCTTTCATAAGAAGGTTTTAAAAACTACCAAAAATATGCTTTTCCATATTTTGATTTTAAAGACATAGTTACTGGTTTAACTATATCAATTCTAAATCTCTGATAAATAATTTAGTTGTGATAAAGAACTGACTGTAAAAAAAAAAAATCTACTTAAACGTTTTGAAAATTGAGCTCAAACTGTGGGTCTTGTATTCGAAACGGACAAACGAAAAATTTTCTGTGAAAGAAGAGCTAGGACAGGAGAGATTATCCTGGAAGATCTCATTATCATTTGCCGTATTTGACCTTATATTGTAAATTATATATTACATGTATTTCCACTGAAACTTTTATACTCTACATTTATCAATAAACCTATTGACTACGTGTATTCTCTGTACTGATGTTTATTTTTTTAATTGCGCTGTTTCTGAATTCTTGAATGATATATCTGATAATGGATTACTTAAACCAGGAAATTGCTTAGAACATTTAATTTACCTACTTGTGAAATTATTTTCAGCGGAAGCAAGAAGTCTTCAACTGTGTCGTTTATCTGGTTGTCTTATTTCTAAAAAATTTCAATCCAGTGACAACAAAAATAGACACTATACCTCTATATATTCATTTCAATAGAAACACCTGACTTTTGCAAACAAAATAATACATGAATTGTTAATTTTTGTAGAATTTTTAAGTAATTTCTGGCTGCAGTAAACGAAGAATAGCAGCAATATATAAGATATAATGCATGGCTACTATTCTTACACAAATTATTATTATTTTTTAACTTTATTTATACAGATGTCTGTATCCAATCGTATTCCCTACTAACCTAGCTTGTGATCAACGAAGTTGGATTCAGAAGTGACAGAAAAATTAATATCTGCAACACCCTAACCGAGTGATATTACGTGGTGGTAGCAAACGGTCTTGCGTTCGTGGAATCCGTGCTCGAATTTTTTCCCCTTGTTTTCCCGAAACCACTCCAGGTAAATGAACGACTTGTTCTGTCTCTAGCGGTCTACGAGAAGTTCAGCCATACATTACATACAACTCTCAGAGCATGCACGTTTTATTTATATTTTTTGACCTACAAAAATGTGTTTATTGAATAAACGGAATTTAGAAAAAAACGCTGTAGATCTTCACAAGTAGAAGCGCTAACTAATCCAAAGAAATCATATATTTTTATTTAAACAAAATGCTGTATTCTCCGGAAAGGCAGCTGAATACTAGCAATGTAGCCGAAAATTTCTGTAATTTTAAGTATTTTAGAATACTGGAGTATTACCACGATTGAAATAGCAGCAAACGAAGTCAGCTGTATGCGTTAATTTGATAAAAAACAATCCGTTACGTTATTTCTGCTTCTCTGCACTGAAGTGGGTTTCGCAAACTAGTATTTGAACAACATACAAGCTTCGGTGGAGTAGAATAGATCTAGGTACTAGCGAAACTGTTATGTATGCTAAATTGGTAAGTATCATATGGGTGACCTTGGCACGAATCTAATGTCTATATGACAGTCACTGTTTCTATGCCTAATAAGTCGGATTTGTGATTGATATTTTATTTTAGCACTCGAGACTCTAAGGCCTCAATATTTCGTAAGCCCTACCTCACTTAACCTTTTAGTTTTCTGGTATTACAGGGGGAATAAGTAGCTCCATTAAATAAAAAAAATCTTAATAGATGTTACGTTTTACCAAACGTAGCATGAAAACAACATCCTATCAAGCTAAATAATCTGGTTCATTTTGATTAAGTAATTTTTATTCACTTCACAAATAATTCAAGTTTGGTATTCCTGCAGTAAAATTCCTTTTGATAAAATTTTGCGTCACTTATTTCAAATGTCACACGATAATAGTTTCGGTAAGGGTTTTAACTAGGCTTCAATTAATGCATTACATTACCAAGACTTCGCTTCTATTAGGATTTAACATTTTATACTTAACTCGTGTCTCGCACACAGACCTCGATTCTGCTCAAACTTACTCCAAAGTATCTTGAAACATTTTTACTTTCTCCTTAAAGCCGGTAACGTTTCTAATTATTTGTTATTATTTCCGATTCATTATACTATTTTATAACGTTTATTTGTGCAAAGGAAGAAATTCAATATCTCACTGGAGAGCCAAACTTCTTATTTCTTCAAGTATACTTTACAGTCTTAGTTTTTCTGCCACCTACCAACATTACCACTTGAAATGTTTCGCTATAAAATCGTAGTTATTCTCTCATTCTCCACTTTTCCTTATGCTTGCATGTCCCCTTTAATTACTGTTTCGTTTTTGCTGCCGATTTTATTGTTTATTACACCCTAGTTGACAAGTCCTTTGCCCATTATGCGGCACTCAATATTAATGCTACTTATTGCGAATGAATTTTATTACTGATATGCCTTGAGAATTTTAATGCACCGCGAAACTGCCCATAAAGTACGCCAAGCCATTCGGACTAAATGTGAAATAAGCGCTACATAAATGGCTGTCCTTGTAGAAGTAATGGAACTTAACAACTAACAGCAGTCAAGCAATGTAATTCGTTTTTTTTTAATAAGGTTATAATGTAGAAAAAACAGTCAACGCTCGAGCTCAAGGGAGATATAAAACTTTATTATCGTAAATTTGATGTCTATTTGCATACTTTCACTTACCTTATGATATTATAACCATCCTTATAATTTTTTCTCAAATAAAAATATCAAAAACATTTTTGAAACGTATCTCAAAACTGTAAATTATTACAGATATCAATACAGTATATAGTTTTGTCGCGAGAAATAATATACGTGACGTAAAAGAGCAGAATTCTCGTTTATCACAATTATTAATATAGAAGATCACATAAAAAACTGATATAGGCTGTTCACGGTAAGGTGAGCACTTTTTAAGGCCCTGCTAAATTTTTGCTTTCAGCGAATTTCTATATTTCTTCCACGTTTTAGTATAAACATTGCTATGTGTCTAATAAACACAGTGCATACATTTCATCACTCTCAAGATTTAACGTGTGAGGCTGCAATACGATGTATTTATTAGTGGTTAATGGCTGTTGGGTGGGATTTAAAAAGTGCTCACTTTACCGTGAATAGCCTATACGCACTTGAAATGGTATCAAAGGTAGTGTGTTGAGGGAAGGAAAGAGGAGGGGAGGCCAAGTACCACCCAGGAAGTCACTTAGCGCTGCAGTAAATGCGTTAGTTATTGAAACTAATCGACGGCTATCATGCCACCGTCGCATAGTAACAAAATGTTTTGCAAGCCCTATTATGTTAATTTTTACCATTAAAGTAGTCACAATATTTTGATTGATTTATTCAGTACGCATCCGCCACACACACTTAACATTAATACATATAACCTACCCGTGCGTGGCAAGGAACTGGATATCAGCAGGCGCTGAATTATTAGCTACATGTCCTTAAAAATTGCGAGTCATAGTAGAGTCGAATCAAATCACTCAACGGATGTGCAGTATTTTATGTATAATAGCTAAGTTATTATAGGGACAAATTACTAATAAAATATGATGGGCCGAGTTTGGCATTAATTTTCTCTAATCATATTTTTAATTGTACTATTTTCGACAACAAATGGCATTTGGAAGGTTGCTTTTAGATCATAAAGTTCTAATTGAAAACATAAAGTATAGCCTACGAATACGCAAGAAGGAAGGCTGTTATTTTGAAACATGGCGCCTAGAAGATCGAGAAATACATATGTTGGTTGCGGCCCCTAGATTTACTTCTATACTTAATTTGTTGATACTGAGTTAAATAGACAATCTGGATGGTCACGTATACGCAATACTTATTACGTTTTATTTTTAAACACTTGAAATAGTGTTAGTGGTAAAAATGTCCAGGAATATTCGTTCGAAAACGGAATTATTGTTTTGTAAGTAACGAACTTCACTTCAATTTCATAAAAATACTGTTAATTCAGGAAGAGTTCCTAAGAGTTGCAATTTGTATACATTTATTTTATAGTTTAGGATATGTCTGATTTGTTAACGAGTTCTGTATGTTAGTGTTGTAATTTTTTTTAATTATTCCCTTAAAATAAAAAAATAAAAAAATATATAACATCAATGAAACAATTATTATTGTTTTGTGCAGGAATTAAATTAACCAAAATTTTACTGGGTAAAGACTTACGAATTATGTTATCATGTTTTCATACGATACATACTGAAAAATGATTTACTTAAAGGTGACAGTTAATTGTATGGAAAAAAAACTTTTGATGTGTTCCTTTCTGTTACCGGTAATTTGTACTAACTTCTAGTCATTGAGTCTGTAGAAAAATTTAGTTAGTCTTGGCATGTTTTGTTCCCCACACTCGGTTCCGTATTTTACAAATGCGGAAATCACGTCCGTATTTATTACGGACAACGTTTTGGTATCCATCAAACCAAAAATGAACAAGAAAGAGATGACAACGTCAATAATGTGTGCTGCTGTGACATCATACACATAAAACTTTTTTTCTAAAATAAGTTAATCGTCTCATATAAAAATGGACACTATGTTCAAGAACAGGGTCTGTTCTGTTGATAGTACCCTAAAACAATTAATGTTATGAAGAGCACTAATTGGGTTTAGCTGTTGGTGGTAATCGGTAAACGTTCCTAAAATATTAGGAAGTATTTTATTTTTTACAATTTGGGTCTATAAACGAGACGGAAGTAATCTTTTAGCTTCAAAAATGTTTATCTCTACGTATCACCTACTACTAAAAAAAAAATAATGTGTTATCAGTTGGTTGAAAAAAAGACATCAGGACAAATATTCGTGAAAGGCGTTTAAAAATTAGCATATTTTCTTTTATGGGCTATTCAAAAAATACAATGCCCATTTTATATACCTGTTCTCTTACAGACCATTTTTTTTCCGTCAAGACCTGACCTGACCGTAAAAAGTGAATGCAAGAGAAAGATAACATTTTAAATATCCTATTATATTGCCAGCAGCTCGCGTATTTAGCTCTATACCCGAGGTTCAGTTTTATCTTAGGGCACTGGAAAGGTTTGCGTGTCAGCGGAAGATCGAAAACAGAACGTTGGATTGTTGATGTTGAACGGTACTGGATCTAGCAGTAAATCAAACTGTTGATTAACGAGACTGATGAAATTAAATTAAAAAAAGGGTTAGTTAAGTATATGAAATGTGTGTTAATAATACGGGCATGCGCTAAACATAATTGCAAGGAGATTACAAACCCAGGTTAAAAAATTTTCAACTCATCTAGGTCACGTACTGTCGGTAGGAACCTTTGCAACCCGCTCTCCCAAGACTCCGGCACGCAGTCATGGGAAGCTGAATTTCTCGCGAATATACTTGCATCACAATGCTGTGGTCGCTAACTGCAAGTGCGGCGATGGGTGCAGCGCGACCTCGGCAAGCCAGCCCGGCTGCTGTGTCAACACCCCCTGGGGGAACGTTAACGAGGTCGGGTCTGTCAGTATATAAGGACGGGACGGTGGCGGATCGCGACCTCGTTTGTGTAGTCCGGCCGCGCCGCCAATTCCTCTCCTCTCTGAGCGAGTGGCACCCCGCCGCTCGCATCGAGGTCAGCACCCACCAACACCTCGTTTGCCATAACAACACTACAACGACTGCGCGGAAAAACTAGTTTCCTTTTAAACGACAACGAAATTTCCACAGTATTCTTGTTTGAACTACGCTCGAGTGTAGTCCTTGATGCGCTTAAAGTCGAACAAAATCATTATTTGCCCTGACCTTATATTTGTCTGTAGCAATACAAAAAAAGAACAAGGAAATAATTTGGTTCGACAAGAAAAATTTCTACTGCCCCTATACAAACGATTGATTTGTTTGCACCAAAACAAACATTGTTTGATTCAACAGAACCTCTCATCTCTTACCAACACAATAGGTAAACTTTCATAAGTGGAACAGCGACTTATACGATGAAATCCACCATCACACGCCAGTAGCGACACGTCAGAACGCCTTTCGCCAATCAGCGCCAGGTAACCTTACTCGCCCAGCCAATAGGGGATCTTAGCAGCACGTGGCAGCCAATCACACACAGTGTTCTTCACAGATACACTCGCAGCGTATCATCGAGTGGTTTCATTCACATCAAAGGAACCGCCTCGTCATTTCAAATCTGCGTATAATCTATTCGCGGTTTGTTCACACTTTTTTAAACCAAAACTTTGAAAAATAACCCCATGTAAGTCGTGTTTCATTGTTTCCTAACTATGTCAGGAATGACGAAACTTTTTATTCTTTTATTAATATGAAGATATTTAATTTTCCATTAAATTTAATTGTTACTAATATTATGTTTTGAAATTATAATATTTCTTTTGTAACTAATATGACTATAAACAAGGAGAAAAATGGGTAGTGGCTGTGTTGGGAACACGCCCGTTTGTTTTGCGTGAATTCGTCTACGTTGACGCGCTTGGACGCATTGATGTTTATTTTACGTTCCCGGTACCGCTTCACTCGATCATATGGGGTTTTATGGGTATCACCGGATTGCTTTTAACATTCTCTTTCTAACAATATACGATTTCTGTATTTCGACTTGGATTTTTGACGCTTATAGGTCGAAATTGTGTCAAGATTTCTTTACTTTTGACACTAAACGCATACAATTTCACCGTAACCACGCCACACAAATGTTTTTACACACAAAATCGATTTGTCTTGACGAGAGCTGTCGATTGAAGCCTAAACGAGCGTCGTAGCTTCTCCTAGTCAAAAGTTATACTACGCGGATGTTATGAGACGCGGCGAAACGAGCTCAAATTGCGTCCCCCTCCCCCCCCCCCTCTCGGCAAACCCCACGCGATGCTTCTTAGTCCACACTCAACGTAACATATTCTTCAATTGAGAGGTGTAATTGAATTCTAAATGTAGACGATAGATTCGGAGCTGCAATGCCTAACTGTATCCCCCGATTTTGTTATCACCAGATTTTCTGGATTGCCTGACACTATGGCTGCAAATTTAAAGACTTATTCGCGTCAAAAATTAAGGTGTGTTGTAAATGCCTGGTATGAAATAGTTTTCACGCAAAATATTACTACACCGAGCGCGCATGATTGCGGCGCGCTCTGCCTTTGGTGTGATTATTAGACTTGGTTAACCTTTGTTTGTATGAGGCGGAGGAATATCGAGAAAGTAGAACTTGAGCAGGGCTTCAGAAAACTTTAAAGTAACAGTGAATGTACTAGACTTACCTCTTATGTGAACCTATTGCATTCATGCATAAATCATTCGATATTATATAGCTGGCACAACCGAGCGCTACGACATACTGACACGCGCTGCCCGATCGACGATTGACACCATCCATAGGACAGGAGTGCACACAATCGAAATGGTTTGGCTTTTTTCATTTTACGTAATCCGCCGAGCGAAGTGGTGGCAGTCGTTAATTTTTGGACTCTGATCCGGAGGGTCTGGGTTCGAATCCCGGTCCGGCCCTCCTGATTTCGGTTTTTCCTGGTTTTTCCGAAATTGCTCCAGGCGAATGATGGCACTTTTTTTTTCCACTTTAGCCCATTACTAAAGTATATTCTACTTAGGTTATGAACCGAACGAGATTTATTACGGGAGAGTTTGGTAGAGGGGAAATTTCCGCTGGTGGGTGTGCAGTATTACAAAACGTAACCTTTAATAAAACCTTCAAGCTATATATCTGATTTACAATTATTTCTATTATCCTGTTTACTAACGTAGACACTAGCACCTCTTTCACTCTTATACAGTTTTTTTTGTACACTTTTGCCTGCAGCTATGCAAGTATGTAACACTTATTTCATGCGGGCCAAGGTTTCAAATATTTTAATAAAAGTCTACAGCATGTTATAAATTCTGATTAGAAACTGAAGTAGTGGTTAACCACTGTTTACTAGCCCCTGGGGTGCGACACCCCTGCTGGCTGAAAAGGGGAGATGCGACCGCCCCTCCGCCCAGCCCCTTTTGCCAAAACCATACTCAGCACCTATTGTGATGTGGTCTGGGCGAGCCCTTACTCGACGCTCGCGTGAACCTAGCATCACACTCAGAGGGGAATCAGGACGTCAGGGACTGCGACAAACTGTAGACAGTAAATAGTACGGCGATACATCAAACAACGTGCGGATATAGGCCAGCGCGAGGTTTGTCGCCGGGCCAGAAGCCAGACAGACAGACGTCGGAGGCCAGCCAGTGGCCGCCCTCGAGAAGTGCCACGAGAGTGGTGTACCGGGGATCGCGGCTGCAGATACGTCAAGAGAGGATTAAGGTGAACTGGTTCCAAACGAGTATGTCGGAGAGACTATAGTTTGATACTCAACACAAGTGACTATCGCGTAATTGAATAGAAGTAAAACCTAATTACTCTCCCGTTAATCATAACGTAATTATTGTAAAGTGTTGTACTCGCGAGAGTTACAGAGATTAATGTAAAGACGCTTAAGGAGAGTCCCGTCTATGTGTTTAGTGTGTCGCCCTCTTAATAGTGCGTGAACTGTCAGCTAAAGCGGGATCATAGTACTACGCGGTAGGTCACACATTGGCCGCTCGAGGCTTTGGAAATTGCGGTCTCAGGGTCTGATTGGCTACTGCAATTGCCGGTGATTCCGTATTGGTCGGGCTGCCTCTGTTCGTTTCCAAGAGCTGATTGGGCGGAACGACGTTCCCCACATACTGACGCCCGCATTTCGCTTCTGTATGACTAGATAATCTGTGGTATATGCTGTTCATGGTAAAATAAGCACACTTGGAAGCCCTGCTTAAGCTCTACGTTTATGCACGCTGTGTATTCTTCCGCCTTGTAGAATTAACATTGTAATGGGCCTTCCTTTATTCATGCGTCGGTCAAATAAAACTGTGAAATTATTATAAAAGTGTTTTTTTTTTTCAAACCTGTCAATTTTTACACTCCAATGCATTCAAAACAGAAAGCTAAATCAATTATTTAAATAATCACAAATGTTTTCCTAACACTTTTAATTCGACATAAAGAAATCGAACTATTTTTCATCCACCGTTACCAACTTTACTGGGCGCATACCACTCACGGCGCCCGTTAAAATATATGCAGGTAGGAGAAGTGACTATTTTTCTAAGGTTGATTTCAAAAGTGCTCACTTGATCGTGAACAGCCTTTATGAACGTCGTCCACGGCTCGATATTTCCGTTCCGGAATAAATGAATCCCAGAAACTGGCTACTGCGACCCACCGTCACACAATGTTTACGTCATACTACACTGCAAGGAAAAATGTCCGCGAAATTACAGTTAAATATAATCCAGAAGTCTCAGTAATGTTACGGCCATATTACTTTCTTAATAACACACTTTTCAGAAATATCACAAAAATCTCCGTGAATTCACGGGACCTCTCCGTAAATTTCTATTTTATTCTTCCAGTTTATGAAAAGAGATTTTGAAAAAACTCTTCATTTATCGTTTTTTTTTTTTTGTCGTTTCGTGGTGTATAAAAATCTTATATAAAGAAGCTTAAATAAACTCTGGACGATACTTGAACAAGACTGAAAAACTAGAGGATAAATTGATTATTATAGTAGTACTCATTGTGAATAAATTTTTTTCCTGCAAGTGTAATACCCGAAATTTTTCAGTTTCTAATAATGTATGAGAGGTTTGCTTGTTTCTTACTTTTGCCTTAAGCCTGTGTCACACTTTCAAATTTTCGTCTTCAACCATATTTGACAGTAAAATTTGAAGACGAAATAAGGTCATAAAATTTTTCCTCCCAGCAAATTTTATCATTCAATCTTGAATTGAGAACGATCTCCATAGTGAGATATTGATTTAGCATTGCCGTGCAGTCCATTACAGGAAGAAATGTAAGGAATGTTGTAATTTATTTTCGCTTTATGGCACCGTTCCTAAATTCGCTCACAAAACAGTCAAACGAGCGGGAAGTCTCTAACTCTGTATAGTAACGACGCTCAACATTCCTGTATTTGCAGTCTGACATGTGGTGTTATTTACATGCAATGTTTAGGTTAAAAACTTCCATTGCAGTTAAGGAAGTTTGCCAGAAAAAAAGATGCACGGTGTACTAAGAGCGCCATTTGTTTTCATACTTTAATTTGGGTTAACAGTTGAAATTAATAAAATACCTTTAGGGGTATGGGACATATATTGTCTATGTACAACTTGCAAAAACTGATCAACTGACTTCAATCAAAAGTATTCACATTGGAAAGGCGGGGTAATACTTTCAGGTGAAACATTGCGAGTAATAATACATGTAGAATATGCTGAGCTTCACTACGATGACAAATTTTGCATCGATCAAACAATCGTGCCGCTTTCCGATTATGTCGCTTTCGGTTAAATGAGCAGCTCTCCCCGTTCCGTATTTACTTAATGAATGAAAGGAAACATCCTGTGGCTATTTGCGTTCTGCGGGGAAAGAAACAACAGCTAACACGTTGCCCTGGCAACCCGACGTATTCCTCAATAATTCAAGCCCCACTCGCTCGCTCTGCACGCATTCAGAGCACTGCTTCCCTTTCGCTAACCAGCAAAACCCTACCTTCACTTTGCTTCGTTATACGGAAAGCGGATATTGGCCGTGGTTTCCAGAGTTCGCCACGAAAACTTTCAGTGAGTGAGTGAAGGGATTTGGGCGGCTCTTAACAGCGAGGTCTTGAGAGCCGATGAAGGTGAGGTGAGGTGAGTATGGAGCAGCGCCGGAATGCAAGAGCGGAGCAAACAGTACATTCCCGCAGGCCAGCGGCATAGCCCGGCACGATTCCCAGCATATGCCGGGAATCGAACCCGGTTCGTCTAGGTGGGAGGCGAATTGTCTAACCGCTAAACCACGCGGCCCCAGAGTCGTATAGATTTTTATCGATAAAACGGTAAACTATAAACATACATCCATCCAATAACACTAAGTGCCAGCTTACTTGTTTCCTTTGAATTCAGTGGGAAGGGTTATGCGGCCCTCGACAACCGATGAGGGTTATGTGAGGCGAGTATGGAGCGGCGCCAGAATGCAAGATCGGAGGAAACAGGAGATCCCCGGAAAAACCCGCCGACCAGTGGCATCGTCCGGAATGGGAAAATCCGGGAGTGGCCCGGCCGGGAATTGAACCCGGTTCGCCTTGCTGGGAGACGAGCAGTCTAACCGCTCAGCCTCCGCGGCCCCTGGTAAAGTTATGTAGACTCTGTTTTTTTTTTTTTTTTTTTTGCATATTAGTTACTTGCTGCGAACTTCATAGAACTTTCCGTGAATTCATGGAACGATCCCGTAAATTAGTTATTTAGATTTCTGTGTATTTGCAAAGGCTAAAAAGGAAATGTTTAATTTTCATTCTGCCCGTGTTAATCCTCGCGTCAGTGCCAAATAAATATGGCCGTCACAACTTCACCATTAAAAATCATGTGATAATGAGAACAGATTATGCAGGATAGTACTGATCGCCGTGGGTGGAGCTCAATATACAAATGACGTTGTTTATCACACGCTCTGTGACGTCAACTGCATAAGTGAGTCGTATTGGGCAATGAGTAACGGCCCTAAAAAAATGTATAAACCAGCAGGATGATGCTTGGAAACAATTTACTGCCCGCCTATATAACATACCATACATTCGTTTCTGTACGAAGGTGATAAAAGTTTTCTATGGCTAAGATAAAAGCACAATTTATTAACTGAACGTGTAATTCGAGTTTTAGTGCAATTTAAACCAACCTAGGCTTCTTGTCTGGGTTTATGATCAGTTTTCAAAGAGGTTTGTTATGAAATGAACAAACGAGCGAGATCGAAATTTTTTTTTCATACATTAAAAGTTTTGTCTTTTAATTACGCACACGTCAGTAAACAGGTTTTGTTAAACTATTTTACTGTCAAGTGGAAATTCGAAGCATAGTTTATCTAGAAACCTTAGGGAAATTTCCCTGGAGTGCTATAAGAGTAAGCTGACTTCTGTTGGTGAACCCAGCCACTCTGAGATTGATACCGGACGCATATCCCCTTGTACTTTAATGTACTTTCAACATTTACGTGTAGCTTAAGGACGTATCACCGAGCTAGGGGAATGTGCAGAGATACATAAATCATTTCCGAAATGACGCCCTGAATACTCGAGTTACCACAATTACATAAGGTGTGGTTTTTAATTTAAAAAAAAAAATATTTTGAAGCTTGACGCGATAACCAATGCCAAGTCTAAGTACTCGGACAAATATCACGAAACGCGTTTGTACACGCCCTAACTCGCTCCAAAAGCGAATTTGCTATGACAACTCGTTTTTTATGCATTTCTGTTTTCGATGCTACTCTAAAATAACTGCATGCGTGCTTTAACGTAACAAAGCGAAAACCAGGCAATGTAAATGCAAAGTACCTGTGCGGGGATGCAGATACATTAACAGTGTTCTAAGTACCGCCATGCATACAATTTTCTCTTCTTATATCCGAGTTACATGTTTCCAGATCTCGGGCAGAGAACTCAAAGTATTCTATGCACTTTTGTTCTTTATTATTTTAGGAATAACTAGTTAAATTTATACTTAAAAAATATAAATACCTGTGTAATATTTCTTTTTTTTTTTTTTTTTTTTTGTTTACCAAAACGGAGTTCTTATTGTAACGTTAGGACGATAGTACTGATATTTTCCTATTTTAGTTTTGTTATGATTGGTGGACCTCGCGATATTCAGGAAAAAGTCAAATACGTAGGGGAGTTTCCGACTTTTTATAGTTACAACGCTATACATTCCCCTGTTTTAAGCCTGACATGTAGTATTATTTCCATATACTGTAAAGGTTAATAAACTTCCATTACAGTTTAGGAAGTTTGCCAGAATTTTTTTTACAGTGTAGAGCAATGTAGGAAAATGACGTGATTCGTTGTTCAGCCAAGTGGAGCACCGTGTGTGCTAATTGCGACATTGATAAGCAGTATATAAATGGATGTCGGGGAGCCGCTGAGAAATATAAACCAGCGCCAACCACAACATAGGAAAATAAGATCCCGCCCCCCTCTCTATTAGTATTTTCTCTTCCCACTAATCAGGAGCATGGTTACTACCTAGGTATCTCCTGTAGCATTTTCGATTAATGCATGTGACAAATTTTAATTCTTCTCTGCTTAAAGGGTTTTTTTACGGTGTCTACAGGCTGTTCACGGTAAAATGAGCAATTTTGAAAGCCCTGCTTAAGATCTACTTGTATGCACGTTGTGTAGTCTTACGCTTTATGTAAAATTAACATAAATTTCTTTCAAATCTGGTTATTTTTACACTTTAACGCATTGAAAAAAAAAAAACAGAAAGCGAAATAAATAATTTACGTCGTCACAAATGGTAACTTAACACTTTTTATTCGACGTAGTTATATGGAACTACTTTCCCTCCATCATGGCCAACTTTACTGGGCGCGTGTCACCCAGTGCGCCCGTTAAGATATATGCAGATAGGAGCAGTGATTTCTTTATAAGGTTGTTTTCAAAAGTGCTCACTTTATCGTGAACAGCCTGAACGCCGGATTTCCCCTTATACTTTTCAGAATAGGTTGACTATAGGTACACTAAGGGAGGTGGTAATGGCCCAAAACGGTGGCCATGGCTGCCCAATCCCTCTCTGCCGTGATGCATGCCTCCTTGCATGGATTCCCTCCTCTGTAGGCATAAGGGGCTCAGCTCTTAGACGCATATAGCTCCCGTCCCTACCTCGTACGCACAACTAACACTTAGAATTCGGGTAGGTCAGGAAAAAAATCCACCGAGAAGTAGTTTAGTAGAAGTAGTTTCCTCGCAGTTAGTGAGCACAAACACGAGTAAGCATGTCGCGTCGAAGAACACAACCACCACACGAACCGGTTCCTACTTTTGGCCGTGGGAGGACCGTCGTTATCGGGATGTATCATGGACCATCCTACCGCGTAGTTGGTTCACGTGTTGGAAGAAATGGAACCACAGCGAAGCGTGCGCGTGATCAAAGAATCGAGGAAGTATGTGCAGGGAGCCAACACCCCACCAGCAAGAGCGAGGACAGACACGTCAAACACCCTCTCTCAAGAGTTCAAGGATGCGACGCATCAACCCGTGTCAGCACGAATGGATCGCAGCATCAGGGCATCACGTCCAGGCGCCCATTACTACGGCTGCCACCGACTGCTCACCACAGGCTTATGTGGCTGCAATGGTGCGTGGAACGTCGAGCCTAGACGGACGAATGGCATGTCATAGTCTTCTCCGACGAATCCCACTTCTACTTGGAGCACCACAGTGTCTGGCGATACTGTGGTGCAAGCCTGGTCGAGTGCTGCTCTATGCACCTTCATACCGACCCAGCACCAGGAGTTGTGACATGGGGTGTCATCGGAGTCCAGTCACGCTCGCGGCTAGTCCGTATCTCTGGTACACTGATCAGCAACCGTAACATCGCGGAAGTCTTGTCCCCTTTCTTAAGGTCCAGCCTGGAGCCTCGTACCAGCAAGACAGTGCATGACCGCACGTGGCAAACATTGCCCTACAGTTCCTGGATGATCGCCATGTCACACACCTTACTTGGTCTGCGCGTTCACCGTACCTCTCGCCCATCGAAAACACGTGCTCCTTAGTCACCGACGGTTAGTCTAACACAGGACACCCGTGGCTACAACGGATGAACTTATAGCACGCATCGAAGCAGCATGGGCTGAGATATCACAGACAGATGGATATATGAAGTCTCATCCTCTCAATGCCACGTCGTGTAGGAGATGTTATTGCCGTCTCTGGTAAGGTAACAGGGTACTGATTTCCCCATGTTCTTTGCATAATAAAGAACTACACGAGTAATCATGTCACCTGTGTATGATGGTTACTCTGTCCAATAAATCTGGTTGTGATATCTCGCGTCCTTCTTCGGGTCACATTTTTAATGGCCAGTAGTGTATTTATACGACCAAAAAGTGCGGAGAACGGTGTTTACAATATACGATACCAAATATTATATTCTGTGTATTTCTTTCAGACTGGGATTAATCTGAAATAACAAACTGCATTTATAATTAAACTACGTTAAAGATGCGAAACAAATGACGCTCGTTACACACTTTCACACAGCACATAAAACATGAGCTACCCGGGAAGAATACATGTAAGCAGAATCCATCGCAGCGTGGCGCTTTTGAGTATGCGACAAGCTTAAAGATATGTTTTAAGTAATGTTCATGAATATTGAATATACCTTTTGACGAATAAAATCACCTGGAAGGAGTATTGGAAATTAAATTTAACATGCTGAATTGTCGTGTGGCTTCATTTAAATGATCACAGTGACGTGTGCAACCAGCTGAAATGAATTTTTGCACTTTTTAAATCCTATTTCATTCTGATGTTGAGAAGTGTCCTTAATTTTCTGTCTAGTTACGCCCTTGTACTATACACCTTTCACACATCGCTCGAAATATACTTACGAATGTAGAGGCCGCGGTGGCTGATCGGTTAGACTGCTTGCCTCCCACCAAGGCGAACCAGGTTCAATCCCCGGTGGGTTTTCTCAGGGTATCTCCCGTTTCCCCCCGCTCTTGCATTCCGGCGCTGCGCCATTCTCATCTTATTTCACCGCCGACGGCCTCAAGACCTCGTTGTTAAGAGCCACCCAAATCTCCCAACGCAACTAACTTATTCCAGTTTTGGCATACGGGTGATTTGAAGTTAAATGCCATTTTTTCTTACCTTGAAAATATAGTATTATGGAATACCACTTTGTTTTCGACATATATAAACCATAATATTTAAGTTATGGCTACTGGAACTGTGATAGTATGATACTCAGACTATTGTACATTAGTCCAGTAAGTATAAGTACATAGGTATTAATAACGTTTTTGCAATTTAAATTTTTTCCAGAAATAATCATTTGGGGACAATATCGAATAGTATGGGTAAAATTGAATACAGTGAATTTTCAATTAGGTCTTCTTTTTTTACTAATATATCTTATATAGAAACTATAAAAATGAATAGATGTGTAATTTGTAAACAAAAGGCATTAACGAAATGTCAAAAAAAAAAAAAATTAAAAGTGCCTTAAATTACTAAACACTAACATTTAGTAGGCTTCAGAAAAGCATATATTTGCAAAAGTCACAGGCATAATGAAAATACAGCATTCCGAGCTACCCGACTATTCCATAATTTGAATTAAGGAGACCTTATTTACTAACATATATTTTATAGAAATCATTCCAATTAGTACATTAGTAAATAAATAAAAACTATTATTAACTGTCTAAAAATTAAAATAAAACGAGTCTCCAAGTGAAATCATCTCCAAAAATATTATATTATTTAATTTTTACGTTGTAATTTAGTTAAAAACCAAAATTAATACACTACACTGTTAATAACAATACACTGTATGGAGAGGTGTACCGTAAGGCTGTAGCGTCGATAGAGTGTCGGTTACACGAAGCAGGATGCACTAGTAGCCATAATTCTCTAGTGACGTAGATAGAAACCATCATATCTAGAGGCGAAGGTAAAGGGAAACCAGGGAACTTCGAGAACTTCCGCCGGCAAGCTGCAGCGCCCGCCGCGAATCCCTCACGCGTGCATACGTGAGAGAGCCCGGCGAGGATCTAACAAGGATCACCCTGGTTGGAGGACGGTCCACCATACTCCCGTCTACTGCAGAAATGGGCGGCATATCATTCGGTAATGCGTTTTTTTTCCCCTGTAATTCTCCGACTCTGCCATTAACCCCCCCCCCCCCCCCCCCTCTTTCACTTTCTTTTCCTCTTCAGCGACGACAATGCCCGAACGTCTGCCGGCGAAGTTGGTGTCCTCCCGAGAATCTTTTTCCCGTTGAGAGCGCAAGTGGAGACTCGAGAAGGAAACTTCCCCGAGGTAAGGGCGACAACACGATTTCCCCGGCGTGCAGTAAAGCGGTTGGAAGAAATACCCCCCCCCCCCCTCCCCCCCTCCTAACAAAAAAAAAAGGCATAAAAAATGTTCGCGGTGACGAGCATTCTCAATGTCTCGTAACCAACTTCCAGCTCTCGTTTGTTATTCCCTGCGCGTTCGTATTCAGGGCGCCTCCTGCCCCCCCCCCCCCATACCACCACTCACGCCCTCGACAACCAGGTTCTTCGACATCCAGCCATCCCTCCGGAGCCAGCGAACGTATCCCATTTGTCCGCGACCGTAATACATCGAGACAGGCAAATAACTGGTTTCGCCTGGTTTCCCCGACACCGTAAATCGGTCAGGTAATAGATAAAGATATCCCATACCACCGAGAGTTCTTTTCTTTTAATTCAACTTGTGCGTGAATATGGAAGGAACAACGGATTCGCAAGCTGGAATAGATATCAACTTAGCTTTTTTTTTGTCAAGTAAATTAGGATAACGAAATTGTTAAAAAATTAATTTGTTATAAAATTGCATTAAATGAAAGCCTGTTATAAAACACAAGATTCGGGTTTTCGTTGTGCTGGGCATTAATTATTAATTTTAAATTTGAAATACTGTTTAACTTGTAGACTTTTTAAAAGCAGTATTTTATCGTAATGAAACTGGTTATGCCACATTTTTCTTGTTAATTAGCGCGTCAGAATCACGATTTTAGTGTTTTTCTTTTGACATAGAAATAATATAAACACTTACTTACCGAAGTCACGCAGTCCGCACTGAAACATGAAGCGATGACTAACTTCAAGAAATTATTTAAATCACTCTAAGAAAATTAATATTTACGCAATTTTTTTAAATTACTTTAAATTAGGAAAATTTTGATATTTTTTGTGGCAGTGGACGATTTTAGTTATAAGTAATTTTGCTAATCATACCTTACGACATGGTCTTTCAGCAATCTTTTTTTTAATTTTCGGTCAATTTTCTCGCTTATTTTATTCGTACTTCCCAGGAACTCTTGACTTGTGATTTCGACATGATATAAAGCAAGGACTATGTGATTAGAATTTTTATGAGAGGTATTGTGGATAAATTAAAAATAATGAATACTTTGGAGACCTTGAAGCACTACGATAGGTAAGCAAGCATCGGCAAACTTTTAAGTAAGCATTGATTTCATTTACAATCAGGGACGGATCAAAACATTATTTCGCTAAATGAAAATATATATATATTTCGCGCCTCCCCACCTCTGAACATATGCTCACCTCCTTTCCATTTGGGTTAGTTTCTTGGCGGGGTCGCTCCCGGATTCTCGCATGTGGAAACCATTCCGGATGATACCGCTGGTCGGTGGGTTTTCTCGGAGATCCCCCATTTCGCCCGCCTTACATTCCGGGGTTGCTCCATACTCACCTCACTCCACCCTCATGGGCTCTCAACACCTCGATTTCGAGATGCGCCTGAAGCCTAAATCTCCCCACCAATCGTCCTTCTTGTAACTCCAGCTCTCACACTTAATAATGATTTTTCGCAGCAATTTTGAAAGCAGATTATGCTTTACTTAATCATTTTTATGTACTCATGAGTAATTTTAATTCGTGGAACGTATTAATATGACGGATAACAATGCATTAGCCAAGAAAATTAATCTCAACTTTATCGTAGAGATATAGGCTATTGGATGACCATAGTCAAAATCGCTTATCAAATGGTGAGATTTATTTATTTCAAATTTAAAAATATATATATATTTCAATAATTTTCTTTCTGTATTGCAAGATAAAGTAGTTGAAGCGCATCTGATTGGCGTCCCCAAAATTCGGTGTCGTGTGCTACCACATGTTTCGTAAGGGCCTTAATCCGTCCCTGTCTACAATAGAAAAAACATTCTGATGTACAGGCGAGTCTTTAAAGAGGCCCGTGATCTGTATTTCATCACTCCCTCGCTCCGTTACACACATGTACCACGGAGCCTCTTTTAAAGGACATCACTCTGTATAAATATCCAAACACAGAGTAAAATGAAAGTCACATTTTTTAAGCTTCATATGCCATTGAACGATAAACATCTATATAGAAAAGTATGTATCAATAACATAACGTGTTACACTTTCTGTATTACTCTTGAAATAAAATTCATCATGCGATGCTCTTACATTCAGTGTGCCACTACTGACACCACCGAATAATTTGTTTCCACTTTTACCAGTATCAATATTAATGTAGTTGTAACAGTAATGTGTTAGAAATTGGTTGTAAGTCGACGCCTCATTGTAACAAAGGACTTACTGTTTGAGTAAGTGTTGGATAGAAACGTTTGCATTTTTAGGGAACGATTACAGAGTTTTTGAGTTAAAATGAAGTTCGTAAGGGGCCTATATTAAATCTATCTTAGAATAGTCTCTATTTAGCAATCTATGTAAATCTGTGCAGAGATCTGAAGAAAAAAAATATATTGACAATACTACCTGATTTTAACTAGACCTACGTTAAGATATGCAGAATACGTAATAAAATAGCCTCCTGGTGAGAATTCTAAATAAATGTGATGAATGTGACTTTTGCAAGATTTTAACTGAATAAGTAATGCCATCGCTGCCAAATGGAACCAGAAAATTTTGCTTAGGACAATGGATTTTTGGTTATTTTCAAGAAAGCATATAGAGTTACAGTAACATCTTTGTGGACAGGCCATACGAAATAACTGAAATTTAAAAAAAAAAAATCAGGCGTAATAATCTCAGGGGATCAATCTTTACTAACCATCGTAGGCAGACAAGACTCATCTTGTAGCGGAGTCAAGAAAATGCTCATTTTAAAATCAGTGTTAAACCTCCTTCACTACTGAGGTAGGGCGACACGCGTGAGCGAAATGTTAACGTGAAAGGCTGTCGCAGTCTGCTGTCCTCGCTGCCTTCAAACGAAATTGAATCATTACCTCTCGTCCATTCTCCCTCCTCCACAGCTTCGCGGGATGTGCTCCGTAATATGTAAATCGGGAAGCCATCCATCTTGTTCGCCAGGTCACCGTGTGAGGGTAGAGGGCGGAACACGCCAAATAAACCCTCGTGGATTGACTTGACGGGCGCTTTGAAAAGCGCGTACACAGAAAAAAAAAAAATACTTTGCTGCTGATACAAAATGTTTTGTTGGCATGTACACAGCCAAATAATTTTGTAGTCAGCACAAATTATTTTGTAGTCACCGGAAAATAAATTTCTAGAGGCCACGCATGTTTGGTGGTGGTAAATAAAAATTGTTATCTTCACCACAAAATAATAAAGCCGTGTTGTATACCAACAAAGATTTTGACGTAGCCACAAAGTTTTTTTTGAAGTGTATATCAGTGGGGCAAGCTTAAAAATATACTTAAAAATACCATTCAAAAAGTAAAAATAAATTAAAATCGCAAGACATATTCAGGTACTTCTCTGTTTCAAAATGATTTTACAGAACTTGATACAATTTCAGATTTGTAAACTTTTTCTTAATTTTTGTTTACAAAATTGTAATCCTGACTCTAAAAATTGCGCATTCGTCAGCGAGGGTGGCAGAAGTTCTTCGTGCTTATTATTTTAAAAGCGCACTCTGCTCGGGAACTGTTCCTTTTAGAGAGCGAGAAAACACATTTCAAAGCGGAAAAGTTGGCTCTTGTAGCAGGAGCGCAGAAATGCACGATAAGGGTGCACCAGCGTTAGTTACTACAGTCGCCAAATCGCCATCACCAGAGTGTTACCCCCCCCCCCCCCCCGGTTGTAGCTGGTACGGACTTTTTTTTTTTTTTTTATAAGTTTTACAAGCTTTCTACGGCCAGTGTACGCAAAAGAACCGTTTTACTTTACACATTACATCCGGTAATAATAAAGTGCTTTTTTCCGCCTAACAGGGAATTGCCAGTCTGTTTCTCGTCCAAATATAGTTGCTTTATTTTCACAATCCCGTTTGTTTCTTTCTTAATTTGTCTGCAGAACTTGATGTAAGGCCACTGCGTTTTCTTGTTTCTTATGCTTGGAAGATTCCTAGCATATTTCAGGGAATTAAAACTCAGCCAGGAAAGGTACGAAATATTAGTTCTAGTGCAATTTACAATATCTTAAAATACTTAGATGTAAAATTTTTTCATTCTGTAAAAAATCTGTCCCATACTTATTATTATTACATTAGTATGCTTTCTTTAGGCGATGTGCTGGTCTAAAATTAAACGTGTGACTACCAAAAATTTCTGAGTATTTAAAAAAATGAATGTGTTACGACTTTATATATAATAAAAGACAAGAAATGTCATGCCAAACTGGTATGATATGAGTTCATCAATACCACACAAAATCAAACAAGAACGTGATTTAATAACAACACTATCACGAGAAGTAAGAGAGGGCATAGTTAACGCAGTAAATAAAGAGGAACAGTAAAAATTACCGATGTAATCTTACTTAATAACTTATCTTACTACTTAATATCTTACTTAATAACAGATATGAAAAAACTTGTTGCTTTTCAGTACTCTCAGAAATAATGTACGATATTCACCAATCAAAAATACTGGACTCTACGGAAATAATGAAACATTCGAAAGAGTAATTGACAATAAGTAAAAAACTATAGAATAAAAAAAATGATAATGACAAAAAAATTTTACATTTTTGGCGAGTGTTTTTTTTTAATGCAGTTGGTTGCAAACGTCGTATATCAAAATTTACATTGCTCGAAATGAATAAAAGGGAGGCACTTTTTTAAATTGGAGCACTTTAAACCGAGACTTACGATTTTTACATTCAACAGAACCAAAAAGTTATTTTTTATAAAAAAAAATGAGATACCAAGTTTTTATTCCAGGCCATCGACACACAGGTTAAATTCAGATATTAAAGTAAAAGAACTATATTATTTTATCGTTTCATAATTGCTCAATAATTTATAGTTGTCCCATACTACTGAGATTAATCTGAAATCTGCGCAAAGAAACATAAACGCAATAGGACCAAATAATATTTCATTGGGGTGTAGGAAGGTAGCCTATCCCGATGCTACGAGGCCGTGCTTAGCATAAGAGTGGCATTCTGGAGAATAAGGTAGTTGTAGCGCTTAACTTCTTGTTAGAGACAGAACAAGCTGTTCAGAGAAACAGGGACAAGGAAGGAACTAACCATGGCACGTAGTAAGGTAGCTAGCATTCCAGCATTCGCCTGGAGCGATTTCGGGGAACTATGGGAAACCGAAATCAGAATGACCAGACCCGGATTCAAACCCTTGTCCTACCGAATGCGAGTACAAATTTTAACCACTGCACCACATCGCTCGGTTTTTGGAGAATAGAATTGAATACCTTGACAAAGTACGCTACGTTTCCAAAAGTCCTCAACACCCAAATGCTACCAGTAAACTTGGCAAGTAAGACGCTTCAAACCGAAGACAGCAACTATCGTGCAGCATAAATGTATTTGCTGTTTTAATGATTCAACGGAAATGAATTTATACTATTCGATAAAGCTATGGTTGTAGGGAGTCAGTATTTATGAACATCTCATCAGAGATAATTAGCAGTAATTGAAAGTACCGCTGTCCATTACGAAGGGTGCCATTTTCTAGCGTAAAGGTGTTGACAGTAATGATCATAAACATCGCTCTGTGAGGCCGAAGGGACTAACAAATTTGGAACGTCGAACCCTGAAGCGTACAGGGCAAGCAAATCTTCACCCATGCCATCGATCGTGGATGCCAGTGACATATTGGTTTCCATGGTCGTGCTGCAGCTGGAAACCGTCATGGAGTTGTATGTATCAGCAGATGATTTTACCCAGTTCTGAGTCATGGGACATGTTCCGTAAATCGGATGAACGTGCGTAGAACTGGCGAATTTTGATGACTGGCGAACTGCGTGAACCTGAGTACACTTTGCTATAGGCTGTTCACGGTAAAATGAGCACTTTTGAAAGCCCTGCTTATGATCTACTAGTATTCACGATGTGAATTTTCCGCCTTATGTAAAATTAGCATTGTCAAGGGGACTCATTGCGTAAGTCCGGAGAAACGGTAAAATTATTGGAAAATAACATATTTTACATATCTGATCATTTTTACACTCCGGTGCATTAAAATAACAGAAAGCGAAAATAATAATTTAAATTATCACAAATGGACACCTAACACTTTTTATTCGACGTTAAGATATGGAACTTCTTTCCATCCATAATTACCAACTTTACTGGGCACATGTCACTCAGTGTGGCCATTAAAATATATGAAATTAGGAGCAGCGACTTTTTTCTAAGGTTGATTTCAAAAGTGCTCAGTTTATCGTGAACAACCTTTAACAGCGAAACTTGGTGATGGTCGTTTAGTTGATGACGCTATCAGTAACAAAAAAAAATATGTTTCCTTCATGGTGGCAACTATTTGTACTATACCAGTTCCTTCTCATCACTATAACGTGATTGTTCATAAGGCAAGATCTATTGCGTCGTCATTTGAAGACAAACATGTGAGAAGAGCTTACGTGAAACTGCTCGAATACCGACTTGAACTCAATAAAGTATCTTCGGGATGAGCTGGACCGTTGTTTGCGTGCCAAATTAATTCGGCCGATAGAAAAATGTCAAATATTCAATATGCACGAAGTTATAGGAAGGATAGAAACAAATTCCGTCAGTAGCGCACGAGACCTTAATGGATAGTCTACTTAAGGCAACAATAACACGACTGCGAGGTAATGGATAACTTAATTTTATTCATACGACTGACACATTTACAACCAGTATCTATAGGAGGCCGGTATTTTTTGTAATACGTACAATATTTAGTGCTAATTTGCATGATGCATGTCATTCATATAGTTCCTAAATGCCGTTCATGGAATTCATACTGTCACTTCAGAATTAAATAATCATACATTATAATAAAGGGGTAATTTATTTTCTTTCCGCAGAGAAAATACAAAACTTGTTTAAAATAAGTAAATATAGGAAGTACGTGATTGTAATAAACTGTTGAAATTATTTTGCTAACAAAAAATAATAACCATTACATGCATTAAATTTGTAGTTGTTATTTATCATTGTCCTATTTACATGTGAAGTATTTTGACTGGAGATTCAGTATTTTTCACTTGTAAAACATTCTTCCCATCTGCTAGAAAACCCGTGGTTAAATAATCGGCAATATATTCGCGCACAGGAAAGTCAAGGAGTTCTTTCTGAAGTACTGCAAATAAACTTATGTAGAGGATATGTCGTAAATAGGTGCAGTTGATTAATCAACGATTTCGACGTGAAGAGTTGAGCGAAATATTTTTTGCTAGATACAGCTGACGCAAATGTTAATTTAGTAGTAATTATTTTAAAATACGATTGAATATAAATGCTTTTTTTTTCGGAAAAAGTTTCTAGGGTAAACAATGTAATGCTGCAACAGGTTAAGAAATGTTTTGTTTTATCTTAACGTCTTGTCAAAACACTTAATGTTAAAATTAATGGCAAGTGAAATTGGTTTTACTTAATAGTAACTATGTCGAAGCAAAAATTGGCGATTCTAACATATTGTTACGCATAGCCTGGTCCTTTAAGGAATTGGGATCTTATTAAAAAAAAAACGAGTTAGTAATAATATCCTAATTTATTTACAAACAAGCCAAAATATTCTAGGATAAAAGTATTTTTACAATATAATGCTAGCACCTGTTATTTAGAACTATTATTTGCATGATTGTCAGTCACCTCACAAAAATTAACGTAATCAATTACTTAAAAACATGCTTTGCAAATAGTTTTCTAACACATTCTTAACTAAACATATTTGATAATTGATACTGTTCGTATTTATAGTCAAACCTGCTTCACTCTTATATTCATTGCCATCTTGTTAAGTACAGATACCACCAGTCCTTACTCTCCGGAATGTTCTGGAGCGCACCGAGCTTTCCCGTACACAGCTGCACTCTACTCGCCGAGTAACTCACATTCAGCAATACTCTCATACTCTCGTCCGTCGCTAAATTACGCACACTCGTCAGCCACAGTCTCTGACGCTATCGTAAGCAGCCGTTTCTCTTCTACGATGGCCCAATTTCCGTTAATCATTCGCCTCACTCCGCCAGTTAACTAACACAAGACGGCCGAGTCTCCAGCGGTGGTGGTGTTTATAGTGGCATGTGTACTGGTCCAGAACCTATTTCGCGTGTCGGGTTGCACCGAGGGAGAATATTACCAGAAAGTTCATTCAATACCCTCCCGCCGCCGATTTCTCCAGAAGGGGGGTGGGGATGGATGGATGGTGATACCAGTCCAGGTAATTTTTAGGCCCTTTTCAGAAGATACGGTTTTTCGCCGTGTGCCGTCGACAGCATGACAACATGTTTAGAAATGACCCTGGTTTATTTGGATGCTTTCACCCATGATGGCGCACACTGTGGTGTGTTCGGTGCTGCCTCTGTGCGATAGACAGCACGGAGATGGCACATGGCCATGTTTAAAAAGAACCATCTTTGCATATGGAAGCTTTCGCACATGACGGCGTCCACTGTAGCGTGTCCGGTGCTGCCTCTGTGCAACAGATAGCATGCTGCCGTGTTTAAAAAGAACCATCCTTGCATATGGAAACTTTCGCACTTGACGTCGCACGCACACTGTGGAGTGTTCGGTGCTGCCTCTGTGCAACAGATAGCATGCTGCCGTGTTTAAAAAGAACCATCCTTGCATATGGAAACTTTCGCACTTGACGTCGCACGCACACTGTGGAGTGTTCGGTGCTGCCTCTGTGCAACAGATAGCATGCTGCCGTGTTTAAAAAGAACCATCCTTGCATATGGAAACTTTCGCACTTGACGTCGCACGCACACTGTGGAGTGTTCGGTGCTGCCTCTGTGTGGCAGATATCATGGAGATGGCATGGCACCATGTTCAGAAAGAACCATGGGTGCACATGGAAGCTTTCACACATGACAGCACATGCCGTTGTGTGTTCGGTTATGCCTCTTTGCGGTAGACGGCATGGCGCAGTACTGTCTATGGTAAAAAAAAAACTCGTTATGTCTGAAAAGGGTGACTACCGCTCTGCTCGCCAGGCTATGTAATGGCGGCCGGGTCATGGTAACTCATCTTCTCCCTGATATGGGGCTCACTGCACGTGCCTTGCTTGAAGCACGGGGCCCCATTATTAACAACATTTATATTTGTAATAATTTCAAAGACTCATATGTCTTACGTCCATCACGGTGTAATATTATTATATGCTGTGAAGAGATACGCGGTTCGCTGGAAAAAGAAACTAAAATAGTATTTCAAAAGTACTAGTGTGCGCACAGGGAATTCGTGATCCACAATGTTCAACAGTCACCATCTTCATTACATGCACACTCGCTGTAAATTACTTCGCGGTACGGTAAGCAATGCATACTGCAAGGCAGCTTCAGACTTTTATACCGCCAGCTCTTTGCATGTAAAAACATTGTTACTTTTTTAGAGTAATGAACTTGCTAATTCAGCCTTACGTGTACATAAAGAACTATGGTTGTTCAACGTTTTTAAGAATTTTTCCCTCCCACTCGCGAGTGGATTTGTTGTTCAATTTCCCCCACCCCCCCCCCCCCCCCGTGGTCCAGTTAGAACGTTTGTTGTGCTCGATTGTTTTTAAACAGTAGCTATTTGTGGGCACAGGTACTCGATTATTACTCCCCACATTTTTATGGATTTGATTTATTAGACACCGATTAAAAATGCAGAATGTCGATTCCACAAACGGTTGTCCTACGCGATACGTCTTCTCTAGTGGTCACCAGTGGACAATTATCCTGTTCATTTAGTAAACATTTTGTATTTCCAGAATTTTTACGGTACCTTAAATCGCATATAAAAGCATTTGCAATGGGAGTACCTTAGAAATGAAAATAAAACATGCGCAGTAATATCCCAAGGCCGGATGAGAGGAAACAGTAATACAGCTATGGTGATGAGAAACTGAAGTAACGTCTCTGCACGTCAAACATTATAAACGTAAATACGCACATAAGCATATTACTGTAGCGTTATAGAATTATTTCCACTTCTTAACGCCTATAATTTCACAGATTTAGACAGATTGTAGAATAGCACTGAAGTTGACTGATCCTAAATCTATCATATTTCCGACAGATATTCTGTTGTGAGATAGTAAAAATGTTCGTGATTAAACTTTCAACAGTTTTCCTTGACAAGTAACTTTCTATTTAAAAAAAAAAATAGCCTGTGGGTAATTTGTGGTACCGCGATCTTTTCTTACACATTTTTAAATTCTAAAATGGTTAAATGTTTATTAAGATGACGGATGGCTTAGAACGTCGAAACTTTGTAGGTATGTTCGTAGTAGAGAAATAAACATTATATGGAAATAATTTAAAATTCAGGGAAGGGTCCTTGGGTAGATTTAAATATTTAATTTCTCCCTGGGGATACCGGAATTTAAAATTTGTTCCTGATTGTCATTTCTTCGTGTCGTTTATTTCGTAAAGTTCTAAACTTTCTAATCACTTTTTGAAAACTCCCTTTCAGTTTTCTAGTTTGAAAATAAATATCTTTATGGAGAGATAAGATATGTATATCGAATTTCAAACGTCTCACTTTTCTTCCGGCTGGGTTGAGATTATAGTGTACTTTATTGGACAATAATGCATGTTGTACAATATGCCTATAACTTGTTAAAATCGCCAAATTTGCAAAATATGAAATATATGTATTATGAAGTCATTGTACAAAAGTTATATTTTCCTACACTTGCAACGGCATCTTGAAATCCTTCAACAAACGTAAAGCAAAGAAGTTAGCTCGAAATAGATGGCACAAATTTATGATGATTTTAAATAAATGTAAAGAACTTTTACATACAGTATTTTATTTATAAATGCACTAAAAAGAGAAAAATTATTATAATAGTCACACAATTTGTAGAACTTGTAAGATGTAGGCGAACAGCCGTAATGAACTTTACTGCAAATCAATGTTTGTATCAGTTTATATTTAGTATATAAAAGCTTGGCGTAATGTAGAACGTATACCTCATTTACGTAAGCATAGTAAGCATATCTTGCGTAATGATCTTAACTATTCACAATATAAAACGTATATCACAATTACGTTAGCATAGGAAGAACATATCGTGCGTAGGGCACTTAACTATTCGTGCCAAGCTTATATATACTAAATATAAACTTATACAAACATATTAATTTGTAGTAAAGTTTATTACGGCTGTTCGACCACATCTCGCTAGTTCTACAAATTGTGTAACTATTATAATTATTTTTATTTTTTTAGTGCATTTACTTAATACAAGGTTGGTTTTAAAAAATTTTTACATTTATTTTATTTTCACTTTTTAGTCTCCAACCATGTGTTTGTATCACGAATATGGCTTTCCCTTGCTAAGAAAGATCCCCATGATGTATCGTGATCGACCAGTAGTTCGCTTTCATTCCGACACGGGACATACTGTAGGAGCAAACTACAATAATAGTTTTCAGAACCATTTGTCGCTATAAAAAAAAAGGCACGCGCACAACAGCAGTGACACTTCCAATCTCTATTTTACTGTTACTCGATTCTGTAGAACAAACTCGATACGACGTTTACTGCATGTAGCTGTAGAGTTCCTATGTCCACCTTCCGGCTCCGTCATCAGATCAGCTCAATGTGGTACCCTCACATTGTATTGTCATGGGAACTACACATGTATGCGAAATTTTAGCTCAATTGGATTACGGGAAGTGGTTCGAAATCGACTTGCAAGATTTCCCCCGAACGTACAAACGAACTAACTAACTAACAAGGTAAGTTAGATAAAAGCTTGTAAAAAAAGTGTATGCATACAACGTGTAAAAATGGCGGAATGTAACCCCCGGGACGATGAGAAGTAGAACTGCGAAGAAAACATATGGGTCTTTTAGTATTTTGGCCAACGGTTTGGTCGCAGCGACCCCACGAGCGTAGCATATGATCGTGTGTGTATACTGAAGGTATGGTGTCAAAACTCCAAGCCGCGATTACTATGGCTGACGAGGAGATGATGAATAATGTGCAAGGTATAGTCCTGCCACTTGCGGCAACATGCTAGCGAATGGACGGTCGAGAATTCGAACATCTGATGCAAATACCAACCGTCTATCAAAGTGTTGTGCATCTCCTATTGTAGGATGCTAGTTCGGTTTTTATGCTTGTGTTGTAGAGTGGTGTGCATTAATGTATATTGCCATTACGTGATGGATCATATGTGGAACTTCACAATGCATAATTAATGCCGTCATCATAGCACTACTCTGTAGCTGTAAGCTGGTACGATGTCACACAAACGGGGTTATATTAGATCCCTGAGGTCACTGTAACCTAACTGTTTGCCACAATGCCAAGTAATCGGTATATTTTCTTAACACTTTTACTTCTCAACGCCTTCGAGGTTACAATCCGCCATTTTTTTTTCACACGGAGTCTGTACAAATTTGCACACAGAAAGAGTTGAGGGTTGAGAGATTTGGACGGCTCTTGACAACGATGTCTTGAGAGCCGATGTGGGCGAAATAAGTTGAGAACGGGGCAGCGTCGGAATGCAGGCTGGGGGAAACGGTATATACCCGAGGAAACCTGCCGACCAGCGGCATCGCCCGGCACTATTCCCACTTGCGAAAATCCGGAGTGACCTGGCCGGGGATTGAACCCGGTTCCCCTTTGTGGGGGGGGGCGAGCAGTCCAACCACTCAGCCACCGTGGCTCCGAAATAAACATTTAAGCATATATGTTTTCATACACAGGATGGGGCGGAATTCACCTTACAAATATTGTGAGGTGATCTCTTGTGCAAAATCAAGTGGGGCGTATATAAAGGACATTTTCAACAATTTCGCAAAATTTCAAAGACTGAGAATAATTAAACTACAGCTCGCCAAACATTGCATTATGTTATCGAGATCCTCAAAGTTAAAGCAGACTCTTAATACTAAATCCTCTCGTAATTTAAATAACAATGTTGGGCATTAAATTTTTGCACGCAACTTTTTTACCGTCATGAGTTATGGACTTTTTTGCTAGTTTATTGATCAGTATAACATAATTAACCAAAGGGTCCTCTTGTTGTAACTGCCCAGGACAAACCATTTTCATGTAAAACTCGCACGAAATTTCGGTTGCAGTGGTATAGTGCCTAGCTAGCAGGCAATAACCTATACACGCGTGTATTTTGTGCTGCAGACTCCACTGCGAAGACAACGATGGAATTAATTTGTAACGCCTACTGTAAATTGCATGTACCATACTTTAATAATATTGCAGTACTGAAGCTACCTTTCTGTTTCTGATGAAAACCAGTATACGATTCTCTGCAGGAAGTGTTGGTTTTACCTATGTGCCTGGGACTATGTCGCTGACAACGAATATTTCGGGTGCATTCTACACGAAAATTTCTGGTCCTGAGCAGTTCCAACAAGAGAAAACCATATTTATAATTATGTCATACTTCTTAATAAACCAGTATCAGACGTTCATTGTTCCTGGCGGTAAATTAGTTGCTTGCAAAAAGAAGATTGCCATCCCTGTAATTGTAATTGCGAGGGGAGGTAATGATTAGAGTCTGCTCCTAGGTTGAATTTCCTGATAACATAAAACAATGTTCAAAGAATTTTAGTTAAAATTCGCGCAGTTTCTAATATTTTGCAACTGTACAGTTTAAAACCTCGATATTCGAGGCCTTGTATCTCCCTAAACATTCAGTTGAGGTAGAAAGTGTCCTGTTAATTTTCCACTTTATTTTGCATTAGGAATCATCTAAGGAAATTGCCGGTTGCATTCCGCCGCAGTCTGTGTAAGACTAGTTTATTGCTGTCACAGGACAATGTGTATGGAAAGAGCCTCGGTGGTATTAAGTCCAATATGACTCAGTATCCCCACAAAACATAAATTTTGTATCTTAATAGACCAGAATTTCTGCACAAAGGTACATAGAAGTGTACTATCTTATACCTCCAACTGCAGATTTACAGTTTATGGAGGGTTCTGTTGTATGGCAGACCTACACACAGCGAGAATAATTGGCAAGGAATGAGTGATTTAAAAAAATCATCCATGATAAATTGTATTAAGTTCAAACAAAAATAAAAATCTTAATAAAAATAATCAGTTACTTTTTACAGTACCTTACTTCTGCTTGATTCTGAAAGGGCTCCAGCCAATTTTCAAATGGTTGAAGTCGCAGCAACAGCTGTAATGGGCGGGGAATTAATTTCTCTGGTGCGCCTCACTCTCAGATTGCAGTTATCCGAATACGATGCGCACTGTTGCCGGATGGCTATCAGTTATAAGAACTCGGGTAGTTAACACTGTGATAAGAGGATAAAGTACATATATACAACAAAAAGTTACTGCTTCTTCAACTAATGAACCTATTTTCCTCTACGTGGGTGTAAATAATTTTTAATGGTGTCCTTAATAGCTTAGATTGTAGGCGTTCCTTAACGTCATTTTGACATCAATGTCATTAGAGGTGAAACCAGAAACATGTGATACAGTGATGATGCAATTACAAATAAACACGTTCCTTAACCAGGACTTGAACCCAGAAAACCACTTACTATAAGCTAGCATGCAATCAGATGCATTACGGAGGTTGGTACCAGAGAATTAACTTCGGCTCTAGTAAATCTAATGTTTTCAATTATATGGTATACTAACCAGACATACTTACATGAACGTCACTTTAAAAATAAATGTCTAAGCCTCTTTAAACACGCAAGTTTATGTGGCTTACCGTAGTGCTGCTTGTGTGAATAATTTTGTATAAATCGGTTGATTGGTCCCTGCGATGTGTCATAATAACTTTACTTTCTTATTCGGTGCTATTTTGACAAAATTGCCTTTAAAAGGAGGTTAATATATACGTTGATTTTAATAGATACTGTCAACATACACATTAGGTTGAATTTGGTTAGATTGTTTAATATATATGACAAAAATGTCAAAATAATTACGTGGCCGCCATTTTTAAAATCAATGTCTGACCCCACATAAATCATTAATTTTACGTGGACTCTTGATTCACGAGTGGTGTGCAAAACTTTGGTAGAATTAGTTGAATTGTTCCGTAAATAGAGCCAAATGTTGAGTTTCCTCACCTGATATTACATTATCTCTATGCATAATTGATGTTTCTAATTAATACAGTTACCATACAAAATTTACTTGAATTTGGCTTAATAGGTTCACAGATATAACATATTTATATTTTACATTAACACTATTTTTAATGCCTGCAGATACTAAAACATGTTAGTTTACATACTCCAATGTAGCATTACTTGTGTGAAATATTTGATGGAATTTGGTGGTAGAATGGTCTGCGAGATATGTAATTAAACATACATTTTTTTCATTTCACGATCTTCATAAATTGAGGCCAAAAAGATTATATATTGGCACATTCAATGATTGCCGTAGATATCGCCAGTTAACATAAAATCGGGCTCATAGCTCCGTAGATATAGCACACGAAGCTAAAATGATTTTATAGCATCCATTCTGAAAATAACGGTCTATCACACTGAAAACACAAAAATTAATATGGCCTGTCACAGTACTTCTTCGCGAAATTTGGAATGTTTCGGTTAATTGCCCCCCCCCCCCCCCAAATATGACTAAAAAATAATGTTTTAATCCGGGGCTATCTTACAAAATGGCGGATTGATTAGGATCATTATAGAAAAATTAGATGTATATAATACATACTGGCACCACGCAAATTTAAGTTAAAATTTGTTTTGTAGTTTCATACAGAAAACTTACTAATCTAAAATATTTATACCACAGCCATTTTGAAAATTAGCGTCTTATTTTCCTTAAAGCGTACTTTTTACATAATCTGCCACAGTACTATTTGTTTGCCATATTTTATAGGAATCGGTCAATTTTTTTCCAAGATATGACACTGAAATTTTACTTGTTCGTGTGGCATTATCTTCCAAAAAGGCAGACAAAAGTATCTCAGTGTAGACACATTTGATGGATGTGATATATACTCCCAGCATACAATGTTAAGATGGAAAAATTGCATATTTTCGACGATATAGTATACTACGCTAAAATAGCTATATGTACGCCATCTTGAACATAAAATTTTGACGTACTGTAAACATACCTGCCATTATAACCTGCTGCAGTAATACTTGTATGTCAAATTTGAAAAGGATTCGGTCAGTTGTTTCGCGAGATGTGACATAAAAATTTTATAAATACATTGTTATGCTGTCTTACAAAATTTCGTCTAAAATTTATTTATTTTTAGATTTTTAGCACTTGTAACAGATACTGCTATAATACAAAAGTTTGATCGAAATTGGTTAAATTGTATGGTAGTTATAACAAATATACTTAAAACATTGGCATGACCACCATTTTGAAAATAAGTGCATCATCAGTTTTTGTTGCATACTTTTACATGTCTTACCGTATTATAATTTACGTGCCAAATTTGGCGAGGATTTTTGGAGTAGTTTTCGAGGTAAAATAGCATAATTATATATTATGTAGTGCTATTTTCCAAAATGGTGCACTAACAACAATAGACATATCTAAATTCAATGCTTACGTTATGTATTATAAATATACAAAATTTGGTTTAAATCATTTGAATGTTTCCCGAGATTTGACATACGGTATCACCCTAAATTTAAAATAGCCTTCCTCTTGGAAGTATATGCCCGGGGGGTGTTTAAAAACTATAAAAGTCACGTGTTCTTACTAATTATTATGTGTACAGATTTTTGTGAAATTCTGTTAACGCGTTCAAAAATTTAAAGAGGGGGACACACATACACACAGCACACAGCGAGTGAAGTGAACTTATGAGCTTTTCTATCCTTCGGAACGTAGGATAAAATTGCGCAAGAAATATTGTCGCGTTTTGCAGTAGTGTGTAAATATAAAATTGTTTGATTAGCTACCTACTGCAAACTAAAGGCGAGTTTACACGGTGATAGTAGCTATCACGATGGTAGCTATCGCGAAAGTATGCAACAGTAACTGCCACGATAGGTCCTGTTTACATACACAGTCTAAACATGCTGTGATAGTTAACCTCAAATGGAACATGCCCGACAACAATTGTATAAATAATTTGATAGGCCCTACATTTATATCCTTTTGTCAGGATTTTGATATATGTTAGGGTAGATTAAATATCGTGACAGGGTATTAATGATATTTAAACGTATGTTGTTCCCATGGTTTATTACTTGACAGTAAATATGCTTTCAATACTGTCGTGTCATACCTACATGACAATGTCCTGACATACAGTCACAGTGACAGATATTAACAGAATCAAAATAATTCTACAATGTTACTGTCAAAGTGAACACATGTACAAATTTGTGTCCCACACCATCACGATAGTGATGCTACACGGTTTACACTACGACAGTAGTTGCATGTTCTATCCCGACAGTTACTGTCAACTATCTAGATCGAGCTGATATCGCGATAGTGCTATAGCGATGGTACGACAGTAACTATCGTGCAGTTTACATGGTGATAGTAATGCGAGGGTAGCCCTAACGATATACACTATCGCGATCTACTATCGCTGTGTAAACGCGCCCCCTAAGAGTGAGAAGAGGTATAGTCCCCTCGATTGAAGGGGTTTGGGGACGGTGTAGAGCCAGAGAGTCACTCACCACCTTTGTCGTGAGCCGGGGTTCGGGGAGTCGTCGGATCGATGTGGAAGGTGTTGCCGTCGGCGCCACGATGACCTCTTCGACCAGCAGCAGCTCTGCCCTGAACCACAGCGAGCGAATCACGTCCTGGTGCTCCAGGATCGGTTCTGAACTGCGACCTACTTTTATCCACGTGTCTGTTTTGCTCACCACCTGGAGTAACCAGAAAGGCACCACCTGGAGCTCCTAACTGCTCGCCATCAGGTATGTCACATGCGTCAGTGGAACATATGAGCGAGAGTGGAGGACACGTGTTTCCACGAGAATAGACGAAAGAGATTCACATAGGCTTTTGTAATAATATTTCATCGGTTACTGCATGTTAAACCTCATTTCCCCTCTGAGACACTGAAACTACTGTCACTGGATAACTTATTACAAGTTAGCTACAACCAATGAGTAAAACTATCTCATATTTTCATATAAGTTTGAAACTGAATGGTGAGCCTGTGACTACGTCACAAATAAGTAGTACTACCACAATAGTAGCATCGCCGGTGGGGTCATTCCCTGTTTTTCGGACGTGGGAATCGTGTCGATTGATGCCGCTGGTCGGCGAGTTTCCTCGGAGATCTCCCGCTTCCCCCGTACATTCATTCCGGAGCTGCTCCATACCCACCTCACATCGGCTCTCACGACTTAGGCCAAACAGTAAGGGGTGGAAATGAAATCAATTGACATCCAGCCGACAGTGCATTTCACTCTTCAAGAGGTTCTGATCAAAGCCACTCGAGTTGGCCTCCATTACTGTTTCACCGCATTGCGCTTGAGGATGCGACGCACTATAGACGCGAGTACTTCAGTGAAGACGAGAAGTAGAGGATAAATGAGGGAGAGTGTCAGTCCAAGGTCGGCAAGAGCTACTCGCCCTGTCCTAACATTTGACTGCTATTTCTGTCAACACGATTGTCATAAACGACGTGCTTAGGATTTGAGGTTAGAACACCGGTTATGTCAACAAGTGCTTTAAATTTTTTCTACACTTCATCTAACCAATCCACAATGCAATTAGATTAAATTACGTTGGTAAAAGTATTTAATTCGTGTAAGAGGTTTTGTCTTTTGAAAATTATGATGCAAACAAACAAGTTGATCAATGTTAGCCATGTGACTTTGACAGTTGTATTGTTCTGGGGTAGGTCATTTTCGGGTACACGGTGGGTTTACAATGTCGGTGGATAGATAGTGTAGCAGACGCTTAGTTGTTGGTACTGTTTCTTTCGGTGGAACCCAAAACCAAATCATGACAGCCTATAAAGCAGGCAGCACACGCATGGGCGAAGTGCTGCTACCTAGCGGTCCTCTGTAAAAACAAGCTTTGTATCCAGTGCTCTCGTATGTGTCTTTGAAATAGACTTTAGCACTACTGACCTAATTTTTCGTCCCAGAAAATGGGGTACAGGTAGCTGTATTATAGCATGCGATAGCTGGCGAGTGCAGAACAGATTTTAATATTTTTGGTATTAAAACATAATAACATAATACTAGTTAAACTGTTTCAAACGTACTTAAATGTCCTTTGCCATAATTTTGTGAAAATATGTGAAGCCATGTTCAAAACTTCCATTAACATAACTGTAATACAATGTTGTTTCTGAACTTGCTTTAAAGTTGAGTTAATTGAATGTTATTATATTTGACAATGTTGGGCGAATTTAAGAAAGCTAGAGTATAATGTGTTCTTTAAGCGCCCAATTTTAAATGCTGAAGTAATCATACTGGACATGACCAAATATAAAAATTATTTCAGATAGTTAAAGCTTCAAAGGAGATAGTGACAGAGTGAACCCCCCCCCCCCCCCCCCCCGGCTTCAGAATGATCGAGCGTCTGAAAATTTAACATCGATAATGTTAAACTTCCAAGAACTTTAATTTCTTTCTTATATTTCCGCGGACTAACGGTAAATGGCATGTGTCAGCTGTGTGAGTGTTACGGGTGAGTGCCCTTTATAGCAATCTATCATAGAGAGTATCTCGTACTGATAAATTGTTTGGTCCGTTCAAGTCGGCACCTTTTGATTGCCTTTAACAATGGGAATATTTGGAGTTTTGGATTCAGAAATCCATTAGCTGCAAAGCTTGTCTGTAGCTTTATAAGAGGTTCAAAAGAGAATGATGGATGGTCAGAGGCAGTGGACACACAGGAGATGGAAGTTATTCAGGAGAAAAGGTGGCTCCGCCAAAAGGGCTCGTTTGAAGGTTGGCTTCCTTCTTTGTCACAGGCCAGGCGGCAAAAATTTCGAGACAAATATCACTGGGTAAGTCAACCTACTGCTGGGAAAAACGAAACGTGCGCAACGCATGCAGCGAAATCCAGGCATACGAGTTCGTCTATCAGTAAAGAGAGGGCGTTGAAAAACTTAAGGGGAGAAAGCAAAACATGGAACATGGGTAGGCAGAAACGAAAGTGTGCCGGATAATGTTTTTTTTTTTTTACTACTGATGGAATGTAGCTGGTTTAGGATAGTTGGCATAATGGTAGTTTTTAGTGAACTTAATTAAGGTTGTGGTTTCTCGGCTAGGTAATTACTGGTTGTGTTGTTTGTCTTTTGGTGTACAGTTATTAAGTGGTAGTGTAAAGTTTTAAAGATCACTGGGTATTGTAGAATCTGAATGCTTCAAATTGAGAACAGAAATTATTTCCGATTCATAAACTCTCCTTCTGCCCGATCAGTATTTTGAAAGCTTCTCAATGAAACTGTGAGAACTACTTTCAGGCGGAATAACGTTCAGAAACCACAAATATAGTCGCAGAGTGTTTATTTTCTAAAGGGGGTTACTTAAATCTCTTGGAAAAGTGCAAATTGATTATTACAATTCAATGTTAATATTGTTAATTTTAGTACCGTATATGTCTTTCTCTGATTGACTTGTAAATACATTCAGCGCAAGTGAAAAAAATACGGGTAGGTTTCTCGCGTGGTGTGTGTGTGTGTGTGTGTGTGTGTGTGTGTGTGTGTGTTGGTCTGATGATGTCAGAACAGGGAATCCTTATGCGATATTTAATGGTTGGGAAATGAGGTCGGAATATCCTTTCTCTTCTTGATTGGGTGTACTGGGGGGGAGGGGGGGTGAAATGAAACTACACTCTTACGGAGTGTTTAAGGTAGTAGTAATTCTACCCCAGTTACTTTTATGGAAGACATATGGCAGAGTGTTCCTGTAGTTTCGCTAAGGGTTGTGTGGCTGGAAGTCGAGTATGAATTCCCTTCTTCCGTCCATCGAAGCGAAGTAAGCAGAGAACAATTATTATTAAAGAGGTACATGGGGGTCAAACACTGGTTGTCTTCATATAAAGAGCGATTACCTCAGACCAGCTCCACTCACTGCTGGGAGTAGTGTCCCTAAATAGTTTTTTCACGTGTGAATATAATATATTAATATGGCGTTATTTGGTGTATTTTGGCCTTTTCTTTTGTAAGAGCAGCAGCCCTGCAAATGTACTGATTTCCTTCAAAGTATTTCACGACCCAGATCAAAAAGCAATGAGGTGTGTAGGGCAAAAACCGCAATTATCTGGGCTCTCATTGAAAATTATGTCCGTATTATGAAACGGATTTATTTAACTTTGAAAGAAAATTACGAAAAAAAAAAAAAGATTAATAGGCCTAGATCGTAAAATGTAACGTGAAAATAGGCAACTGAGTGTTCAAGGAGAGGTAATAAAGTAGCTGCGGTAACATAAAAACTGAACGTAAGATCTGATTTCCTTTGCTCTGAATGAATATATCAAATTCATTAGATAATTAGGTTAGTTTTTGAGTAATTAAAATATAGTTAAATTCCACTGTAATTCCTAAGAAAGGATAACTAGAAAAATATTTAATAAATTGGGAACTTAAAGGAATTAATATAATAATTTTAGATGTATTGTTATCTTAGAACATTTGTATAGTTCAACAAAAAATGAGATCTATAGAATATTTTGTTCATTTATGTATCAAGGATACGCTTGTAAGGCAAAATGGCTTGTCCTGGTAGGAAAGCCACTTTGCTTTGCAATGTTGTTAACAGTGGATTTTATTTAACCTAGGTTACTTTTGCGGTGAGTGTATTTTTCAAAAATAGTAATTATATTTCTTTAAAGTTTGTTGATAGTTAAGGGTTGGTTGGTAGTCCGATCTCCCCATTCCCCTTTTATACCGTCTGGTGTCAGGCTCTTCACGGACTTGCAAATGCTTGAAGATAAGTACATTTAATCAGTGGGCAAGTGTTTTGGACTTCGGATCTGGAACTGTTAAATAAGAAGCTGATGACCTTGTCATAGTCTGGACCCTCATCGAGAGAAAACAGCCATTTTATAATTGTTGAACTATGGACCCACTAAGGCAGGGGGCGAGTAGAAGGATCATTCGGTTATGTTTTTGGATCGGGTTGTGGTGTTTGGTAGTCTGGAGTCGACTGGGCATGAGCAATGAATAGTCGTTTGTTCGTGTAGGTTGTTGCTGCGGCAAGAAATGTCGATAATACGCCCTGGCCACGGGCGTCGGTATCCCGACTGCCGAGAGAGTCGCCCAGTGGGGTTGCTCTAACTGGACGGGAGATCAGAAGTTCTCCAAGCTCACCTAAGAGGACTCAGTTTCGCCACTTCGGCGAAGAGTGGGTTGAATTGTCTCACTGTTGGGAATCCTGAAGTTGCACCCCGTTGTGATACGGCGTGTGGATTTAGCTAGCACTATGAGGAGTTCATCAGATAGGTATCCCCTTTCTACCTAAGTGTAATCCTAACCTGAATCCCTTGCTCTTTATCTGGGATGGACGCAGTTACATCTCGTTACTCTGCTTAAAACGAACTTCGAGAATGTCTTATGAATAATGTAACCTTACTTCTAGGATTTGTCTTATACACGTTATACTTGAGTAATATGAAATGGCACCTAGGAGTGGCGATTTCATATTGCCCCCTGTTGAAAAAGCCACTTCGAAGTTATAAGTGTTGGATACGCTTTATGTTCTGAAGAATCTGACACCGGTGCGTGGTTTGCGGCCTCACGGAGCAGTGTGCTTGGTAATTGCGGCTGGATCCCTGCACTTATTGCCAGTGTGTAAACCAGCTGACAATGGGGCGTTTGGTCTTGGTGGTATCTCCCGTTGCGATGTATCCCAGGTGACAACGATAAGTTAATGGTTCAAGTGACGAAGATGTTTCTGTGCTGTCTATATACTGCTCATCCCCAAAATATATAACAGATATAAAAAGATTTCGTATTTTACATGTGCAACGCTCGGTTCCAATTTTGCGACGAAAAAGAGAGAGTTTCCGTATATAACTTGTAGGTCTACATTTCGATAAATATTTTTGTGAATATGCGGAAATTATTTTGAAGTGAAAGTTGCGTATTACTAAACAAACATCCACGAAAGTAAAGAGAAGTGGACAAGCTTCACGCCACTGAGCAACGTAAAAACCAGACATAAGCTTAAGGAAACATACGACGAATGGATACCAGTAGTAGGAAACTGGAAGTCTGGCACATCGGTATATGGCATAGGAGCGCACGATTCTGGCGGGGGCTTCAATGTTGTGACGTCATCCATCCGCCATTTTTCCCCTGTTTACCCTAAAAATTTCCCTTTTTCCCCACAAAATCGACTAAATTTCCCTACAAGTGTCCTTTTTCCCCCTAAAATTGTCCCTTTCTTCCCATTTCCTAAAAAAAAAAAAAAAAGGACCCCTAGAAATGTCCCATTTTTCCCATAGTAGTTGACCTTGATCAGTGACTCCGAGCCATCGAAAAAAAAAAATCAAAAAATTCCAAACAATCCCAAAAAATGTATTATTACAAATTGTAACAAATTTATTATTCAAAAATTATCAGAGAATTATCACAAAATTATTTTTAAAAACTTAACTTTCTGGAGGTCACACCTCACCCATACCCATTCCACCATCATGGTATGTGCAACCGTCGATCTCTTGGATGGAGACCACAATCTTGGTAGACGACCACAATCTCGATAGTCGTCACCCATCCGCCATCTTGAAGGCCTTTGACCTTTAACCACGTGACTTTGAATGACCTTTAAAACAAAAACTTGAGTAAAATACAAAAAAAAACTCAGTAAGCATATGACATTACAGACTACTATTACTACATTGAGTGCAGGTGACCTCGACATTGACCCCATGTCCTTGAATGACATTTAAAATAAGAACTCAAGAAAAATGCATAAAGTTAGCAAGCATATTATATCACAGACTACCACCTCTATATCGGGTGCAAGTGACTTTGACATTTACATCATGACCTTGAATGACTTTGAAAACAAAACTCGAGAAAAAAATACATAAAAGTCGGCAAACACATTACATTACAGACTACTGCCACCACATTGGACGCGGGTGACCTTGACACACTGTGCAGGGCAAGTTAAGTTGGTAACTACACTTTGAGGGCATGTATCGGTCATAAGAAACCTGCTTGCAGTAATCCTGGCACCTAGGTACTGAACGAGAAATGCATTTCACCTTTACAGGCATTTGCATATATATATATATGTAAGTATACTATCGCCGCGGCTGAACTGCTTACCACACCTGTCACATAAATATGACATACGACAGGGATTCGTGGCACAATTAAAGCACTCATGTCGTCGTAAATTATGGTCGAAAGTAAATACCTTATACGAAAGTGACACTGATGACGACATAGTGGTACAGAAAAACACTCGGGCAGGCATGTTGAAGAAGTAGGTGCTGGAGCTAAAGAACCAGGAAACGCCGGCAATAATGTTCTAGGTACCACTCCTGAAGAAGTTGATGACACTCGCATAGCTACCATTAGCTCTGAAGTGCCCGAAGTCATCGCAGATGCAGAAAAGACTTAGATTCGGCGAGGCAGAAGCTAGCCGCGACTATGTACCTATCTTTCACGACAGCTGTGTTCAGACTAAGCCTCTCAGCTGACCTCCTGCTGTTTATAATACACGCGTATGCAAGCCCTATGTTGTCATATTGACTTTGGACCAGTCGTACTGCACCATAATAAATAGTTTGGACACCAACAAGCCAATCACCGAGTTACCACGTGATTGCAGCTGACCAATCACATGCAGGCTCATATTGACTCTAAAATGACCCATAATGACTCCAAAATGACACATGACGACTCCAAAACGACCCCTAAATGAATCCTGATTGTGATTGCGGTGCTGATTGTGATTTTAGTGCTGATTAAGTTGCTGATTGTGATTGCAGTGCTGATTGTGATTTTTAGTGCTGATTAAGTTGCTGATTGTGATTGCAGTGCTGATTGTGATTTTAGTGCTGATTAAGTTGCTGATTGTGATTGCAGTGCTACGTGAGGTGCTGAGTGCAGCGAATGTGTGTAAGTAGCAAGTTAAAATTAATTCTCCCTATTTTAGAATAAAATCATATAGTCCTACCTCCAAAAGCTGAAATGTAGACATTTTATTTAATAATCGCGCTTTAAAAAGTATGTATCCAGGTCCCTCGGTATATTCAATCACTTCCTGGGTATACTGTATTTGCAATTTGCCAAAAAAAAGTGCCTAAAACTACAGCAGGCTCCCGCCACGATACACCATCGGTCGAAGCATTACATATAATTTGTACTGAGCAATGCAGCTCCATGACAGGTCACCACCATGCTTCCCAATTGGCCGTCGCATGAAAAGGACCTCTTCGTATAGACCGCCCTCTCATGCCGACGGGCATTTTGAACATATGCGAAAACTCGATCGCAGAATCGGCACCGGTTGCAATCAGTTGATCAGGGCGTCAAAATTAAAGAAAACAGTTCGTTTTGTTATTTACTTTAATACTAAACTTTCTAAGGACTAATTTTTTTGGTTTCCCAAAGAAGACTTGGAACAATAGGAGGTGGGTAACATTTTCTTGCATCGTAATTACGTGATGACATGCTTTACAAGACACACGTTTGGGTCAAACTGCTAGCACGTGCAGTAATGAATTAAATAAGCACACAAAGAATGAAAAAAATGTTAATCATGCATTGTAAACATTATTTACCGTTTACTTCATAAAGTAAGATTTCAAAAGAAAATTAGTATGTAACTCTGTTGTTCCAAACAGATGGATATTATTATTTCTTCATAAATATCATTAGGTACACTTAGTATGTAACTCTGTTGTTCCAAACAGTTGCATAATATTATTTTTTCATAAATATCATTAGGTACACATATATTATAGGAAATAACTTTACAGATTCTGAATTTGTAAGACATTTTCTCATTGACCATGTTAATATAATTTTTTTAACGTTTTTATTTCGCGAAACGGCGTGTTCTCGAAAGTTTTCTAATGCAAAATGACAACCAAAGTGGAAGATGGTCACGACTGGAATGAAATTAACTTGGTTCTTCGAGAAAAAAAAAAATGTTGCGTCAGACAAAAAGTGTCTATTGAATGAAGCATCATGGTTCACTTTTACACGTAAGAAAGGAATGAGGTGGAATTCGCGGGAATGAAATGATTAGAATTCGCCACAAAATATTTCGTGTTTTATATCGAGCCACAGCAAAACAGAGACCAGATGTACCCCCCTCCCCCCAGGGGGATGAAATAACGAGGTTCCACAGAATGAACACCTTTTTTTTTTTTTTACGCAGCTTAATGAGGCTTTAATACATATTCATGGGCGTTCGCCCCTCTGCCGACTTCATTCTCGTCTCGGGAGCGGAAGAAAACCTCGGCTGTTTCTACGCCCACCTTAGTGCCCCATCCACGTGCGCTCGGGAGGGTGGTTATTTTTTTATTTATAGAGGACGCTAACACCAATACATCACCGCGTTATGTGGTGGCCGGAACTCGCGAGGAACATTCTGGACACGCTCCTTAAACGAATTCCGCTCACACGCAGAGAGAGGCAAGGCCTTCGTTAAAAAACTACGACCTTTGCCACGCCGCTACGGGCCGCGACCGGCTCGATTACGGACCGCTGACCACACAGGCTGAATTTTCTTAATCCAGTGTCATTTGTTTTGATTTTGGCATTACGTTCGGCCGTGTGACGTCGAGGGCACGTAATTAAAAAAAAAGTTATTTTCAGCCGTTTTGAGACAGCATTTTTTGTTTCCTTTGCAAACAAACGCCGCGTTGTATCTTCTGTCATTTGGAAATTCGTATATGTACACGATGATTCGCAATTAGACCGACAAACTTCTGGAGATGATTCTTCGTAAAAAAAAAGCAAAAGAAAAACATATGTGACAATTTATACCTAAACCGAATATTAGGGGAGGTATGGGCCTGTAAAAAACTAGGTTTTAAACCGTATTTGTGCAAAATATCGGTAACGAAGTCAAATACAATGACAACTCTCGGAACATTATTGTATGTTATCGAGACCTTCAACGTAATAGCAGATATTTTGCACAAAAATGGTTCAAAAACTCGTTTTTTTAAGGCTCGTGCCTTCCTTAATATTCGGTTTAGATATAAAGTGTCACGTATGTTTTCCTTTTACTTTTTCATGAAGAATCACCTCCCGAAATTTGTCGGCCTAATTGAGAATCACCATGTGTGTGTGTGTGAGTATATATATATATATTTATTTATATATTTATAAATTCCTAAAAGCTTAGCTGGTTATTTTCGTTCGCCTTTTCTTAAAGCATTTTTTTAAGTGTACGCTATAAATTGGAACCAGTTATTTTGGTGGGCTCGAACCTCCGCCCATAAAGCAAAGCATGCCCAAACTTTCATGACCAGCCAAATCCACTGCCCTTCTTTACCACTGCCAAATATGTGCTCGTAATATGTGTACTGAGCCACCAAATATAATGTCAAATATTGCTGTAAGATTCGTGATGTGAAAGTATTTCTTGTTATCGAAATGTATTCACATTCTGCGCAAGTACGTGTCTTTGCAAGTTCTAAATTCAATCTATGTTTAGTTTAGTTCGGATTCTGTGCTTCAAAAGATAAATATAGTGGTTTCAATGTACGAGGTTATTGATGTCCACTAGTATCCGCCATTATACAATGCAACGAGACATTAAAGATTTAAACTGTTATTTTTAGTGACAGATAGATCAGTGATAATTTTACTGACTCGATAGTGCGGTGATTCAATAAGAAACGAAAAAATTTCACTAACAAAAGTTTTGTGGTCTGTAAGTTAACAGAGAAAATAATACGAGGAAACGAAAATTTTTATAAAATATTGCATTGTTTCTAACGTTCCATTGTCTAATTAGCTCAGTTATTACAGTCAATCTGTCTATTCAAAATATCAGTTTCATTCTGTAAAATCTCGTTGCATTGTAAAATGGCAGATACATAGAAAACACCGACAACACCGTTAAAACCACTATATTTCTCTTAAAGCACACAATCTGAACTAAAATTAACTTAGGATGACTTTCGAGCCTTACAAATACATGTACCTACGTACGCATATTATGTGTATATTTCGACAACATGAAGTACTTTCACGTTACGAAACTTACAGCCGTTCGCCATTGTAAGTTTATGTTGCTACGCAAATGCGAGACCGTTTATCTCAGTTGGTAGAACGTCAGCCAAAAGAAACAAGATAATGTGTTGCGTTTTGTGGTGGCGGTTCGATACCAACCACTTCCAAAATTTCTTTGTACTTGTTATATTATGTTTTGAAACAAATTAAACGTACTTAATTTATTTCAAACCGTATTGCACGATTTTTAATCCTTGTGCTTTTTATCAATTGACCATATATAACTGATTTTCCACTGTTTGTATGAGTGGATTTCGTTTAACTGAAGAGATTAGCAGTTTTCTTTTTCTACTGATTCCGGATGGAGCAGTTTCAACTGAGAATCAGTAGCCATCTACTGATTCCGATTTAGAGTCTAGGCGTAAGAGAAAGACGAGTGTGTTAATCCACTGCCATAATTTAAATTACAACTGACTGCAGAATAATTTTGACAACTCCCACTAACATTGGTTAGTGATTAAAAGAGCCAATAATAACGCAGATGTAAAATACGACATTCTTTGATATATTTACTGGCCCCACGTAGCAAGGGAGTTCTGCAGCAGGAAGCGAATTGTGGTACCTGCCAGGCATGACAAGAATGCGATTAGAATTTTTGTCTGAGACCTGAAAATAAATGCGAAAGTAAAACTCATATCATGTAGAAAATAGGAATTTAAGGTGCAAATTAAATTCTTCCAACACAACCAAATGCTGATCCGGTCTATCCTCGATGGAAATCAATATTTATTTATACTTCAGTGGTGTTAGTTTTTAAAGTCATATATAATATGCGTGGGTATGTGTGTGTACACACTACTAGAGAAGGGAATATGGTCTTTATATTGGATTTATCATTGTATACAACCATTTCTGTATGTATTTATATTTCAAACGCAATTTTTTTATAGGATAAAACATACTTTGATAATTTTCAGAGTCTGTTTTGGATGTACAGCGGCCCTTGTTTCTGTTATCGTAGTAATTCCAAAGCAATCATACATTCTAATACATCTTATATCGTAAACGAGCTCAATGAATACGTTCTCACCCTTATAAAACGTGTATTATTATCTGCTGTAACTATAACATTAACTTTAGCTATAACTATAACTTTTTACAGTAAAACACCCACAGATAGCTAGATCTACCGTACTAATGAATTGCACTTCCATTAGCTGGGGTTTATATTCTTTCCTCTAAAGTAGACTGCGCTTTCTACAAAGCTTCAACTTGAGGTCTACCAAAGAAATCGCTTGCTCCCCTACGCAACGGGTGGTTTCTACATATCGCAACTTTTGCTCGTACTTTATTATCACCTTTATCATAACACATATATTCACACTTCGATTTCTCTCCGGATGTGCAACCACACATTTCCCTCATTGAGGTAATAATTTGTATATGATTATTTTATGAAATTTATTGTCGCTATAAAACTGTTATTATTTATAAGGGAGATTCTCTGAATAAAATTTTACAGCAAAGAAGCCTAATATGGAGCACAATATTAGGCAAAAATCGTTGGAGTTTTCATACTGATATCAACCTAGGTAAACCTTTTTAATTCGAATTGTGGAGGCTAACAAGGAGTATGCAAAGAAGATCGAGTATGATGATTCAACTAGTCAAGACATAGCACATCAAATTCTTGAAAAGTAAGCATTAATAGGTTGGCTAAATTCAAGATAAAATGCAGTATCTTTAGAAAGTATACCCATGGAGTTATGGTACAAACAGTGAGGAGCTCAAACTGTCAAGAAATAAAGCCATAGGAACAGATAAGTATTCATTATCTTATCACATATGGATTATTGTCATGGCCTTCATGAGACGAGTGATATGTAAAATTATAATTATGAGCACACATTGGAATAGTATTCTGGAGGTGTCAGACTAGCAAGATGGTCACGAAGAAGTTATTCGACAACAAATATATTTTCAACCGTATAGTTAGGAAAAAAATTTACCCATGTGTTAGGAAATTGATTTAATATTTCCGGAGAATACGGCGTATGGTTTAATCCATAATTGTGTAATTTTTAATTAACGAGGAGCGTGGACAATTGTAAATCGCCTATGCGTCTGGTAAAAATAATTTAGTTTAATTATAGAGCAGCTGGTAAATGTGGAAAATGGAAATTACATTAATTTGTAGCATGAAAAGGCCCAGGAAGGAAGGTGTATTGCATCTTACTTTTTCTAGATATCTTGGGATGCAGATCTTGTGGTTGGAGGAAAAGTTCAAGACTTATACTTGACTGTCAATGAAATAATATCAGTGGATCAGTTTAAGTTTTAGGAGTCCGTCAATCACAGACAAGCTAGCAGTGAGAAGGACGAAGATATTTTAATAGTAGTACACACTCATTCTGCAACTGAGCAATAAATGGCACTTTCTCCAGAATTCTTGTAATAGATTTTTTAAATATATTTTGTAGTTTAAACAAAAGAATCGCCAAAGTTTCTACAGAATATGTTACAATGTAGCTAGGAGAAATTTTATCCTCACTGCAGTGTTAAAGAAACAAGATGTGTTACATGTCCCCTCCAAAATTGTAAGCTAAAAGTTTGTTGATATATCTTAGGAGCCAGCTTTATATGTGTCTGTCTTAATTTTTATCATTTAGCATTCGAATTATCATACTGAAGTTAATGAAAACGTTTTAGAATAAACTGGTATCATGTTTTCCATGGTCAAATTTTCTCGCGGCGTACATTCGAGAGCAAAGAAATTTGCCCTCGTGATTTATTCAGACAGAGTTATTTTAATTACAGAGGAATGGAAGCGCCTTTTGAAAGTATTTCCTTTCGTTGTTTTCTTTATCGACACTAATATCTTTCGACGTGATTGATCTGGGAGAAGCAAGTTAAAGTGGCATCCAACTCCCCAGCCCTCTTTCTTTCTAAATGAATATTGGTAAAGAACTCACGAAATGAAGAGAGTCATTTTACTTCGATGAAAGAAATCGTAGTTTATCAAGTCACTGCTCTGTTCCTTATCTTGTGGCAAACAAATTCTCCATGAAGAAATATATTTTACCGACTTAAAAATATATTTCTAGATTATTTACGGGAATGTTGAAGCAAGCAAATTAATAGCTGTTGTGCTTGATATCATAAAATAAATGTCACATTTATTCCTATATCTATATTGCTTCGAATAATATAAACTAAAATATTAACTTTATGTATACAGGTCTGTCCAACATAATGAAGATGCGTAGCATTAAAGAATGCCTAGATTTATTGCATTTAGTACATCGTTAATGCATCATAACTAAAGTAAGTGTTCCATTGGAAAATTTTCTTAATTTTTCACTTTAGCCACGTCGAAAACGCAATTTTTCGACCCATTTTATTCTGTTTTCTCACTTCAAGGACCTCTAGATAAATATCATAGATACTTGAAAGTAAAAATTACAATTTTAATGGACCCAAAACTTGTTACAACAAAATAATTATACCTTCTCAAGATATTGCGCTAAATAGATAAGTTGGAGCACTACACAAAGATAACATGTTTTTTTTATATTAAAAACCACTATTTTTTTGACAAACTATGAGAAGGTAATACACAAAGTAAAAACTATTTCCAGCTCATAATAAACGGTAGGGAGAATTGAATTACTTAACTACAATAACGTCGTAAATTAAGGATGAATATACAAGAGATTGCGTGAAGATCTTCGTTCCATGCACATTTTATATTCCAATGAGTATTACTTTAACTGTATCCTTTACTAAGAAAAGGCGTAAGTACAAAAACAAAGAAAAATACAACACCTAACAAAAACAAAGAAAATGAGAAAACAAAAAAAAACGAAGAAAAAGTTAAACCAAACAATTGCCAAAAATTAATGGAGAAGTCAATACTGCAAAATAATCTGGCAACAAATAGAAAATGAACCAATGAACAAAAGACAAAAAACCGGTCAAGAAAAATAATGTGCAACAACCACATGTTCATCTTCCATTGACTGCTAGACTCTTCTAGAATTTTTAGTTTTTGTCGTTCATTTACTGAGAAATTTTTTTACTTCTTTGTTTCGTTGTTTAGTTTTTAGGCTTATTTTTGGTAATACATACAAGCCATTTAAATATGCTATGACCAGACAGGTCTGACATTCATAGGTAAAATCCAAGTGCATCATATTCTCAGATAAAAAGTCACTTACAGTATAATAAATGTATTGTAGCTTGTAAATCCTAGTAGCTTACTAAGTTTGTGGGTCTCTGATCGCTTTTTACGCAATGATCTAGTTGTACGTATGTTATTTTTTATTGTATCAGTAGACCTAGGTAAAAGTAAAAAACCTCAAAATTAAACACACAGATGCCATTTAATATTGACAGGAGTTTAATTAGATGTGAATAAAAAAAATGTTGGAATTAATTATGAACTTTTTTATTCCCCCTTACTGTTTTGTTAATATAATACGTACGTTGTGACAGAAAATTTAAATAATTTCTATAGATCAGTTAACTGGATTTCATAACATGTTAATGACTGGATTATAACGCGTGCCTCGAAAGCTCGTTTTAATATAGTACAAATAAATATTAAATTAAGTCTGTTCACGCAGCTCCGTAATGTAAATGTTTGCGCGATAAATTACCATACGCCAACTTGGGGCAATTGTTCCTTTTAAACCGTGAGTGTTAATTGAAACACGTTTAAGGTAAACTGCAGCAATTACTTCTATAGCCGTGCTACGTAATGGTAAACTGCAGCAATTACTTCTATAGCCGTGCTACGTAATCGTAAAAGTAATGGTGAGTTAAAGTTTCTCACGCCGACGACGGCCAATAAATGCAATGACTTTGCAGACGTGAACACGCTAGTAGATATAAAATGTTCCTTTTGGTGCATGCATAATGTATCAGGAGGTAGGACTTGTCCGCCATCTTGGTAGGTGTGGGCTGCGGCCTAATTGGTCAGTGCATCCGCCATCTGTGTTGGCGTCACAGACAGGGCTCTATGCCATGTTGGATGTTCTTCCTCTGGTAACCTTGAAACATAGTTTAATGAAATAAATTTTAATAAAAAATATTTTAATAAAAAATTAACTCGAATATAACGTGAATATCAATACGTTATCGCTTTAAAAAAAAAAACTTTTCATGAAAAGAAAATGTGGTATTCTGCTCTGAGTTTTATGAAAATTAACCCACTAGGATGCGCGGCAGGCTCATAAGACACACACACTTGTCATAACAGGCCTACTTCTAGCCGCCCCTGCGAGGCAAGGAAGGGGGTAAACGTTGTCGACCCCGCGCCAAGTGCACGCGAACTGACCTTGTTCTGCTGCATCCCGTACGAATAACCAGGACGAATCTGGTTATAACCGAATGTATTCAAGGTCAAGGCCGTAGGTGTTTGCCGCGCCATTCGCGGAGGAGGAGGTGGGGCAGTGAGAAGTTGTGAGGGTGGAGGGGAGTGGGTGCAATGTTAGCATTTTCACAGGATTCCACCTGCACGGTGTCAAATAATTGCACACATGCTTTCAAGTTGTTTCCACACCTGCTCGGTGTCAGACTAAGTCAGCATGCATGAGAAGAGCAGCGATAGCTTTATTTCACGTAGCTAGCTATTTCCAATCCCGTAATAATGGATACAGAGACAGGCAAGAATAAAATGAATGTTAGTAAAGGTAAAACATGCTTCTATTTTTAAAGTAATACATGTACATAGCATTACTTTAAAACATTCGTAGTTCCTATTTCAGAACGTCTTTCTCGTCGATCCAGGAATCGCCACGCTTCGAGTGATCGATCACCTCACGTACACGTATCCATTACATCATTGCAGCACCATCCTAACCAAATAAACATCGGGAAACATCGTTGGCTGGAACTCACCTGCGTCAAAGCCTCCGACGATGGGTTCGCCACGTAAATCCTCGAGGTAATGCATGCGTGGGTGCGTATGTTGTTTGCAAACCACATTGTTCAATATCGCACACCAGTTGTTACAATAGACCTTGTGTAAAATGCCGTGTTGTTTGGAGATGCATACCGGGTAACCGATCTTGGATTTAGGCTTGCGCAGGTCCCTCTTCTTGTGGTTGGCGTACACATTTCGAAGCAGGGTGTGACAAAAACACATTAGAACAAACAGATTCAGTTTAAATTTGCGTTTATTAAGTTTTCCATTTACTCAGATCACAGATTTTTCCCAGTTTCATTAATATTAAAAACATTTAAAAGGGCAATCCTGGCACCAAATGGCCGTCAAAGCAGGGCGCTCAGATAAAAGATAAAAAAAAATTACACATTAAAAATTTAAATAGACTAAAATGAATCCCAAATAAAGTATTATAAATATATTATGAGTTCTCACTCAATACATATTTGAAAGCAATAACAAAGATTAAATAAATTACAATCATAATATCTTATGGCATCTCAATTAAAATAATTCAAGTTACAAAAGGAGAAACTTTACTCTAAAGCAACATTATGAACGTTTAATTCAATTTAAAGGAAAAGTTGATGCTTAGAAATATTAAACAGCCAAACTTTACATAGCTTAAAGACTCTTCTGTCAGATGGGGCCTTAGCCTATCCAAAGTCCATCTGAACTAAAAATGAGACGTTCACAAAACATTTAAAAAAATATAAATTAAAATTTATTAAAGCAATTCAAGCACCGACGATCTCAAATGAATGCACTTGCAGGTGAGTTATTCAAAGCTCGCACTAGCACAAATCGATGCGGTCCCAATTCAACACCATGCCAACCCCGTTCTGTATTTCTGGAGTACGAAGCGGGCACTGCCGTGAAGTGTGTTATGATCCATTCACGGTGACTTCAGCCTTTTCTGAAACCCTGCTAATGTTCTACTTTAAGGATATTCCTCCGCCTCATGCAAACTAAGGTCAACTAATTCTGGAAAATGACACCAGTGGGTCAACGCACCACATTCGTGCGCACTCAGTTGTAATTATATTTTGTATAAGAACTGTTTCTCACTAGACGTTAGCAACATAATTATTTTCTCCCTGTTTATTATTAAAATAATTTATAAAATAACCATTATAATTTATAGATAAGATATTAGTAACAGTTCTATTTAACAGGAAAAAAATTACTTTTATGAACACAAGAATAAAACGCTTGTGATACAGGGCGCATTTCGGAAATAGCTAAACACATCATACATTTTTCAAAGGTTTGATTCAAAAAGGACGAAGAAATCGTAAATGTACTATAGCGTTCTCTCGGAGCTCTCCACTATCCTCTCCCAGCTTCATTCCGCCACTGCTCTAGCCGCATTTCATCTCGGTACATATGTCCTTACCGAGAGAGCTGGCGCAGCGGTAACATGCTGGAAGTGTACTTGGTGAGACGTGGCTCGAATCACGGCCATGCCATCCTGATTTTGGTTTTGCTATGGCCGTGTCCGGATTTAGCAGATTTTGTTAACAAAATGATCACGTGACCCGATTCTGTATATAGAAATGGTGACGTACTTGGTCATTTGGTATTTCGTAACTTGTATCTAGCGGATATTAGCAAAAATACAAAATGACACAATCAGCGCAATTTTGGTTATCCTTTAAAAACACAGACGCACATGCATAAATAAAATGACTTTTAAAACATACAACTGTACATAGAAATACAAAGGGCATTTTTAAAAAAGCAAGTAAGTGTTGTGCTTTGTAGATTTATACCGCAAAAAAAAAAGTTTGAAAGTCGTTATTGCATATTTTATTAATTTATTATTTATTAAAGTATTCGTAGTATTCCAGTGATGTTTGCAGAAATAGTACGTCTGTTTAAAGCGTTACATTTAGATAAAATTATTTTCCACTATTAATCTAATAATGTGTTGCCGCGAATGCTAAACAAGTGACTGTCGACAACGTCCGTATTGATACCTACCAAATAACGAATTTACTAAATAACGAAATACCGAAATTTGTTAATTCGGACACGGCCTATGGTTTTCCTAAATCTATCCAAGCGAATGCAGGCATGGCTCCTTACTTTATGCTGTGGCCGATTCCTTACCGTTTATGCTTCTCTAAGCAACATACTTCATCTCTAATGACCTCACTGTTGACAAAACCTTAAGGTCTATTTACCTACCTTCGAATGTTCTTCAGGTTGGACGAAACTGTACAGATGTATCCCTCGGGTATGACAATAGACTTCATTTAGCGCCCGCATTCACTAGACTCTAATTTATCATTACTTTTTATTTAATTTAACTAGGCTGGCTAGTCGTGATCTTCATTGTCTAAATCACAGTGTACAAAATTGTGTACATAACGAAGGCAAAGATTGTATTTGGCCGACACTCCACATTGGGAGGTTGAATGATTAATTACCTTACCTGTGGAAAATTGATTCTTAAACCAAGTTACTTTTATAGGTTATGATTGGTTCACGTTGATATAGCTGACCACAAAGTATACAGATCATTGGCCGTGGCAACGAAACAAGGGATGTGTCGACTTATGTACATCATCAATCATAAAATGCAAAAATTTGCAACAACTGGAAAAGCAAATTAGAAAGGTCATGAAAGGGTTAAATTAGCTGAATTATTCTTAGTAATTTTGTTTTAATGAGTGTTTATCTACAATGCAGTGTATTATTGAAATCAGTTAAATGCACTTGTTTTATCAACAAACACCAGCAACTAAAATAATCAGAAGCGTTCTACGGTTTCCCATACTTTTCAACAGTTCAACAAATATATTAACATAATCAGAGGAGTTTCAAATATTTACATTTTAGATCGTATCTATGAGGTAAAGAATGAGAGTATTCGTTAGAGGGAACAGAATATAGCATAACCTTTTCTCCCTTCAATTGGCAGAATAATCATTTATAAAGGACCTTGACGCTGGTCAGTTGGGTTAATCGAAATCAAACCCTTAATCTCTGAATGCAAAGCATGTACACTATCACTATCTTATACAGCAAATTAAAAAATCGGAAGTTTTCTGTGTACATACGTCACTAAACTCTTTATTCAAATTGCGAATGCAAATACACTCTACGTTCAAATGGACTCTTTAATCAAATAACTATCAACACGAAAATATTGAAAGGTTAAAATAAAATCAAAATCGTGATACGAGTACGGAAAAAAAATCGTTAGTAATATTTTCATTAAAAAATTACGAATTCCTTTACTCTCGCCTGATTTTAAATTAAATCATGCCAAATATTAAGTTGCACTTTGAATCTAGAGAATTTTCCTTAGCATGTAGAAATAAAGACACTAAAGTAAAGAGCGAAACTAAAAAAATAAGACGTAAAAGGAATGAAGTCCAAACACGTTAGAAAAATTTACATGTAATTCCGAAGAGACCTCAGACATTACAATAAGTTCTACAAGAGTTCATTACAAGATTACGACTATCCAGCGAAAGACGGTCTTACGAACATTACGAACACAATGATGCGTTTTGAGTTTTGCACTGCCACGCGTCTTTGAAAAATTAACTGGAAAGTTTCCTCACTGGAAGTTCAAAATATCTTTATTATGAATAAATATATATATAATGTTCCGCGATTGGACCGACATACGGCAGCAGTGTATTGTACAGATCATTGGCAACAAAAAAGTGAAAAGTAATATACATAAATGGGCTACGCAACTCCAGTAAATAGTTACAGGGACACAGACAGATGTAGTGGAGAAACTTGCCCATTGCTGTGCCGACAGGACAGGTGAAATACACACACGCAGTTGACAAAGTGCCCCATTAAACCACAATCAGGGCACAAATTCGGGAGGCCGGCATGGCCTGTCACTGTTGGTGTTACGAGGCGAGGAGACGCACCATGACAGGACTGTTTACACGAGCAGAGTACGCGGACAATGTGTACGTGTACGGACTCTGTGTGACGGCAATTGGCGTCGTGCGTCGGTGGTGTATCGTCAGGAGGTTCCCAGCACGCCGAGCGCAGCATCACGCGACGTTCACCAAGGTGTACCAGTGTTGGAGGGAGAAAGGAGCCTGCTCGCGACGAACACAGCCGCAATGAGCACACGTGGCCACACGCAAATCCGCTCAATGTAACGGAAACCAATTTCCAGGAAAAGTTTTGTTTCAACGTGTGTTGCGATGTGCTTGGCTCATGGCTCATCGACCCACATTACTTTGCTGGCAGTGTATCTGCTCACGTATACAGAGAGTTCCTGGTCTACACCCTCCCCGTGTTATTTGAGGACGTTTCGTCAATAGGTTCGCCGGTGGATGTGTCTACAGCAGGATGGGGCTCCTCCATACTTCGGAAGGAATGCCACAGCGTTCCTGAATACTGCGTTTCCGCTCCGCTGGATAGGGCGGGGTGGGCCGGTCCCATGACCGGCACGTTCTACGGACCGCTCCGCTCTGGACTCCTTCGCGTGTGTCTGCCTGAAGAGTCGGGCGTACGACGGACAGGGGCCGGACACATGTGCCCGGTTACAGCATGCGATTACCAACGCCGCCGATAAGTTACGCGCAGACCTACCTCGCATGCATTGGGAACGATTCATGTTGCAACGCGTCGCAGTCTGCATACGGATAGATGGTGCATATTTTGAGGAGCTGGTGTGAGCCACTCCACATTCCATTCTTGTAGTCCAATGAAATAAAGGTGTTCTGTTATGCTACGTGTGTTTTTCACACACACTCACACACACATGCATATATATATGAAACATACAGAAATGGATCAGACTTTTCTTAAATTACTACTAATGGCGAAAGCTAACTGACACAAGGCTCAGAACAATAAAATCGTTTGTTATTGGTGTAAACGTGAAGTCGTGTCTCCAAAATACAAAAATATTTGCAAACCTTTAAAAATTGGCCATTATTATTATAATTAATGGATGAAATTTAAAATTATTAATCAACAACGAATAATTATTAAACACACAACTGCAACAGTATTTTTTTTATATATCTTACTACTTTCGTTGGTGACTCAAGAATTATATTTTTCATATTGTCACCTAAATCTCAGATATATAATTTTGGCATAAGTTCAAAAAATTCGCAAGAAAAATGTATTCGTTATGATAAGGGTGAAAATACACTGATTTATTTTTCATATTATGCCTCTGCGTCTGTAGACTTATTAGGTAAAGAGAACGAAACAAGAAATGAGAAAAAGTACTCTATTATTGAATTACATTTACACCATATATCAACTAGTATAGAAAGATATTTATAAGAAACTACATTTCCTTCAATTCGTGTTACAGTTTTTACCAAAAAGGTACAACCAAAAACATGAAATATAATAACAAGTGACTAGAAATAAGCACCGCTTGAGAAAATTTTACGTTGAGAACGTTTCCTAACTGTAGGTTATGTGCAGGGCATTTCTTTGTGGATCGATTTCTATGGTTAACGACTGTCACGAGACTACAAGACCTGAGCGAAAGCCGATAAGAACGTATCCGACGTGTTTATTGCACCGTCTATCCTCGTTCCCTTTTATTGCCCATTCGTGTAACTTTCGTAGCGCCTGTCACCAACGAGCGAAGAGAAAACGAAAACAATATAGATACTCCCAAAGGATGGATCAAGATAATGAAAAGGACAATAAGTGAAAGGAATTAAGTGATTGTTGTACGTTATTTGTATTTGCCACGACACTGTGCTGTATCACTACAGAAGGCCGCAGAAAGTATTGACTCTACAAACAACACACTGTCTTAATCGTTATCTTCATTCGATAAAAATTACTTTTTTTGTTGCAGCAGTTTTCACGGCCTGGTATCACTCAACTTGAGTTTCTGTACGTGGGGCCGTTCATTTATTATATATATATATATATTTTAATGTTTACAAAATATTTGTTTATAAAATTAAATATTAAGTATCCGTAGTACTATGAGATGTTTTACGCGCCTAAGCCACCTAAGTAAAGGGAGAGAAAAGGGCGACACTAAACCATACACATTGCACCTGATCTCCCCTACGCGCAAGGCGTGCAGTGTTTCCGTCGGTTTGCTGTGCTATGCAAATTAGATCTGTATATGGGACTTTATTGCACGCGATGAAAACCCACAGATTAAACTAGCCCCGTATAGTTTAAGTGAACGGAATCTGCTGTACAGGAGAGCTTTAAAAATGTAATATTTACCATTAGTACTATTTTATCTATTTTGAAGACTATTAAATTGATCAAAGTTAAAAGAATTTCAAGCTTAGATAACAAACTTTTATCTTCTCCGACAAAAGGAGTCATTTTCAAAGAACATTTATTTATTGGTAGATGCCTATTCGCGCAAACAACGATTTCATAGAAACATTGTGACACATAGGGTACTCCTTTTATTAAATTGAATTTTTCACAAAAAAGCATTTAATTAACGAAAAAATGTTCTGCGTTTTGGTAACTCAAAGTGATGACGTTTAATTGAATTAACCTTAACTGGTTTGGAATGATTTACTAGCGCAAACATATTCTAATTATGTTAAATTGTTTTTCCTCTTTGAACCATGACTGAATTACGGAAGCAATTCAATATTATTAAACAATATAAGTTTGAATTGAAGTGAAAAATGATTGACAAAGTTTAATTCAAATCGAAATCAAAACAGAATGTTGGGGTTTTTTTTTATAAATCTAACTAACTGTGTTTTATTATTAGATTTTCTTCCAACCTACATTTTTAAAACACAAAATGCGTAGAACTAAAATGTGGAATATTAATTTCCTTTAGTGTATACTGTATTAAACAGTATATAACGAGTAGAAAGGTTATATTGACGAATGTGATCGGGGGGGGGGGGGGGAGCAATTTTCCATCAGGAAGGGGTTCTGTGTTTCTACAATGTTCAATGACTTATTTTATTTCTTTCAGATATTTGGTGTGGTTCATTTTTGGTTATTATTTAAGTTGCATTTTTAAAACTATGTAGGCCTACCTAAAAATTGTTATAATTTCTGTTTTTCCGCAACAAAAATTTGTTAACCGAAAAATAACTGTCTTTTTTTCTTTGTATACAAGCTTGACTTATAAATGTATTTTAAAAAAAAATGTTTTCTATGTAAGATTTCTCTTAACTGGCGACAGGCGCATAACTTGCTTAATCCTGACAAAGGATTCAAGCCAAGTTGTGATTGACAGCAACGCTATCGCGAAGTCCGTGTAAATTACGGAAAATAACGCTTAATTCAGGTATTCAAGTTTAACGGTGGCTAGAAACGCAACATCCTTTACGACTTGGTTTGGACGTGAACGGGCTTATGTAACAGACTCACACATGCCCAACAAAGTGATACGAGAGTTGAACTCTTAGGTATTACTCCATTCGCTATTCACAGTTCAGTGAGCGCACTTCTGGAAGCCCTGTTTAGGACTGAGATTTCTTCCTGTACTGTGCTGTACTGCCGCGTGTCAAATTAACATTACAATGGCCTTGGTCTATTTATTCATGGATCATACTGTCACGTTAATGGTTTCAACGTAAATAAATCTTCTTATCAGAAGTATCGGTATACGAACACATCACGCAAGCAACCGATAACCCAACAAAAGACCCACTTGTTTTCTACCACTCATTTAATACATAGATTACTATATTACATTTAAATAATACTCACACGATCTATGTCAATAGCTATTTGTTACTCTGTAAAAAGCAATATTGATAACAATCGTCTCACAGCGTTTATTATCCTTACTTGGAAATACAGCGGCCTATGTTGAATTTTACTGTGAATCAGTGAGAAAAAACTGATTCAACTACTCTAGTCAGTGAAAATGGATCCACTTAGAAGCAGCGGAAAACCACTAATTATTTCAGTGAAAAAATTTCACTGATTGAATCAATGAACTGAAACAAATTTCATTTGATTGAATGACGGCCGACTACAGGCGAATAAAATATATCTTTTATTGAATGTAGGCAAACAATTACGTGAAATAAACATATTTACGATGGTTTACTATTTATATTGTGCAATTTACCGTAATTTAAAAAAAAATCCGCTGTTCGTTTGGATAGAATTGGGCACCGTTTCGACTCTAGGCCGTGGCCTTACCAGAACAGATACAACACCAAGTTGACATTGAGTGGGGAAAATATATGTATTATAGTGTCATTGCGAAATCGTGTAGTTCGAGTTGCAATCTCATACTTTCCTTGTTTTGATTGGTATCGTTAGAATTGTTAAAACGGGTAGTATATATGAGTACACTCTCTTCACCACATCAAATGCTGTTTAAACCTTCAAACACATGGCTGTGACGATTACATGGACTAAAAATGAAAGACGTACAAACGGAATGAAAGGCTGTGTGTTCACATTACCTCCTAAAATGGCGTTTTGAAAGACGAAACACACTTTATAAATTACTTTGTATTGGTTTGATTCGTTTATTCATTGTTACTTCTGATACACGTTGTTCAGATGTTTCACTGGTTCATTAGTCTAAAAATAAACCACTGAGGTAACAGTGGAGATTATGATTGACGAATAAGTGGGATCTGTCACTGAGTCCATCAGTGAAGGAAACATGGCATTTTTACATTGGTTCATGAGTCAAACTGAAGAGACAGATGTATCAGTCAGATACGTTTGACTGATCGAAACAGTGGAATTCTCACTGATTCAGATTTACAGTGGAATGTAGTCGACTTTCAACGGTGATCTGGGTTCCGCCGAACTGCGGTGTCTTGAATCACGCCTTGACATAGCGGTGACCTGGTATCTTCTACTATGAGTGAATTTTGGGTATGGGAGGGGGGAGGTCAACGCAATAGCTTCTTATATACACGCACCCATTGGCCTCCTTTCTCAACCGTCCGACCCCTGTTTGAATTCCGTCTGCCAAACATCGCACACTGCACCTCGTCTATCCCACTTTAAGGCCTTAGCGCGGACGTACATGGCGCCTCCATTACAATAAACAACGTGTGAAACAGTGGAACTGTTTACAATATAAATGTATTAATAATATGCAGATTCGCACCCTGATGAGTGTAAACAAAGATGGACTTTCTACAAACGCCATAAATTTAAACAATACTATCAAGATGAAATGTCAAAGTCTTGCAGCTCTTTTGATTATTCCGTTGCCAATTTTTGTTGAGGCCTGCATGCAAGTTATTATAGCATACATGAAGAAATGAGCAGTGATTTTGTTGTCGAAGGTTAGTTTCTATAGTACTTGCTCTTCCATGAACTGTCTGTAATGTAACTACAGTCTTTGATGCTTTACGACCTTACGCAGTGAAAGAAACCATAGAAGCTATACGAGTTTGTCTTTTCCAGCGTTCACTGGTATGCATCACTGTAAAACTTCCATCAGTGACAATCTAGTGCCAAATTTTGGAGAAAATATATCTTAGAATAATACTTCGCACTCATCTGCATTCCTTAGTCCTATCAGACAGTCATTGTCTATCAGCAAGAAAATGGCAGGCCAAACAAAACGTCGCACCATCTAGACTTGAATCATTTTCAAATGATTGGGTGTAAACGTGGTACCTAGATTGTTTGAATGCGACATAAAACGGCAGTGATAACGAGAACTTACTGATAACTATTTAGCCTACTTTCCTCTATATGAGATGAAACCTGAAACATGTGAAACAGAACTAAAACGATTAAAATACACAAGTGACTTACCCGAAATCCGAATTCAGAAAATCTTGAAAAATTCTGCTAGTGTGCATTCAACTCCATCACGGAGGTAGGATTCGCAGCATCAAATTCGGATGTAATCGTGGTGATGTTTTGAACGATACATTTTTGAGTTCGTTTCGCCGCGTCTCGTAAATTCGGCGAAGTATAACTTTTGACTAGGAGAAGCTATGACGCTCTTTTAGGTTTCACTCGACAGTTCTCGTCAAGTTCAATCGATTACGTGTATGAAATCATTTGTGTGCCGTGGTAATGGTGAAATTGTATGCGTTTAATGTAAAGGTAAAGAAAACTTAACTCAATTTCAGCCTGTACTCGTAAAAGGCCAAGCTCAAATACAGAAATCGTATACGGTGTGAAAGAGTATCTCAAAAGTAATCAAGTGATATCCATAAAACGCCATATGATCGTGTGAAGTGGTGCCGGGAACGTAAAATGAACATCAAGGCGTCCGAGCGCGTCAACGTAGACGTATTCACGCAAAACAAACCACCGTGTCCCCAACACAGACGAACCCAATGTTTTTTAAATGTAACTTTCTAATTATATTTTATTTGTAAATTACAATATTTTATTAATGATGCATATCCATTAAAATAGATAGTAAATAGGTGAGCCGGTAATGCCTTCTAATAAATAGTTCTCATCAAAAGTATTTTTAAAATGAACCCACACAAATATGGTGCTTTGTATCTTTGGCATTATTATTAGAGAATGAAGGACTGTTCACAATACAGTGAGAACTTTTGAAGTCAACCGAAGAAAACAGTCACAACTATTAACGTCATATATTTTAACGGGCGCACTAAGTGACATGCGCCCAGTAAAGCTGGTAACGATTGATGGAAAGTAGTTCCATATCTTAACGTCGAATAAAAAGTGTTAGGTAACCATTTGTGATAACTTAAATTTATTTCTTGCGCTTTCTGTGTTTTTTTACGCATAGAAGTATAAAACTGACCGGATTTGTAAAATATTTTATTTTCTAATAATGTCACAGTTTCACTTGACCGACGCGTGAACAAGTCAAGAGGTTCATGTAAAATGTTAATTTTACATAAGGCGGAAAGATACACAACTTGCATACAATTAGATCTTCAGCAGGGCTTTCAAAAGTGCTAATTTGACCATGAACAGCCTCTAACGCATCACTTTCACCTCCCCTTTTTCGTACTAGTAAAGGAGCGATCGTCTTGTTTCGCAAATAATTTCAACAAATTTTTAATATCCCGTTCCTAATTATATAGTTAGGCTTTGATCGCGTAAGGCCATGGAAGAGCATTGAGAGTAGAGCTGTAGCTGTGTTTCAGAAAACAGTTGGGAGTAACTGTTAATTAACTGTAGTATGAGTGATGGATACTGCCATGTGGTGCGGTTTTCTCGCAGCCATCCCGTTTCTTCCCGCATCTCTAATCCTTTGTCGCTCCACATCCATCCGCTCTCACCTCGTCCTCATTTTTCCGGCTGGGCCAAACGACAGGCTTATTTCTGCGCTCAAGTGGCTAAGGTTACGACGGAAACACTGCGCGTAGGAGCGATGAAGTACTAGTCGTGCGTGTTAGTGTCGTCTGTATCGCTCCCTCGCTTCTTGACCGTGGGCGCGTGGGTCCATCCCACTCGTAAGATGCCCACGATCTTTGTGTCTGTGTCAGCTACTACATAGCGGCGAGTCTTGCTCGCCTTTCTAAGTCATCGGCGACCTCTGTAATCGTCGCTGATGCTGACGCAGCATCCCACGCCTAACGCCTGGGCGCGGTCGTCATCGATACACTCACACACGCATCCCCCGGGATTCAGTGACCCGGCAGGCTGTTGGAACGCAGCATCTCCCTGTCCCAACACAGATAGTGATTGTAGCGTGGAGACCCTCATGTAATGCGGCGTGAAACATTCCTGCCGTTCTCCCCGGATTATTGCTCAATGGCAACATAAAGCAAGCAATTGTGTGCTACAGCGAACTATGAAATCACTTTCTTTCAGTAATTTCCATCTTAATTACCACGAACAAAAAATATTTACCTTGCAGATTTATTATACGAAGTGTCAAAACTTCAATGAAGTATTTCCAGTTTAGCAAAATGAAGCACAGCGCCATAGTGAAAATAATAATACTCCTATGGAATCAGTATTATTAATAATTTGCTTGAGCAACAATATTGCAACAACCGCGCAAGATATGTGACGATGCAATTATAATAAATTAAAATCGTCATTCCGATTTGATTGAAGTCAATAAAGATAACAGTAAATACTTGTTCATTTGAAAAATAATGACAAGCAGAAATTTTTTTGGTACGATATTGCTTCATGTATTTTTGTATAACGAGTATATTACTGAATACATTTTTATTGATGACACGGCATAACGATAACATAGAATACCGTAGGAAAACGAATAGGGGAACCTTGCGATGTAATATATAAGAAACTGGAGCAGAAATTGTATAGGATATATAAAACAATTTTAAATTAAAAATATTTCGATAACCAGGAAACCATTAATAATAGTAACGGACTCTGAAATAAGGAGTATAGGATATTTTGTGTGACTTATTTATATGTATTTAACTAATAATTTTCATTGTTACATAATTTTAAATAATATAATCAAATCAATCATAAAAATTTTGGCAAATTAACTATTCCTTTCAACTCCAAATAAAACATTTAAAAAATATATATTTTTTTTGGTGATTATCGTGTATTTATAATTCCTAATTTAAACTAGAAACATATTGACCGTAATTGACGTAAAATCCCGCCATAAACTAGAATGAAATTCTTACGTGGTCATGGGAATATCATCTGAGAGGATCAAATACTCTGCGATGAATGTCATGAAAATCAAGTATAATATATAATGTAATTGTGTACCAGGTACTAAACAATAATTTATTATGAATTTACTTCTTCATGGAACTCCATTAATTAGAGGAAACATGGCATGGGAAATATGTATCTCTCGTAGTAGCCGTGGCGATGGAGGATATACGCACATAATTGCAGAAATTAGCAAATATATAGAATATCTACTTTTCTAATAATTTTGCAGTTTCTCTTGACCGATGCATGAATAAAACGAACAGGCCAATGTGAATGTTAATTTTACATATGGCAAAATAATGCGCAATGTGCATAAAAGTACATGTTCAGCTGTTCAGCATGTTCTCAGTTTAACGTGGACAGCTCAGTACAAAGCTGGAAGCACAAATAAAATATGTCTTAAACTTCTAAGTTAGATTTCTAAACAGCGTGGCTGCCACAGGAGGTAAAAGAGAGTTTGCATTGTCGTTCAATCTCAGTCTTTCTCTCGCTTCAGATCAAACTCTGTGGTAAAAGGGATTCTGCGTTCTCAAAAGACGTGGGCCACAGATGACTTTTTTCGGCGAAATGGGGCACGGCCTACATTTCTGCTACGCCCACGGTTTTTCGCGAACAATATGGCGATCGCTCGTGCAACAACGTAAAGACGTATATATTTATTTTTAATCAGAATGCGTGACGATACAGTGAATAGACGATGTAATATACCTTGCGTTCAAAGCTGGTACATTGAAGTGAAACAATATGCTTGTCTTTTTTTGTTTTCCCGTGGATATAAAAATACGACAAACGTCCGCTGTACATACAATTGCAATAATACTGAGTACAGACTGTTCACAGTATAATAAGCACTATTTAAAGTCCTGCTTAAGATCTACTTGCAAACACGCGGTGTAATCTTCCACCTTATGTAAAATTAACATTTGCATGAGCCTCGTCACTTTATTCATGCGTCGGTCAGAGGAAAACGTAAAATTATTATAAAAGTAAATGTTTTACAAATATAGTTAATTTTAAATTTCGATGTGTTAAAAAAAAATAATGCGGAAGAACTATTTCAGTTAACACAACTGGTTCCTAACACATTTTATTCGACGTTAAGATATGGAACAACTCTTCGTCCATCGTTACCAACTTTTATTAGAACATGTCACTAAGTGCGCGCATCAAAATGTATGCAGGCAGGGGCAGTGACTTTTTCTAAGGTTGATTTAAAAAGAGCTCCCTTTATCGTGAACAGCCTGTAACTTAGTTAAGTCTCTTTTCCTGAGAGTTTGGTAATTTTGTGTCGCGAAAACATGAGCGCATTTACACAGGTGGCTTCCTTCAGAATAGTAGCCAAACGTATCAAACAATGCTTACTTCATTATTTTTCCTTCTTTGCTGCTTGAAAACATGCACTGATTATAATTCCTATACAGGTAGATAAATAATGATATTGATCAAAAGTCCTATGCAGCTCCAGAGCTTAAGTAGTTTTCATGTTAACTACAAGGCTTTTATATAGTGTTCACTCGCGATAAGTAATGAAGTTGTACATAAATAAAGGCAATATTTCCGTAATAGTTTATTGTGCGTAAGTCCAAAAATACACATGTGTATTTAATTTTATATACATTTAAAATCAAACTTAAAATAAATATGAAGATTATCAAAAGGAAACACGCTAGGATATTTAGAAAGAATGATCAGTTAATCACCCTCAATTTACTCTGTTTTTTTATTTATTTTTTGCCATGGATTTGTATTTTTCAATTTAGAGTAAATAAATAGATAATAATGGTTTCGCAGTGAATGAGTTGAAGAGAATATATGTGAAATGATTTTCTTAACAATTATATGCTTACAGTTTTCCCAGCTATTATTTTCACTTACAACAACCAAATATAACCTGTTATTTGCATCAAAACCATATTTTGCGCCTTCTTAAAGTTTTAGCTCAGTAAATAGAATATTTTATGCAGTCATTTGAAATGTACGATACATGTATGACTGAAAGAAATCTTTGCAAAAATACAGTTTCATAAGGAATTGTTCAGATTTATAGAGCGGTGAATTTAAATTACAGAAATAAATCTGTTGTGGAAACTTATTCAAAGTTAGCACTCTTGTATAGAAGGTGGGCACTTAGTTTATATATTTGACATAATTATTATAGCTAATAAAAACCTGTAACAATTATACAGTTTTCCGAACACCGTAATTCAAACCAGTTATCGCTTTAAAAATAACTACTGTGTTTGAAGGCGTGAAGCTCAATAGGCCTAACATAATAAGTTCGAATTACACTGAGTAGCTAGGAAAGAAAAACAGATGTTTCCTGTTATCATCCATCTGAATCAACTGAAGTAATTTGCAGTGTTTTACAATATTGTTTCATGAAACTGACATCTGCTGTGAAGAGCGTCTGTATACATACCGAATCAAATATGTGTCTGATTACCTTAAACCTATAAGGTTTCATATCTTGAAATAGCACATCGATCGAAGAGAAAACACGAAGCATTCTTTTTTTAATTTTGACGAAATGAGCATTCTCATTAATGAAATGCATACCTTTACATTAAGCGCAGTGCTGAAAGAACTTCAAAAGGAAAGTTTCTCGCTCCCGAAATGCGAATGACCTGTGAATTAAAATGACACACTGTTACGACATCGCCTTCCGGCGGAGCGCGCTGTTATGCAAATTGCACACCAGCCGTCTACAAAGAACAAAACAAAAGGCTCAAGGGTGCGAACAAATCTTGAAGATGCACGAATCGCGCAGTGTGATATTTTTTACCCCCTATTGTTCTCAAAATTAATTCCCTCACCAGTTATCTCAGCTAAAGTACGCGTCACAACAAAGGCTTGATCGTTTCATATTGGTGAATATTTCAATAGGTTAAATATATATCCTTTTGCATTAATGTCATATGTTTGTTTGTAATTATAAATAAATTCGATGTAAAATTTTGGAGATATTTTTTTAATACCTATGCTATCTTATATTTTTTACACTGTATCCCAAGTATCAAGCTCCCGTAATTAGACGATACATTTTTATTACCACAGAATATTTAGAGATTATTTATAGTAACAAGGTATGCGGAAGTTTTTTCAGCCATAAAGACGTACGCAAGTATGTCACATAGTACTATGTAAATAATTGTGTATTTACTGGTATATGCAAGTCATTAGCCGTTCCTAGTCTATTCTAAGTTACTTCAAACTTTTCTGAAACCCTGCTTCAGTTATACTTTCAGGATATTTCTCCGCCTCATGCGAACAAAGCTTAACCAAGTCGAGAAAATTACACCAGAAGGACAACGCGCAGCTTTCGTGCGCACTCAGCTTAATAATATTTTTCTTTAAGAACTATTTCTTAATAGGCATTACCAAGACGCCGATTTTCTCTCCGTTTTATGTTCATATTGATTATAAATGAAATATTATAATTTATAGATAACATGTCAGTAAAGTTCAGTATAGCCAAAGAAAATGTAATTTATGTTAACACGTGTATAAAATGTGTTGTGATGTATTGTATACTTAGCAAACAACCAAACACTACAAACATGGGGTGAATTTTTACAGATTCGATTCAAAAAGTGTGAAAATTCCACCAATAGACTGTAAAAGAGATTCCTTAGTATGTATGATGAATGAAATAAGTTATTTTGCAGATGTTAACTCGTAAATAACTAAAATTATGCTGAACATGTGTACAGCGCTCTGCCGTGTCTACGACTGTTCATAACGATTTAGTATAGTGGTCTTCTAAGGGTTTTTTTTTTCTTCTTTATTTCGACACTCGTATAAGTATTTGAATCTATGTTATTATATTCTAATCTGAATATATTCTCTGTGGTATTGTAAGTAATGTTCAACATTTTAGTGAAAGAACTGTCTGAGCTCAGAGAAACAGAGACTGAGAGAGCTCGTTCTGTCCGTCACTTACCCACCTTTGATGCACAATTTCGAATTAGAATGAAATAAAATTCCAGTCATAGTAAGTCCTCCGTTTGCAGGATGGATATTGAACTCGCTTTACTCGTGGCACGCAGTACAAACACTGATGAGAAAGAGGAAGGTGAAATGTAAGCTCGCAGAACATGTCACTGCATAATTAGTTGTTCCGCTCGTATTAACAAACATGTTGACTGCGATATTAAACAAGTCGTTGTACTCTGGTTCTCTGGGTCCGTCTTTCTGCCTGGCAGTTCCGCTTCAAAGGCTGCTTTGACCACGACAAAGCCAACGGGGGTCTATCGTTTCTGCAGCATGGCATTTCGTTACACGTTTTAATTTAAAGCGTGTTCACACTACTATTCCAGGGCACCAAACTACACCAATGCCATTACCAGCGCGCTAATTAAGAGCGTGGTCTACATATGTACTCGGTATGTAGTTCACATAGTGATAACTACATTTCGCGGGATTAAATTACCTCCATTTTTAAAACCTGTCTTCACTAACGATGTTTCTGTCGCTCATATTAAACTACCGTGAAACGAAACGATGGCAGGATTATTATGACACCGCGATGCTAGCTTTCCGCCATTAGTAAGTCAATACGACTTGGTTTCAGAAATTGCCTTCAAAATATAACTAGTCACCGCCATAATTGTGACGATTTATTACAGCGTTGACGCAATCAGCTACAGTGTCGCTTAGTGGGATTACAATTTTGCCTGATCTCGCCGCAGAAGTATGCAAAACTTAACCTCTGGCCATTCTTTCATCTCTCAAAAAATATATACGATTGACAAATTACTATGTAATGTTTGTCAGGCGACAAAAAATTCTTGCGCCCGCTAACACGATTAGTATTTAATAGTAAATATATGATCACATCAAGCGGTAGTTGCATAGTTTTAACAAAATGCCGTACCTATGAATACCGTTCACGAAATAACGTTAAATTAAACGTTATAACGTTCAACGGTTGAAACGTTTCACCAGCATACTTATATTGAATGCGTTTTATTTTTAATGCGTACAAATTAGTTTAGAAATTAGAAATAAAATTTTTTATACGAAGTGAAAATAGAAAAAAACTTATATGTATGTTACTTTGGGTCACGATAGCGACAAATTTCATAAAACCGTTTAATAAATTAGTGATAAATATTTTACGTAATATTCCTATAAAATTTATGCCCACTGACCACGCATTGTTTCTAAGTTTGCGTGTCATACTTTATAGCAATTACGTTAACTTCGGTGTTCTCGTACTTGTAAAAGGAACTGCTAATAAAATATTCCTATTTGCGTTCTCTCGCGCTGAGATCGCAAAAGTGCCATTGGTGAGCGGAAATGGTATCACGATATGGAAAATATGCGCAACATACTTTCCTGGTTTCCCAAAAAGGGTCGCTCTAAATCGTGGTTAGTTAGACTTATTAGCTTACGTAAAATCAGTAACAACCATCTTGGAAACCAACGCACCTATAAGCTTTGGATATCATAAGAAAATTAATTATGTCATGATTTTCTGAAACACTCTTCACTTCGTGTGTATATGTTAAGCTTCAACCAAATGTTTTGCGAATTTTCACATGTAAATAAAAAAAAACATATTTTCGGGTTATGTAACATAAAAATGATAAAAACTTATTGCTTTAAAAAAAAATACAACATTTATTCAATTCGAATACCAGTATTTACTGCTACTGACATGAAAACATCAAAGGCTACTAAAAAATTTGTTCGTTGGAACGATAGAGTGAAGAGTGAAGACATTTGAGCGGCTGTTAACAGCGAGGTCGTGAGAGCCTACGAGGGCGGAACGTGGTGAGCACGGGTCAGCGTCGGAATGAGTGGGCGGGGGAAAACGGGAGATCACCGAGAAAAAAAAAACCCCGCCGACCAACGGCATCGTCCGGCACGATTTCCCACTCGCGAAAATCCGGAGTGAACCGGCCGGATATTGAACCCGGTTCGCCTTGGCGGGACACTACCAGGAAACGCTGTAACTAAACGTTGTTCACGTTCCACTGTCATTACAATGCGGGGTGGGGAGGGTAGGGAAGTCTCGTTAGCATTACCCGCGATATATATTTACTTCAAAGCCCGGATTACACGTACGCCGAGCACTCCGAACAGACAGAGCGGAAAACTCGGCGTGCACGTGAACTAGAATTGCCACGCGGTCGTCCAGGCTTCGTCGTCCGTTTCATTATCCGTGCCTGTGTTGTTTACGGTATGTGTGTTTATTACTTCTACGGCTCGCGGCCACCCCACGGCAGCTGGCAAACTATTTCGTTTCCGCATCGCAGCTCAAACAGTTCGCGCCTTCCTTTAATTCGCAGCGACGGCAGTTTACTCGGGAATGCCTGCGGTGAAATTAGCATCACGCCGCGTCACTCGTTGCCGTTCCCAACTGCCATCGTCCGTGAATTGGCGTGATTTCAATTTGCAGTCTATTTGCGATGGAGCTGATATAATTGACCTATTACCAACTGGAGGCGGGGAGATAGAACTATTGTCGGAGTACGTATTTTCCCGCCGCACTGAGGCTGACGTTAATTTTACCCAGCTGTCCCACCGAACTATTTGAGAAATAACATTCATTATTTTTTAATCGAAAACATGAAAATTTTATCTAAATCTTCATTTGCATATATTCCAAAAAGTTTTTTTGATTTAATGTTTGATTTCAACTTAAGTTTTTACCGAAATCACAATAGAGGCAAGCAGATTTTTTAAAAATTATACACTCGTTTAGCATACATGGAAAACTTATAAATACTACCTGTTTTGACTGCAAATTTGATATCGAAGGTTAAATTATAATACAGCCGAAATTCTTGAAAAAAAAAATTGTTCCAAAACTATTCTTCGTGACATTGCAATAAGAATAGCAATTATTTTGAGCTTTAGACTAACGAATAAATTCTCCTCCATTTTGACATTTGTACTGAGATAAAATTTTTAATTCCATTTATACTTTTAATTATTTATTTTAAGTAGTTACCCACCATCTTAGAACCTTTTTCCGAATTGGTATTTATATCACAAAGAAACGTATATAATAAGATAAGAACATATAAATTTACCTTAGCCAATTGAGCGCAGAAAAAAGCCTGTCGTTTGACCCAGCCGGAAAAATGAGGACGAGGTGAGAGCGGATGGATGTGGAGCGACAAAGGATTAGAGATGCGGGAAGAAACGGGATGGCTGCGAGAAAACCGCACCACATGGCAGTATCCATCACTCATCCTACAGTTAATTAACAGTTACTCCCAATTGTTTTTTGAAACACAGCTACAGCTTACTTTCAATGCTCTTCCATGGCCTTACGCGATCAAAGCCTAACTATATAATTAGGAAAGGGATATTAGAAATTTGTTGAAATTATTTGCGAAACAAGACGATCGCTCCTTTAATAGTACGAAAAAGCGGAGGTGAGAGTGATGCGTTATAGGCTGTTCATGGTCAAATCAGCACTTTTGAAAGCCCTGCTGAAGATCTTATTGTATGCACGTTGTGTATTTTTCCGCCTTATGTAAAATTAACATTTTACACGAACCTCTTGACTTATTCACGCGTCGGTCAAGTGAAACTGTGATATTATTAGAAAATAAAGTATTTTACAAATCTGGTCAGTTTTATACTTCGATGCGTAAAAAAACACAGAAAGCGCAAGAAATAAATTTAAGTTATCACAAATGGTTACCTAACACTTTTTATTCGACGTTAAGATATGGAACTACTTTCCACCAATCGTTACCAGCTTTGCTTGGCGCATGTCACTTAGTGCGCCCGTTAAAATATATGACGTTTGTAGTTGTGACTGTTTTCATGGGTTGACTTCAAAAGTTCTCACTGTATTGTGAACAGTCCTTCATTCTCTAATAATAATGCCAAAGATACAAAGCACCATATTTGTGTGGGTTCACTTTAAAAATACTTTTGATGAGAACTATTTATTAGAAGGCATTACCGGCTCACCTATTTACTATCTATTTTAATGGATATACATCATTAATAAAATATTGTAATTTACAAATAAAATATAATTAGAAAGTTACATTTAAAAAAAAATTGGATTCGGCTGTGTTGGGGACACGGTGGTTTGTTTTGCGTGAATACGTCTACGTTGACTCGCTCGGACGCCTTGATGTTCATTTTACGTTCCCGGCACCACTTCACACGATCATATGGCGTTTTATGGATATCACTTGATTACTTTTGAGATACTCTTTCACACCGTATACGATTTCTGTATTTGAGCTTGGCTTTTTACGAGTACAGGCTGATATTGTGCTAGGTTTTCTTTATCTTTACATTAAACGCATACAAATTCACCATTACCACGGCACACAAATGATTTCATACACGTAATCGATTGAACTTGACGAGAACTGTCGAGTGAAACCTAAAAGAGCGTCGTAGCTTGTCCTAGTCAAAAGTTATACTACGACGAATTTACGAGACGCGGCGAAACGAACTCAAAAATGTATCGTTCAAAACATCAGCATGATTACATCTGAATTTGATGCTGCGAATACTACCTCCGTGATGGAGTTGAATGCACACTAGCAGAATTTTTCAAGATTTTCTGGATTCGGATTTCGGGTAAGTCACGTGTGTATTTTAATCGTTTTAGTTCTGTTTCACATGTTTCAGGTTTCATCTCATGTAGAGGAAAGTACGCTAATTAGTTATCAGTAAGTTCTCCTTATCACTGCCGTTTTATGTCTCATTCAAACAATCTAGATACCACGTTTACATCCAACAATTTGAAAATGGTTCAAGTCTAGATGGGGCGACGTTTTGTTTGGCCTGCCGTTTTCTTGCTGATAGACAATGACTGTCTGATACGACTAAGGAATGCAGATGAGTGCGAAGTATTATTCTAAGATATATTTTCTCCAAAATTGGCACTAGATTGTCACTGATGGAAGTTTTACGGTGATGCATACCAGTGAACGTTGGAAAAGCCAAACTCGTATAGCTTCTGTGGTTTCTTTCACTGCGTAAGGTCGTAAAGCATCAAAGACTGTAGTTATATTACAGACAGTTCATGGAAGAGCAAGTACTATAGAAACCAACCTTCGACAACAAAATCACTGCTCATTTCTTCATGTATGCTATAATAACTTGCATGCAGGCCTCAACAAAAATTGGCAACGGAATAATCAAAAGAGCTGCAAGACTTTGACATTTCATCTTGATAGTATTGTTTAAATTTATGACGAATGTAGAAAGTCCATCTTTGTTTAATCTCATCAGGGTGCGAATCTGCATATTATTAATACATTTATATTGTAAACAGTTCCACTGTTTCACATGTTGTTTATTGTAATGGAGGCGCCAAGTATGTCCGCGCTAAAGCCTTAAAGTGGGATAGACGAGGTGCAGTGTGCGATGTTTGGCAGACGGAATTCAAACAGGGGTCAGCAGGATGAGAAAGGAGGCCAATAGGTGCGTGTATATAAGAAGGTATTGCGTTGACCTCCCCCCTCCCCATACTCAAAATTCACTCACAGTAGAAGATACCAGGTCACCGCTATGTCAAGGCGTGATTCAAGACACCGCAGTTCGGCGGAACCCAGATCACCGTTGAAAGTCGACTACATTCCACTGTAAATCTGAATCAGTGAGAATTCCACTGTTTCGATCAGTCAAACGTATCTGACTGATACATCTGTCTCTTCAGTTTGACTCATGAACCAATGTAAAAATGCCATGTTTCCTTCACTGATGGACTCAGTGACAGATCCCACTGATTCGTCAGTCATTTTCTCCACTGTTACCTCAGTGGTTTATTTTTAGACTGATGGACCAGTGAAACATCTGAACAACGTGTATCAGAAGTAACAATGAATAAACTAATAAAACCAATACGAAATATTTTATAAAGTGTGTTTCGTTTTTCAAAACGCCATTTTACGAGGTAATGTGAACAAACAGCCTTTCATTCCGTTTGTACGTCTTTCATTTTAAGTCCATGTAATCGTCACAGCCATCTGTTTGAAGGTTTAAACAGCATTTGATGTGGTGAAGAGAGTGCACGCATATATACTACCCGTTTTAACTATTCTAACGGTACCAATCAAAACAAAGAAAGTATGAGCATGCAACTCGAACTACACGATTTCGCAATGACACTATAATACATATATTTTCCCCACTCAATGTCAACTTGGTGTTGTATCTGTTCTGGTAAGGCCACGGCCTAGAGTCGAAACGGTGCCCAATTCTATCCAAACGAACAGCGGATTTTTTTTTAATTACGGTAAATAGCACAATATAAATAGTAAACCATCGTAAATATGTTTATTTCACGTAATTGTTTGCCTACATTCAATAAAAGATATATTTTATTCGCCTGTAGTCGGCCGTCATTCAATCAAATGAAATTTGTTTCAGTTCATTGATTCAATCAGTGAAATTTTTTCACTGAAATAATTAGTGGTTTTCCGCTGCTTCTAAGTGGATCCATTTTCACTGACTAGAGTAGTTGAATCAGTGGTTTCTCACTGATTCACAGTAAAATTCAACATAGGCCGCTGTATTTCCAAGTAAGGATAATAAACGCTGTGAGACGATTGTTATCAATATTGCTTTTTACAGAGTAACAAATAGCTATTGACATAGATCGTGTGAGTATTATTTACATGTAATATAGTAATCTATGTATTAAATGAGTGGTAGAAAACAAGTGGGTCTTTTGTTGGATTATCGGTGGCTTGCGTGATGTGTTCGTAAACCGATACTTCTGATAAGAAGATTTATTTACGTTGAAACCATTAACGTGACAGTATGATCGATGAATAAATAGATCAAGGTCATTGTAATGCTAATTTGACACGCGGCAGTACAGCACAGTACAGGAAGAAATCTCAGTCCTAAACAGGGCTTCCAAAAGTGCGCTCACTGAACTGTGAATAGCGAATGGAGTAATACCTAAGAGTTCAACTCTCGTATCACTTTGTTGGGCATGTGTGAGTCTGTTACATAAGCCCGTTCACGTCCAAACCAAGTCGTACAGAATGTTGCGTTTCTAGCCACCGTTAAACTTGAATGCCTGAATTAAGCGTTATTTTCCGTAATTTACACGGACTTCGTGATAGCGTTGCTGTCAATCACAACTTGGCTTGAATCGTTTGTCAGGATTAAGCAAGTTATGCGCCTGTCGCCAGTTAAGAGAAATCTTAAATAGAAAACATTTTTTTTAAAAATACATTTATAAGTCAAGCTTGTATACAAAGAAAAAAAGACAGTTATTTTTCGGTTAACAAATTTTTGTTGCGGAAAAACAGAAATTATAACAATTTTTAGGTAGGCCTACATAGTTTTAAAAATGCAACTTAAATAATAACCAAAAATGAACCACACCAAATATCTGAAAGAAATAAAATAAGTCATTGAACATTGTAGAAACACCGAAACCTCTTCCTGATGAAAAATAGCTCTTCCCCCCACCCCTCTCAAATTTAACCTTTCTACACGTTATATATTGTTTATACAGTATACACTAAAGGAAATTAATATTCCACATTTTAGTTCTAAGCATTTTGTGTTTTAAAAATGTAGGTTGGAAGAAAGTCTAATAATAAAACACAGTTAGTTAGATTTATAAAACAAATCCCATATTCTGTTTTGATTTCGATTTGAATTAAACTTTGTCAATCATTTTCACTTCAATTCAAACTTATATTGTTTAATAATATTGAATTGCTTCCGTAATTCAGTCAAAACAATTTAACATAATTAGAATATGTTTGCGCTAGTAAATCATTCCAAACCAGTTAAGGTTAATTCAATTAAACGTCATCACTTTGAGTTACCAAAACGCAGAACATTTTTTCGTTAATTAAATGCTTTTTGTGAAAAATTCAATTTAATAAAAGGAGTACCCTGTGTATCTCTATGTTTCTATGAAATCGTTGTTTGCGCGAATAGGCATCTACCAATAAATAAATGTTCTTTGAAAATGACTCCTTTTGTCGGAGAAGATAAAAGTTTGTTATCTAAGCTTGCAATTCTTTTAACTTTGATCAATTTAATAGTCTTCAAAATAGATAAAATAGTACTAATCGTAAATATTACATTTTTAAAGCTCTCCTGTACAGATTCCGTTCACTTAAACTATACGGGGTTAGTTTAATCTGTGGGTTTTCATCGCGTGCAATTAAGTCCCATATACAGATCTAATTTGCATAGAACAGCAAACCGACGGAAACACTGCACGCCTTGCGCGTAGGGGCGATGAGGTGCAATGTGTATGGCTTATTGTCGCCCTTATCTCTCCCTTTACGTAGGTGGCTTAGGCGCGTAAAACAGCTCAAAGTACTACGGATACTTAATATTTAATTTTATAAACAAATATTTTGTAAACATTAAAAAATATATATATAATAAATGATCGGCCCCACGTACAGAAACTCAAGTTGAGTGATACCAGGCCGTGAAAACTGCTGCAACAAAAAAAGTAATTTTTGTCGAATGAAGTTAACGGATAAGACAGTGTGTTGTTTGTAGAGTCAATACTTTCTGCGGCCTTCTGTAGTGATACAGCACAGTGTCGTGGCAAATACAAATAACGTACAACAATCACTTAATTCCTTTCACTTCTTGTCCTTTTCATTATCTTGATCCATCCTTTTGGAGTATCTATATTGTTTTCGTTTTCTCTTCGCTCGTTGGTGACAGGCGCTACGAAAGTTACACGAATGGGCAATAAAAGGGAACGAGGATAGACGGGGCAATAAACACGTCGGATACGTTCTTATCGGCTTTCGCTCAGGTCTTGTAGTCTCGTGACAGTCGTTAACCATAGAAATCGATCCACAAAGAAATGCCCTGCACATAACCTACAGTTAGGAAACGTTCTCAACGTAAAATTTTCTCAAGCGGTGCTTATTTCTAGTCACTTGTTATTATATTTCATGTTTTTGGTTGTACCTTTTTGGTAAAAACTGTAACACGAATTGAAGGAAATGTAGTTTCTTATAAATATCTTTCTATACTAGTTGATATATGGTGTAAATGTAATTCAATAATAGAGTACTTTTTCTCATTTCTTGTTTCGTTCTCTTTACCTAATAAGTCTACAGACGCAGAGGCATAATATGAAAAATAAATCAGTGTATTTTCACCCTTATCATAACGAATACATTTTTCTTGCGAATTTTTTGAACTTATGCCAAAATTATATATCTGAGATTTAGGTGACAATATGAAAAATATAATTCTTGAGTCAACAACGAAAGTAGTAAGATATATAAAAAAAATACTGTTGCAGTTGTGTTTTTAATAATTATTCGTTGTTGATTAATAATTTTAAATTTCATCCATTAATTATAATAATAATGGCCAATTTTTAAAGGTTTGCAAATATTTTTGTATTTTGGAGACACGACTTCTTCACGTTTACACCAATAACAAACGATTTTATTGTTCTGAGCCTTGTGTCAGTTAGCTTTCGTCATTAGTAGTAATTTAAGAAAAGTCTGATCCATTTCTGTATGTTTCATATATATATGTGTGTGTGTGTGTGTGTGTGTTTTTTTGCCGCGGGGGGGGGGGGGGGGGGTTGTGTGTGTGTGTGTGTGTGTGTGTGTGTGTGTGTGTGTGTGTGTGTGTGTGTGATAAAACACACGTAGCCTTACGGAAAACCTTTATTGCATTTGACTACCAGAATGGAATGTGGAGTGACTCACACCAGCTCCTCAAAATGTGCACCGTCTATTCGTATGCAGACTGCGACGCGTTGCATCATGGATCGTTCCCAATGCATGCGAGGTAGGTCTGCGCGTAACTTATCGGAGGCGTTGGTAATCGCATGCTGTAACCGGGCACGTGTGTCCGGCCGCTGTCCATCGTATGCCCGACTCTTCAGGCAGACACACGCGAAGGAGTCCAGAGCGGAGCGGTCCGTAGAACGTGCCGGTCATGGGACCGGCCCACCCCGCCCTATCCAGCGGAGCGGAAACGCAGTATTCAGGAACGCTGTGGCATTCCTTCCGAAGTATGGAGGAGCCCCATCCTGCTGTAGACACATCCACCGGCGAACCTATTGACGAAACGTCCTCAAATAACACGGGGAGGGTGTAAACCAGGAACTCTCTGTATACGTGAGCAGATACACTGCCAGCAAAGTAATGTGGGTCGATGAGCCATGAGCCAAGCACGTCGCAACACACGTTGAAACAAAACTTTTCCTGGAAATTGGCTTCCGTTACATTGAGCGGATTTGCGTGTGGCCACGTGTGCTCATTGCGGCTGTGTTCGTCGCGAGCAGGCTCCTTTCTCCCTCCAACACTGGTACACCTTGGTGAACGTCGCGTGATGCTGCGCTCGGCGTGCTGGGAACCGCCTGATGATACACCACCGACGCACGACGCCCATTGCCGTCACACAGAGTCCGTACACGTACACATTGTCCGCGTACTCTGCTCGTGTAAACCGTCCTGTCATGGTGCGTCTCCTCGCCTCGTAACACCAACAGTGACAGGCCATGCCGGCCTCCCGAATGTGTGGCCTGATTGTGGTTTAATGGGGCACTTTGTCAACTGCGTGTGTGTATTTCACCTGTCCTGTCGGCACAGCAATGGGCAAGTTTCTCCACTACATCTGCCTGTGTCCCTGTAACTATTTACTGGAGTTGCGTAGCCCATTTATGGTATGTATATTACTTTTCACTTTTTTTGTTGCCAATAATCTGTACAATACATTGCTGCCGTATGTCGGTCCAATCGCGGAACATTATATATATATATAATTTCATAATAAAGACATTTTGAACTTCCAGTGAGGAAACTTTACAGTTAAACTTTCAAAGACGCGTGGCAGTGCAAAACTCAAAACGCATCATTGTGTTCGTAATATACGTAAGACCGTCTTTCGCTGGATAGTCGTAATCTTGTAATGTACTCTTGTAGAACTTATTGTAATGTCTGAGGTCTCTTCGGAATTACATGTAAATTTTTCTAACGTGTTTGGACTTCATTCCTTTTACGTATTATTTGTTAGTTTCGCTCTTTACTTTAGTGTCTTTATTTCTACATGCTAAGGAAAATTCTCTAGATTCAAAGTGCAACTTAATATTTGGCATGATTTAATTTAAAATCAGGCGAGAGTAAAGGAATTCGTAATTTTTTAATGAAAATATTACTAACGATTTTTTTTCCGTACTCGTATCACGATTTTGATTTTATTTTAACCTTTCAATATTTTCGTGTTAATAGCTATTTGATTAAAGAATCCATTTGGACGTAGAGTGTATTTGCTTTCGCAATTTGAATAAAGAGTTTAGTGACGTATGTACACAGAAAACTTCCGATTTTTTAATTTGCTGTATAAGATAGTGATAGTGTACATGCTTTGCATTCAGAGATTAAGGGTTTGATTTCGTTTAACCCAACTGACCAGCGTCAAGATCCTTTATAAATCACTATTCTGCCAATTGAATAGAGAAAAGGTTATTCTATGTTCTGTTCCCTCTAACGAATACTCTCATTCTTTACCTCATAGATACGATATAAAATGTAAATATTTGAAACTGCTCCGATTCTGTTAATATATTTGTAGGACTGTTGAAAAGTATGGGAAACCGTAGAACGCTACTGATTATTTTAGTTGCTGGTGTTTGTTGATAAAACAAGTGCATTTAACTGATTTCAATAATACACTGCTTGGTATATAAACACTCATTAAAACAAAATTACTAAGAATAATTCCGCTTATTTAACCCTTTCATTACCTTTCTAATTTGCTTTTCCAGTTGTTGCAAATTTTTGCATTTTATGATTGATGATGTACATAAGTCGACACATCGGTTGTTTCGTTGCCACGGCCAATGATCTGTATACTGTGTGGTCAGCTATATCAACGTGAACCAATCATAACCTATAAAAGTAACTTGGTTTAAGAATCAATTTTCCACAGGTAAGGTAATTAATCATTCAACCTCCCAATGTGGAGTGTCGGCCAAATACAACCTTTGCCTTCGTTATGTACACAATTTTGTACACTGTGATTTAGACAATGAAGATCACGACTAGCCAGCCTAGTTAAATAAAATAAAAAGTAATTATAAATTAGAGTCTAAGAGGAAAAAGTGTGAATGCGGGCGCTAAATAAAGCCTATTGTCATACCCGAGGGATACATATGTACAGTTTCGTCCAACCTCAAGAACATTCGAAGGTAGGTAAGTAGGGCTTAAGGTCTTGTCAACGCTATAGTCCATACACGGTTTCTTCGGCCTTTTTGAATCAAACCTTTGAAATATATTTGACGTGTTTAGTTATATCATAAATACGCCTGTATCACAAGCGTTTTATACTTGTGTTCATAAAAGTAATTTTTTCCCCGTTAAATTTAACTGTTATTAATATCGTATTTATAAATTATAATGGTTATTTTATAAATTATTTTAATAATAAACAGGTAAAAATAGGTATGTTGCTAACGTCTAGTGAGAAACAGTTCTTATACAAAATATAATTACAACTCAGTGCGCACGAATGCGGTGCGTTGTCCCTCTGGTGTAATTTTCCAGAATTACTTGACCTTAGTTTGCATGAGGCGGAGGAATATCCTTAAAGTAGAACACTAGCAGGATTTCAGAAAAGGCTGAAGTCACCGTGAATGGATCATAACACACTTCACGGCAGTGCCCGCTCCGTACCCCACAAATAAAGACCGCGGTGGCGTGGTGGTCAGACAAATCGCCCTCCCATCAAGGCGAACCGGGTTCGATTCTCGGCGAGGTCGCTCCCCGGATTTCCGCGTGTGGGAATCGTCCCGTACGATGCGGTTGGTCGGCAGGTTTTCTCAGGGATCTGCCGTTTCCTCTCCCATACCTCCCGGCGTATAACAAACGAGATTATTTCCATCATCGAAAAACTCGTCGAAGCTGGCTACGTCGTGATGTGACGAAATATACCGTTCCTGGGGAATTGCACAGGTCGGCCAGAAGGACTTAACATTCACAGATAGTACGTCATGAAAGAGCTAGACGCTACTTTTGAATCAAACCTGATCGAAATGCAAGACTTTGCTCGTGCGAATAAAGGCCATTGCTACATTTTAACCGTAATAGATACGTTTTCCAAGTATGCCTGGGCCAGACCGCTGAAATCGAAGAATGCAGGTTACGTCACCGAGGCCATGGCGGATGAGTTGAGAGAAGTATGCGTGCCGAATAATCTCCACACCGACGATGGTAAAGAATATTTTAATGCTACTTTCCTTGCACCAATGAAATTATATGGCATAAATCAGTATTCCACGTACTCTTAAATAAAGGCTAGCATCATCGAGCGTTTTCACTGGACTCTGAAATCCAAATTGTGGAGACATTTCACAGCGACTAGGAACTACAAGTGGCTTAACCTACTGCCGAAACTCGTCCGCAAGTATGATTCTTCCGTTCATTCTACCACTCGCATGAAGCCCGAATATGTCGAGGACTATTACCTTGCGCAACCTATGCTTGCGCCCTTAGCATTATAGAGTGCGCTTATCTGGTGTAAAGTACATTTTATTTGAAACGCTTTGATGATAAGTAAACTTTATAAACTCTTTGCTGCATGTCACCTGAAAAGTTCATGGTGTTGAATTGGGACCGCATCGATTTGCGCTAGTGTGAGCTTTGAATAACTCACCTGCAAGTGCATTCATTTGAGATCGTCGGTGCTTGAATTGCTTTATTAAATTTTAATTTATATTTTTTAAAATGTTTTGTGAACGTCTCATTTTTAGTTAAGATGGACTTTGAATAGGCTAAGGCGCCCCATCTGACAGAAGAGTCTTTTTAAGCTATGTAAAATTTGGCTGTTTAATATTTCTAAGCATCAACTTTTCCTTTAAATTGAATTAAACGTTCATAATGTTGCTTTAGAGTAAAGTTTCTCCTTTTGTAACTTGAATTATTTTAATTGAGATGCCATAAGATATTATGATTGTAATTTATTTAATCTTTGTTATTGCTTTCATATATGTATAGAGCGAGAACTCATAATATATTTATAATACTTTATTTGGGATTCATTTTAGTCTATTTATATTTTTAATGTGTAATTTTTTTTTTATCTTTTATCTGAGCGGCCTGCTTTGACGGCCATTTGGTGCCAGGGTTGCCCTTTTAAATGTTTTTAATATTAATGAAACTGGAAAAAATCTGTGATCTGAGTAAATGGAAAACTTAATAAACGAAAATTTAAACTGAATCTGTTTGTGCTAATGTGTTTTTGTCACACCTTGCTTTGAAATGTGTACGCCTACCACAAGAAGAGGGACCTGCGCAAGCCTAAATCCCAGATCGGTGACCCGGTATGCATCTCCAAACAACACGGCATTTTCCACAAGGCCTATTGTAACAACTGGTGTGTGATATTGAACAATGTGGTTTGCAAACAACATACGTACCCACGCATGCATTACCTCGAGGAATTACGTGGCGAACCCATCGTCGGAGGCTTCGACGCAGATGAGTTCCAGCCAACGATGTTTCCCGATGTTTATTAGGTTAGGAAGGTGCTGCAATGATGTAATGGATACGTGTACGTGAGGTGATCGATCACTCGAAGCGTGGCGATTCCTGGATCGACGAGAAAGACGTTCTGAAATAGGAACTACGAATGTTTTAAAGTAATGCTATGTACATGTATTACTTTAAAAATAGAAACATGTTTTACCTTTACTAACATTCATTTTATTCTTGCCTGTCTCTGTATCCATTATTACGGGATTGGAAATAGCTAGCTACGTGAAATAAATCTATCGCTGCTCTTCTCTTGCATGCTGACTTAGTCTACCTGACACCGAGCAGGTGTGGAAAAACTACTTGAAAGCATGTGTGTAATTATTTGACACCGTGCAGGTGGAATCCTGTGAAAATGCTAGCATTGCACCCACTCCCCTCCACCCTCACAACTTCTCACTGCCACACCTCCTCCTCCGCGAAAGGCGCGGCAAACACCTGCGGCCTTGACCTTGAATAGTCGGTTATAACCAGATTCGTCCCGGTTTATTCGTACGGGATGCAGCAGAACAAGGTCAGTTCACGTGTACTTGGCGCGGAGTCGATAACGTTTACCCCCTTACTTGCCTCGCAGGGGCGGCTAGAAGTAGGCCTGTTATGACAAGTGTGTGTTTCTTGTAAGCCTGCCGCGCATCCTAGTGGGTTAATTTTCATAAAACTCAGAGCAGAATACCACATTTTCTTTTCATGAAAAGTTTTTTTTTTTTGAAAACGATAACGTATTGATATTCACGTTATATTCGAGTTAATTTTTTATTAAAATATTTTTTATTAAAATTTATTTCATTAAACTAAGTTTCAAGGTTATCAGAGGAAGAACATCCAACATGGCATAGAGCCCTGTCTGTGACGCCAACAAAGATGGCGGACGGCACTGACCAATATGTGTATCTGTGTATCTTCATGGTTAGAAAGAACATGAAGTTCACATCACTTCCGTGATGAAACCCAATATTAGTATTATACATGGTATTGTAACGTGTTAAAAAATGCTTTCAATCTTCTTCTAATATTAACAAATTAAGAAGTGTGGGGCATATATTAACTTCATATATGTCAACAAATAAATACTGTAAAATTACAATCCTAGATTACTGATTTTTGTTTTTTTGTGATCCTTTTAGCACTACCTGTAAATTTCCTTTGCATAGTATATGACAATTCATGGCTTCGAAACTCTGATTAAAGTATTTACTCTAGTAGGTAGTAAAAAGCCAGCCTGTAGGAGCGGCCTCGTTGGCTGAGCGGTTATACTGCTCGCCTCCAGCCAAGGCGAAACAGGTTCAATCGCCGGCCGGGTCACTCCTGGATTTTCCCAAGTGAGAATCGTGCCGGGTAGTCCCACTGGTTTGGCGCGTTTGCTCAGGGATCTCCGCTTTCCCACGCTCTTTCATTCCGGCTCTGCTACATGCTCACATCGCTCCACTCTCATCGGTTCTCAAGTCTTCAGTGCTTATTTTATTGTATTGTAAAGGGCTTTTTAACGTCACCCGGTTTTATGCTTGAAAGATTTGTAGGGGACGGCTTGCAGACTAACTTATAACCTAACTTAAATGAACACCCGTGCCTTACCCAGGATTCGAACCCAGAGCCTCTCGCACCCCAGATCGGTGGCTCACCAACAGACTGCGCCACGAGAGCTCGGCACCTCGATGTTAAGAGAGAGCCAAATCTCTTCACTCAGGTGTCCCATTTGATTGCCGTTCTCTTGGTTTTTCTCAGTTGGCTTCCATGCAATTTTGAAATACGATTCACGCATATGACGTACATTTATGTACAGTAACCCCCTCACACGTGACAACTCGTTTCCAAAAACCGATGTCATTCGTTTGCTGTGTGTTTGGGCGTGCTGTTTTAACCAGAGTGAGAAGTTTGGGTGCGAAACGAGTGTCGCTGGCCCGGGCAGGTAAAAGCGAACACTAGTGATTAACGCATTGCGAACCGCGGCGCCGGCGTAGCTGTTTGGGAAAGGGGGGGGGGGGATGAACGGCCTGGCTGGCTCGCTGATTGAAGAGACAACCGCGAATTTGGAGCCACTAGAGTTACGCATGACTGAGTGGCGATCAACCCGAAACACAGGCAACCACCTATTCGCGCCTGGATCGCTCTTTCCGTACGTGGAAACAGGAACCACTCGATCGTACTGCGGTGGATGCTGAAATGGTGGTGAGCCGAGTGGGTGTGGATCGGTGATACCAAACAGACGGCTTTTCTACTCTTATTATTTACCCTCGAAAGTAAAGTGGTATAGGAACGAGACTCTTACAGCTGTTTAACACGCATTACATATTTCTCCAAAGAAATCAGTCATTGATTAAAAATACCAAAAATGTTTCCCTTGTACAATACACAATGTTGTATTAGTTTACATGCCATATTAAGTATTTTCGCTTTCTCGCATTTGTAGTGCTACATTCCTACAATCCTACGTTCGGCTATTTCGAGTCCACATAAAGCTGGCATAAAACAGGACGTATATCTTCGCTGAGCATCTATGTGTACAACTTCCATATGGTTCGGTTCATCCGGCAAATTTTTCTCGGTTCTTCGCTTCTATATCCCCACAGAATCCATTGAATCTCCGAGGTTGATATAGCAAAGCGGTCAACGTGTCTTTATTAATACTGTGGAGATGACAATATGTCAAGGCGTGAAAAAGATGAAGAAAATAGTGGATCATTTTAGCAAGGAGTATATGTTTCTATAGGCTCTTCGCGGTAAAGGGGGTGCTTTTGAGGTCCTAGTTATTTTTTCCTTTCAGCTGTATACTATCAATTAACAACCTTTTAAAATATATATTGCCATGGAAGTTATCAACACTGTGTGAATATTCTACCGCACTAGGGAGTTAACGTCTAAGTCTTAAATGAAACATTTCTTGACTATTATACCAAATGAGTGGGCTTTAAATAGTGCTCACTTTAATGTGAACAGACTATAGTCTGTGTACAGCTGTGACGTGAAACGAAAATATTTCTTTAAAATAACTGGTAAATTCACGGTTACTGCTAACTTTTCTAAAGCCCTGCTAAAGATCTATTAATGGGATATTCCTCTGCCTCATACAAAAATAAAGCTTAACAGAGTCTAGAAAATTATACTAAATTGACAACGCACCGCATTCGTGCGCAGTTAGTGTGATAATATTTTGCATTAGGACTGTTGCTTACTAGGAATTATCAACATGCCTATTGTCTCTTTGTTTTTATTCTTAAATGAAATATTACAATTTTTAGACAAAATACAATTAAAATTTCAATTTAACCGAAAAAAAAAATAGTTTTATGTTAACACAAATATGAAACGCATGTGATACGTGGCATATTCAGGAAACAACCAAATACGTAATATGTGAGGACATTTTTCAAAGGTTTGATTCGAAAAGTGTGAAGAAACCGCATAGATGAAAGCTGTAAATGGTCGTGATAAATGTCATTCTTCTAGACAAAAGCCCTCCCGAATAACTTTAATCAGTTTAGTGCCACTCGTTTGCACAGAAACGGTGAAAACATTATTTATTCAAACTGCTGTTCCTCTTGTAAACTTAAAATACGGGTATTTGGAAATAATACGCTACTCTACATACAGATTTATGTAGCCAAACACTTTTAAAGTTATTCATTGTGATTTTAATCCAAGTCGTAGATAAACTTCCTCATTCTCTCTAATACCACTTCCTTTGCCAGAAATGGTTCATATGTGGACATTCTGCTATCGAACCCAGAAAGTAATGTATCGTCATTGGCGTAATCCATAACCTCGGTTAAACGTTGAAAAAAATCTCACGCGTCGTGTGCAGAGGACAAGGGATGTAGTTAGAGGACACGGACAGAATTTAAAAGGTCAGTCTATCTGTTTCGAATAAGGTCAGAGGTTTCATGGTCATATTTCCAGTGCCCAGTCAATGTGTCGCGTCCATTAGAAAATAATTGTTCAAGAGTGAGGAAAGTTTCTGCCTTAGTCCTCGTGACAAAGCGTAGTTCTAAAAAAAATTATACAATCTACTTCACTTGTATCTTGACACTAGGATTTTAGGGATAATTATATTAACTGCAAATTGTTTATCCCAACAAAATTCTAAATGTTCTCAACTTTTATTAGTAAACTACGTTACACTGTCATTTCCATGGAATGCGAGTTTCTGCCTACGTTAACTAATACTATGTATAATTGTTTCTTTATATTAATCAGTTCATGTACATGAAAACACCTAAAAAATTTTAACTTTGTTGGTTTCTTATACTATTTGCAATGGTTGACATAACAATGGAAAGGTTCTATGCTACGAGTCCCTGATGCCGACCGATGTAATTAGTACTTATTCTCACACACTCAACACAAACACAATTGATTGAAAACATGAATGCTCGCGATTTGCACAGTGCCGAAACCGTACCCGAAAATGTAGTTGCGGACGTTCATGTCTGTATATCTACGGATTTTCAAAACAACCGCACATGACAGTGGGGTAAGCGCTGAAACGACATAAGAATGTATTCCGACGTCTTCGGCCGAAACAATCTCAGACGACACTAAATAATATTTGGTGCTTTAGCTGAGAAAGTCTGGATGCCCCTTCAAGACGACTAACCACTTACAGAGAGCTCGCACTGAAACATTTCCCCAATTCGTTTATGAACGCTTATTTCATAATTTCAATTTCCTGTTTCTCTATCAGTGATTTCAAGCTATTATGTGTATGTAGTAAGATAATGCTTGTCTGGTTTCATTATTTCGCCATTATTATACCATCTATGAAAACTATAATATAGTGTGTATTTTCAGTGCATATTTAGCCGACCTTAGTAAGTAACAGCAATAGAAAAGAATTAAAACGTTAAATAATTCTAGTAATTATTGGTAAATATAATAAATTACAACATACAGATAGTTTTCAGACATCCGCGATTAACTTTGGGGACAGAAGGCCGTGTTAAAAAAAAAAAAAAAAACAACTTTAATCAGGGACGTGATCAAATAGGCCCTTACAACTTGCAGATAGGCAGCCCGAAATGTTCTCAATAGGTCTTGTTGCCTACCACTCAATAATAGTAAATAGGAGGGCTTGTTTGTTGCACTAGATTCATATTTTGTTTCTATAATTTTATTTAATACATAATCTGATAGAAAAAAATATTCAGATTTGTTGCCCCAGTCTGATTGTAGTCATTGACTGGAGTATCTTACTTATCCCAGCTGTGATGCCAAACAGATCGCACGTGTCCTGTACTCTCGCGCAGAGGTTGTGGGGTTCTCACAAGACGTGTGCACACCCGAATCCTGACGCAGCAACTCAATAAAAATGAAATCAGATGGCGCGAGGTCATCTAACCGTGATCACCATGGCAGAGACTCTTCTCCGGGTGTCAACTTGTAATTTAAATAATTTGTGATAACGTAGCGACGAAATGTTGCACGACTGCATCATTTCGAGAGAGCATGTTTAGTCACACATTTAGTAGTATATCCTCCAGGATTTAGCGCAACATTCAAGGTATGGCTGGCTGATAGGAAGTGTTGGAGGGGTTGGAAAACGTCTGCCATCAGGTATCAACGCATGCAGATTATCTTCCGCCCGGTCGAGGTGGTTGAGACATCAAATTTCGGAAAACAAGCTTCATCGGTAAAAAAAAAAAACATGGCACGTAGATCCTGGTTACTAAACGAACAAGCACAGACTACCGTGCCAGATGCACGCGAAGCTACAAGTCAGCTGTTTCCTGCGCTTGCGAATTTTGGAAATATGGCGTGGCGGTACTGATGTTCGTCGAATGATTTCCGCGCGGTGAAGAGACCGGCGCGAGTAACATTCTCAGCCACGCTCGCACTGGTTGGCGGATAATCTGCAACTCTTTGCAACACACCCTCCTTCGAAACGCGGCATCCGAATACATACCCTGACAACCCGGTGACGCTGGCGATAGCGCGCTAACTCGCGCAGTCGCCGACGGCGCCACATAAGCACCGAGTAACGAGTTTTGAAAATATATCGAAGAAGTGTTACTGGTGATGATATACGTGACGATACACCGCTGTCTTCGCCGTGCGGTAACTGCATGTCCGTGACTTCTACGCATGAACGATAGTCTTTTTTTACGTGCAGCAAATGCTAGTTGTCAAGATCGATCGCCTTAGGCGTCGACAAACGTGGAACAGTGCCCGGACACGACAGATGGCAAACAACATACACAGATTGTCAATGTAAATGAAGTGGCGTAGAAACTGCCCTACTTTAATTTTTCCTCGTAGAACTATCTACCACCACTAGAAATGTGTCGCGACGGTCCCTAACCATTGTGAATCATGTGTTGAAATACATACAAGTATACATTAATCACTGTACCGCTGCACGTTTACTATACTCAAATACGCACACAAATTATTTGTTGAATGTGTTAAGTTACTTACCGATGTTCTAGAAATTGCCACAGAAAATATTACATAAATATAATGTTTAACATGGACGACATTCAGTTTATGTATACCAGCCTTTTATACTTCTTGAAAAGATTAAATTCTGCAAACGTTTGTCTCATCACATGTGAGAGTGCCTCCCTCCTCATTCCTACAAACAGTTATAAACCATTATCTAAAGGCGGTTTGCTATAAAGTGAGCCCTTTTGAAACCAACCTTAGATGAAAGTCACTACTCCTACTTGCATACATTTTAATGGGCGCACTGAGTGACATGCTCCCAGTAAAGTTGGTAACGCTGGAGGGAAAGTAGTTCCATAGCTTAACGTCGAATAAAAGTGTTAGGTAACCATTTGTGATAACTTAAATTATTTCTTTCGATGTCTGTTTTTTATAATGCATCGAAGTGTAAAAAGGAGCCGAATTGTTAAAAAATTTACTTTTTTAATTATTTCACAGTTTAGCTTGACAGACGCGTGTATAAAGTGATAAGGCGCATGACAGCGTTAGTTTTACATAAGGCGGAAGAATACACAACGTGCACACAAGTAGATCTTAAGCCGGGCTTTCAGAAGTGCTCAGTTTACCGTGAACAGCCTTTACCGACAAACAATAACTAAACATTTAAGTTAAATCACGCCAACTAATGTTATTCCAAAACAGTTGCTTCTACCAGTATATATTATGTATTTATACAATAATAATTTTCCAACTTTTCAGAAGAGAATGATCTCTATAAAAAAACCCTCATATAGTCCGTATTTTTTTACTGATCGCATGATAATGGCCAGTACGATGTTTCATTCCCCGTGATATTATACACTGTACACGTGGCATAAATTATCACTGTATTTTTATCTTTTACGGACGTGTACCAATAATTGCGTTAAAAAAAGCACTGACACGGCCTCATACGTAGGCATATACGTGTAACTTCAGACTGATTTAGCCTCGAAAATATAACACAGCATTTATTGTTGTACATAATATCGATCTATAGCAACATTACAAAGAAATGAGCGCTTGTCACGCTATTATTGCAGCGTTCTAATATTAAACACTCTGGACTTGCCATATAATATAAGCGGGATGGGGTCCTGAAAGTTCAGACAATTATACTTCGTACATATAATAAACATATATTATATTTTCACAGCCATTTTACAGCTTTAAAGTTAAATATTATTGTACCGTAGAAAAAAAAATTAACACAGTTGAAAATATTATTTGGAAAATTAAAACAATAAACCAATTTCCTCATATTACAGAAAGAGCCACCTCATTTTTCGTCAAGAGTGGAATGGTAAAAATATCCAAATACTCTCTCCACAGATGTTGAAATCTATAGTAATGCTTAACTAATCTTCTTCGTGCTAAAACGTAAGTTCATTATATAATATTACTCCTCTACGCGAATGCGCGTGCGGTGTGTGTTTTAGTGGAATAATTTCCTGTTGTTAGTCACATCCCGCTGGAATAATTTATAGAATTTTCTTCATATTATTCTTCCTAAAAAGTTTAAGCATCGTCATATTTAGTCATTCAAACTTTACATTGTTACACAGGTGTTAGAAAAATTACTAGTGAACTCTAACACAGAAAAATCACATTTATCGTAGAAATTGTACAAAATAATTTACTTGTATTTTGGCTTTTTTTTTTAAACTATGTAGCGATGATATAACCCATATAACAGCTAACGATGACAACTACCTCTAATCTCTTAGGACAAACCAGAGACACTCTTTATATAATTCTGTTTAAAATGTTACAAAAAAAAACACCTACAATGTGGCGCGTAATGTGAATTTATTAAGTGCATATTTTGACATCGATTCGTATTACTCGACAAACTATCACAAAGCGTTCATATGAAGGAGTTGTAATTATACATTAAGAGTAGATTTTTGAGCAGATTGTGAGTTATGAGTACCCGTATATTATAATATTATGGTTTATATGAAAATATACGTATTTCGAAACTCAAATTAATCCACTTTAATCGGAAACCACTAAACTTCTTCAATATATAATTTTATGGTAGTTGATATATTAATTTTATAGTATTGTGTAATAATACTTTAAAAATACAATTTCCATGTAACATGATTTAGTTTTCGTGGCAAGTACATATTTTAACTCAAAAAGAAGCTAAATTACGAGTTAACATGCTAGGTTAAATTAACTAACTTATTAATGCTGGTAAGAAATATTTAGATCTTGTTAGTTATTTTAGCGTGGTTTATGTGTTTTAGTTGGGAAATTTCTTTCCAAGAAAAATAAACAAAAAAATCTGGTTGCGAAATACATTAATGTGTCTTATGTAGCATTTCCTATCCAAAGCGTAGCTACATTAAATCTACTACACATGCTTACTTGATACGATCATCTGAAGATCTTATGTTCTGTACTACAGTGCTGTATCGACAAGCAGAGTTAACATAAAAAAAAAATATTTTCGTTAGATGAAAATGAGGAAAGCATTATTCAAATATTTCGCGTTAAATAAATAAAGTAAACCAATAAGCTATATCAACAGTTTCTTGGGATATGCTTCTAATATTGCGTATTTCTGATTGTTCCACAAATAAATGCGTATTTAATTGCTGTTAGGCACTCAAGTAAAAAAAATTGTGCTACGTGAAGATCTTACTCTGTAAATATCTGAGGAAAAATTAATAGTAATATTTTAATTATTGCTACGAAATTATTCCATGCATCGCTGTATAAGCATCGATCGTCACAAAAGGACATGGCCTACATTTGTAGTTTAAATTTATTGTTATACTAGCTGATCCCGGCGAACGTTGTTCCGCCTCTTTCACGTTATATTTTGCCTTCTCAATGCGTCCTCTCTATTACGTCTGGAACGTCAACCAATGTTTGACCGTGGTATCGCTGGCATTTTTTTCCTCTTTTAGATTAACAAACATTTCCTGAAAGTATGAACAAAATCGGCCCATAAATATAGTAGTTAGACTCCAGCGCCACCTATCGGAATGAAAAATAACTAAAAACTTTACTCGCCATCTCAATAACATATGGCGAGAATATGGTCTCAATTGGTCCAGTGGTTTATCAGTGATGATGCGGTTTAGTCACGCACAAAGGATTTTATGTATAAAGCTAACCTCGATCCTGTGAAGAAACCTGCGAGTTTCTAAATTTCAGAAGAAAAACTTTTCCCGAGATGTTCTCATCCTATCCACTCTCGGGCTTTCCACGACCATTTGTCTGCCACAGAGTGCCGCGTTATATCATTCCTCCACCACTTGTATTGTCTCTGTCTTGACATATCGAGTGTTTGCAGTCGGTAATGCATCACGTGTAGGGAAAACCTACCATCCGATGCTTCGAGAAGCTGCCCATATTGTTCTCATAACATATACGTGTAACATTTTAAAGGCTGTTCCCGACAAAGTGAACACTTTGGTAGTAAACCTTAGAAAAGTGTCACTGTTCCTACCTGCGTATATTTTAAACGGACGCCCTGAGTGGCATGCGCCCAGTAAAACTGGAAACGTTAGATGGGAAGTAGTTCCGTATCTTAACGTCGAATAAAAAATGTAAGTTAACTATTTCTGGCACCTTAAAATATTTATTTCGCTTTCTGTATTTTTTTTAATGCATCAAAGTTTAAAAATATGCAGATTTGTTAAATATTTACTTTTCTAATAATTTCACATTTTATCTTGACCGACACATGAATAAAGTGAATAGGCCCATGACAATGCTAATCGTAAATACAGCGAAAGAATGCACAACGTACATACAAGTAGATCTTAAGAAGTGTTTTCAAAGTGCTCATTTTACCGTGAATAGCCTATGCTATGGTTTTGTCAGAAAATTATTTTTATTTGTGTATATGTTTTCCTTCAGATAATTATTTAAAAAGGACACCAAACGTGAATGAATTTCGAAGTGTAACATTAAAAATATCACGAAATGTATTCTTATATGATGTATTACAAAAATGAACTTCATTTTTTTATATTTTAATTTTTTTTTTTTTTTATATTGTGACTCTAAACTTTCTTATGTCGCAATTTGAATGCATCATGGCTATTACCAGATAAAACACAACGGTTATTTATTCCTTGTTTATTGTAAATGGACAGTGGGCAGAAGTGGCTGAAAATTGAGTCACAAATATTTTGTAGTTCTTGAATACCTCAGGAACAGTCCGTTGCACTTTCAATGATTCTGAATCTTACTTTCATCTCTGACTTTGTTGAATTACTAAATCGTTTTCCATCTCCTCGATTAAAATTCTACCTAAAATATTTGAGTACAATAAACAACACAGTAAATATATGGTTATATACATATATATAGAGTTATTTTTCGCACATTCATCAAATATTATAACGTTATCTTTTCATCTTTGGTTACACATCAAGCAATTTTCTGTTGTCCATTTTAAGCAATTTGTCATACAAAAATACTCCTTTAACGTAAAATTAGTAGGAATAGCTGTCCGCATGATCGTGATTCTGTTCCTGTGACCATTTGCTCGCGTATGTATAGAACGTGTATAGGAAACATGTGTACAAGAGGAAGACACCCATGGTCCTCAAATAATAAGGGCTGTAGCAGCCCCTTAAGGGCGGTGGGAGACAAGGACATTATGTGGGATATTAGGCACAGGACTTGCGTTAGAAAAACACAAATTGGTATACGGAGCAAGTAAACCAAGATCCTGGATGTACGATAGGTATGGTCTATCGTACACACCCCCGTTATTTAAATAATAGGGGTTCGCGCCCTTTGATTGCATGCAAAACGTACAATGTGAGGTTAAATTGATTGTGGATACCACGGGATGAAGCAGGACTGCGTAAGTAGCAAATAAGCCCCCCCCCCCCTGTTGAAACACTCTAGGACCCACCGTTTCCGGTTAGATCGCAAACGAAGACTACAGTGGTAGCAATATCATGGCCTAGTGAGTAGGCAACCCTTGCCGCACAAGAAGGAATTCGGCGGAGAGTCCCGCCGAATGTGTGAAGAGAGTGTGGTGGCACATAACAGCGAGGTCTTGAGAGCCGATGTTGGTGGTATGATGAACGATGTTACACGTCACAGCTGGTTCCCCATTACCCCTTCCAGAGCAACGTAGTTTCCCGGCCCGTCTGTCCGTTCGGCCCATTATTCGCAGCCTGCCACTGCTACGATTCACTAGGTACTTTAAACGTGAACATGGACGAGTGCACGAATTCGGAAATGACTGACATGATATTGGTGTATAATGAAGTGAGAGGCAACGGCAGGGCATCTGCACGTGTGCACAGGCAAAGATATCCTGCACGACGTCAGCCGATCCACCAGACATCCGCACACCTTGCACAGCTGCTACGAGAAACATGCACGTTTCAGGGTCGATGTAGACCTAGTCGACCGAGGACCTTCCGCACTCCGCAGTTTGAAGAAGCGGTCTTAGAGAATGTAGCGGACCACAGCTTCGACGACCAGCCATGCAGTCGCGCGAAGAATAGACGCATCAAATGGCACAGTATGGCCTGTCCTTCACGAACAGCTGCTGCGACCATACCATGTGCGCAGGGTACAAGCAACGGGGCCAGCAGATCACGGCCCTCGGCTAGACTTTTCCCGGTGGTTCGTGCGGCAGTGTGCAGTTGATCGTGATTTCCCGGCTCTAGTTACGTTCACAGAGGAAGGCTTTTGCAACAGCCGTAATGTACACATGTGGGACGACGCCAACCCACATGCAACTGTGACGAGAGGCCACCATCACCACTTTGCCATGAACATTTGGGCCGGCACAGTGGGAGACAATGTTATTGGCCCATTCTTGCTGCTGAACCGTGTGGCTGGGTTTCAATATTACGGTTTCCTGTAGTTCCGTTTGCCACAGATACTGAAGGATGTTCCGCTCGCCATTAGAGAATTGATATGGCTGCAACACGACGGTGGACCGCCGCATTTCACCAGGATTGTGCGTAACCACCCTAACACAGTGTATCCCGTTCGCTGGATAGGACTGGATGGGCCTTGTGCTTGGCCACCACGATCCCCGGACCTTCTGGCTGTGGGTATTTCTTACAGCGTGTGTGTACGAGACACGCGTGGCATTTGAAGAGGGTCTGTTAGCGAGGGTCACGGCTGCCTGCGATCAAGTGTGAGACACGCCAGGAGTGTTTCAATGTGTCCGCGCCAGTCTCTAATACACCGCATGAACTACTGCATTGACATGGGCGGGGAACATTTCTAACATTTGTTGTGAACTTGGTTGTGATTCGCCACCTGAATAATATGGAATGATTGCTGTGTATGGTCTGTTGAGGTGACAGTGCCTTCCGTACCGATGACGAATTGCTACGTCACGGAATTTGCATGTGTTTACACACATTAGTACAGAGTCATGCTACTGGGCTCATTACGTCCGTGTCACTACTCGCAACACCGACTGCATTGTATATCACACACCATCACTGAACGCACCACACGTGTGTTTCTCAAAACTACAGTCGCAGTTAGTTGCAAAAAAAAATATAACATGTCTTCGTTTGGAACATGTGCTGCACAATCTGCCACCTACACAACTACATTACACTTTGGTGTAGCACATATCCTAATGCTATTCTGTTGTTTGCGTGTTCGTTCCTGGCCATACTCATTCGGCGGGCGGTTAGCCTGCTCGCCACCCACCAAGGCGAACCGGGTTCAATTCGCGGCTGGGTTACACCCGGTTGGTTGCATGTGGGTATCGTGCCGGACGATACCGCTGGTTGGCGGGTTTTCGCGAGATTCTCCCGTTTGCCCCGCCCTTCCATTCATGCGCAGCTCCATACTCGCCTCAGTCACCCTCATCGGCTCTCAAGATCTCGTAGTTATGTGCCGCCACACTCTCTTCACACATTCGGCGGGGACTCCCCGCTGAATTCCTCCTGGGCGTTAAGGGTTGCCTACTCACTAGGCCATGTTATTGTTACCATTGTAGCCTTCGTTTGCGATTCAACCTGAAACGGTGGGTCCTAGAGAGTTGCAACAGGGGAAGCTTATTTACTACTTACGCCATCCTACTTCATCCCATGGTATCCACAATCAATTTAACCTCACGGTGTACGTTTTTCATGCAATCAAATTATGCCAACTCCTATTATTTACATGATGGGGTGTGTACGATGGACCATATCTATCGTGTATCAAATATCTTCGTTTACTTGCTTCGTATACCAATTTGTGTCCATCTAACACGAGTACTTTGCCTAATATCCCACGTAATGTCCTTGTCGCCTACTGCCTTTAGGGGCTGCTACAGCCCTTATTATTTGAGATGGACCATGGGTGTCCTGTATCAATTTTCCTCTTTTCTGTTCACGAATCACGTGCTCGAGTTTGTACACGTTTCCTAAACACGATGTTTATGTATCGCTTGCAATAACATTAAACAAACATACATTTCCGTTTTATATGTTAAAATGTAGCATTATTCGAATAAAAAGTGTCAGCATAATGTCTATTTATGGAATCGAATAAGCACTAAATATTTTTATTTTAAGAAACTTTCTCCGGCTAATGCATACTCAGGTTAAATAAATATGGACTCTGTAAAGAACAATTATACAATAATTTGAGTGGAGAGATTTGGGCGGATCTTAACATCGAGGTATTGAGAGGTAATGAGGGTGAAGTGAGGCAAGTATGGATCAGCGTCGGAATGTAAGGATGTGGGATACGGGAGATCCCATAGACCATCGGTATCTTCTGGCAAGATTCCAACATGCGGAAATCCGGAAGTGGCTCCGCCGGCAATCGAACCCGGTTCGCCTAGGTGGGAAGCAAGCAGCCTGACCACTAAACCACCGTTGGCCTATAATATTTTGAGAAGTTTTTTATAATTGCATTCAAGAGGTGATTCCCGCACAGTTGTTTCTGTGTTAAGATGATAAGGTGTTTGATGTTGTATTGGTTCAAAGAGAACTAATGTACTACCAACAAAGTATATGAAACCAAACTTACTCGAAAATTGTTTTATTAAAATAGACGATCGAAATATAAAATAAGATTTACATAAAGTATATAAGACCAATCAAAATTGTGAGCCTATACTAGCAGTAATTTGAACGAAAATTAATGAAACACTAAATATTTTATTTTGGTATATTTGCCGGAACAGATATATTTTTATATTCTATATTTTCCCATACAATGCTTTCTATTGGCTTAGATTTCGGGTGAGCATGCCAGGGACAAGATAATCAATTAATTTTTACTAAAAAAATTGGTACTCTCATTTACCCTGAAAATAACAGTACTACGATTTTCACGAAACAAGCACTTATGTCTCAACAGGTGATTGCCCCGAAGGTGTCTGACATTTCAACTACAGTTTTTGCACCTGTGGTAATACACCGTTGGGAATAGGCAGCCTCACTTAATAGGGAGTGTTTGAACCAGTTTTTAATCCGCTGCTTTCGTACGATATAAATAAAGCAGAAGAAAAATAATATCGGTAATTCTATTTACGTAAATGCCTTCAAAATATGAACACACAAACTTACATTACATTTAAAAAAACATATTTCAATTAACTATGCTATGTAGTGAATACTGCCCGTACAAATACATATTTCTCTACTGAACACCGCTACTCATATTGTAAAATATTTTTTATATAATTCTACACTCACTGCAAGGTATCATATTACAAATGAAGAGAAATGTAAAGCATATGTCATTTTTCCGATTTACTTTTCAACACTTACGTTTAGAACCAGTTCTCTCTTTTAAATGGGTATACGTAACATAGTATTTGTACATCTCTGGGTGTTTTGGAATAACGACCATCAAACCAGTCATGCTTATGGCAACTAAAAAGTATCTACACTAAAATTAAACTGAAATGAATTTATAATCGCATATTTTATTCCACGTTTAGAAAAGGGTGAAAAAATGAGATAATATTAGTGCGCTAATTTGTCACAAAGTTACTGTAAATATTTTAATTCCGTGTCAAAAATCTTTTGTCATTAACTTTGCGGGTCTACGAATAATAATTTTAAATACAATGGATATTTCCAAGAATACGTGATGGGGCTGAATGTCGATGACACCGGAAAATTTAATAAGACATATCAAAAGAAAACGATGCTAGTTAAAACAGCACCAAAGGATGTGATTCTGCTCATCTATTACAACGCTCTGAGATTTAAGACAGCTTTCAGACAAAACAGAATATCTGTATCGCAATTAAGAAGTCAGGTCCCTGAGTCTACAGATGTTAAAAGTCAGAGATCTTTCATACTCTACGCTTTCACTTTATAGTCATTTGCTACAGGTAATATATCAAAATACAGAAACTAAATATTAAGATATTAATATATTGTTCCAAACAAAATATACGTTTCATACATCTAGTGAGCGAGCTGATATTTTTTAGTACAACATTTTATCTGCGTTTTATTTTAAGTAATGACACTTAAGTAATTTGGCCATAATGTTACGAACATCACGGTTCACATTACGAAATAACGGCTATGCCATATACTTCGAAATAGACCATGCAGAAACATTTGTCCGGTAAATGCTCAGTTATGGCGCAACAGTACACATCTCCAGAAGTTACATTTTCTGGTGGCTGTTCAAGATACGTTAAATTACGAGACACGTTTGGAAATCAGATATGAAGAAGCATCTTGTCTCCAGGTCATTTTCGCCATTCAGAGTTCAATATTCTACCTAAAAAGTATGAAACAAGAAAGCAGACATCGCAAGATTTTACACTCGCAGCGTCAGCCCGCTTACTGTCCTCTCTTAAACTGAGTTGTGATACGCAATGGAAACTTCTCTCTCTAAACCATGGGTTGCCAATTAAAGTTCAAGGATGAAAATAGGAGCTGGGGTTACTTCCAATATTAACTGAAATGTTTATCAATATAAAAAATTATTTAATTTTGTTTAATCTAAATACTTTTTTAAAAAATGCTAGTTTTGCATTTGTGTGTATTATCTGCAGCATTAAATTGTTTAATCTCTGCTTGTCGGTATTACGCCTGATTTTCCAGAGCGAATCATACTTGTAGGATTAATGTTGGGGAACTTAAGATAGAAATTATTAGAAAAGGATTGCTAGATAAACAGAGCTTAATTGACGTTTCGGATTTGTGCCAACCTATTCAGCTAGGAAGATCTTGATAGGTATTAGTAATTATTTCATAGCAGAAAATCCAGTCGATTACATAGTTTATTCCTGTTGCCTTTTGGCAAGAATTGAGGTGGATGGGGAATTTATCAAATAATAATACACCACACACGACGTTATAATTTTTTATTGAAATTATTATTTTTTTCTTTTAGAGGTAGACTACACGGAACTCAGTAGTAGAAACGAATATTTTGTGATAAATTTGGTTTTAAAAATTCTGGACTTTTCAAGCATGAAGTAAACCAGGTTATCCACCACAACTATATGCAGGCGTGTGATTACGGTGAAATCTTCGCAAAGAGCAACGATAAAATATTTGTATGCACATTTGATGCGATCTTTTTTTTTTTTTTTACTTCCAGAGAACTGAAGAAACACGGAAAGTGGGTAAAGCGGAATTGATTCTGTGCCAATTCGCTCGCGTATTACGCAGGGGCATATAGTGGTTGAGGATTTCTTTTCCTCGCTTTCACTTCCCAAAGCTGCTGAATATTCCACGACTATTCTGACAGAACTGCCTGCCGGAGTCGAGAACGCAAACAACGAGCACTTCTGGGTGGAGTTTAAAATTGGATTTTTAAAGGTTCTCGCCCCTTACGGACAGATATTCCCCTTCTCTCTTAAATGTTCCCCCGTATTCTGTTGAGGAGTTCTTCTTCCCTGCCCTTGCTGTTATCTCCTACAAGTTGGCGGGTGCATTAATTTTGTTCCTAATTTCCCCGTTGTTCACTTAATGTCGCGATTTTAAGATGTCATTTTAAGTAAGTTCCACATACCAGCGCGTTACTTTAATATTTCATTTATACTTTTAAACACAAAATTAATACATCTTTAACAAAAAAGTAAGAAATATTTATCCTTGTGTTAGTCACAAATAGAATGTTGGTATAATTAGATGTACCCAATTGCAGTACGATCAGGATAGAACGAAGCACGATTTAAATAATACTTATATATATATATGTTTTATTATTAAATCGTTGGTATCGAACCAAGGCAATCCGAGGCTGAAACAAATTCTCGATTTATCGCATTTGATAAACGTGGCGAGGGTCTCTACTGGTCGGCAGATTAACACGTGGAAAGTAGGCGTTATCAATATTAAGTGACAACGATTGAATTTGATTTAAAGTAAACATTATTATTATAACGTAGACGAATTCACATTACAGTATTAATTTTCAGTTAGCTTTGTCGCCAAACGATTTGTCTCAATTCAGTGAGATCAGTGCAACAATATAAATAATTCCATTTTCATATTCACTATTTTGTGCACTTCTTCCATAACATGATTTCTAGTTGTAGTTTCTGTCTAAGTGGAATATGCGGCTGAATTAGCGAAAGCCTTATACTTCGATAACAAATTTCCAGTTTAGAATTTCAGGTGAGCTATGGCTATGAATGCCTTTCTTGCACGTAACTCTATATTGGTTCCTACGTTGCTCTCCCCTGATTTGCCAAGCGGGTTACAGCATGGGGAGTAATAAGGAAAAACGAACGATAATTTCATCTGAAAAATAACAGTTTAATTTTATAAAATTACGTCATTTTGCCTCGAAAAATCATTGAAGCTGCTTGCTTCGCTGGTCCAATCTTTCTTGATACCTACTTCAAGTTTATGATAGCAACCTAATATGAAATCTGGGACCTTGTCTGGATGATTGGGAATAGTTATGACGTTGATGTACGAAATGTTATGAAAATGGCGGATGTAGAGAAGCTACATTCTAATTGCAACAAAGTTTGCAAAAAAAAAAAAAAAAAAAAAAAGGCGTCGATTTAATTTTCATTGGAATATTTATAATTCCTCTTGGGTGTAAATTTTTGCAAGAACTGAGGAAATTCTAAAGAAATGTGATAAGTTATTTAACTAGACGGCACGCAGACGAGCCGCAGTTGTTAGGTCGTGATTGGGAAGTGAATTCGAAATTATAATCTTTATATATATAATTATTCTGTGCGTGTGTATGTCACTGAACTCCTCCTAAACGGCTGGACCGATTTTGATGAAATTTTTTGTGTGTTTTCAAGTGGATTCGAGAATGGTTTAGATTCACAATTCGGTCCACTACAAAACGTTTATTTTATAAATTTTTTATTTATAAGTTATTGTTGATCTTGGAATGTTTTACATTGTATCCGGCAGACAGCACTGCGATCCCGGTGTCGAATATCCAAAAATATTTCATTTTACTTCCAGTTTGTCCCGATAATGGCGCTGCGATCAGATTCAGGAGAATTTCGTAACTTTGTGTTGTTATTGTGTTAAAATAAATCGCGTGCTAATTTAAATATTACATTCTGATTTAAGTAGTGTGTGAAGGGTTTTGAAGTGTAGATAAAAACTATACATTGTGCAAATTCGGTGCGGTATTGAAGTGAGTATTTTACATAAATTCCTATCAAATTTATACGTGCGTTGATTAACAATCATCCTAACCTACAAATTTATTTGTGTAGTTAATTGATTTCATAACAAATTTTTAATATTATTTTAATTTTAAATTGTTACTTATCGGAAATATTAAATAAAAAAATAAGAAATAAATTATGCATTATTTATCTAAAATTTGGTACAATAAATCCTTTCAGTCCTGTCACTTAATTAAAATTTTATTTAAGACATATGTACAGGACAACGACTGTCGGGTCCGCTAGTTTATATATAAAACACAGGTAAAACTTCAATTTAACGAACAGAGAAGATACTTTCGTGTTAACAGAGGTGCAAAACGGTTGTGATACAGGACACATTTACTAAATAACTTTACACCTAATACATGGGGTGATTTCTTTTAAAGGTTTGATTAAAGAAATTGTGAAGAAACCGCTAATGGACTATAGCGGCGTCAGTGCGTGTGTGTGTGCGTGTGTGTGTGTGTTTGTGTGTTGGTGTAACGTCGGCAAACTGTACAGACCTGCACCGTCAGACCAGGGAATAACATATGCTGCACGACTATATATAGGGGATCATTTGAAGTGGTACAGGCAATATTCATACACTCTTTTCAGCTCAGCAACATTTCTAAGATTTGAAACCTCGATAGCAAGAAACTGTTTACAGTAAAGAGCACAAAAATTTATCAGTTCAAAAACTGTTAAAATGTTTTTATAGGATGTTCACGGTAGAGTGGGCACTTTTTAAGGCCCTTCTGAATTTTTTCCTTTCATCCTATTTCCATCTTCCCGCTGCTTTTTAATATAAACATGGCTTTGTGACGAATAAACACAGTGTATACATTTCACCACCCTCAAAATTTAATGCCTTAAGCTGCAGTAAGATATATTTATTAGTGGTTAAAGCCTGATGGGAGGGCCTTAAAAAGTGCTCACTTTACCGTGAACAGCCTATATGAAACTTTGTTTAACAGTTACATTTTGTGGTGCGATGTAGTAAGTTACAGATTCTTACTATCAGCAGAAGCATTTAAAATTTAAAAACAAGAAAATTATAATAAATCGTATTATATGTATCACCTTAATTTATTTAAAACCCAGGTGAATGTGATGATATGAAATTTGGGTTTTATATGTATAAATAACACATTACATTTAATAACTGTAGTTCATTAAAATGAATCCATTGTTAACAGTTTATACCTAACGCAACAAATCCAACACCTTTTGTTTATCAGATTTTCGTAACAGATCTTCAGAGACTAGCCCATTAAAAAAAGATCTGCAAGTACTGAACGAAGTTCTGGCCGGAAAAATTTGCAGCAATGCAGCAGACAAGAAAAAATTTATTTCTAATAAAATTTTGGGAAAGAAAACAGACAATTAAAAATATATATAGTTATGAAAACTGTGTGGGTATAAATGCAGGTCGAAAGAGGTGTAGTGTGAATGTGAACACATACATGGAAACAGATAATTAATAGTGAAAGAGTGGATTGGATAAACTAAACAAAACTATCTATTTGGAAATGTATTCGTTTCAAGTAGACTGGGGTTATTTAAAAGATCAATGAAAAGGAAATGGTCTTACAGAGAATAAACTGAAAAAATTGCTTCAGCCGCGTGATGATGCTTAAATTGAAGTGAGAAGCTGAGGTTGATGACATCCTAACTAGCAGTCGAAGAAGAGATGCAGAAATTTTCTGGGATTTTACTCCATCCTAGGGAGTAGAAATAAGGTTCATCAGATGGTATTATTCGGATAGTTTATTGTGACTCTTTAATCGACAGCTGGATCCAAATCCACGCCGCATCGTCTTTTCAAGTACCATTTATTTTGTGATGGTTCTGACATATTCTAAATACGTATTTTTTTTTTTTTTAAGTTTCTTTGCCTTAACAGTCTTCCATTCTGTGATGTAAGCACATCTATGTCTCCCAGGCCTTGTCTTATTTTGAATGATCTTGATATTTTGGTTGAACTTCTAGTGTTTGCGTCATGTGCTGGTCCAATGCCTGAGGTTTTTTTTTCCCCATAGCAGATATTTGTAATTTCTCACAATCTTCTTTACTGTGTAGCTCTTGGCTTCAAGACCTCGTCCCTTCAAGTATTTCTGCCGAACCAAAAATATTTCTTGTAGTTTCACTTACGTTATTTTGCTTTGTAATTACGGCGGTGAGCACAAATTTCTTTGAGGTTCTAAGTCTTTGGTGCTGAAATTATATTCGTCATTCTTTTCACCTGCAAATAATGAAATTAATAATAAAAAATTCTTGATTACATTATACACAGTAAATATCAATATCAAAAGCTCAGCCTATTTGGCACAGCGAAATGTTTACAACTGTGTCGTGCTTACATTCAAGGTGCTACAAGTAATAATGTAATTAGACCTGCATCTGCGAGTGGAACAAACAGGGAAATTGAATGCACTGCCTCTGCCTTGTTTGGAAAATGTGCATTTAGATTCTGACATTGTTGTGCCGAACCCACACGCCTCGTAACGAGGTAATTTTGAATTACTAAATGCGATGCAGGAACAAAAACCATGAAATTGCATGTACGATTTCGGAGTGGATTGGAGAGGAGATATTTGGGCGGCTCTTAACAACGTGGTCTTGAGAGCCGATGAGGGTGAAGCGCGGTGAGTGTGGAGCAGCGCCGGAGAGCAAGGGCGGGGAAACGGGAGACCCCCGAGGAAACCCTCCGACCAAAGGCATCGTCCGAAACGATTCACATATGCGTAGATGCGGGGGAGGTACCGCCAGGAATCGAACCCGGTTCTCTTAGGTGGGAGGGGAGTAGTCTGACCACCGCGGCTCCTTATGATCTCGAGAATTGAGATTACTTTCGCATGCTTTTTCCACTGTCCCATTACTACAACAATATATTGAAAACACTGTGCTGCAGCCACCATGCGGCTGATGCATTATAAATTATTTAATAGTGATTTTCTGGAGACTGTGTACAGTTTCATTACTTAAATAAATGTAAACTAAATATGGACCATAAAACAATTTCCGCGAGGGGCGCTGCTGCTTACATTAGCTCAGTCAAGTCTCAAATATTAATATTACCAGTAGCCGTGCTTTAATCTGCCAACTACGGGATTTAGGGTTTAAGAATTCAGGGCGTGTGTTTTCGAACGTCAATTAACGAAGCTAAATGCAACAAGGTTGAAACTTCAGGCCTTTGAGTAGGTCATGTTTTTCCTTTGATGAGATTAATTTTCTCACGGCTTCGTCGCTCTCTGCAATACACCTATTAATAATAATAATAATACACAATCGCCTTCATTGACTATTTATCTAATTACGATAAGAGGACTTACGAAATAACATTGGGATCCTTTAATTTTAATTTTTATAGTAAACGTTTACCAAATATGGTTCATATTTGAATTTTTTTTCAGACGAAACGTGTTAAATAAATCGTAATAAAACTACAGACAAACTTTTCTAAGCTATTTGAGGATTTAAAATGCTACTTCACCTCGGTAAAATTTCAACACTTAATCCCGAACACTTAGGGTCTCAACTTGGTCATATGGACAATTTATAGCAGGTCGTAACGGTTCAGAACACAACTGTTTCCGTTTCAAAATTTATTCTATTTCCTTGTAAGTAAGTTAAAAAAATAAATAAAAAAAAATATTGTTATTCACTAAATCTAATATCAATTAGAATTATGTCTCTTGAATAAATTGTCGTTCTTGAAACATTCATGCCTTTACTGTATCTATATTACAGTAACCAGATATGTGCATGCCAGGCACAACTGACAAGCACACAGCGCAGAATGCAGCGAGAAAAGAATTTTGGAGCCTCCTGGCGTTTCACCAGAGACAAAATCGTCGACGATTATTAAGGTAGAGTGCAGAGTGCATTATAGGTGCGCAGTAACCAGTTTCTGGGTTGGTAAGTGGCCACTTCATCTGCCAAAAAAGCATACTACAGAGTACCTAGTAAGCTATTTATGTATATATCATAAAAATCAAAATAATCAATAAGTAAATATTAGTGATTTAGGAATCAAAGTGATATAACAAAAAATTTAATACCAACTTCGTATGTGTTGTTTAGATTGTATTGTTGCAAGTCAAAGGTATAATGAGAGTTATCTAACAAATGTTGGGAAACAAGCGCAGTGGACAATGGGTCTAGTTTGTTTTTGCATCTGGACGAAGTGGATTCAATCTGTACAGTGAAGTTTTGAATAATTCAACCGAAATATTCCGGCAGAACGATCTTATATAAAAATTTCTTGAGCTCTTTATGAAAAAAAAAAACTCAATTTAAAGACATAGCATCTTAAGTTATGAGTTTCGGGTGATGAAAGTACATATTTTCCTTGCACAACGTCATGGCTACAAGTCATTCAAAAAAGCAACTATGTTGTTATCTGCGATACTCAGGTTGGCATTTAAAAATTAGGTATCAATATTAATTTATGCACAGTATGTTACTTCAAAATCAGGTGACAAACCTTGCAGTTCCAGTTATTTACACTTGCGCATATTTATTTTCTAACTCTAGTATACGATTATAACTAGTATTATGCAGTAGTGTTTAGTATAACATGCAGCGTAGATTTTTTAGAAAGAAAAAAATTCACACAGTAAGCATAACTTTGGTATGTCACACAGAAGCACTGAATAACTTTTGGTAAAGTCTGTTCACGATAAAGTCAGCACTTTTGAAATCAACCTTAGCAAAAAATTCACTGCCCTTGCATGCATAAACTTTGTGTTCATTGAGTGACATGCGGCCGGAAAAGTTGGTAACGATGGGTGAAAAGTAGTTCAATAACTTAACGTTTAATAAAAAGTGTTAAATAACCGTTTGAGAATAATTTTAGTTATTTATTTCGCTTTCTACTTCTTTATGCATTGAAGTGTAAAAATTAGCAAATTTGTAAAATATTAACTTTTCTAATAACTCTGCAGTTCTACTTGACTGACGCATTAATAACGTGATGAGGCCCATGGCAATGTTAATTTTATATAAGGCAGAAGAATACCCAACGTGCATATAAGTAGATCTTAAGCAGGGCTTTCAAACGTGCTCATTTTACTGTGAACAGTCTGTAACATTCGCTTCCAGCGGGTGTCACACTACGGAGATCTACCGCGCTTTCATTGCGAACGATATCACTATAGTAAATCGCGGGGAATTTGTATCACAGACGATCGAACGATTGTAGCATCACCAGGACTAAAAATTGAATATTGTAGGCAATATTCCTGGCCGCTTTTCACAATAGCTCGCGGCAATTACCACTGCCTGTCAGCAGGCGGCTTCATGCGGGCAAACCATTAGCGGTGATCAGCTGTGCGAGGGGGTTTGTGGTTGTTTGATGTGTGGTTGGAGGAGGAGGGGAGGTTTAGGGGAGATGCCACAGCATCCCTCCCTCCCAACAGCTGTGACGGTTTGCGGAAGCTTCCCTGGGCGCTATCGTTCTCACGTCTATATCGCCTCGAGGCTGCGGCAGGCCTGCAAGCATGGGACCAATCGACCGACACCCCCCCCCCTCCTCATTTTCCCTTACGACGCTAGCCATCCTACGTGCCGGCGCATGCCCGCCTCTCCTATGCCTCATTTGCATGTGCCGCGGCCGCCGCGTTTCGGTCTCGCTGCTGATTGCCTCGCGCGGTGCGAATTTCAATCATTGGCCCGCGGGGCAATTATCACTACGCGACGCGAAAGGTAACTTTATCGCTGCCGGGTGGAATCGACGTTCTCTGGGAACCGATACGGCCATCGTGGAAAAAAAAAAAATTTAATAGTACGTCGCTTAATGGTTTTGCCTGCCTGGAGCTTGAACTGCGAAATCCTGTTTTTTTTTCTTACAAGCTTTTATTTAACTTCACCTCTTTAAATGTACGGTAACTGTCTGTGAGGTGTCTGTCGGGCACCCGCCGAATCACTAGCAGCCACGATATATTTGGTGGGACAAGTTCATTACTGATGGCGTGTTGAGCTCCAGTGCCGGGGAAGTCCTCATTTACACACGGCTGTGTGGGTGAAAGACCATTAAAATTTTGAAACACCAGAAGGAATTCATTTGATCGCCCGCGTGTGTGTAAGCGAAGTACCATTTGAAGATTCTGATCTGCACGAGCGCTAATTGAAATATCAAATATACCACAATACACACACGTGTAAGACGGATAGTGAATAGTCAGCATGCCGGTTCAACTTCCGGCGAAAATAGTGCACTGAAACTAGCCTGATCGCAAGTAATACCGATGACGGACGAGTCTGTGAATGTATAAATAGTCTACCCTTATAATAAAAAAAAATAGGGAACACCAAAAAGTCAAAAATAAAAATCTGAAAAATAAAAATTTTTAAACGAAACATATATTTATAAATTGACTAAAAATATAAGAATGATTATAAGCGGGGTTACAGAATTTGTATAACTTAAAAGACGTGGTCGAACAGCCGCAATAAAGTTTACTACTAATTAATGTTACTGTTTTAATTTATACTTAGTATATAAAAGTTTGGCATGAATAGTTAAGAGCCTTACGTAAGATATGTGGCTTACTACGGTTACTCAGTTGAGGTATACGTTCTATATTCCGCCAAGCTTTTATATACTTAATATTAAACGATACAAAAATATTAATTTGTAGTAAAGTTTATTACGGCAGCTCGACCACGTCTTACAAGTGCTACAAATTCTGTAACTATTACTATAATTAATTTTATCTTTTTAGTTCATTTAAAAATGAAAGTTGTCTTTTAAAAGGCTTTATAGAGTTAATTTATTTTAACGAGACTATTAAACATACCGCCAGTATTTTCACCTACGAAAAGACATCACACGCCAGACGAAGAAGGAATGGTACAACGCGTGCAGTAAAAATGGGTTTTTAATATATCTTAAAACAGCTTTCTCAGAATGCCGTATCTTAGAACATACCACCCGGAGCCTGTATTGAACTTTGCTACAGACTTTGTATCCATAAAATGATAGAGTAACCGCTGGAAGTCTCACAGATATACGCAAAAAGTACAAGAACAATGCACGCCAGTTCAGAGCCTTGCGCGTAGCGACGAAGACGGCCGTATAGCACGTGACAGTATGACCCTTATAGCTCCCGCACGTCAAAAATGGAGAAAAAACAATGCCGGCAGGCGGACCCCTTAATGTCTCCGCCTGCCTTGCAGAAGTTTTATAGAAAACGTGCTATTTGAAAACGGTTCAATATTTTGTTCTGGTGTCTAAACGTGAAAAAGCATTTTAAAAATGACGTGTCCAAAAACAAGTTTTAAGCCCTCATTTCAACTCGAAGGATAATTTGTGGGCCTGAGCACTGCTGAAACGGGTGTTCTCATAGTCAGTTTTAGTTGCTGTGAGTTTTCTACGCGGAAACTTTATAGAGCTGTCTTTGGACGTGCATCAAACTTTAACATTTATCGCGGTGTCATAATATGAAGGAATAATCGCATGATTTCGCGTTTGCATCGTCACAGCATTTCGACGAGAAGTGGTGCATATTGACGGATCTCGTGCAGCCGAAGGTATTTCCCGTCTGGCTCATCGCTGGCAACGAACCGTGGACAACTTCGCAGACTACTTCGAAGGGGGTGTCAAGCAGCTCGCACGCGTACTATACTTACCCGTTCACGTGAGTGTATAGAGTTAGTACAGGAATATATCAATTAGACGGTGATTTCAAGTAACCATGTTTGCCTTTGTTCCTTGCTGGACATTCCAGCGACCATACCCCATGTAGTGTCACCTTTTAAACGTACTTGTCATACACTTTCAACTGTACATAGTACATTTCCTGTCGTGTTGGGTTATTTTCGGAGATAAACAATAGTTGCCATGACTTCTGAATCAGCCATCGTGTGTGTGTGTGTGTGTGTGTGTGTGTGTGTGTGTATATATATATATATATATATATATATATATATATATATGTGTGTGTGTGTGTGTGTGTAATATATATATATATATATATATATATATATATATATATATATATATATATATATATATATATATATATATACACACACACACACACTGTGTATGTGTTTGCTACAAATTTTTTAGATTTAAGAATAAATCGTGAGGAAGTACAATAAAGAAATTGCTCATACAGAGAAGGATAACGAAACTCATAGCTGTGTTATACAATGTTTGGAGAATGTTAAATGTTAATAACATTACGAAATTAATTTACTTTCCTTTTTACCAATGCCCCTAGCCGTTTGAACTATCACTGTTTTGCTTGACATAAAATGAGTCATTCATAAATAAAAAATCTTTAATATTTTCCTACATTGTTCAAGCAATCAGCTCTACAAGAAGTCTATAATCGAAACCTTTATTGTGGAGTTTTGTGATTGTGTTTCGGAAAACGTTTCTGTGTTACGACTCCGAAGATGCTATATAATTTATGTTGTTTTACGTCCTGTATAGTTTTTTTTTTCGACTTTGCTACTTTCAGTTAACATTCAGTAAATAAACACTAGACATCCAGGAGCCACGGTGGCTGAGTGGTTAGCCTGCTCGCCTACCACAAAGGCGAACCGGTTTCAATCCCTGGTTGCGTCACCGGATTTCCCCCAAGAGGGAATCGTATTGGACGATGCCGTTGGTCAATGGGTTTTCTCGGAAATTTCCCGTTTCTCCCGCCCTTTCATTCCGGCGCCGCTCCATACTCACCTCAATCACCCCCATCGGCTCTCAAGACCTCGCTGTTAAGGGCCGCTCAAATCTCTTCATGCACTCACGCACTTGACATCCAGGTGCCGATAAAATATTCTGTAAGTTGAACAATTATTTCACTCTGTCTAACCTACCAGGCAACAAGAACATTATTACAGCCTGTTCACGTTTAAATGGGCACTTTTGAAATCAATCTGTGAACAATGTCACTGCACATATCTGAATGTGATTGATCTGCGGATTGATTTTCATGCGCCCAGTAAAGTTGGTAACGTCTGAAAGAAAAAGTAGTTCTATTTCTTAACGTCGAATTAAAAGTGTTCGACTAACATTTGTGAATACTGAAAATATTTCTTCGGATTTCTGATTTATAATGCGTGTAATTGTAATAATTAACGAACTCGTAAAATATTTTCTGTTTTAATAATTCTACAGTTTCACTTTATCGGCGCATGAATAAAATGATCCAGGCACATGGCAATGATGATTTTACACGTGACGGAAGAGTACACAATGTAATGTGCATACAAGAAGATCTTAAGGCGTCCGTCTAACTGGTGCTTAAACAGCGTTGCAAAGTGTTTGAAATGCACGTTTTTCCACAATACTACTAAACGTACGTCCAATCAGCTGATCTGAGAAAGGAACACCACACTTCAGACGACAGCTGTTGAGTACTTTCAAAATATCACGCACGTTAGTAACGCCATTTTAAGTACTCCAAAATGGCTAAAAATGCCTTTTTCAAAGCTCACTATCTAAAAGTACACGCTTCAGATCCATACAAAACTACGCAAGGGCCCCGCATTTAACTTTTCCACAGACTTTTCGCCCGTAAAATAATAGGGTCACCGCTGAAAGTCCCATAGTTACACGCAGTGCGGCTGGCACCAGAGCCGTGTGCTTGACGGCGATGGCACCCTAGATGAGTGTGGCAATGACGCCCTTATCGCTCCCTCGCTTCTCGTCCTCGAAGACGGGAAAAATCCCCAGGTAGGCGGGAACCTTAAGCAGAGCTTCCTAAAGTGCTAAGTTTAGCGTAAACGACCTTCACACGGCGTTGTTATTTTGGTTTGACTATGAGGCAGCGTTTATTTTGTCTCCGAACTTTCCTCTGTGTAATATGTAGGGACGTTCTACCACTGTAATCATTTAAACCAATAACCACCCTGTCAGAAATGTTGTTTGGTTTGAAACCACATTTGCTAATTATAAGTAATGGGAATAGTTACTCAAAGTCAATTAAGGTCCATGGCATCCACATTACCTGATGTTCGGTGTAATTGATGAACAGATCAATTATTAAATGAACCAATACACGCCCGCGTAGATGTTTAAGGTTTTAATATGCAAATGATAATTGCTCGCATTGCAAATACAGTGTTGGCGCACGGCAGAATGTATAGAATCATATTTATTGTGCGAGTCAACATTAACTGTAAGCGTAATAGGAAATGTGTCACTTTGAAAAGGGTATCAAATACAACACATGAATAGATGCGGGATGTTTGTGTGGCAATTAATCACAAAGTTAGTATTTACAGTATTCGACTTTGGCCAAATATACTTGAACTAAGTGATAATATATTGTTTATTAAATGAGTTTCATAAACACTGCATATCCTCAAACATTATATCTTACAATTGGTTGTAAATAATAAGGAAACACAATTTTACACATACAGTTCACGGTAAATAAAACAATCAAATTTAAACCTCCCATATGAAAAGACAGAACTTATAAAACAAATTTGTTTTATCTTACAACTTGTAAAACATTTATATATGTAAATAGTATCAAAGAGTAACAAAAAATTCAATTACTACGAAACAGAACAGTTACACGTTATAAATTTTTTTATTTAATGTCGAGAAATTTCGGCCAAACATTGAAAGAAATCTTTCAGACCCACATATATTAATGTTAATGAATCATCTGCTAGGGTTAGGATCTCATTCCTCTGTGTCCCATATTTTATGGTGCAATTTCCTTTAGACTTTTGAATATATTTAAGTCGTAATTTATCCGCAAGGCACGTGTTGGCAGTGTAATAGCGTCTCCCCGGAAATGAATGACTCTGAAACGGGGTGCAAATTATTGGAAAGTCAAAAAACTCTTTGGGTGAAAAACTTTCCTGAGTTTTGTGGAAGTATTTGCAGAATGATAAAACGTAAAACATTTGTAACGACTGTGTAATAGCGCATTGGAATTTTCAAATGAATTCAAAGTGGCCTGGCAAAATAAATGTGAAATCTAATCTATATTAATAAATAAAATTGGTGTGTATGTCTGTTATTTCAAAATTGATATCACTATCTAAGCGTAATATCCTATTTAAACGATGTTGAAGCATAAATAATTGTTTTTAAAATGTTTGTCTGTCTATATCTGTCGGGATGTTTGTCCAGAATAGGCTCCGAAATGGTTGAATCGATTTTGATAAAAACTTTCAGAGACCATAGAGCTTATTTCTATCTAAAATCTGGTCTTTATTTCATCTCAAATGGTTATGAAGTAAATTATTTTGTTTCATATGATTTTCTTCATTTTTCATGTTATTTTTTTGCAAAATGATTATTGTCAAAAAGCATTGTTCAACCTATAATATTTTCTCAAATAATCATTTGTATACTACACATCAGAAAATGATACATTAGTTTTTAGAAAACATAGTAAAATAACAAATTATCAAACAATCAACACTAACGCGAAGATAAAATTATTTCCTGTAATAAAGTAACAATCTTTCAAACCAATTATATATGTATGTACTTCAATAACTCCATAAAACCTGGACAAAGCGACGGCGAGCTGTATTTTAATAACTCCATAAACACTGAACGAATGTATAATTCTATTTTGAACATACAACCTGAGCGAAGTGATGGTGGGCTGTATTGTAATAACTCCATAAAACCAAAGCGAGGAGAAATTTCTATTTTAAACATATGTAAATAAAAATGCTACAGTCCACGTGAACGAAGTTGCAGGCACTGCATTGATATCCATTTAAACATGAAAAGACATTTTTAAATTCTATGTGATAAATATTATTATTTTATTAATTTTTATGTTATGATGATATAAGTTATTATATAAAAATTTTGATTGACACTATTCACGCCTTATTTCAATGTTCTGTTTCTATTTTTTAAATATGTAAACAACTCGTAAATTCCACGCAAACGAAGTCGCTGTAACAGCTAGTCGATATTATATTTTGAAAATAAGAACATTGTACTGAAAGGCTGTATGTTTCCTACACAGTTCTTAACACAGTCTTCCTTTAATTAATCGCTGTTTAGTAATAACCGAAAAGTATGTACTTGAATAATTAATGGTTATCACACACCTTCGTTTTAATTTTATCTATCTAATGCATATATTATATATCTATGTTTTAATATTTAATTTTGTAAACCAAAAATATGTATACCATTTTTAAAATGAAAACGGGAAAATTATTGACACCCCAGGCCCTATTTCCGATTTCAATCACTTCGCAGCATTACTTTGAACCTACAAATCCCTTCTTCAAGAGTATGATACATTAACAAACTCTCTCCGAGGAAGGAAAAACAAAGATATCTGTTGTGTATAGTTATGCGTAACAATAACAAACTAGGTACTTCGATAGAAATAAATAATTCATTTTAAAACAAACCTTGCAAAGTACATGAACTTTTATTCATTCTCACTTTCCAGAAGGTGATGATATTTTACACAGAGGAAGTCAATAGAATTATAATAATTTTGGTCAATGAATTTTAGATTTATTTATTTATGTTATGTTGGATAGTCAGTATTCGAAAAAATATGCGGAAAATGCTAGCGTTTATAACTACAATGTAGTTGAAATATAATAAGCAATAAAAATTTCTGATTTTGGTTGAATAAAATTATTTACAAATTTAAATAAATAACTGTAACATCTCAATTTTCCTAATATCATGGTAATGACATGAATGTCCGTAATTTTATTTATAATTCGTAAGTGTTAAAAAACGTTCGAGTTGTTTTACATAGATTTAGTATGTACGATGTTTTATTTTGACCTTTATACTGCTTAATAGCGAGACAGTGTTAGTTTTAATGTAAACTTTGTCTATGCATTTGAAAGTGTTTTGTCAACCATATAGTTTATTATAATGTTTTCTGTTAATCGCGATACGCCAGCCAGAAAGCAACAACCTTTTGTTTCTTTTAGGGATATTGCAGTAAAAAAAAAAAACATTCCTAAATCATTCTAAATGTAGCTACCTTGATGGAAGGAAGAAAGGAAAGAAGGGCTCCAAAACTAATTTAATATTCTATTTGCTAATTCATAGTGTTTTAATAAGTAAATACAGTCAAATACTAGAAGAATACATGAATAATAAAATGTAATTAATGAAAGCTAAGAAGACATAATATTTTCAAGTTAAGTAACTAGTCCGAAGAGGATGATACCGTCTACAAAGTCCACTTAAGGTTGACGACAGGATAAACGGGAGAGAATCTGCAGATTCCAGAGACGGCACATCTAAGCACCAGAGGACGTTTCCAGCCAAAATGGAGGAAGTCTTACGCTGTTCCTGAGTTTGGAGGATCGACTGCCTGCGTCAGAGACGTCTGGAGGACCAGCCCGGAGTTCGACGCCATGGGTCCAGCTGAGCAGAACGACATCGGGATGCCTGCAGCATGCTGAGTTGGATTCGACGCCGAGGTTCCTGGTTTCGCAGAGAGTTATAAGGACATCGATCGCCCGCAGGACCAGATGCTGAGGAAAGGTGGTGGTGCTGCACTATTGTTTTCAACGAGAGCAAAGTTTTCGCCCACACAATCAACTACCAAGTGCTTATCGCTACAAGAAAAACACTTATCATAATGGTAGTTCGGCAGATGTATAGCGGTAGTTCTCTGGCTGTTGTATCGTTGCTTTGATTTGGCTTGAATTTAAATAATTAATGATAGTATAATTTTGAGGTTCCAGTGTTATTATGATTATTTTTTCCCCTTGTGGTAGGTCAGTTGGTAATTTATTTCTCAACTTTGGCTGGTATGTTATATAACTATCCGAGATCTCGTTAGTACATTTCCTAAAACTGAAATTAATCTTGGTACTATTTTTATTTGTCTTAATTTAACCTGTCATAAGTGATTTTTAAGGTGTTTCTCTAAATTGATTTTTTAAAGGAATTAATTCTCTTCTACAAATTTTCAATATAAATTCTTTTTTCCCCATAGCCGAGGCGTAAGGCACGCTTTCATCTATTATACACATATTTGGATATCTTTGCATACTCCAACTCTTAAAAAGTAGTGTGGCAGTATTGTGTGATGTTGCGTGTTATTTCTGGCAAAAACGCATAGGCCAGTAAAACTTAAGTGTCACATTACATATTGCCTTGCACCCATACGTGTGGCAATATTAGGTAATACTAGCCGTCCCCACGCTGTGCCGCTTCATATGCATATGTAACATTGTAGAGGTGTTACATAACATAAACGTTTGTAACTTTAATTTCATATTCAAGTATTATAAGGAAGTATATCAACAGTAATGTTGTGGATGTAAGTATATCGACTCTGTATGCTCATTAACTACCAGACAACCCTTAAAAAGTAAGAAGTAGAATCGTTCGTACACATAATACGTTTATCAAAAAGTTATCAATGATAAACTGGAATGTACAGTAGTTACAGCCGTCAGCTTTAATGTAAGATACAATATCAGTATGTTGGAAATGATATAGTTATTGATACTAAAATGTGTCATTTTTCCACCCGTAAAATTGCAGGGAATTTACAGCCATCCCGCGTATCCGTATGCGGTAATGTGTAAAAATTCAAACAATAATGTTCTGTTCTTTACAAATGGGGGCCGAAAACTTACAAATGACATCGCGAAGTTCTTTAAGTAATCGTACTATCAACCAGGAGGTAGTTTTGCTTGGATTCCACTGGTAAACTGCAGCCTATAAACTAAATACCATTAAACGTTTCGTAACCTAGTATAAACAATGTTATTGTTGGTTTCTTTGAACAAGGTAAGCGTAGCCCGTAGAGTCATGAGTCATTGCATATGATGTGTTGTAACAATTTTGTGATGAGTGGCCGGATAGTGTTACTTACATGGATTTATTGCCTATTCTGTGAAGTGCAAATGAAGTGGGATCATGATAGAGACCTGTTTTTCATTGTGTAGTCTTGATTCTTTAGTGCCTGGGTTAATGACTGTCTATGATTATGAGGCAATTTTGAACAATTCACCGCTACCCTCATGGCAGTAAAGAATTTGGAATTGGCCCATTTCATGTTTTAGGCTACATCAAATGTAGCCATCCATAATTATAATTATAATTGAATGTTTTGAGGAAATGGGAATGGTTGAACTCGATTTCTAGGTTGACATTTCTGACCTCAAACCCACAGAACACTGTTGGTTTGAGTAAGAATACGGCCTCAAATCCAGACCAAACCACCCACATAACGACACAGCAGAACTAATTATATTATTGAAAGGAAATTTAACCAGATTCCTGCGGAAACATACCGCCAATCGGCGAGAAGTGTCGCTAAGATATTGGATGTTATGATTGCTGTGATAGGGGGATTTACATCACATTTGCATTGCACCAAGTTCCTGTTAGTACTTCAATAGTGATGCCTGATATTAAATGGCCATATAAAGCATTTTCCGCGACGAAACCGAAAAACTTCTCCAGCGTGCTATAGAGTTCATTAGAAATAAAACAATAATATGTTCATGTAGGCTCTGAAGCTCTGTTCCAAAGTTACAGAGACGGAAATGCAATAAATACACAACACGTAGAAGTATGTTCTGTATTGACATTAACTGTTGGTCTTCTCACACAAGCTGTTGACAATGTGCCCTATCGGACCGTAAGCAAGATGAGATAATTTGCACCACGTTGTGCCGCCGTGGCATGGAAATGTGTGTCGTATTACGTTTGAGTGGTGGCATCGTACACATGGTATGCATTCGACACCTCCTTTATTGAGCATCGTTATGTGGCTGGCGCGGTCAAGAGTTAGTGTGACCCAGTCCCATGGCCAGCGCGGTCTCCTGGCCTCTTGTCATTGGACGGTTTTTTTTCCTACGGCTGCCTGAAGAGCAGGATGTACACCGGATGGAAACCATACACATGGAACCGGTTTAAATGGGCGATTACTGATACCTGCGCTCAACTCCGAAATGAAACTTGCGGACATGAAGTAGCAGAACGCCTTGGTGCAATGTTTCGCAACCTGCTTACGGGCAGGTGGGGCCCATTTTGAGCAGTTTGTATGACACCTTCGACTAGTAGTCAATGTCAATGAGGATATTCAGTAATCCCTCAAGGTGTGTTTATTGCATTTTAGTCATTGTAACTCCGAAACGAGGCTTAATGGCCTACATGTGTACATGGCCTTATTTGTTGGTAATTACTTCTAGAACACGCTTTCGAAGTTAGTCAGTTTCTTCATGGAACATTCTGTGGAGTACCTATCGCCATCTCCTGCATATCTGACAAGCCTCCAATTAGCCTACTTTAGGTTAGCTATTTACCATTAGTGATGGAAAGGGTGAACAATGCAATAAGAAATTCTCATGATGAGCTGCTACGATATTTTTTTGCCAAAGCTCTTAATATGCGATGAGTCACACAAACCATTTTGTCTTGAATACAAATAGTATAATTTTTGCCCAAGTAATTGATATTAAATGGAAGGAGTGACTAGTAATTTGTCTTGCAGCACTTGCATGTGAATGTGTTGTATTAGCAAATGAACTGCCGGTGTTATGCAACGCAGTAATTGCGCATATTTGACCTTAATGTAAATGATACGATATTTAGTAAATAAATACTTCGAAAATCAGAATTTATTTTCTTTTATTTGAAATAAATAGCAACCATGTTCTAAAAAAATTTCAGGCCTAAAAGCATTAGGATTTTGTGTCACAACGTAGCTAATATTTTATTAAGTACTATATTAAATCTACAAGTTCACCTTGATATTTAGCAAAACATATTTTGAAAAACATATTTTCATGTAGTTGCATGAACTGCTTGTGGTAGAGGTGAAAATTTTAACCCACTGGTGCAAATAATCCTCCAAACATATGGCAGAAAGTCGCAGGGTCTGATAATAAATTATCTAACACTAAGCAAAACTTGTTAGATATAGCTATGTTTGAAATCATTGTGAATTCATTCATTTTGTTATTTTTATATACGGAGATATATTATTGATTCGATTCTAATAGAGGAAGAATATATTCTATTCACGATAAAGTGAGCACTTTTTATGGCCCTGCCAAGTTCTTCCTTTCAATTAATTTCTATCTCTCCGTCACTTTTAAATGTAAATATCGCAATATGACTAATAAACACAGTATATACATTTCATCACTCTCGATTGTTAACGTCTCAGATTACAGTAAAATATATTTATTAGGGGTTAATGGCTTTTGGGACGGTCTTATAAAGTGCTCATTTTACAGTGAACAACCTATACATCGAGATAATTGTGCTGAATTTTAGCCATTGTCTGCGAGTAAAAGCAATAGCTCAGGTTTTCAATCAGATCAAGTCACACCAGGCATTAAATATCCGAAGACTGTGTGAACAAACCTAGTGCAGAAGTTTAGAGAGTCAAGAAGAGTCAAGATAAATTCTGAAGGGATCACCCAAGGAGTGTCACTGATGAAGAAACCAACATTGCAGTTTTAGCAACGTTCCTAGAGAGCCCAAGGAGTTTGACCTTCCCATCACAAATACTGTTTTCGGCCGGAGCCACGTTTATGTGCCAAAAAAATTATGTGCATAGCTCCCAGTACTGGTCTCTCTAAATTCCACGTGGATTTGAGCCTTGTGGAGTCATGGCTGGTTGATGGCCTCGTGCGTAAAAGGAAGGGCAGGAATTTCAAGCAATTCTTCTTCGGCGGAGACTTCATCACAATTTACAGTTACATAAAATGTTGGATTCTGAAACACTGCCCATGCCTGTTAAACCAGATGTGGAGTATCCAAAATGACTTCAACAGGGAGGCTCGCGGCATCGTTTAATTCCCTTTTCGCACAAATACTCTGCTAATTAGTTTCCAGGGCATGGGAAGTATGCTGCGGAAGTTTCGAGAGGCCCACACATTGCCTGATTATATTACTAGTCAAGTTTCCTCTTCGAAGGGCTAAAAACCGCTGTTTATGCAGAAGAATTCATAATCTGCAATACCTAGCAAAAGGATTCAGGCGAGATTGTAAGCAGTTTGGCACTGTCATTATCGAACTTTGTTAGTAAAATAACAGCAATCTGTGCGCTACGGGTAACAAGGAACATTTCAACAATTTCCTATAGAACAACATATAATTCTTAATTTTGAGACATTATTTATACAAATTAATATTTTCCGTAACCATATAAGGCCATTATATTGTAATTTGTATATTAATCATGTGAAAATTTAATCACATAAATTCTAATAAAAAATTAACATTGTTTATGTGTTTAACTGTTGAAAGTTGGCAGATGGTGATATTTGGATTAATTAATTTAACATTTCTATTCGGATTAGTCATTTTGGGGCAGTACATAAAGTCGAGTATATGATATTTATGATTGTCAAGACCCGACCGTGCTCAACAAGTTTTGTGACAGAAGAGATACTATGTTTATTTTGCGTAAAGCGGACAAAATCGGTAGAGTCGCATAACAATCGTGCATTATGGTTAAGTGCAGAGGTAGTCTATATCTTCAAGACTGAACCAAAATCTCTTTTGACCTCTATAGTACTTGTTTCACGGAATTTCAGTAACACCACTCATGTGGATTCCCGGTCGCCTATCAAATACGATAGAACGTAATGCCAAAATATACAAATTACTTAATATCCAGTGTGATACCCGCAATCACATTAGTTTTACAATATATGGCTCAGGATGAATTAAAATTTGACACTTCTGTTCTCGCCTGCAGACAGGGTGGTTAAAAACACGGATGAGAGTTGGCGAGTGCAAATGGAGACAGCTTCCCTGCTTTAAAGACACGTCTGTGGTTCCCGTAGGCCCGAAGAACGCACAAGATGTTATTAAAGTAGGGAGAAAACGAAAGTTCCTGGAGAAAACTTACACACGCCATGGGGCGGGAACCCCTTTCGAAAAATTCTCGCGCACAGTGGCCTGCAGTCTAAATGCAGACTTCAGTTGGGAGGGAGAGGCTAGTGACCAACTAATGAATGAAGTATGGGTCTCGAACGACTCGGAATGATGTACCGAAGTTCACAAAGGCAAATGTTAATCTTAGGGCGAAAGTCACCAGGTGATCAACATCTTGAGATTAAGTATATACGCCGCGCTACGTTGACGATAAATATCTGCAACAGCACAGATGGTAAGGAGTTAAGTATTGAATAACAGGGATCCATTCTAGGGTCAATTTTTTCCAGCAGCATTTCAGAATTTTTAAGCACTTAGATATTTACAGGCAATATAACTATAAACCGAGTCAGCCTCCACAATGCACCAGCTGATTCACGTGGCTCATATGATGCCTTTTGATTTTTGTCTACAGTTGGCCACGTCTGGGCCACTCTTCAGACAACTCCCATGGAGCAGAACACAATCTGTCCATAGGCGGTCCGATTCTGCTTAACTAACTGCACCCCAAGCATGCCAGCAGCATCATCAGTGGGTCATGAGTGGCAGAAGTGGCCCACTGGATTACTGCTTCTGACTTGCTAGAAGTTAACCAACTGTCATCAGCCAACTGTTGTTAAGCCACTTGCGGGCCAGTTACTGACCACTTGTGGCCCACTTAAAAAGAGCTTGCGATGCATTTTGAAAACAACAAAATAATTATGTTGCTTTGAGATAATAATTATTTATTTAGTATTTTAACATATGTTATCTTTAGTATTATTTCGCAATTGTAAAAGTTTTGAAAGAACATGGATTCAATCTCACAACTCTTGTGTTCATATTTTGCATTGCTACTAACTACTCTGCCATGTATTCAAGTAGAATTTTTAAAGTAAATCCGAATACTTTACACACATAAAAGTTGCCTTATTATCTTTGCTACAGATTCAATAAATGATAGTATTACAAATTTATACTGGGATTTATGTCTCTTGTTTCAAAGACTAGTTTCAGGTGGTATTTAAAATGCACACTAAAGAATTTGTTTACATCCTATGCTTTGGAGGTTTCCAGTAAATAAATTTTCTTTTCATATTACTAGTAACGTCACGCGATAATTTTATATTACATATCCATAATATTATAATAATAAAGTTAATTCGGGTATGCAATTTTCTATTACACAACAACATATATGTAGTTGGCATACCATAAATGGCCCATGAACTTGTCGCTAATATGTCCCCAGCAGTACAAGTTGGCATGCGATAAATGGTCCATAAGCTTGCTGATAATGTTTCTTCAATAGTATGCAGCACTTGGATTGCCACAAGTGGCCCATTATCACGCTACTAACACGTCAGCAGCAGTAAGTAACATTTGGCATGCCGTTAATGGCTCAGAAACTTGCTGCTAATAAGTCCCCAGTGGTAAGTAATAGCTGACATGCCATGAATGGATAATTTGCTTGTTGCTAATATTTTCCTAGAATATTGTACCAATTTGCGTGCCATAAATGGCCAATGAACTTGCTGCTAATATTTTCCCAACAATGAGTAAGCGTTAGCATTTTGTCCGTCGTCAGCTTGTGGGGCTTCTGTTAATTCTAACAATCAGTGTGAGAGCATTAGCCCACATTAATTATTTAAACAATAGGTAATATCATATATATAAAACGCTGACAGTCATAAATGCAAACATTTGCCACTACTGCCAAAAGTTGGCCAGCTGTTAACTGCTCGTTGTTTATTTCTTGGGAAGATGCTGTGTGAAGAAAGATTCAAATATAGCGTGCATGTTGACGGATTCATGAAGTGGTTTCTATTATGTCCTCTTGTGTAGGGAATGTGAAAAACTAGGTGTCACAATAGATTATTTATTTCCTAAATTACTCAGATATAGCGAATAGTGTACAACGTTCAAAGCTCAGCATGCTATATACACCCAGTATAGTTAGATACCATAAGTAAGGAGTCAATAAGTTATAGTTGCATTCAGAAAGAAGGGGTGTAATGTCAACTACACCAGTGATTGGAGGACATATTTAGTGTGTTGGTTTCAACTACAAAAGCGCACCTGGCCGAGTTAATTGGAGCAAAGTATAAGTTAAATATCGACGTGTTAAGATTTCGGAGACTTGGTGACAGATGGCCTGAGTTTCGCACTTATGAGCATGATTTTACTTTGCGGGAACAATTGAATTAATCATTTCAAGTACTTAGATATCTAGAGACTATCTAGTCATTGGTTCAGCTAACATGAAAATCAAGCTAAATTCTCTGGTTCGAGTCCTGAATGATAGCGGAATGTTCACGTTTATATAGTTTTCTTCCTTGATTTTGCGCTTAGTTGTCCTTCACGAAAATACATTACAAATATTACCGAAGAATTATTTTACCAACAAAAGTCTTTTGCGTGTGAAATTGTCTTTTGGTATGGATAAAAGTTATCATTAAATATCAAAATTGATTCACTTGGGTCAGTTGAATGTATTCATGGTTACATGCCAAAAATTAGGCAAATACTTAACTGTACAGCCAGAACACATAAGTATCGGTAATAAATACAAATAAATGAGAACACCTTATAACGATCTAAATGAATTCGTACCCAAATTTATACCATGTTGTAAACGAAAACATTATAATCAGTTTTCTTTTATTAAAGCAAAGAAAAGAATAAGGCACCCCCATATGAGCAAGGCTTCACTTGATAAGTATATTTTGAAAGGCCGGTTACTACGAACGAACAAATGCACCACATTATGAGGCATGTGACAAAGCATAGCCAACAGTGATGAAGAACCTCGCATGATAATTGAAAGGAATTGTATTACCTTCTGCTGGAGGAAAGATTTTAACGGGGAAACACAGATAGAGGAGACTTATCCCTATATTATCCTACGGGAAATCAGAGGCAAGAAAGCGTACACGTTCGCTTCTCTGAAAGACTGTGGTGAACTGAATGTGGACTGGATGAGGCGAAACTTTGCACAACAATGGGACCGGATGAAAGCCTTTACAAACAAAACAAAGAGGGATAAAGTGGCTTGGGTGCTGCAAAGAACCACTATAAATATTCACGTCAAAGACAAACCATGCTGCTGAGAATCACAGAAAAATAAAAAATAATATATATATATATAGCTTGCTTTGAACGAACGAATAGGGTAAGAGAGAATCTGAGAGTGAAAATTGGGACCACAAAATCAATGGAAATGGTAGGCAAAAGAGCCAAAAAAAAAAAACGACGAGGGTGGCGAAATTAAACAGCCTGTTGTTTACAGCAGTCAATTAAAGTTTGGCCTCGGTACGTTGGCTGCAGATAACGAATGGAAAACATTATGACAGTGAGGAACGGTAGAAAAAGGTTAAACAGTTCCGCCAAATACTTGCATAAACGACCAGTCGTTCCCTTGTGTATAGACGCACTAGGTACACTGTAAAATTTATTTGTAATTTTTACCGAGAAAGTGCTTGTAATTTTACAAATTCTTGTAACAGTATAAATATCTCGCTTTTAAAACAACTCGTTTGTAAAACTAGAAGGGTTGTATTTGTAATAGGCCTTAAAAAATGTGTGTACTATATTGACCCCTATCCAAGACCTTCAACAAAAAGCGGACACTCAACAACGTGAAACACGTATACAGCTGTTTGTGCAAAATATATGGATAATGTAAAGTGTAGTTGCGTGCGAAAATAAGCGGATTGCAAGTTTAAATAACGTAAAACACTTCAAACAACTTTAACTATCATTATAAAACGACAGTTTGAATAAAACGTAACCGTATTGTTAATTTTTTTACATATACTCAGAGCTCTTAAAATGAAATAAATGTTTTCTTCTTAATCAAATAACTTCTTTAATATTTTGTAGGTACTTGCAGCTATATTTGCTATAAAAATAAGCACTCAGCTCGTAAGTGAGGTTGATCTTGTGGTTGAGGTTGAGGGCTAATAATACAAAGAATGTAGGTTCTAATATTTATGCTAAGTGTGACGTTTTTTTCGTAAGTTATATTTTTAATTCTTTTTCAATTATTCGCGGTTATTAATTCATCATATTTGCTTTCTATAAGAAGAAAATATAATTTTATTTACGCTTCTCAATTATGTAAGGCGTAAGACAAGGCGATAACTTGTAATATGTTATAAATATATGCTTAGCAAACTTTACAAGAAAACTGTTTGTAGTTTTACAAAGGATTCTCTAGGCAACTGGGTTTCCAAGGGTTTTTCTTGTTAAAGTACAAATAAAATTTTTTCGTTGTAAGGTTTTAGATCCCAGATAAGAAGTTGTGGATTAGATTATCGCCATCAGTATCGCAGAGTAGGCGAACTCACAACGGGCGAGTGATGTGATCCCAATGAAAGTACACAGTGAAGCGAAATAGGAACAAGAGGTTATCACCGAACGGCTAATTTAGCTATTTTATGCCTTTAGTATAATGATGGTGCTTTCTCAGACAATGCAATTCAAGTGACGAGTTATTATCAGCAGCCATTTGTTGTTGTAATTTAAATTGTTTGTTTTTACATATAGCATTTGGAACAAAATCTACAATACGTTTAAATGTCCTGTCATCGACCGTAATCTTCAGCTCTTAAGCGACGCTTCCAGAATGTAAAAATTTAATTAAAGTTAAGTTGCGAGATTTGGGCGTCTTTTAACGAGGTCTTCAGAGCTGATGAGGGTGAAGAGAGGTGAGAATGTAGCAGAGCCGGAATGCAAGGGTGGGGGAAACGGGATATCTCCAAGAAAACCCAATGACCAATACCGGCACGATTCCCAATTGTAAAAATCAAGGAGTGACCCTGCCAGGGATTTAACCCGGTTCGCCTTGGTAGTAAGTGAGCACTCTAACCGCTAAGCCACAATGGGCCCAAATAGTATTAAATAAAAATTTGAGCTAAACATTTTTTATCATTATATTTTAAAAATAAAAAGTAAACGTATGTCCGAAGTGTTTAAATATCGCAAATTATTTTTAATTTATTAATATAACAGTTTCGTATATTCAACGTGGAATTATTTATAGGTGTGAAATTACCCACAACAGAGCCAGAAGCAGAACAACTTTATTTGCCATGATTAGTATGAATACAGTTCTACGCCCAGATTCATTGAAAACAACCAACAGACCACAGCTGACCCTTCTCGAACACAGGGTCACGGATGCCAAGGGACACCTGAGTGAAGATATTTGGGCGGCTCTTCAAATCGAGGTCTTCAGAGCCGACGGGGGCGAAGCAAGGTGAGTATGGAACACTGCCGGAATGCAAGGGCGGGAGAAAAGGGGAGATCCCCGAGAAAACCCGATAACCAGCGACATCGTCGGGCACTATTCCCACGTGCAAAAATCCGAGGGGCGACCCCGCTGGGATACCAAAACGGTTCGCCTATGTTTGGGAGGCGTGTAGTCTACCCACTAAACCACCGCGGCCCCTCGAGGGATACCTGTATCGGGGACATAACCATGTGTTTTACACGCATACGTATGTGTCAGTGTCTATTATCTTCTTTCAGATATGGGGAATAATTGGAAATAACGAACTGCATACTTAGAGATTTCGTTCGGCACAAAAAACAGCGCGCCAGCACATTGGAGTCGCGATATATGATGCCACAGAATTGTTCACACCGCGCCCGAAATATTGCCGCAAGTAGCCGCGGGCCCTCATCCGTGCCCCTCGCATGCACGTGTGCCAGCTCAAGATCGCGCTCGTTTCGTAATCATAGACCCGATCGAACGATATCACGTATATTTCAATCGTGTTATTAGTCACGAAGTTATTCTAGCGGAATTGATCAATACGGCCTTGTGAAGTATCAAGAACATTGTAAATTTTTTAGTTATAGGCTGTTCACGATAAAATGAGCACTTTTCAAAGCCTTGCTTAGTATCTACTTGCATGCACGTTGTGTGTTCTTCCGCCTTGTTTAAAGGTAACATTGCCATGGGCCTCATCACTTTATTTATGCGTCGGTCAAGTGAAAATGTGAAATAATCAAGAAAGAAAATATCTTACAAATCTGCTCATTTTTTAATTTCGGTCCATAAAAAGAACAGAAAGTGAAAGAAATAATTTATGTTATCACAAGTGGTTACCTCTCACTTTTTATTTGAATTTGAGACATGAAACTACTTCCCCTTCATCGTTATCACCTTTACTGGGAGCATGTCCCTCAGTACGCCGAAGAGTCCACTGCAAAAATGATGGATGCCACTGTTTCGCCTAAAATGAGTTAAATGTAGCAATGCAAAGCACCGAGCGTGTAGAATCTACCGCCAGAATTGCACAGCAAAAACACTAATAGTCAACGCGTAACAGCGATTTACAATATATCGGTGCACGAAATTAACTCTAGATGTCAGTGCCTTATAGGCGAAATCTCTGGTTGTCAATCTTACAGGAGAAAAATGCTGGTTGTAAATGCCAAGGTTTACTTTGCCGGTTTTCATAATATCTATGGCGATTTCTGGTGTCTTTGTTCATGATGTTTCACTGCCAAATGTTAACTAACCTGTTTTCATATCTATGGCCATTTCTGAGATCTTTATTTGTGTTTCATCGTTGCCAAGTGCTACTTCACCTGTTTTCATATCTATGGCCGTTTATGTTATGTTTGTTTATGTTTAGTTTTCAAATGTTACCTAACCTGTTTTCATATATGTGGTCACTTCTGGTGTGTTTTTTAATGTTGTTACTACAGTCTACATATCAGTTGTTAGTCAAAGTGTGTAAAGAAAGTGTTGATGTAACTTGATGAGAAAAGTGTTATCATGGAAGGTGAATGAAGTGAAACAGAAGATGTTCCAAACGTTGTGCTCACAGGTAATTCTTTAAAAGGTAAAAATATGGTCGCATGACTGATGTCATGAAGAAAATACGTCTATCACCTCATGAGACTGACCCGGGCTGCAAATGTAAGAGGTTAAAGTGCTTTGATGTTTCTCCCGAACAGAGACTGCTAAAAATCAAAGAGTTTAATGAAATGAAGACATATGATGAACAGAATTTGTACTTATTTAGACTGATGTCTATCGATGAGGTAAAACAACGTAGACCTGGACAAGATGTGAATCATGCAAAATTCGATGACAATGCTTGTACCTACAAAGTGCGTGTCTCAGATGGTCAAAAGGTAATAGAGGTACCTTATTGTGCTAAAGTGTTTGTTTCCATTCATGATATCACAACACGAAGAGTACAAACCTTACAGAAGTCAGGAAAGGCTTTGGGTGCGGCACCAAAAGATAAGCATGGGAAGTACAACCATGTGCACAGTATAAAACCTCCACATATAGAAAAAGCTGTGAAAGACCGCATAGCTTCTTTCAAAGATAACCCAAGCCATTACAGTAGAGGAGCAATTAAGAAACTGTACTTGCCACCTGAGCTTAATGTTAGCAAAATGCATCAAATATATATAAAGATAAAGGTATCCCTGTTGTGTCCTATGAATATTACAGAAAGATATTCAGCATACATTTCAATATCAAATTTGTGCATCCAAGATCTGATACATGCAGCACTTGTAACAAATTTCAAGCAGAAATGCGTGTTTTGGAAAAGAGAATTAAAAGTGCTTCAAATGCAGAAGAGAAGAATATTATCTTAAAAGAAGAGAGAAAACGGAGAATAGAAAATTAAGTTCACAAGGCTAAAGGAGAAACATTCTACACCAGAAAAAGAACTGCAAAAACCAGGAGTAGAACACAAACACCTTACGAAGGTATAGTTTAAGGATTTCCAAAAAGATCTCAGTACGCTCAACATTTCCGCAAAGTATGTATATACGACTGCTCTCTCTGTTCACGTTCGACATTCATATATTGTCTAACATCGACTCCTTTTACTGCTATGATGAGACTATTGGAGGGAAAGGAGCAGATGAAGTAGTATTTATGCTGCACCACTTCATCTTTACACAGCTGAAACAAGAGGTCAAACATCTTGAAATCTTCTGCGACAATTGTGGTGGGCTGAATAAGAACTACACTGTTGTCAGATACTTACGCTATGATGTTCACAGAGCAAGAAGACTGGACTCAATTAAAGTAACTTTCCCAATTAGAGGGCACTCGTACCTTGAGTGTGATCGCAATGTGGCCCTGATTCAACTCAAGACTCCTGCTGAACTTCTTGAACATTGGTGGAACCATTTTTCTGTAGCAAGTGTGAAACTTTCAGCAAGCACTCGTCATTGAAGTGGACCAGGTGCTTCTCAGGGCATGGACAAACTTTTTATCGGCGGAATACAAAAATAAATGTCCTTTTGCCGTTAGACCAGTGAAGGAGGTGTTCTTTCAACATGCGTCGGGACCCCCTTGTTCACCACAGAAGTACCTACAGTGGTGCATGGGAGAGTCCATCACTAAAGGAGCCTCTTCGTCGTTCTCATCCACAGGACAGCAAGGATGCAGCTGCACAAGATGGGGAATTTCGTCTTCCAGATTCTTTGTATGATGATATACTGGCAGTTTTCTTTACTGTATAATGCTAACTTTTACTCTTTACTTATTACAGAAATTAATAGGGTTTTCTTTTCATTATACTGATTATCAGCTAATACTATTACGTTGGTTCCCTCATATTGTCTTTGTTTGAAATACCACCAACCTCCTCTAACCTCTGTTGCTGGTATGATCCCACTCTCTTACGAAAAATTCAAGGATTTACAGCACCTTTTGCAATTCTGAGGTCCACAAGCTAGAGAATTCTACGCTAAACTGCCATACTGCTAGGCAAAGAAGCAAGCAGCATCTGCCAGACGAAAAACGTGTCCTAACCTTGAATAACCACAATTATGTACTCCGACATCCAGCATTCTTTTCAATGTAACCTTGCACCTTAAAATGTTGAAAAAATAGTGTTATTAATAATTATCTTCAAATTTATGACTAAGGACTCTTGAAGAATACATTAACTCTGGCTATAGCGCACATATATATATATATTCATTACGATAACAAGCTTCTCAGTAAAAGGGTTTCTAAAATTTAAATCGCTCTCCTGCAAAATTCGTTCCTAGAGGCATCCATCATTTTAGCAGTCGACTCTTCATATGCATGCAGGGCCAATTAATTTTTTCTAAGGTTGAATTAAATAGTGCTCACTTTATTGTGAACAGCCTTTAAATAATGATTATATGAAGGACATGGAGATTATAATATTTTTGCTGGATACAGTTTTAAAATGTTTAAGATAAACGTTCGACATTTCACGCAGGTCGAGGTAACACGGCCAGTGGTGAAAATGTTTTTTAGACTGTGAAAGGGTGTGCCTTCATTGCAGGACAAAGTGCCCGGTGCTCTGACGATCAATGGTTTGCTGGCACTTTGATAGAAAGCTTTCGTAGTCACACGTGCTGGGTCGAGCAGCCTTGCCCGCCGGCAATAAAGCTATAATTGTGCCCCAGTGCTACCTATCCCTCTCCCTTATAGATAATAATGAGGGAAATAAGATCTCGCAGGATTTAATAGCAAGGATATGAACAAAACTAGAAATAAATAGCAAATATTCGCGGGTTCACTGAGCCGAAGGCTGTTCACGATAAAGTGGGCACTTTTGAAATCAACTTCAGAAAAAAAGTCACTGCCCCCGCCCGCGTATATTTTAATGGGCTCAGTGAGTGACATGCGCCCAATAAAGTTGGTAACGATGAACGGAAAGTAGTTCCATATCTTAACGTCGAATAAAAAGTGTTAGGTAACCATTTGTGATAGCTGGAATTATTTTTTTTCGCTTTCTGTTTTTATTAATGCATAAACGTGTAAAAATTACCCAGATTTGTAAATTATTTATTTTCTAATATTATCACAGTTTCACTTGACCGATGCATGAATAAAGTGATGCGGGTCATGGCAATGCTAATTTTACATAAGGAGGAAGAATACACAACAGCCTGTACACAATATACTTCACGACAGGTCTTGTAGTCAAGAAGTACAGTACATTTACGGTTACTCCCAACTTTTCTGATGCCGTGCTAAAGCTCTACTTTCAGGAGATTCTAGAAAATTAGACAAGAAGAGCCAACGCACCGCATTCGTACGCACTAAGTTTAATTATATTTTGATTAAAACTATTCCTTGCTAGGTATTACCAACATAACTATTTTCTCACTGTTTTAAATCATATTTATTATAAATGAAGTATTGTAATTTATAGATAAAATTAGAATAAAATTTCGATTTAACCAAAAATAAGGTAGTTTTGATTTTACACTAATATAATACGTGTGTGATAGGTGACATACTTAACAATCGAAAACGTCATACATGGGATGATTTTTCTAAGTGATCTTTGAATGTATAGTGTAATGTGGGTGAATGACTGGATGGAGGATCTTGGACATTCGCCATTGCGTAATTAGTTGCTGTTCTGTTTTTTGACTGTATGCCCTCTTGGAATTTTCCAGTGTTGTATAAATATATTTATTTTCTTGTCCATGTGTTACTTGTCTTATTTGAGTAGTTTTTTCGTGCCAGACAGACATCTGCATAGCAATGGCGAAAGTCCAAAAATCTCGATCCAGATTTTTCAAAGGTTTGATTGAAAAGTTGTGAAGAAACCGAGAATGGACGATAGTCAAAGTCCAGACGTCCCAATACTGCCACAATGTGGTTGGTATTGCGATCGGGCCTTCATTTTGTTGATTGTTTACGATGTCTCAGTTAAGTCATGGGCCAACCACAGAGGTAACAAAACTTAGGATCGTTTTAAATAATAGTTTGACCCCGAACGAAGCTGCGAATTTTCGTGGTGTCTAAAATGGGGAGAAGGGCCAATGTCACTACCACATTCGAGATGTCTTATTCCACCGAGATAGGGAAGTATGCTCATTTCATATTTTCAAGCCAGTTTTGGCATGTAAGTTGCGTACCTCGTTGGTTGTGTCTATAATTTAAATTTTCCAAGACGTTCTCGTTCATCCCGTGACGTGACTTCCACTTTGTTGGTACTGAAGTATTGTACTGTCGCGAGCGCATATACGCGCAGGCGAATGGCTTGTCTGGTAAGCATTACGATAAAGTAAAAGTGTCTGGCCCTGTTTTACATCGCCGACGTGGTGCGTGATGTAAAAATTAATATTGTTTTTATTTTCCTGCCGGCCAAGAGTAACGGATTTCCGCGACCCAAGCATAAATTTCAAAAGTAATTTTAAATAAAATTTTTGCTGGAGATAAGGATTTGAGTTAACTTCGAAATTTTGTTCTGTTATTTCAGTGTATTATGTTCTTAGTAGCCTACTTGGAAGTTTTGAGTTTACGATCCCATGACTCTCAGAATGTGTTTCAATTTACCATATATTGATTATATTAGAATTTTAGTATTGCGATTTGGTAACTTAGTATGTTGTGTTACACCTTAAAAACTAAATACTGAAATTCCAAAGACGTTATCATTTTAGTCGACGAACTCGGGTGACGTAACATTTCAGTAAATTAAAGGTTCAAATTCGAACACGGCTTCAGTTGTTCAATTATCAAAATTGATTAATAAGATAGGGTCCTGGAAGAACAGCAACGGCAAAAGTTGTGCAAATGTTCTTCGCTAAAAATTTTGTCAATTTTTCGATGTAATTTTGTTTATTATTTTAATCAAACAGTACAATAAATTTTCTCACATTTCCCTTCACAAATGGCCTCACTATAGTTACACGTTACGTAACAGTTAATGTACATAAATAATAATACATTAGGAATGCATTGAATATGTTGGAGTATTTCGTTGCCATTTACAACACACGAGAATACGTAATCGTGGCCAGTTTACAATGTGAATTTCATGTCATCTGAATAATAAATGTCACGCAGTGTGTAAAAATGCTTTAAATTCCTTAGAACTATGTGATAATTATTATCTTACTCAATGTATGAGAAAATGTGCAAAATGCTTTGAGGTGGACATTTCCTTTTTACGGCGAGGCGTATTGAATTCGCCAATTCCAAAACAAATTTATCAACTATGTATTGTTTGAGGGATGCGAGGACAAATCCATACTCTAATGTTGTGAACGCTCAGGTGCGAAATGTGTGTACCCGAAAAACTTTAACGCAGTAGTTTTACTAACTTAAACTATATTATTGGGTTATTCAAAACGCTACAAGAAATTTGGGAAAAACGTATACCATGTACCTTGTTATATTATTGAAATATTTTGGGTGTAGGATTGAGCAAAGTGTGCAAGGTTTAATCAAAAATATGAAGTATAGTTCAAGAGAATGATATATGAGCCCTGTCTAGGACACGCTATAAGAATCGAACAGAAATAACTATTTTCTCTCAAAATATCTTGATGACTAACTTTTCTGGTAAAATATTTCGTAAATGATTTTTTTTTCAGCTTATATCAGCATTGTATATAATAGCTCCAATAAAGAGCGGTTTATAAACGTTAGCAGTATTTCAGATTTCTACAGCAGAGACTGCCATAGAGAGGTTTGGGAAAATCACATGGAAAACCAAAATCAAAACGGTCAGACCGTAAATGTAACTCGAGTGGAGAGATTTTGGCGGCTCTTAGCGTCGACGTGTTAAGAGACGATGAGAGTGAAGTAAAGTTGGTATGGAGCAACGTCGGAATGCAAGGGCAAGGGAAAAGGTATATCCCCGAGAAAACCCGCCGACCAGCGGCATCGTCCGGCATGATTCCCACGTGTAAAAATCCTGGGCAACTCCGCCAGTAGTCCGCGGGAAGCAAGTAGTCTGACTACTACATCACCGCGGGCTCTACTTAACTCGAGTGATCCTAATACGAGTCTAGCTTGTTACCATTAGCTACTCATTGAATAACATTTTATGCTACAAGAATTTATTAAACGCTATTTTGAATTATAGATACAAGTAAAAAATCGGATAGAGACGTAAAAAAATTATGTTACTTTTTTTGGTTACATTTTTAACTAATTTTGTGTTACGCGGGCAAAGATTTGAATTTTCTTTTTACTGGACAACATCTAAGTTACTACGGTAATATTTATTAGATTCCTTTTATCAACAACTTTGCAACTCTGACAGACAATATTAACGAAATATATATATATATATATATATTCAATATCATATTCTGGAATTTTATATTTTATAAGTTTAATTTCTGAAAACTCCGTGATGAAATTTCAACATTTAAACTTCCCGCTATTTACACCATCTTCTTTATATACCTATAAAATCTATTGTGCGTGACTAAACCACATCATCGCTGACAAACCACTGGAACAATTGAGACCATATTCACACCATATGTCACTGAGGTGGCGAGTTAGGTTTCTAGTTATGTTTCATTTCGATAGGTGGCGCTGGAGTTTAACTTCTATATTTATTGGCCGATTTTGCTCATACTTGAAGGAAATGTTTGTCGATCTAAAAGAGAAAAATGCCAGCGATACCACGGTCAAACATCGGTCGACGTGCCAGACGTAATAGAGAGGAAGCACTAAGAAGGCAAAATAGAACGTGAACACGCGCTGCACGTACTGAAGAGGCACGGACACAAGATCGAGAAGCAAACAGCACAATCATAAGAGAAGTACGTGCACGCCAAACAGATTCTAATAGACATTTGTGCGCAGAAACAACACAGTTCAAACCATACAAGACACACATCGATCATACGACGCTTTATAATATCCACTTATATTCTGGGAAGGAGAGGATGGATATCATTTCAAGAGACGGAACAACGTTCGCCTGGATCAGCTGTAATACGAATCATAGAAGAATGTACATTAGTTTTTGGGAGAACATAGTAAAATAATATATTATCAAACAAACAACACTAACGCGACGATAAAACTATTTCCGATAATACAGTAACAATTTTTCAAACCAATTATATAGGTATGTATTTCTATAACTCCATAAAACCTGGGCGAAGCGATAAACAAATCCTAAAGTACACGCGAATGAAGTCACGGGAACAGCCAGTAGAAGATAAAAAATAAAACATTTAGACATTCAAGAATGGTATGCAGCGTGATTAAAATTTTGTCTTGACACCATCTACACCTTTCAATATATTCCGTTTTTTTATGCTTATGGTGTAAAAAATTAATGTAAACTCATAATAGAAATACATAATAACAAGTTATCCCATTTCTAAAAGTCTCAATATCAGAAAATGAAGCCTAAAATAATTTTGTTCTCCAGAAAAATTATACATTTAATATCATTTCATTAATTTTAAAACAGATAAACTTACAAAACATACATAAGTCTACCAGTGTCATAACTATTAAAAATTACTGCATAAACTAGTATGGCTCCTGTAATAGCAAGACACTTCCTGCTTCCGTTGTTCAAATTTTACTCCGTAATTCAGAACTGGATTTAATTTAAATGCATAAAAGGGACGACTTTTTTTAATAAAATTAAATATTACTCATGCTTTAGGAACTAGTGAGAAACCAAAATGAACGCATAATCCGCTTTCAAACAGCAGCTCACCAGGCATTATAGACTATTTTCTTTCTACTTACCTCCAAAAAGTTGTATACGAGTGACCATGAAGCTGAAATTTGGTCATTATTCTGTTCAGACATTGTAACGTTAACTCAGGAGAGCTTAGCCACACAAAATTATTATACCTGAGTTCTAACATAATACTTTCCATGATAGCGAAAAGAGATAGAAGTTAATATGAAAAATACTATAAAGGCAACTAAAACAACAGAGCCTAAACAGAGTGTATAGAATATTTTTACTAGAAATAAGTGTCAAAATATTATTATTTCAGATTACTAAATTCATCGTTAGCGTAAAATATTTGCACTGGTTCAGAAACCTCCAAGCTAAAATTATATAACCTTGCGTAATTACAGTTTTCAGAATTTCTAATGTGCTGTTATAAAATATTATATACTGTTCAAAATGTATAGAGTTATATATGTAATATTTGTTTATACGAAAGGAAAACCAACCATAGTTTCAAATACCGATAGAGTCTTAAGGTAGGTGGCGCGGTGGTTACTCACTGGACTCGCATTCGGGAGGACCCGGGTTCGATTCCCGGTCCGGCCATCCTGATTTCGGTTTCCCGTGGTTTCCCGAAATCACTCCAGGCGAATTCTGGGATGGGTCCCAAAACAAAGGTCATGGCCGCTTCCTTCCCCAATCCCTCTTCCGTGTGCAACCTGCACCGTCCCCAATGACCTCGCTATCGACGAGACGTTAAACCCCACATTCGTTCTGTATCTTCCTTCCCCCCCCCCCCGCCTGTTCCCTTCATAATAATTTTAATTCAAGAAAGAAAATGCGGTAAACTTTGCTGGAGTGTCCTTCGGGACGACCAGAGTTCGCAGAAAGGGTGGTTCAATAAACCAAGACGAGAAGAGCAAACCGGGATGAACAAACAGCCGTGTTGAATACTAAACAAATGTAATCCCCGCGAACTTGGTCAAAATACTTCTAAGGGAAACGTGTAAAGTGTGGCTAATGCTGATATTAAGATTCTTCTCCGGTTTAAGTTTTGGCTGTAGTTTTCGGAGGCGAGTGTTCAAGTTAATATATGTCACATATTTTAGTTGTGGCGCTACTGAATGTTTTATGGATGGTAGAGTTTGCACTCTGGTAGAACCATCGTCATAAATTACGCATATTTAAACTTGTAGAAACAATAGCCCTAACAAAGAGAACTCGAATTTCTTACGTGAGGAAATTTTCTTACTACTTTCGGCATGATTTATTGAAGAAATGTAACCTTAATTTACTGAGCTAACCGGTGTCTTTGAACAAATTCATTCTTAACACTTAAACAATATTTATTAAAAAGTACCCGGAAAAATATGAACGTGTATGTGATAGTGTCAAGAATTTGGATGCCTTAATCAAACGAAGAATGTTTATTAATTGATGATCTGTACTAAAACAACAAAATCAGGATTTATGAAGATCTTGATCTATATGTCAACTGTGAATAAGAACGTTCAGGACTTTACTTTAACAACGTTAGCAGCATGCAGTTGTAGATTATAAACGAATAAATTAAGTCAAAACGTGCAGATTTATGACATAAAAATTATTATTACGGTGGTATACACAGGTTTAAATTTGAAGATAACACACGATATCTGGATAATTTTCAAAGGAACAAATGTCCACAGCAACTGGGAAATCTCTCATTATTACATAATTATTTCATGTTTATAAATTGAGTGGTATATTTGATTATGCATTGAATTTTGTGGCATGTAGGCATAAATGCATATTTTCAGGTGGGTTATTTTACACGACACGAAAATCAATCTATATTGTGACATAGTGTCACTACCCTTAATTCAAATGTACGATATTGCTATACCTCTAACGTGGGCAACACCTAGAAAACTCAATATGCGTAAAATATGGATGCAGTCGCGAAGAGATTCCGCGAGATAAAGTGTATGAATAAGGGAAATAATGAACTCAAGAAATGCAGGCAACGGGCTTCAGTTTAATTCTCTCTGGCAAACACACGTTTGAACACTGTATAGTCTGTTCATGGTCTTCACACTTTTTCAATCAAACCTTTGAAAAATCACCCCATGTATTTGACGTGTTGGATTGTTTCCTAAATATGTAGTGAATCACAAGCTTGTTATAACTTGTGTTAACAAAATGAGCCTAATTTTTTATTAAATTCAACTTTCACTTTTACCTTATCCGTAAAGTGTAATGTAAAGCCCGGTTTTTCTTCCAAATTTGATTAATGATGTTAGCGTAATTTGAATATCACAAGTGGTACATATATGTAAAGTTTTATCTAATCCAAAAGGAAAGAATAGTTGCATAAATGTTAAACAGATCCCTTAGTTGTAAATTTATGATATTTAACCCTGTATTAATCTATCATAATGTTTTGTTTTGCAAACTGTTTTATGTAATGTTAGGAACATTTTAAAGTTGTCCTTAAAAGTATTGTTTTATGGAATTAAAATAAGTAAGAGATTCCTATTTAATGAGTATTTACTGAAGTAAATTTAATATTGGTGTTTAATTTCAAGAAGTGTTCTTTTTATGATTAAATGTTGTCAAGTTTAAGAAACAGAAGTATGCAAAAGAATAAAGTACCTGCATAATACTGAGTCGTCAGCAACAGAGGAGTCGACGACGAACTTTCAAAGGGATTGAAAACTTGGAGTAACTTCTGGTCAGGCATTACCATCCATTTTCTGAAGGAGGTAGGTCACGAGGAATAGCTCCACCTTAGGGAACACGGTCACCGCTTCAGTGGTTGAGTCGGAGGTCGACTCCAAGACTGTGAATGAAGGAAGGATGTAGGAGCACCTCTCCCATCATGGGATCGCAGTCGACAGGGAGCTGTGAGGTACCAGATTCGAACCCAGGAGGAGAACCGCAGATCTAGCTGTGGACTAATTTTTTTTTCTCATCGACAGATAAATCCAGCATACACCATAGTGCGTTTTCGAAGGGTATTTCTGAAAATAAATTGTAGTTCTTTTCTTATCTATGAATGCTTACGTAGTAGAATAATTTTCTTGTAGTATCCGTTCATATATTTGTATAATATGCAGATTTTAATTTTTATTTCATAATTTCACGTAATATTGACTTTTGTACTTTATATGGAAGAATCTCATAGCCGTCGCAAGTGAATAATGAATAGTAATAATTATATATATATATAATTTGTACATTCCGTCATATTATTCTATTATGCTAGAAAGTTTTATGTTGTGCACATCTGACTTGTCGGAGATTGTGCCATATTTATAGTAACAGTTCGGGGTAGTAGAACTCTGATTGTTACAGTAACATACCTATATCGTTTTTAGTTAATATGAATAAATATAGAGAGAAAATAACTAATTTGGTAATGCCAAGTAATAAATAGTTCTTATACAAAATACAATTGCACTGAGCGCGCACGAATGCGACGCGTTGTCCATTTGATATATTTTCCTTGACTTAGTTAAGTTTTGTTTGCATGAGGCGGAGGAATCGCCTGAAAGTATAAACTTAGCAGGGCTTCATAAACGTGTCAAATAGCCATAAATGTACTAAAGGCGAAGAACGGAGCGCTTTGTGCGCAGTGTGCGATATCACCAAACACTTTCTGCGAAAATCGCTACATCACATAACAGGTAAACGCACGTATAATTCCTTCACGGTCGCTCCAAACTTTTCTGACGCCCTGCTGAAGTTCTACATCCAGGATATCCCTCCGCCTCGTGCAAACTAAGCTGAACTATTTCTTGAAAACTACACCAAAGTACAACGCGCCGAATCCGTGCGCACTCAATTGTAATAACATTTTGTATGAAAACAATTTCATTCTAGGAGCTACCAACACACATGTTTACTCGCTGTTTTTATTCACACTTATTATAAAAGAATTATTATAATTTATAAGTCAAATAGAGTTGGAACTTTAATTTAACGAAAAATAAGTTACTTTATTGTTAACAGAGGAATAAAACGGTTGAGACATATAGCGTATTTAAAAAATAAATAAACCCGTTATTTATGAAGCGGTTTTTCGAAGGTTTGATTCGAAAAGTGTGAATAAACCGTGAATGGACTATAAGTGAACTGATGTGACAGTTCCTTTGATGTGGCCGTGCCCATTCGCTGACTGGCTGCACGAGACTCGTGCGGTCCTTGTATCTGATTGGCTACTGTGAAAGTTTACCTGTTAGCTGGGCTGCCGGGTGGAAAGGAAGCCACCAGGCACTGATTGGCTAACGGCGTTCCCGACATATCGCCGGCCAGTGGCAGCGTGTGCTGTAGAGTTCGCGGCACAAGCATCTTGTTTCGCCTCTGTATCCGGAGGTATTCTCTGGCCACGCGGTAGGTCGTTTCTCGATTGTCTGCTGGGACTAAAATCGCGTCGTAACTTGGTAGAAAGAAACACAAGGTTCCACTGATCTTGCCATTCTGGAATGTCGTCACGTAACAGAAAATAGAAATCGAAATTTACGCAGAGAAAGGAAGCGACACTCATTCTAAAGGCTGTTCATGATAAAGTTCGCACTTTTGAAATCGACCATAGAAAAATATCACGGCCTCTACCTGCATATGTTTCAACGGGCGCTGGGAAGTAGTTCCGTATCTTAACGTCAAATAAAAAGTCTTAGGGAACCATTTCTGATATTTTAAAATATTTCTTTCGCTGCCTGTTTTTAATCCATCGGAGTGAAAAAAAAAAAGAATCGTATTTGTAAAGTATTTACTTTTCTAATCATTTCACAGTTTCACTTGACCGACGCATGAATAAAGTGATGAGTCCCATGACAATGCTAGTCTTGCATGAGGCGGAAGAATACACAACGTACATACAAGTAGATCTTAAGTAGGGCTTGAAAAGTGCTCATTTTACCGTGAATAGCCTACATCAAGACGTTTCTCGTACGGGTAGCATATCACCAGGCGTACAAAACAGCACGCCAGCGAACCAATAACCATCGCAGGACATGCCAGTGAATGGCACAAGTTCCTATCTGCGTAGCCAATAAAGAGAGTGCTCGATCGTCGTTGGCTGTGACAGGATAAGGAGTTTCATCCTCATAAACCCTTTTTTGCCTTCCATCGTCTTTATTTTCCAATGTTCTCGATCCTGCGACCTATAATTCAAATAGGGATAACGAATCCATGCAAAAAGAAATCCGTAATCGAGCTTCTACAATCTTACAACTTGAACATTTATAAAGAAACTTATCACAAATTGAAACAAGACTATCACTACATGCAAGACGCGATAGTAAACGTTAAACACTCATGCAGTTTCTTTCCTTAGATACTACTGATAAAGGGTGGTGGGGGGGTTGTAGCAGTCTCCTCCTTTCCTACGTAGCGTTCACGTCAGTTAGTTCTGGCCACGTGTTTTCCACGAATATTCGGCGGGAATTGTTTACATAGCACTTTCCTGCCTTCATGCTTTCGAATTAGCTTCCCTCGAATTATTTGCGGTATGGAACAACTGCGATACGACATCGGCCAGGAAAAGTAGGCTACTACTAAAATAACATAGGCATATAATAAGTTTGGCGACGTCATCAGCATTTCCTGCCAACATAGCAAAAAATAATAATTAGTAGTCTACTGTGTATTATAATGTTGGCAGTAACGTAGGACATGTGTATACAGACAAATGAGTAGGATATGTTTCTCTCGCCATACTATTGGTTTCAGCACTTACACGTTGTTTGTTCGCCATCAGTCTGCAGTTGTATCTCAGACTGCGTGATTTTTTTGGAGACTGGAGCAGAATAATCTTACCGAAATGTCGCAAATTACTACATCGCAAAAATTTTGATGTGTTCTTTGGTGCTGTTTCAATTCCTCCCAGTAATTTTTTGCATATTTACCGCACATGTGAGAAAACATAATTGGTAAATTATTTTCCTACACACCGATGGTAGCGTTTCTATATTTGCTCTTAACGAGTTTTTAAGAGCCGATGAGGGTGAAGCGAGGTGGAGATGGAGCAGCGTCGGAATCCAAGGGAGGGGGGAAACAGGATATCCCCGAGAAAATCTGCTTACTAGAGGCATCGTCCGTCGCGATTCCCACGTGCGAAAATTCGGGTGCGATCCCTTTGGTAATCGAACGCGGTTTGCCTAGGTGGGAAACAAGCGCTCTAGCCGCTGGACCACCGCGGCTACCAAATGCGATAGGGTAGTTACGAACTTTGTATACTATCGATGCCCGAAGTTCTTGCGTTTGCACCCTTATATTTGGTATTAATTTTATACAGTCTATAGGTTAACAACACTCACTGCAGTTCAGGAAGGTTAGCACACATTGTTTGTGTTGTTTGTGTGTAGACAACACGTCACTGTGATCGTTTGTATTGTGTTTGTAGAGGTGTTGCCGAGATACGCAGGGATATCCTGAACGTTAGGTGCGCATGAGATGATTTGTTACGGAAAACGAAGTAGACAACATAACACGATCCTATGACCTAAAATTATTAATGGGGAGAGAGAAACCTGAAAATAGAGAACAAAGATGAATTATTTGTAAAATGGTCAGAAACTACGTGAGATGGAACATATATGTGTGTGTGAGTGTGTGTGTGTGTGTGTGTGTGTGTGTATATATATATATATATATATATATATATATATATAATTTGAAAAAAAAATTTCGTGGGTAATAACATTATAGGCTGTTCACGGTAAAGCGAACACATCAGAAGCCCTAGTTACTTTTTTATTTTAACTATTTTTTATCCTTTAACCACCGTTTTAAATAAATATTTCCATATAAGTAATATACACAGTGTGTAGAGTAGATTCCACCGCAATCGGAAGTTAACGTCTAAGGTTAAATATAATGTATTTACTGACTATTATTCCAACTGAGAGGGCTCTAAAAATTGCTCACTTTACCGTGAATAGCCTATACCCGTCAATGGGTTATATACCTGGCAAGTAACTATGGAACTACTTAAAATGTTACATACTTCTCAAGATTCCTTCACCTGAGAGAGTTTAACCATGGCAACGTTTCGTTTTCCTTCAATGTAGGCCTACATATGAATATTCTTCATCATAACAATCAACAACCACCCATGGGAGACACGCTTTTGTTATTTAATAAAGTGCCACTCTCTATTTTACAAAGGCACACATATTCACAATTTCTCTCTACAGAATCTGAACTCGATCGAAAATATCAGTACTAATAATGTTGAGTTTTCAATAAGTGATCTGGTTGTAGATCACAGGTAAATCATCTTAATGAGCAAGAGAAACCTCTTATGGGAGAAAAAGAAATATTTATACTCTTAAAACAATTTCACCTCAGTGAGTAGTAAATGTGTGCTTCCAGCATCTTCTAATAGCTTTACATTAAGTAAAGCGATGCACAAAATGTCACTGTAGTCGGGCAAAGTCTTGGCTAATGACTCGCTTGTTATTCCAGACAACTTGTTAAATCAAGGTCTAGGAATGTCTTTAAATATGTGTAGTCGAGTAATAATTATAACCAATTACAAGGGTGCGTCTGAAATAACTTTAAGTAATTTGCTTTCCTTGAACCTGTGATGAACGCTGTACACATGGGTGAATCAATGGATCATGTTCTAAAATGAAGTATATCACCAGCACCTTCTATTGTCAATGTCTTTTTCTATACCGTGTAGATTCAAATTCCTATGTTCGTTTTGTATAACGCTCAAATCCATTTAAATAAGTTGTCAGGGATAAAATTTACTTAGAATAATTCTAAGCAGAGGCATGCAGAAAATGTAACGAAGAAAATATCAAAAGCAATCAGTTTGCGACGTCTGACTCGTCCACGTATTTGCATTATCAAATAATGTGGGAAATTTGGCAAGATACCACTGTAAAAATGATTTGGATTGCAAGAGAAGAGCACACGAGTGTCTGTGTGATAATTCGGGTTGTCAATCTAATTGGTGCATCCGTAACACCATACTATGCAGAGGGACGTATCTTGTATATTCGTCCGTTACTCCAAAAAAAATCATGTTGAGAAAGCGAAGGTAGTAAGTTCGCGCGAAATGTTCTACTGCATGTAAAGTGCTTTATTCAGAAATCTAACGGATCCTGGGGGTTGAGGGAACAGAGGAATGTAAAATAAAATGTAAGAAATCAACTCTTAGAGATTGGTAAACTAGCCAACGCCCTCAGCCGAGGTCATTAGCAGTTTATATTAACTCAAGATTTCTCGGCCAAGCACGGCATACCAAAGATAATCAATTCAAAGAACTCTTCCCTACAGCCCATTGTGAGACTATGAAGACTGCGTATATGTCACGCCCAAATTATGTGTTCTTAAATAACAAAACGTCAGTCTGAATTTAAAAAAAAAAATGTCGCCGTCAAATAGAAATAATTCGAAAGACCATATAAGTCATTAGCCATAAAAACTCGGCAGATTATGAGCTTTTTCCTTCGCTACCAAGCATTCAAGAGGCTTTACATCGCTTTAAAAAAAAAATCCCGCGGCTTAAAGCGAGAAGTTGTTTAACACAATCTCGTTATCAGCGGCTTTTATGTTCTGAAGTAAAAAAGATGTCAGGATAATTGATGCGAGGGCACCATTCCGGAACTAACACTGTAAAGAAGGTTATGTTAACCGTAGTCAGCAAATAATACGCTCTAGTGCATGCTTCCTGGACAAATTAGTAAAGCAGTTTGAGGGTGGGTAAGATATTGCGCTAGTGAATAAGGTTATGTTAACCGTAGTAAGCAAATAATACGCTCTAGTGCATGCTTCCTGGACAAATTAGTAAAGCAGTTTGAGGGTGGGTGAGGTGTAAGATATTGCGCTAGTGAATAAGGATGGCTTTATTAAACCTAGCCCATGGCAAAAATTAACTGGTAGATATGTCCACAATTGTTAACTTAACCGATAATATTTTTCCATAATGGATTAATATCCTTTACGTACTGTACGAAGATAACTATGAGTAAATTAAATATATTGCGCTGATAGAAAAACCCTTTATTTTCTGTCTAGTTTCCGAGTAATGATAAGTTTATCAGATCACCTTCCTATCTCCATTTGTGGGTCGTTTTAGACCTAAAAGTTTTTAAAATCAACCACAGATTTTGACTCAATTCTGCACACTTAGCAAACTTAATAATGATACGTGACGTTTGTACTTTTCGATCATGCCTGAAACTTATTTTCTAAATGGCGGCTATTTTCAGTTTTGTACTATGTTATTTCCCAGAGAACATCTTAAACTTGTATAACAAATTCGGTACAATGACAGAATGCAATATAATAATTAAATAGAGAAACTCGCGTGCTCATTAAAATACAATTTTGGAAATTACTAGCATCTCAAAAATGCAGCTCTTGTTTCATATCTCGGGAACCACTGAACCGATACACGCCACTTTGCATTCAAGAACTCGTAAATAAACTAAACTTAAAATATATTATTTTAGTATAACAGACAGCAATTTACAAAACGGTGACCATATAAATATTTTAGTTATAACGTTAAAACTATCGCACAATTTCACGAAATTTAACCATGAATGATGGTCTACTATCATTATCTATGGCGAGAACTAAATACGCTAACTTACAATCTCTTTTTTTCCTGCCATTTTAGAAGATAGCGCCACATGAATAAATTAACTTTTTTGTTCATATCTGAAGAACCTTACAAACGATGCCCACCAAACGTGTCATGCATTCATTGCTGTGACAACCGAACCTAAGTATCCATTGTATTTGTGTATAGGAGATATATTTTCGAAGTGGTGACCATATAAATATTCCGTTGGAATATCATTACTACCAATCCACAGTTTAAATTAAACTGCCACAGCTGCTGTATAGAATAAATACTCCGATTCGCAGCCTATTTCATTTACTAATTTGAAAGATATTTTACGCAAAGGCAAACACAGTTATTCGCTCTAAACATATATAACTCTAGCAAATAAGTAATCTATTTTCTTCTCAGAAAGGCGACCATATATATTTTATCCACGGAAAAATTTGAACAATTTTAACCAAACTTGGTTTACTGGTAGCATGTACTGCACTGCGAATATTTTATACACTAACGCACTATTATAATTTCCGTCATTTTGCAACAAAGTGCCACATAGAATGTAAATATCTTGCATCATATGTTCATAACTCTGCAACTATTTAAACTGTTAATGAGAAATTTGGCAACATCTAATGCTACTACATGCTTCTCTATAATTGTACGATTTAAGTTAACCGAGCTCTATGTTCAGAATGGTAGCAAGGTAAGAAATTTCTACCAAAATATCCTATATTATGAGCAATTAATCTTATTTTAACAAAATATTTTATGCTAGAAGTATGAAAGTTGAGATATAATTAATTAATTCGTCGATTTTCCGCCATTTTGTAAGGTAACGCCAATATAATATTTCAGAAAACTTCCGAAACGAATCGGAACAAATTATAATACAATATTTCCCCTTGAGACATAATTATGATAAATAATTTAAAATAAGTATTTACACTTTCCCTTAGCCACTGCCTCGTTACATTTTATTACATATTGTGATATGAAAGCATTTATTCTCTTGTGCATTAAATACACTAACTGTTATCTTCTTTAGTTATAATGTTGTTATAGGTCACATGAAATTTAAATTAGTCATCGTTGACCTGCCAATTCATTTATCCTCAAGCATTTTACTAGGCTCTAAAATTAAGTGTAAACTAAAGCAGAATATCCTATGCCGTAAGTGGACACAAAACAAAGAAGCTTTTTCTTTAGTATTATTGATTTACCTTCGACGTATTTTACACAATGAGAAATTTTTTTTATTTCAATATAGTCAGTCATTTTATCAGCTAATCATGACAAACATCTAGCTTGCATACTTTTAACCATGCAAGTTTTGGAAACTAGTATGGTTAAAATTATGCAGGTACTATTAATTCAATTGCTTTTATCTTTCTACATATGTGAGGAGCTAAATTAACCGCCATTGTTCATGGATTCAAGTTTATATCGTGACCGTTTTTGTTGTTTGCAGCAAAGATAAACAATTGTTGCGACAGATAAGAAATTTTTTTCATTTTCATTAACATTAATTTTCCACTATAGGCTGTTCGCGGTAAAGTGAGCACTTTTTAAAGCCCTTAAAATGTTTCCTTTCATCCAATTTTCATCTTCCTGCTGCTTTTTAATATAAATATTGCAATGTGAATAATAAACACAGTGTATACATTTCACCACCATAAAAATTTAATCCCTGAGGCTGCAATAAGATATATTTATTAGCGGTTAATGCCTCTTGCGGGAGCCTTAAAAAATGCTCACTTTATCGTGAACAGCCTATAGTTATCACTATGATTAATCAACTACAATCCTTTCCGCTGCTGAGAGATTTAATGCAATCAGCTGTCAAAATGAAATCTGTGTAGTGTTCAAAATAATTAATCTGTTTAAACACCTAGTTTGCATTTTCTAAGTTGGTAAAAGCGAGCTAGTAGATTAGATTGGGAAATATATTATTGTTACAACCTTCCTCGATATTGTTTGAAAAAGAACATGACTAGCTTTACTAAGCGATTTGAATTAATTTTGAATACCTTAAATAATCCCAACGTTCCTTGCGATGCGAACTGCTCAATATAAAATAAAGTCTGTTAACTTTATTTAAGAAATGGAGCTCTAAAGTATATTCTTTGTGCACACTTATTGTTATTTCTTGAATAAAACTTGCACTTAATTTTTAATTTATAACTGCGCGATATAGTGTATTCCCTGTTAAATTAATAAAGCTACATTTCGGTGAAACAAACGTTAAATAGAAATCTGCTGTGAAGACATTTACATGTTCTATTTATTAATTCATATAATTGACTTATATCACTTACAAAAATTTCCCTTGACTAAGAAAATATTAATGAAAATACCAGCCTGTCTCCTCAAAGAATTGGGCCTAGTTCCCTAGAGCAAGGAGCCAGCGATTTGACCAAAAAATACTGCAGCTCTAAATAAGATTTTACAGGAACAGTATATTTCGAAAAGAAATTAAATGAAAGCAGTAAAATATTTACATCTAGTGGTGTACGTCTATGCCTACAGTTCGTTCATATGTTTGTGTATCCATGCATGTTTGTCAAGTCAGTCACAAGCAATCAGACTGCCCACATACGCGATAAACTTTGTAGGAAAAGAGGACCTTAGCATTGAAATCGAACACATATTCTTACCGCGGAGCGTTTCACGACTGCTGGAATGGATGATATGCATCTGACGTATGGGACCGCTAGTGGAGTTGGAAGATCTAGTGCGAGGTTGTATCGACAGCTCTCCCCAACAGCCGCGTGCCAAAGCAATGCGCATTTGTACTTTTGCATCGCACTATTTCCAGGAGATGTAACACTTCTTCTATGCAAAAATTCACCTTCGTCTATGGCATTGTTTGCCGCCGTCGTAGCCTTCATTAGATGATAGTTCTGGTTCACTGCCTCTAAGAGAATGATATATTTTCTCATCATTCACCGATATCTTATTGCGGCGGTTGGTAGATACTCTACAATTTCGTTGGTGAATAAGAGGGCTTAAATGGCCCCGTTACGAATCACCATGACCACTCCTTTGTATCTCCTCTAATTTAACAAATCGCAATAACTCATCCCTGAAATGAGAAAGTGAGGTAAACGTCCTGTCTGCCCAATTCAACTGATATCCCATAGACAGCTGCAACAGTATCGTAATTTGGCACTCCTCGTCTGCCATGGGCGGGTCTAAATGGCGTGCGCGCTCGTAAATTTTTTTCAAATGAGCTTCTAAGGAATTAACCTTACCTGGATAAAATTTACCACTATAAAACTGAACCCTGAGGAGGCCTTGAACATCACTATTCCAAAAACGTATCTCAAAAAATTTGTCTCAACTGTTCGTATGTTTAAATTGTATCCTTTTCAATTTACCAACAATGCTGTGCACTATCCTTAAGTATTAAATCATAATATATTGTAATATTTCACCACTGGTGACCTTCCATATTGTGAAATAACTATGTTGTCTTCGTATGAACGAAGTGGGATTTTCTAATCGTGGCCATAGTATTCAAGTAGCATCTCCATAAGAGTTCGAGGATGACTGGAGTGCGAGCAACATTGCGAGAATGGAAGTGATTGTATTTCAGTTCTATCCTCAGGTAAATCATTACCAACGGTAGGAGGGTCTGAAGACACGGCATTCTTTAATTCATCACATCTTTGGGTTATTGACTGTATTTGTGTGAATGCGTTTCTTTTTATCTCATTAACTTTTAACTTGACATGAGTGAACGTGCTGTTAAGAGCATTAATTCTGAGACTCGCATTCCGACTGCGAGCATCACAGTAATTTGTAGCAGCGAGAAGCCGATATGAAATGTTACTAATCACATGATTAACTTCCCCTTGTACTTTAGACACGACATTTGTTTTAAAAACTGCCATTTGCGACTGCAATTCTGATTTAAGGCCATTGGTCCGCGAAAGCAGTATATTTATATAATTTGTGTTGTAACTCGTTTCACAGCGGATTTTTCAAAAGTTCTGGCATCTCGAGACCTAAATAACAAATTTTTAGCACCTTCTTACGTTGTTAGATATTCACTGCCGTTATTATTCCCAGAGCACTGATTGCAGATAAGATAACCAAAATTCCTTCTTTTCTTCCATTAGTGTTCCTAGAATAATGATGGCAGTGAATATCTAACAACGTAAGAAGGTGATAAAAGTTGTTATTTACATCTTGAGTTGCCAGAAATTTTGAAAAATCTGCAGTGAAACAAGTTAAGACATTAATTATATAAATACACTTCTTTAATGCACCAATGGCCTTAAGATCATTTGTCCAGCCGCCAACCTAGACTGTAGTTCTGCTTGTCCGGTCTCAAACCTGAACTGCAGTGCCGCTTGTCCGGTCTCGAACCTGGATCCCATGCTTTGTAACATGTCCAAAACTGCCTGTATCGAGTTTGCATAGCTGGTGATGTGTGTATCACTAAAGACGGTGGTGGCATATGTCCTTGAACAACATACGTTTCTCTGACCGATTATGCATTCACAACATCGCCCTCTCTTATGGGAAATATTCCCGTCACTACCCAACTTCTACCGTTGATTTCCTGCTCGGGGTCATTAATATTACCGACCAAATCATTTGTATATCCATAATTTAATGATTGCTTTAGTTCCTGGTTGTGAGTCATAATTATAATAATGGTAAGCAAGCAAGCAACATTGGGATTCCTTCATGACTTTTAAATGTTTTACTTCAGTACTTTTTTTTTCACATTATTCCGCCCCGCTTCGGCGCCAGCTGTACGGGAACCAGGATTCATAGTCCCGTCTGAATACTACAAATAAGCAATACTTCATATATTCAAATGACATTGCATTATTTAATATGTATTTCTCAAATGTAATTTAGAATCAGAATATTACAATTTTGTCCAAATCGTATGTATGGTTGCACAGGTAAGTACTTCAATAACTAAAATTCGGCTAGATTAGTTTTAGAGCATTATTCTCACAGTCCTCTGAGGTGAAATTAGACACAAAGTAAGAGAGAATTCCTAGTTTCAAGCAGTATAATAAATCAACTTACCAACCTAGTGGCAGAGATGTTGGTTTAAAATAATATTTATTCACATTAAATGAACATTAAAATAAAAATTAATTTCCGTTTAGTGAAAATATATTGCAGTAATCTAAATCAGCAAACTCCCTGGCAACCTATACACCGAGGTTGGCTCACAGAGTAAACATGGATGAAATATCACAAATAATGTAAATAATCATTGACTGGATAAAGTGGCGCTGCCAATAAAAATATAGGAATTTGCCCTGCCTATATCAGCTTACAAAAAACTACTAATTTAGTTGAAGTATGTTAGAATGAGCACCAGAGGACGCGAGAATGGTGCATCAGATCGCATTCATTATTATTTTATAATAGTTTATGAAGTACTGGAAATATTTTCAGGTGCAAAAATATTGGAAATCACGCCGAGCCATCGAATGTATTTTTTTTTACAGAGTCAAGAGGAAGTTTAGCAAGCGTGCCTGCGTGATTGTAGATTTGTATTTCTAACTGTTATTTTATTTAGTATCAGAGAGTCCGTTAGAAAAATAATGGTATGAAAACGGCAGTTTTAATATTGTTTTAATATTCTCTTACGTAAGAATGTAGATAGGACGGCTAAAATTAATTAAACGTTCTTTTTCATAAAAAAGTAAATGATCTACAGTTTTTGTTATGTCGTGTATTTGCGCGTCTTTATTCTAACACACATTAAATTACAGGATATGTAATGGAAAACATGCTCCATCATACACATTTTATCAAATAATTCGAGTTTGTGTTAAGTATTCTTCTTTGGTTAAGAGAAATTTTAAATTTCAATTACATAAATAAAAACAATTTGTGTTATTGCAACGAACACTTACAACATTTTGCAACGAAAATGATTTTTTTTTTTTTTTTTCAATTTCTGGAGCCACCTGTCACAACTGGTGATACGGTTTTGTGTTAAAAAATAGTACATACTGAATATACATTACGGGAAAATAAAGGAGCTCCTTGAAAACGAATACGTTTACTGAAAAAAAAAAAATTGTTTCCTTTAAGCACGTTGCCAGATCTGTTTCTCGAATATTTTTCATTTCCTATATAAATAATATCTGTCACTCCCATTTGCACTGCCATCGCAGAATAGTTTTTCAAACCATGCATTTTGAAATCTTGTCTCATTAAAAAGAACTTGACGTAAACTGTTCATTGTGGCATATGCGTAAACTACATATAAATTATTCACACATTTGCTAGCGTTAATATTATAATACAGAAGTTTTGCAAAAACCGTATTAATATAATTTGAAGAATTAGACTCTTTAAAACGGTTACGTAATATAATATTTTTTACTCTTGTAATAATTTTTGTATGTACAAACAATTCGTTTCTTAGAAAACTTAGAAATTAGGATATTTTTTTTTGTAATTTCGTAATGCACTTCTTGTAGACACTTAAAAAATAGATTTAATTATTACAATTTATATATTACAATCACAAACACGTATAGGTATGTATATATGCATATATATGTGTATATATATGTATATATATATATCCACACACACACATGCGCCTTTAGCTTTGTGTCATCGATAGCGAGTTTTCAGTAGTAATCCCGTCCGCCCTCACTTCTCGACAAAAAAATCCACGTGCATGCTTATTTTCCAGTTAATTTTTTATATCTGCTGTGGTCCATGTTTTCTGAACCCTAGTAAATATTTTGCACTGTTAAATAAATTGCGGATACAAATAAGTAACGTCGGATTTCGTTTTTTTTTTCAGGCGCAGAAGAAACCTTGTTCGTTTGGAGACGTCAGCGCGATATGCATTATCATCACGCGAGCTTGATTTGCATACGCAAATGTTTCCGCTGGTGTAGTTCATGCCGTTTGTGTGGCGTGGGCATTAGGAATTCTTTGTGTACAGGGCGACCGGGCCATCTCCATTATTCGTCGGGGGTCGCACGCGAGGGAGGGTGAAATTAAAAAATTCCGGTAGGTTCCGAGCTCTTCCCCTCATATGGAGCCCGGTCAGGCGCCGGGGGCTGCAGAGGGGTCCGTTTTCGATCTCTCCCCCAGAGGGCAGGCGTGGATATGCGATCGCATTCCTGGTCTTGCGCCGGGAGCGGCTCAGCGGCATGTGCCGGTGTGTGCCTATATAGTATTCCATTACGCTGGCCTCGCGGTCGGCGGGCCTCCGAGACTAAACTATTCACACCCGTGGTCGGTGCACCTCGAAGGCCGCCTCCGGTGTTAACGACCATCCCCCGTCTCGCACTATCCCACGCAGTTCTCCCCTGCGTCCGTCTCTCTCCCGACCTCACGACGACCCTCCCGTAGCGCACTGCAGTTCATTAGCGTTGCTGTGCTGTCGGACAGAGTTACGCCCCGGCAAACAGCTATAACACCCCCCTTGGCGCCGGGCGGCGGTGGGAGGGGAAAACAAACTCACCGGCCACAGAGACATTTTACAGCGCCGTTAGCGGCTTTACGGGATTAGATTCCGCCTGCGAGGGGCAATGTCATCGCGGGTCACGTGCGATCAAGTGACCCTTTGAGAACGAGGCTTGAAAATTCTCGCTTGGAAACTCCAGATGCTCTCGCTTTATACGTCCGATGTAGGCGGGGGAGGGGGGGGGGGCGGTGGATATGCACATCGTTGACAGCACGAACCTTTACATGGGGGAAAAAAACCCCACCAGTCGTTTGTTCTGACAACGGATTTAATAGCCACGGGAAAAGTCCGCTTTGCAACTCCGCCGAATTTTTTTTAAATTCCTTTGATCGGTCGGATAACGTCCCGAGTAGGAACCTTTTTCCCGCGTAAAACGAAAACTACATGTATTGTTTTTTTTAAATTTGTATAAACGTAATTAGAGCTGACGGGTTAAATAACTATAACATCGGGGCAGGGGCTGCAGTGGCTGAGCGGTTAGCCCGCTCGCCTCCCACCGAGGCGAACCGGGTTCAATCACCGGCCGCGTCACCGAGTCTTCTCATGTGGGAATCGTGTCGTACGATGCGGTTGGTCGGCGGGTCTTCACGTGGATCTCTCAGTTTCCCACGCCCCTTAATTCCGGCGCCGCCCCACACTCACCTCGATCACCCGCGTCAGCTCTCGAGACCTCGCTGATAAAAGTCGCCCAAATCTCTTCACTCACCAGCATCGGGGAACGTCGAACATATTGTAAGTGTACTCGAATGATTTACAATTTGAAATACCGATTAAAATATTCCTAGAGCTGCCAGAAAGGAGTGTGAGAGGGATGTTTTGTAGAGGGAACAATCTCCGAAAACTTACCGCTTTTACAAGTACAACGAAATCAAACAATCTTCAAAATAAATTTTTTACCCAGGAGTGTACCAAGGGCTTCACTGATTTAAATGATAGAACTTTTTTTTTTTTTTTAGCTGTTATTATAAATGCGCCATGCTAGGAGAAATTTTTTTAAATATATTTCCAAAAAGTTTGACCCTAAAGTAAAACAAACAAACATGGAGAAAGTAACAAGTAATGAAATAAAGTTTTGTCGTACTTTAGTCAGCAGAGAAAAAAATCACCTCCATATATTTGTGTTATTTTATATTTGGTAGACTATTTTTTACATGCACTATCAATTTACGAAGGACTTAAATTACTTAACAGGCAGAAAATAGAGCAATCAATAGGAAAGACAAAATAATCAGGACTTAAAAATAAAACCCCATTTGTAACATCCTTACTTTTTTATCCACTGAAAATCTTAATAATATAACTTCAAAATATAACTGAAAATGTAAGTGGACTAACTATATGGGTAAAAATATGTATCTTTAGTGCGATCACAAAGTAATAAGTTGAGAAAATATAACTCATTCTGTCTTCAACAGTGTAGTTTATGTTACGTATACTTCTTCTGAAAGAACGAAACATAAAGAGTTTGTAATATCGATTGTCTCTCAAAGTGAATTTACATGGAAATAACGTTTGCAGGTAAATGAAGAATGATTCGTAGGTGAGTAATTCTTTGTTAGTTAACATTTCAGTGAAATGTGCTATTTCCTACTACCTTACTGATTTCTTGCAGTATAATCCACATCTTATATGCGAGAGAAACCAGTTATTTGGCAAGTAAATAGATGTTTGTGGAAAAAAGAGGAATATCTCTTGGTACACTTTAGTCGCGCAAATAAGAGCACGAGAATATTACTTGACCAAAGCTGTTGTTCATCTAAAATGTTTTATTCCCATCCCATGTAGCAAGCCACAGTCGGCCGACTGTAGTTTTACTGCTGGCACTGAGTACTTATGGGTTTACACGTTAATGGAACGGAGATGGAAATGAAACTGATGGATGAGAATGGATATACTGCTAATGATGCACAAATGGCTTGCCAACTGTATTCCAGCATGGCAGCAGCTTAACTTATCTATTTTTGGGCCATTGATGGCACTTCATTATAGTGTATATACAGAAAACGTATGGGTCTACACAACTGGCCCTGCTATGGTTAACTGCTTGCACCAAGACACTTGGCATACCATTTATGGCCCAGTGATGGAATGTTGATGGAAATTAAACTGATGGTTGAGAGTAGGTGGCCTACTAATGGCCCATAAATTACTTACCAAATGTATTCCAGCAATGTACGCACATTACCTACACTTATTGCTGGTAAATATATGGATAGCCATCTATAGGCCATTTCATGGCCGTGAAGTGGTACATCGATGGACCATTGCTGGTGCAATTTGGCTTATTATGGGAATTTTTATGGCTCCCAATCTTATCAGATAGCTTCTTCAAACTACACACACGTATATATAAATAATATAGTTATCGATTATATAATACAATGAGTAGACTATTTTTTAATATATATTTATGGAAATATCTACGGAAAAAATCTGTAAATACAGTATTAGGCGTGACTTCGTGATTTGTATTGAATAATTTCAAATAGGCCTATGTAAAGGCTGTTCACGATAAAGTGAGCACTTTTGAAATCAACCTTAGAAAAAAGTCACTGCCCAGGCCTGCATATATATTTTAATGGGCTCACTGAGTGACATGCGCCGAGTAAAGTTGGTAATGATGAGATGGAAAGTAGTACCATATCTTAACGTCAAATAAAAAGTGATAAGTAATAATTTGTGCTAACTTAAGTTATTTCTTTCATTTACTGTTTTTTAAATCCATAAATTCTAAAAATTACAGATTGTTAACATATTTACTTCTCTAATAATTCCACGGTTTATCCTGACCGACGGATGTATAAAGTGATGTGGCTCGTGGCAATGTTAATTTTACATAAGATAGAAGAATACAAAACGCGCATACAAGTAGATCTTTAGCAGGGCTTTCAAAAGTGCCCATTTTACCGTGAACGGCCTATAATAATGTTCATGTATGACTGCATATAATTAAAATGAGAAGTTTATATAAATATAGATATATATATATAAAACCACCATTACAAAATTAACATTCAAGGGTTTCTATTCTGTCATATCACTAAAATATTCATTCAAAACAGATGAATAGCATTCAGATGACGTACATTCTGCGAAATATTACATAAAAGGCATGTTTTTGGGTAATTATCGCTATTCATGTAGGAAAATTTCTCTCAACTACAGTATTTTTTTGTATATCTGCATCTTTTTAAAAACTGATTGGTTCACATAGTAAATTTTAAGGCTATGGAATAACTAGTATAATTTATATTATATTAGTGTATGTTAATAATTCAAGTCAGAATATATTGAAAATTAGTTCACCTGAACACAAAAATACGCCGTGGTGTAATGGTTAGCATGCTGGGCTGTCAATTCAAGGGTAGTAGGTTCGCGCCCCCTCTACTAGCATACGGTTTTCATGTCGTATAATGTGTTTACTCGGTAAGTAAATTAAAAACGAAAAAATGTTGGTATTTATGGTAAGACTAATTAATTTTAAGAAATATATAAGCACATTAGCTATGCTTGGGCCATTTGGGCCGTTCATCACACATTACCTGTTATGGGAAATTGGCTAGGAAGTGGCACCACTTCAGGACCAGCAATGGTGCCGGGTGCATGCCAACTGCTTGCCATCCGACTGCAAATCATGAGTGGGCAATAAGTTTGCTACATGGGATCCTCTCATGCAGCGCATTAAGCGATAAAAAATACATATAAGTTCTCTATTTTAATACGGCAATGTTTCGCAATAGTCAATTCAACTTTGGCCCTGCTAAAGTTCTACTTCCAGGATATTCCTCCGCCTACAACCGCTGAACCGAGTCTAGAAAATTACACCAACGGGCCCACGCACTGCATTCGTGCGCACTCAGTGTAATAATGTTTTACATAGGAACAATTTCCTACTAGGTATTACCAACACGCCTATTTGCTCTCTGTTTTATTAAAATTAATCATTAATTAAATATAATTTAGAGACACTATAAAATAAAACTTTAATTTAACCAAGGAAATAAGTAACTTTTGTGTTTACACAAGTAGATATCGCTTGTGAGACATATGGCATATTTATGTTACAACCAAACACTTCATTCATGGGGTGACTTTTCTAAGGTTTGATTCGAAAAGTGTGAAGAAACCACGACAAGACTATAGCCACTTTTTTTCTGTGCGTCTTCATTTTGACACTGGGAATTTTCACTTGTAACATACTGTAGGTCTAAGGTGGTCAACATCCATGGTCACGATACATGGTTGGTTTCCTGGTGTGGGGGGGGGGATGGTTGTACGCCTACCCACAGGTTCACAATTAACTGCAAGCGATTTACAATTACCGACTGCCAGTTCCAGACGTCACACTATACGTACGTTCTAATTGACAAGGCCGGTGCTGAAGAGCGGACGTAGTGGCTGTGCGCAGGCATGTGTCGTCACAGAATAGGTAACCACACTTGTGGCCAGTTGCACGAACGTGGTTCGAAACTCGATCCGAGATCATGTCCGAACTGGATCTAACGTCGACACAGAAAACTGTTGCATCCTTCGAGTTCAGAGCTCAACTAGAGCAGCTCTTAACAGCGAGGTCTTGACAGCCGATGAGGGTAACTGAAGTGAAATGGAGTGGCACTGGAATGAAGGAGCGAGAGAAACGGGCCCCGACTGGAGATCGAGATGGATTTCATTTCGAAATCTCAATCCGAGATCACAGAAGAAAGTCTGTTTAATATAGTTTATGTGAAGTTAAAAGCACTGTTAAATATATTTATTTATTAGAAATAAACTTAGTAATATTTAAATCGTTAAAAAATGGGTTCGATTGTAGTTTACTGTTTTAAAATGTAAATTGAGACCTTTACAAGGCTTATGATCAAATGCATATTTAATTGAATATGTATTAATGTTTAGTAAAGAGAGAGCGGGATACGTGATTATCCCTGTGAGGAAACACAACATAAAACTGGAAAAGCCATCCAGAATATAGGAAACTGTTCTAATTATTCGCACAAGCTAACTATAGAATCGAATTTTTTGATCATGTAAAAACAACAGACGCCGACAAATTTAGTTTGAAAATACACCAACAGATAGATCTAAGAAAATTGTTTTCTTGGGAAATCAAAACAACATTATACCCTACTTAATATTATTCAGTAAAATTTGTACAACAATCATTCATTTAAAACGTATAAAATATATATTCTATGTAGGCTACTTTCTTCAATAACATTGGTATTAAAATAACGAAAAAAGTTTGTGCATAGTTTTTCCCAATCAAACAAAACAACTAAAACGGGAATTTTGCAGTGCATTCAACTAAATTATATAGTAAAATATCTTCTAAGGTCTTCCATTCCTCATCTTTCTGTTTCGATTAAAACTGGACGGTTTTTTTAATATTCAACGACATTCAATTAGTATTCTACCAAGTCAACGATTAGTCATTTCTTCTCTCCAGTAAAAATATTTCGTTTCCAAACCACTTGCAGCTTCATCCATATTTAGTCTCCATAAAATTATCGAATTAGCGATTGCGTAGACATGATCGAAAATATGAGGTAAACACACAGATTACAAAATCAAAACAAGTAATCAGAACTTCTATGGTGAAAACTACGTCTACACTCACGACGTTGTACACTATCTACCAAAAAGTAATTGGGCACCTGTCCACAACGTTTGCTAGGTGGTTGTCACCCCGTCAGAATCTCGTAGGGGCACCTCTTGCGGCTATAACATCAGCCACCCTGTCTGGCATGCTCTCTACGAGTGTTTGCAGGACATCCGCGGGGATTCGTCGCCATCCCTCTTGCAACCATTCCGTGAGTTAAACAATGGATTTTGGCCGCGCCTGACGAGCCCTCGCCCGGCGATCCAATTCGTCCCAATGATGTTCTATAGGGTTGAGGTCTGGGCTCTGGGCGGACCAGTCCAATCGGCGAACATTGTTGTCGGCGTACCACTGCATAGTAGCCCTTGAAACGTGGCACCTTGCATTGTCATCCTGGAAGTACCACGGGTCCATTCCGTAAAAACGTCGCAATGTTGGGAGCATTTCATTATTTACAATGTTTCAATAGGCCTCTGTGATCATGATACCACGGACAAACAAACACCTACGGTCCTACGCCGAAGGCCGTGAGACACAAGTCAACTGACGTACTGAATTAACTATCTGCATGGGTGCCCTATTACTTTTTGGTGGATAGTGTATATTAGGAACCAATGGAAAAATTTGTCTCATACTTAATCTCGAACTCTAACTTCGGAACGAAGGTCGACGAATCGGAGATCCAGAATCGTGCAGTCTCGTTGGTGCAACACTTTTACAATGGAACCACGTACAAACAGAATCGTGGTTCGGGATTAGGATCATTCGATCTCGTAACGAGGAAGATGTTGGTGCAACCGAGCATCAAAGGTTTTTTTTGTATGTGGGTCAACCCATTCTCTGATTGGCTCCGTGTGGCTCTGGGTGAGTGAAAAGATTCGAGTGGCTCTCATCATCAAGGTCTTGAGAGCCGATGCAGGCGAAGCGTGGTAAGCAAGGGGCAACGCCGGAATGCAAGGATGGGGGGAGATCCCCGAGAAAACCCGCCGGGCGAGTGGCATCGTCCCGCACGACTCACAACGTGCGAAGATCCGGGAGAGACCCGGCCGGGAATCGAGCAGGCTTCGCCTTGGTGGGAGGCAAATAGTCTGACGACTAGACCACCGCGGATCCCTTGTTGTTCACTGGGAACGGACGTTCTGACCGATTGGTCGCTATGAGCTGCGTGAGATTCCTTATTGGTTGATCGACGAACGGTGTTCCAACATGTGGCTAGCTAGTGCCGCCATTTTTCTGTCGTGTGTGGCTTGAATTCGCGGAGTAAGTGGTTGTTTCGCCTCTGTAATCTAAACTACTCTGTGATGTAGCAAAGGCCACAGAGACGTGCTATAAACAGTTAATAGACTTACACACAGGCGATTCGGTCGCGCCACTGCGCCACGCCACGCCACGCCGTCGCGTGTACAAGCGATTATAGGCTGTTCACGGTAAAGTGAGCACTTTTTAAGGCCCTTCTAAATTTTTCCTTTCATCCGATTTCCATCTTCCTGCTACTTTTTAATACAAACATTGCAATGTGAGCAATAAACACAGTTTATACATTCACAACACTCAAAATTTAAAGCACGAGACTGCAATAAGATATATTTATTAGTGGTTAATGCCTGTTGGGGGGGGGGGGTGGCTTACAAAATGCTCACTTTACCGTGAACAGCCTATAAGTGGCGCGTGTCTGTGTCACTATGTCGTCGCTCGTGTCGTGTGCGAGATTCACGCGCTAGAAGAGGCGGCGTCATCGCCGTCGTCGTAAACAACAGCGATTGTTGTGGACGCATACATTAACCGCGGATCGATTGACGAGTGGACAGTTGTACACCATTATGAGTGGATTAAACCAAGACAGCTGTATGTTTCATAACTATTTCAGGATGTCGAAAAACTCTTTCGACGAACTTTTCTGCTTACTGGAAACACACATCTAGAAAGCTGATACAAATTTGAGGAAGAATATACCAGCCACGGAGAGACTTGCGATTACACTCAGGTGGGTACTTTTAGCTAATTCAGCAAAATTATGTTTATCTATAAATAAATAGAACATAGGCTAATCTGTTACATTTCTGGCAACTGGTTTTTATCATGAACAGTTGTTATTGGTTTGCTACATACACGTCGTAATTCGCAGGGTATAACTTACTTTTATCATATTGGCTAGCTTACGTAAGTAGGGCCGAATGTAAGCACGTTCTGAGATTCATTTTTATGGATAAATAAATGTGTTTCTACAGGACATGGTTTTAGGTCTACATTCACAAACACATTATATATATATTAATATATACAAATTGGCATTTCATTAGAAAAAGTATTCACAAACACTGGACACATCAGAGTGCGGAGAAACGGCAAGACTTCTTGCCGCTGATGATGCAGTGGATTGACTCTGGAACTGTGGTTAACTATAACCATATGATGTCGACGCAGATTAATACAGGGCGTTGTAATGATGAGTACGAGGAACGTTGGATGGGCGAGATTCGTCGTACGAGGCTGCAGGAGGTCCTGTTTCTGATAGTGGTGAAATGGCAAGTGTGGAGCTGTAGTGCCTGATGACAAGTGCTATGGATACATGCAATTGTAGAGGAATACAGCCGACTAGCATTCGTACGTTGTTTGTACTTCTGTAAAATGCTTATAAACTCACCCTTAAAGTCAAGTTTAACATTGTCAGGAAGAGCTCTGAAATGGGGTAAGAGACCTAACAGAAAGTGGTGCCTGTCACCATCATCATCATCACAGTGTTGTGCTGCTCTTTTTTCTATATTTTTGGATAGCGCGTGAATAAGCTGTTGTTCCACTGCATCCACTCTGTTTCTCTTCTTCTGTTGTCTAGCGGGTAGTGTAGGAAATGTATCTGCCGTAGGTGTTTCCACTGCATGGTCGTCGCAAGTTTTCTCTGGTGGCTTTGTCTCGCAGACAGGAAGAATAAAGGATAACTGTTTGTAGTAAATGCACTCTTTCCTAGCAGTGTCTGCAGATGAGCCGGATTTCGTTTTTTTTTATTTTTATTATTATTATTATTTTGGTCAGCTTCTTCCGAAATGAGTAACGCAAACTCTCCCACCGTCGCTGTAGGTCCACAGCTGAAAAGAAAAATACCTCATTATTGTAAGACGCAAATATTAATGCTTACTATTTTTTTTACAGGTACCTTGCTACTGGCTGCACCTTTACAGATCTACATTACATATTTCGATGTTTATTTTCCACTGCGTGGGAGATAGTGATATAAGTTTGTTAGGCAATTTGGCAGCATCTACATGACATCTGTTTTCCAGACCTAACTGAAAATGAGTGGCTGAAAATTGCAAACGGTTTTGAAATACAGGCTAATTTCCCCAACTGCTTAGGGGCAATTGACGGTAAACAAATATGGCTTATTCAACCAGCTGGCAGTGGATCGTCATATTTTTGCCACAAGAAATATTTCTCCATGGTATTGTTAGCTGTATGCGATTCAAATTACAGGTTCACATTTGTTGGTATTAGTTCCTATGATAAGCCATCTGACTTAGCAATTTACCACAATAGTCTGCTGTTCCAGAAACTGAAGGTAAATGCTTTACACATTCCAAGTGACAAAACAAGTGGAGAACCCCTTCCTTTCACTTTCATTGGCGATGAAGCCTTTGCTTTTTCCTCACACATGCAAAGGCCATACGGTGGGGAAAAATTTGTTGCGGGAAAAGAAAACATACAACTATCGCCTTTCGAGAGCGAGACGAAACATAGAATGCTCGTTTGGTATTCTCGCAAACAAGTGGCTCGTCTTTCATAGAGCAATGGATATTAACGTTAATGATGCTGCAACTCTTGTTAAGGCATGTTGTGCACTACACAAATTTGTCAGGGAAAGAGACGGTGTAAACTTCAGCTGTACTTTGAGCATAATTGGACTGGAGGAAGGGGACGCTTTAATACAAACCAGCGAACATCCGATCTTTATTAACAGTCAGAGAAAAGTTTGTGCGATACTTTTCCAGCGAAGAAGGATATTTGCCGTGGCAGCATAGGATGCAATACTAGACAATTTACAAAATACCATTTATAGCTGTTTTCATTTTCTTTTATAAACCGTGTTTTACATTTGACATTGTTCGAATAAAATGACGGTACTACTAAAAAGAACAATGTATTCATTACAAGTTATCTTGCATTGTATAGCTCTATCATAAGGTACGCTTTTGATGATTAGAATAGCAATCAATTCTGTCAACTGCATACACAAGAAAATATATTATATTTGCATGATAATCGTGTCTCTAGGGTCTTAGCACGTTTCTTTTCTTCCATTAATGTATATATTGCACATATTTACTATTAATATAGTTACTGTGAAATCAACTTACCTGCGTTGTTTTTTTCTGATGCACCCATTGCTTTGAAATTCTTGACGAATATACCCGCATAATTCTTCCCAGACTTTTACTCTAGCAAGTTTGTTGCCATACGTATCACTTCTTGTATCCCAAACTGCAGGACGTGATTCTACTTCTATTTTGAATCTATCGGAATCAAATGACGCCATTGTAAACACGCAGCGGAGCGGGCAGGCACAGACTGACGGCAGTAGTCGCTATCACACCCCACCTAAAGTGGCTCGTGTGCAAGATTCTACGCGACTCTGCGGGGACACCCCACAGTCGCCCGTGTGCAAGCATTTTCGCCTCTACAATGCTCGCTCATGGGATACTACCACCCCGCGACCGAGTCGCCCATGTGTAAGGGCCCTTATTGTTCATGTTCATAAAAAGTGACTATACTTTGAAACGTAAAAAAAAAATAATTTGGTAACCGGAGAGTAAAATAATGAATAAACATTTTTGTGAGATCGTGCAATGTCACAACTAAACTGTCGATACTACTGAGAATTATTGAAATAACACATTCTGAAATATCACACAGGTTAATTAAAATAACGAATAAACATTTTTGTGAGATCGTGCAATGTCACAAGTAAACTGTTGGTACTACTGAGAATTATTGAAATAACACATTCTGAAATATCACACAGGTTAATTAAAATAACGAATAAACATTTTTGTGAGATCGTGCAATGTCACAAGTAAACTGTTGGTACTACTGAGAATTATTGAAATAACACATTCTGAAATATCACACAGGTTAATTAAATTTTTGAGGTGATGAAAGCCGTGTACTTTTGTCTCAGTTCTCTATTTTCTCTACCACTATTCGTTTTTTAGAATTATATTTGTATGTATGGATTTGTATCATTGTAAATATGGATTGGTTAGAAATTTAGTTCAGTAGTAATTTCTAGGCAAAACTTTAATTAGTGAACTTAGTTAAGTATTAAAAACAAATATCAGTAAATAATTTTAATAAAATTGTTTGTTAAAGAAAATTTGGTTTTCTTAAATGAAAAAAAAAATGGCAATCGTAATGTACTAGTGCATTACGAAATTTCTACTTACTAGCTGTGTTTCGGTTTCAAAATTTTACTTTTCGTATTTCATACAAAATGCAATTCATTACACTGTGGAAAAATGTGTAGTATTTATTGAGAAATTGTTTGTAATTATACAAAGGTTTGTAAAAGTACAACAATTTTTCTTTTAAAATTGCTCGTCTGTCAGACTACAAGAGCCGGGTTTGTAGTAGGCCTCGAGGAGTGTTTGTATTATACTAACCCGTATCCACGAGCTTAAGTAAAATGGCGGATACTCAACTACGTAAAAAAGTGTACAGCTGTTTGTGAAAAAAAAAAAAACTAGGGTGTAGGTGCGTGCAAAAAGAAATGTATTGCGAGTTTCAACAGTGTAAAACACTTAAAACTACTCAAATAATCTTTACAAAACAACGACGGTTTTAAAAACGCTTTACGTTATTACCTATTAACTATTAGTGTTGATGTTTCATATTTACACACAATTCTTAAAAATAAATCAATGTGTTCTCCTCAATAGAATAACAATACTAATATTTTCAAGGTATTTACTGGTATATAAAAAACAAAAATAATTGTTAACTTCGCAAGTCAAGTTGGTTTTGTTTTCAAGGGTGAGGAGTAATAACACAAAGTAAATGGGTTCTAGTGCATGTGCTGACAAGGTGTAACCTCGTCCTTTTCGTGAATTATATTTTGAAATAATTTCTTCCCTATTCACTATTCTTAATCAATTACAATTGTTTTATAGAAGAAAAAATATTTTTTTTTTTCCACTGTTCGTTAATGTAAGTTGTAATATTACATATATATATATATGTTTTGCAGATTTTATAAGAAAACTATTTGTAGTTCTATACAGGATTATCTTGGCAACTAGGTTTCCGAGTAGTTTTCTCGTGAAAAAAGTACAAACAATTTTTACAATGTAAATTTTTTGTACGTATTGCCATGAATTAAATTTTTATTTATAAAATAAATTGTTTAGCAAAATTAATTTTATTTTTTTTAAACTCTCTTTAGGAACAAAGCAGCAATATATATATTTTTTTCTCTATAGTTTAACTAAAGTAGGATTTGGTGTATAAGAAACAAAAAACTACGCAGATAATTTCTTATACCTGTACCCGTAAATAGTTTCCACGAAGTACAGCCGTCTTTCTTTCAGATCTGTTAAAATTACCTTCCACATTACAACTCGTCTTCCCTTTTATTTTTTGTTTTCGTCGTTTGTCAGTATGATTTGTGTCACTTTCGCCTGTAATAAATTTTAATGAACACCATTTCAATCACTCAAGTCTTGCTTAATTCCGACAACAAGTTTAACAATCCTGCCAATTTCATTTCAATGAACTCAAAAAAATTCGATGGCAGTAATAATTTGATGCACGCTATAGCACACGTGTGGCAAGTTTCCGGCCACGTTCCCTTTCTCCGTGTTCCCCCCCCCCCCCTGTTGTTCTGTACGTGACACTTGCTCCGCTGTCCTCTTGTTTCCAGGCTAGCTTCCCTCGTGCCGCACGTCATATCGGATGGGCGGGACAATTCCTCATTCTGACAGCAAACTTCGCGAGTGATAAATGTTGACGAGGCACAGATGCTGAGGGAAGGCAAATGGGAGACTCCAATCCCGAGAGGATTCATTCGCTGATTGCTCTTTGAGGCAGTAAGCTGGAAATGGAATGAGAAATGTCAAAAGACCCTATCAAAGGGAGTTATTAGTAGTTATGTAGCGGTCTGTTGGAATATTTCGCCTCTGAGGTTAGCCAATGCAGTCGCGAATGTAAAACGAACATACTGCAGAAATTTTTACTATCCCGAAATAATTCGGAACAGGATGTAACAAATGTGATGCTGCACATATGCTTGCGCCCCCGTAAGGGCACCTGATTAATTTGTGTAGCGCGTGTACGTAAAATTTTATTGTAGGTATAGGTACGTGTAGCCCAGGTGAAATGGCAGGCCCGTAGACAGAAAGTGTAGGGAGTGTGTGATGAATGCCGATTGCCCGAGACAGTGTAAGATGCGTGCAAATATCATACTGTTCAATTTGATTTAAGTACCAATACTTACAAATCCTTGGTAGGCTTACCATTAATGAGGAACTCAGTTACCATGGAAGAAGTTCTCCGTTACTCTTTCTATAATTTACCTCCCCTTGAGAGAGGTCCCAGAATAATACCAGACGCTTAATAACCAAATGTTACACTAGACATAATTTGCAGGAAATAGTCATAACCAACTTTTTCTAATTTAGCTGAAGTACTCTCCAAGTAAATTATCACTAGCTCATGTTTATTTGAATACTGAAAAACTTCCGTCAACATCGCAATCGTTCACTGAAAACGTAATTACTCGTAACTCGACATACTCGGACTATCTGGTAAAAATTATCAACATAAGTTCGTGAGCATAAATCACTCAGTAGCTTTACATTTAGAAATAAAATACATACATTTAAGATTGAAAACAGAAATAATTTTAATTTACGTGGCCGTAACTGAGGTAGACCAAACCAGTGACTAACGCCACAATTCAAATAATATTTTACCAAATTAATATTTTTCATGATTTAACTTGTTAGAAAGCTCAACCCAATCCGACTTGAGAGCACGAGTCGCTTTTAAATCTACGGGTTAGTAGGCCTATGGGCGTAAAGAATTAAGCAACTTAGGTGAGACTCCAAAATGGCGTAATTGGTCGGCGTCATTTTTACTAAACTTAATCTTCTGCCATCGGGATTCATAATGCCATCTGTAATAAAACGTTAAGTTTGACTCACAGATCATATTTCGTAGAAGATGTCTAGAAGTTCTGCACTGCGTAGGGTCCCGGGTTTGGTTCCGCGTCTTCCCTCACTTTGGGCTTACGAGCGCTGGTACACGGGTATACAGTTCTTTGATGTACCACACGCTACACTCGCTGGAGTGAAACTAATTAATTATTCCCGCGAAGGAAGTGCGAGCAGACCTCTTCGGTGCTTCTTAATAAAACCGTCTTCGCCCTCAGGCACTCTGCTATAATAAGAACCGGAACTCGTACTTCTCTGTAGGAAAATTGCAAAACCCTACCGGGCCTGCGGCACTCACAGCAGCCCATCTGACAGTAGGATTTAAGATGGCTAAGCCCTAAACAAAAGCTTAAGGCGAAGCTTAAAACGGTCCTACAATCACGATATGGCTACCCCAGCGCGTCACCTCGTTACTATGGTAACTATAAACAAATGCTCAGATGTACGGCCACGTGACAATGAACAAATATTCCAAAACTGGAAATACATATAACACTGTAAATATATATAAATTTATAATGCACAATAAAATAACTTGTAAAATAAATTGTACTGCGTGCAAATAAAGTGAGAATAAATATTAGCATGTACCATGAATTTATATTCAGATTAGAAAAATAATATCAGTTTCTTAACTCTGCATACTAAACAGTACTTGTTTGTTCATAAATAATGTTTCAAAAAGGCAGGCTTTACAAAGATATTCCATGAATAAAAACTTCACTCCATGTCATAAATTTAGTGGAGATAATTTATTGTTACTTTGTTCTATCTTAAATTATTTATTTGTTAGATAATCTAATATCTATCTCGTTATATGACTTGGATGAACACCGAGTGTTGATTATTATAGTAATTAATGGCAGAAATATATGATCTCTCGAAGATAGGGAAGGTGTTTGCAAAGAAACCTGCATACTCGAGGAAAAAATTTACGTCTGAGAATATGGGAAATTTGAAGAGCGCTAAATGCAGGAGTATTAAATTTACAGTTATATCCGTGCACATAACAGAAAAAAAATTTGTATCTTTTTTTGAAAATATCTTAATTCATAAAGGGTCTTGAAAACGAGTAATTAGTAGACCCAATTAAAAATATTTAACTCATAGTTTTCTCGAGTATTCGTAGATTTGCCACGCCGAAAAACATAAGAGAAAATGAATCTAACAAAATTGTTAAAAAAAATTTCTTTAGGTTATAAAGAACTCTAAAGCCTGTGATTCTGTCTCTTAATTGGTGAAAGGTTTTTTTCCAGATCAGTAGTTTGAAGTCGTGCTGTAGTCATTACACAAATTGGCGGGTGTTCTACGACAATCTAGTACGCATAAACAGAAACATAGAAACTGATTTCAGATTGGGTTGGCATGCAAGTAAAGACCGTTAACATTAATGATAGTGTCATGAACCAAATCTTTGAGACTCGTAACTCTTTATTTTTACCATTATTCTACTTAAGATTCTTTCCTGTCTTTCAGATAAATAGAGCTTTCAAAGTGTGTAAGAAATTCTGAAGCAGCAGACTCAAAGAAAAAAATCATACAATAGTTTAAACATTCTGTTTCAAATGTCACTGCAAAAGAGAGAACCTTATTATAGGCTATTCACGGTAAAGTGAGCACTTTTGAGGCCCTAGTTACGTTTTACTTTGTGTTATGTCTTCTCCTCTAACCACCTTTTTTAAATAAATATTGCCATGTAAGAAATAAACAAAGTTTATATATTCGACCACGCTCGGAATTTAACGTGTAAGGCTAAAATAAAATATATTTTTTAAATATTATTCAATGTGAGAGGGCTTTCAAAAGTGCTCACTTTACCGTGTACATCGTATACATGTTTTATAACAATGTTCCCAAAGAGAGGAATGGAGTTAAGGATTCATAACAAACTCTTGATTTCAGCATGATAGACAGTCCTTTTCCGTACATTGCTCCACATTTAAAAAATAATAATAATAATAATTTTAACTAACTGATTTTCGTGTTTCACGTTTTCTGTTTTTAAACTTTTTTTCTTGTTTACTACAGTCCCTCAAAACAAAGAATACTTATATGAACAGCCTTTATATAAGGTTACTGCATTCAAAACTATAATGTACGAGCTTAGCTAATGGGTTTTACATATCCTGGAAAAAACGTCGTAAATCCAGGATATTTATTTTCCGTGGTAGTCAACGCCCAAACAACGAATCTATAGAAAATATGACCTAACCTTTAAGGGCCACCTTCACAATTTTTAAGGGAATTCATCGTTTTCGTGTAATATTTTTGGATTCATTGCAATCACTAACAATGTGCGATATTATAAAATTTACATTTTTACAAGTTGTTTTATATTTTTCTGCGTAGTTTTAGTTCTGTTTTATTTGCTTGTTGTAAAAATCCAAGAACTTGTTTCAATGTTATTAATAACTTATTGACTTTTTACAACAAACATATAACACACATTTAGAATTACGCACAAAAATATTAAACAACTCGTAAAATGTAAATTTTCTATAAAGGCCACTCACGGTTGCTTCACACTTTTCTGAAGCCCTACTGAAGTTCTACTTTCAGGATATTCCTCCGCCTCGTGCGAGCTAAGCTGATCCGGGCCTACAAAATTACACCAAGAGGACATCGCACTGTATTCGTGCGCACAATCTGTAATAATATTTTACATAACAACTATTTCTTATAGGCTGTGCACGGTAAAATGAGCACTTTTTGAAAGTCTTGATCAAGATCTACTTGTATGCACGTTGTGTATTCTTCCACCTTATGCAAAATTATCAATGCCGTGAGCCTCGTCATTTAATTCGTGCGTCTGTCAAGTGCAACTGTGAATTTATGACGAAAGAAAATATTTTGAATATCTGCTCATTTTTTGCACTTCGATGCTTAAAAAGACAGAAAGTGAAAGAAATAATTTAAGTTATCAAAAAAGGTTACCTGTCACTTTTTATTCGACGTTGATATATGGGACTTCTTTCCATTCATTGTTACCAACTTTACTGGACGCATGTCACTTAGTTCGCCCGTAAAAATATATTCAAGTAATGATAGTGACTTTTTTCTAAGGTTGATTTTAAATACGCTAACTTTATCGTGAACATCTTTTACTAGGCATTACCAACACACCTTTATTCTTCCAGTTTTATCAATAATAATTGTTCATGAAATATAAAAATTCATAAGTAAAAATGTAAGTAAAAGTTTAATTTAATAAAAATAAGGTACTTTTATGCTATCACAAGTATAAAAAAACACATCTTAAACGTGGAATATATAGGAAACAACCTAGAAAATCATTATGGGGTGATTTTCCAAAGGTTTGATTAAAAAAAAAAAAAAAAAAAGAGGTGCGATGAAACCGCGAACAGACTTATAATCTTACATTGTCAGTAATCACCATGAATCCGAAATTATGACGTGAAAGCGAAGAACTTCTGCGAACGGGGTGAAGTCTAGCCTTGAAAGAACCGTGTGTTGAAGACCTGAGACATTGCGCGCTGCCCATTCCCTCCGTGAAGGGCTGGCTCGGCCCTCCAGCAGCGTCAGAAAACACACGAGAGTCTTCTGTTCAGCGTGGTTCCGCCGCTTATACAATGTTCGCGGTAAAAATAGCGCTTCTGAAAGCCCTGCTTAAGATCTACTTGCATGCACGTTGTGTAATCTGCCACCTTATGTAAAATTAACATTTGCATGAGCCTCGCCAATTTATTCATGCGTCATTCAAGAGAAAATGTCAATTTATTATAACAGTAAATGTTTCACAAATACACTTAAATTTACACTTTGTTCCATTTAAAAAAAAAACCAGAAAGCGAAAGAAATAATTGAAGTTGACACAAATGGTTACCTAGCACTTTTTATTCGGCGTTAAGATATAGAACTACTTTCTAACCTTCACTACCAACTTTGCTAGACGTATGTCACTCAGAGCGCCCGTTGAAATATGCGCAGGCAGGGGGAAGGTGATATTTTTCTAATGTTGATTTTTATAAGTGCTAAATTTATCGTGAACAGCCTTTAATGGTCTATTCGCAGTTTCTTCGCATTTATTGAATCAAACCTTTTAAAAATCACTCCATGTACGACGTGTTTAGTTATTCCCTAAATATGCCATGTGTGGCGAGCGTTCTATTCACTGTTAAAAAAATTATGGGAAAATTGCCTTACAGATGTAAGGTAATATCCGCAAACTCGTGGGGGAAACATAGTTTTCCTTGCAGGTAAGGTAAAATTATCGCACTCTGGAGTAAAATCCACGGTACATGGTAGTCGAAAATCCCGTACATGGATGGGAAAATTACATTACGACGCGTGCATCTCTTCAGCATTCACAACAGCTAGGTGGGAGGACGGGCGGAAGAAACAGTCCTTTAGCACAGTAATATTCTCTGATACTATGACGCTGGCGCCGTAGTGTAATGATTAGCACATCGGTCTGGCGTGATAAGAGGACCATGGTTGGCGCCCACCTACCAGCAAGTGTCAATATTCGTCAGAGGATATAGATGTTGAAGAAGTTAATGGTGTAAATACTGTGGGATATTTTTAAACTTCCCTTACATGTAAAGGAATTCTACCTCAAATATTTTTATAGTGTACTTAAATGAACATAAAGTAACTTTATTTCGTTAGACTGAATTGTTATTTATATTATGTCTCTAAATCATAATATTTCATTTACAGTTAATATGAACTTAAAAACCGTTATAAAACACGTGTGTTGGTAACACCTAATAAGAAATAGATATCACGCAAAATGTTATTACAACTGAGTGCGCACGAAATGAGTGTGTTGTCCGTTGGTGTAATTTTCCAGACTTAGTTAAGTTTAGGCGTGTCTCGAATTGAAGAATGCTCTCTCTAGACAGCACTCTTTCGCACAATCTGGCGAGAACATTGCTTCGCGCTCTCTCGTGCTCTCGCTCTGTGGAATTGATACAACCACTCTCTCGTTTCTCTCAGACGTGAGGCAAACAGCTGATGCCAAAAGGCGGGAAATTATGTTAAGCTTAAATCGCGATAATGACTATTGTAAGTAATTTATGAGTGTACAAAATAACTCATAAATAATCATAACACTACCAGAACACTCGTTAGTTAATAAAATACTATTGTTTTTATTTATATTTTACCGTAATGTTGCAGCAAAGCGTAAAAATATACGAGATTTAGACAGAAACCTGTATTTATATTATTATAAATACGTGTTGCGTATCTCATGTATCTTATTTTGCCATTTAAAACAGTTGAAATCATACACTTACAGTTAAAATGAAAAGTGGTTTTGGCCCAGAAAGCTACTATAACCTTATTAAAACACGGAATTTATGAAAAAATATATGGCACCTGGGAGTATACAACTTCGTGCTCTCTCTGTGCTCTCGCTCTTTCGCGCTCTCTCTCTGCCGAATTGAGACGACCAGAAAGCGTTCTCTGTGACGTCATCCGCAAGGGGGAGAGCGCTTTCTGGGCCAATCGAGACACGGCCTTAGTTTGCACGATGCGGAGGAATATCCTGGAAGTAGAATTTCAGCAGATAGCAGGACTTCAGACAAGTGTGAAGTAACTGTGAATGCATTTATACACGATGACCTGAGGGTAAGTGAGCTGTGCTGAACTGGAAAGTGTGGGCGTGTGCGCATGCGTGTGCGTGTAGAAACTCCCCACGGGGCCATGTCGGCCGCCCGCCACGCCCTGGCACGCACACGACCGTCGCGACGCTCAATAAACGTGCGCCAGACGCCGTCCGAGGGCGGCACACTGCTGGTTTCCGCACACCTACACGTCAAGGTTGAAGTAAAGCAACTGCCTATGGAGAACTTCACCTGACTGTACAACACGAAGATCTCACATAAAAGTAGTACCGACACCATGAAAATTGTCTGAAAGGTGCGATTTATCATGTATATGAAATAAGAATGTATATTGTTACGGATATGACTTAAGGTCATAACCGCACGCTAGGAAAATGTTACTCATTTTCTTATCAGATAATTCCTGCATGCACTAAGCGGATGTAGCTATCAAAATTAGGTACTTTTAAAGTCTGATTCAACCAACCATATATGATAGGAGAGGGCTTATCACAATATCAAGCTGCAAAATATATCTTTATTACTTTTTAGCTTCTTACAAAGACTGGCGAAACAAATCCTGATTCTTTACAATATCTTTCTTTAATGATCTCTCATAATAGGGATACGGTCATCACCGAATTACTGGCTAAGCTCTTATGATCGCGGAGGCAATTGTTCTCGGATCGTCCCAGCTATCCCAAAATAGACTCACCACTGGGGTATTTCAGTGAGATGTCGTCGGGCCCACACCGCGGAGAAGGCCACCCTGGTCCCTCGTCGAGATCGTCTCTCTAGGATGCTGGCTCTCAGAAACGACTACTCGCCAAGGCCCACGTCCCTGGCATCGCGGCGACGCCCTGCACCAGAGGTGACCCGGTGTGGAAGTTGGCAGGAACAGGCAGCAGCAACCCCTGCCTTACATCCTGGCGTCCTTGTATAGTTCTCTGGACCAGCCCCCTCTCTGCCTCTCCTGCCGCGGTGCCCTCGTAAATGCAGGTACGGGGCCCGCGCCACATATTGGCCAAGCAGCACCATAACACTACGTTGTAATAAATATGTACCATGAAGGAGACAGGCAAATATATTTACATTTAAAGTATAGCTTGCAAATGTGAAATATATATAAAGAAAAATAAGCATAAGAAAACCAACACTGCAAAGGATCCTCTTAAAGTCAAGAAATAGCATGACAGATAGAAGATTGGATATTAATTCACTTACCAGCCTAGCTTGCAAATTAAGACAGTCCTGTAGTTTTTTTTTCACAAGGGAGACGATTACCTTTTTTACTCCAGCTCCAACACATGTATGCAATTTTTTTTACAACTCATAGATACAATAGGAAATGGGATAGAACTAGCTACGAACATCTTTATTCAATGAAAAGCATCCAGTGATGAAGTGAAATATTTAATGCTGAAAAAAATATTCGACCAGATTTAAAACTAGACTTTCATCTTGATGATCTGAATGAAAAATGTGAGAAAACAAACACACAACAACTTTTTTATATATAAAAAAAAAAGTGTTCACCTCTTTATGTCTGTTGAAAATAAAAATTATGCATTCCGTGCCAGGTAACTGCAATCAATGTCTTTACTGTGGCTTTAAACGTAAATATAAATAAATGTTCTGCAGTGTAAAATAAATATTTTGTCTACTGTTCCAAAATACTCTCACGCACAATAACATAAAATATCAATTCGTAAACTTGCACAAAAATTTCTTGGCTAGCGATAAATAAAATAAGGTAGAAGAGATTTAAAAGTTCTCAGGCGGCTCGTGACAATTTATAAGATGATGTGTAATAGTCCAACTGCTCACGTGTAATTAAAACACTTCACCGCTAGACCAATGGTCACTAATAAAGGGCGGTGAAAATACTTTATACGTATACGACGATATTGCAGATACCATGCTCATTTTCCCTCTTCAGACGGCTTACACGTATTCCGTCGGCTATTATAGAATATTTGTTCCGAGCATGATTTGCACGGTCGATGCAACAATTGATACTTAGATTACGCCGATTATCGGCGGAGCCTCAGCATCCCTCGCAGGCTACGTATAGACCCCTTCTAGGACAGTATTGAGATGAGATGCTACTATCGCCATCCATAATCAGTGGCGGTTGCAATGTTCAAATTAACCTGTGCAGTATAGGGTTTAGCTGTGAGGTGTATTCCTTATGACTATAATAGCAGTGACGTCACAAGACGTTACCAACTTAGGTGAATTAACAAACTGCGTGAAAATTTAACAATATGAAATAAATAAAATAAAATATGTGGATCACAAAAAACTTAGCTGCGGCGTGTGCCATTACAAACGTGTGAAATAAAATGGAATGACTTAATATTAACCTTTATGAGTAACACGTCATAACGTTAACATTTCATCCATACGTAAACAAGTGTATCTTTGAATTAGCAGGTCCCTTAACGTGTTGATGTAAGCAAATAACATGCGCAATAAATCAAACGTGAACAATATTTTGCAAGATTATAAAATATTTCACTAAAATTTGAAGATATTTTTCACGAATCACGCCACGGTGTCCTGTTGCCTACTAGCGTGCGAGGCCTGATTTGTGGTTCATTGGGTTTCGGCAAGACATACGTCCTACCGAGCCTGCTGGAAGAAGAGAACTATCTTAGGTTCGAGAACGCGTACCTAAATAGCTTACCAGCCACTGGCACGAGTACTGCAAACTGTGGGAGGGATGAAAAATTTCCCCTGCAGCGATGATGAAGCCGCTGTACCACCGAGCGAAGCGCTTCCAAACTCGATATATGTCTTCGACGACATTGCCTGCGAGAAATAAATTTTTGCGTTCAATAGTATTTTAGCGTGGGACGGCATGCGTAAGTGTACTGCGCGTACCTCGGCCAGACTCATGCGCGCATGCCCAAACAGATGCTCCCCGATAATGCTAATGTGTTTGGTGCTGTTTCGCATGGACGACACTAATTTACGCCGCGTTTACGACTATCACGTCAATACGAGATATGTGTTGCTTGTTCTGGAATGAAAAGTTTGGTATATTGGTAATCGTATAGGACTGTCCGCTACATAAGGGGAGGTATAGGCGTGTGTTCGATCAGTTTATCTCAAGAATGCTACTATGAGTCACGGAAGCATTTCCAAATTTGGCGACATCGATCGTCACAATGACCTCGAATGCGATCAGAATCACTTCGACCCTGCACGTAGAGAAGACTTGTCTCTTATCAGCCGAAAATTGGGAAAGGTGAAGAACGAAGTGGTTAAAGATTTGGTAGCTGTCGACCAGCACTTTGGAGGTGCGGAGGCGCGTATAATAGACTCGATCAATGTATCGAATGCACAGAGACGATAAGAATCGAAGGAGCTACAAACATTTATAATGTCCAACCTGGCTATGAAAACCGATGTCGTGAGGCATAGCCAGAATATATGGAATACGTGTGCCGGGCACCTCGATAAAGCAATCCTTCACGATTCTGCTCCGCAATCCACAGCAATCCACGACAATCCTTAGCAAATCATACTCCGTAATCCACAGCAATCCACGACAATCCTTAGCAAATCATACTCCGTAATCCACAGCAACCCATGCCAATACTTCGAGCAATCCCAATCCTGCGATTAATTCCAATCCTTCGATCAATCCTTCGGTTTGTCCACCACCCTTATGAATAGAAATTACATTCGTTCACCAACTATCTCCAATTTTGTACATGTCGATGGGATGAATGTTTTCTATGCAGTCAACTATCCGTGAAATTATTTACTAACATCCTTACTATCATTCTATATGTAGATCTTTATGTTAATAGTCGAGTGCTCATAGCACCGCTTTAAAGTTTTGAGGGGAAAAAGGATAAGAAATGCAAAAATTAACAAAACAAATTATTTTATAACAATAATTTATTATTATTATTATTTTGTAATTACTATTCAGAAGAAAGCAGTTCATTACATCATGCGATAGATCCCGGATTCTTCAAATCACTAATGATTGAAGATATCTCTTTAATGCGCTTGTGATCCCCGCGTTTTTGAAGGTCAGTCAAATATCTGAGTCTATCAACGAGTTAATTTGGATCTTCGGGAAATAGGTAGCCAATATTCTCGGCGTCTTCTGCCTTCTTCACGTCGCTCGTTGCAGCAGATTTGTTGGAGGGGTGCGTCAGTGCATCGAGAAAATCGCCATCATCAATTGCAGCACTATCATTGTCTTCATGTCAGATAATTGTGAATAAATAACCGGTTGCGTTTTCATTCCATTGCTCATGACCCAATAATCATTTAAAACGAGCCAAATATGTATTAATGTGTATTTTCGACACCATCGTCAGATTACTGAATTCTCTCTCAATATTTGGCGCTAGCGTATGTGGGCCTAATATGGAATAATTATGGATTTTAATCTAGATATCGTTGCATAATTATGTTTATGTATTACTGTTTCTATGACATTGTACCCCATAATTTGAAAAGGCGTACTCTGGATTCAATTGTATTTTATAAGCCGTACGTTATTTTGGTGCTATAACCTCGTGGGTTAATGTGGTTATGTTTTGCGATTCCTGTTCGCTGTGGCCCCCCACTCCCCTCCACACTGGAAATTTTTGAAATTTTTGTGGTTGTGTTTATTGCTAGCCGAGCCTCAGAATTACGCGAACAATTTTGTGTTTTCGTATTGGGCTGTCGCATCCGTTTGATATATGCGGCCTACCAACGCATGGCGTGTTAAAGTGACCCGATCCCCACAATTCCGGTTTTTTTTTTCAGCCTGAGACCGCACATTTGATATTTAGATATTCTGATCGATATGGCACAAGGGCATTTCTATATACATTTTATAAAATCGGCATTGCTAGAGTGCTTTCGCTGTTATCACCTGTGCATTTTTCCGCTCAAAACCGTTACTTATTTCTTCTGAATAGTTACAAGGTGCAAAATTACCTAGGCAGTTAATGTGAAACAATTTGGTAAAATTGGACAGCTAGTATTTTTTGCTATTTGATACTGAGGTGACCCAAGCCTTATCGAAAGAAAAATCTGTGGAATTAAAATTGATAATTCCGGAACGCAGAGATCAATACACTTTAGGGCATTTCGTTACTGTTGAACATTTCAAGTCATGATTTTTTGACGTATAGAGTAGGGCATTGTTTTAAGAAACTCAATAAATGTAAATTGCAATATTCTCCTTGTTATAACTCTAAATTAATTTTAAATTCTAATACTTATTTCATTTACACCTCTGCTCTATTCGTGGTGATGAATGACGAGGATCTGCTCTTTAAACAACAACGTTGTGCGTTAGCGTGTAATTAATTGGGCCAAAAAAAACGTGACCTGAATATAACTTGGTCTACAAGGGATCAGCGTACTAGGCCAGCCACCGTTGCCAGAACTGATACCTAAGTAATAGTTTTCATTTTAAGTTCATACATCCCCTCAAGTTTTTGAACATGTTGCTTTTCATAAACATTTAAACCTCAACCACTCTTCGCATTTTGGACAATCTCACCAGCACTGCGATGACGAGGATAGTGCTGCGCAATAATTTCCCGCGTAGTTAAAAGAAGGCTGTGAAGATCAGATAAATCTGCGCGCATGCTTATTTTGCACGTTTAAACCGCGATAAAAGTTAGGTGTTCGGTAAATAAATGCCAGCAAATAAGTTTACCCTTTTCACAAATTGTCGACATCTGCAGTGAAATCTTCGATAAAGGCAGTTCACGATAAAGTGGGCACTTTAGTAATGAACCTTAGAAAAATGTCACGGCCCCTGCGTGCATATATTTTTATAGGCCCAGTAAAGTTGGTAACAATGGATGGTAAATAGTTACATATCTTAATGTCGAGTAAAATATGTAGGGGAACGAATTGTGAGAACTTAAATTATTACTTTAGCTTGCTCTTTTTTAATGCATCGAAGTTTAAAAATTAGCAAATATGTCTAATATTTAATTTACTAATGATTTCTAGTTTCACTTGACCGACGAATATATAATTTTATGAGTCCGAAGGCAATGTTAATTTTGCATAAGGCGGAAGAATACACAACGTGGATTCAAGTAGATTTTTAGTAGGTCTTTCAAAAGTGCTCATTTTAAAGTGAAAATCATTTATACGTGTCATCCAAGGTTACTGTATAAAATAGTCTACCTACGACGAAAGACAACTAATATAATTTGTTAATAAATTACTGATAAAACTTCAATTTAACGAAAAATAAGACACTTCCATGTTAACAGATGTATATAACGTTTGAGATGCGTGGAATAATTACGAAATAACTATGCGCGGCGTACACGGGGTGATTTTTCAAACGTTCGATTAGAAAACAGCGAAGAAACGGCGAATAGACTATAGTATAAGAATAAGTGGATCGTTTCCACGAGCGCATGGCTTGCAGCGAAGGCCACATTTGGCCACAGACGATCACGTGCGAAGAATCAGTTCGTCGTTGTTACTCTTCTGAGATCGCACGGGAACGAAATAAATGCAGTAGAAAAAAAAAAAAACGAAAAACATGGCAAATGTGCACGAGGAATTTTTATACCAGGTGTATTCGAATACGGTGTAGGAATTCAAACCACAGCAGCATCCGTGAACTAATATAAACTAAACATCCTTGTAGCAAAATGTTCGGAAAATTGATCTAGTAATTTCCTAACTTAATTTGAAGTCAGGCATAACAGCGCCAGGAAAACCGTAGTTACACGTACCTGCGCGTAAAAGAAAATTGCGTGTCACGAATGGGAGCAGAATCACTTTAGCAACGGCGGAAACGTGTTCTCGCGTGTAGACGGTCGCGCCGAATCCTGTCGCCTTCGCGATATGCAACTTGTTCGTCAAGTGCGTACAGCTGCGAGCTCACGGCGTTGTCCACGCATAACTTATCATTTGATTTAAAAAATACTAGATGAATTTTCAAAAATTTTACGACTATGATTTATTGCTTATGTTAGTTCGCACATGCTGTGGTTTGAATTTCCACGCATGCATATGAGAAACCACAAGTGGTGCCCGCTTATCTCGAGTGTCACGACGTTGGCCTCCTGACATGCGTCGATTTATCTTATTTGACGTATCGCAGGCTCGAAACACGTCACTGCCGGAAATGGACACCTTTACGTCAAAGGGAGCGCACTATCGTGCTCTACAATCTGCAAGTGATTCGGCGTATAGTTTGTATCCTACCTGCTTATTCCTCTTCGAATTAATTTGCTATTTTTTGAAAGTAACGTTACCTTCCTTTTCATCTGATAGGGCAAGTAATGCCCGTTACGGCTATATAAATGGTCAATCCAATTCGGCTAAAATTTCTTGTTAGCCTAGCGAACGTACCACAGAGCTCTGTACTGGCTTGTGCAATACTTGCACACAGCAGCTGTTATACTGAAACTTTACAAGAGCATATTCATAATTTGTTCATTTCGTTTGAAATATTGGCCCTATCTGATATTTGAAAAGAAATAATTTGTGAAGATAGTGCCGTTAATCCAACCCTGCTACCAGTTGAAAATTCCTTACTGCCCAAAATATTTAAAAAAGAAAAGAAAAAACAATAACGCTAAGGTTTTAATTAAAAAAATAGAAGACGTAACATGACACTCGAGAAACTCGTGGAACATAACGTCGCAGCCTGGTTGAAGGAATTTTGCACGTCTGAGGCCTAAAAGCGTGGGAGCGCTAGGGGCGACCGAGAAATGCTCATAAACGCTCTCATCGCCTCTACACGCAAAGCACTGAACTGGCGTGCAGTCTTGCCGTCGATTACGTGCCTTTGTGAGAGTTTCTAGCGGAGACCCTACCATTTTATGACGCAATCATAAAAATAAAGGTTTGATGCATGTCCCAATTTTTTTTTTTTTTTTTTTATGTTATGTACCGGAACGTTCATAACTAAAAATTACCGTGAAAACACCCGTTTAACCCATTCTCACTATCACAAAATCATGCTTTAGAGAGAAATGGAGGAACTGAAAAACGTATAAAGACGCGTTACGTTTCGTAAATGCTATTCGTAAGCTGAACTCACTCAGACACGTTGGATAGTTCCTTAATAAAACGTTTTCTGCTGGAGCTCTGCACACCGTTCGCCGGCCCACCCAGGGGTGGCCGCCTTAAGCCGGCTTCAGTGTAATACACTACACATTGCCCTAGCTTTCTCTAACTTAGAATCCTTTCAGATATTCATAATACATCCGCGTCATATATTCAATGGTTAATGTTCTGTCTACCGCTTCAGGCTATGCTCATCAAGTTTAGTCCACTTCTGATAGTACACTATGGTTATATCTAACGCAATTTCCACAATGGTCCTAATTCCGTCCATAAATCCTAACCTAAAGAACCCAGCGTAACAGTCTAACGTGTTTGAAGTGAAGTGAAGGTATTTGGACGGCTTTTAATATCAAGGTCTTGAGAGCCGATGAGGGTGGTTGAGGTGAGTATGGAGCAGCGCCGGAATGAAAGGGCGAGGGAAACGGGAGATCCCCGAGAAAACCGGCTGACCAACGGCATCACCCGTGCATGATTCCCATATGTGAAAATCCGGAGTGACCCGGCTGGGGATTGAACCCGGATGGCCTTGGTGGGAGGGGAGCAGGCTAACCGCTCAGCCACCGTGTACCCTAACGTGTTTGAGTGGGGAATACTACCGTCCAGTCTACTCGTTATTGTGTTTTAGTTAAAAGAGAGAAACGTAACATGTTACTGCAACTCGATACTTGTGCCACAAATATGGACTGTCAAGGAGTTTTATTATAGAGTCTTCGAACTGCGCCCAGTATGTGTAGCACCCAGGTAATAAACGCAGCTAACAAACAGCTCGCCAAACAATATAGTTGGAGAAAATGAAACACGCCCTAATGGTGACACACAACACATTGAGTGCAGTTGATGTGATCACTCACAGATCACTGATAAAAATGTAACTTGTACGGGGACCTACAAACTCCCTTGGCTCATCTTGCTGCTGGTGTATCGCAATTCAGTTCTCCAGTCATTCCAGCTCCACGGACGTGCAGATGCGTCTGACAGAGCTGTCGCCGGTAATGGCACTTGATTGGTCAGATGTGAGATCATATACTGATGACGTAGTAGATAGATTCAGCGTTGCTCTATCTGGGGTTGGAATAACTTCATCTTCTGAGTTCAGAGTGATCGAAATGCATCACCTGCTACCTGTTAGAGACGTCGCGTATACAAATTGTTCATGAGAAAAGCTATATTAATGGGGAAAGTTTCATGCCTTCTTGAAGTTACATATCTTTTGTGAATGCTTCTGTCTGAAATTATATTTTGGAATTGTAATTTTGTCAGAGTGTTTGACAAAATGTGATTATATATAGGGACTATTCTCGTGTAACTTATATTATTATCGCTTCTCCCTGCACTATCAGACCATTCTCTTTAATCGACAACTCTTAACTCATTCATGTCACGTGATAAAACAAATAAAGGACCTTCCTTGAAATTCCACTCAACAAGACTACTGAGATGGTTACTATGCCTTGTCAAAGAAACAATTTAAATAATGAAAAATAAAAACACGTTATTGCTCGAAAACTGGCAACGTCAAGACGATTTCTATCTCTTCTCCTTATCATAAACTCGTGGTAAGTTTAATAAAATGTATTAGGGTGTGTAAAAGAACCTTAAAAACTTTGTGGATTAATTAAAACATATTAATATGTTGTTTGGAGTGAGTGAAGTTTCTACTATTTATTTTAGGTTATATTACATTCCAATAGACAAGACATTACTTTTTATAAAGTTTCAAGCCTAGCTGCATAAATTCCAAATACTATCGAACGGGATGGTTAATACAGTTCTCCGCTCTCAGTTATTTTACAATAATCTAGTACCATGAAGCCAAAAATAATTTTTCAACGAAATAATAACGTTGAAAGCATCCGAAAGCAGATAAAAAGAATTATCAATAATACAATACTGCCCTTGATCTACCAGCATACGAAACGGATGCATAAGCCGAGTCGGCTGTGGCATACTATCGACATTTAACTGGTCGTGCAGCACGGACGAGCATTTTCGGTACAAGCGTGGCAGGGCGCTGAGGATAAATCCGGAATAGAGTGGTTGAACAGCTTGGGAATTATACGGGTGATACTGCAGTCGCCCCGCCAACCTACTATCGTTATCGCTGCTGAAGTTCTGGCTCGAAACCGCACGAGCTAAAGCTACTAGCTAGCTTAGTTTCGCTGGGTAATCCGCAGCTTCGAACATCGCGGACGAGGAAGCACGCTCTCTTTATGGTTGTTTCTATAAGAAATAACTAGCATCTGCTCTTAACCGGGGTGGCGCCGATACCCCAAACTGCACAAATATAAGCCTCCTCGTTAGTCCCACACAAGACTGTTCTCTGGCCACTACGACATATACGCTCTTCCGACAGTAATTATTTCGCATTTTGTTTTGTCTCGACGGAAAGGGTTATCCCCCCCCCCCTCGGAAATTACGTTTTGAATTACTTTTTTAAGATATTCTCTATAATCAATTCATTACGTTTTTTTACTGATTTCTAGAAGAAAAAAGAATTTTATGTACACTTCTCAATAATGTAATTTGTAATACAAAACTGTCATTTGTAATATCACAAATATTTACAAGAAAACTGTTTGTAGTTTCACAAACTGTTTTATTCGCAACTGAGTACTTTAAGGATTTTTCTTGTAAAAGCACAAAACATGTTTTATAGTCTACCAACAGGGAACAACTGCCCGCAAAGTGTAGCTTAAGCACGCGTTTATGGCTAGTAACACAGCCAGAATACAAGATAAATCTATAAGCTTCTGGATAGTGCTTTTCTGCACGGCAATGTGCAAACCATTGGAAATTGTATACCAACGTCAGCCCTTTCCAATAAAGGAGGGGTTAGAAGAAGATCGGGGAATCTAAGTACGTAACCCCCCGGCATTTTTGGGGTGTTCCCCGCGGATTTGTATCCTACCGTGTTACATGCTACACAAAAGTTTTTCATGTACTTTTTAACGCGCCATGGTATTCGTGATGTACCTCACAAGCCACTTCTTGTCGAAAATTTTCTTGAAACCGGTGGCATGTGGAGGGAAATAGAGGCAACCTTTGTTTTTTTTATCACTGACGGTGGATTATTAATCCGCAGAGAACATCTAAAAATGCAGGTGAGTTTCGTATGTAGTTGCAAACTGGGGTTACAACCCCTGTATGGAAGGTGTATAGTATCAGAACTCTAAATTTTTATAATTATCAATTGGTCATTCAATAATGCAGTATATATACAGAAAATTAGAATTCTATTTTTCATTCTGGCTGCGTTAATGGTAACACACGCCTACTCCGGCTATACTTTCTATGGTGGTTACACCCTTATTCTGGAATATACATAGGCTATAGTGGATATATATGTACATATATACATACACACACACTCCTCTCGCTATTGCTTAAGTAAAACTGCGGCTGTGTGTATATATATATATATATATATATATATATATATATATATATATATATATATATATATATATATATATATACATATATCCATCCATCCACAGTTTTTTTGGCGACCAGCATGGGGATAAATTTCCTGCTTTTTCCTGACTACGGCGAAGCAAAGGAAGGGTTATGATTTTATTAACACGATGTACGTATGTTAAATTTCGGATGTTCCACTACAGCATCGCACCTGTGGCACCGATTTTGATGAACGAGGTGTCTATCGATCCCTTGTTATAACCCGAGTTCCATAGGCTACGGCAAAATCAAAATTAAGAAAATTCAAGACGGCGGCCTGGGCAAACTAGATGGCGCCACATGTAAGGTTAGCTCGCGCAAGCATTTCATTCGCGGCGTATTTTGGAAGTATGTGTCATTAATATTTTACGATCAATTACTTTAATGTTAATAATATGTGGGTTAAGTATTATAATTGTCAACCTACAATTATGTAGTTGGAATTTAAAAGGTGTTCAGAAATATAGTTATACAAAATGCCTCTAGGACGTTAAACAAAAATTATTTTGTTTTACTTATTTCGACAAAAAATTGGTAAATAAAATAAAGTTATAAAAAACTAAACCCTTACTACTTAAAAGTTAAAAACAAGTATTGAGTTAAGTGTACGAATATAATAATAAAGCCGTAGTCATACGTCGTGCCGTTTAAGACACTTTATAAACAGGAGAGGTACAGGAGAAAAAAAAATGATTTGCAATTTTATATCACTTTTGAATTCTAACTAGGTCTGGTTCATGACCATGATAAATAGAAGGCAGAGGTGGAGGCCTTTGCTCAGCAATGGGACGGCAATAGGCTAATAATAAAATTATAAGTAATTATAACCCACGATTGATTGAGCACATCAATCCATTCAACCACACATTCCATTGTCAAAAAGGAACCCTTATAAGATCATCAAGTCTCCCCTTTTGTACATCCAGGGGTGTCACAGCGATGTAGTTTCTACAGCACTGAACTGAAATGCATGAAATTTAGCATATAGATAGCTACTTCCATTAGATTTTTTCCGCTTTACCTCACCTAAATGTAAAGTGTCTTAAACGGCACGACGTGCGACTACGGCTTTATGATTATACTCGTACACTTAACTGAAGACTTGTTTTTGACTTTTGAGTAGTCGGGTTTTAGTTTTTATTTATAACTTTTGCATGTATTCTAACGTCCTTCCGCGAATTAATGTTTTATGAAAAATTTAATTTTGAGACTGATTTCGACAGGAATTACCGTTTTTTTTTTGTTTCACCCTGGCGTTAATTGGTGATGATTGTTCTTTCTAAATAACTCATGGCGCCACTATATCGAATAGGGAGCTAGGGTGTGTACTTCCCGTTCCATTGCTCTCCACCCCAAGTGGATGGAACTAGATTAATGGAGGGCTCACGACTGGATTTTCTCATGCGAAAACGTGGTGGACGTTGCTGTGGGTTTCTCGGGGTGCTCCACCCACAATTGCGTTCCGTCGTTTCCCTGCCATTACTTAAGCTGTTTCGAATTGCAAGTACAGTCCTGTACTTCTCACGTAAGCACGTGCAGTTATTGGCTTGGTAAGTAGGAACTTGTCCAGAGTTTTCGGACGTGTCATCGCATCTGACACATTCTGAAGGCAACGGCACGCTCTACAAGCAAACAGAATAATGTGCTGTATGGACACACAAGCATAGTACGATTGGTAGCTAAAATCGCTGTGATTATGTACAAAAGAAAGTAACTTGGAATCTGCCATGTTTTGCTATAAATGTTGTAGACGTCTGTAAAACCTCCGGAACATCTAATGAGAGAAAGCATTTTACTAACCTTGCATAATTATACACGCAAGATGTTCACAGGAGACAAATTTATCAAGTTATAATTAAGTGGCGTTTAGTAAAAACTTATTGCTTCTGAAAGTGGAGCTTTTTGTAACCTCCACGAACCGTTCACAAATCAAAACCAACTACATAAGTATGTGTACTCACACACTTCCAACGCTCAACAAACACGCAACTTCGTGTAGTTGTCAAGTAAGTCCTCTTCGTACTACAGTAGTAATATTTAACGGTGCTAGTATGTACAGGTTGATGTCGCAGGCGGTGCCAAATTACGGACATGTGCACTGAGAAAACAATATGTTTTGGAAGAACCACATTTCTGTAGCCACAATCCATCTAGACTGTCAGTATACGGACAGCAATCTCAAGTGGGCTGTTGGCACAGCAGAAATATGGTTGACGTAAGTAATAATAGCAACAGAACTGTCGGTTCTGGCCCTGCCTCTGATTGCACATGTAACAGTAATTGTAGCTCCTAGAACGTAGCATCCTCTCCTCGCTAAAGAACAGTAGAATAGTTTCAGCAATATTTCGCTAGTTCCCGCAACAAACAGAACTGTAGCGGACCAGCATACCATTCTTGTGTTGGTACTGAAGTGTATTTGTTTGCTGCCCTGGAAGCCGACTGCAGAACTGTTCTGGTGACACTTCTTTTCCGATTTTCTTCTTTGTGTAAAATTACAGAGAATCCGGTAATGGCCTTCGCTTTTACGCCATTCGTATTGAAGACCAATGGAGATAAAATTGCCATCTAAATGTATCTCACAAACTAAAGAAAAATATATTGTAGTAATTTTACCTGTAGTAAAAAAAAGGCTATTACACATTAGGGGAAAGGGGCGGTTGGTGTTCGCCATTGAGGGGTCAAGGTTCAACACATGAAAAAGGTGTTTTAAATTAAAATAAACACTAACATGTGTCACAATATCACAGAAAAATTTTACTAACTTATTGAAGTATACTCAAAACTTACCTAATGCATATACACAACTTTTTTTCCAACGTCACAATTGATATCGTTTGCAAACAAATATCGGATCTTTATAAATGCTATAAATACTGCAACATTCTACTAGAAGTATATTTGAAAACAATACTCGAATTTGTCTCTACGTACGGTATTAATCTAACGACGAAAGCCGTAATTTTAGTGCGGGTTTATGATTGCATCTGAGAAACTGACCTTGACAGCCCATGGTGTTACGTATATAGTTTGGATGCAAGATGTGCTGAGAAGATAAATTCAGAAGATCTTTCAAAAGTGCTTAGTTCTACTAAGCACTCTGCAATCTCAGACTCGAAGACAGTCATCACTTGGCCACTTCACGGTCTGATAAAAATTTACAAAACTATCATTCTTTCCGTCTACTGGGATTCCAAAAGACCAAACGTTCAGCTCAATAACTGACAATTCCTACCATACAATCCCAATACGAGCGCAATTTTCAACTAACATACAGGATATAATGAAAATATTCTCCTCTAAAGTCCAAACCAATGTCCAGTGCCCTTTCAAAATGAAGGCTTTCATTAAATCGATGACTTGTTTTGAAGGGTATAGCCTTAATAATGCTCGAATAGCCCACGTGGAGATTTAATTTTCCAGTTTGGTTGTAAAATTCCTCTCAAAATGAAATATCCTGCTGATAATTGTTTTTCACAATTTGGGAAGCTGGGATACGGCTAAAGATTCCTCCACGTTCGGGATCGGTGAAAAGGAAATTGGAGTTTTAAATAAGCCTCCTGCTAGAGGGAATGGGGACGCTCGACTAATGTCGGGGCGTGAAATGGGCAGGAAATTGGAGGGCATTCGGAATGGGTCGGTGACTGGGCAAGAGGAGGGGGGAGGGGGGGGAGGTTATTGATCGCTCGTCTTCGTCCCAACCTGACGAATCTTTGCAGACCGAAACTGTGTCGAGATAGTATCGAGATTGCTGTGTGACGCATGCCGTGCGCAGATAGGTTTTCAGTCTTTTATAGACTCAGTAGATTTCCTGAATTTTAGATTATATTACCAAGTAGTCTCAGTGAAAGTAAATAGTAATTTCAGTAATTTAAATAATTTAATAACTTAACATTTGTAGTTTAGTTTAATTTGTTTTTCGGTATTTTATTTTTATATCGCCCGTTATTCAGGAAGCATGAATGGTTGTCTCGGAGGCTCCTAGGTTCTTCTTTCTACTCGATCGAAAAATTTTCGTCTGTAGATGTTATTCTCCTGTACAGAGATGAGCGTTTTATCTACCATTCACTACAATTCTTTTCCGGAAGGCAATGGCTAGTCACGTACGCTATTTGACTCAAGAGGCATGTCTGGTCTTGCTGTGCACAGTGGTCCACTGCTGGGATTCTCGACTTTGACCAAGCGGATGTTCAGGAGGACCTTGCTCTTCGATACTCCGACGGTCCGATGGGCTGGACGCTGATTGGTAGTCGGGCGTTTGGTCCTTGACCAGGCATACGACAGCGAACGGAAAAAAATTTGACGAGAAATTGTGAGAGAATGAGCACAACCCGGTATGACCTGAAGGCTTACAGAGGTCGAGGAGTCTCGAACTAATTTACTATCGACACAGTGTTTAACCACCGGAGTTTAAAGGGGTACGCTTATTAATAAGCAAAATAAGCAGTAAGCCTGGAATTATTAGGATAAATAGATACACGTTGTAGTATTTCGGTGTCGGGATTATAGTAATATATTTCCATCTTCTCTCTATTATACTAAATACAAATTCTTAGCACACGGGTTTACTAGTAGTGCCGACAAAACATATAGAATAACTAATATTATGCTATGTTATTATACGTACACTATTACAACTTAAATGTGTGTGCGGAAGTAATAATGACATTGTGTAACTAAGAAAAGAGACCTTTCATTTCTTAGTAAATACTCTCCGGAATCTCATTGATCACGTGCTTCCAGATTTTTATAACTTATTGAAGAAGTTTACAGGTTTAACGTTGATGTTTCTGTCTGATAGAAATTTTCAGGTTGGGAAGGACTCGATATATTGTTTCTAGGAAGGCACGGCAAGACTTCCCTTTTTTTTCCGTCAATTTTCTGAGCGTTGTGAAATGCTTAGGCTAAGTGTGTAAAACTTCACTTCTGGCAATATACACCAAATAATACTACACCATAAAAAAAACAAGTTTTCAATCATTCATCTTTAAGAAAATTTAACGGTTAAATAATTTTCAATCGAAAATAAAATCGCATTTCTTATTCTACGTAATAGTGAAAAAGAGCGAATAAAAGTATTGAAGTACGTTGGAAGCCTTGGTGGGAGGCGAACGGTCTGACAAATACATCACCGCTTCCCCGCGAAGAAAATGCTGTTTATAAACTGGCGAATCCTTCGGTTATTTTTTAATCCATGCATGATCCATCACGTTGAAAGAATTATAATTCCGTCTTTGAGGCATATCCGAGCGTCAGTGATTGCGGTGTTTTTAAAACTTTGAACAACCCTGCAGAACGTACGGAGGTTGTCTCAAATTCGACGGTTCTGAAGCGAATTCCAATTGCCTTTGGAAATGACAACACGAGGGAGGTAAAAGTTACTGAAAAAGCGGGGTTTTAACTTAGTACTTGCAGACAGCCGCACTCCCTGGATAGGAGATTACGGAAGAAGATGGACGATTTTCCGTAACTGTGCAAAATATTTCCACAGTATTCCCTGTTGACGTGTAAGACGAGGAAAACACTCCATCATACGAAAAATTATTTTTTGTTGATGTACGAAGAAGTAGAACGTAATCTGGGCGAGAGGCACTCGGGATTGTAGAAAGACGAAACCCAGCAATGCTGTGTCTGTAAGTCATAAATTATAAGAACTCTTTCTTTACTTTTAGTAAAGCAATCCTCGGGGAATCCCGTGGAAAATATAACCTGTTGTTGGACAAAAGAAATACCTTTGAAAGATGCAATGCAGATGTATGTTTTTATTTCGCCACGTGCTTTGATTAACTGGGATTAAAATCGTTTTAGTTGTACGCTCGACAGCAAACAAATAATAAATAACATGTATTTGAAAAGAAAATTCAGATTGAATTATATTCACGAAATAAATAATCTCTCTGTGGCGGGACCAAGACTTCAACAACCATCCCAGGTGTCACAACTGCAAGAATTTCACTAGTTGGCCACTTTGTTGACCAACGAGAATGCTTATTTTTCCTATACAATGACACATGATATAACATTTGTGAATAAATAATTTTACTTCCTGAACAGAACTGATGATAATGATTTGTAAATTAAGTGGACTCCATAATAACATTAAATATCTGAGGGCAGAATGCATATTTGGAAAGTGTAAAATATAAAATTACAGAGTTGATATGTTTTGTCAGTGTTACAACAATCGCTATGGTTATTAGCATCGTATTAGCTGCAAAATATGAGTACAGTTTGTTCGGTTGGTTACAAATACTATTGGACAAGGCAAAATCACACAGCTGCGTGATTGGTAGGTAAAAAAGGTAAAAGAAAAAAAGGCAGTTAAGTTTCCTAAAACCGGAAAATATTATAAGAAGTTGTTTTACCTTAATTCAATGACTGTAATTTAATATCATGTTAATTGTATTGACATTTATTTATTTTAAGTGAAATACTTACCATAGGGTGTTAAAATTCACAGCGCCGTCTTCGTGACTAAGTGATTCCTGGCCAGTACAAACAACTTATATTTCAAGTAGGACACTTGTAACGTTATGAAGCAGAAGTTTTACAGTGAATATTACCGTTTTTATGAAGGCTTGTAAATGTAAAAAGATATTCTCAATTATTATTTAAATAATTTTTTACACTAAACCAAGGCTCGATATTTAAAGTTTTATTCAGATATTCTGTGGATATCTACGGCCAAGAACATATTTTTTGCAACCATGCGAGTTAATCACGACTATTTTTACTATGCAGTCGTGATGAATGTGTAAATAATGGTGAATTTTAACAAGCAAGAAAGTAGGTTTCAAGTTTTTATAGACGTGGAGATACACAAACAGTTTTGTACGTTTCATAAAATATACTGTGTTGTAAAGAAAGGCTGTTTCACTTGTTGTGATACAAGGAGAGATTTTGGCAAGTAATTTCCATAGACTTGGCAACAAAACGTACCCTACTTTTTTTTACTGTGGCGCAGTCTGTTTAAAACCAGTTCTGGATAATGTGGGTTTTCCATCGAACATTCCCGACTTCGTATCGTCCAACGGTTCTCATCAGAGAATACGCCACTTCATTAATCTTAGGTATAATTACGTGGATTTTGTATGAGAGATAAAACTGGCATAAGGAAGTCCTTATAAACATTCTGGTCATTAGCATGGAACAGTTCGTTTAAACTATTGACGTGAATACGTCTTTAAATTTGCGATCATAGCAGGAGGCAATGCAGAAAATCCGATGATAACAATATCGGGGGATTGAGTTTGGCATTGCAGCTCCGCATCTACCGTCTACATTCAAAATTCAATTACACCACTCGATTGCCAAATAATCAAAGAATACGTTGCGTTGAGTGAGGACTGTGATGTATCGTGGGGGGGGGGGGGGGGTAGGGCGCAATTTTAAGTTCGTTTCGTCGTTCGTTTTACAGCGTTTCATAACATCCGCGTAGTATAACTTTCGACTCTGAGAAGCTACGGCACTCGTTTGGACTCCAATCGACAGCTCTCGCCAAGATCAATCGATTGCGTGTATAAAAACATTTGCGTGGTGGGGTTATGGTGAAATTCTATAAGTTCGATGTAAAAAAATTAAGAAAGATTCAAACAATGTCGAACCTATACTCCTCAAAAAAACCAAGTCGAAATACAGAAAACGTATACGGTTGGAAAGAGCATCTCAAAAGCAATCCAGTGATACCCATAAATCCTCATACGATCGAGCGAAGCGCTGGCGGGAACGTAAGAATAAAACATCAAGACGTCCGAGTGCGTCAACGTAGACGTATTCACGCGAAGCAAACGGCCGTGTAACCAACACAGCCAAACCCAGTCCTTCGGACATGGGGTTCTGAGTTTTAAATCCCGAGTAAATCACCGTGAGTGCGCTGTTTAAGAGGTTGCATCACTCCCTATACAGAAATCATTCGTTCTAATGTCATAACAGAATATGTCAGGGTCACTACTGAAAATGTTTCAATCTAGAAGCATCGCATTTAATGTTTCTGTGCAAATGTTGTGCCTTATTTTTAATAGGTGTTCCCTGGTTGTGATTAAAAAGTGAGAATGAATTATGAAATGAAACAACCCTTTACTTCTGGAGTGAACACTGTGTTTAACATATTATGGCACCTCCAGTGCCTTTAATGCTGTACTTCATATATATATATATATATATAATTTAATGTGGGGAGAGTGGCTGAATTTCTGATTATTGATGTCGAGGGGAAATGAACTGGTATACTGCCACGTAACATTACTCGGTAAAGGGCGCCAGCGTAAATTAGGCAAGATTAAATAACTGAAATTATATTTAAGACTGTATTTCATAGACCAACGTGACGTGTGTATGAGCTTCTGCCTGCTTACATATGTGGTTAATTTCATAGATCATGCACCTCCCTCTCGTATCGCATTCATTCATCAGTTTGTTGGCTATATTTTTTTAACTTGGCATGGGATATTAGCAGTCTGTTCATACAGCTCCGTAACAAGTCCGCTCGAAGCCAGGCGGACTCCGACTCCAGACGTTCTCTGTGTACCCAACTCACCTTGTTGCACACCACGACAAACCACAGTTCGCCAATCAGATGAATAATATTATGACATGCAAAGACTCTTAAACCTACTTTGCGTTCTTTCAGATTCAGTTTACATATATTAGGAGAGGATCCAAACCAAGAAATCATGTAGCGTTGAGAATACGAAAACACGTCAGACACAATGTAATTTCCAGCAATTGTCCTTTTATTCAATAAAAATATTCAGATATGTGTTAACATAAAAAATCAGTTCTGGGAAAAGAAAAAATCAAACAACCCTGAATAGCCATGACAATATTAAAGAAAAGATTTTTAGAACATACACCGCCGTTAGGGAGTAGCGGGTGTAACGGTCGTTAGCATATATGAAAGTCTAACGTAACACACTTACACTGTAAAAATCCTCTCTTAAGTGTAAAATGTCTCAGTTCAAAATCTACTAAACTTATGCCTCTGGTTTAGCTCTCACTAGGATTTCTTGTGGTTAGTAAATATGTGCTGGATTAAGCTACGGACGCCTAGTCAACATTGCGTCGGGTTTAAACATCTAGAACAATCGCCATCTTGTCTGTACTAGATACGTAGCAAAATTAAATACTGTTCTTCTTACGTTATTGTTGAGTTGTTATCGAAAACAAAAAAACTTAATTTAGAGGAAACGGGACAAAATCAAATCTTGTAGGCTTAGGATGCAACAATAAGAAGTGTAGGGGTTCTGTCTTACGTGGCTCACGGCTCACGAACGTAGCGACGTCTAACTACCTGACTGTTTACTAAACAGCTGCTTAATACTAAAACGGAAGAGCTCTTTCACAGTATACTCGACGTTAATACACAAAAACTTACAGCGAGCTGTTGAAACTGAACACCTTAAAATCTAACTGAAATATCCTAGGCCTCGTCCGACTTCTGGACGGGCGTCCTGTTCTAACGTCTTGATGCTTTGGAATATGGCGGCAGAGAGAGCGAGAATCTAACCTAAATGGACCTGCCTACCCTATGCTGGACTCTCCCGCCAATAGGGGTGCAGGGTTTTATAATTCCAGCTGCTCAGTGAGAAACAGTGAGAAACTGCTCAGAAACAAACTTGACTTTCTATGTAGAACATTAAACTGAAGTACATTTGCCTTGCTGCCTCATCTCAATCGTAACATGCTTAGCGCTTTAAAACGTAGTATTTCCCATTCAACAATTATTTAAGTTGAAGTGTTGTTCATTTATTTGTCAACGTTTATGTTTACAAATTGTAAGTGAGAATTATGTCAAGAGATTATTGCGAAACTGTTCACTTTATTATTTCAAAAGTATATGTCATTTGTAGAACACATTGTAAACTGTTAGACGAGTTAGGTGCACTGTAAAAATTTTTTTATTAAACTTCCAAAACTGTAATGGAAGTTTTTAACCTCTACACTGTATGGTAATAATACCAAACCTTAAGCTGCAAAAATAAGAATGTTTAACGCTGCTACTATATAAGATTGGGAGTTTCCTTTCGCATTTGACTGTTTCCTGAGAAAATGTTGGAACGCTACAATGAAGACTTTGGGAAAAAAAAATTTACAATCCTCTCTTTTCCACTAAGCGTATACACTGGTGCGGTAAATTTCCGAATCATTTCTTACAGTGTGTTGAGATTGAAGTGAGTAATCGAACCCTTAAACTGGTCATCTGCTGCAGCGATGCGAGGATTTCCAAGACTGGGCTAGAATGCTCGGAAAAATCGAAGAACACAGTTTCCTTTACTTACTTCCACGAAGCGGCAGCAGCTCGAGCTTGCCTCAATAAAGATCTCGTCCTCTCGGCTAGGATTTGGAGAGATGGGCACTGGCATGGGGATCGGCAGAGCTCCGCAAAGGTCGTGCTCCCACGTTTTCTGTGGCGAGCCGCGATTTCTTTCCTCGCATTGTGAGAGAAGACTGTGTTGCAAGTCGCCAATGTACGGTAAATTCTGCACCGTCAACGTTCTTCAACTAGTTCTCACATTGAGCCATTCACAGGTAATTAAATGCTTGACGAGTCACACTCGCTCATTACTGGGGTCCTGCCAGATTCGCGTTATCATCTTGCAGCACGACATCCTTTAACGTCCATTGTACATCGGAGTCGATGCCGTGTGCTTATGGTATATTTGCGGTTTCTTCGCACTTTTTGATTCAAACCTTTGAAAACTCACCCCATATATTACGTGCTTAGCTGTTTCTTAAATATTTCATATATTGCAAGCATTTTACACATGTATTAACACAAAAATATCTTACTTTTTTACACTATCAGAAAAGAACAAGTGTTTGGAGTCTACCTCGTCTCAGAGTTAATTCACGAAATACTCGTGGCTCTAAAACAATAATACTACATGTCAGACTGAAAACATGGCAATATTTAACATTGCTACTAAGTATACAAAGTTGGGAACTTCCCTATGCATTTGACTCTTTCCTGGGTTCCTGGGCAACTGTAGGGACTTTAACATGCATGTATTGGAAAATAATTACTATTCACGCGTTGTCACTGTACGTACACGCTGATATGGTAAATTTCCAAATTATTTCTTAGAGTGTACGAATAAAAACAGGGAGAATAAAGGTGTGTTGCACTCTAGATATGAATCAGTGAGAATTTCAGTGTTTTAATTAATCAAACGTATCTGACTGATTAAACAGTCACTTCAGCGAATTTGACTGGTGAATCAGAGTAGTAGGAAAATGGGAAGTCGAGGCCAAGGGCGTGGGGCGTAGGAGCAGGAGCCGGGGGAGCCGCCATCTTGTTACGTAACCCGACCGCCATCTCTGATTTCATTGACCTTTTACCCCTGACTCGTGTGACCTTTGACCTTGACCTTGACCTTGACCTCAAAACACGTAAAAAAACTTTTAAAATCCCAAAAATCCTCAACAATTCCAAAAAATCCGAAAAAAATTAATAACAATTATAAAAAATATATTTAAAAATACCCTCTGAAATGACCCATCTTTTCCAGAAATTCTGACAGAAATCAGTGGCCCAGGGTCAGACAGGAGACAGGGATCAGTGACCCAGGGGTCAGGAGAGCAGTAAATATGAAATTTGACCTTGAACTTTGACCTTGAAAATGCATAAGTCACAGAAAATTTAAAAAATTCACAAAAACCCTAAATTAATTAAAATATTTATTAAAATTTTATTATTAAAATTTTTCATTTAAAAAACTGTTTAAAAATTAGTTTTGAAAAAATTTTATTTAAAAATTTTCTTAATTAAAGTATTTTACCCAGGCGACCATTTCCCTTTTTTTCCCTCGAAATTTTACTTTCTTCCCTAAAACTTTTCCTCAAGAAATGTTTATTTAAAAAAATAGTTTCGAAAAATTCTTTATTAAAATATCGTTAACCGCGGTAGACATTTATCCCTTTTCCCTCGAAATTTCCCTTTTTTCCCTTAGAATTTCCCATAAAAATTGTTTTACTAAGAAATTGTTTCAAAATTTTAATTGATAAACTTACATTTCCAGAGGTCTCCCCCATACTACCAATTACTCACCTCTGTTCGAATCCAGCAAACGACCGACTCCCTTGAATTCAGTCCGCTCACGTATATTCATTCCTCCATCTTGATTTTTTCATTCATTTGTTTGCTAGCTACTGGTGGCAACCATCTTTGTTAATATGTTAATACTGTTACGAAGAACACATATGGTGATATGTGTTCTTCGTTAGTCATTTGTTTATAAATTACTGGAGGCCACCATTTTGGTAGGCGACCGCCACCTTGGTAGGTGATGGCCATTGCAATTTTCCATCCTATGTTTAAAAAATACTTTTTTATCGAATAAGTGGTATAGCTACATGCACGATGCATGACTGACTACATGCTTAATTTATTAAATATTTTAAATAAATATTGTTATTATTAAAAACTTAAAAACCAACAGGAGAATACGACACACAAAAATTAAGATAAACAAATAGTTTTATTATAATAATTTATAATTATTTTGTAAATACATTTTCAGAACAAAGCACTTCATCACATCATCTGATATAACTCCGATCCTAAAGTGCTCTTATGATCTAAACCACCTCTTTCATGGTCGAGTAATCCCCACGTTGTTGCCTACCAAGCAAATATTTAAGTCTGTCTACAAGTTTGTTGGAATCTTCGGCAAACATATCGTAAGTATACTCGATGTATTCTGCCTTCTTCACGTTACTTGTTGAAGGAAACTCGTTGAGGAAATGTGCCGGAGCCTTGAGGGAATAATCGTCGTCCTCATCACTATCACTGTCGTCATAGTCATCATAAATGCTATCTTTATGATCGGCTACAGTTCCTGTTGCATCCTGAATATCAAGTTTACTATTATGCGTAGCAGGAGTTGTATGCTCATCAGTATTTAGAACTGATAACCGTTTATTTTGAAGTTTTTCGACTTCACACGAACATCTTGCAAGTGTACCTCCCGCACAAACCGACTGTATTGCGCTCATTCCGTCTTTAGCATTAACTGTGACGTTGTAATCGTATGCGGAAACGGTACCAATCGATGTAGCAGGAGGTATTGATAGAATCACTTTCTGGTTCCCAGTAGACGAACCCTCTCGACAAACAGCGATGAAGTGATCGAACCGACGCCTGTACCTTCCCCTATCTAGCAGACAATCCTTAACGATAGTCAAAAATCCATATTTCTCTTTCCATCACAAGGCACACGTATCTTTGAAATCTGGCAGAGTCATGTCCGTATTATCATGATCATCGTAAACGTGGCGTAAATTCGTATCGTCCATGCGAAACAGCACCAACATATTCGCGTTGTCGCGAAGCACCTGTTTGGGTATGAGCGAGTAAGTCTGGCCGAGGTACACAGTTCACTTTCGCGTGTCGACCCATGCTAAAGTATTCTTGAATACAAGTTTGTTTCTCACAGGTAATCGAAGACAAATGTCGAGTTTCGCAGTGCTTCGTTCGGAGGTACGATGGCTTCGTTATCACTGCGTGGGAAATAATCCATGCCTTCCACGGCCTGCAGTACTCGTGCCAATCGCTGATATTTCGGTTGCTGGAGCGATTTCGAATAAACCTACACGTTCTCGCACCGAAGGCCATTCGGTTCTTCCAGCAGGCTCAGTAGGACGCATGTCTTGCCACAATCCATTGGCCCGCCGATGATAAACCTCACTGTATTCGGAAATAGGCTTCCATGTCGCGATTCGTGGGAAATAGCTTCATCCTCAGCATGAAAGCGTATGAGTAAAGTAACATCTTGCATGATAATACGTATGTTACCACTACTATCTTGCAGTGAGTTCGGTGCTGTTTGCGATGCTGATTGTGATTGCGGTGCTGATTGCGGTGCTGATAGTAGTGCTGATTGCAGTGCCGATTGCGGTGCTAAGTGCAGTGCTGATTGTGGTGCTGATTGTAGTGCAGATTGCTGTGCTGATTGTAGTGCTGATTGCGGTGCCGATTGCGGTGCTAAGTGCAGTGCTGATTGTGGTGCTAATTGCGGTGCTGATTGCGGTGCTGATTGCTGTTCTGATTGTAGTTGCAGAGAACCAGTGCTACAAATTTTAAAGTGTCTCTTTAAAAATATAATTTCGTGTAAAGTGTCTCTGGCAGAAATCGCACTGAAATGACACTTTTGAAGTTTTCATCCTGCAGGTGGTTTTTTTTTCATGTCGACGCACACTGTGCATAGATGTAAATGCTTTACCACAGAAGCGACAAAGCAGATGCATCATTGGCATCTGAAACGAAAATGTATAATAGGTTTGTATTTATTCTTTTCTCGCCTTCTCATGCCAAAGTACATTTTGAACATAGGTGAAAATTCTATTGCATAATCGTCACTGGCGACAACCAGCTAGCGATGATGCAGGTCACAGCCCCATTGTCATCGAGGTGAAAAAGCAGCGCTCTGAATTCTCAATTAATTTTCCTGGCAAGGGAATACTCTGTGAAAACCCATAAGATCACATGCAGGTACTTACTTAACAATTTGTTACTTAAATATGCCTGTAAGCATATATATTAATAATTTTTTAATTATAAATCTTTCGGAAATTTTTAATATTTTTTTTAGAATTTTTTGAGAATTTTTTGGAATTTTTAAAGGTTTTTTTTTAGTGTTTTTGATGTCAAAGGTCCAATGGGTCAAGGTCAAAGGGAACACGAGTCAGGGGTAAAATTTCAAAGATGGTGGTCGGGTAAGGTAACAATATAGCCGCTCCCCCGGTTCCTGCTCCTAAGTCCCACGCCCTTGGCCCAGACTTCTCATTTTCCTACTACTAATCAGTGAAAAAGTTCCATATTTCCTTCACTTATTGACTCAGTGATTTTTTCCACTGATTCTGTCATTTTTTTCAATGTTTACTCAGTGGTTATATTTTGACTAATGGATCAGTTAAACAGCGTGTAAGAATGGCTGACAAGCAACGTTTAAAAATGGTCACTAAACAACTTGTATCAACTGAAATATCAACGACAAACAAATAAAACCAATACAAAATACATTGTAATATATGTTTCGTCTTTCAAACGCCATTTTATGAGTTAATGTGAACACTCAGCCTTTCATTCCGTTTTTACGTCTTTCATTTGGTTTTCATATAATCGTCACAGCGCTCTGTTTGAAGGTCTTAACTGCATATAATGGCGTGAAGAGAATGCACTCAAATGTCCTATTGGTGTGTTCGATCCTGGTCACCTGCAATTTTTTTTTTTTAAATAGCGGTAAATTGCACAACATTAATATTAAACCAACATAAATATGTTTATTTCACGTAATTATTTTGATACATGTAATAAAACAATATTTCATTTACCACTGCAGTCGGCCGTCGCTTATTCAATCAATGAAATCGTTTCACGTTACGAATTCAGTCAGTGAAATTTCTTCACTAAAACCATCAGTGGTTTCCCACTGATTCGAATTTAGAGTGTGGTAATGCTTAGTAAGATATATTATCTCACTGAGTGCGAACGAACGTAGTGCGCTGTCCTTTTGGTGTAATTTTTTAGACTCCCTTAAGCTTTGTTTGCGTGTGGTGGAGGAATATGCTGGAAGTATAATTTTAGGAAGGCTTCGAAAATTCGGATGTAACCGTGAATCGAGAAATATCATGTTGGTTGAAAGTGGTTGGAGAATCATATCGTGCGTTGTTTCCTGTAGGTACAAATCCGTCAAAGGAGACACAAGCCGCTACCAGTCCAAGGAGAGACTAAAACGATACAAACCATTGTGTATTTTAAGTCTGTTCTGTCTTGAAAGGAGAGCGCGAATTTCGCAGCTGTAAACTCATCAAAAAACCATGGCACATTTCTTCATAGTCAGTTTATTCAGATAAATATGTAATACATAAAATAATGTATAGTGTACTATTATACTGCAATTTGATAGTTGTATTTAAAAGTTTACGTCAGGGAAAATAATTTCTGGAAAAATAATTTGTCCGCGGGCCAGTGTAAAGTGTGCGGCAGGCCGCTAATTGTATAGCCCTGCCGTACATTTACGGGAATATTTACATAAATACAGAGTTAATTTAAGGAAACGCACTCCATAGCGACGTAAAACGAAAATTAGATCCTTACATATAAAATATGCAACCCCTCCACATTTCCTAACAGCTTCAAGTTTCGGGAAATAACACTGTCTAGGCTACATGAACTTGTCTTCGACTCTATAAACAGAAATCTATAGTTCCTGCTGAAGTTAATACATACACGCCATTTTAAACTATTAATTTAAAATTTAAAATGTTTATTCAACCACTTTTAACAGTTAGCAAAACTTAAAACACTTAAACATTCGCAAAAAACTGATCAAGTTTCGCGCCTTCCTTCCCTGTAAATAAATAGTCAACGCTCCCTTTTGCTACCAGGGTGTGGTAGCAGAGCGGCACGAGTGTTGGTATACGGAGCTTTGCACTGAAGTTAAAATCCTGCACTTGAACGAAATATTATAAATTTATTTCTCATAACGAAATGGAAATATTTTTTGTAACGCACAAAACACGTGTAGTAAATCCGTGAGCTCCGTATTTTTTTGTGAACTCGACGGAGAGTACAAACGAAGTTTCTGTAATTTAAAAAAAAAAACCTGAATAACATTTTATGAGCACTTTTTCGTAATTTTACGGAAATTTTACCCAACAGTATGCATTTCGTAAAATTTATTGCACATTCTTGATACTCTCAAACACGTTTTAGTTTTGTATATTCGCATATTTTTCTAAATAATGAGTAAGAGAAATATTTTTTTTGAAATAATGGGTATGTGAAATTTGGGCTTTGGGAGTACCTCAAGAAATCCCACTTGACAACATCAACAAATTTCGTTCGTTACCCCACAATGGAAAATCTGGGTTTGATGCCTTCTTCCCTCCCAACTAGGCCATAACTTCTTGGTAATCGGGCCTGGTTCACCGTGGCAGATGGCAAATTATAGTACCATTACACCTCCTATGTCAAAAGATAATACGCCTGAGTGCGTCTGTAAGAATTCCATGTCCACAAATTTACTTTCTGCGTAAATAATTTGCATAAGGACGCCGCCTGGTTTTTTCACGCATCTGTTTTTGCCGCGCCATTATAACGGCGCATCCTTGCTATGTTGTTTCACAACAAAAAACGACCACCTATCTGCTGTATTTTTCAATTGTACTGTGAGTTTTAAATTATAAGAAATAACAATGCTATATAGAAACATATTGCATGTGACATTCATTTATTTATAAAATATTATCCAATTTTAAATGGGGACTGAAGGTACAATGCCCACCTCAACTGTTGAAGGTTAACAAATAAAAGTGACATCGCCTAAAATGACCTAACTTAAGCTAAGGTAGTATAACCTAATCTGACCAAACATAACTAACCTAACCTAATCCAAGTTTCATATCATTTCAGATTCCCAAAATGTGTTGGAGAAAAAGGATGTATAAAATAGCATAACAGAAGACCTACACATATGAAACTCTCATATCCTACACCTCAGTTGTCTAATTACACTTATTATTTTACAAAGATTTATGAGGCGAATGAGACAATGACAATAGTGAAATTTGTATGTGATTTTGATCTTCAATGGAAGGCGACTCTTGCAGCATCAACCTTACTTGAAGTTGTGATAGTTTGGCAGACTAGATATGTTGTGATAGTTTGGCAGACTAGATATGTTGATTATAAAAGTGTAAAAACCTTGGAAAATTTCGAACCACATCATACTATTACTTTTGTGAGACGTCCAGATATGTCCGCCGTCGTTAAGCCTTTGCGTAATATGACATCCGCGAGAAGTAGATAGATTTTTTCTGGGGGAGTTGTAAATGCAATTTTAGAAACACTTCGCTCGCAGAAGCCCTGGCACACTTCTTTGTTTGAATTAATATTGTTCCAAGTGGAGACTTTATCTACATTTCTATCACCTTCCCCCTTCTGTTGCGCGTTGTTATCACCATTAAAAGGAGAAGGGAAGGCAAGAGCTACAAATGAGCCACCGCATAGCAAGGCTATCCGGACAAGCGCCACTCCCGTCCTTGGAGGATTTAATATTATGAGATATCCGCTGCGGGAATTTTCTGTCAATCACACCGACCCCCCCCCCCTCCCCTCAAAGCGACTAGGGGTGCGAAGACCCTTCTGGGACAAGTCAAGTGTGCTATATTTACCGTGGGGTGCCTAACCTCACGTTATTCTATTTAATTTTCAGGTTCTACTGGGGAATCGGGGGGAACCGCCAAATAACGCCACTTCCCCCACCAGAGAGGTGTGCAAGCACCTCTCTGGCTTCTACTAACACGAGCATGTTACACACACACACACACACTGTCTCCCGTAGCATTTCTGATTAATGCATGCATATTTTGAATTCTATTCTTCTGTCGACTGGGTTTTTACGGTGTCTATGCCGGTTTTTCCCAGTCTCTTCTAGTGTTAGTCTAGCTATAAGTACACCTAGGGAGGTAGTCATGGCCCAATTGCAGGCCATGGCTGCCCAATCCCTCTCTGCCGCGATGAATGTCTCCTTGCATGATTTCCTATCCTTGTAGGCGTAAGGGGTCTGGCCCTGAGATGAAATAAATTCCCGCCCTACCCGCCGGACTTACACTTAACACTTAGATATAGGGTACTTAGAAAAAAAATCTGTATGGCCATTCTTTGCAGCCGATTTCCAGGCGCCAGGTGTTGTTTGCTCTCTTCAACAACTGGCGGAAGTTGTGTAACATGCACACTCTCACACACACATAATACTACAAAAAGCTACAAGCGAGGTCGCAAACATTGTGGTCGTCACAATACCCCTAATTATAATTTATTCCCATTTTAGTTGTCTGTAACACTGGCACTTTTTTCCTGTGTTACAGAGAGATGACTGACTTCTGTTGGGTGAATGTTTCAGTTCTGTCCCCCAGCATTCCAGTTGCGCGCTTATTTCATGTCACCCTGCACCAAACCCATTCAAGTCCATTTACGCACACAACTTACCCTACTTTCTCACGCCCTAACCCAGTTACAGGAATGAACATTTATCCTCCGCGACAGGTCGCACAGAATCTCCCAGTGCCATCTCCTCTTTGCGCCGATTTCCTGTGCCCTGCCATCTAGACTTCTCCTCTTTCGGGGTGTGTCCATGGCTACAATTTCGGCCATGGCCTCAGAAAACCCTGCTATAGCCGCCATGCATGTGTCCATTTAAACATAATAAATCTGAGCTAAGGCGTATAGGACGTGCCCTGAGACGCATCCCATTCTCCAACCGTCTTAGCAACTAAAGGCTGTTCACAATAAAGTGAGCACTTATGCAATCAACCTTAGTAAAAAAAATCAACCAGCATATATTTTAACGGGCGTCCTGAGTGATATGCGCCCAGTAAAGTTGGTAACGATGGATGAGAAGTAGTTCAGTAATTTTACGTAACATAAAAAATGTTAGGTAACCATATTTGATAATTTAAGTTATTTATTCTGCTTTATGTTTTTTTTTTTTTTAACGCGTCGAAGTGAAAAAGTGAGCATATGTGTTAAATATTTATTTTTCTAATAATTTCGCGGTTTCACTTGACCGACGGGTGAATAAAGTTATCAAGCTAATGACAATGTTAATCTTACATATGGGGGAATAATACACAATGTTCATACAAGTAGATCTTCAGCAGGGCTTTTCAAAAGTGCTCATTTTACCGTGAACAGCCTATAGCATGCATGCCGGAGTGCTCGCAGAACTGTGAAGGAGTTCACGTTGGCGTAACGGGAGTTGAATGCTCTCCAGAAAACAAAAAATAATAATAATTGTGTCGGGAGTTTTGAAGTCGTGGGCGGCCATTATCGCCAGGTGTGTCGCACCATCGGAGCGATGAGCGACGATTGTCCAGCGAGTGTAATTTGCGAGCATCGGGAGTAGAGACACAGATTGTCGTACTGGACTGTGGAAAAAGGGGACTGGATGCGTGAACTGCATATTCGATATGATGTAAATGTATGGCAATGGATATTTGGATAGCAATGACGATTTAAGTGAGTGAATCTAGTACATCGCCAGTGATAAGGACTACAGGCCGTTCACGTTAAAGTGAGCACATTTTAAAGCTGTTTCATGAGATATAATAACCAATAAATACATTTTATTGTGGCCTTGTACTTTTGGTTTTGGGTATGGTGAATGCATTCACTATGTTTATTACTCACATGACAGGGTCCACATTAACGAGTGGTGGAAGGATATAAATTGGTTGAAAGATTAGAATTGATATTGGCATAGGGGTTGAGTTGAGATATTTGGGCGGCCCAACAACGAGATCTTGAGAGCCGACTCAGTGGTAGGATAATTAAGATAATAAACACTCACGTTTGTGAAAAATGCAACACCGAGAAGGATACATGTGATTGAAATGAACTTTATACCACAGACTAGGTGCATGTCAATACACATTTGATTAGGATTACAGAAATGTACATGATATTTGCCCTTGAGAATTCTGTATGGCGTGAAGCCCCCGCGTGCTGTAATCAGAGCGCCTAAACATCGTGGCACGGAATGAAAGAGGACCTGGATAGGTCCCTGGAGAATCTCCCTCCATGCAGTTTGTATGCGAGTCCACAAAGCATCAACAGTGATCGCTGGAGGACCGTTACGAACAAGTCACTGACCAACCATGTCCCAGACATGTTCGATGGGCGACATGCCAGGCAAATCTGTACACCAGGGAAGCAGTGGGAGCCGTCGTTCATTAAAGTAGGTTTGCACATTCCTTCAGCACATGTGGCCCGGCATTGTCTCGCTGAAATATGACACGTGGAGTTGCCTGAAGGAGGGGCAGTACCTCAGGCTCTAAAACCTTCCTGATGTAGCAGTTACTGTTCCGATTGCCCTCAGTAAGTAGGAGTCGGGAATGCGTGTTGCATTCAATGTCGCCCCAATCCATCACACTTAGGGTTTGTCCACTATGCCGCTCCACAATGCAGGCTGCCAGATTGCGGTTACCATGGTAGCTTCTAACATGTATGCGGCCATCATTGTGGGACAGGTTGAGGCGGGACTCATCCGAAAACACTATGTTTGGCCACTCAGCGCGCCAGCGACGACGTTCATGTCCCTATTGCAATCTGAGGCGTTTGTGGTTTCTGGACGATGGAAGCCGACGCAATGGCATGCGTGCCACCAGTCCAGCCCGCAACAGACGGCGTCTCGAACCGTCGACGCAGACAGGTCCACACCCGATGCAGTGCTCCAGTGTAGTGCCAACACTGTAGACGAGACTGTACAGTCCGTTACGGCCATGCGGACAAGATGGCGGTCATCCCATGCTGTGGTCACATTGCATGGTCCAGTACCCGCTCGTAGCTTCGTACGACCCTCGTCTATCCACTGGTTCCACACACTCATCACTGCTGTAGAAGCGTACCCTGTACGAGCCGAAATGTACGGTATCACATACTCTTTTCCCGAAGACCGATCATTCTGTCCCGTTCGAACTCACTCACGTGCTGATATGGCTCCCTTTGTCGTCAACGAGGCATACTGGCACTTGCTTTCACTTCGTTTGATGGCTCTTCACTTGGCGTAACACTGACGTTTCCAGTTGCATACAAGAGGGTGCTGTTGGGACTACGTGTACGTCATCCTCCGAGTTTGGATTCATTGGGGACACTCTCTCTGGGTGTTACGATTTTCACTAACAACAGTGTAGTTAGGCAGTTTAATTTTGGTTAATAATAATTCCATGTATTATATTATTGTAAATAAATTGTGAAATTAAACTTAGCTATTTTATTTTTATAGTGACCTCCATCCATCACGAGCTCTCACGCGTCCCTGCCGTTTCTTAACAACACGTGACTATTTTCTAATAGGTATTATAATTTCTTCATGCTGCACTTTGGTAAACGTTTATTTTCGTTGGTAAATTGAAGTAGCTAATAAATAAGTACAATATTAAACCTATTTATAATGGTTTAACTTTTACTTTTAATTTATGGAACTTATTATGCAAGATATATCTGTACGTAAGTGTAGAAAGAAAGCTCGTTAATAGCACGTGTATGTTACATAAGTAAGCTAAGTTTCAAAACTCACTGATAGACAGCAAAAATAACGACACATTCAATTTTAAAATTTTCCAACAGGTAATGGAAAAGTTTGTTTTTCGTACATTGGATTTTTATTACATAAAGTATTTCTACCTAAAACCTTCATTAGTGTGTTAAATATTTAAATATCGGGCCACAATAAACTTTAGAGTATGGTAAAGCTAGTAACCACAAGTAGCCCGTCCTACTGCATTAGAAAACCTTAAAATAACATCCTAAAATCCATGCGTCAAACAATTTTTTCTAAAAATAAATGTTTGAGTTAAAAGTTTAAACATGTAAGTACTGTGCGTGACAGAAACGAGCGCCGCTGGCGGTGGGGGAGATGGAGCTGGGGTGGGGCTGGAGAATTCCTGGTAAACTCTATCTAAGTAGCAGTCGTTTACCTGTCCCCAGAGAGTAGTCAAGTCATGAGCGCAAAGATCGGTCCCGTGTTCTAACGTTTCCGAGGTTTTGTTGAAACGTGAGATCCGTCAGTGACCCATCAGAATATTAGCAAATAGTGTTTGCATATTTTATTGCATTATACGTATTTTTTTCATTAAAAAAATTTAACGAATTTTATGGGTTAATTTATTATTCTGACCATGGCTTCAAGTAAAAAGAGGAAAGTAATTAACAGTGAAGAACGCGAAATTATAAGTACTGCAATAGAGAAGTGCGATGACGAAGCGAAACAACAGGTTCTATCGTTACTGGTAAATCAAGCAACTTCTCGCGCGGCTTTTTACACGTGTGTTGGTGTAACCACCATAAAACTGATCCGAAAATATATTAAAATTACAATTGAAACTGACCAACAGATTTTTATCAACGCGTGGAAAAAATCTATTTCACTGTAAAAAGACACACTTCTAAGTGGATGATTTTGATAATTGTGTTATTAGAAACACTATCCACGATTTCTATGTGGACGAGAAGAATATTCCAACTACTCCACGAACTGTTGCCAATCATTAAAAATGAGATAGATTTTCTATGGAGAGTGAATGTTTAGTATGGTTCTTATTATTAATGTTTATATTAAATTTATTGCCTGAAGATAAAACTATAAGCCTTTGACACCATTTCATGTTCCTGTTCAAGGGCCGGCAGTCTAAAGGATTTGGTGAGTAGATCCTCAATATATATTTAATATGCATGCTTATCTGTTTGTGTGTCCGCGCCGATTCGATTTATTTAGCTGATTTTCAGGGATGAAATTAATTTTTACTTGCACGTATGAAACTGCAAATAACTTTAACAGGAAAATATTTTTATTGAGCACAAAAAATTACTAAGTATATTCCTAAGGGCGTATTTTTGTAATCATTATTTTTAAAAAACATTTTTACTTGATACATTTCTAGAGATCGTTTGGAAATATGAGTAAATGTTTTTTGTTTGCACGATAGCGTACCCTCGACCACCGGCCCAGACACCATGCCGCCTCCATACCTCGGCTCGACCGAATATCTTCCAGGGCCGCTCATTTCTGTCATGCACAGTATTTATATCGTCGTACGAAAGACAGCCGCGGGAAAAGTTTAAGTTGGACAAAGGTGCTGTGGATTTAAAAGGTTGTAAGCCACTGACAAAAAGACATATTTCTTTTCGTGCTAAATTTGTTTTCACGATCTCTATGCCCACACATTTTGCGCAGGAAATTTAAGTATAATCGAAACTTGTCGTTGAATATTTAGTAACATTTTGTAATTTTTATTTGAGATCAACGTTTAGAATCAAATTTAAATTTGTATATTTAAAAATAATATTTTAATGTTTAGGCTAAAGTTATATTACAAAAATTATAAATAAATATATTTTTACATCTTTACAGCAAAGCAGAAAGATTTATAATTATTTCCTTTAAGCCAAGAAATGTATCATACAAAACACTGGCGTCATAAAGTCCATTTTCTGGCTGTAGTCATAATTTTGTTACCAACTGTATCATATATGCTGCTTTGTCAAGAACGTTTGTGAAATGCATCAGAACACACGAATGCCATCACTGACGTTTCGAATAGCAGTGACGCGATTAAAATGCTATTTATTCTTGCAAGGTAAACAGATTAAAACGGTCCGATTCTGCACAAGATAATTCACTTAATTCCGTAGCAATACCCATCGGCGGCAAATGCAACGTGAAATAATAGAGTAACAGGTTATTTCGAGTAATACAATTTGAACGATGTTAGACTCGGTATGCGTAATACAATAGTCCGGCACGATCGACAATACCTATTCCAGCCAATAATTGGATATTATCGTAACCAAAGAAAACACGAATGAATATGATCAAAAATATGCGAACGATAAAACATTAACTGAGTAATTTTTAATTTCCGTAACTTATTTACTCTGAACGGAAATTCCTCAAGAATTATTTTATTATTATTATTATTATTCCAGTACTATATATATATATATATATATATATATATATATATATAACCGCAAAATCAGGACTGTTTTTCTCTGAAATAGGAATTTGGTCGCAGATTGTGAGCTCATAATTGAAATCTTCCTGCAGTTTCTGGCCGAGGCTGTTAATTGCGCACACCTTACAGAATGAAAACCAGCGCAATCTTCTAGTTTTAATTGAGAAGTATTCTTGTTACGGACTCTTCGTACTGTTTCATTTCGCGCTGGTAATGAACCCGACGAGTAAATGAAGCACTCACTCGCACAGTGCAAACAGCAATGTAACCAGAGATGGAAAATTAAAAGCCGCGGGTTTCTTTATTTACACATCAAACTTTATTCGTCTCGGTACTCTTGTTCGCAGCAAAACATTACAAATGACAAATGCATGCTTATTATCTCTCGGGCATTACAAATAAAGATACGCAAACAAGCGTTAATTTGAAAAAATAACGAAATGCGGTGGCTTAAAAAAATATCTCTATTTGACGAATAAATAATTTTATTTTTGCACGGAAAAATTCTACGACGGATGTTCAAGAGCCTGGGAAATGTCACACAATTTGCGTTTCCTGTGAAATAACTGCAGAGTATTTTTTGTTTGCCGGTGCAGAATGAAATCTCGTATTATCATGAGTGTACACAAATTGAAAAAAAAAATACTCTTTCCTATATTTTAAAATACAATTACTGGATCTCTCAACCAGGTACATTTCAAGTGTAGACAAGAAACAAGACATTCTGCCAATCTGTTTAATTAGTACAATGAAGTTTTCTTTCATTTCACTCAACCATTTCAGGGTCTGGTTTTCTGTATTCAAGACAATAAACGCCTCAGTTACCACTACTTACGCAATAAAAAAAGTGTAATTTCAAACGAAATGTATGTGTTAGAAGTGTTTCCACTGGAATCGGTGAAATTTTACACCTACATATGGCAATGATTTTTTTTTACGTTCAAGTACATTTATCCTACAAATTAGTAAAATAGCATGTACATCGTACACCTGATTTTACATAGAATGGTGTAAAATTGCTATTTCTATGTAGCAGAAAATATACTTCAACATTCCTGAATTTTCTTACCACAGACATCGCAATTTTAATTCCACCACTGTGTATGTGTATCTTCTCTCTTACAAAAAAATTTAAATCACAAATTCCCTGTAATTGAAATTTCACGATTTCTGTACATTTTTTACTGTTTTACTGAGAAATTTTCGCTTAAGAACGTGTTCTTTTACAACTGCGTCATGTTAATTCACATACTTTATACGTGTATTTTTAGAATTTTCATGTTATTTTAGTCCGTTTCGTAACTTGGTAGTTTAACATAGTTATAAAAATGTTATCTCCGAAATTTGGGTTACAACCGACTTCAAATTTTTTTTCCTAACCTACCCTATCTCTAAGTGTTAAATGTAGACTCGAGGTAGGGACGGGATCGAATTGCGTCTCAGGACGAACCCCTTACGCTTACAAGGGAAAGAAATCATGCAAAGGGACATGCATCGCGACATAGAGGGATTGGGCAGCCATGGCCAACGATTGGGGCCACGACTACTTCCCTAAGTATTACCTATAGTTAACCTATAACTAAGAAGAGAGGGGGAGAAACCGGGACAGACCGTAAAAGCCTTCTCGGCCGAAAAGAATTCAACCTTATTACATACAATAATAAGAAATTCTACAGGAAACAGAGTGTGTGGAAACATGCTCTTTGTTAGTAGGGATGAAAATCTAGTAGAGAGGGGGCAGGAAATTTATTTTTTTATTGCATTTTTGAGTTTGGGCTGGGTTAACCAGAAAGAAGCTTGCAGACCACTCTGGTGAGGGAAGTGGCGCTATTGGGCCTCTTTCCCCCGAATCCCCAGTGGATCCTGCAAACTAAAGAAAAAGAAAATTAGCTGCCAGTAAGTGTCAGCAGGGCCGACACTTACTGGTTTCTACTGAGACCGGAAGATACGGCGGAGCCTGTGAAAGGAAGGACTAATAAATAACCTAATTGATAATTACTAACATATATCCTCGGGGATATATGTGCCTAAATCTATTGCTGTGCTACCTCCTAGCGGCACGCATCTGTAGCCATAGGATTCAATAGAGCTTGTTTCCATCATAATGCTGCGAGTGCACTGAGCTTCGCATAGAGGGATGGAGTTTCTTCATTCTTGATGAGGGGCTCTCACCAGCTGCTGCAGAGAACACACTGTCGCCACAAACCTCTGCAGATATTTGCGGATTGTCTGACCAGAGGCTGCCTTGGAATTGGCAATGGCGAACAGGCCATACTTACATGCAGCTGGCTGGGAATGAGAGGTATAGAACGAATCTAATTATAATACGAGTTTAAAATATTTAAGCTAGGCTGAGCAGTCCCTTCAGGACTGATCAGATTAGCCTACTGCAATAGACTGATGAGACTGCGCAGGTGCTATAATGAATGGCGTGGCAGTGCGAAAAACCGTAAATGAATATAAAAACTTTAGATGACTTGCGTTGAGCCAAAAGTGGGTGTTATGTATAGAGATATTTGCTTAGTTCGACAAACAGGGATGTACCGCACCTGGAACAAAACTTGGAATAGAGCCAGTGTCGCCCGATGTATGGTTGGCCTCAGAGATTCTGCAAGCTCAAATCAGCAATAAACCCGTACGAGAGGTCTGTAAAAATTTACAGATAAACATGGAGCTCTAATGTATATAAAAATTGACTGCGCATACATTGTAGGCAAGTGAACATTTTTTTAAAACCTTTGCAGGTTAACCACATGTGTGACCCTAATTACGCCACTTAGTTATGGGTAATTCTTATACCCCAAATAACAAGAATTGACCAGTATGTATGGATGAGACAAAAGTAATTTGTCTGTTGAAATAAAATGCTTATATCGCCATCACATCCATACGGTCCATATTTAGCCACATCATATTTCCATTTTTAAGGCCAATAAACGCATATTTTTTGGATAGTGAAATTGTGAATGTTGCTGTCGATATTGATTGTAAAAAAAACGGCCATCATCTATAAGCTACAGAAATAATTGCTGAACCCACTACGTCCTGTGAATTTACTTCGCTCAAATAGTTTGCCGCAGGACTGCCGTTACTCGCTAATAACTCACGTGTCCAAAACATTTTACTTATCATACTATGTTATTATTGAATTGTTGAAGAAGCTGCGCAAATATCCGTGAAAGCCACAGCGTCCGACCTGTTCTAGTGCAAAACAGACGATAAGTAGGGACACCCGAATTTCGCGAAAAGATTTCACGACCTGTTGTATTTCATAACATTTAGCTCAGATCCATTTTCGTAATTGGCTAATTATAGAAAGTTTACGCGCCCTACGTGTCTCCTCGTGAATAACAGACGTACGCGGCATCGAAGTAACCTAATTCTGATTGGACAATCAATTAAGGAATCTTGTCCCCACAGAGACGCAACACCAATAAGTAGAGACCTGAAGAATTCGCGAGTTCAATGACTTGCAGGCTAGACTCTACAGTTTTGTGTACAAATACGCCAATGTCAACTGTGTATTGGTTGTCTGCTGTCACAGTGGAAGGCGCTGATTGGGCCACCGTTCTCCAGGATGTGTCAAACATCGTGTGGACCAATGGCTAAAGTTATATAAAGACACATGTTTTAAATTCCAGATTGTCCCAAAATGAATCCGCGAATTCTACAGGTCTCTACCAATCCAGCATGTGCGGAAGTATTTTCGCGTAATTTGGGTGTCCCTGACAATAAAAGGAGGACGCGTTACAGATTTTCGAACCATACAGCTGACTGCAAACATCTGCCGCCATACGTAAGCTTGCATGTCACACTTGTGTATGCCGACAGACGTGTGCTAGTGAGTGCTTGGCCTAAGAACACCGGGATTCTAGAAGAAAACCACGAGTCTAGGAATTTCTACTGCTGCGTAGAATTTACAGGCAGGATACAATCTTCGGAATCTTTTGAAGTGGGAGATACGAGATCGTGTCTCTTAACTGCCTTCGCCCGCTCACAAACCATAGCATATGATATAAAACCTTACCGTTTGGGTTAAGTTCTTCTTGTAAGACGTGAATCCGTAACACCAGACAGTTTAAATTTATTTTTCTGCTTCAACCAATACAAAAAAAAAAAACATAAATGCAGAATTTTTTGCACAACCTAATGAAAAAATGCTAATTGTTTTACTCCAGCATATGTTGTGAAATCCATTAAATTAATTTAATCTGCCAAGCGAGGGGGTGCATTGGTAACTCACTGGTTTCGCATTCGGGAGGACCCGGGTTCGATTCCTAGTCCGGCCATCCTGATTTCGGCTTCCCATGGCCGCTTCCTTCCCAGTCCCTGTTCCCTATTCCCTGTTCAACTTGCGCAGTTTCTAACGACCTCACTGTCAACGACACGTGAAGCCCAACTACCTACGTTTAATCTACTTACTGTTAACCTCGTAAAATGTGGTTTTGAATGCCTACTCAGCTCAAAAATATTGTGAATCGATAATGAATAAATCGCATAAAGGACTGAAATGAATACCTTATCTTAATTTATAATAGTTATACTCGCAGTGAATTAGATTCATTAATTAAATTTCCAACATGTTTGGAAATGTACTTGAACATTTCCAAGCATTACGAAAATAGGCTTTTGAATTTTTGTCCCAAACGAGTAATATCTCACTTAAATGTTGACTTTCCATTCGACGTTATGTTCTTTTATACATTACATTCTAATTTTTTTTTACAGTAGTTCGATAGTTAAATGACGCGTTAACACTGCCATGACCCGCAGCTCTTCCAATAGACACGCGGCTATATGGGCGCATCGGTGCCCGTTTACATGTGAGAAACGTTTATGGTGTAGATAACTGTGAGCCACTACCTTTGCCACGTGACAGCAGACACCAGACCGTTTCCTCTTGGAATAAGGATGTTTATATCATGTTTATAACTTCACTTGTTTGTGTGTACGGTGGATGTCTGCGCGGTGTCTGTCCGGGGCCCACCGCACTCTAAATTCCAATCAGTGGGAAACCACTGATTCGCAGTGAAATTCAACTACTTTAATCAGTGAAATTGGAACCACTTAGGATCAGTGGGAAACCACTGATTCGCAGTGAAATTCGACTACTTTAATCAGTGAAATTGGAACCACTTAGGATCAGTGGGAAACCACTGATTCGCAGTGAAATTCAACTACTTTAATCAGTGAAATTGGAACCACTTAGGATCAGTGGGAAACTACTGATTGTATCAGAGAAAAAGATTCAATGATTGAATTAGTGAAGTGAAACAATTTCACTAATTGAATAAGTGACGGCCGACTGCAGTGGCGAATTATATATTGCTTTTATTGATTGTAGCCAGATAATTACGTGAAATAAACATATTTACGATAGTTCACCATTTATATAGTGCAATTTACAGTTACTAAACTCGCCCACCTTTCGACTCTAAGCCAATACCTTAACGTTGAATTAAAGTTACAAGAGGTAAATGTACGTATTATATTATATACACTGCGAAATTGCGTAGTTTGAAAATGTATGCTCATACTTTTCGTGTTTGGTTTGATTGGTACCGTTAACATTATTAAAACGAATAGTATTGTATAATAACACTCTCTTAATTGCATTAAATGCAGTTTGAAACTTCAAACTGCATTTAATGGAATCGAAATGAAAGACATTCAAACGGAATGAAAGGCTGTGTGTTCATATTACCTCGTAAAAATGACTTTTTGAAAGACGAAACACATTTCAGAAAGTATTTTGTATTAGTTTTATTCGTTTATCCGTTGCTGCTACACGTTATTTAACGGCCATTTTAAAACGATGTTGGCCGATCATTTTCACACGCAGTTTGACTGATACATCAGTCAAAAATAGACGGAGAGAAAGTAGCTGAGATGTTTCACTGATCCATTAGCCAAAAATAAACCACTGAGTAAACAGCGGAAAAAAATTACCGACGAATCTGTGGGGAATGCCACTGACTCAATCAGTGAAGGTAGCATGGCATTTCTTCACTTGTTCATCAGTTAAATTCACTGAAGTGACTGATGTATTGGTCAGATACGTTTGACTGATTGAAACAGTGGAATTATCGCTGATTCAGATTTAGAGTGCGAATCACTAGCAATCACGAAGTATTTGGTGGACAAGTTGTCGATTATTGGTAGCGTATAGAGATTCAGTGCCGGGGAAGTCCTTAATTACACATGGTTATGTGGGTTAAAGACATCCAAACTTTGAAACACAAGAAGGTATTCAAATGATCAACCGTTTGTGTGAGTGTGAAATACCATTTGAAGATTCCGATCTGCATGAGATCGTATTGAAATGTCAAGAATACATCGGCATGCACACACGTGTAAGATGAATAATGAATATTCAGCATGCCGGTTCAACTTCCCGCGATAAGAGTGCACTGAAACTCGCCTGATCGCAAGCGATACCGATGACGGACGAGTCTGTGAATTTATAAATAGTCTGTCTACATATATAATAATAATAAATCAAATAAACAACACTTATAAATTAAAAAAAATAAATTTACTTTAAAAAACCAAACCTTTTAAAACCAAGTTTTCATTTATAAATGAAATAAAACGATAGCAATAATCATAGGATTAGTTACAGAATTTGTAGTACTTGTAAGACGTGGTCGAACAGCCGTAATAAACTTTACTACAAATCAATCTTTGTGTATCAATTTATATTTAGTATGTAAAAGCTTGGCGCGAATAGTTAAGAGCTTTACTCAAGATATATACTTACTGCGCTTACGCAAATAGGGTATACGCGCTATAATTCGAATAATTAGGAGTCTTACTCAAGCTATATGGTTACTGCGCTTACGCAAATGGAGTATACGTTCTATAATGCGAATATTTAAGAGCCTTACGCAAGATATGTACTTACTACGCTTTGGCAAATGAGATATATGTTCTATATTGCGCCAAGCTTTTATATACTACATATCAAGTGATACAAATATATTAATTTGTAGTAAACTTTATTACGGCTGTTCGACCACGTATTACAAGTTGTACAAATTCTGTAACTACTCCTATAATTATTTTTATCTTTTTAGTTCGTGTATAAATAAAAGCTTGGTTTTAAAAGGGTTTTTTTTATAGTTAATTCATTCTACTCCCTTCGTAGTAAACAAGCTGATTTAACATCTGCAGAAAAACAAACGTCACGCAAAGGTTTTTACCTCACGTTCATTGCAGAATCACACGACTCCGAACTCTATTAGAGATGGACTTAAATAATATTCTACTTTACAAACTCGATGTTCGTCTTCTGAATTATCACATAAACTAGAAGATCTGATCATTTACTTTTTGTGATGTTTTCTCGAACGTGTGTGTATTAATGTAATAATTCATCATTTACTTTTCCGTCACAGGGATTAAAGCTTGGATTAAAGCTGTAATTATTAAAATTCATGGCTTATTTCTAAAGGTCTGTTAAATATTTCAATTTCTTATTTAGAAGTATAACTAAAACTATATTTAATGCCAGAAATCAATATGATCATTCCCATGCACATATTTGCTCGTGAACCAAGTTAAGGGACGAAGAATAGCAGACACACTAGCAACATGGTTTGTCGTATGAGCTCGATATTTGAGTGTTGGGTCGCTGATTGGTTGCGTGTATAGCTGTGCGATGGGCTGATGGGCTTCGTCAGGTTGCGCTGTGTGTCCTATTGGTTCAGTTTGTGTCTAGAGGTTCGTCCCTGTGCACTGATTGGTAAATGACCCCTTGGGAATTTTTTTTTTTTTTCGCGGCGTGAGGCTTTTTCTTCGATGTGCACCGGCGTATTTTACACCACGCTTAATTCGTGGTAGAGTTAAATAACTTGTACTGATCAGGTCTCTGGCTTTTCCCCAAAATTGATTTCTACGTTTGTTCCCATAACCGAATCACGAAGCAGTATTAATTTAATTCATTTTTGTAGCTCAAGGTAATTTCTCAGCAGTAGCGTATAATTTAAGAACCTAATTACTCCAGTGGATCATTTAGACCAGTCCTGTGGTGTTTAACTGGCCATGATACTACGCCCTTTTGAGACTGCTATTATTATTACACTACGGCTTTCACACTTACACGATGTAAAGTGTAATTTCGTGACAGTATGCTACACAGAAGTATTTATATCTTACCACCCGAAATTACATAAATAACTAACATAAGGTTGCCTGTACCTGTGTTAAAGTTACCCTGTGTGACACAGGGCGCTTTCGAACCACATTCTGTTCAGTGGAATATTTTAAGTGTCGACCAGCCGTTCCCTATGTCTATACCTCTCGTATGTCAAGACATAACACTACGTATATACATGCAGTTTTGGCCGCAGGTTAGTGCACTAATATAATAACAATATTCTGGCGCGCTTAATTATTTATACACCATAACGTATTAATGACTGTGTCGTACCTGATCCAGGGATATCCTGTCTTTATGGTATAGAAACAATGCCTGTAATACTGGGCGTTTGACGTAATGGCCTCTCATAGCTATACGCTAAACACTACATAGGAGGTCAATCAGCCATTTGTGCTCATGACACATACAAGCCTCTAATTACACAAATCACGCCAATCAGCTTGATGACTTGGGGGGGGGGGAGCTTCGCCCCCCTCATCAAGCGAAGCAGCAATATGCTAGCGCACTCTCGAATTACAAGCACCCGGCGACATCATGCTCATGAAACTGACGTATATGTAAAAACCGGTCACGTGTTCTAGCTCATTACGTGAGGATTCCCGCGGGAAATTCAAGCATTGTAAATGCTACACACTTCGATAATGAGACTGAAAACCCAGGCGATGAAAATCGCAAGTATAGGAATCGCGAAGATGTAAATATAAATTGACGGTGTAGGTCAATGTTACATGTGAACATAGGCCTGCTTGTAAATCAGCCACGAATATAAAGAAAAGCTGGTAAAAGCTGTTTACGATAAAGTGAGCTGCACTTTTGAAATCGACCTTGGAAAAAAGTCACTGGCCCTGCCGGCATACATTTTAACGGACGCACTGAATGACATGCACCCAGTAAAGTTGGTAATGAGAGATGGCAAATAGTTCCATATCTTAAAGTCAAATAAATAGTGTTAGGTAATAATTTGCATAAACTGAAATTATGTATGTCACCCCCTCTCTGTTTTTTAATGCGTCCAAGAACAAGAATGAGCAGATTTGTTACATATTTACTTTTCTAATAATTCCACAGTTTCACTTGACCAATGCTTCAATAAAATGATCAGGCCCATGACAATGTTAATTTTACATAACGCGGAGGAATACACAACGTGCGTAAAGGTAGACCGTAAGAAGGGCTTTCAGAAGTGCACATTTTAACGTGAACAGCCTATACGATATTCGTGGTTACTTCTGACTTTTCCGAATCCCTGCTGAAGTTCTACTTTCGACATACTCACTAAGTAGGTCGACTTGTTTATCGCGAGATTATTTGCATGCAAGCTAGACTTCAATATCCTATCAGCGCACACGCAACTGTCCATTGGTTATTAGGGGCCGCGGTGGCCGAGCGGTTAGACTGATCACCTCCAAAAAAAAGCGAACCGGGTTCAATCCCCCGGCCGGGCCACTCCCGTATTTCCGCAAATGGGAATCGTGCTGAACGGTGCCGCTGTCGGCGAGTTTTCTCGGGGATCTTCCGTTTCTTCCCCCCATTTTTTCATTCCGGTGCAGCTCCATGCTCATCTCATTCCACTCTCACTGACTCTCAAGGCCTCGTCTCTAAGAGCAGCCCAAATCTCTCAACTCTTTCAGTTATTGGCTGCGTGCCTTTGAGAGACATTTTCTATCAAAATTAACCAATCACGCTGATAGTAAAGGCCCGCTCTCATGGGCAGACACATGACACGCGTGGCGAATAAAATCTTCCAATGACGAAAGTGCAGTTGAGCCAAAGTTGTTTTGAGTACAACTATATGCAGAATTCTTCTTTGAAAAAGCTGCCTTTATCACTACGTATCGTTCCGTTACAACTAAACGGTTCTGGTGGGAAAATCAAAGAGAAATTAAATCCACCGTATTTGTGTACTCCACACCGTCAAAAAATATTTACCATCCATAGAATTAAAGGTATTTCCAATAATACTACCTGAAAAAGTAAAAACGTTCGATAAGAAACGTTTATGTTACTAATAACACCAAAAACACGCTTTAATATTATATAACATAAGAACATTTCCGTACTAGTTATTACGAACATGTCGCTGTTCTGCATGCCCATAATCTATTTTGACTACCAATTTAATAGAATTTATGGATAAATATACAACCAGAATTTTCATTTAACTAAATATAAATTTCTTTAATACTTACCGGAGTATAAAATTCTTGGGATACATTATTTACTTTGGTAATAACGTGACCTATCAAACACGTGGATATTTTTTTCAAGGTTTGATTCAGAAAGTGTGAAAATGCCATTAAATTAATACAGAAGGAACTATGTTACATGTAACAAGCCTGTTCTCCACGCCTTCGGAGAAAGCGTACTGGTTCGAAAAAAATAAAAGGTAATTGTAATTGCTTCTGTTTGTTCTTAACACAGTCGTGCGAAGAACCAAATCACTTGTGAAATCCGTCGCTACTTCGCTTCCTCCCCTCTGGGGAAGAGCCCGGAGTATTTCGCAAGATTGAGTTGGCAGCAAGCTAGGCTGGACAACTATCCATACACTCGAGACAATATCGTTTGCCTATTGGTTGCTGTGATCAAGTAAGGCCTCTGTACAGGACTGGCAAACACTCACTCACACTGCTGCCTCCTGCTTATTACTAGCTCAATGTTAAACGGGGCGTGTCTATGAACAACTTTCGTCCAATCACAACAGTAGGAGAAAAGAACAAGTGTTTGGAGTCTCTCTCGCCTCCGAATGGATTCGCGAAATACTCATGGCTCTACCCATGAAGTCAAAATGGAGTAGAATGCGGATGCCAGATGAGCAGTAGCCATTTCTGTGTCCCAAAATGTTTACTGTTTTTCTTCATACAGAACTGCCATAGCCACATAGCTTCCATTTAGAGTAATGTTTTTCTCAATTGTAAAGGGCTTTTTAACGTTCCCCTATTTCATGCATGAAATTAAAGCAGGGGACGGCGTACATGCTAACTTATAATCTAACTTAAATTAAAGCCAATACCTTACCCGGGATTCGAACCAAGAGCCTCCCGAATCCCAGACCGGTGGCGCACCATACGACTGTGCCACGGGAGGTGGGCTCTCAACCAAGTGTTTTATATTACAGTAAACGGCGTTTGACTAAGTTGTATGGCAAATAGAAAGTAACAAAAGCTTCCACCCCCCCCCCCCCCCCCCGTAAAGGCTCGGGTTTGTTGTGAAACCAAACGTAAGCAAACGACACATTAATAAAGTTAGGGATATGGCACAAAATACGGGAAACAGTCAACGTCATCTTCTGTCTATGGTGTGGGCCCTAATTGTAAACACGTGCCAGCGAACAAACGTTACCATGGATACGCGCGTGCCCAAACGACACGCCAAATTTGTCGACTGCCCTAGGTAAGTTTAAACTGCGAGGAGAACACTAAATAAAATAGTCTCGCTAAGGTTAGACAAACTGTACAAAGACTTATTCACCCTACCTTAAGATAGTTCAAGTGGTCCTGTTGAGTTGGGATGCTGTGTTCTACAACTGCGCATGCCCGGTAATGAGGGCCGTCCGCAAACGTATAGTTTCGAATTAGCTTTTAAGTGAAAACATACCTGAAATGGTCTTATCTAAATAACGAGTAATGGTCAGGTAGAGCACAACAGTATAAGATGGGATTTATATAACATAAGTATTATACAATATCTATTTACGTGACTATCAATCGGAGGAGCTGAAATGGAATTCCAAGATACTAATTAATTACAATAAGTTTTATTACCGCAAGCCACTTCTAATACAGTCTAATTGGAAAGTCCCCACCTTGTTCATGTTGCTGGAGGCTGATTCTAGGGCGCGGTTAACGACGGCCGGACATACCCATCACCATATCTTCTTGGTCCGCTGCTCCGGTGATAAAAGTCGCCGCTCCCAGTGTTACGTTGACCTATGTCGGGCTTGTTGTTTAATATTTTTGGCCCCGTTTGCTGGCCGGTTGAGGGGGTTTCTGCAATCGTCTTTCGCAAGGTGTTAGTGCAATCACGCTCGTGCCCTGGTTAGATATTTGAAGGTGTGATCAGGCAGGCCGTTCAGCTAAGGCCTGATCACTTCATACCAATACGCACTGTAACTACTTCCGTCTTTGGGAAGTAATGCTAGCATTTAATTATTAGGTTTTCCGCACGATGCACCACGGCAAATTGAAGCGATTATAAACATAAATTATGGCTCATCAGGAAACTAACATGAGAAAAGCGGTGGAAATATTTTAAATTCTGATGCCCTTATAGAGTTTCGTTTCAAATTCTGTGGTGTGAGAGATGTAATTTGAAATATATAACTTTTATTGAAAACTTAGGCTTTCGTAAGCATTAACCTACATGGCGATATAAAATACTGTAAAAAAAAAAAAAAGATTCATTTGAGCCTATATTTTATTCATTGGTTTTGGATAACTTCACCACGTTTATGCGATTAAATACACCAGTTTCGGTGGAACCAATGAATAAAAGGAATGGTAAAAATCTCACTGAAATATAATGCTTAGACTAGTGTCTTATCTGGGAATTTTTTGTCCAGGGTTCGATAACGACACTTTATTGTGCGAAACTGGACGACTTAAAATACCGCGGCCATGAACGTCTCCGAGTAACTACAACAGAATGAAAAAACAAAGGGTTAGACTATCCTGGCTTATTCAAATCCCTACAGGCGTTCACATTTCACTGCCTAGCTACACAGCGTAACCACGAGCAGTTTACAGACTGTAAACATGCGCGAAGATTGCGGAGGAAGTGTTAAAACGTGGCATCCATCCCTCTCTTCCTTCCTTCCTTCCTTCCTTCCTTGAAACAGACGGAAATTAATGGATATAAACGGAAGATTTACAACGTTTTTCGAGAGAAACTGCAGGTCGTATTCTTCACAGTGCTCTGCGCGTGTATCCCAAACACTGGAGCGCAGAAATACGAGTACATGTGAAGTTCTCTCACAAACTTAAACATATATACAACCAAACACAGTTCTACAGAAAGGAAATGCTATGAACACAACCCGTTTAATGTACTCATATATCTGTAAGTTATAAATGACTTTAACACCAGACAGGATCAGTTACGGTAGAGTGTATACATGACGACCATTGTGTATGTGTCGTTATAACACAACATATATAATTAATGAAATAGTGTACAATGGAAAGAATGAATGCGCGATATGTTCAATCATTTTATATCGATAGTGTCAAATAATTTATAATATCTGCTTACTTCAATTTAATTCCATATTCTCGAAAACTACACTATCTATCAAAAATTAATTGGGCACCCGTGAAGATAGGTAATTCAGTGCGTCAGTTGACTTGTGTTTCACGGCCTTCGGCGTAGGACCGCTGGTGTTTGTCCGTGGTAGCATGAACACAGAGGCCTATTGTAACATTCTGGATAATTAAATGCTCCCAACATTGTGGCGTTTTTACGGAATGGACACGTGTTACTTCCAGGATGACAATGCCAGGTCCCATGTTTCAAGGCCTACTATGCAGTGGTACGCCGACAACAATGTTCGCCGATTGGACTGGCCCGCCCAGAGCCCCGACCTCAACCCTATAGAACGTCTTTGGGACGAATTGGATCTCCGGGCGAGGACTCGTCAGGCGCGGCCAAAATGCATTGCTCAACTCATGGAACGGTTGCAAGAGGAATGGCGACGAATCCTCGTGGATGTCCTGCAAACTCTCGTAGAGAGCATGCCAGACAGGGTGGCTGATGATATAGCCGCAAGAGGTGGGCCAACGAGATTCTAACGGGGTGACTACCACCGAGCAAACATTGCGGACAGGTGCCCAATTACTTATTGGTAGATATTGAGTTCCAACTAACAGTTCTGGAAGTTACAGACCGTAAATTGCATACTCACCCTGAACCGATTTCCGAATCAGTTGTGGAGCTCACCATACATTCCAAGTAATAGGAAATATGTAGTTTGCAGCTCCATCTTTGTGTTTGTGTCTTCGCTTTGACTTCGAGGAACTTTCCACCGACCCGAAGGCGTAACTGTCGGGCCACGACGGTGTACAGGGTTTGATTCCCGACGGGACCAAAGCCGGGTTTTCTCGCGTGCGTAACGCGGAGGACGTTGTCGTTGATTACTGGGTTTACTCGTGGTGCTCGTGTTTGTCCCAGCGTCGCACTCCTTCGCTGCTCCGACCACGCCTAACTTCACCGCAGTCTATGCTGAATGCCTCAGTTCCTTAAGCGGTTTTCACAATGCAGCGGCGCGATGTAACCTCGTCGCGTCCGACGCTCGCCGTCAGCTACGACCGTTATTAGCGTCTTCACAATAGAGCGATGTTCTGACGCCGGCCGCAGGCCGTGCTGCCATCTGTTATCCTGCAAGGAAACTTGCAATGAAATTCTAAAAGCGAACGAAATACAGTGGAGTTGTTTGCATTTAGTTAAGTTATTTTTTTAGTAACAAACACTTTTCTTTAATAAAAATAAACTAAAATTAGAAATTATTTACAGAACATTATAATTTTGTTTTCCTAAAGGTAAGAAAAATATATATAAATTTTGACTCTAATTAGTATCTCTGCAAACCATTTATTATGTACATTTTTTATTTGCTCTTTACGTCAGCTTTTAGCCAGTTTATTTGTTATGAAATACACAACTGTTGTTCTTATTCTCTGTCGCCGGCGACGAGAGTCAATTCCAATGGCGGTCGCTCGTGCAACGTTCTTGACGCTCGTCGCTAGCGTTAAGGATCTGAATGGCTGATGCTCGACGCGACGCGTCGCGTCGCAACGCTCTATCGTGAAAACCACTTTAGGGTTCCGACTGCTTGTTAATATGTTACAAGTTCAACACCCCAAAGCACGTGAGGTCTAAGGCTGTGTCCCAATTCACCGGAAGTACATACTTGTGCGTACCGGTCCCCGGAAGTGACGTCGTTAGTGCTCTCCGAATTGCAAGTGAAGTATGCAAGTGCACGAATAAACGAAGATGTATACTTCTCGCATACTTGAGGTTCATGTGCCGCCATTCAGAAAAGTAGTTTGTTAGTTACAATTGATGTCCGATATAATTATTTTGTTTAAAATTTAATTGGGCAACATTACTAATTCGTAGGCATAGAATTTTGATCTGAGTTTGTAATTATCGCAAGGTTCGCCTTAAAAAAGTTTTAAAAAAAATTTCGAATTAGGCTTATTTTCCTAAACTACAGAACCTAAGATAAAAAAATTAATCGAAATTGCACTCGCATATAATAATGCAAGATAATAAATGTTATGTACTACATCTAATTAAAATATTATTTAATACTTCATTTAACCCCTAAAACTTTCGGCAATTATCAAATTCTTAGTGTGAATGAATACACGTACATTAAAGGTGGTTAGCTGGATAATAACCATTACCGAAGCCAACAACACTACCTGTCCGAATTCATCAAGTTTGGGGCGAAGGGTACGTGAAGTATGTAAAGATACAAGTACGCCAGTATATACCTGAATTCGGACACGGCCTACGGCCGACTCTTGCCCATTCGCAACTCGCCTCATCGGCCTGCGTGCAACTTGCCTCAACGTGGCTTTAAGAGGCGATCCAATATTTTTGTGCCACGCCAATAAAAAAAAGATATGATGCGTGTCTAAAGGCAACTCTGAAGGTCATGTACATTATTTAAGCAGCTAAAATCGACCGTAAGAACAGTTGTTTATAGCAATTCTCAAGCCTAAAAAAATAATTCGCGTAGTTGAAAAGAGAACATGATATTTATTTTTCTGCACGAAGAGTTACTTAAATATTTTTCTTGTTTAGACTCCACTAGAAAAAACTAAACCCTCTTTACGTGAATACGTCTTTAAATTTGCAACCATAGTGGGAGGCAATACAGAAAATCCGATAATAACAAAATCGGGGTATACAGTATGGCATTGCAGCTCCGAATCCATCATCTACATTCAAAATTAAGTTACACCACTCGATTTCCAAAGGATCAAAGAATATGTTACGTTGAGTGAGGACTGCGTGGCACCGTATTGGTCGGGGGGGGGGGGAGGCGCAATTTGAGTTCGTTTCGCCGCGTCTCATTAATTCCGCGTAGCATAACTTTGACTAGGAGAAGCTACGACGCTCGTTTGAGTTTCAATCGACAGCTCTCGTCACGATCAATCGCTTACGTGTATAAAAATATTTGTGTGCCATGGTTGTCGTGAGATTGATTGAGTTTAATGTAAAAAAATTACGAAAACTTAACACAATGTCGGCCTATGCGCTTTTAAAAGCCAAGTTTAAATACATAAATCGTATACGGTTGGAAAGAGCATCTAAAAAAACAATCCAGTGATGCCCACAAAACCCCATACGATCGAGTGAAGCGGTGCCGGGAACGTAAAATAAACATAAAGACGCCCGAGAGCGTCAACGTAGACGTATTAACGAAAAACAAACAGCCGTGTCCCCCAACACAGCCACACCGCATCTTTTTAATCGCGAGTTTCATAGAAAACCTTTGCAATGCTCGTTATATGCTGGCCAGGCATAACCATTCAGTGTAGTAGAAAAACTGCGAGAAACCAAGCTTTCAGCCTTAAAGGGTATGGAAAGGACTCGCGGTTTTCGACTCCCAAAACGTTAAAATCGAGGGCATGAATTGACGTGTAGTCAATTTGCAGTTCCTTGAAATTTCTTGAAGACTTGCTAAAGTTGTGTGTACATCCAGGATATTCCTCCGCCTGTTGAAAACTAATCTGAACCGAGTCTAGAAAATTACACCAAAAGGGCAACGCACCGCATTCGTACGCTCTAATTTGGTAATATATTTCATAAGAACTATATATGCTTATATGCATTATCAACTCGCCTACTTTCTCACTGTTTTCATTTATCTAAATATGAATAAAATTATATAACTTATGAATATAATCTAAGCATTAAAACATTTTAACAAAAAAATAAGGCACTTTTATGTTAACACAAGTACCAAACACTTGGGATACATGCTATATTTACGGAACTGCCAAAAACATCAATTAAGTGTTCTTTCATTAGTTCGATTTTAAAAAAGTGTCAAAAAACCTCGAACCGACAATACTTAGTATATTGTGATGGGGTTCAAGGTATTTGATTGCTGGTAATTGTCATATTCAGCAATAGTTGACACAATCTATAGTTTTCGATTTAAAATTTGCCCCTCTTTTGGGTCAATTTAAGGATCGTTAACCACAAAATAGGTAAATATGTCGAAATAACTCTCTTATAATTAAAACTTAATGTATTAACAGCTCTATAATATTGACATGTGTGTATTTGGGGAAGGAAAATAATGTTTACACAATTTTTTTTTTTAAAGGATCTCTAAGAGATATGATAATTTGATAAAATTAAGAATCGTGTTTGCCTTAATTTTGTTTTATATACCTTACATAACAAGAAATTATTTGTTAAAAAATATATTTTTTCACGTGTAGGCCTGATGCTATTGTGGTTTCTATACGTTATTGCTAAAAAAAAAAACCGTCAATAATTTTTAATCGAAAACTATACATGAAATCGATTATTACAGTATGTAATGAACTGTTGAATTCAAATACATATTGTAATTATAAAAACAAGGTCAGTTCTTCACTATATATTTTGTAATTATTTAACATCGTAGAGACCTGAAAAATCAAAGAGGTCAATGACTTCCAGACTATACTCTAGAGTCTTGTGGATAATACGTCGATATAAACTGCACATTGGTTGTCTGCTGTCACTTTGGAAGGCGATGATAGGACCAGCGTTCTCCAGGAGGTGTCAAATATAGTGTGGACCAATGGCTTAAGTTACATAAACACACGTGTTTTGAATTCTAGCTTGTCCCGAAATGAATCCGCGAATTCTTCAGGTCTCTAAAAATCAGTTATCGGTATTTTGTTATTTCGCATTTCGAGGTGGTGGAGGTATTGCGCCCAAGCCCTTCCCAACTCCACGAAAACGTTCGGCCGGGCACAGAGCACTTAATAATACAGAGGCGAATCTGATGTGTGCGCCTCCCGAACCCGAACTTCGCGCCACGACAAAATGTCCGCACAGCTGTGCAACACGATAGCACATCCGCCAATAATCAAAGACACGAGCCCGCCGGATGCCGGCCAAGGCTAACCAAAACTTATAGGCCTATAGCACAGCGGAACCAATCAGATTTAAGGTTTGCTCCACGATAAAGTACACAGCTAATGAAGGACTGAGCACATTTTCATCACATAATAGACAAGTGGTCACAAGTGAAACTGAGGAGTATATTTTTATATCTGCGTTTTCATTCGCTGATTTACTGCGCGATGGTACACTAAGAAATTATTCGGAAATTTACCGTACCAGTGTATACGCTTAATGAGAAAGCGGGAATGATAATTTTTCCCCTATATATTCATTGTATACTCTGTTCGCGGTAAATTGAGCACTTTTGAAACTCCTCTCATTTGGAATCGTATTCAATTAATATATTTTGTTTTAGCCTTAGACGTTAACTTCCGAGTGCGGTGGAATATAAAAACTCTGTCTACTACTTACATGGTGATATGTATTTAAAAATTAGGTTGAAGGGTAAAAAATGACTGAAAGTAAAAAGTTGGTTGAAGGGTAAAAAATGACTGAAAGTAAATAGTAACTGCGGCCTCAAACGTGCTCACTTTACCGCGAACAGCCGACAGTGTTCCTACATTTGCCCAGGAAACAGTTAAATGCTCAGGAAAGTTCCCATCTTTGTATAGTAGTGACGCTAAACTTTCGTAAACGCTGTTTACGATAAAGAAAGCACTTTTGAAATGAACCGTAGGAAAAAGTCACTGCCCCTGCCTGCATATATATTTTAACGGGTGCACTGTGTGACATGCACCCAGTAAAGTTGGTAACGATGAACGGAAAAGTAATTCCATATCTTACGTCGAATAAAAAATGTTAGGTAACCATTTGTGATGACTTAAATTTTGTAAATTTCGAAGTGTAAAAATGAGCACATTTCTACAGTATTTACTTTTCAAATTACTTTTCACATTTCTACAGTATTTACTTTACAGTTTCACTTTACCGACGCATGAATAAAGTGATGAGGCCCATGGCAATGATAATTTTACATAAGACAGTAGAACACACAATGTGCATACAAATAAATCTTAAACAGGGCTTTCAAAAGTGCTTATGTTACCGCAAACAGCCCATATATCTGCAGCTCGATGTGTGATATTATTTTCATTAAGGTTATATGTTAAAAACTTCCATTACAGTTTAGGAAGTTTACCAGAAAAATTTTTACAGTGTATGAAAGTTGGCCTGGTTTCTGACAGACTACTGCGTATTGATAAAGAATCCTTATTGGCCTGGCAAGTAAGATAACAGGCGCTGATTGGAGAATGGTGTGGTGCCATTTTGCTGGCAAATGAAGCAGTTTGCTGGCGTGTGAAAAGCTGACGTTCGTTGTGCAATTGCATTTCTATATTCTTGTATATTCTATAGTGTCATTAAGGTTTCCGCTGTGCTTTGTCACGTTTGTGTACCTGTGTGAAATGCGACCAGCCATATCCGGTAGTTACCGGTAGGTGGGTTTCCTAGAGGTTCGCCAATTTCAAAAGCCACTCCATTCCCATTTTTCTTCATCCTACAAAAATTGAATGAAGTTGTAAACGATGGACACATTGCTATTTCGTGTGAACCAGTATGTCATAAATGCATTGTACTTGATAAATATATTTGAAGTATTTAATACACAGCATGCTGGCAGTTATCGTTGCACTCATTAATTACAGGCTGTTAATCATTGATTAAGCAACTTTTGAAAGCCCTACTTAAAATCCATTTTTAACTCTCATTTTGTATACTGAAATATTAAAAATTAACATTGATATGGGCGTGATCATTTTATTAATGTGCCATCCGAGTGAAACCTTGGAATTGTTGGGGACGTTAAAATAATACAAATATTAAAATTTATATTTTGATGTCAACAAAAAAAAATGTACTGAATTGGCAGTCATAAATTTAAACATTACACACATCATTTGGCGCAAAATATGTCATATTCCCAATAATTACAGAGTATTTCGAAACATTTGCAAAATATGAATTAAAAAATAACCCTGTAAGAAGTCAATACAGTGATGTATTATCAGACCATATTGTTTACATTTAAGCACCACAATTGAGTCTAACAATCTTACAAAAGGTGTTCAGAAATGACTCTGTCTATTTCCATACACTTGCCCGCATGCTAACGAACAGCATGTGTTGACCTGCGTAGCTGCACACGGCTGTCTTAAATTTCTGTAGTGGTATGCATGATACGCGCAAGTAGTTCCTCGCGTGTTTGTGCAGTCCTTTGGCAAACAATATCCTTCATCTATCCCCACGCGCAATAATCTAGGCATTATCAATTTGTCGAATTGCTCTGCAAATATTGGGAATAGGACCCACATTTACATGACTTATTTTGCTCCTATTGATGTCAGGAATAAGCCCTGAGAGTGGCGGTAATTCCTCGTGAATCAATCTGTATATTACTGTAACGAGACACACAAAATGTTGTGTTTCATTAAACAAAATGAGAATCCATTATTTAATTTTAATACCTCCCACTTCGCACCTGCAGTCACGAGGTTTCGGAATGTTCTCTCGAGTCTGCAGGAAGAAAAGAGACTGGCCCGAGAAAGAAAACAAGGGGAAAGTGTGCCCCCGAGAGACAACTCCGGCGAACGATCCATTAACTGCAGGAAGAACGGAACGGTACGTCGGCAAACAAAACTTTCTTCGTCAGAACTTTGTTGAAAGGATATGTCTTCTGAGTTTTAAGGAGGTGCCTGGAAGCTCTGTCGTCGATTCACCTGACTTATCTGGGAATGAAGGATACTGTTTTATGTTGGGAAGATCAGTGTTAACTAAATATTCCAGCAAAGTAACGGGTTCTATATATATTATGTGCATCTGCGTGTGTACGAGTTGGCGTCGCAACTGTTAACACAAGATCTTATAAATGTATGACGTATCGTAGTTTTCTTATATACTATCCACTAAACAGGTTGTTGGTTTATACACATTAAGACATCATACTAACTACAGAATTTGTTAGTTTCTTTAATTTGCGAGAGTTAATTATTTACTTGATTAACACTGGCGTAATTATTTACCATTATACACACACGTGTGTGTGTGTGTGGTTTACAGCGGACAAAACTTTATTTTCGTTGAGTACTATGGAATTGTAATAAACGTTCATGGCAAAATTTATAAACTAAATATTTAATTTATAATTATCATGGTAATCGGACAATTTGTAAGAAAAAATTGACTGCTAATTCTGTTGCAAGAAATATTTTTCACTTGCCGTAGTTAATATAGAGTATTTTCCAGGTGCATAGCATGTCAGCAAGCAAAATCCGTTCTACTTAATAATGTTCGGAAACAACAACCGATCTAAAAATATTTTTATTCTGCCTTATTGCTTGAAAGCTGTAAATAAAAAAAAATCCCCACAGTTTTTTGAACATGTAACAAGTTTTAACACACTGCCTCTAAAGTTTCTCAAATGAGAAACACCGCATGTGCTTATTAGGTGCAACGTTTGCCCTTGGTGCTCGAACTATATGTTGATATGGATTGGGTTCTTGGGGTACTGCATTGTCATTCATATTATATTGCACTTGGTGCTCTAACTATATGTTGATATGGATTGGGTTCCTGGGGTACTGCATTGTCATTCATATTATATTGCACTTGGTGCTCGAATTATATGTTGATATGGATTGGGTTCCTGGGGTACTGCATTGTCATTCATATTATATTGCACTTGGTGCTCTAACTATATGTTGATATGGATTGGGTTCCTGGGGGTACTGCATTGTCATTCATATTATATTGCACTTGGTGCTCGAACTATATGTTGATATGGATTGGGTTCCTGGGGTACTGCATTGTCATTCATATTATATTGCACTTGGTGCTCGAACTATATGTTGATATGGATTGGGTTCCTGGGGGTACTGCATTGTCATTCATATTATATTGCACTTGGTGCTCGAATTATATGTTGATATGGATTGGGTTCCTGGGGTACTGCATTGTCATTCATATTATATTGCACTTGGTGCTCGAACTATATGTTGATATGGATTGGGTTCCTGGGGGTACTGCATTGTCATTCATATTATATTGCACTTGGTGCTCGAACTATATGTTGATATGGATTGGGTTCCTGGGGGTACTGCATTGTCATTCATATTATATTGCACTTGGTGCTCTAACTATATGTTGATATGGATTGGGTTCCTGGGGGTACTGCATTGTCATTCATATTATATTGCACTTGGTGCTCGAACTATATGTTGATATGGATTGGGTTCCTGGGTACTGCATTGTCATGCATATTATATTGCACTTGGTGCTCGAACTATATGTTGATATGGATTGGGTTCCTGGGGTACTGCATTGTCATGCATATTATATTGCACTTGGTGCTCGAACTATATGTTGATATGGATTGGGTTCCTGGGGTACTGCATTGTCATTCATACTATAAAACTATGTACCTAAAAATGTTTGTAAATTACATTGATACGTTGAAAAGCATGTGAAAATATGTAGTTTTGCTTATGAAGGCCCTGTTGCACTTAACTCGGTGACTGCAAAATGAGGTTAGAATGAGTGAACCATGGGTGGATAATGGGATCTGTAGTTATCCAACCCCTTCAAACTTTATTTTCCAAGACCCCGTATTGCAATGGCGTAATTTTTTGTAATGTGCTGTACTTGAGTTAAGCATTTTTCTTGCCACCGGTGATCGTCATGATGTGCCCTCGAAGTTATTGGCATTAACTATCCATAGCAAAGTGGTGTAGGAAATTCCATAAAGCTGATTAGCCAATAGGAATACTTGGCAGTACACTGTAGAAAAAATATGTAATTTTTTTTTAGCAATTGTGTGTAATTTTACAAATGCAGTAGAAAGGTATTACAATACAAAGATTTTTCTTGGAAAAAATACTCCTTTGTAAAAATACAATGGCCATGTTTGTAATATACCTCAATGAATGTTTGTACTGTACTGGCCCGTATCCACGAGCTTCAGAAAAATGGCGGACACTCAACAACGTAAAGCCATAAATAGCTCTTTGTGCAAAAACTATGGTTAAGGATAGGAAAATTTCGCGAGTTCAATGACCTGCTGGCTAGACTCCACAGTCCTGTGTACACTCGAGATTCACATGTTTGTTCATTGACTGCTGACCCACACAGAAGCCAGTGTTACTACTCACCTGGCAGTATGGCACTCGCTACTTGTTTTCCTTGCTAGTCTGCTATTGGCTCAGAGTCGTCCAGGGCGTGTCTAATGAACCGTGATCCAGTTGAAAAGGTGACTTCAGTATACACGTGTTTGACGTCTATCATGTCCTGAAATGAATTCGCGAAATTTTCCTATCTCTAACTATGGGTTATGTAATTTGTAGTTGTGTGCAAAAAGAAATGTATTGCGTGTTTCAATAATGTAAAACACTTAAAACAATTCAAATAATGGCAACAAAACGACAATTCCAATAAAATGTGATCGTATTACTCTTTAACAGTTAACGTTATTTAGCTACACAGAACTCTACTCTTGAATCGGCACTCAAGACCTCGCTGTGAAGAGCCATCAGAATTTCTCAACTCAACAGCATAACTCTTAAAATGAAACAAATGAATTCTTCTTAATCAAATAACTTCCGTAATATTTTGTAGGTGCTTGCATATATATTTACTTTAAAAATACGTATCAAGTGTATGTCACGTTAGTAATGTGGTTAAATGTGTGGGGTAGTTTTACAAGGGTTGTTGGTTGTACTCCCCGTGCTGGCAAAGTGTATATTTCTATTTCGTAAATTATATTTCGAAATATATATATATTTTTTTTAGTTATTCTCTGTTATTAATTCATAAAATTTGTTTTCTAGAAGGAAAATTAATTTTTCATGTACATTTCTCAATAATGGAAGTTGTAATACAAGGCTATCATTTGTAATATTGGAAATATATGTTTTGTAGATTTTACGGGAAAACTGGTTGTAATTGTTTGGCAAATGGATATCCAATGATTTTTCTTGTGAAAGAACAATAAAGCTTTTAGAGAGTGTTGGACACTGATGCCATAACCTGTGCAGTATCGACCATAAGTAACTTGTATTTTTAACATGTGCACTATTATGGACACTGTAACTGGGTGGCTTAAAACGGTTACTAAATAACTGAATAGTATGCTTATTGGTAGGAATTTTATATAGAACGGTACTCAAGAATTTCTAGCAAAAATACTTTTTTGCATTGTTTGGGGAAAGGAAGGATTTTTTTACTTCAACTACGTACCCAATACATCAAACGGTTTGAGAATGCTAAAGGTGTAAAATTTCAGCCACGTTTGTAAATGATAAATTTGTGTTGTGTGTAATGGGGTGAGGAGGATAATACAATACGGCACGAACTGCGAATAGAAGGTAATTGCCACAGACTATTATGATTGCAGGGAGCGAAAATTCTTCATCTTTATACAGTTTTCTTTGTAACGATTTCAGTCTTTTGCTCCATTCCCTTTGAATTGCAAATTCGGGATAACGGTTATTTCCAGTGGACTCACCACGCAAATGTTATCTTGCAGTAGTCCAAGACGTACTAAATTGGAAAATATGGAAATATACTGAGTAGAACGTAACTCACGAGCTAGCGTACGATAATGACCACATGGAATGGCAAAGATGCAGCTGTGGTAGCACAATAACACTAGCAGAAAAGCAAGAGATAATGTAACCCGGTGTAAAAATGCACCGATCTACAAAACGAACAACTTCTGTTATTTTTCCTCACCCCGTTATGTTATCAGGGTACGGTCGTCGTATGTGAGAAGAAAGATAGAAATATATAAATACAAAAGTAAAGCCAGCCATAGTACAAGACTGATATTCACCTGAATTCTCAAACTATGGTTCTCACCACGATGTATTTTCTTGGGTAGATCTATACTTGTGTATACGAATAACTTTCAGATTTTGTTAGATGTTGCGTTTGCTATTTACTTTAGCCATAAATGGAAATTTTTCACTGATATAGACATAGGTATATGCTTCTGATCAAATAAAGTGTTTCGGCACTAAACTCCAATTTTGAATGTTTTCAGCATTTTTTTAAATTTTTCTGTGACATAACCGATTCCAATATTAATTTTTGCTCAATATGAAATTTTGTAATCAGGTGTTTCAATATTTTGAGAGAGAACAGTTTTCAGTTTAAGATATTTGACGAACCATAGTGCGCTACCTATATTCTATAATTCTTAGAATAACCAAAAACCCATCAATACTAGCTTCGCAAATTACAAGAATTTACAATAACTGCTCTACAAATTTGGTGATCTTGTGAACAATTTAATTTATATTGATTCACGTTGGCATTAGTTAATATCGTGCAACTGATTTCAACGGAATGTAAAAATAACATTCAGTGATAGTTTGTAAAGGCACAAGAAATTAGGTAACAATGATAAGCAACTAATAACACTGCATTATTATATACACCATTTGTGTAGATAACAATGACGAGAGATATATATGCAGTTAGTTAAAACAACTACCTATTTCATTTTTAATCCTGTGAGTTAAATGTTCTGGAACAATTCCAGTAATTACAGTGGTTTTTTTTTTTTTTTTTTTTTTTTTTTTCAATAAGGAATATTCCCTGCTGTAGATCGAGATTCGCTAGAAAGAAAGTTGATGTTCCTTTGAAGATAAAACTCATATCGATACAGCACATCAACCAAAAATTTTGATGGCGAAAAAATGTTACTGTCACTCAAATAAACAAAATGAATAATATGTCCAGTCAATTTCCGGAATGAACATAATGGATTGTACGTATATCCTGTTAACTTTTTAATTAGATACTTCCAGCTCGGTTATATACTAACTCGCAGTCAACCAATAATGAACGTTTGTACAGTACAGGAACCTTGTAAGGAATATTGCCGTCAAGTATGACGATATAGGCTGTTCACGGTAAACTGAGCAGTTTTAAAAGCCCTACTAAGTCCTATATATATGTGCGTTGCGTATTCTTCCGCGTTATGTGAAACTAACACTGTCATGGGTCTCATCCCTTTATTCATGCGTCGGTCAAGAGAAACGGCGACATAATTAGAAAAGTAAATATTCTAGAAATCTGTTATAATTTACACATACATGCATGGAAACAGAAAGTAAATTAAATAGTTTAAGATATCACAAATCGTCACCTAACACTTTTAATTGGACTTTGTGCCTGTTAAAATAGATGCATCTAGGGGGCAGTCACTTTTTTCTAACGTTGATTTCAAAAGTGCTCACTTTATCGTAAACTACCTTCAGTGGAGTGGGTATACTGATATCAACAGAGCTGTCGTTTACACAGCGCGCGATAGGGCAAATCACTTCTAGCTTGTCTAGAATGTCCCTTAGCGAGTGCCGAGCTCGAATCGTTCAAATCGATAACTGCACAGCGAAGAGGGGGGATATTTGTAGTTGGTGCACTTCTCATCGCTTCAGCCTGTCCGCTGACCGAATTGTAATTACCGCGACAGCAGCGCGCGCGAGGAGCATCGCCGCGTGAAAGGCTTAGCAACTTCGTATAACGGTCCGTGACGGAGTAAGTGATTTCTCATGTCCACGTCCACGTATGTTTCACGATCCCCTGACTTGATTAAAGCGCTCGCATGAGACAGCGCACTTGTGCCACATTCCCCACATAGTACTATTTCAGGCCCATACGTTCTGGGAAAAAAAAAGTCGTCTGAGGACCAAAATAAATTAACAGTAAAAAAATACATTTCAGATCCAAGCATTTATTTATAAATGAACTAAAAAGATAAAAAAAAATAATAATAAGGAGTAGTTACAGAATATGTATAACTTGTAAGACATGGTCGAACAGCCATAATAAAGTTTACTACAAATTAATATTTTTGTATCAATTTATATTTAGTATATTAAAGCTTGGCACAATATAGTACGTATACCTCATCTACGTAAGCGTAGTAAGCAAGCACATATCCTACGTAAGGCTCTCAACTATTCGCGCCAAACTTTTCTATACTAAACATAAATTGATACAAAATTATTAATTTATAGACAAATTTGTTACGGCTGTTCGACCACGTCTTACAAGGTCTACAAATTCTGTAACTTCTCCTACAACTACTTTTATCTTTTTAGTTCTTTTTTAAATAAAAGCTTGGTTTTAAAAAGTTTTATTTTACGGTTAATTTATTTTTCACTTTTTAATCCAAATATTTTTTTATTTTATAGGTAGACTATTTAGACATTCACGGACTCGTCCGTCATCGGTATCACTTGCGATCAGGCGAGGTTCAGTGCACTCTTTTCGCCGGAAGTTGAACCGGCATGCTGAATATCCATTGTTCATCTTACACGCGTGTGTACGTCGACATATTGGACATTTGAATACGAGCTCACGCAGATCGGAAGCTTCAATTGATATTTCACGTACGCACACGCGGTCGATCGTTTGAATACCTTCTTGTGTTTCGAAGTTTGGATGGTCTTTCACCCACACAGCCGTGCGTAAATGAGCACTTCTCCGGCACTGGAACTCTACACGCCACCAGTAATCGACAACTTGTCCCACCAAATACATCGTGATTGGTAGTGATTCGGTGTGCGCCGGACAGACACCGCACAGACGCCTACCGTGCATACAAACAAGTGAAGTTAAATAAACGCTTGTAAAAATTAACTACTGCAACCGATTTGGTGATCGGTCCCCTATTACTATGAACTTACCCTTCATCTTCCAGGTTCCCTATAAAATGCCTATCATGTTTGTATTTCACTGTGCCGTGTTTTAGCAGGCCTTGAATTTTCTATACGTACTTCACCTACATCTCGCATTCCGTATGAGAAGGTGAAAATTCCTAGGCATTTCTTTCGTGCCTTACAGTGAATAGGTCCCCATTACATCCATTCCAAATTTCAGGCAACTTTACGACTATTCTGTGTAAGCACATCATGTGAATAAATGAAAGTATCTGGTTACGGCTTGTAATATTAATAGGCGCTTCTTGCCTTTCGCTGGCCGACGAGTGAGCATAAATTTTCTTTGCCATAATCGTATTTATTACATCATGATACAGAATGCGTTTTCCGTTAGGAAAATAAATAAATAATCTCATTATAAGTAGAGATGTGCAAAATTCGCGTTATTATTTTGTAACGTGCTAGACTTCACTGCTGTATATCTACTTGATCGCAATTCGTGATTTAATTGGTTACTGACATAATTTACCTGTGTTACTGCTACTCTCCAAATTGGTTGTTCAACTGTTGAGCCTCTACTATTGGCCAAGAGCGTCCTTGGAAACTGTCACAAAAAGTGTCGGCCAACTGCGGAAGTCAAATGAGAACAAAACGTCTTGGAGTCTTGCCTGCAGGCACAAAATAACGCGAAATTTTGCAGGTCCCTAATTTTAAAAAATAATGTAACCTCTGTGTAGCGCTCGGAAACGGTGCACTGGTCTCTATCCGGCGTTTTCTAGTATTCTTGTTTGCATATGACCGAGCGAGGTGGCGCAGTAGTAACTCACTGGACTCGCGTTCGGGAGGATCCGGGTTCGCTTCCCTGTCCGGCCATCTTGGTTTCGGTTTTCCATGGTCTCCCGAAATCACTCCAGACGAATGCTGGGATATGTCCCTAACAAAGGCCATGGCCGATTCCTTCCCATTCCTTCCCAATCCCTATCCCGAGTCTCTAATGACCTCGCTGTCGACGAGACGTAAAGCCCAACTACCTACCTACCTTGTTTACATATGGGTTTCAGAAAAATGTTGTACCAACCAAGAAAAGACTAGAAGTAAATTCTTATCGTGCTCTACACTTATTCGATATTGTATTACAGTAATTAAGAACAGATTCCTCCCCTATAAAATTCTGAAGTGTAGTGGGCAGTTAAGTTTTCTCTCATTAGGGGTGTTCGTGCTCGATTGCCCGCGGATCCAGAGATCTGAAGAATTCGCGGATTCATTTTGGGACAAGCTAGAATTCCAAATCCGTGCGTGTGTATAACTCTAACAATTGGTACACACGGTGTTGACACCTACTGGAGAACGGTGTCCAACTGTCACCTCTCACTCTGACAGCAGACAACCAATGTGCAGTTGATATCGACATATTTGTACATAAGGCTGTGAAGTCCAGGCTATATGTCGTTGAACTCGCGACTTTATCACGTCTTTGCCCATGGGATTTATTAAAACGATGATGGGTTATAACCGAGACTGCAAGGCCGTGCAACCTCTATGTGGCGTTACGAGTGGTAGACAGTACAATATCTACACAACGCCGTTTTAAAATATACAGCAGTGCGGTAAACTAAAATGGGAAATTTTGGGAACAAAGTTTTCTTTGCGAATACTCTGTTGACATTCGCAAACAAGGAAAGAGCGTCATTAAAAAATATTTCTTGATGATACGTTTTCTGAACATATCAATTAGTTATAAGCCATTTGTTAACTTTTCTTAGTAAAGTAATACTGATTAATTAATGGGGAAAGTGCAGAAAATATAACCCACTATTGCGTGTAGCTTTCAATTTATTATATTCCGTAAATTAGCTATGTTGATTGTTAAATTTATTTAAGATCACTGAAATCGTTTTATTTAAGTTTAATGTAGAGAATAAATCTTTTTATCTAATGTGGATGAAATAATTAAGCGTTTATAAAGTCATAAATAGGCATCTTTGACTGTTACTCATTCAAGTTCACACACAACGGTATAAACTAGAAAATTTTACTTTTTCTACAGAAAGTCTGTTAAGTTAGATAAATAATCTACTTACATGTCGATACTCTGTGGGGACGAAGTACTCCCACGAAATAAGCAGACATTTACTCTTCCTTCATGGTCAGGAAAATAAAAATATATATTTATATATTTATATATTTAACGCATTAGGTTTATTACCAAGTCACTGAAGAAAACAAAACTTTAACACAATACTGTACTGTTGCACTTGGACACAGTTTTGTTTAACGCTTTCACAACGGTAAACGTATACAATTCGGGCAACAATTTATTAATATGTGATCTTTTAGGGAACCTAGTATACCCCGTTCACGGTTATTTCCAACTTTTCTGAAGCTTTGCTTAAGTACTGCTCCCAGGATATTCCTCCGCCTCGTGCAAACAAAGATTAACCAAATCTATAAGAGTTCACCACACGGGCAACGCACCCTCATTCGTGAGCACTCAGCATTATAACAATTTCCATAAGATGTATTGCTTTCTAGGCATAACCAACACGTCTACATTATCACAGCTTGAATACAATATTAATAATAAATGAAATAATACAATTTACAGATAAAATATGAGTAAAAGTGTAGTTTAACCAAAAATAAAGCACTTTTATGTAAACAGAAGTGTAAAACGCGTGTGAAACATCGCATATTCAGGAAAGAGCGAAAAGGGTTATACATGGGGTAATTTTTCAAAACGTTTGAATAAACCGCGAATAGACTACACGCCCCGTATTTAATGTCATTCCATTCAGTGCTAAACCTGCTTGATGCTATGCCTATAAATAGAAAGTAATGAGCACATGATGAAAAATATGTCTTCTAATTATGAGTGGGATGGATCCACGCGTCCAAGGTCAATATGCGAGAGAGCGATACGGGCGACAGACACGCACGCCTAGCGCCTCATCGCTCCTACGCGCAAGGCGTGCAGTGTTTCCGTCGTAACGCTGTACTGTGCAAATGAGATCTGTAACAGTGGGGTTTTATTACACGCCATGAAAGCCCACATATTAAACAACTCATGTAAGTATGCACTCTTCTCTTGCCATTTAAGGAAACTGCATATGCGAGCTTTAAAAATGAGAATTTTACAATTTTCGCCAATTATTTTCTTCAAGAAGACACTTAATATGACAAAAGTAAGAAAATAGGGCTGTTGATAATTGTTTTTATCTATCCTAACAAAAAATTTAATTGCAAAACATTTATTTTCCGAGATACGCGTATTCGCGCAAATAACTATTGCACAAAAAAAAAAACGCGCCCATCCATCCCTCTCTTAAACCGCGTGGCCGAAAAAAATAAAACTTCTACGTCATAAAATACTTAACTGAGCGTTATGACCTGACATGCACTGTTCACTAGAATTACTAATGTTATAAGAACACTTTACACCCCGTAACACAGCATGCTGTTGATATACATTTTTGGCACAACTGGTGAGTTCTAGCAACATATTTTACAGTATTATAAAAAATATGTATTCTTATCTCACATGCAACGTAAATCGTAATTTGCTAACAATTATATTAGTGTGTGTACTTTTTTTTATAAATGAGTTGTGCATTATCGTACTGTAGAGTGCAGTGCTCTATTTGAAGACTTAAGAGCACAGCCTACCGGCTGGCAACTGCGAAATTTTAAAATCTTATCACATATTAAGGAAATTTCGCCTCATTGCGTTAGTTTCAAAAGACAGGCGAGATGATATTTTTTTGTAAAGTATAAGTTTAAAACATTCCTTGCAAACAGGCTATGCATGTTATGGACACATCCCCGCTGTAGGGAACTTTAACTAAAGATTTTCGTGAAAAATACACTTTCTTTGATACGCCTATATTTAAAATTAACGCACTCAGGCGAAATTTCCTTACTGTGAGATTACCTATTTAAATTTCGCAGCTGCCAGCTGGTAGGCAGTCCCCTTAATTGGAGCAAGATGGTTTGTCTTATTTTCTTGCCCGATATTTATATTAACAACTTTCTTAAAGAAAAGCGCGATGCCAGATATTCAAACGCTCATAAATGCTAACTTTTTAAAAATGTTATGGATATTTAAAAAACTTTTATTTTATTTAACTACTGACGTATTTGGTAAGTATTTTGAAACTGATTTCACAGATAGACAAATCGATTTCAACAAAATCTACTGAACTTTGAAAGTGGGCGTGTTTTCAAACTCATATCAAGACGAATTAGCCTGCGTTATTAAAAAGCTTGATTTGTACAGTTTTCATGTCAATAAATTATTTCTATAACTAATATAATATTTATCACATAATTATTAGTAATTATTACTTTCGTATTATTTTAAAAATGTAATTGTTTTTAATTGAAATCTGTAACACATGCATTATTCAAGAAAGTAAGATATATTTGCTTATAATGAGACTTTCAGGCGGGATGTAATCATAATGACGGTTTATAAACCTGTACTTCAGTTTGCCCACTGTTCTCCTTAAATTGTTTCTAAGTCTTCCCTTTTCCCATCCCGAACCAATTAGTTGGATTACATTACGCTCGGTGTAAGAATTTCTAAAGCGATTTTCAATGTTTCCCCTTGTATTAACTACGACACAATAACGAAACATAGAAAATATGTTACTTCACTTGACCTCTCTCTTCCTACTCTAAGTGTGTTAATATCTTCAGTTAATCCAAAGTTGACAGATCGTGTGAATTCCAGAACCTGAAACGTTCACATGGGACATTTAAATACTGAATTCAGTGGAAGGACCGCTATCGAAAAGTTCTCTTTTAATGGACAAATTCAAATGGTTGCATTTAAGAAACCGCGTGAGATACTGGGACAGACTTAGCATAATAATATTATTATTTCCAACTAAAATGACGTTGCTTCAGCATTTTCTTCATATTCCGCACACATTTGCGAATTCAGAGAATATGAGTCTCCGATTTTGTAACTTTATGTGCCAAATACGTTGGACACAATTACGAATTCTAATATGCATTATTCAAGTATTCATTAAGATACTTATAATTAGGTGATGGGTAACTGATATTAGGCGAGGTCTTTAATGAGATTAGGCTGGAATAGGTTAACACTTTTAACGATATGAATCAATAAAATATGATAAACAATGCAGTGTGATTCATCAAATAATGACTACTAATCAATTATTTCAGCATTTAACTTCGATTTATATTTTTATTAATATAGTTTTTTAAAAAAATTATTTTTTTGTAAAAATAAATTTCACTTTTTATAAATTCCAACAGTAAATACTATCCTTCCATAAAATTTTCCATATTAAATCTATTTAAGCACTATTATATATATAATAAATAAAGGGTATAAATAAATACACATTGAGCACTCCAGTTTAAACTCTCTAATAAAAAAATAAAAAAATTATGTTTAAAATATGAATTAATATTTATTTCCAAATAATTAAAATCGACGGTTCAGAAGTTTGCGTTAGTGAAAGTTTAAATTGATAATGAACGGACGGCATTCGCGCAGTTGGATTGCTAAACGAGAAATTGGTTATTCCAGAAATGTAGCCTATGGTTTCTGCGGAACTGTCAACTAGTTTCTTATTAATAAACAACTTTCACGTTCTTCAGTTCCGTGATTCACAAAATTGGAAAAGTTTCATGCGAGTTTTCTCAGGAGCAATTTTTTTTTTTTTTTACCACGCGACATTTTTACTGCGAGGATTTTTCCCAATTTCTTCAACACTTTGGAAGCTACTTATACGTGATTGCCCCGCGCGTGTCTAATTTATAATGGTAATTACTAAACATTTTCTCAAAAAACGTGAAGTGATTCAAAAATGTTGTGTGCAGTGTGTATAGGCCATTCAAGGTACAGCGAGTACTTTTAAAGGCCCTGCTAAATTTTGCCTATGAATTAATTTCTACCTTTCCGCCACTTTTTAATGTAAACATTGCAATATGACTAATAAACACAGTCTATATATTTCATCACTCTCAATAGTTAACGTCTAAGACTGCAATAAATTATATTTATTAGGGGTTGGTGACTTTTGGGAGAGCCTTAGAAAGTGCTTACTTTACCGTGAACAGACTATACTTATATTAACACAAAGAAAAACAATACACACGCATCAACGTATGAACAAAGGTTTCGTATCGTTATTTTGTCGTGATATTGCGTACGGAAATTACACTTGTTAGTAAAACAAAAATGTTCTTTTAGTATCGTCGTCACAGGGAATAAAATACTCTACATCTTTTTATAGGCTGTTGACGGTAACGTAAGTACTTTTTAAGGCCCTCCAAACAGGCATTAACCACTAATAAATATATCTTATTGCAGTCTCAGGCATTAAATTTTGAAGGTGGTGAAATGTATACACTGTTTTTATTGGTCACATTGCAATGTTTGTATTAAAAAGCAGTAGGAAAATGGAAATTGGATGAAAGGAAAAATTTAAAAGGGCTTTAAAAAGTGCTCACTTTACTGTGAACAGCTTGTAACAGTTTTATTTCTTTCCTTAGATGTCAAATATATTTATGATAAAAATTAGGAGTGATTGCCCTGCTAATAGCAGTTTATGTACTTCCAATTACAATATGGGACACGGTGTTGAAATTTTGTATAAAATAAGTAGGACGATCGATAATGTTATTGGCAATTTTAAACTATGAGTTGGTTTGTTTTAAAATACAGCAGACTAAAAAAAATAGTTTTTTACAATTTCAGAGGGCACCAAAATAATATTAGCATGCGTTATAATTTTTAAGTACTCGTCTGTCCTCGTGTGGAACAGGTTTCTCTTCGTAGGAAAATATTTTTGGGAGAAGTCTAATAATTCCGTTGGAAATAACTTTTTTTCAAACGCGTTGCATCGCAACTGAAGCAGCAGGGGCGTGACCACCTTAAATGTGGTTAAAGTATGTTCATGATCAAGTGAGCACTTTAGAAATTAACCTTAGAAAAAAGTCACTGCCCCTGCATGCATATATTTTCATGGGCTCACTGAGTGATATTCGCCCAGTTAAGTTGGTAATGATGGATGGAAAGTGGTTCCATATCTTAAAGATGAATTGAAAGTGTTAGGCAACCATTTGTGATAACTTAAGATTATTTGTTTCGCTTTCTGTTTATTTAATGCACCAAAGTGGAAAAAACGAGAAGGCTTGTAAAGTATTTACTTTCTTAATAATTGCACAGTTTCATTTGACTGGCGGGTGAAGAAAGTGATAAAGCCTATAGCAATGTTAATTTTACATAAGGCGGAGGAAAACTGCGTGTCTACAAGTAGATATTGTGTAGGGCTTTCAAAAGTTCTCATTTTACTGTGAACATCACATACCTTCGTATTAATCATTATCTGTTAATAACCACGCGGTGTTAATGCATGAAGCTAAGAAATGACCTAGCAGTAAGTATGCATAGTCTTCTCCAGTTTAAAGATTTTTTCCAGATCGTAGGAGCCTTCTTGCAAAAGCACCGGTCGTATTTTACTATGGTGCGGCAATAGTCCACAAATAAACATACTTTTAACGACAGAGTCCCGCAACTCGCCAAAACCACAGGGAGAGCTGCGATTTTTCAAGTTCACAGAAAAGTCTTCGATCCCTTCCAACATCCAGTTGCCGCCTTGACAAGAAATTATATATTTCCGTTGTTAAGTTTTTCTTTCGGCGAACAACAGTCGCGGAATTTTCCAACAAGCTCATCAACAAGCTCATCAACAAGCTCGAGGTTGAAGCCGAATGTATTAAATACGACCAAAGCTTGAGGCCCAAAGTAATGTAATAAAATGGCTACGAGGCGCTGTTGTTCCTTCTCCAAACCTTGAGCTCGTATATAATTGGCACATTGTTGATACCATGGCTTCCACTTGTCAGTGAGGTTAGACTTCGTAAAGTTCAGGTGAGGAAGTGCCCCATTCGAATGTAGAACAGCCAATTTTCTGGCAGGCCCAGATTTAGGCTACTCGGTACTCGCAAGTTGGAAATCGTGCCGGACCATGCCGCTGTGTGGCGGGTTTACTCGAGGGTCATCCGTTTCCCCCGCCCTTAGATTATGGCGCTTATCCACACTCACTTCACTGCTCCCTCGCCTGCTCTCAAGACCTCGATGTTAAGAGCCGCCCAAATCTCTCCTCTCCACTACTCCACCTGTTTTGTAGCATTATTACTATAAACCCGGAAGTTTCGCGGATTCGTCTGAGGACAAGTTAAACTTAATTCACGTGTATATGTGTTTTTGTGCTTCCATTGGACCATAGCTCGTTAGACACGCCCCGAACGACTTTCAACTAACAACGAACTTGCAAAGAAAATAAGAACCGAGTCCCGTATTACAAGGTCTGGTGTTTAACTGTGCTTACAGCCAATTAACTACTAACTGATATTCGAATGCACAAAGGATTGTGGAGTCTATCTTGTGATTCGCTGAATTTCGGGGTCGCTGAGTAAAAACGACCAACGAACCGAAGAAGTAGCCATATAGGTCAACCGCTAACCATTAATATTTTAGCAGGGAGCATGTTAAGTGTAAAAGTGAAAGTACAGGACTTTCTTTCGGTGCATTAACTTTAATAATAAGTAGGGATAGGAAAAATTCGCGACTTCATTTCAGTACAAGATAGATTTAAAACGCGTGTACACTGATGTCACCTTTGCAATTGGATCAGAGTTTATTAGACACGCCCCGGACAACTCCACGCCAATAGCCGACTTGCAAAGGAACATGAAGTGTATTCACTTCGTGTTCCATTCTGTCACACGTGGGGTAACACAGGGGCAACAGCCAATGAACTAACATCTGAGGTTCGACTATACAAAGGATTATGGAGTCTAGCATGCAGGTCATTGAACTCGCAAAAGTTTCCTAACCCTAGTAATAAGGTGTCACTTTTATTAATTTCCAGTTTTGGCCTACGAAAAAATGTAAAGACAATTAGGACAAAATAAAATATTTTAACTACTGCATCTCCAATGTCTTTGTATTTCTGTATTCAATATGGTAATATAGAGCTTCTTCATTGAAGTTACTGGCGCGATACCGGGAAACAGCTAGTATATACTCTGGTAGACAACTTTCACGCTTCAAAGAAGGTATAAGATAATTCACTGTGCACCTGATGTGCTCGCTGCCAGTTATTCAGATGCCATGTATCAATAAGATCTCAGTGAATTCCAATCGCTTGTAAACGTCTTGGATCAATCTTATATAGGGACTCAATTTTACAACCCTTGTGTCTCACAATTTAATTAACAAATATGTATTTCCTGACGAGCAGTTTTGAACTACACTGTCAGCAATCCGACATGGTCAAATATTATTTTCTTCTAATACCAAAACACCATATTTAAAAATCTTCACTTAATAATTAATTTCCTTATAGAAAAATTTATCCAGGTCTCCCAATGTCTCCGCGATTTTAGAAATGTACTTACATGCAAGTGAACAGTATATGTTGAATTGTGGGGTTGATCTTTAGAAATTGAAACACAGTTATGCGCATTTAAATGACGATGTGAATTTAATCATAATTGCTTTCCTGCTTCTCTTATTTCCTCCTTAATAATGTCGTATTTTCCTATGATGTCGTGCTCCAGAATGCTCGGGAGCTTCAAAAGGAGTGGCCAAGAAATAAAAACAGAATTGTTTATCGCTACGTAGCAACTCACTAGAGAAAACTTATTTCCCTTCTACTGAAGCCGTTTGATTAAATCAGCAATGAAATATGTATGAAACAAATGACTACATAATCTGGAGGCATGCACGTAAGTTTTATGCACGACAATGCTGCTCTCTGTGCGACAGTTACTTTCAGGGAAAAGAAAATCTGATCACGGGAATGACAAACCCACAGAATAGGAAAAGATAGACTCACAATTATCCGTCTCATGCGCTAGTAATCCGCCCGTCCAGCAGGCATCTGTCTGTCGTTTTCGTTCATCAATATTTCTATACGGCAGAATTTCAGTGTGAAAACTTAACATTGGGATTTCTTTATTTTTGTTGGATATATATGTATTTTGGTCGGAGATACATTTTCAAGGCAGAAACATATTGGAGAAATGATTTTTTTGATGCGATAAGAATTAATACTAAACTTTTTTTTTTTTTTTTTTTTTTTTTTTTTTTAATTCCTGAGTTTAGTACCAAAGATAAGCAAGCACAGATCCACCGCCTTGCATTTTATTTAAAAGTGCGTATTCACGTCTAAAGAATCTCGTCAGGAAGCGCGGCTCATGCGTTCGTTCGTCGAAAGTTAAAGTTTGGTAAATATTTGACTGATGGACGGATAGAAAAGAAAGTTCCCTACGATTATCAAAGATAGCGTGATCTAAGGGCGGGACGGTGTGTGTAATTGGAGTATGCTGTAAAAAGAGATCTTTCACTTGTGTTTTTCTTAAGTATTCTGTGACATAACTCGACAAAGACGAACTCATTATATACGGAGGCGAGTATCGAATACATTTTCTGTGCTACTTGCATCTTGCATATGTCTAGTTGTGTCGTATAATTATTCCCTCTCAACTTGGCTCATTTTTGCTCCCAACGACAGTCTTCATGATGGCAAAACTTCAACCGATAATTCAGGACATACAGTTCATTTTACCCAGTAACAAATTGTAAATATAAATGGTTGTCTGCACGTTCTGGTAGCCACGCATTAAAATGTATTTATCACTATGGTTTTTCGCACAGCTCAAATAAAAGGCAGTGGCGGTAAGTTAGCCAATTATAGGCTGTTCACGGTAAAATGAATACTTTTGAAAGCCCTGCTAAAGATCTACTTATATGCACGTTATGTATTCTTCCGCCATATGTAAAATTAACATTGCCATGGGCCTCATCACTTTATTCATGCATCGGTCAAGTACATCTGTGAAATTTTTAGGAAAGTAAATAATATTCAAATCGGCTCATTTTCACACTTCGATGTATTAAAAAACATAAAGCGAAAGAAATAATTTACGTTATCTCAAATGGCCACCTAACACTTTTTATTCGACCTTAAGATATGGAACTATTTTCCATCCATCGTTACCAGTTTTACTGGGCAAATGTCATTCAGTGCGCCTATTAAAATACATTAAGTTCAGGGGCAGTGATCTTTTTTAAATGTTGATTTCAAAAGCGCTCACTTTATCGTGAACAGCCTTTAATATTTATACTCAATCTAGCAAAGTTTTCGAAAGTTGCGCAAAAACACTTGTATAAATAATTTGCTTCTGTAGTTGCTAAAAAGGGGGAAAATTCCCTTCTCCATGCTAGCCCACCTCGACTACAGGCCCCTCGCGGTTACTTCCAGTTTTTCTGAAGCCCAGCAAAAAGTTCTACTCCCATGATATTCCTCCGCTTCATGCAATCAAAGATTAACCGGGTCTAGAATATTTCACCAAAGGGACAATGTGCCACATACTGTGCTCACTCAGTGTAATGATATTTCGCAAAATAACTATTTCATACTAGGCATTACCAACACACTTGTTTCTCTCCATTTTCATTAATATTAATTATGAATTAAGTAATGTTATTTATAGATAAAATTCATATAAGTGAAAGGTCAGTTTAACCAAAACAAGATACCTTGATGCTAACACATGTATAACATGCTTGTGATACGTGGCATATTTAAGAAACACACACCTGGCATGCATACACTGTAACAAATTTAGTAATTTTTGCTGAGAAATTGTTTGTAGCTTATAACAATACAAATTTTTCTCTTGCAAAAAGTACTCGTTTGTAATACTACAAGGGCCGTGTTTGTAGTAGAACTCAATAAATATTGGTACTATACTGACCCGTATTCACAAGATTCAGCAAAATTGCGGACGCTCAACCAACAACGTTAGATTGCATAGATCTGCTTTGCGTAAAAGATTTGGGTGATGTAAAGTGTAGTTGCTTGCAATAATAAATGTATTGCGAGTTTGAATAACGTAAAACGCTTAAAGAACTCAAGTAATCATAATATAACGACAGTTTCAATTAAACGTGACCATATTACTAATTAACTATTAATGTTTCCTAGTTACACAGTGAGCTCTTAAAATGAAATACGGTACCGGTAAATGTAACTTGACATTTTGAAAGTTCTTGGAGGTTAATTTCATATAAAAACTAACGTTAAATACGTGAGTGTGATGTTTTTTTGTTTACATTAATTGTATCCTGATTTTTTTTTTAATTCATCAAATTTGTTTTCTCATAATTGTATGTACCCATTTCAATACTGTAAGTTGTAGTACAAGGCTATCATTTGTAATATTACATATATTTGTTTCTTAGATTTTACTAAGAAACTGCTTGTAATTTTACAAAGGAATTCCTTGGCAACTGGGTTTGCAAGGATTTCTCTCGTAAGCGTACAGAAGTATTTTTTTTTTTTTTTTAAACGTAGGGTGATTGGTCAAAGAGCGAGACGAACCCGTGAACAGACCACAGGCCTACTCGTCTCAGCTACAAGCACGATCATACCCAGACTCCAAGGTGGACCGCTACAAATCACACCTCCTGGAATGATCTCATCGTCACGTTCCTGGACCAAGCGGGTCACACATCACTCGGCACGCAGTGATTGCTTTTGCGTTTTCTACGCGCGGTATGTGTCCTGAGCAAACTCTTCGCCCCCCTGGCGAGCAAACAACCCGCGCGTTGGCTTGCGTTGTTGTTTACCGTCTCTGGGGCATCAGGCCCTGCAGAAAATTGCGGAATTGACCCCCCGCGGTTTCATTTCATTCCCCTCCCCCCCCCCCTCCCAACAAACACAACTGAAATGTGCGCACGTATCCTCGCCTTCAAAAGAAAACTGCAAATAAATTTCTCAGATTTCCCTTTCACTGTCTGTCCACGATGTTTATTGATGAACTCGTGGCAAAAAAAAATTTCAAACCTGACGAATTATACAGAGATTGCTTTCCCACGCTTCATTATTATTTCTCCTCTTTCGAAACAGGCTGTGTGTTTCAAGGACTCAAATAATTACAAAGGTAAAAATATATGCCCGTTTTGAAATTCTTGAGTGAAAACTTCCGACATTGGACCTACATCAGTGCCTTCAATAAAAATTATACTTACATTCCTATGTGTGTGCCTCTGCGTATGTGTGTGTTGGTGTATAGGTGTGTGTGTGTAGGTAGTGTTTGTGTATATGTGTATTTGTGTGTGACCCTAAAAAATCTTGAACACGTGGACCAAATTCCACTCATCTTGATACACATAGGTATAGTACTTAGTAAGTAAACAAGAATTTCATGGTATTCGACGACAGCAGGTGCTTGTTTTAACATGGCGGCATTTGAAAAATTTATGCTGATATGCTATATTTCGCGAACCTTTTTTAACCGAATTACACCTAATTCTATATGTAGTCGGTGCATCATGCAATTATTGAATTTAGAGGCGTATACGGCTGTTATCCCATTTTGGAATATAGCACTACGTGAAAAAAATAAAACATTTTCATTGTGTCTCGGAAACTACTCAACCGATACTCACCAAATTTGGCACGTACGTAATACTTTGATAGTTCATGTAAACGTGTGCAATTTAAATGCATGAGACACATTTTCAAAATGGCGGCCACACAAATATTTTAGGTTTAATTTATATACCCGCCAACCCGTTCAGCCAATTTCGACCAAACATTGTATGCCGACAGTATTAGAAGCATAATGTCTGCCAACACAGAGCCACTTTGTCTGCATTTTTGTAAGACATAGTAACAAGAAGAAATAAAGTTTTCATCTGATATCTCGGGAAACAATGAACCGATTCCTACCAAATTTGGGAAATAAGTAGTACTGCGGCGAGCAATAAAATTGGTATTTTTTTTTCAAGATAGTCAGGCATTTATTTTCAAAATGGTGGCCACATACATATATTAATCTTGGCATGTCTCATTTACGTAACTACAAAACAAATTTCAAATTAACTTCATATACTCGCAGTATCTATTACAAAGTATAAACGTGTCTACAGTCTCCTTTTTGCGAAATTTTATAAAATAGTGCCACATGAATAAATATAATTTTCATATATTATCTCTAGAAACGACTACTACTACGGTAGGCCAAATATATGGTCTACTTTAAGTGGGTCAGATAAGTATTTTTAAAATGGCTATCGTATATCAATTTTAGCTCAGTAAGATATATTTACGAAACCATGTAACCAAATCCAACTTACCTTTTTATACTGTCAGTACCTGTGCAAGCATCAAATGAACTAATCTATTAACTCTTTTTCCGCAATTTTGGAATATTGGACGTCAGCACCACATGCAAATTTAAGTTCTTATGTCCTCTGTAGGGAAAAAATTATATATTTCACACCCATTTCATGCGATATATTATACTTTATCCATCTAAATTTTTATGTCGTAAGGGATATTGGAATTTTCCAAATAACAGCCATTTGAATATTTTTGCTTGGTATTCCATGTCGCAAACAATTTAAAACTAACTTAATATGCTGACAGTATGCAAAAAAACATCGAATGAGCTCACATTACCTTTTTGTCCGCCGTTTGTGAATATCGTCACAGGAAAATATGAAGACTTCATGCAATATCTCAAGGACCTATCAATATGTTCCCACTAAATTTTAAAAAATAAGCGGTGCTACGGTAGGCCATTTAAACTTTCAGATTTTAGTTAGAAAGGCCTTCACTTAAATAGAAATGTCGTTAGCATAAATAATTTTGATTTCTCTATTATTATACCTATTAAATAATGCAACAAAATTCATCCAAATTCCATATGCTAACAGGATTCATTAGAAGCATCGATTATGTATATAGAGATAATCTTTTGCCACCCTTTCTGTAAGATAGTGTCTGCTGAGATAATGGAGTCTTTGTGCCTTATTTCCGAAACCATTTAACTAATGTTTACCACGTTTGCTACACCAGCAGTGATAAAAAATACCATGCAAACACAATTTATTTAAGAGGGCGAGGCACTGATTTTTAAAATCACGGCCATATAAATAATTTAGGCAGGTTCGTCATATATATTAAACAGTTTCACCAAATTCAGCCAAATTTGTATGCTGACAAAGCCTTCCAGACAGAACCCCTTTCTTAGGGCTTTTGGTACGATAGTACAAAATGAGAAAATTAACTTTTTTATGCCATATTTCGGGAACCGACAAACCGATTTTCATCAAATTCTTCACACATGTGGCGCTACGGTGCCATGTTAACATACGTGATTTAAGTGGTCCTTAATAATTATTTTCAGTCACGTAGAAGAAACAAAGCTCATTAGTTATATCAGTAAATTCTTGTTTACCAGTTGATTTTCATATGAAGTGTTGTGGCGGTAGCTTGGTGACACATGCATACAGTAAATTAGTATCTACATCCCCCCAACTGGAATACCTTTCCCAACGCAAAATAATGGCCCCTCCTCCACCCCCTATATTTGAGGAAATTCCCGTAAACAGGTACAAACAGACCACCAACGGGGTTGAAGTAAATTCAAAATTATTTCAAACCCCAACATTAATTGCTATAGTAAAAACCCTTTGAAATACAGCAATATTACAACAAAAAAATCCGCTCACGAATTACATAATCTCGTATTTCAAAACTTAACTTTATCCAACCATATTAGCAGCCGTCCCCTTCTCCCCCTTAAAGGAACAGAGTTCCGTTCTGATAAAGTCCCTTTCGTATGTCTTCTCCTCAATCCCCTCAAAAAAGGCGAACACATGCCTTTTATCACTTCAGCGCCCCGTTCTGGAATGTTCTTTAACGTTCATGTTGCATAGAGCGCCCCATGGTTATGTCGAAAGAACGATCATTCCCCGCCATCTTGGATTCTTATATTTTCGGTTTGTACCCGGAAAAGTTGATTTTGGATGGATTTTTTTTTTTTCCGATCGCATAACCTAGGGTATAACTTAATGCATTTTCTGAAAGCTGTTCTGTTCGACTGCTGTAGCTGTTAAGACCTCTGTAGTCGCTCCCACAAAATAAGAGAATATTTTACCTCGGCTGTCACAAGTCAGAAAATATGAAAGCAGAGAAGCTGTAACAATTGAAGTACGTTAAGGAAGGCATTCTTCATGCCTTGTCGTGCCAAGAATTGTAATGTACCTCTTGAAATCTAATTTGTGGTGGAAAATCTACGAGAATAATTGGACAGGGACTGGCCCCCCTTAAGCTGCTCGAGCTGCCAGTAGTCCTGGAGACATCCCGTCATTGGAGGGGCGAGAGGGGAGCGAAGCGACGAACAAGCCCAGCAGTGGACCGAAACGCCAGTATGAGACTTGGTTCACATGTACGCCGACCACGCCAAACAGACGGAGCAGGCAGAACCGATGGTTGTTCACATGAAAGCAGATTGTCTGCGCAGCCATTTTACTATTGACTTCGTGATTTTTAACGCCAAGATTCTAAAACAATTTATAGATATCAAACTTGATGCTGTCGTCATTCTACTCTAGTTTATTAATTCAATTAAAGTGTGATTTATTTTCTAAATGATTTTCAAGAGATTGTAATTTGATTTTTACATCCAAAAATATTTTACACCTTAGTGCTATCTTTCGGATAATTTTCAAACTACGTTTATTTTATAAAAATTTTGAATAAGATCGACTTTTGTATTCACGTATTTCATTATAAATGCGTACATTAAAATAACCTATGCATTTATATCAATACACGTCTATTATTCAAGTAATTAGTAGCATAAAATACGTGAACCAGCTGACTTCTGGGAAACATCGGCGGCGTCCGCTCTTTCTGCGAGCAGAAAATATCGGTGCGAGCTCAACTTTTCTGCGCGACTCGCGCGGAAACCGAGAACGGCTTCTGACTGTCTGTTCTAGTCTTCCGCTACGTCTGTTCTGCGCGTGATCGGCGCACATGTGAACCAGGCGTGACTACATTGAGTAAAGATGTAACTAGAGTGGACTTCCCCAGGTTAAATTTTCTTGCCACTCCAGCTGTAGTTCGAGGGACGAACACCACGTCGCCCTAGTCCATTCTCGTGGCGTGTGCGTGGGGGATGTCGGTGGAGTTGCCACATTGACACCTACCCTCTCTCTCTCTCACACTCATACTCCATCTCTGTCACCCCAGCCCCAACGCCGCGACAGTAGAAATTGTTCTGATTGTCTGTTATACGCACGCGCTGGGACAGACAAGATGGGGGACACCCGAGTTCCTTTCTCATGCCGTATATACCCGTTTACGAAAAGATTACAAGTTCTGTAAAACATGTGAATGAACAAAATGAAACATAGTGTACGCAAAAGTAACGGGAAACGTCATACGGTCATGATAAAAGAATAAACACCACTTTATAAAATATGCGATAACTGTGAATTTATGTGCTATATGACATCTTATCACACACGTGCACTGTAAATGGTTTGTGTAGCTAAGTGAGTAAGTGGGCAGGTCTGTGATGCGTCATTGTAGGTTTCATAGTTCGAATCTCCGACGGGTATCGAGTTTTCTTAAGTGACACACTATGGCTGTTTATAACTTAGTTTATTGTTGGAAAATGTTTATTTCCAGAATATCTTTGTCCAACAATAATAATACGCAAGTACCAGCACAGTACAATCGACGAGCAGTGGTTGTTTGTTAATCACATCGATTGTTTTCTAAAGTATATCATTTTATCTGTATAACCGTAAAAGCGTGTTTAATTACAGAGAGCACAAGGTTGATTATTGTGCTCACTAAAGATACACATTTATAAACAGGGGCGTAGCCGGGATGGGGGGTGATATATTGGGACATATCCCCCCCCCCATCGCCGCCGTAATCGAAATGAAAATATAATTTAAAAACAAAATGACAAATTTAATAATATGTTAATTCAATAAATATGTTACCTGCCTTGATTATGAAGAATGTTTATAGCATTGTGTGGTTACGTATCTGTACATGAAGCCATTGATTATAAATAATGACGTAAATATATATTTGTAATAATACGGGTTTTGTATTTTGTTCAAAAATAGACATAATAAATCTCTCCCCCCCTCCCCGGGCGGATAGAGTACATTCCTAGCTACGCCCTTGTTTAACACAAAATGCCAGTATTTTAATGAGTGTCATAGATGTCCGTCGTACATACATCACTAGTACTCGTACTTGAAAATCTAAACCAATGCAGTCTTCAGGGGAAAAATATATATAATAATAAAATTTTGGTTTCATATGTACCCCTGTACCCTGCGAGTGGTTTTGCCTGACATTTACAAGTTTCTGTTAGACTTTTAGGCAACGTGTGGGTATGAATGAATGCGTTCTTTCTTCCCTTCTGCGATAGAAAATTGTATGCCTTCTGTTGTGCCCACGAGTATACCAGAAAGTAGCATAAATTGAGCATCGTGTAAGTACGGCTTAAACGACTCACGCCTCTCGCAGAATTTAGGCACCAGAAACTTCTTAAGTCATTTTTAATATCGGAAGAAAAACTGTTTTGAAAATATGATACACTAAAGACATCTAGTATTATACTAACGTATTACAATTAACATTGTTAAGTGGTAGGGAAATGCTAGTGAAAAGGAGAAAATACCCACGATAAATGAATCGAATCTACACTTGCTGTATAAATTAACACTCCTGGTTATAAAGATGATCGTACACGTTATACAGCATATTTCGTTAGTGTAGTATTATCGTGCAAACAAAATGAGTGGTCGGTAACGAAAAAAAGTTATTATTTATTTAACAAAATACGGGGCACACAGAACATAACTACTTTAGGAAAATTAAATTATAATAATGTAAATATGCCACAAAGTTAACACACAAGAATGCCCTACTGTTACAAATAATTCCAATTTGTACATAGTGTTCGTAAATGGTTGTCATTGTAAATTTGTAGGCTAGGAGACGTCAAGCATTCCAGGATACATGAAAAACTTTTGACACAGTCAAGATATTTAAAGATATTATGTTATTCTTGGTAACCACTGTACGCTTTGAACAGAGAACTGTATTGATTCGACTGCATTTATACACATCTGCACACTTAATACAGCGTAAGCTGCCACGTCTGAAGTAAAATTGGATTACCAATAGAAATATATAAGCATTATTGTATGCGTTAAGATGTGTGCAGAAGAAACGAATGTGTGTTCTCTTATCTTTTGGTTGTCAGTGGAACCTTATCAGGTCGTGTGCGTTGGTGGGATTTCCTTAAGCATTGAAATAAATAATTGAATTTTATATCTTTAGAAAAAATGTTGAGGCTTCGACAAATCAGTACAGAGCAGTCGGTGTTGTTGACGGGAAACTGCTATTTACAGTAATGTAAGTATAAAACAACATGACAAAGGCGTGTATGAACACATGTTGATGATTATATTTGCTCACAAATAATAAGCTTCTCTAATTGCAACTGTCGGCTTTAAAGTATGATCTGCTTCAATATCGTTGTTTTTTACGAGGTGTTGTTAGGAACAAAAGTAAAGATGACTGGTTTGCTACCTGTATAAATTCACTGGAATTGGGAATTAAAACATTAATGGAAAACTGAAAAAACAGAAGACGTGTTTCTGTATGACAGAAGAACCTACTGCATAATTCTAAATGCATTCGGTTTTGTATTGTAAAAGTAGGCCGCGTCCGAAATGGCAGATTGTGTTGACAAATGATCATGTGAACCGATATTTTATACAAACATTGTTACGTATTTGATAAAATAATATCTCGTATATTGTATATAGCAGACGTTAGCAAAAATACAAAATGATAAAATCAGCTCCATGTTGATTTTGACATTCTAAACACATGCGCCAATGAGAATTTATATATTTCGCAACACATGGTTTATTTTAAGTCGTTATTGGATATTATATTATTGTCTTGTTTATTAGCATATTCGCAGCATTCCAGTAATGATCGTAGAAATAATACGTCCATTTTAAGCATTTAATTTAATAAAACATATTTCACTGTTGATGTAAGAATGTGTTGCCGCGAGTGCTAAACAAGTGACTGTGACAATGTCCGCATAGAAGCCTACGAAATGACAAATTACAAAGTAACGAACTTGTCCTTTCAGACACGGCCTTAGCTTGACTATTAGTGATTGGCACCGAGTCATTGCAGTCAACCAATGTTTAGTGCAGAAATAGTTATATTTTGTAATGTGCGTAGTCTGAAGTAGAATATTGCGACTCTCTTTGTTATGGCTAGTTCTCATGCATTCGTTATTGTTAACAATACTGATAAATACTTCAGTGTCAATGTTTTTCGCATTGTTATGAGTCCGAGGTTTCAGTGTACAATATACAACAGTGTGCTGTGTTACATTCGTGTAAATATAAACGCACAGCTGCCAACTTTTCACACAATATCCACTTATGCACATCATTATCGTAAACGTGTATCTTACAGAGACGGCAGTTGCATTGTCGCTTTAAAACAAACATCTGTTAGAGTTGAGCCTTAAACGTTATCATTAATGTCCTTTTCCAGCAGTGTGCAAAAGGTTTTCTGCTCTACAGCGTTCGCATTCGTCTACGTACGTAAATATTTTACATATTTCGGGAAATGACATACGCACGTACATGGGGAAACGAATGTGTGTACGTCTCGTGTCCTTACAGCCCATAAGCCACTATTTTGAAAATCGATTTATATGCAGTTCATAATTGTTTATCCTAATATTTCTCTTTATAAAGAGTCGAATGGAAGCATTACCTTTTGAGAAGCACCACTGAGCAACGTTCTTAACAATGTATACTCTCTAACCTTTAATGATCTAGAAGAGCCGCGTTAAATATAACCAGATTTCGTCGTGATTTGTTATAAACCGGGCGTGACATTGAAGGTATTCTATAGAATAAGGAGACGATCTCTCTCTGTCTGTCCGCCTTTTATATTTCTAAGTCCCTTGAAACTAAACAGAAGTTCTTCAAATTTTGCAGAGCGAATCATCAGGGTCGAATATAGGTAAAGTTCGAATTTCAGCTAGATCAGTTTACGCAAATCATGACTTTTGACTCTAAAAACACATTTTTGAATTATTTTTTCCTATGAAATATTTGTATTAATGCATAGAGATTATTGCATATGAAGGTAATTTTTACACTAAATGTATTGCTTATATGATGAGTTAATTTAGCTATAATTTTATATCTCTATGCAATTTTTTTCAGTCTTTGTATGACTAATGACGGGGATTTGAGGGGAGGATAGTTGGTGGGCGGGGGAGGGTGTTGGGGGTGGTAGTGGGGGTGGGTGGAATGGTGGGGGGAAGGTTTTTTTGGTTGGGAGGGGTGTTGTGGGGAATAGTTTTAGGAGGGGGTGGATTGTGAAGGGTAGGGTCGGGAGGGGGGTGGTGTATATGCCCTTTTTTTCAGTTTTTGTATGATAACTAAATTTTTTTTCATGGTAACTGTTCTAGGCACCTGACAATATTAAAAACACGGTCACGGGCTGGGTCCCCTAGTGGTTAATATGCAAAGCAATGAGAACACTGCCAATGTTTTCACAAGGCAAGGCATGCATGAGTGAAAAAGTTATATCAATATCCTACATTTAAGTTTTATTAATAAAATATTAGTGTTAAAAGGAAATTTACATCTAGTTGTTACCAGTTTTAATTATACGATATCGATAACTGCGTTTACTGACTCATATATATATATATATATATATATATATATATATATATATATATATATATATATATATATATATATATATATATATACACATTCCTTTCTTGTAAAAACTTTATGATTGGTTAAAATGAACACATTCACTGTCATGCGCTTTCCAGCTTCAGTTCCTAATGGATTGATAATTCTAAAGCTATGTGCCTACGTCCCAGCACATACTCAGTATGTGTTTTCCGTCAAGATGCTTGTTCAGAATCTTATCAGCTAACTAGTTGCTGTAAAGGATGCAGATAAGTATGTCTATCGGAATGTATCACGTATCGAGCCGAGTGGAGTATGCTTATATACACTAGTGCATTTCTAGGTTCGGGCACAGCTTTAATGACACTCGAATCGACATATTGAACGTACTAATAATTTGTACGAACAGTCACCAATGTAGTAGATCACAACCCTTAGCTGTAGACATTGTGTTCAATTGTAGACCGTCGTGCGTGAGACATATATTTCTCCATTATTGAAAAATTATTTCCCGCCCATTTCCTTTCACATAAGTACGGAACGAAAAGTTTACATTGCTGTATGACATCATTCGTGATTAATATGATGTTTGTAACATTGTAAGTGCTAACAGTACCGTTATATATTTATGATAGTTTATTTTTGCAGAGATAAATAAAACCATACAGTAGTTGATATCGCTGCACATTTCCGCGAACACATGATTCTACGACAAAACACGTGCCATGATCGCCACTAGTAAATCATGAGTTGGATATTCACAGCTGCAACGAATGCTGGTAACTCAAGTGTGACAGGCTCGCCTTCTGCAGAACTTGAACGAACACGTAGGTGAGCCGAGACCAGAGTTATATCATACTTTTACCGAGTGCGGAATTGGCAACACCGCGCGGATGACGTCTTCGAGAACACTAGCGCTCCTCTGAATCAACAGCGGAACTGACACATAAAATCGGTCAGACTTTTTCATATCCCATGGCCACTCTAGTGTATATCTTTACACGATGGTGACCATAGGCTGCCTGCCCTCACCACGGCGGAGCAGAACATGCAGTCCAACGGTACGCTCACACCAAGGTAAACTAAAGATGATCTAGACCGATCTCTCTGGCTGCGCATGGCCAATCTCCGTGTTCCCATCATTGAACAGCTTTTCTGCCAATACAGCTAGCAAAAATGGCGTGGATTGGGTTTGAGGTTAGAACACTATTTAGTAAACATGTGCTTCTGTGATGTTTTTATATGTCCTCTAATCAATTTGTAATGCTTTTCGATTAAATTTAAACTGATTAAAGTATTTTATTAATATAATAGTGCTTGTGATTTAACAATTAAGGTGTAAAGAAACACGTTCATCATTGTTGACCATGTGACTTTGACAGTAGTGTCCCTCTGGGGTAGGTCAATGTTCGGTACATGCCCAGAAGACGAATAAGCAGTCTTCCTCATCTTTAATCTATGGGTAAGCCACGTCCACATCGGAGGTGATCATCCACGTAGGACCAACTGCATATGGCGCGGGTATTATTAGTGTAGGTGCTCGGCGATAGATGTGACGCCGTCACAGTGTCGAAAATAATTTTATCACTACAAGAAATTTTCCGTAAAAATAAACCACCTGCTTTCCTTCTGGCTACAGCACGACTTCATTAAATTACGTTTTTTCTGGCAAAATATAAACGAGAGACAGAAAATGAACTTGCTTTACGATGAGCTAGTTCTTATATTGATTAAGTACGTTTCTCTCTTCTTTTGGTTTATGCTACTCGAAATATTCTTATTCCGGTTTTAACTTTTTTATCTTGAAACAAGAATGAGCACATCTTGAAGATAAATATGTTCATCTCGTTCATGATAATTACTATCAGTGAAAGTAGCTCTGTGAATATATTAACACACATAAAAACTTACATCGTATAGGTACGTTTATATTAAAGCAATAGGAAAGGTACATTTAAAGAAGCAAAATTGTGTGCTTAATAGTAAGAAATTATATGATCGTGGTAAAATTGATTCAGTTCCTGTATTTCCTTGCGAGTATTATTAATATAACACAGGAGTATACCCATAAGAAAAAATAACACCAAAATTCTGTGATTATTATTCAATATCACGTCATTCGTAAACTTAATCATTTGCTTTAAGTTAATAACTTATCAAAAAATGGATACATTTTTAAATCTTACTTTGCACTTTATAGTGGTTCCTGGTTAGCGCAAACATTTTTCGAGATGTATTGCAAATGCAACTCTTGTAACAAAAAAAAAAAAATTCACCACAGATTTTTTTTTTTTATATGTTTGAAAATGTATAAAGATCTTCTCAGAAAACTATACAAAAATATTTGCTGTTTATATTTGACATCCCACGCACGAGGGACTTGCATCCCATCCTTGAACGCGGTACTCTATATTTTCTGTGTATTGTGCAGGAAACTAAGCCCTCTTTCCGTGCCATGTCCCCAATATAGGACACTGTAACTGAAAGAGCTAAGGAGCTTATTTCGATTTTGGCCACATAATAATCTAGCAAGCTACGCCTTGATCCTTGCGAACTGCATCTTCCCTCCTCGGGAGAGCATTGATATCACTGGTAACTGGATAAAGGAAGGGAAGATCTACAAACTAGTCACTGCAAAGCAAGGCTACTGGTACAAGCGCCACTGGTTATCACCCCACCTCCACCTCAGTACGAAGAACCTTCTGTCCCAGGGCGACTGTGCTATGTAGGGCGTGTGGCCAGTCTCTATATCGGGAGTTTGGAGTAGTGGGCGGCCACTAGCGCCAGATGTGTGGTGTCATCGGAACGAAGTGTGACGACGGTGACCAACTAGTGTAGTCTGCGAGCAGCGGGAGTAGAGAGAGAGTGATTATCAGGACTGGATGCGTGAATGGCAGATTTGGAATCATGTTACTGTATGGCAGTGGGCATATGGATCGTACTGTGCCTAGCATACTGACAGTGATGAGGGCTTTGATTAGAATTGAGATTGACACTAATACCACCTCATTGAAACGACAATAAGTGAAATACTATATATAGGCAGTTTAATTTTGTAAATAAGATCCATGTGTATTTTTGTGTCATGTAAATTAATTAGAAATTAAATTTCGTTATTTTTTCTCATTACTAAACCCCACATTCATCACGAATATACTTCAGAAAAGCGAGAAGTTTAGTAACTACTGTTTATTCTATGACAGCCTATTTTCGATATTAAGTACCCGAAACCGTAGTTTTCGTGTTTGTTCGGCATAAATTTCTTTATATCATCCCGCTTATTACGTCATTTTGCATGAACTTTAAGCTTATCGCCGTATGAATAACAGAAAATTTCCTTTGTGAAGTATATGGGTTGCATATGAGCCCGTTATCGACATGTTGCTGTATCTCACGGTATTGCGGCTGACGTGTTAGTCTATTTAAATGGACGTCAGTTATCGATAGGTAAAAAAAAATCATCTATCTAAAATGTTTATTTATATTATAGCAAAAATGCAATTTTTTTCGTAAGGTAGCATGCTCAACGCTTATCCGTAAGTTTTCAAGTCCGGTCACTAGGAGATGTAATTATTATGGTAGTGTATTTCATTTTCTCCATTTTTTTTTTTTTTTTTTTTTTCAAAGTGAAATGCGTTTGCTGTTCGTCGTATGTCCTCTTACTTCTTTTTCACATGATTGCGAAAAAAAATTCCTAGGAAAAATGTCTAGAAACCTTCGTTAAATTACACAGATTCGATTTTCCCAGCCAAGGTCTTTCTCAAAATTCCACAAAACTTTCAAGGAATTCGTGGATCTTTCAGAGTTTTAACACCTAATATTTCTGTATTTGCTGTTTATGAAGGAAGGTTGTAAGAAAAAAAAGTTTTATTTCAGTAACGAGGGTATTTCACTGTGTAAACGAAAAAAAAACGAAAAAAAGAGGTAAAAAAGAAATTGTAATGAAGTAGAAACTTAACACGAACCATAAAGGTATTGCTATATTGCTATTTGTCACGCTAATCACACAGCTATAAGTTCAAAGTGAAGCAAAATGATAGAAACAAAGTATTTGTGTGGTTGAAAAGCACGCGAATTTTCAGTTTTAAGTAGTGTCTGAAGTTATTTCGTGTCGTGTAGGTGGATTCTGCTATTTTGGTATCTGAAGGTGAACGTTCTAAGTTGCGTGAATTTCCTAACTTCCATAGAAACGATAGCGTTCTGGCTATAGCGGCGAATAAGCCCTTTGCGTGTTGTCGACAAAGTTCATCCACGAAACCCGATACTGCGAATGTGGAGACATTTCGTATTTACAGATCTCAGTTCCATTTTTCCTCATTTAGGTCCACTTTCCCGCACTTTTACGATACCTTTTCGTAAAATTGTCCATGATTATGAGGAGCATTTCAACAGTGTAAGCTTTCCTTCGTTGCGTTATTATTACACACTAAATTAAAACAAACTTCCTTTAACTTTCAGGATAAAATCTTCGTTAAACTACACTGGTAAATTAATAATTTGCTGCCAATTACCGTCATTGCAACAGGTATTTAGTATGCAATTTTTTTTTCTTTACGACGAACTAAACACTTTAACCAGTGAATTTGCTCAAGTGGTGGCTGACTAGAAAGTAATAACCAAGTAAGTGTTACTCTATTATGTTTAAATGTAATTATAAAATACAACCTTTATTAACGTGTATGCAAGGCAAAAATTTGTTTGAAATGTATCGCAAATTGTTTAACTTTATGATACATTTAATATAAAATTATTAAATCGTATATTGTTTCAAGCTGCTTACGCGTTTTTGCTGAATTGCATAAAATCGTAGTTATAAAGAATTGCGAAAATCGTGCGAGTGTCCTGTATTTGTCCAGTCAGCGGAAAAAGAACCAAAAATAACCTGTGCTGTCTTCTAATTTCTGTAACAAAATTTAACGTATATATTATCTCTTTGTTGAACTAACTCATGTCCTAATACAAGCCAGCACGACGAAGCTTTTTTCACCCGAAGTGACGAATTCCAAATCGAGTGCACGCTGTCACTAACGTTAATTCCAATATTGGCATTGCCTTTGAACACAAATATTGCATTTTTCTGAAACGGCAGAAGAAATCTTATTGGGGTTTCCGTTCGACAGGCGCTGTTAAATAGAAATAACAGTTATCTGCAGTGATTTCTGCACCGTAATGCAGGTAGGCCTAGCGCCTGAAGAGTATAATGAACAAGTTTAAATATTGTAGCATTTTTCTGTAGTTTGATAACTTTTAGTACCTATTAGGTGTTTCCATATGTCCATAATAAAACATTAAAAACAGTGAAAAGGTTAGTTATTGAATCTCTGTGAAATAAACTTTGTAATATTTTGCCATGCCGATCTCTTCATTACTCCGTTTTGTGGGATTTACTTCCAGTAAAAAATAACGACATTTGAATGATGAAATTCAATACGACAATATAAACACATTTGTTGATCGTCGAATAGAACCAACATTATAGCAATGGCTAGAAATTTCATACACGCAAACTTGGTCAGATTTGCTCTCGCTCTTAGCTCTTAGGAAAAATTTCAAATTATTTCAGTCTAAAAAACCTCTCTCATAAGAAATTAGTGAGTTCGTTGTTATGAAAAAGCTTTCAGTTGCGAAGAGGAGCATTCGTTAAAGTAAAAAAAAAAATCCAAATATCCCGGATTAACAGTAGGATTAGCGCAATCAACGATTTATAAGTACCATTTAATAACTTCGCCTTTCCCGTTATCCGTGGGGTACTTATAATCACTGAGTTTACATCGATTCTCTGGCAAAGTGGACCCACGGGAAATACTTCCGTTAAAGTATATTTTCAACTCAGGAACGGAATGAATTTCATGTAAATCTGCCAGGTGAGAGTGGCGAAATATACAAATACGTCTAAATTTATCTCTAGGTTAACAGGAGTAAATACCGCATCGAATAAAATAATAAATTGGTCCATTTAACAATTTTTTTATGTGATTGGTGTATGCGCGTTACGGAAAATTCCCAAAATCCAGGTGCATTTATTGTGCTGCTTAGTACCAACCAATTGTCTTCAAAATTTGCTACAGTAAAACAATTTTTTGACATCTCCGAATAAAAAATTCTATATTTTTAAGACTCTTCGCAATCCAGTGAATTATATGTTATAAATTATCATAACATGGAATAAAAATTACGTTGACGAGCAAAAAACGCATTTTTTTCTCGTACAACATTTTTATGTCTAAATAGAATTTTATACTCAGTATAATTAGATATGTTAATTTTTGCTAACACAATACACTGAATAAGCGCAAAATGAAGTTGTGTGAAACTTTTTCAGGAACTGTCAAAATTATATGCTTTGCTGTATCTGAACATGTTTATATATTACAGATTGAAGCTTTAATTATTGTGCCACACACATTTATTGATCACATTCATACTTCCATACTTACAGTTAGTAAGGTCTTTCAAAGAGATAAATATTACACTGCTCTGAAATGATTTTCAAATTACTGTCACAGTGTTGTTCTTAAACAATGTTACACCGAATTTCAAAATATCACGAAAGTATTTTTTGTTATTGTGGCATAATTGAAATCTCGCTGAGGTTCGAGACACAAACAAGTTAAAGTTAACCACCTATAATTTTATATTTTCACAGTTTTATGCTACCTCAGCCTTTGTAGTTTAGGGCACACATAAATCGTAAAGTTCATCGGCCAATTTTTCCAAGTATGCTTTCGAAACGAAATACAGTTGAAAGTCCTAAATGTTCACCGTAAATGGGTAGACAAAACATTTCAATTCATAAAAAAATAAATGTCAAATATCTAACTTACATAGGCTCGAAAAATCAAAAGCTCTAAGTATTTTCTTTTTATATTTATCATCTGATGCATATTTTCCAATTTATTTACTGAGATAAAATTTCTAACCGAAATAAAACTATATATATATATTAATACACACACGCATATATGTACAAATATTTATAAAATTTTATATTTATATTTTGGCCAGGTTCTTATGGGCGAGGCTAACGAAAATGCATACACACATATGCAAGTATATTTCAAACATTTTAACTAAAAATATTTCCTTCAAACTTTATGAGAATATTGAAGGTTTCACAACCTACAGATCGATCATAAACAGAAAAACATTCTGATCAAACTTTGGTAAATATTTTATATAAAAGTTAATTTTTTACGTAAATTACATTGATAATCGAGATTTAACTATTTTCCGGCCTTGACTTTATCATTCCATTTTATACGATGCATACTAAATCGGTCAGAAAAAAATTTAATGGTTTGTTTCAAATGGATTTTTGTTCAATCTAGCACTTTTATTCACCTCGAAGTGACACTAAAGGAAACACGAAAAAAAAAAAAAGTACGAAATTATGACAATCTAGAAAATGTATAGTTATTTCATTAATATTCCTACGTTATGCAGTTATCTATAGAAATAAAACGCTGTTCGCATAGTACATATATTAATGCTCAGCAGAAGTAAGGGTACAAGTTTTTGTACAGGGCAGACTGAGACAATCATGTGCATCTAGAGTATGGATGAATAACCTCACGTTAAAACTACCTTCAACGCAGTTTTTTAGTTGGCGTATTACAAATTGCGAGGAACTATGACGGAATTAACTTGCGAATAACTTACAGCTTCTGGTTAGTTACGAATAAAGAGGCAGAAACTAATACAGCATTTAAAAATTATGACAGCAATGCAGCGAATATTCTTGGAAAGTTATTCCTTTAGCTGCAAAGACGAACATTTACCCCTGGGAAGTCACCTTTTCCATTTCTGGCCATAAATCAAAGCTGCCGTGTGATGTCGAGACAGCACTGATAGCGAGGGTTGAGAAGTACAAGTGACCCAGTTTACCTCAGATCCTCCGATCCGTTTTGCACCAGCCGACAGCAAATCAGATCTTAGCACTAGACGATCGTTTTAATGAAAATATATTTTAAAGAAAATTAAATCAGTCAGTACAAGTGTGTCTGAAATTATGCCTGACAAACCGGTCAACTGAAACATAATCATATTTTATTTTTAATAACACATTATTTCGTAATTAAATATCTTTGAATTAATTTATCCTATCGTACTGGTACCTCAGTCATATGCTGTATTAAAGAGTAAACAATTAACCCAACCATTTTAAGTATAGGAAATCAAGTTAACTGAGTTTTAATAATATAAATATGTTCAACTAAACTACAGAGTATCGCAATGACATAACTTAATAATGTGAATATAAGGAAACTGTTATAATGGATGAATAGGTAGGATGTTTTCTCCAAACCGCAAAAAAAAGTATCAATGTAGTAAAAATTCATATTGCAATTATGTGACGTAAGTAACATCTTTCCACAGCAGAATTGATGATCTGGCAGAATAACACAAAATTAGGCTGTAAACTTATTCACGGGCCTATATCACGGCGTATGATATCCACTGCGTGTTAACGACAGTAAAAGTAATTTAGCTTGGAAATGAATTACCCAGTTCAATAAATACAATATATAAGTTATTTTGCTTTTATAGTGTTTGGGTTTTCAACAAAACATGTCACTGTAGATAAATTATCCCATATAGAATAAACTCTTTCCGGCACACGTGGGCTGATTCCGTAATTTGCTTTCAAAATAATGATAAAAATATGTAACGTTCAGAATTTACCCCTTTAAGTAGTGCTGACTAAATAACTAATTCCGGGTGTTTTTACCGTCGTACGTCTGGGTAATACGATTTGCGAAAATTTATGTAAATATTTAAGTAATTACGCAGTACGTTTGTAGCCTTGAAACAAGAAGAGCGCAACCCAAAATATTACATTATTGTAACACTTCAGCTCGTTAAACGAACTCGGGGCCCGAACTGGCGAAAGAAAAATATCGCCAGATATAACTATTCCGAACCCGTTAGCTTTCATGGCAAACCTCTATCAATATCAACAGCAAAGAATTCAGGCAACACACGTCATATTCGAGGTAAATTGTGTAAATAATAATAATAATAATAATAATAATAATAATAATAATAATGCACTCTAGGGAAACCTGTACTAAAAATTTTTAGACGGCTGTGGGTTCATCTGGTTGTTAGGAAGCATTCCGACAAGCCCTCCGAACGCTGCGAAATGTACTCCCAGGAAGGTGGATTTTTCGCAAGCCAGATCCGTAACACTGCGGTGTTATACGCGATGGTGAGATAAAGGCTGCTCACGATAAGGTGAGCGCTTTCCAAACCAACCTCGCAGAAAAGTTACTGCCCCTGCATGTACATGTTTTAACTGGTGCACTCAGCGATATGCGCCCAGTAAAGTTGGTAACGATGGATGGAAAGTAGTTCCATATTTAAACGTCTAATAAAAAGTGTTCGGTAACCATTTGACATAATTTAAATTATTTCTTTCACTTTCTGTTTTTTTTTAATGCGTCAAAGTATAAAAACTAGCAGATTTGTAAAATATTTACTATTCTAATAATTTCGCAGTTTCACTTGACCGGCGCATGAATAAATTGATGAGGCCTATTGCGATGGTAAATTTACCTAAGGCGGAAGAACACACAACGTGCATAGCAGTAAATCTTAATCAGGGCTTTCAAAAGTGCTTGTTTTACTGTGAAATGACCATAACGGATAAAACTACAGAAGACATTACCTACCTTTTTCTCCTTTCCCTTAAAAAAAATGTCGTGGGAAAGCCCTTAAAAAATACTATATTTACCGATTTCCACCATTTTTCTCTACTTGAGTAAATTTAATAGGATCAAAGCCAAAAGTGGTAGCTGTAAATTACTGTATTTTTATCTTTCCTGGAAAAAGAAGCCATTTTCCCAGAACATTAATTTAATGAGACACGCGTAAACCCACAAATACAGATTTTAAAACAATAGTTTAATATATAGCCCTCTGGAAATGTATCTACTCGTAAATATATCAAATTAATTAACCTCGAGTAAAATGATACGTGTCAACTGAGTTCTCTTTCGTCAGTTATAAATTTTCACGATGTGGCGATGATCATTGACAGTGGTCAACTTCTGTTTCCAGGGCAAAATAAACGCAAAGCAGAATGTCTGGTAAGGTGGAAACGTACTTTACATGTGTTGCTCGTTTATTTTTCCAGCCCTTGAGCATGTTCTTCCTTGAACGCTGGGGAACGTATGAACCCTGTTGCAGCGCTACGCTCGATTGCTTCGAAAATGACAAGTGCTGCCATCTACCAAACAATATTATATATATATAGCTGGCCCTGGCGCATACCTTGCTCTAAATTGACGGCGTTCTTCCTATTAATATAACACCTGCTCGTTCCACAGGTTGTTCGAAACTCATTTCCCGAACTCCACGCATAGTTTCTTTGGCTCGTTAGTAACTCACTACACCTGTGCACATATACCCGGAAAAGTTTTGCCCTGCCAAATAATTACGTTAAAAGTTGCTGCGTACAACATCTGCAGCACATGCGTGTAGGACAAGTCGCCTGGGTCGTAAGCGTGTGACACTAGATTATTACATGCATAGAGTCGAGTGCCTGCTTCCAGTGCAACTTGCCCTGCACGCACGATCGCACTGCCTTGTCCTCCGGACACTGTACGTCGCAACTTTGAACACAATTGTGGGATATAAACTACGTTTCCAGGTGTAATTGTGCATGACTTTCGTGTTACTGTTGGTCCGAAGAATCTATGTCTCGAGTTTGGGCAATGAGATTCTTAAACTTAACAAAGTCTGGAAAATTACACCATTGCCGCATTTTTGCGCACTCTGTTGTAATATTATTTTGCATGAGAACTATTTATTACTGGGCGCTACCAACACGGATTTCTTTCTCGCTTTTTTATTAGTGTTTATTATAAAAGAAATATTGTAATGAATAAATAAAAAATAGATAAAATTTCAATTTAACGAAAAATAAGAAACGTCTATGCTTACTGTGGTATAAAACGCTTGATACATGGCATATTTAGGAAATAACTAAATACGTATTACATGGGGTGATTTTTCAAATGTTTGTGTTAAAACGTCCGAAGAGACCATGATCGACTATACACCCGAACAGAATGGATAATTCTAATACAGGCTGTTTGCAGCTATTTGAGCATTTTTGAAAGCACTTCTTAGGATTTACTTTGTTTCTAACTGTGTATCCGTTCGCCATATTTAAAACTAACACCACCAAGGGCCTGGTCTTTTTATTCACCCGTCGTCCAAGCGAAGCCGTGAAATCGTTACCGATTTAAATATCTACTACTGTGCAAATTCGTACATGCTGTTCACGATAAAGTGAGTGCTTTTGAAATCAACCTTAGAAAAAGTAACTGATCCTAACTGTACGTATTCTAACGGGCACCCTAGTGGTATGCGCCCAGTAAAGTTGGTGATCATAAAGGGAAAGTAGGTAAATTTTTTAACGTCGAATTAAAAGTGTTAGGTAAACATTTGTGTTACCTTAAATTATTCATTTCGATTTCCGGTTTTTTATGCATCTAAATGTATAAATTGGCAGATTTGTAAAATATTTACTTTTCTAATAGTGTCACAGTTTCGCTTCACCGATGCTTGAATAAAGTGATGAGACCCATGGCAGTGTTAATTTTATGTTACACGAAAAAGTACACAACATGAATACAAGTATATCTTAAGTTGTGCTTTTAAAAGAGCACAGTTTTCCGCGAACTGTCTATACTCTTATGTCTATTTTTCAGTGGCCATAAATTTAAAAACTGCATTCGCGATATAACATCTTCATAGAACTATTTTTCTTAAATCACTACTCCAAAGGCGTCGACATTTTTTTTTTTCCAGAAAGGGGGAAAGTCTCACAATTTCTGTGGCAGTACCCATGTTTATTTAAATTTTATCTCTTCCCATCCCTCTCTCTCTCTTTCTCTTTTTCTCGTACTGTGTGTTGTATATTTGTGCATGTGGTTATGCATGCGCGTATTGTATACTCTCACTCTTTTTTTTTAACTTTTTGAATCTAACCTTTGAAATTTTACCCCGTGCATGGCATGTTTAGTTGTTTTCAAAGTATACCATATATCACAAGCGTTTTATACTTATCTTAACACAAATGTACTTTATTTTTCGTTGGACTGAACATTTTGTCTTGTTTTGTCTATAAATTCCAATATTTAATTCATAGTTAATATAAATAAAACACAGATAAAATAGATGTGTTGGTAATACCTAGTAATAAAATAGTTCTTATGCGAAATATTGTTATTATTAAAGTAAGTGCCCAAGAAAGCGGTAGTTGTCCCTTTGGTGTAATTTTCTAGACTAGATTAAGCTGTGTTTGTATGAGGCGGAATAATAAATTGAATACAGAAATTTAGCATGGCTTCAGAAAAGTGGGAATTAACCGCAAATGGACTATAACTCTTGTTTAGTGAGGACCAAAGCTTTAAATATATAAATAAAATAATTCCATTGAAATAGTATTTTTTTTTCTCGTTATACGAAGTCCTATAAACAAGAAAATATCCAATCACGTAATCCATGACATAGTTTGTTCAAAGACTTGTCACAAATAATGTGAAGGTACCAGGAATAGACAATAAAAATATGATAATTAAGATTTATTTTACGTTGAAGATTACTTTTTCTTAGACATCTAAATGATACGTGTTTGTATTCAAAATTACGAACTCCTTGGAACACTGAATGTTGCTTATTATATTCATATGCATACAGATGGCATTCTGAATTGGTTATTAAGTTGGCAAGTAGGAAACAAGGCTTCGCGTGATTCTATCGCCACTGCCGTTCAAGGCCGCGAAAATAAAACGTTTCTCGGTCAGCCGCGGTTCATTTAACGTCCTGCGGGCAGCACGTTTCTTTGATTCGGTTTGCCCGTGGACGCTGTAAAATAAAAATTGTAATTTTCACTGAGATATTTTTTTGTAATTTTACAAATGTTTCCAACATTACAAAAATATCTCTTGTAAAACTACTCGTTTGTAAAACTACAAGGCCCGTGTTTGTAATACACCTCAAGAAATGTTTGTACTACACTGACCAGTATCCACGAGCTTCAGGCAAATGGCGAGCACTCAACAACGTAAGACCGTATGTAACTGTTTCCGAAAAAACTATGGGTGAAGAAAAGTGTAGTTGCACGTAAAAAGAAATGTATTGCAAGTTTGAATAACGTAAAACACTTAAAACAACTTAAATATTTATAATAAGACTATTTAAATAAAACATGACAGTATTGCTCATTGACAGTTTCCTAAAGGTTGTTCACGATAAAGTGAGCTCTTTAAAAATTAACCTAAAAAAAAAGTCACTGCCCCTGCATGCATATATTTTAATGAGCGCAATGAGTGACATTCGCCCAATAAAGTATGTAACTGTGGATGGAAAGTAGTTCCATATTTTAATGTCTAATAAAAAGGAGTTTTAAAAGTGCTCATTTTACGGTGAAGAGCCTATAGCTGCACAGAACTCTTAAATCGGATCTGAATACCTCGTTAAGAGCCTTCCAAATCTCTCAACTCAACAACAGAAGTCTTAAAATGAACCAGTTATATTTTTCTCAATCAAATAACGTTAAAACATTTTGTAGGAACTTGCAGATATATATACTACAAAAATAAGTAATACATTCGTAAGACAAGTTGGTCTTGTGGTACTAGGGTGAGGTCTAATAACAGAAAAGGTATGGGTTCTAGTCCCCATGCTGGCAAAGTGTAGCCTGTTATTTTGCGTAAATTAATACTTGAAATATTATTTTTTTGGTTACTTTCAGTAGTAGGGGCGAAGGAGGTTTCAGATCAAAGGGGAAGCCGCCATTTTTGATTGATCTAATTCATTTGATATCAAAGGGTTGATTAAATTGATTGACTGGCAAATCGAAAATCGAAAGGGTTAGATTTTATATAACGGGTAAAATTTGTTGAAAGGGTTAAATTTATTGAAATGGTTAAATGTATTGAAATGGTCAATTTTAAGTTTTTCTTTCGATTTTGTCGTAGTACTTCGTTCTTTCTTTCCTTTTGTGGGTAGCAGGATCTCTGTTCGATGTTGACGGTGTGGTGCCCTGGAGGCTACTGACCCGAGTGGTGGGTTGCAATGTGTTATATAGGTGTTGAGTTGAGTGCAAGAGTGTGCTAAGGGTCATTATCTTTTCTTTTTTTTTAATTTTGATGTGTTTGTAGGGATATTGGTGGTAGATCCCCGATTTTTACGAATATGTTTAACATAAGCGGTAGAAATTCAGTGTGTTTAAACGATTTCTACTTATGAATAAATAACACGAGAGAGAGAAGTATAACTATCTGGTATCATAAAGAAACAAGTACAATTATGCGACTCTCCAGTATAGAATTAAACATAACGTGACTTTTCTACCACGAGCCATATGCTTGCAATATAATTTACACGAGAGAGAAGTATAACGAACAAACACAATTACGTGAGTATGGAATTAACGATCTACAATAACATGTCCCTATAAATTAAACGAACACAATAACAAGATATATATTACGCCTCTCGCAAATAAACCTTACACATCCGTCTGCCTGTGAGACTGGCGAGGAGGAACTTTAGAAACGTAATCCACTATATAAAGTAATTAATTGATTAACACGTGTAATAAATTGCACCTCTTCCAAAACATGTCTGTCCGGCTGTGGGGTTGCTGAAGGAATGACATTAGCATATGATTTGTGGTGGCTTATAAGCACGATTAGATACATTTAGTACAGCCGACGTCTGTCCAGCTTGGATGTCACTCGATGAACGAGTGGATAGTATGATGTGCACCTGCTTATATATGTGTAGCGCAGCCATCGTCTTAAAAGCAACTGAGTTTTAACTACGGCATAAGTCTGAATACGACCTACGATTTAAAGCAGACACAATATCGTACATATATTCTTATAAGTAAAATATATAATGATCTACAAGAAAGTAATTAACGATAGAAAATTGTACCCCAAATAATTTGTATCATAATAATCAACTTGCTTCGAAGCGTATAGCTTAATCCCACATCACTTCATATATAACAGAAAAAATGCACGTATGTCCTCGATGATAAAATTAATTTAATAATAATGGACGTACTATAAATTTCTATAAAAGCTGGTAAATAGAACGCACTTGTTAACACAAACGCGAGTTGAAAATTGTACGAGTTTTCATATACAGAGCTCATAAACGTGATTTTAAAATCCTAAAATCTTTCACAATATTGACCTGACACATGAAAAAATGTTTCCTGATAAAATAGTTTTATATTCAAATGCATATATCATAAAATTTTAATCAAGGCCACCACACTCCGAAGCCTGGTGTATATAAAAGAGATATTGAGGTATACATCCATCTAGTACATGCTTCTATTAGCAACTGAAGATGGCGGCGACTGGATACAGAGATACAGAAAACTCTTGACCTCCCCCACCCCTCGCCAGAGCACGCTACTCTGTCCTTAAGGTTACTCATCCCTATGCCCTCGATTGTCAATTTTTTGCCACTGAGTCAAGATGGCGATGACTGGCGAGATATGGCCACATCGCTCCCAAACTCCTTACAACTTCACCCCCACCTCCCACCTCCACCATCGCCAGAGCGATGTGTCCTGGGGTCATTCACCCATCTTCCCCGATTGTCAATTATTCGCCATTGGGTCAAGATGGCAACGAATGGTTAGAGAGCTTCACATCGGCCCCTCTCGCCTGTAGGCATCCCCTACCCTCCAACCCTTGCCAGAGGGACATTGCCCGAGCTTAAGAACCCAGACCATTCTATTCCATGGATACAAAATTACTGCCATGTTCCTTTACATTTACATTCAGTTTTCTCTTTTAGAAAAATCAGTTGAAATATCGTGAACTTTAACAGATTTCAGCTCCGATAGCAGTCATTTCAACCTTAATTCATGTTATCTTAGTAATATCATGTCTATATTTATTTTCTAGGAATAAGAATTTCTAAACTTATATACATTTTATGGTAGAAATTCAAAAGTGGGAAAACTATATGTAAAACATTTTTCGAAAAACAGATTGAAAGTATAAGACTTATCGAACAAGTGTGTTTAACATACGTTTCAAATGTTTGAAAAATAACATTTAACTTGAGTATTTGCTTACATCATAATAGCAAAATTGAATAAAGATGTGTGTTTATCATGACTTTCAATTGAAAATATATCTTATAGCCGTGTTGGTATGAAATCTAATAATTTATTATTTAAAAGTCGCAGGAAAAATGGGAGTAAAGTTAGCTGAAAAATGGAATAAAGTTTGCTGGTTATGGGAAAAACCTTTAACGGATACAGTTTATATATATATATATAATTGAATTTACTGTTTGATAAAGACACTTGGAACAAATTGCTTAATGATGAGGAAAAAATGCAGTTTTATCGGCAGGACTTGTGAAATTTTATTTAGTTGGGAATGCGCCAACATCTTGTGACTCGAAAAAATAGGAGGAAGCTTCAGTTTCCAAGTCAAAGTAACAGTTTGTTGGGAGGAGGGTGTATAGCCCAGGTCAGTTCAAAATCTTCTGCTGCCTCCCTAGGGAAACCATCGCTTTGACCTTGAAGCAAGCCCTAGTTCATAGCCAAGGCAGCGCTCTGGGGCTGAAAGAGTGGGCTTCCATAGATCTATCAGTTCCCGAGATATCCGAAGAATGTGTCACTTAAGTGCTGTAAGGCGAGAGGTAGCGCATGGCCTTAAATCGATAGTGCCCTTCGTGGTTTAGGGCAGTAAATAGAACAAAAAACACATTCTTACCTTGAGGAGGGTGGCTATAAGTGCCGCAATTGGAAAGTACTGTTCTTGAACAGTGTGGGCAAAGGGGTTTTTAGCCTCTAAACAAATTCTTACAATATTAGAGCTACATGAGTGTGTATCCCCCTCCAAAAAATGAACTCTGTGTTGGAGGGGTGGGAGGAATGGTCTGGGTTTATGAGCTCGGGCCATATCGCTCTGGCACGGGATGGAGGGTAGGGAATGCCTATAGGCAAGCTGGGCCAATGTGAAGCTCTCTAGCCAGTCATAGTCATCTTGCCCCCAGTGGCCAAAAATGACAATCAGGGAAGATGGGTGAATGACCCCAGGACACATCGCTCTGGCAAGGGCGGAGGTGGGTGGTAAGGGTGGGGTGTAAGGAGTTTGGGAGTGATGAGGCTGTATCTAGCCATTCGTCGCCATCTTGCCTTGGTGCCGAAAAAATGACAATCGAGGCCAGAGGAATTAGTAACCTTGAGGACAGAGTAGCATGCTCTGGCGAGGGGTGGGGGAGGTCAGGAGCCATCTGCACCCCTTCATCCAGTCACCACCATCTTTAGTTGTTCATAGAAGCTTGTACTAGACAGATGTATACATCAATAGCTCCTACATATACACCGGGCTTCGGAATGGAGTAGCCTCGATTAATGTTTCATAATATACACATTTCAATATAAAACCACTATATTAGGAAACTTTTTTTCATGTGATAAGTCAATATTGTGGAAGTTTTTAGGAACTTCAAATCACGTTTATGAGCTCGGTATACGAAACGTCGTACAATTTTCAACACGTTTTTGTGTTAACAAGTGCACTCTATTTACCAGACTTTACAGAAGTTTTCAGTATGTACATTATTTTTAAAATAATTTTTTCTTCAAGGATGTTTGTGCATTTTCCCCCTTATATATAAAGAGATGTGGGGTTAAGCTCTATGTTTCGATGCAAGTTGATTATTTTGAAACAATTCATTTGGGGTAAGATATTCTATTGTTTATTACTTTCTTGTAGATGGTTATATATTTTACTTTTCGAAATAGACACATGCTATTGTGTCTGCTTTAAATCGTAAGTTGTATTCAGAGTTTTGTCGTAGTTTCAACTCAGTTGCCTTTAAGGTTCCGGCCACACTACACGTATATAAGCAGGCGCACATCATACCATCCACTCATTAATCGAGTGTCCTCCCAGCCAGACAGACATCGGCCGCGCTCCACATATCTAATCATGCTTCAGCAACCTCGCAGCCGGGCAGATATGTTTTGGGAGAGATGCCATTTTATTACATATGTTTGTCAATTAATTTCTTTTCGCATGTTGATTACATTATTTAAGTTCCTCCTTGCCAGCCTTACAGGCAGACAGACGTGTAATGTATGTGCGAGAGGCATAATATGTATCTGGTTTGTGTTTGTTTAATTTATAAGGACATTTTTTTGTAGATCATTAATTCCGTACTTACATAATTGTGTTTGTTCGTTATACTTCTATCTTGTGTGAATTATATTGGTAGCAGACAGCTCTGGGTAGTAAAATCATGTTATGTTTAATTACATACTGGAGAGTAATGTAATTTCACTTGTCTCTTTACTAGACCAGATAGTTATACTTCTCTCTCTCTCGTGTTATTTATTCATACTTACAAATCATTCAAACACTCTGAATTTCTCTCGTATGTTAAATATATTCCTAAAAATCGCCAATCTACCACCAATATCCATAGAAACACATTAACCCAACACCTATATGACACATAGCAACCCTCCAGCCTGGTCAGTCACCTAGAGGACACCACACCGTCAACATCGTACAGAGCTCCGGCTACCCACAAAAGGAAAGAAAGAAAGAATGAAGTACAACAACAAAATCAAAAAAATCAAAAATTAACTAACTCATTCAATATATTTAACCCTTACAATAAATTTAACTCTTTCAATCAAATTGAACCCTTTCAATCAAATTTAACCCATTCAATTTTGATTAACACATTCCATCAATTTAATTAACCCACTGATATCGAATTAATTAGGTAAATCAAAAAGGTGGCATCCCCTTTGATCTGAAAACCCGCCACCTCTACTACTACTCTCCACTATTAATTCATCACATTGGTTTTCTATAAAAAGTATTATGCACACTTTTCAATAATGTTAAGTAGTAATACAAGGCTATCGTTTGTAATATTACAAAAATATGTTTAGGAGATATTTCAAGAAAACTCTTTGTAGTTTTACAAAGGATTCTCTTGTCAACTGGGTTCCCAAGAATCTTTCTTATAAAAGTATAAACATTTTTGAGAGTGTACGCACAAAAACGACACTCAAGGACGATCTTTTCGAAAAAAAAACCTTGGCATTCCCTTTCGCTTCCTACCCACGGGCCATTCTGCGTTGTGTTTTCTTCCCAATCTAAATGCATGAGCGTCGTAACATCGTATACTGCGGCGCCCCACACAGAAGCTCCATCTACCGCCAGGCAGCTCCTACCGCCATCCCATCAAAACGCGTAATTTTGCCTGTCGAAGGTAACCGAGAGCAAACGAACCCCCTGGGTTACCTCGCAATTCACCCTCGACCGACCCGGACGGCCACAAACAGCGTCTCTGCAGCTGGAACGGGGGAGTTTGGGTAGTTGTGTAATGGACTTGGACGGATCCATCTGCGTGCAAATATTGCTCACGAGTTAGCTACAGTGACTTGCTTATTTGAATTTGTTCCAAGACATAAATACTCTACAATAACAGCTTAAAATGACACACCTTTTGTATCACAGACATGATTTCTACTGTATTTACATTAAATCTGTTACATCGCAGGACAAAGAAGGAATATAACGTTTCTTCAGTTGACGTCGCTAATGCGTCCGATTTACGTGCTGAAAAAATGCAATGATATTATGAGCCAACTATTTGAAAATAAATATAAAAAAAAATTTTTTAAGGAGCGCAATAAAAATGTTCTGCTGGCTGCAAAAAAATTTGAAGTAAAATTCCTTTTCATTTAAGGAAAGAACATTACCCCTACACGTAAGGGAAAATTACTTTATTGGTATACAGTAAAGTTAAACGACAATTAAAAGTACTGATCTCTAACTGTAAAGGAAAGTACCTCTAACTGTAAAGGAAAGCGTGGGAAAATCCCATACAAGGAAAGGATTATTCACTAAATCGTAGAGTAAAATTATATAGTAATGTGAGGAGAAAATGTACTACGTACATGTCGTTATGGCCTATATCCTACGATGAATGGTAACGAAACAACACTTCTAAAATCCTTAGTACTTGCCGGAGGACGGTACGCGAACAGTAGTCCTTCACGACAAGAGACCGAGTCAGGTGGCGCACTGGTAACGCACTGGACTCGCATTCGGGAGGACCCGGATTCGATTTCCGGTCCGGCCATCCCGATTTCGGTTTCCCGTGGTTTTTTTTTCCGGAATCTCACTCCAGTTGAATGCTGGGGTGAGTCGCTAACAAAGGCCATGGCCGATTCCTTCCCAATCCTTAGCCAACCCCTCTTCGCTGTGAAACTTGCACCGTCTCTAATGACCTCGCTGTCGACGAGACGTTAAGCCCAACTACCTACCTACCTTTGCTACAAGAGGCCAGTGCACAATCCATCACACAATAAGAGAAAATATACGTAGGCGCTGCGCGATTAAACGTATCGAATAAAATGATCACGAAAAATAAAATAAAAAATGTTTATTTAAGCTACCAGCAAGTTTTAGACATAAAATAACATGCAAATATTTGTTGAACGTTTTATTCTTTGCTTGAAGTTTCACGCCATTCTAAGAGCAACTTTACGAATTAATTGAATTTTGAATAATTTCCTTAACTACCGCCAATACTCGGAGCTCGTTATAATAATTATTTGGTTTGATAGATTGCACAGTTATTTGTGTGTGCTACAGAGTAAAGTTAGTGCAGCATTTATTTAGTGCCATTATTAATGCGTTGAACTCTATTGATTATTCCGTTGAAAAAAAAAATATATCACGCCTCTTTTTTTACACAAACTGAGGATCGTACAGGGGAACCAAAACCAACTTCGTTATTTGTATAATCCTTTATCTCAGCTACAGAGCTCGTTTCTAACGTAATACATTTTTTTTTGTTTTCTACTTTTTTTCTAATTTTATTTATTTCGTTTTTTACCATACTTTTTTTTTTACTATTTGGTCATTATATTTTACTGCTTTTGTACCTTAAAATTATTTTGTATGGCCTAGTTGGGTGCCTGTTTTAAGAAATGTAAGTCCTGCAAGCTGTTTAAAATGCTGTTTTGTTTTTTTTTTTTCTGCCTCCCATCGAGCTGTTTAAAAAATGACAAGATGGAGATTTTTGGACATTCGCCATTGCGTTGCAGATGTCTGTCTTGAAAAAAAACACGACCGAGCACGAAAGAATACTTAAAAAATACAAGCAACCTATGGACGAGAAAATAAATACATGTATACAACACTGTAAAATTCCAAGCGGGAATAGAGTCAAAAAACAGAACAGCAACTAATTACGAAAAATATATGTATATATACACGACTAACAGGTAACACATGGGAACCAACACAGGCATGAAACCCGCTGACAAAGTTAGGACAACACTGGCAAAATAAGTAAGAACAAAATAGGACAAAACAACAAAGAAACGCACTAAAACACAGAATTTTCCAGTGTTGATTACAAATATTTATTTTCTCGTCCATAGGTTGCTTGTATTTTTTAAGTATTTTTTCGTGTTCAGCCCTGTTTTTTCCACGACAGACATCTGCATCGCAATGGCAAATGTTCAAAAATCTCCATCTTGTCATTCACCTCCATAGCACTATTCATTCAAAGATGTTTAAACAATGATGAGGAGATGCGTACGTCGTAAGACGATTTTCCCGTACATGTATACGATTTTCCACTGTCATGCAATATGACTCTATATTTAGAAAATTATGTCTTGCATGTAAAGAAAAATGTGTTTCTCAAACTAGGTTTACAAATATTGCCTTACAATTTTCGGGTAATTTTCGAAATATTTTTACTGTGAACCTTTTAAACCAAAGGTAAAAATATAATATTTGGCTCTGAAAACAAACACCCCTTCGTTTGTATAGGCTGTTCACGGAAAAATTAGCCGTTTTAAAACCCCTGATTAAGATCTACTTGTATACACGTTGCGTATTCCTCCGACATACAGTATATAAAATTGACAGTGTCATGGGCCTCATCAATTTATTCATGCGTTGGTCAGGTAAAACTGGGGAATTGTAACGAAAGAAAATATTTTATAAATTTGGTCATCTTTGCTCTCCGATTCATTATTTAAAAAAAATAAAAAAATAAAAAAGCGAAATTTAATCCGAAAAGCAGAACGTTATGTTTCTAATTCAAATACGATAGTTGTTAAATAGGTAGTTCAGCAATTTGAAAACTACTCTCCCAAAAAAAATAAACTGTGAAAGAATAACCCAGCGTCTAATAACGCGATGAAGTTTGGCTGCCACCAATGTAACAAAATACTTTTACATATCTATCTTATATGAATATTTCTACTAAAGGCTGTTCTCGATAAAGTGGGCACTTTAGAAATGAACCTTAAATAAATATCCCCGCCACTGCCACTGCAGCTGTGCTCATTCTGATGTTTTCATATTTTATTTTGTAGAGACTGTACAAACTAATTCATAGAGCGGACAGAAAATTACACTTGTTATAAGGGAATATTTTTGTGTGATACTCAAAAGTTTTCTCGCCATATACCAACACCAGGTTATTTTTTGCGAGAAAGGTGCTTGTGGGAGAAGCACAGTATGGTTTTTTTTTTTTTTAATGAAAATTGCGGGGACTTTTAATGCATTATAACGTCTTTTTTCATAGCCCACTGACGTTTTCTCGTAACACTCGCAAGTGTCTAAGACATACGTTGGGGGGGGGGGAAAGGGGGGGGGGGAATTAATTCAAATCTATTTCATATGGTATTGAAAGAGTCACGTTTAAATTTACGGAAAAGCGAAATTTACAATTTATGATTGTATGTATAAAAAAGTCTTTGAAGTCTCTAGAATGTGAATGTTTATATTGCGCGGAGGGATACAAAGAGGGCAGATATGACGCACTCAACAAGTTCAACCACATTCGCGTTGCTTCTGCTTCACGAAATTGGCTTTTGTAAGGTTTTTTATCAGCGCTGTATTTTCGCGGTTTATTTGTCCGAAGCAGCTTAGCTCACGGAACTTTTATTACGCGGTTCACGGGGTCGGCGGAGGTTTTCGCGTCGGCGATCCCCGTGAAACCGCCCATCGATTAAAACACCGCTGTGTAATTTAGTGCAGGTTCCTCGTGCGCCTTTCGTTCGGTGCGGGAGATGCGAAACACTCTACCTCGATCACGATCGACATTCCAGTGGCGAAACGAACTGCCGAACAGACGGGAAGAGTAAGTTTCAGGAACGAGAAGGGAAGTTTTACACACACACACACACACAGCTCGGGTAATTTAACGCCCGAACGACAGTAAGCGAGCCATGGACCGCCCTCGAGACACACCGCTGAGCCTCGGTTATGAATACCTGCCATCAGCGCGTAACATTTTCGAAACGGAAAACCCACGTCATAACGTTTCAGAGACCCTATATTCGTTTTGCGATCACGTTAATTCTGGTGTGTTTTGTACCTTAATCAGAAAGAAAGAGTTTATGGAGGGAAAAAAATTGACCTTTATTTAACGTTATTGTCCGTCGTTAGTCTTGTCAAGGTAATCCCTCTTCCCCTCGTGTGATAGGTCCAGTGGCTACCTTACATCTCTAATACTGAACTTCCGCTAATCTTATACAATCGACTGAGTTGCGTGCCACCCAAACACAAACACGTAAGACGTTATATACTTTTGAAAAATATGTTGACATACAGAATTTTTGCTATGCAAACAATCTCCAAGCATCAGAAATTCAGCAAACCATCCCATGAAATAATTATAAACACCTAGTTTCGCGAATTCTTTTGGTAGCAATATATTCTAATCAGTTCTTTAAATGCACAGTCCAAAACTATATAGTCATTGGTTGCTGGTTTTGAAGTCACCGAAGGTTTACTCAATTCAAAGACTCATAATTAAACTAATAATTATTTAGTGGGTGATTCAAGTGTCCCCAGACAGCGAAAACGTTTTACTAGAAGAGAACTAGATAATCGAGGAATGAAGAAAGAATCTGCCACGGTCTCTATTAGGGCATAACACTTTGGGGATTATGGCCTAGGGTAGCTTGGGCAAAACATATCTGCAAATATCTTTAACCATAAAGAAAAAAGTTCTACAGATACAGTTTCGATGTTCCCCCTAATTTTTATTGTGTTAGCACATGAACGATTGATCTCATCAACAGACACTCTAGTGAGTACAATATTGAAAATGTTTATAATCATGCCAATTATCCTGCTGGGTAGCAAATAATGTTGAGTGCAAAATGACATTTTACCTGGCCATTGTCAACTCGGTTTTACATTGTCGTACAGCGAACAATAAACATTGCTGAAGTCTATCCGGTCTGGACTATTAGAGTAGCAGAACCCTTGATATTGCAGTAGCGGATATCCTACTCGATAGTAGCAAGTAGGTACCTGCGAAATTCGCGTTATTTTGTAGCCGCAAACTTAATTCCAAGATGTTCTAGGCTCGTGTGACTTCTGCCATTTGGCAACATCTTGTGTGGACACCCCAAGGAAGCTTTTAGCCTACAGTAAGGCCTCAACGGTTGAGCGACCAATCTCCCGTAAAGCGGCAACACAGGTAAATGACGTCGCATAGTTAGCAGTAGCCAATGAAAATACGAACTGCGCTCAAGCAGGTAGTGCTTATAGAACTTTGAAGTCTAGCATGTTACCAGATATTGGCTGTTAACGGTAAAATGTGTACTTTTCAAAGCCCTGCTAAGGTCTACTTGTATGCACGTTGTGTATTCTTCCTCCTTGTGTAAAATTACATTGTCATGGGTTTCATCACTTTATTAATGCGTTGGTCAAGTGAAACTATTAATTATTATAAACATAAATATTTTACAAACCGCTCTTTTTTATACTTCGATGAATTGAAAAAAAAATAACAGGAAGCGGGAGAAATAATTTAAGTTGTCAAAAATGGTTACCTAACTCTTTTTATGCAACTTTAAGTTATAGGACTAATTACCAACCATCGTTTACAACTTTACTGGGCGCATGCCGCTCAGGGCGCCCTTTAAATATGTGCAGGCAGGGGCAGTGACTTTATTCTAAGGTTGATTTCAAAAGTGCTCACTTTATCGTGAACAACCATTAATAACGCAAATTTCCCACGTCTCTAATAATGAGCATCGTAGCTTGCCTCGAACGTAAATGCATCCAGACCTCAGAGCATTAAGAAACTCTCGCGGCATTTACCTGGACTGATTTTGGAAAACTTTGGAAAACCGACATAAACACGACCGGACCGGATATCAAACCCCTTTTCTCCTAAATGTGATTCCAGTAGAGCGGAGCGTATTAGGCGGCTCCTAACATCGGGGCCCTTGAGAGCCGACGAGGGCGAAGCGACGTGAGCGTGGGGCAGCGCCGGAATGCAAGGGCGGGGTGGAACGGGAGATCCCCGAGAAACCCCGCCGACCAGCGGCATCTCCTGGCACGGTTCCCACGTGCGAAAATCCGGGAGCGATCCCCGCCAGGAATCGAACCCGGTCAGCCAAGGTAGGAGGCGAGTAGTCTAACCACACCACCACCGCGACCTCTGCAATTCAGGTGTATTAAAGGTTGATCACGATACAGAGAGCACTTTTGAAATCTACCTTAGAAAATAGTCTCTGCTCCTACATGCATATATTTTAATCGGGCTCACTGAGTGATATGTGCCTAGTAAAGTTGGTAACGATGGAGAGATAGTCATTCCATGAATTAACGTTAAATTAATAGCGTTAGGTAAACGTGTGTGATAACTGAAGTTATTTCCCTCGCTTCCTGTTTTTCTAATGCCCCGAAATATAAAAATGAGCAAATCTGTAAAGTATTTGCTTTTCTAATAATTGCACAGTTTCACATGCCCGATGCTTAAATAAAGCGATGAGGCCCATGGCAATGTAAATTTAATATAAGGCGGAAGAATGCACAACATGCATACAAGTATATCTTAGGCAGGGCTTTCGAAAGTGCTCATTTTACCGTGAACAGCCTTCGCCATTGCGTCACCCCACATAAACAGCTTACGTGATCCACTGTTCCTTTTTTTAGCAGTTTGGCCTGCTGTAAAATATTTATGTTGTGCTTCTTGTAGTGAATCGAACACCTGGATTCCATGAAACGGAACGATAGTGTAAAGTCTCGGGTAATTTCTTATTGAACGGTTGTGTTACCTTCCTGGTTGGTAAGCCCCCTGCAGTCCCTCTTTTCCAAAAAAAAAAAAAAAACCAACTGTTCGTGATGTGGCGAAACAACGTGTGCCAACAGTTTTTGGCTCTGTATATAATTCGCTGTTTCAGGACTGAACCTTGCACGCACTGTTAAGGAACATTTTGCGACATTACGTAGCCGTTCTAGTAAAAAATTACCGCGAATCCTCTAAGTCCTTTCAGGCATCGTATTCTTATTTGGAAGTTGTACAGTAATTGGGTATTTTACACCAAGTTGACAGTGTATACTGATAAAAAAAAGGTTTTGTTGAATCGAAAAAAGTATTTTTCAGGGGCAACAAAATTGATTGTTTTATAAGGGCAATAAAATATTTTGTTTTTGAAACCAAATTATTTTTTTGGTATTATTTTGCTGCCCTCAAATAAAGTTTTAATTTGTGCAAACTAAAGATTTGTTTGGCTCTACGTACATTAAAAAATTTTTAATACGTAAATTTGACTTGTGAGGCGCATTTCTCGCCAATTGAACCTGGTCTGCCTACACTGTGAGGGTACCCACACCCATCGAGAAGGCTCGGGTCGACCTCGGCGGACCATCAGCAGGGAGGATGTGTATATCGTGCAACAAGATTTAAGGCAGATTCCCACAAATCATTTTGGATTTATTTAATTTTTGCCATACTCTGGAAATACAGTTTTGTATCATGTTTTTTTTTTTTTTTTTTGGAACGACAGATCACAGGGTATTGCCTTTGGAGCGACAGAGCACAGAGCATTGCCTAGTGCATTGTCTGGAGTCAGTATTTCTTGATTACTGTTGATAGCGTCGCCTGCGTAATCGTTCGAAAGAAATAATCTCGCGTTTCGCGCCGACAGTCACCAGCTGAAAATCAATAAATATAGTGAAGCTGTGGCAGTTCGATAAAGTTTGGAAGGCTGTTGTTTTGGATTTGTCGTGCGGGAAATTTCAATGCACATTCTGAAATAGAAGAATTGGCAAAAAAATTAGATAGTTCCAAGATGGCGGGTTGTAATCCGCCTTAAGCACTCCACGGGAGTGGCTGCGCACCATCCAAGGACATGTCACGGCAGCTGGGGATACGCCTGTGTACACCAGTACCACACTCAGGTGGCTGGAAGAGCGGGATCTGTCGTCGCGGCGTCCATAGCGTTTACCGTGGCGACTCGATCACACGTATGCCCTTCTGCCGGGACTTGGCATCCTGACAGCTCGCGGGATGGCGGCGAGTGGTGATCACCGACGAATCACGACCGCTGAATTCGAGCCTGGAGACGCCTTGGCCGGTAAAGTGGCCCCCATTTCGTTGCAGAACGTTACACCTCCCCAACGAGCGGTGACATTTCCTCCGATCCCCCGCACCAACCACTTGTGGATGACTGAAGAAACCCTGGCGGCGCGGCAGAACGTCCGACAAATTTTGCGACAGTGTGGATTCCCCTCCCTGGTGCAGCTCGACAACCCCGACATTCAGCATGATAACGCCTGGCCTTCGCACTGCACGCTGTCGTCGTGACGTCAACAATCATGGTTCCTTGGTCAGCAAGATCTCTCGCCCGTCCAGAACGTGTGGAAGCATGTTGGACAGTAACTTCGGCGGATCTGGAGGGTCAGTTGCGTCAGGATCGTTCTCAGGAGAACATTCGACGTTTGCATACTTCAACGTCCAACTGTATCTCCACATGTTCCCATGCTACGGGTGGTCCAACACACTACTAAGTGCATCCTGCAAGTGCTGGTCATCTGCAATACATGCATAGTATGGTACAATATTTTGTATGTACAGATACTACCATGCTCTGTACATGTACACACTTACGTACCCCTGCAACGGGACCTTCAAAGTAATCAATTTTTTTTTTGCAAATGTGTGCATATTCCGACATAAGCAGTCAATATGACGTTCACCCCAAAATGTACATATACGGTTGTGTGCAAATTATTGGGGGCTGTAAAATATATTAAAATTCTAAAATAATTTATTTCACGTATAAATAACGCAACACTAAACGAATGGCACAAAGCATTAATACGTAGACTTAAAGTATAACTTGGGGCAGTTTCGTAAATACATTAATTTACCACTTGAACGTGCAACTGTATTTTAGTATAATACGATTTCACGCAAATACAAACATGCGAAACAAATGTTGAAAACATTCAATAATCCATCACTCCATTTTATTTTTTTTATTTTATATTACTCATGCATCTGTTTAAAGTCGGTAATGTCTTGGAAAAATAATGCCCTATTATTTGCACAGGTGCTTTACTGGACGTTCTTGAAATATGATGTTCCTTACGTTAGCAATTATCATACTGAAACAAACGTGTTCCTGTACATGAAACATAATACCTTGAACACAATACTTAAGCACCGTAGTTTATACACACCATAATGTATAATGGTTTTTACAGTAAATCGTTACGAATATGTGGTGAATTTCTTTGACTTTAATGAATTTGTGTGTTACGCTACAGGGAACTTAAATAGCCAAATAATTTAAAAAAAAAAATATGTGAGTTATTAATTTGAGGATTTTTGCAAAATAAATTAACAACGTGGCCTTTTTCAACACATTATACGAATTTGAGTACATTTTCCAATTACTAAAAATGAAACGCAAAAACCGAATACAAAAGTAAATTTTGTAAAAGCGTCTTTTTTTTTTCTGGCGAAATAGACAAAATAAAAATTCAGAAATCATTCTCTGTGGCAACATTATCAATGGAATAGATTGTTGGTAATTGAACAGTGGCTAGTTGATATTTGAAAGTTAAGTGGCAGCTCGAATTTTTTCTGAGTGAAAACCTACATCCGGAACCAGCCGCCACTATATTTTTAATGTTATTGTTGGTACGTCCCAAGGAGTTGATAGCTCACTGTAGGGACTAAACAAAAAAAGGTGTCATGTAGGATAAACATCTCATCCTTGGACAATTATGTACTTTAAATCACACTGTGCAACACTACAAATGAACACCATGAATCTTTTCAGAAACATATGGATAACAACACACGTGTTTATACATTAGAAATTTAACATCAGGCATAGATAATTATGAAAAGATTAACACTCTTGGTAACAATATTAAAAAAAAAAAAAAAAAAAAACTTTTGTTTGTTTACTCTGACTTTTAATTATTTCACATGGTTACTATATTCGTGCCTCTCACAAAACAAATACTTTTTTACATTCTTTTTTACTAATGCAAATTCACTTCTGAGTTTGTCGTGATCTGGAACGTAACGTATATACGATGAGCAAGGCTGCAAACTGACATCCGTAATCACACTGCACGCAGTTATGTTATCAGTGACCAAAGAGAAACGGTTACGTGCGATCGTTATCGCAGTTAACGACGCCTCTGTAATCCGACCTGTCAGAATCTCATTGGCGAACTAATTTTACCTTTACACTTCGCTCGTAATTGTGGCGTTCCGTAATCACCACCCTGGGCCCCGCGATCGCTTCAGGTGCGTTGAAAACATTGGAAACTATCAGTAGCGCCATCTCGAAGTTCGTTTGTTAAGTTCTGCTGCATGTTTTCCCTTTTATAGCTACGATATGTGTTCGGCAAAAAAAAAAAAGTACCCTAGCAGAGACAAAGGTTTGTACGACGGAACCAAATACTTAATGCGTACGATTTTAAAAAATTATGTATTTATCATGTGTTCTCGTTGACCCAAGAAGAGATATTTCATCCACCCAAAATTTGTATTTCAATCATCGAACAAAATAAATTTATTTTTTTTTACTCGACAAAATATTTTGTGAGCGCCGTTTTTTTTTTTTTTTTTTTTTGTATAGAAAATATTTTCTGTAAGCTTAAGGGTACTTATATTTCAGTGTAATCGAAGTTCATATCAGTAATATTTCATTATTTAATTCCATGTTTACATTTATAAAATATGTACCGCGACCATGCAAACAGTAATGAGAAAATAACTAGCATCGCAGTAAGCATTTAAATACATTATTCGCAACTTTTTCCGTATTTTATTAGAACGTCTAACACGGGATACATAAATAACAATGCTTGTACAAAATTAAGTGCAGAGATGTAGTCCCCGTTTACCGAATGTTGGGAAAGATGCTCCTATTCAAATGGTCCATCCCGTGAGTCTGTCATATTTACAGAAATATATATATATATATTCCGCGTCATCTGTACGGCGCCAATTTCAGTGACATGCGCGTTATACTCTAGAGAAGTAATCAAATTTTAGTATTAGCTATTTATTCATTGGATCTTTTTCTAATGGGTTACTCGTTTCATCCCTGACCAGGTAGCTCGGGATTCAGTCCAAGTTTACTAAAAAATCTGTTAGTAACTGGGGATCGAACTTACACTAAATCTGAATCAGTGATTCCAATCAGTAGAATCACTTTGTTGAATCTTTCGCTGAGCAGATTCTATCCACTAGAGAATGAGTGGAACGTCAATTATGTTTTATTGCCAAACGTGTGTTATTCACTTATAAGCAGAAGAAATCACAGTTTAATCAGCGAATACTAGGAACTAAGTTAACCAATTTAAATTTTAGTGATTCAAGCGGAGCAGTTTCAACAAATCTATAGTTAAATTCGCTGGTTTCGAGAAATTCTGACTGCTTCGATTCTGGAGTACAGAGCGTACCTAAAACACTGTGCTGCGGCTAAGAAGGTAATTGAATTTGATGTGTATTTGAAGCCAAGCCTTTCAATAAATGTACTCCCAAAAGTTAGTCTTCAGTATTCATGTAAGCCTCTGGAAATTTTAAGGCACACGAATCGCGATCAAACCTGCCATTTAGTACTACAGTCCACGACGAAAAGGAATATAGTGTCCGCGCACTGCAGCGCAATTCTGTAGAAGTAATCCATGTGGACGCATTAAACGTACTCCGTACCTTTAACACGCACGTTATATTTTTCAAGTTCTTGATAGTTTCTCCTACTCGTGATCTTTCATAACATGTTTGTGACTTATTTAATTAAAATTGCAAATAGGTAACGTAAACCATACCCCACTCATCGCAACTCAAGCCAAACACAGAAACGCTACAAACAGAAAAGATCTTTCAAGGTGGTTCACGATAAAAGTGAGCACTTTCGAAATCAACCTTACAAAAAAGTCACCGCCCCCTGCCTGCATATATTTTAACAGGTGCACTGAGTGGCATGCGCTCATTTAAGGTGGTAACGACGGATGGACAGTAGCTGCATATTTTAACGTCTAATAAAAAATGTTCGGTGACCGTTTGAGATAATTTAAAATATTTATTTTGCTTTCTATTTTTTTTTAATGCATCAAAGTGTAAATGTGAGCAGACTTAGAAAATATTTACTTTTATAATAATTTCACAGTTTCACTTGACCGACTCATGAATAAAGTGATGAGGCCCATGGCAGTGGTAACTTTTAAGGACACCGGAATTACGCGAAAATATTTCCCCACATGATCGATTTCAATACCATACGGCTTATTGGCGGTGTGCGTTTGTGAGAAGCCACTTCCCTGATTGACTAGCCAATCAGAAAACAGGTAACCTCAATACTGTACGTCTGCGATTCGAGCGCAGATACCCAAGACTTGTAACACGGAAACCATCCAATCACGAAAATGGATCTGAGCTAAAATGTTATGACATACAGCTGGTCGCGAGATCTTTTCGCGAAATACGGGTGTCCCTAGTAATTTCACGTAAGTCGGAAGCACGCATAACGTGCATGCAAGAAGATCTTAAGCAGAGCCTCCGAAAGTCCTCATTTTGCCGTGAACAGCCTATACCAATCAGTGTCAGTAAAAAGAAGTTACCAAGGAGACAGACGTAATCGCCAGGGAGCAGGGCGCATCATGCAGCAGCCAATCGGACAGCAGGACTCTTTTTCAGAGTCTCCAATAAAGAGCATGTTGAACGCCGCCGAATAGGTTTCGGATCGAAGGGAGCTTTAAGTCACTTCGCTTGTGAATGCTGAGTCGAACACACGCAGTGAAGGGCTTCAGTGTAGGTTTTTTTTTTTTTTTTTTTTTTCCCCCCCTTGCTGATCCCGTGTTAACAAACAGCGGAAACAAAATCACTAATCCCTGTCTTCATACCATTCTCTCGCTCACGTCGTGTTTCTCTGCCCACCAGGGTCATTTAGTTTATCGTCCGTTATAAGGGGATGCCCCGTGGTAACTGCCGTACTAGCCTCTATACCGATCCGGCCATCCTGACATCGGTTTTTCGAGGGGTTTCTCATATAACACGATATAAACCTAGCATGGCTAATTACCGCATGACATGGGCATTTCTTTCTCCGTTCCTCATTGGCCGAGCCATTTGTTCCGTCTTTAATTACCCGCTGCAGACGACACGTTAAGCCAAAATCCAAACACAAATACGACTATGAGAACGCCTTTAAAAGACAACGAAAATATCGCTGAGGAACATTACAAAAAAAAATACTACAATGCCCGAAGAAACCATCATTTCAGATCATAATGTTAATAATTAGAGACCTGGAAATTTCGCGAGTTCAACGACCTACAGGTTAGACTCCACGGTCTTATGTGTAACCTTGCAGATATAGATTGCCCATTGGTTACTTGCTGCCACGGTGTAGAATGGCGATTGGGAGTGCATTTTTTTGTTTGTTTCTCATTGGCCCAAGGTTCTCCAGGAGGTGTCGAATAACGCGAGGAACCAATGGAAAATGCGACGCAAATGTGAGAGTTTTCCGATTCTACCGTGTCCCAAAAAGGAATCCGCGAATTTTTTAGTCTCTAAGAATAATGTACATATTAACACATTCTCGCCCATGATGTAGATAGTTGTACACATAATGCACGTGGAGGTTATATTAGTTGGCATTTCACACTGCGAGGCCATAGACTAAATATATGCTAGACCGCTTATTCATCTTTTGCGCATGCGCCCAACACTGACCTACTCCAAAGAAACACAACTGTCAAAGTCACATGGTCAGCAGTGACGAACGCGTTTGAATATATCTCAATTTTGAGAAGACAAGCACTTTTATATGAATGGAATATATTTATATCAATTTGAATTTAATCAAACTGCATTACAAACTGGTTATAGGTAAGTGTACATAAATCTCAGAACACTTCTTATCAATCAGTGTTGTAACCTAAAATTCAATCCATGTCGTTTGTGCTAGTCGTGTTTGCATAAAAGCTGTTCATTGTTGGGACACTGAGACTGGTTGTGCCCAGTCAGCGAGATCAGTTTACCTCATATTTAGTCTCTGAGCGAGACTAAGTACATAATGATAGTCCTGTGTACAACTGATTTGTAAACCGGGCTACTATTCAATATAATGAGTGGTTCGTATTTATATAGCTAAACACAAAACCAATAGATTATTAGCTGTGATATCTCCAACACTTCAAGCAATACATTAAAGCACGTCTGAAAGAGCTAAATGATACCACTAGAACCATTGTTTGACTACGTTGCTTAGTTGTTAGGTTTCATGTTAGCCGACCACATTGAGAAGCCTTGACTGGGATCTACTTTTATACCCTTTTGTATCCTTCCTCGATATTTAAAATTAACATTGACATGAACACGAAGACTTTGTATCAAACGTCGAAGTATAAATATTATGTATTCATGGGAGCAGGAATACGTTATTTATATGCTAATTCAAATACTTGTGTGCATAAAAGCAGACAGTACATAAAATAATTACAAAAATAGTTTATTTTTAAGTCACAGATTTGCCTCGACGTTAATATAGGAACTACTTTCGAGCATGCCGGTTATTATGCACGTTAAAATATAAGCAGTTACGTGCAGGGAATTTCTTCAAACGTTGATTTTGAAGTGCTCAGCTATCAACTCTACTACATTTCAGTGAACAAGACGTTGTCGCCTCGCCATGACATTGGTATTTGTGGTGGTATTAGTTTGGGGGAAAGGGGGGGGGGGGGCATTGAGAACTGAAAGATAGGCAAAAATCTCGGTTGCCGTACCCGCTTGGCTGTTTCTAAAATTAAACGTTCACGAGGTGTATAGGAAAAGAGCTTGAGATCAAAATTAAAACACAACAGGCCCCATACAACACCCCTATAACAGCAGACAAGTCGGCTAAACAATTAAAACACAACAGCCCCCATACAACACCCCACACAACAACACACAAGTCGGATAAACAATTAAATTTACACATTAGGACGTTTCCATTTGCCGCAAGGAGGGAGAAGTTTACCCTATTTAAATAGACTAAATAAACACACAATTAAATACTAAATAATTCAAACATTTTATTTTAGGCAAGCAGTAAAACGAAATTGAGATAGTAAAGATAGGCTTTTACTTTGATGTTGCGAAGATCAGAGAAATCAAAACAAGTCGTATTGGATTAACTCGATCAACACTGTTAACTGGCAAAATATTATAGTTAATATTTTTAACAAACAATTTTGAATTCTAAAACCTTTTATTCTAAATTTTCGTGAATCAAAGGTGTCCACGATTCAAAAGACAGAAGAACAAAGATCGTCTTTGAATTTCAACATCCGGAATAAATATCAGAATATACACGCTTAAGAAAGGTATCAAATCTTAAAATTGAATGGACTATTCACGTACCTCTGTGGTAAAAGTGTATCGTGAGTGGACGAATGGCTCCATCGGGAATAACTGTGATGGAAACTGCGGAGCTCCACGCGCCGTTGATGTCCGAGATGAACGTCGACTACGACTGTGCGTGAAGGACAACCGACAGGCTTCAGTGGAAGAGCCCACCGTGCAAATGAACCAGAAGGAATCCAGACAGGTCTCTACCGCTACAGTTCAGCGAACCCTTCTGCGAATGGGGCTCCAGAGTAGACGGAGGGTGGCTGCACCCACGTTAACACAGGTACATCACCGAAAACGACTGAAATTTGCTCGATTGTACGGCGACTGGACCGCTGCTGATTGGCGACGGGTAGCCTTCTCCGACGAGTGACTTTTTCAGCTGCATAGAACGGACGGACGTCAGCGTGTCCGGCGAGAAATGTCGGAGAACCGACACATTGCATCCATCGCTGGACGAACATAAGGCGGTGGGGGGGGGAGGAGGGGCAGTGTCATGGACTCGGGAACGTTCGTCGTGGTATTCTCTAGGTCCCATCATCCGAAGACACTCTCGATCGATTTGGTTATGAATCAATTCTCGGCGATCACGTCCACCTGCACATGAGAATTGTCGTTCCTCGGATGAATGGAATCTTCCAGCACGGTAATGCGCCTTGCCACACGGCTGGAAGTGTCCGCGCGTGGCTGGAAGAGCGCGGACAAAACTTCAGTGTTCTTCCCTGGCCCCCCAAACAGCCCCGATCTCAATCCAATTGAACATATGTAGGACCACGTCGATCGTCGTGTTAGCCTTCTGTCTACTCCGCCACGCGCCGTTAACAGTTGTGGGACCCACTGCAGGCAGATTGGCTCCAGATATCCGTGCACGTCTATCAGAACCTGACTTGAGTCCCCGCCAGCTCGTCTAGCTGCGAAGGGAGGTTACTCTGGATACCAGCAGGTGGTCGTAATAATGCGATTGGACTGTGAGTACTATTGGCTGTATCACGTGCGGCCCAGTTCGAAGGAAAGATGATTCGTACTTCGGTAGCAGCTAACAAATAAACGATTATGATCCAACTGTGTAAAGAACTGAGAAGTCTATACTGGTGCCAAATGAGTAGGAGCAACTCACGAAACTCGCCTGCAAGAATCAAATACCGACGCGAGGTCACACCCGTACTTTTCGGAAGTGGGTAACATGGTGGACATTGCCATCAGTCGGCGCGTATTCTGTGGCAAAAGAGGATTCAATATGGACATAGACGATAAGATGTCACGCTGAGACGTCACGGTGTCTGAAAAAGATATGGTATGAAACACACATGCGACATGTACGAAAAATATGTCAGCATCTGGTTACTTACTTACCGAGTTAATTGGAAACCAGTAATTTTCTTTTCTAATTTTTCACAATTTTCTACATAACCATAAAGCATAAAATAAAAATAAAAATTTATTTACGAAGTATAAAAAAACCAGATGGCATTCTTCACAATACTGATATATTTTTTTTTAACAATTATTCCAAGAGACTGTTCAGAATGCCAACATATGCATTGTATTCCTCTTGATTGGATGTTAAAATACACAACTCTATGAGTTGAGATTCCTAAATTTATGACAGATTAATACGAAAATGTTATATACTTAATTTGTCAATTTTTAATGAATATTATTAAGTTATTTTTTTTTATCCTTGATATTAGGATATGCGAGTCTTGTTAGTTTGTTACCTGTTAGCCTTCTTTGCCTAATGTCCCCAGTTTATTCAAAACACTGGCAGGTCCGAAAATTTCTAACGGGATTCTCATGTCGGCGTGGTTCTCTTGCAATACCCTGATGTGGGAATTTTTTCGGGGTTTTAAATAGTAGTCTTTTTCCTTTCATTCATCTTCAACTATTCGACCATTGCCTACATCTCGACGAGTATATCATCGTATACAATTATACTACTCAACATTAGGAAATAGCTCCTCCCGTTTCCTCCTCTTTGGCGAAGGTACTTGCAGCTCAACCATTGGAGGCACTCACAACTGCGTCCTGAAGACAGTCGATCAATATGTGAGTGAAGAGTGGGCGAGGGAAGAGATTTGGACGGCTTTCAACACCAAGGTCTTGAAAGCGAGCGAGGGCGGAGTACTGTGGGTGGAATGAAAGGACAGGGGGCAGCAATGGGGGATAGCCGAGAAAAACCCGCCGAACAGCGGCACCGTCCACCGCGATTCCCACATGGGAAAATTCGGGAGCGACCTCGCCTGGAATCGAACCTACTCGCCTAGGTAGGATCGGACAATATGTGTGGCGTGACGTGTGAAGAGCGTATATGTGATGTTATTTATTATTCAGTGATATCATAGATGTAAGTTCATTAACACAGATGTGTTTGCTGTAGTTGAAATTTAGAGGCCCATGAATATTTGGAGCGAATTTTGTAACGATGTTCGGGGTGTAAATAATATTACTATGTATTTAGAAATAATAATTATTCTGTGCAACAAATATGCTGAAAGAATGGTTTTAGTCGAATTTTTCATGGAAAATGTTTACTATCAATCTTAGTTGCATAATATTTTATTATTACGTCATAAGGCAGGCCTACCGATATGACGAAAAAATGGGAACAGTTGAATAGGTTGGGAATTACAGAGTAAATTTTCCAGCCCAGGTAAGTTTGCAAATTTATGTAAACGCACAATTTCTTTTTGTTTGTTTATAGGTTTTTGATGCTTTTTTTAATACACTTCAGGCCAATTTAAGTCACTTCCTGTGCAACGTCCCGTATATAGGACGCTGTAACTGAAAGGGATATTATCTGTTCTGAAACAGTAAATGTGTGATTTTGACACGTGTGTCAAATTCTGTTAATCATCACTGCCCCTGATTCGATTTCGTAACCTGCATTCTACCTATATATCCATATTTTATTTAATAGTGGAGTGCTAGCTTATTTTATGGCGGGAGTACAAATGTACATACGCACTAGTCATTATTTATCTTTTATGCAAATCACATATCTAATGCCTATGGCGTATAAAGATAATGTACAAAAAGCGATACATTAATTAGAAAGGATTACTGTATGTGAATCTTCGAGATAACAAACTTCTATAGGTAAGCAGTCTATGAAGTATAAAAAATGTGAGTTATAATAAAGGAATAAAGGTGGTAAACAGTCGTAATAACCAATGCTGCCGTATCACATTTAAAAAATACAAGCTCTACAATAAATTAGATGAATTTGCCAATTTATGTTGAATAATAAATAACATCTTGAAAAGATTTTTAAAAAATTGTAATAATATTTTACCAGGTAGTGTCAGTTCCTACGTTACTTTAATTGATGTGAATTATGGGTAATAAGCGTTTCAAAAGCAGAATTCAAGCAACTGGCGTAATATTTCGCAGGTCTGTGAAAGGTTGTGATAGTGCCAATAAAAACAAACAGTGTCGTTACGGATGATACAAACAAAAATAGTTGCGTTATTAAAATCCAAGACATTAGAAGAAACTGGAATAAACTTATAAATTAAATTAATATATATATAGATTATTGGTGAAAATAAAAAATATACATTTCGATAGGATTGTGAAATCTAAGAACACCAAGGAAGAGATCTGTATTGCAAGACGCAAACCCCTAATATATCAAGAAAGAGAAAATTATTTCGTATTTCATCACTGCGTTTCATGTAACAAGAATTCTAAATTTTTCTCGTAATACGAATTAAAATGAACTCCATTTTTTTCAAAACAAATATATGTTGTATAGAAAAGAAGTTTATAAGTAATATTTACGTAATAAATTTTATGAAGAGATACCTTCTCGTCTGCATGACGTGCGAGAAAAAATTTCAATCAAACAATTATTAATTTGTTGAAATTATTGTAAAAGTAGTAGAGACCAATTTTTCTCCTGAAGATCCTATGAGATATTTTTGAGAGCAGTATAACCATCTTCATTTTCATAGCTATCTGCCTGCGCCTTCCAACTAGGTATTCGATAGTTGGTTTGTGGTGTTTTCACACGCATTCTGCTAAACACATAATATAACAACGAATTAACTTTGCTAGATTAAGCATTCAGCACATAAACATCTTAGAGAAAGGAAGCTGCCCGCCATTCCATAATGAATCATTTTTCTCACCAACTGTCAGTTCAGAGCAAACAGTATCGTTTTCTAAGAACTTTATTTAAGCTTTTAATATGTTCATGTCTCTTACAACTATTTCACATTTAAATGTAAAATGCTGGTCATTATGCCGCAACGTTGAGCTGAGAAAGGTTAAAGGTGAAAAGAACGAAGTCAATACAGTGAGCGCGACAAAACCCGAGTATTGACTCGGTATGCGGTAATCATGTGTTGTCAACAGTTGAACCTAAAATATCACCGGCAGTATTTCAGCTTTAGTAAGATACTATTTGCTACTGCCAATTATTTTCAGTATTTCATTTTTTTGTACAAAAAAAAAAAAACAATTGCTAAGTTTAGACAATCCTATTAAATTATATGACACGACTTAAAAAAAGCAACATATTTCTCGTAAAAGGAAAAAAAAAAAAAATTGTGACGCAAAAATTGTTACGAACAAGATGGTATCGATCTTCGTGTCTTTTGAGAGGAAATTTTCAAGAAACACTTTGTGATGTTCAGCATAAAATGCAACCCGTGTGATATTTCATTCCTTTCGAATGCATGTTATACCTACAGTAGTTTTTAATGTGGTGCTACAACTCAGAAACAAAAGTTACGCTTTTTTTATCTTCCTTTTTTTTTTCCTTCTTCCCGCTTCGTGCCTGATAATCTACAGAGAAAAGGATTATCGACCGACTAAAATTATACAATAGGCCTTGAGAACACAAGCTCACGCAAGGCCTTAGTAACCTTTAACACGTGACAAGTCGGTTTCGATTTATTACTTCATTCGCGAATGCATTTATTTTCCACGTATTACGGAAGAATGCATTTCAAATCACAGAATTATGCCACTACTTATTGTATGGCCATGATTTCATTAATATGCATAGAAATTGTCCTGACTAATGAAATATATTTCTCTTAACTCTCAGTTTGCTATGGTTTCCAAATTCTATTAAATGTACATAATTTATTTGGGGAAAAAATGCTATCGATATTTTAAAACGCATAATTTATTTGCATAATTTAAAAATTTTAATTAATTTTGTATTTATTAACATAAATTGTAATGTAACACCATGCAAGCAAACAACACAACCAATAAATTTAATTGTGTGAAACTTAATTTTTTGGAAATTTCATTTCTTAATACACAGACTTAGGAAAAAACATTTTCAAATACAAAAAAAAAAAGTATAACTATTGCAGAATGTAAGACATTTTACAGATATGTGCACGAGTATCTTCGCTAATTAACAGTAGATTTTAATAAATTGTTAAAAATACTTAAACAACAAATATTTTTCAACATAATAAACAAGTTTCCACCTTCGATCAAGAAGACAAATTAAACACGTGCGAACAGAGACCCATAGCTAAAAATGTTTCAAATGGAAAGAAATTGTACATGTTTAAATATATATGTATATATATTTATACATATATTTGAGAATCAGCTGTTGCATTATACAAAACACAAAACAATACAAAACTAACTGAATACGCATTCTTCCGGACGGTTGATGTGTTCGATTCTGAATACGCCTCTATCCTATAGACTGTTCACGGTAAAGTGAGCACTTTTGAGGCTCTAGTTACTTTTCCTTTCAGCCATTTTTTATCCCTTAACCACCTGTTTAAATAAATATTGCCACATAAGTAATAAACACAGTGTGTATATTCCATCGCATTCGGGAGTTAATATCTGAAGCTAAAATAATATGTATTTATTTACTATTATTCCAAATGAGGAGGCTTTCAAAACTGCTCACTCTACGGTGAATAGCCTATAACGGCCAGTACTTGCTTCCTGCGTTACACGGGTTCGTTATTTTCGGAAGTGCTGGCGATGTTATTATGGAATGCGCCGACAGTTATGGATATATTGAGCGGAGGGATTTGCAAAACTAATACCTTAAGACAAAATACATTATTGTAATTTATACATGACTAATTATATACATTAGAAAATTTTGACGGGAAATCCTTACAATGGCGTATACTACCACACCACCTGTAAACCAGATTCTCTCACAATTGACATTGAAGTGATGCAACACACAAAATACAATTTCAAATACGCGAAAACGAGGCGTGAAATAACATGCATACTAGTAATCGTAGATTTATTTACCTTTAAAACAAATTTTCCTTCAACGAAGGGCTTGCGACAAAATTGACACGCATTCCTACAGCTTACGCTCACCCAGCTATAATACACAGGTACAAATATTTGTACAAAATATGGGTGAATGAGGTCCGTTTTTCCCCCCACGGTAATAAATTCGAATGAATAAAATTATCTTCGTTATATTTAATGCAGACATTGTTTCAGTTTCAATTAAAATTAATTTACAGTACCCAAAAAAATATCTCATTTGAGTGTTTTGGAAGAATTAGTTAGCACTCACCTGACGGTGGGAGGCTAATACACCTTGTACCTGAATTCTTCTTGTCGTCCAAGAATATCGTAATTCCTTGTCGAAGTAAAACACGTGTTCGTTTACTTAAGTCTTTTTCTACAAACTTGATGAAACACCGGCAAGCAAAACAGCATTAAATTCGCACACTTTTATAAGCGACAAGTATTACAGAAGTAGAAAACGAAAATGTTAAACTATTTTACACAAATTTTATTCGTTTCGATCCACACGCAAGTATCGATAAGCTGAGTCACACAGGGTTACGACACGACTGGTTTAAGCAACAACTGTTTAGGTTTGGGGATTTTTTTTTTTTTCTCTCTCGTCACATCGGGTGCGCGCGAAACCCGACTAATCGCACCGGAGAGGCTTGACGCGCTGTCTCCTCGGAGACGCGCCGGAACGACGCCGTGGGCGGACGCGGACGAACTAGCAGACGAAGCGGCGTCGCGGCGCTCGGGCAGTAAGGGCGCGCCCGACTCCCGCCGGAGACGCCCGAACACTGCCGAACGCCCCCCGAACACGCCCGAGCGGGGCAACAAGAAGGGGGGGGGGGGGATCACGAACGCATCGGCCTGCGTAAGGGGTGCGGTCTCACGGACGAAAGACGAGGTTACGGTTTATTACACTCGTAAAGTTAGGGATGTTGCGATACCATGAACGTATAGATACTGGGATCGAAAGAGGAATCGAAAACATGGTATCGATACTCCTTTCGATACCGGTATCATATCAGTACCAGTAATTTTGTTTTAAATATAATTTGTCAGTCTTTCATACAAACATAATTATATATATATATATATCTTATAATCCAATACTTAGATCGTTCTCTCATTTCCAGGTCTCTACAGAATTGGTATTTTTTTTTATTTGTGTTGTTTGCTTTGAAAAAATACAAAGTACGGCACTTACTAGTATTAGTTATATTTGGGAATCATTCTAATTGGAGGACAAGTAAAATACAGATGTGTACTGCTTTTCAAATTATTATTTTATGGTGGAAAACACATCTTTATAAATTTGCGCATTTTGATTGAAAGAGTTCCAAATTAATAGCTAGAATTAACTTATTAAAAGTATCGGTATTGAATCATTTACTAATGTGACGGTGGTAAAGAATCGAAATAAAAGTATCTATTCCAAAATACCCGGTATCGAAAGGTAAGTATAGATACCTACATCAAATCAGTAGTATCGCAACATCCCTACATACAGTGAATACGTAGTAGCGCGTTGTCACTGGCTGCGCACAACCAATCTTCGTATTCCATTGGACTGCTTTTCTCCCAGCACGACTACCAGCAAACAACGTCGATAGGTTTTAATGACACGACAATATCATGTAAACAAATGCTTCGGATGTTTTGATATTTCCTCTACCATTGTTTGCAATGCAATCAGATTAAATTAAAATAGGTAAAAGTGTTTTATGCATATAAAAGTATTTGTTTTCGAAAATTAAGATACAAACACGTTCGTCATTGTTGACAATATGACATTGATATTTGTGCTAGTTTGGGGTAGGTCAATATTAGGTTCATGCGCAGAAGACGAATAATCTGTATACGGCATCTTGGATCTGTGATTCTGCGCTGGTTGGAGAGCTCTTTTCTGATGTTGCACGTCTACCAGATTTTCTCCGTTTCGTATCCAAAAAAAAATGGAATATTTACAGTTTTTGCAAAACAAATATAACTGTCTAAAATTATCCTATTTGTATTTTGTTAGCAAGTGCGTAAATGATAAACTTTGTTCTTCGCATTAAAGTGCAAATTTTACGAAATACAGTACGTCCAAACGGTATTTAATATTTTGTCGTAAAACCGGGTTTATCAATAGAGTAACATACACAATTTACTTTAGTAAATGTAACTATTGAATGGAAATATTCCTTTAATTGCAGCTTTTTGTTTATCTTTCAAGCTTGTGACTGTTCTTACCAAAATAAGCGTTGTAATGAACGCTCAACGCCAAAAACATTAAAGGGCTGTTCACGATAATGTGAGCACTTTAGAAATGAACATTAGAAAAAAGCAACTTTACCTGCATACATAAATTTTAATGGGCGCAATGAGTGACATTCGCCCAGTAAAGTTGATAACTATGGCTACAAAGTAATTCCATACTTTAACGTCGAATAAAAAATGTTAGGGAACCATCTGTGACGACTTAAAATTATATTTCTTTCACTTTCTGTTTTTTTTTTTTTATTCACCGAAGTGTAAAAATGAACAGATTTGTAAAGAATTTACTTTCTTAATAATTTCACAATTCCATTTGACCGACGCATGGATAAATTGATGAGGACCGTGGCAACGATTATTTTACACAAGGTGGATGAATACACAACTTGTATACGTGAAGATCTTGAGCAGGGCTTTCAAAAGTGCTAATTTTACCGTGAACAGCCTATATTATATTTTAATTTTTATTGTTGTAAGCACCAATGGAGGGTGTGAATAATAGTGGCAAAAATACACTTAATACTGACCGGGGGCAAGTATGTATCACAATGAGAGCCAAATACAAAATTTAACATATAAATAAATACAAATTCTCAGTACGTCGCCAGCTTAAAGGCGACTTCTTTCAAACACCAGAGAACGTTTACAGCGGAAATTTCCCGTCTGTCGAACTCTTCTGTAAGGAATTTTTGTTTTGTCCCCAACCTGAGTAGCGTAAACCATTTCGTCCCAAACCACCACTCCTCGACATCGACCAACCAGTTCCCGCCTGAAATATGAAAACCTCGCGATCAGAAAATTACGAAGTTTATTCACGTTCGGTTTCGCAACAGTGGCAAGGTTTTTTTTTTTTTTTCTAGCGTAGACTAAAAACTTACGCTGTTGAATGAATGCTTCCGAAAGCCACGCTGAGGATCATCTTTCCTGTCATTGCGTATCAATCCCGCTACATGTAAGATCGACATTTCACAGACCGTCATACTTCATTCGCGCAACATGCAAGTGGGGATCGTGGAATTGCCAAGAAATTAAACGCGTTTTAAGGTGTTCACGGTAAAGTGAGCGCTTTTGGAACCAACCTTTCGAGAAATGTCACTGCTCTTAATTGCGTACATATTAACGGGCACACTCGACTGGTATGTGCCCAGTTAAGTTGGTAACTACGGAAGGAAAGTACTTCCAAGTTTCAAAGCTGTGTTTCAAATTATAGGTTAACATTCGCGAATACTCAAATGATTTATTTTCCTTTATGATTTTTTTTATTGCATCTAAGTGCAAGAATCAGCAAATTTGTAAACGATTTACTTTTCTAATAGTTTTAAGTAGTTTCATTTGAATGACCCAAGAATAAAGTGATCAGGCCCATGACAATGTTAATTTTACATATGCTGGAAGAATACAAAATGTGCATAGTAGAAGGGAAATGGGGAGTCAGGCACAGGGGGATAGGGGATCAGAGCTCGAAACTGTTCATGCTCTGCCATTCCGATCGGCGAGCGGTCATCTTGGAAGCCAGTGACCTCTAACCGTTTACATTTGGCCATTGACCTGAAATTTCGGATGTTTTGGTGTCAAAGGTCAAATATGAATTGTCAGAGGTTACTGGCTTCCAATATGGCAACTGGCCAATCGGAATGATAGAGCATGAACAGCTCCGAGCTCCGATCCCCTAACCCTTGTGCCCAACTCCCCAATTCCCTTCTACTCTGGATACAAATATATCTTAAGCAGGGCTTCCAAAAGTGCTGTGTTTACCGCGAACAGCCTATAACAATATGGAAAATCCTGGTCTTATGTGTATGAAACAAGAAACGCTGACTTGGGTAGGAACGACATTTACATACTCGGTGCTGTTTTGACTACTACACGACCAGTTTGACTTGGAGTATGCATGCCAGGATTGTTGTGTTGAGATATTTGGGCGGCTCTTAACGAGGGCGGGGAATACGTGGTATCGTCCGCCACGATTTCTCCTTTCGAAAATCCGGAAGCAGCCCACACCGGGGATTGAAACCTGTACGGTTTGGCAGGAGGCGAGCAGTCTAACCGCTCACCCACCACAACCTCCGCAGTGGTGGCTGTGTACTGTACACTGTAAAAAAGTATAAAAGTACACGTACAACCTTTTGGTATTTTACTTTTTCTGTGTGTAATTTGTAAGAAGTACAGTATGTGTAAATTTACAGCAATGTGCAACTTTATTCATAACATAGTACATTGATATTATAAAAATACACAAATGTATTGGTATATTAACAATAAGAGGGGTGTAAATTTACAAATATGAAAGCACGTGTAAAAATCCCCGAACGTGAAGTATTAAAACCCAAATCTGTGTATTTTTACAACTACGCCAATGTTGTATTGAAACATGTACATCGGTGTAAAAGTACATATTCTTCTATTCCATTCGAAAGGTAGTACAATATTACTGCAAAACACATAAATGTACTGGTATATTGACATTTAAATGGGTTTAAATTGCCCATGCAAAAGTATGTGTAAAAATACACTAATGCAAGGCACTAAACCCCTAAGCTTGTATGTTTTTACAACCACACCAATGTTGCATTAAAACACGTACATCAGTGTAATAGTACATATTTTGCTATTTCACTCAATAGGGAATACACTCTTACTGTAAAAAAAACACAAATGTACTGATATATTGACATTAAAAAGGGCGTGAAATTACAAATGCGATAGTATGTGCAAAGGTACACCAATTCATACTACTAAAACCCCAAGTCTGTGTGTTTTTACAACCATTGCAATGTTGTACAAACTCGTACATCAGTGTAAAAGTACATATTTTCCTATTTCACTCAAAATGTAGTAGCACCTTACAGTAAAAAATTACACAAGTGTTCTGGAATATTGACATTAACAAGGATGTAAAATTCGAAATTCGAATGTATATGAACGGATATTTACACATACAAATGTAAGGTAAATTTAAATTTTTGTATGGAATTTCCTAAAAGGAGTACACTATTTGTAATTTTACTGTGAATTTAAATAAAACTACAGGTATTTGTAAACACATGCGATCTAGAGGTAGGGAGTAGAACTACTTTGAACTCATTTTGTGTTCAAAAGGAAATCTTAACTCCCACTTATGGTATATGCTGGCTTTTTTATATAACTCCCTATTCTATATGTGAAGTCAATCGTTATCTACATTTTGGAGATAACTTTTAATATGTCTGTTAATGTACAGAAATTTTGTAATTACAATTACAGTTAATCTGCGATTTTACTTCTTTGTTATTGAGAAAATACACATTCACAGTGCTGAAATAACACTTGTAATATTTGTGTAAATTTACAGCGTGAGGCAGGAAATCTATAATTTTCAGTAAAATTGTATGCACGTAGTGCATGATATTTACCATCATAATAAGTTAAAATTACAAACTGGTATGGTATTATTACACCTATAGTGTTTATGTAATTAGGTATGATTAACATTAGACAGTAACAGACTGGTACAGTAAAAGTACCACAACAATGATTGTGTTAATTTACTGTATGTGGTAGAAAATTAGTAGCAAGTATAGTAAAATAACCTGTACAGAGTACATGTCATTTAATGTGAAGATTAGTAAAAGAAATTGACAGGTATGATAAAATTACACTAACATGGTTTGTGTAAATTTACATTATGTGGATTGATATTGGTAACAATAAGAGTAAAATGACACATACAGAGTACGTGTAATTGAACATAATGATAAGTAAAAAGAATAACAAGTATAGTAGCTTTACACTGGCATTGTATTTGTAAATATTCATGGGACATACAGTAAAAGTACACTTACACATGTACGTGTAAAAATACACTTAAATGTGTGGAAATTGTGTTGCCACGTACATTCGTGTAAAATTATACATTTTTTTTACAGTGTAGCTAACATATGTATGTTATATTTGCTAACATGTGTATGTTATATTTTATAACATGTGTATGTTATATTTGCTTTACAACTAGGTCAAAGGAGTTGTACAAAAGTTTAAAAGCAGTTGCAACAAGAGTATTCTAACTTCAAACCCTATAGCTATTTTATAGTATTATTTGCAAAATGGAGTACAGTGATGGAAAACGTATAATAGTTATTGCGTAGTTTGCATAGGCATGCTGCCCTATATTCCCTTTAAGATATATACATTGACTATGCATAACTTGCATTATAACTCGGTCCGGTGAAGTGTAGTAAAATTTCAAACAACCTATCCGTGTAAACACTGTGCTGTCCCACAGACTAATTTTTATGGCCTAACATCTCTTTTAAAGTAAGGTCGTTATTACAGACAGGATCAGTTGCTCAGTCAGAGAGAAAAAAAGGGGGGGGGGGGAAACTACAATGACCTGTTTAAAAAAATAATCGTCCCTGAATTCACCTGGAGTGATTCCGAAAACTGCGTAAAACCGAAATCAGGATGGCCTGGCATAGGAATTTAAGCGTGCCTTAAGAAAAGTTGGCAATAACCACGGATGGACTATCAATTCGCAAACAATTTCTTATGACGTTGTTTTTCCGGAGGAATTCAGTAGGTAAGATCGACTAACACAGGGGGTTAATATGTAGCGTGTCAGGGTGATCCGCATAGACCTACGCCTTAGACAGAGATCTATTTATGTCCTGTATCCTGTATCCTGGGCATTGGGAAATTGTGCATGTCGAGACGAGTAATATATAATGGATAAAGGGAAAAAAATAATATAATTTTTAGTTAGATAGAATTATGAATTTGATGCAGGATGGCACGGCATGTGTGGAATTCCTACTGAAATTAACCAAGGCCACATAGTACCGGGTTCAAGCCAGTGCCCCGGTTGTTTGATACCAGCCATTTCTAAAACACAAAAAGTAGTCTAAAATGAAAATATCAGTAACGAGAACATAGCATTGAATTCAGTATCGTAACACACACCTGCAGTATTCCTTTTATTTCTATAGACACGTGTCCTGAGAGGACATGTTTCTTCCTTTAGTGGGCCAATGAGAATTATCTTACACCAGTACTGAACTTCGGATGTTCACGGGCAGGCACATTGGACACGTAAAAGTTAAATTCATCCAGTCATAACTGTTATTTTTCATGTCCTTTGAAACACGTCTAGTCATTAAAGCCATTTCGCAAAAATCAGATGTCTTTACGAACATATACGTTTACCCACCACCGTGCAACCAGTTTTCACCAGGGCTAAATACGTTTCTAGAACTGACAAATAGAACGTGTTCTATTTTCCATCACGTCTTCCCGCACTTGCGCGTGAGAAATCAATGAGTGTTCGTTACCACAGCTACTTCGAAACGGAATACATACAAGATGAGGAGGATTTCGAACGACAAACTTTGTGAGTTTTTTACTTATGCAAAATTAAGTGCGAAGTATGCAGCATCCTTTCTGCCTTAACTGAATATTAAAGGAGATACAAGACCAAGAAAATAAAGTTCATTGCATCGTATCGGAAACGAAGTGGAATTAAGTTACAATCTTTCGATCATCATTTTATGTTACGGTGATCTTCAACATGACAGTAAACTGTCATATGTACCTCCCACTGTGTTAAAAGTAAATATGGAGGCCACACTCTTATTGCATACAGCTTTCTTTACCGTTATAAATTACAAAAGTTTGATGCTGGTTGGTTGGGCAGTGTGACCTTACTAACACACTATGAGCCCAGCCCGTGACCTGTATTTTATTATTGTCACGTGTATAGAATAGGTACTATGTTACAAATTTTGACTATCATGTAAAGACTGAAAAAAACATATTGCATATATGTGTGTGCGTGCGTGCGTGCGCGCGCGCGCTTGTGTGTGTGTGTAGGTAATAATGAAATGATGTGAAATTAACTTAACATTGAACCGACTGCTCCCTCATTTGAAATTTCTCCATCCACTTAGCCACTGTGGCCTCACTTGATATAGTTATATCCACTGAGCCACTGCGACCCCACTTGGAATCTCTCTATCCACTGATCCACTAAGGCCCCTCTTGGAATCTCTCTATCCACTTAGCCACTGCGGCCCCACTTGACATAGTTTTATTCACTGAGCCATTGTGACCCCACTTGGAAATTACCTCAACATTGAAGCGAGACATTTAAAGTAAACAAAAATTATATTCCATTACCTTTATATCTCTATGCATTAATACAAAACTTTCATATAGGAAAAAATTATTTAAAAATTATATTTTGTGGTAAAAGGCAATGATTGCGTAATTTGATCTCGCTGAAATTCTAACTTGACCTGTATTTGACCCTGAGGATTCGCTCTGCAAAATTTGAAGAACTTCCGTTGAGTTTCAAGAGATTTAGAAGAATTAAAGGTGAACAGACAGACAGACAGAGATCGTCTCCTATATATATATATATATATATATATATATATATATATATATATATATATATATATATATATATATAATATTATATATATTATATAGCCTTCTTGTTGCCACTGCCAAGAACCCATCGTTTTTGTGTAAAAGGCACGCTAAGCTTCGACTGCAGCGATACAGTGCCTAGTCCGTAGGCACTATTACATACATGCGTCTATGTTATTCTGATGTGCCACTGTTCAGACGATAGTGGCGCGTACTTTTTTCTGCACAAAATAAACAATATGTACCATAAAATTGTAGGTTTACAGAACTGAAGCTACCTGCTTGTTTCTGGCGAAAGTCGGCGAGTGAATCCCTGCAGGAAGCATTGTGTTATGTTTTTAATATTTTTATACTAGTGTCTAGGGACCATGGAATGTTTTATGCTATTACTAGCAGTACCCTCGCCCGCTTCGTTGGGCATTGATTTATTTTGAAAACTGGAGTTGCTCTAGCCAGTCACTTGGGATCGATCTAGCCACTGGGTCACTGCAGCCCCACTTGATATATTTCTATCAACTGAGCCACTGTAGGGGCTACTTGGAATCGCTCTAGCCACTGGTCCAGTGCGGCTCCACTTGAGATTATTCTACCCCATTGGGCCTCTGTCGCCTCACTTGATATATGTCTATAGCTATATGGAAGAATGTAGCTTGCTAACAACGAAAGAATTATAACAATCGGCTCTGCAGTTTTGGTAGAGCGTACTTAGAAATCAGTAAAATAGCTCATTTTTTCCGACTTGATTCACTAATACCGTTAATGCTCAGCTCCTAAAGTGCTGCCGAAATTTTTAATACACACAAACCTTCATCGTTAAATGAAGTGATAAGGGAAGAACTGGAGTTAAGTATGAAGACAAAACAATCGTTTAGTACAATTTCTAGGAGTTACGGTAAATACAATGTACTGGTGAGGGAGGTCATAATCAATTACAAGATATGACTTACCTGAATGATACAGTCGCCGGAGGCTGAGTGTTGATTCGGAAAGTAATGAGCGGCACGTCAAGCTACATCTTGATGGCTTCATCTCGGCGCGGGTCCACAGACAGACAAAGTTCTCGGTGGAACCAGCGCTGGTCTCTCCAAACCTCCCCTCCAGGTGGCCGATACCTATTAAAAGGTAATACCTGGAGCTCTGCTTTCTAACCAGACTACGTTTGCCCCCACAAACAAAAAGCTAAATCGGCTCTTTTGATCTCAGGTGCCACAGGGAACTTTGCAATTTAGAAACCGTCATGCTGTCCGAAAGGCTAAAAGAAAACTACACTAAGCTACTCACTCACACGACTAACTACCATTTCGCGTCTGCGTATGTCCATATTCGATGAAATTAAGCACGGCGGTATACCCCCTAGTTGCCTTCTCAGCTAGGTGCGCTCGGGTTGTGCAGGAGTTAGTTTTGGGGGATGCCCGGTAACCAGAAACATCCCCCGCCACCTCGCCCCCGGGCGCAAAGAGCTTGTTTTGGAACCCAACTGCTCACTCCGAATCGGCACTCATGAACACACACACTCATTCATAAACCATCGCTGCGCACATGCGCTTTTCGTTTGCCAACCATAAAGCAACATACAGGTTCTTTCACATTTGGTCGTCATCTAGAATATCGATGCTCTGCACTTTGCCAGACACATCCGGGGGTCATGATCGGGTAGTTGCTATTTCGGGGTTGGTTTGACTTGTCCGGAAAATATCTGGCCGGGCGGATGGAGGCTCGATGGGGGAGATTTCCTTCGTTTTCTTCCTTCCTGTTCTTCCTTCCTGTTCTTCCTTCCTCAGCCTGAGGTATTTACACCATCCAGACTGTTCTCCCCCAGTTCCTCCCCCCGCCCGGCCAGGCCCCTCCGAGGGAGGGGCGTTCCAGTGTGGCGAGTCCATAACTATGGAAAGACAGACTCCGTACAAAGTGTTGCCAAGTATTATATAGTTTCTGGCGGCGTAATTGTCCCAAATACCGTGCCGCCGGGAAGGGGAGCTCCGCTGGCGCTTCGCTGATATGTTTTATACACTATTATAGCTGTAATGTGTTTTGGATTCTTCGCCTGGCCCGGGTACCGACGCATCGCTGCTGTTTTCTAGGCTTGTCCGACTTTACTGAATCGTAACAATTGGTATTGCCCACGCTCCTGGAACTTTATCGCTGTCGTGGGAAATTGTTGCTTCCGTTTTACACGGAAGCGGTGAGGCCTGGCCAGCTGCAACAAGATGACCATTTCTGTTAATTAGTTCGTACCCGATCAATGACGCAGCATGGAAAGTTCACACATCCTGGCGGCGAAAAAATGTATGCAATAAAAGAGAGGCTAGTACTGTTCTTTCCGTTACGGCGGAGGTTTTATAAGTGAGAGTTTGCCCTTAGACTGAAGGGTTGTAATTTAGTTTGACTTCGTTTCCGTAATTTAGCAGAAATTCTGTTTTCTAAAACTCTATTTTCAACAGCTCACATATCCCCTGATACTCAGTTTAAGTAAAAAGCGTACTATCTATTTCCCACTTGATTTTACATAAGGACGTTTCTCGATCGAATTCCATCGCACCTGTAGCTACGCTCATATACATATCATATAGGCATGTGGTTTTCGTCTTGTTTCTGCGAGGAAAAAAAAACTCGTGCACGTTGCACAAAGCTGTAACAACTGTAAGAACGATAATAATCTCCGGGTTATTGGCCCAAAATAACTTTTGTATAGTCTATTCGCAGTTTATTCACACATTTTTTAAATCAAACCTTTGAAAAATCACTCTGTCTATCTGAGTAAATAAAAACAGAGAGAATATAGATGTGTTGGTAATGCGTAGTAATAAAAAGTTCTTTTCCAAAAGTTTATTGCACTGAATGCGGACGGATGCTAAGCGTAGTCCATTTTGGTGTGATTTTCTAAACGTGGTTAAGCTTCGTTTGCATGAGATGAAAGAATATTCTGGAAGTAGAACTTCAACAGGTCTTACGGCACTTTCATGTTAATACAAGTATAAAACGCTAGTGATACGACATATATTTAGGAAACAACATACATACATAGCGTGATTTTTCATGTGCTGGATTCAAAAACTGTGAAGAAACCGAAAATGGGCTATAGTTGCGGATTCAGTCACCGAGAGGATCACAAGAGACAATTGTGTTGTTATTACTTTCTTTATTAACAAATGTAGATTGTTTCAAGAACCGGTCTGTTTTTTCTCCACGCAATAACACTATGAAGGACTACGGGTAAAAAGATTATATTACCAAAAATCGAACTTTTCTCTCAATAGAGTTTAAATGAAGCCTTGATATATTGTATTCCTGGAACATATTTTAAATAAATGAAATGTTCTCTCCGCAAACACACCGTGGAGGAGCCAACGACAAAACTGTCAGTCATTTTTTTACGACATTATTTCGATTATTCTGCTGGTGAATTGTAACGCTGGAGACAAGCATGGGAGACGAAAATCAGTTTTACCTCATCTTCAGTCCAAGCTCTTTCCAAGATGTAATTATCCTTGCGATTTATTTTAACATCGTTTTTCTCAACGGCAAAAGTGATTTCAATCGTAATTGCAAAAAAAAAAAAAAATATTTTATTTACTTATAGTTTGTTTATCGTGCAATGGTATAATTGTACACTGCTAAATATAGTCCATTTATGGCGACTTCCAAATTTTCTGACATTTTCCTCCGCCCAATGCAAACAAAGCTTAATCAAGTCTACAAATTAACACCAAAGAGACAACGAACCGCATTCATGCGCTTTCAATTTAATAATATTTTGCATGAGAACAATTTTTGCAAGGCATATTAATTATAATTAAACTAATACATATTATAAATAAAACACAAGTAAACGTTCAATGAAAACAAAAAATTAATTGTTTTTATGTTAAAACGTTGGCCAGATATGACATATTTAACATACAAGAAAACACGTTTCAAAAGTTTAATGGAAAAAGTGTAAAGATACAGGGAATAGACCATACACACAATACTACACGCGCATTAAAACCAATTAATAATTAATTCAAAATATCACCGTATACATTGATGAATGAAACTTTTTTTAACATAATTGAGTAACTATGGGTAAAAGAACGAGAAATTCCCGTTTTATATGGGCGAGGGTGAACGCATTGAAAAATGCGGCACGTACGCTCGATAAAGGGACGGAAAAGAAAAGGGGAGTATGTACATCCACTCGAAGCTTATTGTCTTGCCCGGCGGGGGCAACAGAGTTCGCGGATTGGTGGAAGGCAAGATAAGAAAAGGTCTCGACGAGTCAACGCGCAGGCAGATGGAAGGCAAGAAGAAGGGGCAAGGATTGGGGAGAGAAAAAAAAAATCTCCGTTTGAAGAACGGTAGTTGTGTTACGGAAGTCAGCCACACTTGCTCGTAACAAAAAATAAAATCGCGAGATTCAGTAGGTAAAATATTTTGCCGTGAGGTTTGAGAATACAACGCAGCAAGAAATCTCCCTTTCTATACAAAGGTATTTTCATAGAGTATTTTATGTGGCACCCGACAATATAAAAAGGAAAGCACCTTCGTAACATATATTTGTTTCGTACTTATTTCCATGTATAGCGCTTATCATTAGGGACGGGTGTTTTTCGTGAAAAGACTCCAAGGCCAGTTGTACTCCAAAACACTTCTGTTCAAATGCACTTTTGTGGTTGGATGATTTTAAATTTCACGTGCAAGTGTCTGCCCGTGAATTATGGACCTTCAGTATCGGAGTACCTTATTACGATTGGCCCCAGTCAGAAAAGAACATGTCTTCTCACGTAGACACGTGGCCGATAACCAAAGGAAGTCGTGGTTAGGTTAGCAAGTATAGTATGGCCATAAATCTTTTCGCGAAAAAAAAACACCTGTCCCTACTTATCATTCATTTGAACTGAGATGCTGCACGTGCCATTGTCGATTCTTTTGGATTCAAACCGTAATCTAATTTAAAATTTTCGGTTTCCTCTATTAGCTGAAGAATAAAATCTGAGGAAGCACGCGCAACAAAAGGGTGAAATATGCTCAACCAAAATATCTATTCAAAATAGATACCAAACTAAATAAAAAAAAATACATCGAATTTCTAACAGGTGAAATATGCATATTATTAAACCCAGTCATCACAGTCCGACTAAAAATTGTATTAAAATATCACACATGTAAGAATTTCTGAGTGTTTATCATGGAAATTTATTTGAATGAATGAAATTTCAAGGTGTCATCTACGTAAAGATAGTAAGGGTGACGTACGTTTGTCGCGTGGTACTTCAAAAGGACTAAGGATTCAAGCCCGTAAAGTTGGTAATGACAGTTCACACAACCAATCTACCAAGAATTTCGACATAACTCATGACCTCTGGGATCCTATGAACAAAGAAGGGTGACCCCAGTTGTGATATGGGAACTGTTACTCACATAGATCACAAATCTTGAATAAAAAATTTTACATAAACATTTATTTCTAACTAAATTTTCTAATATGTTTGTTTACGGTTTAAAAAAAAAAATCTAGACTATATCTGCTTGTCGTTGAAACAAAACTAGAATTCCGCCATACGAACCGCGCACGCAAAAATTAAGGGCTTTCTCTTCATTCTTGGCGAAACTGGAAAATCTCCACACATCCATGCGAATGGCGAAAAATCAACTACCCGTGCGAGAAAACCCAGCGCAGAGAGGTGAATATCTGAGATGAAGATACGAGGAACGAAATTCGTTCAGAGCACTGTGCTTCCAGAAGGATCAAATGATTACGTATTTGTGTGCCCAAAATTTGTATAGTGCCTGTTCACGATAAAGTGATCACTTTTTGAAGCCCTCTCATTGGGAATTATAATCCGTAGATATATTTTACTGTAGTCTTTGGCGTTAAATTTCGAGTCCTGGGGAATATACCGGGAGTGTCACCCGCGCCTAATTTTACGTATCTATGCAACCCCGCACGCAGTAATTCCCATCTAACATAACATCTCTTCCGCTGTATAATAATTGTTTCACGTGTTGCCGAGTCCCATGCCGCGTACGCACTCGTTACGGCGCCTCGTCTGTTAGCTGAACATTCGACGGCGCTGTCAGCCGGCACCAATCAACGACGCGACCGCAGAGAATCGCTGCAACACAAGTCGTGCGCGTTGATTTCTTTTCGTCACTACAGTAAGCTCTGGCTGTATTTTTATGTCACATGACTAAAACACACCGGCACGAAGCGAGGCGGATGTGTGTTACTAAGGACGCAAACGTAGTGTACCAACGTATTCGGGTAAACGTTGAAATAATCTGTTTCAATATAATAGACGAATGTGTATTCTTTTTGAAACGTGACTGCTTCTAACGCGTCGTTGGCATAGCACCGTCCATTCACCGCTTACTGTAATGACGACAACGACTCAACGCTCACGTGTTCTGCAAACATCGATGTTTTGTTAGACGGGTAGTAGTCTGTGAGAGTTGCATAGATACGGATAAATAGGCGCAGGCAACTCATCTGGTATACTCTGTGTTTATTACTTACACCGTAATATTTATTTTTAAAGGTGGTGGAAGGATAAAAAATGGCTGATATAAAAATAATAAATAAGAGACTCAAAAGTTCTCACTTTACCGTGAACAGGTTAAAAAATAATTTTCTGCAAGTGTAATATGTCCTTTAATAAAGTCTCTTAACTTCCTTGATAATCAAAAGAATTTAAACAAAGTTTGTAGGTATTATGCTATTATAAAATTATGCTCAGTAAAGCGTGATATCAGCAAAACCATTAATGAGGAAATAGTAAATATTTTATACAGGAGAAAATTTCCAAAATCTCTGGTGTTCAGAACATAACACAAATAAAATATAGAAAGAATATAAATAATAAAATGAGTTGAACATAAAAATAATACAAAACTAAGAATAAAGAGACACGCATTTGAAGGAATCTTGTCAGAGTCCGTTAGTTTTCCTCTATGTCATTCACCAATTTTCTGAATTCATTAATACATTTTTTAAACAATGAAGTTATTTTTACACCTTCATATATGAGAAATTTGGTGATATTAAAAAATTCCTGTTAATTGCATCGGCAAAATGTATTATGACGCTTAGAGGCATCCCTTGGCTCTTTATTATTTTGTAATTTGCCAGCTGGATCGGTACGAATATTCTATAATATTAAAAACCAAAATAAAAAAGCTCTGTATTTGCATTTTTAATACTGGATATACGTTTTCTGCCGGAGGCCTTGTAGCTTGTTCGCATGCGCAGTAATTCAGTTTGTGTTGGGTGAGCGCTGCGCCTGCATGCGGGCTAGGAGGTCGAAGCTCTATACAGATTTCGTGGGCCACTAAATTATTGGCTAGAATGACTTCGTGAACTGTTGAAAAAATGAAAATAATGCTCATTAATAAAGAAACCTGTATATTTTATAAACTATATAAATTTATTTTTAAATATACTCAAGTCACAAGTAAAGTAAGTGTAATTATTCTGATCATCATTCATAAAATATATAATATTTATTTACGCATGCACTGTAAGCGTCTGAGCATTGAGTTGTTTTGTTCCGTTGTTATGTTCGTTGCTGGAGAAGGTGAAGTTGATGTTTGCAAACAATTGCAGGAATTGGAATTGAGCTTTATTGAATTTCCAAATGCTAATTGCCTCAGAATATATGGTACAGGAGTTATTGATATCAGCGACAATGCATTTTTAAAAGAAATAAATATCTACAATAAGTATTTTAATAAACGCTTGTGCAGTTAACAGAGTAGCCAACGTATGTATTCTCTACCTTCAATTGTTAAACACATATATAGTTCCACGTTACTATTTATAAATACAGCATTTAATTACAACATTTTTACCAAATTGTTATTATCAGTAACTAAAACGTCAGTATGAAAATTGTAGTAATTATGTTTAAGAGTTGTACGGTTGGCAGCAAATTCTACCTAATAGCCCAAACATAGAGGATAAATAAGGGCCCACCAAAATAATATTGAGCTTCGTCTCTTTATTATACTTGCTTTGTGCTGATGGCCCCAATCGAAAGCAAAATGTCTTCCTTTAACTCCAATCGTGGTGCAGCTACTCCAGTGCATCGCGAGGTTACCCTGACAATCGTCAACAACGGCTCATTTTTACTGCCACGTGCCTGAAAATCAACCCATAACAACTGGAAACACTTATAACCGCGAAATATATTAAATCTTAATAATTAGATAATAAAAGATATACAAAATAAATTATGTGCTTAACAGGACGTGAAAATAAACAATACAACACATTTTAAACAATATTGAAAACAAATTAAAATAATGCAGTTTAGTAATAGTGCACAAATAATCATCATAGATGGCGTAACGCTAAATAAGATCTTTCAACCACAGGCGTTACAGTATTTATTTGTTAATTTAATTTTCTTACGGATATGTATTTAGTTGTTTCCTCTTTGATGTTTTATTTCTTTATTCTTAAAAAAAACTGTAGCTTAGGATGTACATTAAACAATGTGTCTTAAATCCAACTGATTTATTATCCGAAACAAATAATATGTGTCGCATACATGTTAGTACTACAGAAGTACGAAGCCCTACTGGAAGGACAGTCATAAAGACCGGACGATAATTCTTTGCGCCCTGCTGGCAGGACCCTCATCAAAACGCAAACATGTACAAAAGTCCCTCTGGAAGAGACCTCCAGAAGGACGCGATGCTGCACAAGCCAAGGTCTAGGATGATGCTGAGCGCGCACGGCTGCCCCACTGACAGGCGGAACGAAGCCTCATGGTGGGCTCACGATTGACTTAACAGAATAAGTGTGCCATGCGCCTAGCATATGAATCAATGTGTTCAATGATATTCGTTAATGAGTACCGTGTACGGGCCGTGACTGGTCGCGTGCGCCTTCGTCTTGACTTAAAGATATCGTTATATTTTATATCTTAAGTACAAGTCAAGACGAGGTAGCCAATCAGAGTCCAGTGACATTAGTTGTTGGCAGGAAACTTTATTTAAATCTTGGATTTAGGTTATGTCGTATCGCGAAATCGTATGCGATGAATTATATACATCTTTATTTAAATATGCATTCCTTGTTAAGTCTTATTTCTTGGAAGACGATATTGAATTCGCTTCATTTAATCCCCTGCAAATTTATTGACGTAAATGCACAATGTTGGCATCGGCATTCCCTTCTATAATTTACCAAAAGTTTATCAAAATGCAGTAACCACAATTATTAAAATATATGTAAATAACCGTCCCTCTTGTCCATTTTTTCAATGTTACGTCTGCTGGATTGGTATCCGGCAATTCTGATTGGCTAGAATTCACAATTGCTAGATCAATTACAAAACTGGAAAACTCAATTTCCCTATACTTAACGATTCATAACTAGAATTCTAAATTCTTAAGTATTTGATCGTAAACCCACCCTTAAGAGCGATGATGTCGAACTGTTTTGTGACTTTAACTATTTAACCGAACGCGAAAACTAATCGCGTATTCGGCGGTTATTGGAAAACGATGAACGTAATTGTTAATGATTATGAGGAAGCTTTTTTTTAGAAAAACTTGAAAATGCCAGGACAACGTTAAGATAGTTTCAACGGACTGCATTGGGATACAAACTGCTGTTAGAGTTGGTATATGTACTTTCCAGGTCGGCGCTGTGTTTGATCATGCCTTACGAATTGCTCCAAAGTTGAGTGTTCAGTTGAACAATTTGTGATGTCTATGCCGTACTTTTTAACGGTAAATTTAAGGACATCTGCATCTGCATTAGGTGGTGTTGGTGACCACGCAACATACTAGAGCCCCGTTTCATTAAGGGGCCTGTGAGTGCCAAAGTAAATTTGTGGACTTCTGCATGGGCTTGAGGAGGTAGATGGTGTCCACGGAACGTACTAGTGTCCCGTTTTATTAAGGGAAGTGAGTGTCACAGTAAACTAGTGGGCTTCTGCACTGGCTTGAGGAGGTAGTTGGTGATCACGCATCGTACTAATGCCCGTTTTAGTAAGGGGGGTTGTGTGTCACAGTGAATTTGTGGGCTTCTGCATGAGCTTGAGGAGGTAGTTGTTGACCATGCAACATACTAGCGCACGTTTTATTAAGGGGCCTGAGTGCCAAAGTAAATTTGTTGGCTTCTGCACTGGCTTGAGGAGGTAGTTGTTGACCACGCAACATACTCGTGCCCCGGTTTATTAAGGGGGGGGGGGGGTGAGTGTCACAGTAAATGTGTGGGTTTCTGTACCAGATTGACCACGCAACATACTATGCCCCGTTTTATTAAGGGGCCTGAGCATTACAGCAAATTTGTGGACATCTTCATCGGTTTGATGTGGTGTTGGCAACCATGCAACATACTAATGCCCTTTTTAAATAAGGGTGGTGGGTGTTACAGTATGTTTGTGGACATTTGCATCAGCTTGAGACGGTGTTTGTGATCACGCAATATACTAGTGCCCCATTATATTAAAAGGGATTAGTGTCACAGTAAATTTGTGGGCTTCTGTAACGACTTGAGGAGGTGTTGGTGACATCACAACCTTCTAGTGGCCCGGTTTATTGAGGGGCCGGAGTGTCACAGTAAATTGTCGACTTCTGCACGGTCTTGAGGAGGTAGTTGGTGAACACGCAAAGTACTAGTGACCCGTTTTATTAAGGGGTTGAGTGTCACAGTAAATTTGTGGCCTTCTGTATGTACTTGATGAGGCAGTTGGTGACCATGCTTCGTACTAGTGCCCCATTTTATTAAGGGGCCTGGATTTCATAGTCATATGTGGACATCTGTTTCGGCTTGAGGTGGTGTTGATGACGATGCAACATAATAGTGCCCCATTATATTAAGGGGGTGATTGTGACAATACATTTGTGGACTTCTGTACCGGCTTGAGGAGGTGTTGGTGATCACGCAACGTACTAGAGTCCCGTTTTATGAGGGGCCTGAGTTTCACAGTAAATTTATGGGCTTCTACACGGGCTTGAGAAGGTAGTTGGTGACCACACCACGTACTAGTGCCCCGTTTCGTTATGGGGGTCAGTGTCACAGTAAATTTGCTGACATCTGCATCGGCTTGATGTGGTGTTGGTGATCATAGAACATACTAGTGAGCCGTTTCATTAAGGGTGGTGGGAGTCACAAAAAAATTTGTGGACATCTGCATCATTTTGAGGTGGTGTTGGTGACCACGCAACATATTAGTGACACGTTTTATTAAGGGGGCGAGTGTCACAGTAAATTTGTGCGCTTCTGTTCTGGCTTGAGGAGGTGTTGGTGATCACTCAACGTACTATTTTCTGGTTTTATTAAGGGGGTGAGTGTCACATTAAATTTGTGGATGTCTGCTAGGATTTCAGAAGGTAATTTGTGACAATGCAATGTACTAGTACCCCATTTTCTTAAGGGGGTTGGGTGTCACAATAAATTCGTGGACATCTGCATCGGCTTGAGGTGGTGTTGGTGACCATGAAACATACTAGTGCCTCGTTTCATTTAGGGGATTTAGGAGGTAGCTGGCGACCACACAAAGTACTTGAGCCCCGTTTTATTAAGGGGGTGAGTGTCACAGTAAATTCCTGGACTTCTGCACGGGCTTGAGGAGGTAGTTGGTGAACAAGCAATGTACTAGAGACCTGTTTAAATAAGGGGGTTAGTGTCAAAGTAAATATGTGGGCTTCTATTCCGGATTGAGGAGGTGTTGTTGACCATGGAACGTACTAGTGGCCCGTTTTATTAGGGGGGGGGGGTGAGTGTCACAGTAAATTGTGGATTTCTGCTCCGACTTGAGGAGGTAGTTTGTAACCATGCAACTTTCTAGTGCCCCATTTTATTAAGGGGTGTGTGTAACGTTCAATTTGTGGACGTCTGCATCGGCTTGAGGTGGTGTTGGTGAGCACGCAACATACTAGTTCCCCATTTTATTAACAGGGGGTGAGGGACACAGTAAATTTGTGGGCCACTGTGCCGGGTAGAGGAGGTGTTGGTGACCATGCAATGTACTAATGCCCCGTTTTATTAAGGGGCCTGATTGCCACAAAAAATCTGTGAGCTTCTGCATCTGCTTGAGGACGTAGTTGGTGACAACGCATCGTACTTGTGGTTCGTTTTATTAACGGGGTGAGTGTCACAGTAAATTTGTGGACATCTCCAACGGATTGAGGTGGTGTTGGTGACCACGCAACTTACTAATCTCCATTATATTATGGGGGGGGGGGGGTGTCACAGTAAATTTGTAGGCTTCTGCACCGGCCTGGGGTAGTTGGTGACCACGCAAAGTACCAGTGCCCCATTTTATTAACGGGGTGAGTGTAACAGTAAATATATGGACTTCTGCACCGGCTTGAGGAGGCGTTGGTGACCATGCAATATACAAGTGCCACATTCTATCAATGGGGGGGGGGGGATGTCACAGAAATTTTGTGGGCTTCTGCACCGACTTGAGGAGGTAGTTGGTGGCCACGCAATCTACTAGTGCCCCGTTTAATGAAGGGGTTGAGTGTCACAGTAAATATGTGGTCTTCTGCACCGGATTGAGAAGGTGTTGGTGACCATGCAACGTACAAGTGCCCCATTTTATTATGGTCCCTGAGTGCCACATTAAGTTTGTAGGCTTCAGCACGGGGGTGGGTGTCACAGTAAATTTGTGGACATCTGCATCGGCTTGAGGTGGTGTTGTTTACCACGCAACATACTAGTGCCCCGTTTTATTAAGGGGGTGGGTTTCGCGGTAAATTTGCGGGCTTCTGTACCGGCTTGAGGAGGTGTTGGTGACCACGCAATTTATTTGGACCCAGTTTTATTAAGAGGACTGATTGTCACGTTATATTTGATTTTGCTATGCAGCTGGATCTGTAAGTACAGTCATCTTTCTAGTTCTTCGTGTCGGGTTTTCATGTATTTGTAGTGGTTGAAGAGGTGTGATCTCTCTGGCTCGTCGCTTTGTTGTAAGTTATAAGATGCAAACACGCCGGATTCGTTGGTTACTGTAGGTACGTGATAACATTAGGATTTGTTCATAAGAAAGATGTCAGATCATGTATCGTTAAATTATTTTGACCAGATTATTTTGGTTATATTTTTATTCTTTTAATTGGCGTTATTTTAAACCCGGTCTCGGTGTTGTAAAGGCAATAAAGCCATTCCAAAAAAAATTATATTGAAATTTTATTGATGTGTATTAAAGGGTATGAATTACGAGAGGCGCGTGAGTATGTATGCTTCATTAGGTAATTATTTTTTGTAATGTTATCCTTACTGCTGGTGAGTTTTGTGTTATAATAATTTTAATTTTATTGAGAAAATAGTTTTCATTTTTTTAAATGGTATAAGCTAAAGTCGTAGGCGGAACCAGAATTAAAGAAGCTATTAATTTCCCTAGGAATTCCCCAGCTCCGGAAACGAAAATAATTTATCTAATCCCTATTAATAGTATTTTTTTCCATCTTGCTTCTTTGTCAGTTAAAATGGGTTACGTTATAGCACATACGTAGTTAGCTGTTTAGTTCACCATACAGCTTTCGAGATAATGCAATTGTGCACTTTTTTTGTTGTTGTTGTTGTTGTTGTAAAATCGTTGCTTCAAAGCAGTTTTCATGTTTCGAACTGCACTTTTATGGGACACGGAATCGCGTGAGAAATTCCCCAAGTATAACACACACACACACACACACACACACATGCAAATACAAATGTTCTGGAAGTTATTATCGGGGAATTCTGAGAGCAACTCGTCGGCACATACTACACCTACATCTCAGTTAACACGACTTGCTTGCAGCAACTGACGATGTTGGCAACAAGCAGAGAAGTAACCGTATACCGAATTGTCGAAATAGTGCCGTGACATAAAATATGAATATAAGTTTCCTTCAGTAGCAGAAGCAGCAGACTTTCTATGCCAAAGCCAATCTTTTCCTTCCTCATGTCTACATTTCTTCCGTGCAGGAGAACGGCATTTCAATTTGTGTGCATTTAGAAACGTCATATACAAAACATGTGACCATCGCGCGGAATAACATTTACGCGGAAAAAAATTGTTGCTGTTCATCTACCTAGCTCGATAGCCTGATAATAGAATTTTATTACTTTACTTTCGTAACGGTGGTCAATTCAGAAGAAAGTTCTGATGAAGCACGCTACTGCAAAACGTTTGATATTACTTTGTAAATGGTAACTTAGCATCAGGAACTTAATTTTATTGGCAAAACAATAGTACCTGAAATAATTATTTAAGTTATATACACATAGATCCACAAATCATTGACTGACAAAAAAGACTTAACGAATTAATTACGGACCTATTACATTAAGCTCCTATTATCAGCATAGAATGTTTACAATCTGGCACTATTCAACTATTAGAATATTAAGAGATAAAAACATCAAGCAAAAATGCTTACTAATTAACCAGATATAATATAGAGATACTGAAAGCTCTCAACCGAGTTAGTACAACAAATAATAAAACCAACTTTTTTAAATCAAATGTGAACAAAGTTGCTATGTATTCCATCAATTTCTTATATAGAAACGAATAAATAAAAAAATATAGTACTTTTGTCAGTAAATTGAGTGTATCTCTAATGGAAAATCTTCATATTCTTAATATTTAAACTTTATTATAATTTTCTCCTTTTATTGCGAAGTGAAAGTCGATTTTTAGACAGAATAGTTTTCAAATTGCTTGTCATAGAGTTGAAATAAACATTTAAAAGGAGGTTTCCATATTTTGTAACTATTGAATAACGGTTTAATCACGCACCTTGTATACCTCTTTCTGAAACATATATTATTGAATTTCACAGGTTTATTGACAGGTTTTATAATTTTCATTTCTAAATCTAGTCCATTTGTACTAAGGAACAGGCTTCTTCGATAGCAATTTTTTCTGTAAGAATAACATAGCATGCATTTAACAGCTAATCATTTTAAGAAGTTACAATAATTATTTTAAAAAAAAAACCATTTTCAAATTACGAATACGGCAGTTCAACACTACTGCAAATTCCAGTTACAATTTTTCTGCCCGTATAATATTTATTATATTAGTTCTCTTTTGAGAGGTCTCCCGTCACATTTTACAAACAGGATTACGATTCATATATTGTATGTACGTGTTCCCTTAAATGTGATACAGTGTCCTGAGATAATTTCATATATAGGCTGTTCACGATAAAGTGAGCGCCTTTAAGGCCCTCCTGACAGGCATTAACTACTAATTAATATGTTTTATTGCAGCCTCAGGCATTAACTTTTGAGAGTGGTGAAAGCACACACCGATTTATTAGTTACGTGACAATGCTCATATTAAAAAATGGCTTAACTAAAAAACTGGCTTAAAAGAAAAATTTGGAAGGGCCTTAAATAGTGTTCACTTTACTATGAACGGCCTATAGAAAACAAACGTAAGACTTGTGTACGATATTACGCAAAAATAAAATATAATTACCCCCGACAAACATCGAAGCAAGTACCCACTGTAGCAACTCCAGCCTGGCGGCCAACGAATCGACAGCGCCTGCCAGAACATCTCTTCACATCGCCGATACACTCGCTGTGGTAAGAGAGGAGGGTGAAGAGGAAAATGCAACTGCAACGCCGCCATTTTGAATCAATTTAATCTGGTATCCCCTACGCCTACTATTCGCACCTCAATATAGCTGTTCCTTATTTCGCAAAGGAAAATTGAGTCGTGGTTTTATCTTTCACTCCGGAAACTTCCCTCGTATACTAAGTGTATAAGCTGTCCGCGGTAAAGCGAGCACTTTTGAAGTCCTAGTTACTTTTTATTTGAAGCCATTTTTTATCCTTTAACCGCCCTTAAAATCAATATTGCAATGTAAGTAATAAACACAGTGTGTATATCTCCCCTTCCCCGCACTCGGAAGTTACCGTCTAAGTCTAAAATAAAATATATCTATTGACTAATATTCCAAATGAGAAGGATTGAAAAGTGCTCAGTTTACCGTGAATAGGCTATAGGGACTGGGCCCATGACCATTGTACAAAGTTTATTAAGTATTATGTATGTATGAACTGTAAGAGTGGCGATGAATTCTGTTTGCATGGCTCGACTTCTGCTGGTTCAGAATGAACAAATTTAAATCTAAATGACATATAACTAACAAAGTAACATAACAATTTTTTTTAAACTTCCTTAACGTTTTACACGTATTATTATTGTTAGTTAAACTAAGGAAGATAAACTAAGCTTAGGTCATTGTCTTATTTTTTCAGAATAAATCAGTTCGTATTATTTTTTTTGTAGAGTAGACCTATGCAATAGTACCTGGTGTTTTATTTTATGTGCTAATGTAATATTTAATATCTCTTCAATATTTAAAACTTTTTTTTTTAGTGTCTAAAAAAACGTGTCAAAGTAGGTGTGCAAATTTTATGATGATATAATACGAATTGAAACAAATCCTGTGTAACAACATACCCAATGGTGAGGTAAATTGTTAAAGTAGGCAAGAGTGAGTGATCAGTTTTAATTTCACATGCAATTTTATTCCAAATATTTTGAAAAATAGTATCATATACTTGAAATACGCCGGAACGTTTTCCCATACGTATGAAAATGGGTAAATTAAATATATATATATATATATATATATATATATATATATATATATATTAAATTATCGAAAATAAAATTAAACAACTATCTCTGATTTCTCCTATCTACTTCTTCCCTCCTCTTGAATTTATAATTACGCCTGTGTTTAGTAGTATTGAGGGAGAAAAAGCTGTGTAATTTTTGGGAGACGTAACTAAGTTAAACAAACTTTACTGACATTTATGTATTATACGCTATCTCTGCATGACCAAGAGGGTGTAAACTGTCCATATTGTATTATCAAGCTCAAACTTCACCTCTTTACTAGAGAACAAAACAGGTTATGAAAAAATGCTAATTACAGGAGGCTGATTACTAACACCTCCATGTACCGGCACTGCTTTCCAACAAATAAAGTCCCGGATATCCAATTCAGCCAAACTGGTTAACATCGGGTTTCCTTACTTATGGCGCTTACGAAAAAAATCGCAACTCCAAAAGTTCACTTCCAGCTTTAGCAGTTATACCTTGCAGGAACAAATCTATACGAATAACTCAAAATAATGTGGCTCTATCTTATACGCTAACTAAGACATAGCCGAGCTCCCGTGGCGCAGTTGTTTGGGGCACCGCCGATAGATGGAGCGGGAGGCTCTGGGTTCGAATCCTAGGTAAGGCATGACTGTTAATTTAAATTAGGATATAAGTTAGCTTATAAGCCATCCTCCGATAAGCCTTCAGGAATAACACCAGGTGACATTAACAAGCTCTTTCCAATTCAATCCAACTACGCCATAACCTTGAAACATAAAATGAGTGCGTCGAAATATACTAAGTGTTGTAACATCTGAGAATTGGTGTTTTTTTTTTGTTTGCTGATGTTAATGACTTGAGGTATGATAGTTAATTAATGGTTTTGGTTTTTCCTGTATTCAAAATAATATTGCTGTGCATATGTTACCAGCGTATTAGAATTTCTAAAGAAGGCTTTAATTGTGTGCATATTTTACTATTGTCCATTTTTATTTCCCAGCTAAAATGGTCTTACCTTTCATACTAACTACTATTATTTAAAGAAATTCGCTATTCTCTGGTGTATTTTTGTTTTGAAAAAGAAAATTTTGTTTGCTTGTAAAAGAAACTACACTACCCAGCAAACACGGAAAATATGGGCCAGAATCGGGCAGATTAAAGCTAGCCGACAAACTACGGCTAGCCGATACCGGCCCGCTGCCTTGTGCCGGAAGTGGCTCGATGGAAATATGGACTGGCGGCTGTTGGCCGACAGTGTCGGGCCTGCGACGGCTGGATGTCATTACGATGCCAGGCCTGCGATGCTGGATGTCGTTACGACGCCGGGCCTGGGACGGCTGGGCGTCGTTACGATGCCGGACCTGCGACGGCTGGATGTCGCTACAATGCAGGGCCTGCGACTGCTGGATGTCGTTACGATGTCGGGCCTGCGACGGCTGGGCGTCGTTACGATGCCGGGCCTGCGACAGCTGTATGTCGCTACGATGCAGGGCCTGCGACGGCTGGATGTCGTTACAATGCCGGGCCTGCGACGGCTGGGCGTCGATACGATGCCGGGCCTGCGACAGCTGGATGTCGCTACGATGCAGGGCCTGCGACGGTTGGATGTCGTTACAATGCCGTGCCTGCAGCGGCATGATGTCCAGAAATACGCAGTATAGCCATGAAAAAACCATGATTTTCCCAATAAAAACTTTTGTAATTGTTAGTTTATCTTTGCGTATATTCGTTTCATTTCTCAGCAAATTATATGATATGAAAATCTTTAAGTTGTGGAGTGCGGTGTTCGAACCTAAGACCCTTGAGTTGACAGTTCAACATGCTAACCACGGGGTAAATTGCTGATGGTCTCAAAGAATTTAAAATATATCATTACACGAATTATTATAAATGAATGTATAAATACCATGACAACATAACAAGTAATTTTAAAACATGGGTTCTTTAAAAACTATTTCTTCAGAGGCTTGCAAATAAAATAGTTTTTGTTAGTTTTTAATACATCTGTCGGATGGTTGTACAAATGAAAAACAATTTCAAAGTAAGCAAATGTCATGGGCTACCACGTTGTAATAACCCTCTCCCTGATACATATAAGTCCTACTGCAAGTCTACTGATTACTTCCTTTCCTTTACTCTTAATGTTCACAACTGGATGAAGGTTGCCCAGGGGGTGCACTAAATGTTAGAGCAATGATAAATAACTTCTTATGAAAACTCTTTTATTACAACTACTAAGAAATCAGTAACATAATGTAATGTACAAAATGGGTAAGAAATGCTTAACATTAATAACTGGTTAGGTACAGTACACATAAGGAGGATACAGATATTACAATGGCTAAGTCAATTTACTTTACAATTACTTTTACTTCGATACTCTAGTTAGAAATCTCTAAACACCCATCATCACCACGTTTATTAAGTTTTACGAGTTCTCGAGAAAGGAATTGCCGCCCTACTGCTTACCGAGGTAATGCTCACCAATGAATCAGCTGTGACGATCGTAGACAGTCCGGAGCTCCCCGGACCCTTGACAACTACAATCAGTGTTCGCTCCTGCACAGACGTGGACACTCTTCCGCCTCTGGCTGCCACTTGGGCCGGGGGGAGGGGCGCTCAAAGCTTATATACTCTTCCTGGAGTAGGTCGGTCGAGATTGTTGTTAAAACAGGAGGCCCGCTCAAGCTGTCCGTTCAAGTTTAACTTATCATGAGCGGATCCCCAGCACTCGTTACGTTATCCCCAGGTCGAACAAGCGGCCGTCCCGGCTGCGGGAGGTAGGTAGTGGCAATACATCCTTCAGTAGGAGGTTAGGATTGGTCGTTGGGGTTGAGGAGCTCTGCAACCATGTAGCGAACCAGGCCTGAGAAGTTCCGAAAGACGAGTGGTGGCATTCGCGTTTTAATCATTAAAGAAGTATCGAGGGCGGAGCATCCGATTCGGGAACCCGTGGGATTTATAACTTAACATAGGTTAAGCTTAGAAATTTGAAATTATTTTTGGCAGGGAAGGTTACTTGAAGATGAAATTTGCGTTGTTTTACAAAATTTGAGTTATTGGCCAATAGCTATGCACTTGATTTAGAGAAACCCACGGATTGGAGGGGTTACGTCCATCGCCACATTTAATGTTTACAATCCCCTTAATACTAGACGGTAGACGTGGGGTGGTAGGAATGGGGAAATTTTTGTGCACTTGTGGGATGTTCCACTTATCACGTGCTAGGAAGATACTTTTCTAAAGGACATGAGTACTCTAAATTACTCCATAAATGTTGCCAGCTCGCTGAAGTTAATAAATTACAACGCATTTTGGGAAATGAACAATATTAAAGGCAATTAAATGAAGTTTCTCGTAGGAAAGGAAATATCAGAAGCCACAGTTGGCTAACCTGCACCTTGAAGGCGTGAGTTGTTAGACGCAGCGTAATACAAGTGGCTGGTCTTTAGCGTTATTAGTTTTTGATTTTATGAGAACTTATTATTACGCATTTGTGCCCTGGAATACTTACACGAGTTAGGCAGCTAAGTACTATATACTAGAGCTTTGACATTATTTACACATATGACAAAATTGTGATGTTTGCGTTTAGTCAGTTCCACATGGAACTGTTAAACTAGACAGATAAGCAATTATACAATATTTTAACTTTTACGCGAAGTAAAACTGAAAACTTTTTACACAGAATTTTACATCATATTGACAATAATATAGTATAATGCGTTACTTGCACAGTATAGAATTAAAATTCATTGTTCGTTAGTACCACATGGGTGGAATTGTCTTTTCTGTGGTTAAGCTGTCATAACTAAATTGAATTCAGTATTCGTTGCACTGATTTCTGGATACAGTTTTTGTGCATTTACATATAATCCACTGTTTATTTGGAATTTCGTGGAGTGTGTTAATTGGCACTCATTTGCGTTGGGTATCCATGTCTGTATTATCATACTTACACTTTTCTTCGTAGGTTTATTGACGGCAAAAGATTGTTTGACTATTTACATCTGGTACTGTGCAAGATGGTATTAGTTGAGATTACACTGGAACGATATATTATATATTATACTTACATCTAAGACATGTCTTGCTTTTTACCAGCTGGTTTTAATCTACAATTTTTGAAAGCTTTTATTTCCTTGACAACGTACATGATATTAATAAAACAATTAAAATTATATGTCCTGTGGACTTTATACCCTAGTATCACTTTCATTAACTATGATCTGTTAGTCGATTCTTAAATAGCTAAGGAATGGGTAAGTAAATAGACATAACCACAACACATAAGGAATGAGGGATAGGTGAGAGTATGCCGTTTGGCATGTGTAACTATTGATAATATAGGGAGTTTGTACTCCTTTGATAGATGACACTTTGCTTCAAAAATGCCCCTAACTTACTTTTTTTTTTTCCTGAACAGCTACACTGAAATTATATGCTATTAAAAGATGCTGAATAAACTAGTCCTATTCCTTGATTCTTATACCGAGACCTCAGTTTTATAAAAAATAAAATATATTGTAATATCACCAACTACACATGATTAGTAATATCTGCGACTTCCGAAACTGTGTAAACTCTGTTTGTAGCTCACTTGAAATGGCGAAACTGAATTATATGGTGTTATACTCACAAACTTTGGTTGGTTTAACTTCATTAACATATATTTTATTACTCTGCTGAGGATGTCCCTTTAATAAGTGATTATTAATATCTCTTACTTGCACTGACTCTGCAGTTACAATCTTAGAGTGAACTAAGTAAAAAATTGTGGCATTGACTGCCTTATGCTTGACTGACATTTAAGTTATTTCTGTGCCCATATTTGCACAAAGTTATATTTGCTGAAACCATACTTTGGCATATTATGTTTGTATACTATATAATGCCATAGTTAGCTATTTAATAGCTTGTGATATTATATCTATATAGGCTGCAAGTTTGGAAAATTTTTATAAAAACTTGGATTAGTGTAACAGTAATTTGTAATGCTGTGGTAAGTTTACTTTTATGAATCAGTTGCAATAGCATGATATAACTGGTTTGAGTACCTGTAGCCCTCTGAAAAATTTTATTTTTGTTGTACCAACACTAAGTATCTAGTAATTACAGATGGATATTACACTGGCTGGCAGTCCTTGTCTGTAGAATTCTGATTGCTTAGTTTCCTGTATCCAGACGATTAAGAATAATTGTAAGTTTAAGGAGCTTAAGGTACATAGTAACACTACAGAAGAAGAACACCCCAATAATTGCCATGGTAACGTAATCATAATCAATTGGATTTATAACCTGAAATAAGCGATTGCTTCGAAACTTGCCGTATGTGGAATCGGAGGGTATGTCGTGAATTTCTGGCAGTGTGGTGTGGTTAGTTTTCCAATTAGTGTAAAGTTCAGTGGATAGGTTTGAAAAGTGCATACCTGTTGTCAGATGTAGTTGTTGGATATGGAAGAAGCGTTAGTGTAACCAAAGTGCAGGTACCACAGTTTGCTGTAGAGGGACTGTGGGATACCGTATTTCGCATAAGTACGAGATGTCAATGATTGTGTGAATGCAAGTGGCTACGTAACATCCGCAAGGAATGTGTACCTCAATGGTGCCCAATTTATGTTCGTGGATGTCAGTGTTCAATGATCTGTCAAGGCATCTTCACATGGTGCCTTCTAGGGTGTTTGTGAGGGTGGGGCAAAATGGGGTGAATGGAAAAGGAATTATCAGGAGAACATAGGAATTGATACTGAGAAAATAATTCGATAGGGTCGGATAGAAGGATGGCTTGCTTGACACACTGCGCATTTTCGCATGTGAGGTATTGTTTTGGGATAGCTCAAACATCCGGCGAGATGTCAGACGAAGGCGTCATAGTCTTAACGATATCCTTGTCGGGGTCAAAAGCAACAACTTTAGATGGTATGTGGATGATACAGGTGTGGTTCTGAAAGCGATAGGACATGGGAATGATACTGTAAATTTTCCAATTTGCGTTTGAGCGTACAAGAGGTATCTGTAGTTTAATTACCATCTGAGTAGAGGAAAAACTGCATTCAGCTTAACTTACTTCTATACTATTTAAAAACATCTTTGGTGTGGATGGCAAGAGTGAGACCCAATTTGTTTAGTTTGAGTTTCAATTTGTGCAAATCGTTTATTAATTGGATCTTGTTGACCGCACTAAGGGGAAACTGGTTGAGTTGGCAAGACTGTACATACGTTTGGACTACTTGTTCAAGGACAATATTATTTAGCAGTTGCGAGATGGCGGTAGACAAGAATGTAAATTGATTTTCAAAAATTGTGTACATGTTGATTTGTGTTTGTTGTTGGCGTATGATGTTGGACATGTCATTAATAGTCTGTAACAAGGTGTTTTACTTTGTTAGTTATTTGGTGTTCTATTTGGTTGACAACTTTTACGGTCATGTTAAAAGCCTGGTTGGTGACCCTGACACTATCAGTTAATTCACTGATCTGGGCGTCAAGTCCAGCATCGTTGTCAAGAAGTGCTCTGAGGTGCTTATTCCTAAGCACGCTACAGCAACATGAGGCTGCATCCCCTAGCAGTTGGATACCTCGCTTCCTGCGGGAGTGGGTAGAAACTTTGTCGAGGAATTCCTGTAAAATTCTGTCCTCGACCTCCTGTAAGTAAGCAGACAATTTTTTTTCATTTTCACATAAAGTGGACATACTATTCAGGCATGCCACATGTAGGTATTGTGCAGTTGTTTCAGGTGTTTGGGGCATCATGAGAGGTATTGCGTATATTATAGGCTTCATAGTAGAAGTTCACCTACGTGGGCCGCCAGTAAATGCCGGCATGTCGCGTTACTTGGCCGGCTGGGCAAGCAGAACTGTTGCGAAGATCACGCACATGGCCACCATGCACATGACCAACAGGTTATTGGCGAACTGTTCCCTCTCTGCTGTGGGGGCGGTCCTTGGTGGTGGTTGCTGTGACAACCACCGTGTCCCTGTGCAAGATGGTGCACGGGGAGCGTGACATGTTGCCAACTGTGGTAGACCTCTCCAGCAGGTTCACGTCGCGTTACGCGATGCCGTAGACACATTGTGCAGTTGGCAGCGGGGCTGTAGTATCCGGTTCGTTGCTCCGCTCCTGATGTGGTGTGACGTGTGAACAGCGTGGAAAGCTGGCTGTGCCTCGCATTACCAGCCATTGTCACACTTTGTGTTGCACATGCCTGGACTCAGCGAATTCCAGGCTGCTTAGCGGGCACTGAGGCAGACGTTTGTCATCTATATATCTGTGGCATAATTGGTCAGTGACTGTAACATACTTTCAAACAATATTAATATCTAGAAGTACATCTTATATCTAGAACACATAACACTTATAATTCTAGCAGATATAGGCTGATTTCATATTCTGGGTACAAACAGTATCTGTTTTGGGCACGCCTGTATTATTTGTCTGGATACGAATCGTGGATTCCCCTAGTACCTCGATGACTTTATAGGTCCTTAGTAACGGTGTGTTAACGCCTTTTGACTGTCCCTGTTTCTTACCCAAACTAGGTCGTTAACTTTGATAGTGCTTTCTTTAGTGTGTTTTATTGAATTGGCGAGTTTTCTGTTGTTGAGCTTGTATTAAGTTAACTCTGGTGGTGTGTCTGTTCTGTTAGAGTTTCTCACATCAATTGTATGCACATGGCGAATGTGCTTTGCTTACCACCTGCACTTGGAGGGTGGCCTCTACACTGTGCTGAGATAAAAGGGGGTAAATTTTGTGGAGGTGTTGACACTAGTGTTGAAGTTAAAACTAATAAAATTAACATAGAGGTCCCAATTGATTTGGTCAGCATTAGCACATGTGGTAAACTGGTCCCCAATTATTTTGTTCGACGATTCTACAAGCCCATTTCAATGTGGGTTGTAAACCATGGTTTTTAGTTTCTTTATGTTATGTGACTGTAAGAGGTGATTTACCAATTCGTTCTGGAAGATCGTTCCTCTAGTGGTAAGGATCTGCTCAGGACAGCCAAACTGCAAGACGACTTTTTTGATAAAGTCAGCACATGTAGCCGCTTCTGTGGACTGCACGGGTTTAGCTATGACATAACAAGTTGCATATTCAATCATTACAAGGATATATTTGTTTTTTCGTGCTGTAATGGGGAGGGGACCTTTCGCATCAAGAGCCCAAGTCTTAAGGAGGAATTGAGGTAGGATAGACATCATCTGCCCTGGTGGTTGCGTATTGCTCGCTTTGATTTTCTAACATGTGGCACACGATTTTACGTAATTTCGAATGCCAGTCGTCATATTATACCAGTTTAATTTTCTTGAGTGTTTTCAGAGCGCCGAAGTGACCTCCCCCAAATATGGCATCGTGGTGGGTTTGTATTATTTCATTTACACAGATTTGTGGGACAAGGGTTAATTTTGATGCGCCTTGGGGTGTATTGACTTTCAAAAAGGTTTCCCCGTTGGCTGTGAGTTCGTAACGATGGCTTAGACAGCGGTACTTTGTGTCTGCTTGCTCAGGATGAAATAATGCCTATTTAAGTTTAACCATATGGAGATCGCGATTGTACTCGCCTGTGAAAGGGGAGGTATTAACTGCGATAGTACAGATCAAAAATATGGAATCGTCGTCAGTTTTGGTGTATTCTTGCGCTATTTCAGAAGCGACTCCGTCTTTTTCCATGGGGTCATGTTTACTAAAATTATTTTTAATATCATCCCAACATATTTTGTCACCACTTTTCTGATTTCGTCGACTTTGCTGGGGTTTTGTAAAACAGCTTCAGCGAAAGCTTTAAATAAAGAAGTGCCTATTAGCATAGTCTCTTTAATTTGGAATACATTGTCATTAATTATGATATAGTGAATGAGTACTGGGGGTGCGGTGGGCATGCGACCGAGGGCATCTGGGAGGGTGTTTAATTTTCCTTTTACTATTTGGGCTTCGAAATTGTACTCTCTAAGCACGATAGCTATATTCTGTATATGGACATTGTGATCAGCCATTGACCGGAGATAACACAGACGGGCATGATCTTTCTCGATGGTGAAATGTCGGCCGTATAAATATTGCCGAAAGTGTGTACATAAGTATCGGATTGCCACACATTCTCATTTAGTGGAATTCCATCGTCCCTTCTGGGGTGAAAATATCTTTGATGCTAAAGCAATTATCTTTCTTTCCTTAGTCTGGGGATCTAATTGTATAAGGGCCCCATGTGCTGCCTCATTGCTAGCAACACAAGCTTGGATTATGTCGTGGTCTTCATGGAATTTATGGAGAATGGTGGCTTGTAAATTTGCTGTTTTTAACTGTGAAAAGGCAGTGTCTTGCTCCGTCCATTTAAAGGGAGTCTTCTTTTTCGTGAGGTCGATAAGTGGTTGAGCTATTGATGCGTAATTTCGTATATAGCAGCGTATATACGAGGACATACTTAGAAAATTTCCGAGTTGATTTGTTTGACATTACAAGGGGAGGGGGTGACATTTTTACAATGGTAGCTACCTTCTTGGGGTCTGTAGATATGCTGCTATGCATGATTATATGGCCAAGGATTTTAACTGTTTGCTCTGCGAACGTGCATTTTTTTGTGTTAACATTGATGTTAAATAGGAGGAGCCTTTCAAATACCTTGATTATGTTTTGCATGTGTTCTTCGAATATGTTGCCAACAATAAATATGTCTTCGATGTACACGATAGCCGTGGTCCATCGGAGGGGTCCTAGAATTTTTTTTATAAACATCTGGAAATATTGGGGACTTGTGCTGAACCCCATTGGCATTCTTTTATGTTGGAAGAGGCCTATTCCATCAATTGTAAACGCTAATTTATGCCTGTCCTGCTCTCTTAACTGGGATACTGTAGTATTTAGAAAATAAATCTAACCTAGTGATGCAATCTGAATTTAAAGGGCGTTTAAAATATCTTCCATGCGAGGTAACGAATATTGAACACTAGTCAAATATTAGTTCAGTTTTCGATAGTCAGTTAAGAATCGCAGGCTGCCAGATTTCTTAGCTATGACAAGAGATGGTGCCAAGTAGGGCGAGTTGGCTTCTTAGATTATTCTTGCATTGACCATGTCTTTTATCTGTTTTAATATATCATCCCTGACCTTAGGACTAATCCTATAAGGGTATGTCATAACAGGTTTATCTGTGGTGATATCTAATTTAATTTCGAAATCCTAGTATCGATTTTATTGATGTAAACATCGATGTACCTAAGCTGTTGGATGGTCCAGACTGTGCATGTTGGTGCAAACTTAAGCAGTTGGTTGGTCCAGACTGTGCATGTTGTTGCAAGTTGTTGGTTGAGAAAGGAGTACTACTGTTCGAGGCTTGAGGTTGGGTAAAATAGTTTCTGTTGCTCGGAGCCACATAATGCATGCAATATCAACTTTGTTGTTTTGCCCCGTAAATTACGTCTGAGATTTTCATTCCGGTTTGCAGTCGCAAATCTTCTGGAATCTTGTCAGTTTCCTTATTTAGAGATAGCAAGAACATTTCTGTGTCATTCAGTTGACTGGGCGCATGTCGTGTATTCAAAATTTCCACGAGTTCTTTACCTATGTCATCTTTCACTTAGCTTTTCTTTTTTTCTTGTTCTTTTCGGGACACCTGTCTTGCGATGAATACAGGCCATCGATATTGTCTTGCTGAGTTGTATGGCGTTTTACGTGAAGCATCTGATCCAATTTTAGGAAGTTTTGATCTCCTATTTTCTCTGTTGAAACAATCTTCGATATGTTTCCACTTCTTTTGTAGTTGCAGGGATGAAAATTGAAAAAAACATTCGTTGCCCACAACTATTCTGAATAAACGGTTACAAATTCAATATTGTCTGTTAATATCTACACATAACGTATAAATAACATTGCCTATGTACATTACATAAAATATGTGTTTTTTATTTATATATTTCATGTATCTGGCTACAGGATGTACTTTTGCTAAACTACATTTTTCTTTCCGACGTGGTGAAACTACAATAAGAGAAGTAGTGCATGCAGTGTGCAAAGTCATTTGGTTGAAGTTACAAGATGTTTGTGTGCCAACACCGACAGAAATTTGTGGTTGAACATATCAGCAAAATTTGAATCCCGAGCTAACTTTCCCAACTGCATCGGCTGGCAAGCACATGCGTATAATAAAATCTGAACACAATGCATCAATATGCTACAATTATAACCGCTATTTTTATTTTGTCTTACTGGGACTATGTGACTCTAATTACAAGTTTGTGTTCATTGGCGTTGGTGTGTACAGCAAATACGGCGATTCAAGCATTTTGCAACACACGGAATTTTTTAGACGACTTGAATCCATCGATCTCAATATTCCGGAAGATACTCCAATTTCGTAAACAATATCTACTCCTATGCCGCATGTCATTGTTGCGGTTGAGGCATTTTCCTTGAGCGATGGGATAATGAGACCATTCCCTCGGATACAGTTGAACTTAAAACAAAGGATTTTTAATTACAGGTTATGTAGAGCTAGACGTATCATTAAATGTATATTCGGTATTCTACGTAACAAGTGGCGTATACTACATAGACCTCTGAATGTTAAGTATGCATTTGATGTTGACATCGTCAAGGCCTGCTGCATTCTGCACAATTTTGTTCGTGACCGCGATGGCTATCAGTTTGAAGACATATTGCATACATTTGTTACAGATAACATAATCACATCAAATCGAAGACCAAACAGGTCCAGTGTACATTATAGAAATGTATTTGCGGATCATTTTGTTGGTTAAGAACAAGTGCCATGGTAAAATAAGTTTGTATAGAAAACAGTGACAATTGTAACTGCTCTCAATGATATACATACTGTCTGTATAGTCATATGTGATATTATGTACATAGATTTACACATTAAAACTATATTTTACTCACCAAGCTCTTTTTTTTCTTTGGCACTTTCGCAGCTCTCTCCTCCAAACCTTTGAACAATTTCGTCCCTTTGTTTATATTTCTCATTTCTGTCACAGTAGCTATCAGAATACAAGTTCCAAATAGTAAGGCGGCTTTTTATTTCGGTTATTAACCGTTCCATGTCTTCCATTGCGACTTGTACACAAGCACAGTGCGCCCGTCCCATACCTGGTCGCGCGACCAACTGCGGTCTCGCGTTTAGTTGCACGTAACTCGATGGTAGCGATGCACATGGGTGGTCTCCGCGACCAGCTGGTCGTGGTCGCGCAGTAAGCGCGAATTACATATAACATAATGTAAGACGTTGGTCGCTGCAACCCTTAGTGTAGAGGAAAGTTGAATTATTTCAAGTTGTTTATATAGATGGTCTGCAAGTGGTGGTCTGCGACTGCTAATGCTGGAAGTGGGCATTGGGCGTCGTAATTTGGAGAGGGCCGAGCGGGAACATGACGAGGTCGGAACTCAAGTAGCAGGCGAGTCGCCATGGCACCAAGAGGCCGGCCGGAAGAAGGGACACTGACAACGGCAACATGATCTTCTGCCTCTCTCAGGTTTTGGGTTTCAATTAGGAACTGAATTCGCGGCGCCACGAGAACAAGTTAATTGGCCTGTGAAACGCTCCCTCGCCGATGGCTTTGAGAATTAGTTTTGTGGGACCCTAGAGACGAGGGGCGGGAGGGCGTAAGTGGCAGCGAGGTCGGTTGGGGAAGGTCAGGTGCTAACGAGCCTCACACGTAACGACCCAGCCGCTAACGCCGGGCATTACCCGCCATGCCGCGCTGGCCAACGGGGAGTTTGGTGTCTCGTTCCTTGCCGAAGACGTCGCCATCTTGGGGTTATCCGCTTCAGAGTCCCTTACGACCACGAAAAGAAATGTATTATCCCACTACGACTTTAGGATATTTCTTTATAGACTGTCCAAGGCTGCTTCTAACTTTTTTCTGAAGCCGTGCTAATGTTCTGCTTCCTGGATATTCCTCCGCCTCATGCAAACAAAGCTTAAATAAGTATGGAAAACTCAACCAAAGGGACGACACATAGGATTTGTGCACACTCAGAGTAACATTATTTACCATAAGTACTATTCTTTATATGCTGTTAACGGTAAAATGAGCACTTTTGAAAGCCCTGCTTAAAATCAACTTTTATGCACGTAGTGTATTCCTCTGCCTTATGTAAAATTACCATTGGCACGGCCCTCAACACTTTATTCATGCGTTGTTCACGCGAAACAGTGAAATTAATGAAAAATTAAATATCTAACAGATTTGCTCATTTATAAACTTCGGTGCATTAAAAAAAAAACAGAGAGTGAAAGGAATAATTTAAGTTATCAGAAATGGTTACCAAATACTTTTTATTCGACGTTAAGATACGGAATTATTTTCCCATCCATCATTACCAACTTCACAGGGCGCACATCGGTCAGGACGCCCGTTAAACATATGCAGGCAGGAGCAGTGACATTCTTCTAAGGTTGATTTCTAAAATGTACACAACTTTTTTCTCGCTGTGTTATTTATATTAATTTTTAATTAAATAATATAATTTACCTATAGAATGTATGAAAATTCAATTGAAGTAAAAACAATGTTGACTAGTGTATAAAACTCTTGTAATACTACGTATTGCTTTTATGAAAGAATTAAACGCGTCACACATATGGTGATTTTTTTAATGTTTGAATACAGAATTGTGCTCTGAAAGCGTCAATAGACTCTAAAAAACCAGTACGCACTAGAATATATATATTTTAAGGAATGGTAAGAAACTCTTTTTTGATCGTTGGAAATTAAATTACCTGTTTCTCACTGCATAATTTTAGAGGGAATTTTAAGAATGGAAACACATAATAACCATAGCTTCAAACGGAATGTTCAGTTTTTATTATGTAAATGCATCACGTCAAAATAACAACGCAAGATAAAGATTAAATAGTTATTATTATAAATAAAAAAAGTTCATGCTCATTTAATTAAACTTAAGATGAGACGAAATCAATCACATAAGAGAGGAATTAGAAAGGTCTGTAGGAAGAACTCGGAAAAATAGTATCTGCAAACGAGTAGCAAAACCAATAATTAATGACTATTGGTATGCCTATAAAAAAATTTTATTGGTTCAAAACTAGTTTTTATTAAACTGTTGTTTTATGTAAAGAAAGCAAAACAACATTCTTGTTTTTAATATTTCATTGCAGCTTACTGAGGATATGGTAAATCTGTAGCGAGCCTGGCACAAAAGCATGTATCAGTCTAATAGTTCGGAAGATGTTTCAAAGCAGAGTTATTATATTTTACTCCCGTTTCACATAGTGAAGAGTGAAGAGTGAAGAGATTTTGGCGACTAATAACATCGAGGTCTTGGGAGCCGATGAGGGTTAATTTGGGGTGAGTATGAAGCAGCGCCGGGATGAAGGGGCGGAGGATACGGGAGATTCCCGAGAAAACCCGCCGATCAGAGGCATCGTCCGTCACAATTCCCACGTGCGAAAATCCGGAGTGAACCGGCCGGGGATTGAACCCGGTTCACCTTGGTGGGAGGCGGGCAGTTTCACATAGTAGGTCGTTCCAGCATACGCTTGCACTCCGTAGTATCAAGTACAACTGGCACAACATATTGGGGGGGGGGAGAACATGGCCTCCATGCATTTGGGAAGAGACACCTTCCTGTTTGAATTGTCAGGACAGTGCTATCTCCTAGTATACGGGATTGGTAACTCACACATGCCTTCCAAAAGGCCCATACATAATCTCCCCTTTCCCTCTAGTACCATAATTACCAGAGAAAATTTCGCGTAGATGCCAGGCTGAAAATATATCTACCATATTGTCTTGGACCCAACTACTAGGTTGACTTGGGTCGTTTGGAGGCCAAATCCAAGAACTTCATATTTATGAAATTCGAAATGTCCATTGTAATAACAACGTGGGTGTAAAACAAGGGAACTCAAACAGAAACAAGGAAAATACGTTGGTACCGCCAAATGCTCTCTCTAGTGTGTGATCAACTGAGTCTTGGTTCGTAATAGCAATGGTTGAAACTCCGCATACTGTGACCAAAATAGCAATTCGATTTGCATTAACTCAACTGATCTCTTCTCTGGATGCCTGTATCATAAATACCACATACATTCTCGTGATAAGTCCAAACACGAACTTTATTAGCAAAGGTGACCAGTCGTCGCAGTGAGGTACTATTCTGTTAAGTCACAATGTGTGTGTGTGTGTGCGCGCGCGCGCGTGTGTGTGTATACAAGTTATTCACGGTAAAGCGAGAACTTTTTAAATTCTAGTTACTTTTTCCTGATAGTAATTTGTTATCCTCTAACCACCCCATTAAATAAATACTGTCATGCAAGTAATAAACACAGTGTGTATATTCTACCACACTCGAAAGTCAACGTCTAAGGCTAAAATTATATATATATATATATATATATAAATATAATATTTACTTTTATTGCAAATGAGAGGGCTTTCAAAAGTGCTCACTTTAACGTGAATATCCTGTAGGTGTGAGCATTTATACGGTGTCCCGGGATAACCATGGGCGTGTCTAAAAGCAAAAGGGCTCAGTAGAGGTGGTAGGGCACTGAATTCTGCATTAGTTTTAGTTAATGTTACCAGGTCAACTGCTATGCTAGCTGGAAGAATTCCATACTGATTGAGCCTATTTCACGCCGTCGTGCATGAGGCTATAAGCTCGGAAAGGCAAAATAACAATAATACGCAGTGTTATGTCACAACCAATCCTAGACTCAACATTTCAGTTTTTGTTAAGCAATACCGTAAAAAAAAAGAAAAAATTACATAAACTTGTAGCTGTCACGTACGACAAACCTCGGTTTCATCATGTTCACACACTTCGTCAACTTGATGTGGTTTTTATATTATCTTTACTTAAAGAATAACTTAAGCGCTTTTTGTTGATACCTACGAAACGAGTTTAGGAAACAAACGTGTTTTAAATCTTCCATGAAAATGATTACCTGAACAATAATTGTTTGTCTGACATTCTTTTCTTAAGAGAAAATTGAACTTTGTTGTCTCTCTCTCTCTCTCTTTGCTACATATTATCTATACAAAATAAATTCGAATGGATAAAGTGTTAGTTGTATATAAACTTATTCAGCTTATGCGTTTATATACTTTATCACTTTTGTTTCCGACTTTGTCTGAATAATTCACGTTATGATTGTCATTTTAAGGTTATTAATGCGAGAAACAAGACAAATATTTCATCCTTTAAGCTTATTTACCCGGACTTATTTGGCTATTGATTTCTGTATTGTGAAACCGAGTTTTCCATGATATGATGGAGAAACAAGGTGGGCATTTCGATAGAATTTAGCGAAATGATGCAGTAATGCTATCTAACCGAAAAGAGATTTTTAAAAAATTAACCTGTATCGTTTGTTTGCTGCAGACTTATGTGGCGTACTTCCTGGATACGATATTTTAAGTTATGAGGGTTTACTGTCCGAGAATTCCAAGTAAGCCATTAATACATTCTAGTGTCTAATGTAAAGAATAATTGTATTAGTTGAATTGAAATCGCATTCGAAAGAGCTTATTAATGTCTCCCGGTGTTACGCCTGAAGCCTTATCAGGGGACGGCTTAGAAACTAACTTATGACCTAACATGAACTAACACTCATGTCGTGCCTAGGATTCGAGCCCAGAACTTCCCGCACCCACAGATCGACGGCGCAGTAGTAGAGTGTTTGTGGTTTTGAACTGTACGCAGCACGAAACAAGGATTATAGTCAATCGAGTCTCGTAAATGTGGATGGAACCATTTATGTCGATGCCGCCACTTGTCTTTGCAAATAGTCGCTGGCAATAACTAGGATCACGATACACGTTTCTCAACAGCTCGTAGTTCCAAGCCAGCATTGCGTCGATACAACCGCACTTCCAGACGTAAAACTAGTCAGATTTAGCAACTGCCATATTACACTGCTCACAACAAGTTTGTCATATTCCCTGCTGGACTCCGCAGAACGAACTGTCTATCTTATTCAGTTTACATGAACTGCAGAGAGAATGTGTGGTACTTCTTGAGACGAGCGATTTCAAACCGTGCACAATTACCAGTGACAATCCAGGCCGTAGAAACAGCCGCAATCGGGAATGGGACAATTCGCCTCAGGAGATGCTTAATTGTCTGGTTTCTGGCATGCCTCGTCGGATACAAGCGCGCCTCAGGAATCGCGGAGGTCCTACACGTTATTGACGTTTGTCAATGCTTCTCAAAAGACATTATATATATATATATATATATATATATATATATATATATATATATATATATATATATATATATATATATATATATATATAGAAACTGATGAGATTGCTTTGTCTACTTTGTCTTTTAGTTTATTTCGTTTGTGTATTTCATACTGGGATTATTTTAACGAGTATTGTGTGTTTTTTTTTTTTTTTTACACGTTATGTGCTTTTAGTACAGACACACACAATTCGTGTTATTATTTGGCACCACGCTATATTTCACCGCCCTATGCACATTATCGTATGTGTCATTTGTTTATTGGCTTCTGCAAAAGCGAGAAGCCACAATCCGATTTGACTACGCGGTATTTGATTGGGCTATCTTGTCGTTACTTGCTTCCGATTGGTTCAGGATAATTTGTACTCTATTTTGTTGCCTAACACGCCCTGGAATATTTGTATGAAGTGTAGAATCTCAAATAAAAAGTACGGTTTAGTAATATTATTGCACGACAAATAAATGGGGAGATATTTAAATAAATAAAGTTTATTTATTAACACTATATATATCATATATATATATATACATATTTCATTGCTTTGTTGCATATATAGCATCGCCAGTGCAAGTTTTCACGAGTTAAAATGCCATAATTCTAAAGAGAGAGAAAAAAATAGTATATATTTACATGAGTTGTGTTTTCTGTTATTCAAAATAGCCAAACATAAAAACATTTAAACAAATTTAAAAAATTAGCTCGGTGAAGTTTTCATATTTTTTAAATAATTATGAATAAATCTTGTTTAATTTTTACTCATTACTGTTTATTTGCTGATTATTTTAATGAATGTCGCCTACCCCCTCATTCCTGGCATTGTTTATTTATCTTGAATGTCAAACAATTCTAATTTAAACAGGTTCGCAGTCTCCTAGGATATATTTTAACAGTTTATGGAACTTTGTTTTGGAAGTCTCTGCTGCGTACCTGCTAGTGACGATGATCACGTCGTTTGAATACGAAATATGCGCGGAAGTGGTGCGAAGAAAAATATTGGAGTTGAAAAGTCACTGGCCAAAGCTACGCGGCTTAATCGCCGTAGTGCTGCGGCGCGGTATGGGATGAGCAGTGGTTCAACTGCTGCCTCTGGGAACCATGAAATGGATGTAGCTGTGAGTGGCTTCATAACTACGTGCTGAATAAACATGAAACGTACTGTCAAAGCGAAAGCAAAACTGTCTACACATCGCAATTTAACTACAGTTTCGTTTCTTTGCGAAAATACGTTTTTAAAATTTGCGTATAAATATAGTTTGCGTTTCCTTTTACCATCACAATTCAGTAAAAATAGTTTCGGTTAGCGCATTTTTCTAACGTTCAAAGATTTTTTTTTTTGCATCTGTGTAAAGATAATGCACTCTCTTATGCATAAAAGTCGAAAATTCACATTAATTTTATATTTAGTATTTAAAACACGCACTGGAATTCTGAAAACTAATTTAGTTTCTTAATTAAATTTAATAAAATACTTTTCGTTGGAATATTTGCACCCTCTCCCCCCAAAAAAAGAACTTTTTTCTGTATTATAAATGGTTCTGGACGTCTCTGGCAGTTATAAAATAATTACATACGAAACATCCACAAGAACTGAGTGAAAAACTTTGAAGCAAAATGGAACATTGTTTTTTAAATGGTGATACTCTTATGTTTCAAATACAAACGATGATAGGAAATTTTAAAGTTTTAGCCTCAGAGAATATTATAAATCCTCACATCTTTCTTGATTTAAGTTGTAGACTTCGTTCACTAGTTTACAGATTCTGAAATCGCTATCAATGTAGTGCTGTCAATATTCCTACAATTTTGGAAAACAGTTGACGTTAACTCCATATAAGCAGCTGTTACAGCCACTTCCTCTACTTGTGATACAGTTTGATGACAAGTATATGGGATCAGACTCGCTGGATAAGAATATACTGGAAGAGGATGTGGACACACAAATTCTCTAATATAAATGTGTAGTAATTGAATTTTAAGTAGGTGCTACAATAAAAAATAAATACACGGGTTTCTTTTTATTTCAAAGAAAAATTACACGAATATTTATAATTTTATTGATGATTTTTAAATAATTAAGTTAAATAGATATAACGAATACTATTTTCCTCGAGGATTCCAATAATAATATGGCATACCATACCAATTCAGCAGCATTAGAATATTCACCAGTTAGAATTATATCCAAATGCTATGTCAAAAAACTTTGGTATGAGCTAGCCCTTTCAATCAGATGTCTTATTCTGATTGAGGAATATTGAAGTAAAAATACAAATGTAATATAGTAACAGACGAGAAATGTTATTTATCAGTTTCAAATATCTACTATATAAGTAGAACTCAAGACTATACAGGTATCCTTTGAAGAATGTCAGTGGGTAGGTCTTTGTCGATTAAAAGGACGAGCATGGTGATATTATATTTTTTAACGGTACATGCGAATTTTGTTTGCTTACTTTTACTTTTATGGGTCTTCCCAACATTCAGTGGTTTCCGTGTATTCTCCCTGTTGTACCGGGCTCCAGCGCGGCTGCCAACCTCACAACGTGTCCACAGTACCACTTAACGCGACGTAAACCTGCTAGAGCGGCCCGCTACAGTTGGCACCATGTCACACTCTCCGCGCACCGCCTTGCGCATGGACAAGCTGGTTGTCATGGCAACGGCGGGTAGCGAAGGACCACGCAGGAAGGAGAGGTGAGGCCGTGGCGGCCATGTGCGCGATCCACGCGCCATTTTAATTCGCACAGCCAGCCACATACAGAGTCCACGCCGGGGTTTACTGGCGAACACGCTGGTCGCCTTCTATTATGAAGATAGTTACCAATTAATTCCCATGGTTGTGTAAATTATAAGCCAAGTCTACAGCCGACTTGTTATATTTAATTACAAATAGTTACTCTATGCTTTATTATGTATAATTAATAATTATTCACATTCCAATGACATATTTACTTTTTTATTGACACGCTCACAGAGGCTAGGCATTTAATACAATCTGATTATAGTAATGCTAGATATTCTAAGGTTACACAATGTTCACTGTCAGCATAATTATCGTCCACTTCAAATAATTTAAATATATTTTATTTAATTATTTCGAAACTATAATGAAATCCTATTGACGTAAATGCATAAAATAGATTTCTGTACATTCCTAATCTCTCTCTGATGTGTACAAGTCACAAGTAAGTTATAGCTTCACTGGAAGTGAGAACTACGGCAGTTGATAGTTTATGTAAACAAAGAGCAAGAAACAAAGTCCAGCCACACAATTCATAAAATTCTACATGTTATAACTTTTACTGTAGTAGCGCACCTCAACACTGACATCTTAATAATTTTCAAATTATATCTACACTTTTATCCACGAGCATATTACAGCTTGTACATAACAATATTGAAATGTCAGTGTTCACTTATGTTCACTCCTCCCCTTTCCCCCTCGTTTGTTACAGCAGAAGAGAACAAGAGTGGAGACGACGATAGTGGCCACAAGTGGCCAGTTAAACACAATGGTACAAATATTGCTAACAGCCATAGTCATTTTGAGTTCGTCTTATTTCAATATTATTTTACCAATTGCATGCACAATGCTATGGCAGTGAAGCAATTAGGTAATGTTAGAGTTCAGAAGGCTTTAAGATAGCCTAAAGGCATTAATTCAGTAATTTTGATATTTTGTTGACTTGTCTCATACAGAATTTATTTCACAACATTCTACTACAATTCCTGTGTCATTCCAATTAGTTTATAACTATTTTACGTAAGTATATTCTGCTGATCACTATAACAGACCTTTGGCTGCAAGTATCGCCATGTCATAAAAATTTTGACTTGACTGCAACAGCCAAAGGCTGCCAGTCAGTGTATCCGTCTGTAAGTACTGAGTAATTGCGTTTTGTACAACAAAATTTTTCAGGGGCCTACAGAAACTCAAACTACTTACACTCATGCTCTTATAAATGAGATATAAAAGTTAATTCGACAAAATAATTACTAATAACTTCAACAGATACTTGAATACTTTCTCTTCGAATCCTCAACTAGGCCTATATATAATAGTACTTTCAATTATGCACAAGCTATTAAATTGCCATTTTATAAAAAAAAAATGAAGTAGATAAGCATTATAAATCAAGGTGTTGGTTCAAAATTATTCCAGTTCTAAAAATATGGCAGAAGAATAATTTCAATATCAGTAAAACATAAAGTAGACTAGGCCACAAAGTTCACTTACTATTTTCTAGCCTTACGCTTGTGAAATCAGTACTAATGTGAATATAGCTATAGTAATTATTAAGGGGCATCCCCTTGCCAAGTCATAGTATATGTATATACAAAGTTAACCAATCAAAGTTGCAGGAATAAAGTAATTCAGTTATATCATTTCAAATGAAAAGGAAGCAAAGAGTGTACTAGGTCAGGCTAATTCAAATTTTGCTAATCAGGTGCTGTTGATATATCTTCTAAGTATTTAATTTTTCAACACATGAGGCCTAGGCCTAAGAGGATGAAGGAACAGGAATAGTTCAGTCAACGATATAATTGCATTGACCATATATCCAATTACTATTGCCTTCAAGTGCACAAAGTGAGGGCAGAAAAAAAAATTTAAGCTAGTTCAAGTGAAACAAGGTGTTATTTCGCAAAAGAGTACAAACTCTCTTGGTAATATTTCAAAATGCAACAGGCATTTTTTTTTTTTTTACCTCTCTGTGTTGTGATTGTGTTCCCATCATTTACCTATCCCTAGTTTATTAAGAGTTGTTTCATCAATCGTTATGAGTAATAATATTTCATAACGGTCCACTGGACATATATGTGTAACTGTTTTAAGCTATGTACTTTGCAAATGAAATAAAAATATTTTCACAATTGTAGGTTAAGTGATACAGGCGGGTAATGTATATAACATGTATTAGATTTAAGTATTTTATTTGTCAAGTGTATAAGTGTCTTCTACATGGAAGTGCTACCCACGTGGTATGCCTCAAATAACTTTCACATGTGCAAGAAATTACTATTCAATTATAAATGTGATATCTAACTTCTAATATTTTTAAACGTTGAAATGTTCAACTTTGTAAAACCAGTAACTTCACTCTATGTAATTTTAGATAGCAGCAATGCAAATATGTATAGGTTAATGTACCCAACGGGATCATACAAAAACAGCACAAGTTTTAAAATGTGTTAATATCATGTCAAGTGTGTTTTATAAGATACTTAGCTCAAATCTTAGTACGTATTCCATTAAGATGTATAACGTAAGGCATTCACTCCACAAAAAATTAAATGTGCTAATTAACCATAAAACTAAAGCCACTTGCATTACGATGCGCGAACTGTCAAGGTACAGGTTCACCAACTGTTACTTTTAAAAATTCTTTTCAACCAGAAAAATAACGCTAGATGCTAACTGACACTCTAAATCTGAATCAGTGAGAATTTCACTGTTTCAATCAGTCGAACGTATCTGACTGATACAACAGTCACTTCAGTGAATTTAACTAATGAACAGGTGAAAAAATGCCATATTTCCTTCACTGATTGATTCAGTGACATTTCCCACTGATTCATCAGTCATTTTTTCCACTGTTTTCTCAGTGGTTTATTGTTTTTTACTGATGAACCAGTGAAACATCTGAGCTACTTGCTCCGTCTCTAATATTTTTTTGACTGATGTATCAGTGAAACAGCGTGTAAAAATAGCCTTCGCACATCCTTTAAAAATGGTCGTTACACGACGCGTATCAAGTGAAGTACCATAACAACGAATAGCCGAATAAAACAAATACAAAATACTTTCTAAACTGCGTTTCGACTTTCAAAACGCCATTTTACGAGATAATATGAAGAGAAGACACTTTCATTCCGTTGTTACGTCTTTCATTTCGTTTGCATGTAATCGTCACAGCACTCTGTTTGAAGTTTAAACTGTATTTAATGCAGCGAAAAGAGTGCACTCGTGTGTATTATTCGTTTCAGCAATCCTAACGGTACCAATCAAACCTAAAACCAAAAGTGTGAGCAAAGAATTTCAAACTAAACGATTTCGCAGCAATGATATAACAGAGTATTTTCCTCTAATCGTTTCATCCTGGTGTGGTAGCTCAGATGGTAATGCAACGGTCTGTAAATTCAATCCCGGCCAACTGCAAAAGTTTTTTTACTTTTTTAAATGACGATAAGTTGCACTGTATAAATAGTAAACTATCGTAAATATGTTTATTTAATGTAATTATTTGCATACATTCAATAAAATCAATATTTAATTCGCCACTGCAGTCAGCCGTCATGTATCCAATCAATGAAATTGTTGCACGTCACTAATTCTATCAACGAAATTTTTCACTGAAACAATCAGTGGTTTTTCACTGATTCTTAGTGGAGCCATTTTCACTGATTATAGTAGTTGAATTTCACTGCGAATCAGTGGTTTCCCGCTGATTCGAATTTAGAGTGTACTCCTTTATTTCAAACTGTTTAATTTTATTTATAACTGAAATGTTAAACTCCTAACTTCAGCCGAAAGCCCTTGTTCATGAATTAAGTGGTACCTTAAGGTTTTCTTTTAAATTAATTCCTAACGCGGGATGCGTGAAAATAACACCAGTGCACAAACTTTCCCCCTCCCGCTTACCCACGTCCATATGCCTAGAAATTCAGGGGGACATTTAAACATTAAATGTGGCGATGGACGTAACTCCCCCCCCCCCTCAATCCATGGTTTCTTAAAAACTTGTAAATATAGTAAATGTATTATTGTATTATTTAATCTTCCTCTCTTGCCACAAAAAGTTCAAAAGTCAAACTCTAGTTTTGTTCAGTTAAAAGTCACGGGATCTCGAATTGGGTACTCCACCCTCGATACTGCCACAAAATATAAATCGCGAATGCCACCACCCCTCTTCAGGATACTGGTACCCCACGACCGCATCCAGACTTCTATGAGCTCCCGGACCCAACACGGCTACATAACCTCAATCTTTGACTCTGCAGTAACCCATAACCTATAGCAGCCGGGGCGGACTGCTTGTTTGACCGAGGGAGTAGGGTAGCGGGCTCCAGGGGGCCCTGTTTTGATAACAAGTCTGGTTGACCCAGTGAAGAAAGAGTCACACTCCCTCCCCCCCCCCCCCCCCCCTCCCATGAGAGCGGCTGACAGCAAAGCGTCGACGCGAGTGTCAGGGCGACACGGAAGAGCGCTGAGGTCCGGGGAGCTCTGGGCCATCAACGAAACACGTCTTACTGGTGAGCATAAGTCCGACTAAGCGGTAGGGTGGCATTCCCTTTATCGAGACCCCGTAATTAAAGAGTAATAATCACGTGGAAAGGTTAGGGTATATCGCGATCTTGTAATCTTATAATTAACTTGTTGTTCATGTATCTCAGTATTCTATATTATATCAGTAAGGCAGTTCACCGTTTTGTATAATTGTAACCTCTCGTGATAATGTAATAATATTGCCAGACGGAGTAAAGTAATGTTAATAGATTGTGGAGAGAGATATTGTAGTTGTACCAAGTATTGTGTTATATCTACCTAGAGATTGTAATAAATATGTTTAGTAGAATCCCCTCTTTCATTTAATAATCACTAGCATTAACTACTCCCCTTAGAGCAATCGTGTCTATGGGGAGAGTGAGAGAAACGAGGAGTGATGAGTAGTGATTAGTTGACATATTAGCAAGAGTCATAGCGTTGGGTAGGCAGGACGTCACACTGTGCTCCATCCTTCTCGATCTTACGAATTGTCCTCCTTTAGGTTGCGATCCTTCGCCATTACGATGTTCTCGGTTGTCCGTGCTTCGTTCTTCCTGGCGAAGACAATTCAAGAAGAATCCTTGGCCATCTTTATGCTATTATTCTTCTGATCCAGCCATACAATTAAAAATCGTTCTTCTGGACCATTTCTCTTACTGCTTCCTTCAAGTCAATTATATGTATTTCAAATGCCTTCATCGTTTCTCTTTTTCCACTCTGGATGTTGTTATTCCTCTCTTTTTAATATCAATTGGGTATACCTGGCTCTGGCATAATTCAATACACTTTCTACTATTGTTTGCAGATATTAACCTACTCCAAAGAATTTGGCTTACCATTTACATTGCTACTCATGCCAGCATTAGTAAACCACGTTCGCTTCACAGATGCGAGTTTCGTGTGTAATTGATCACAAGCACTCCAAGTGTTTCACTATGTATATAGTAATGCGGGGTGGAATTATATCTCACGCGACTTTTGCGGAAAGGAACTCAATTTTTTTTAGTTCTATAACTCTACATTTCTGGGAGCTTCTAACAGCTTTTCCGCCATAAGAATGGCATCCAAATGTTTTTCGACAGTTATTTCGTTATCATTTAGCAACATATTGCAATGAATTGTTTCATGATCACAACAGCCTCACTTACTACTAAATTAGTGGTTTGATCATTTCGAAACAACCCAAATACTTATTTTGAAAAGGGACAGAGACACATAGCAGCCTCGTCTCAGTCCTTTAGTTCTAAATGAAGCCTATTTTTTTTTTTCCTTTCATTGACTCCAGCTTGGAACTGTCCCCCTTTATACATATTCGCCGAGTAAGCAATGATAAAATTGCCTTATCATTACTAAACTTCGTTTTCCAATGATTCTGTATCCACAAGTATAAAATGGATTCATCGACACTGAAGGAATCTTATGTTGTCTTATCTTACTAAGACAAAAAATATAGTCCAGACATTGTCATCAAATATTAAATATTAAAGCTTCAATATTATCCCTTATCTTTCTCTCAGTTCTTTTTCCTAGTCTGTCCTTAAAGATACTACTCAATATTCAAAAGTTGGCATACTACACCATAATAGGTACTTCGGCAAATTATTTAATTTTAGCTTCGACCGGCCGCGTATAACTGTTACCAGCGATGTTAAAATCAACTACGATCCTGGTTATGTGGATGGTCGTAGTACGAAGCTATGTGAATTACACCCGGTATGCGAATGGAGTGAACATCAGTATTATAGGCTGTTCGCGGTAAAATGAGCACTTTTGAAAGCTCTGCTTAAGATCTACTTATAGACACGTTGTTGATTCTTCCACCTTATGTGAAATTAACACTTCCATGGACCTCGTAACTTTAGTCATGCATCGGTCAAATGAAACAGTGAAACTATTATGTAAGTAAATACTTTACAAATCTGCTCATTTTTACACTTCGATGCCTAAAAAGTACTAAAATCGAAAGAAATAATTTTAAATTATCACAAATGGTTACCTAACACTTTTACTTCAGCGTTAAGATAAGGAACTACTTTCCATCCATCGTTACCAACTTTACTGTGCGAATGTCACTCAGTGCGCCCATTAAAATATATGCATGCAGAGGCAGTAATCTTTTTCTAAAGTTCATCTCTACACTGTTCACTTGATCGTGAACAGCCTTTAGCTAACTTTCCACGGCGATGCATTCGACACAGGTATGAACACTTAGAGGGTTTGAAATTAAGGCAAATACTTGGACTCCGGGATACATTGTGGACGTTTCAATAAAGTACCTGGCATCTTGACCGTTGCTTTGGATCCCTGCAATAGTGTTGAGAGCAATGGGAACATGTGGGAACACATACGCGCCAGAAAGCGTCTTGTTGTAGTAAGTCATTGTTGTCACTTTTCGCGCTGCCTCTGTGCCAGGATTATTTTTGACTTATTGTATGCGACTATTCTGATGGCAATAACTTTATCTGCATTAAGTATTAGAATATGTTTAGCCTTATTTTGCATGCATATACGATTTTTGTTGTTTATATTATTTTGTCACATTGTGTAGTTCCTCTTCATTTGGTAAAACTATTTAAATAATTAAGGTTTAAAACATCAAATTAAATTTTAATATCAATCTAAAATCCTAGTTTACTTCTTGTCATTATGTCTTCTCTTTAAGAGCTCGTAACTTAGCCATCGACTCATCGTTCTACACGTCCATACAAATTCAATCATATCTCTCTTGACACTCTTTCACTACTTGTCTTTGACCCTAATCAAATTCTCTCTTTTTTCTTTTTTGTTACCCGAGTATTTATTCGGACCATTAACACCTATCATCTCGAGTTCAGTTCCAAAAACACTCATCATTATATTCATTATCCTATTCTTCACTTCCCGCCAATGTATTACTCCTTGTTCCCATTTCATACACAACAAATCTTTAAAATATGGTGTCTAAATTCGGCAGGGTATTCCGGGGGCTAAAGGAAGACGAATAGTAGGCTTATACAACCCATGGCCCACCTCAAAAAGTACGGACAGTAGAGAGCGTTAAAAGTGGAGGTAAAGATACACTTTGTTTGATAACATTTGAAAACACCTTACAGCATATACATTATATTTTGTACAGTCATATGTTAGTTTGTGGTGCCCAAGAACGTAAGAATACTCTATGAGTTACCCACCCCCCATATGTGCTATTCTATTGAATGAAATGTGTTTGGGCATGAATTGTCACAATGTGAATTCAAATAATGAAACACGGGGTTACAATACAGAACAATGGGTCTCTTTTTGCAAATACCTCCCTCAACTATGGTCTATTCGCTTTTTGAATCAAACCTTTGAAAAATCTCCCCATGTATAATGTGTTTGGGTGTTTCATAAATACATCATGTTTCTCAAGCCTTTCACACTTCTGTTCATAAAGGTACCTTATTTTTTATTGAATTGAAATTTTATTTTTATTTTATTTAAAATTATAATATTTTCTTTACAATTAATATGAATAAAAACAGTGATAAAATAGGTGTGTTGGTAATGCCTAGTTATAAATAGTTCATATGTAAAATATAATTACACTGCGTGCCCACGAACACAATGTAATTTTACAGACTTAGTTAAGCATTGTTTGCTCGAAGCGGAGGAATATGCTGGAAGTAGAACTTCAGCAGGGCTTCAGAAAAGTGTGAAGCTGCAATGAATGAACCACAATAAGTAAGCACAGTGCAGTGGCGCTGAGTGCGAGGCGATATATGCCCCAGCCAGAGACAGTCTGCTCGATTTAATTGGAGGGAGGGTTGCAGTCTCAATTTTTGCTTGCTTAACAGATTTAATTTGTCACATCAGTAGTTTTTTTTGAAAGATGAGTGAGAACACTTTTGGGGCGCCTTGAGTGGATTTGAGTGCGACTGCCCTTGGAGCCTTCCTGTGAATGTCCTCAGGAAATCCTGGCTGCCTCCACAAAGTGTTCAGTGTAAGTATCCTTTTTTCATAAACTACTTTCTCTAATTATAATTTCTTATACTATTTCAAATTAATCGACTGAAATAGTTCATAATTTACAAAACATTTTAATGAAAATGCATTCTCTAGTAATTTTTGTCGTTATTTAATCATTTAATAGCGAGCACTTATCTATTTTCAGTGGTTCAATTCAGAAATTAATTTGTTTTATGGCCCACACCAATATTTTTTTAGCTACCAAGATGTTTAACAGTTACATCCTTGTGTACGTGCATCCTGGATAAAATCCTTTGTCCTCACTGTCAAAAATTTTCTTCGGTGGAATTTCAGCTATGGAAAAATTCTGATGGCATGGACCTATAAAAATTTGCAACAAAATACATCGTAATACTTTTAGACCAATAGTCAAGCTGGGAAATGTAAAGCAGATTTTAGCATGATAGAACCTACGTAATACCCGTAATCCTTCACTTAAACGACAAAAGATGTGATTTGCGAAATAAGATAATCACTGTAAAGCTTTCTAGGTTGCAAAGAAACATCTACATTGAACACTTTGTACACTCGCCTTCTGTGCTTCTAGATAAGCTCCTTTCAAGAGTCAGAGGATCCTAAGATTGTCTGGCTACCTAATTAGTTAGTTCATTTAGTATTATACAGGGTGCACCACGAGGAAGCGGACTAACACCCCACTAAGTTTGCTAGTTCAATAAGAAAATATTAAATACATTTTATTAGTTTTAATCTGTGCGGCATGTACGATAAAAGGGGGAAATCATTAAGTAGTTCCATTTCAAAAGAAAAACCTCAGCCCTCAGAAATAGAATCATCACATAACATTGCATAAAAGTGGCTACTGTAACATAATAGAAGGACTGAGAAATAGCATATACAAATTTAAATAGAAGTGGCTTGAGAAACACATTAGTCATGCTCGGAATCGTACATGGCACAAAAGGATGAAAATATCCAATAAAGTGAGCAAGACTTAATACTTGCTTGTCAAATAATAATAAATATTAGGTCCAGAGGTAAATCAACTAGATTATGAATTTTAAAAACACGTTTATTGTGGTGGTTTGCTAAAATCTCTTTTTGTATATTTATTGAATTCATTCTTGGTAAATTTTTTTTATTGTAACATAGGACATGAGTATATGAATCAGAATAAATAATATTATTAATATCACTATTTATAGAATATATGCACAGAAAACAATATTTAAAAAATGAATATGAATGTTTTTATACTTCGGGCCAACAATAATTTTAAATAAACATAATTAGGATTCTAAGAGTATTCCTAATATAAAATATATTTAGGTTTACCACAAGAATAAAATTTTTTAACATTATTTTGTTATTAAAGAGGATCTTGCATGTCTGTACACAGACCAGAAAGGTTCATGTATACAACTGTTATACATTTATAAATAAATAAATATATATATGTGTGTGTGTGTGTGTGAGTGTGTGTGTATTAGAATGCCATATGGAGGCGTTTGTATAAAATACATATTTCACACATTAATCAATGGGTCATTAAAATCTTAGAAATATTCAGTTGATAATACTTGGCTTTCCGATGCATCCAGCCGATAGAAAGGCAGTTGCATATGACCAACAAAATAATATTATGATATAATACTTATAATAAGAATATAATTGTCTCGTACAACTTTGTCATAATTTAAGGAAGTTCATTTTTTTTGTATGATACTAAAAGTATATTAAAATATTTTTTCCTGGACTTAGCTGGCAACGAAGAGTTGAGGAAAGTAGAACTCGCAGAAATAGGCGAGAAGTGGATACCCTGCATGATGCGAGAAGTAGCGATCTGCATTACTTGAAAAGTCTTACTGGAGTAAAGAATGTAGAATTTGGTAGAATCTTAGCCATAGAAAGACAACGCAGAACTGAAATGCAGTATGTAAATAGCCATGCTATGGCATGGGGTAGAATGAAATGGAACTTTGGAACGATATGACCCTCTCTAAAAAAAAACACAAAGCAAAGAAAATAACTAATAAAGTGACTCAGGCTGGGGACAGGTAGATGCAACATAAATAAATTAGCCCAGTACTCACCAACGAGTGTAACCAAAATATCCTTACATGTTGACAGAAGAAGTCAGAAACGCCAGAATAAAATATATATTAAAAAAAAACCACCACGCCACAATAATTATATTTTAGCCTCCACTACGCGATGTTATGCGTGTATAGAAACACACCTAAAGGACGTCAAGTCCCAGAAAATATGTTCACGGCCACCGAATGGTGCAACCGCGCCATGACGGCAGCGAGCCTGAAAGTCAAATGTGTAGAGGGCAGGGTGGTGGAATTGAAGGAAGGATGGTGGAGATAGAAGACACGAGAAAAACGTAGTACCGCAATCGCCGCTAGATGGCATAGGTTGTACAAAACGAGGTAGAGCGCTACGTCGATGTTCGAGAGCACATAAAAATATTGCGTTTTTTTTTTATAGGAAATCACGATCTAATTGCGTGATCACAGAAAGAAAATGCCGATTGAGCTACGGCAGAAAAAAAAAAGCCCGTTGAAGAGGGCTACCGCTGGCGCGACAAAGAAATGTTCTACGTTTCACAGCGCGTCCGGTGAAAAAGGAAAACAAGGACTGAAATACGGTTCTAGTTGCCGCCAACGAGTTTGAAAACGAAGCTTTCAAAGTACGACTTGAACAGTATTGCAATGAAACTAAAAAATAATAATAATAATAAAAGCTTTGAATGTTAACATATTAATACACATATGAAGTCGGTTGAGATAAGAAAATTAATGGATTTATATTGCCAAATAAACCAATGTTAAAAATATATCAATTACGTGACGTAAATGAAAATGGAGATAAATAAATATATCGCAAATAAACTTTACTGGCTAATCAGACAACTCATATGTAGTTTAAAATGACAATAAAAGTATTATTTACCATCATAGTAAAATTAATAAAATAATGAGACATATGATTAAAAAACTCAGAATACAGGCAATTAACTTTAATATCCGATAATGATTAAAATCAAGTTAATTTACAGAGGGAGAGACAATTATAATACTCAGTAATGTATAATTGATAAAAACATTTAAAATTTTGTTTTAAAAAAGTTCAAAAATGAGACATCAACAATTGATAGATATGCATAAATTGCAGAAAGTTATTGATGCATACTCAAGAAACAAAAATTGTAGTGACATAGTTTAAAACTTTAATGTCGTAATTAGAAATGCATGTAAAAATTAGTGTCGTATTTGAGACGGCACAAATCCCACACATAATAATATATTATAGTGTTTACAAATAATAAGAAGTGATACTACTCAATATACCAAGCAAAATTTGGAGCGAAATAGAAGGAATACAAATGATATTATAATTCCAAGCATTCAAGGCACGCCCTTTATTAACAAAAGAAAATGTTTTCGAAGATTCCGCAGACAGTACTATAATAAAGATCTCACATCTATAAAGGTTACGTCTGACGAATTTTACTGAGGTGCAGATGTAGTTAAATAATTATTAATTCACGAACTGCAGTACGACAACCTCACCGAATGTGTCATCCGCCATTAGATCACTCGCCGGGGTAATACCGCAAAAGTAAATATATAACGCTGCTGTATACCACGCCCATTCTCAGTGCGGAGACCATTCTCTGACCGCGGGCATGTTTGGCCAATTGACTGACCGCTGATTGCATGAAAACAGACAACAGGATATGCGTACGCATACGTGAAACCTGCAGTCCAGCATTGCCGAACTGCCTCATCCGTTAAAATATGAAACGGTGGGTAGCTACATAGCCTCCGACTGCAGACTACGAGGAAAGTGGTGATTCACTAATCGCATGTGCTTGTGAAAACTTTAAACGTTGTCGCCTCTCCTTACAGACCACACGCCTCATCAGACTAAGTAGATGGAAGAAGTACTTTCAGGCACAGAATCCTGAACCGATGTCAGCTATTTTATAATCAGTAACTCGTGTCGTGTTGTTCCTTTCGTGTGCTGTAATTCACCTCGCTATTAAATGAATCCTCCTGAGTACTATTTTACACTTTATCGCCATTAAAATGTTTTCTTGAATAGGTGCACAGCTTATCAAATTTTTTTTCGAACCGTCAATATAGTAAAAATAAAAACGATATAATTTGGGACATATCAGCATGTTTTCATTTGCTCCATTTGTGCTATGTTCGAGGTCTAAAAAACTCAGAGAAATAATTTAATTCAATTATACGCATTTTTTTTATTTCCGGCATAAGCGGAATTTTTCTAGTCTGACTGGCTATCCCACATACCAGTACCAAATCCCTTACAAAGCTATTTCTATACCTCTGAATTCATATAATCTCGTTTTCACTCAACAATTACTACCAAGAATATTAATTTTTTTTCATTCAAAACCACTATTTCAATTTGGAATATTATATCAATATTTTCTTGATGCCACGCAGAGTGTAAATATGAGTAGTTTAGATAGTTTATATGCATTAATATCAAGATTTGTTTGTCGTTTCATCTGGTTGTCGCCATTAAAATTCTGCTTTGGTGCTGAAAAAGAGAATAAATTGTCAGCAGAAGGAAATATATGAGTCGGGGCCATCGACATCTGGCACGAAACAACGGAGCTGTTCGTGCTCTGGCATTCCGGTCCCCCGATGGCCATCTTGTCCGCCATGGTCATTGTCAGTGAACTTGACCTGGACCTTTGACCTTTACCCCAGTGACCTTTGACATAAATTAATTTACAATGCAAAATGCAACAAAATACCTAACAGTGTAACTAAGAATAATATTATTTGAATTCCAAATAAGTTAGAAGAATATTCATGTTGTATTTTGGTTTTACATAGAATTCTCAATAATTTATAACCAAGAAAACATGTTTTGATCGTATTGACTTTGGTGCTAATTGACCAAGTATAGTTAAATTGTTTTTGACTCAGTGGAAGGAGAGTTATTTGTACTAACAGAGGAAATATTCAGATAACTTAATTTTTTTATGTACCGCTATAGTTCTGAACTAAAAAAAATAGCAATTAAGCCCAACACTAATTTAAAGAACAAATATTTCTCTATCATTTTCAGAACTAACGCACCAAATTACAGTGTTGTTAATATTATTTTAAAATCCATATTTCAGGAAATTATATCCTAAAAGTCCTTGAAGTTAATTTTCACACAGTAATATGGGACATTTTAACTGAAATATTGTTAATTAATGCGGATGCAGCTTTTAAGTCATGAGTTATGTGTTCATTGGACAATTTTGGTTGCAAGGTATTCAATTAACGAATCGACAATATTAAGCCGACAGTAACAAATCACTTCGAGCCTGTTGACTTTCAGAAAAATGTATTTATCTCTTACAATGGATACTTATACGTTTTTGTTATAAAAAAAACTCAATTTCAAAGTACTGTGCAAAGTCTTACTCAGAATCAGGACTCCTTGTCTGTATGAATTGCACTATCAGCTGCTGAACTCTCGTCATCAATGCTAATGCCTTTGTTATAGGCTGCTAATTGGTGATGGTATACATTTTTCCCGGAAGAATGCGTTTTTTTTTTGTTTTCCAGTACTCTTTCTTTTACTGTCTACGCGTATCTACAATACCCTTCCTAGCCATCTTTGTAATCCATTTACGGTTTTCAACGCTTTTCTGAAGCCCTGTTATTGTTCTATTGCCAGGATATTCCTCCGCCTCGTGCAACCGAATTCTTGCGCATTTAGTTGTAATGATATTTTGCGTGATAACTATTTATTACTAAGCGCTACCAACACACATGTTTTTCTCACTGCTATTTCTTCATATTTGTTATAAATGACTAATAAATAAAATACAGGTAAAACTGCAATTAAACAAAAAAAAATAAAAGATACTTTTTCAAAGGTTTGATTCATAAAGTGTGAAGAAACCGCAAATAGACTATTATTTCTAATCAAACAGTAGATTTCGTAAGTTATGTGAGCACTTTAAACAACAGATGACAAGTCACGTTTGTTTCTTTATCTTATCCCTTGATGTCTCCAATGTTAACTCGGCCACTTTTAGGTCGCGTATGTGCGGAGGTAGACTGAAAACTGAGCAACCATGAGCTGGTAGGTGTTTGCCCAAGTCAAATTTATGCAGTGATACGTCTCAATTTACAGCTTTCTTTTGTAGTCCTGTTAAACAGCATCCGAAAATAGAGTCGTGTGGTCGTTTGCTAATTAGAACACAGGAGCCTCAAAATACTGTAATTAAACATTTTTAACTGCGTAATTTATTTGTAGTTATATATTTCAATATTACGTGTTGCTAGCACGAAGCTAGAGTAGAGATAATTACTCAACCGTTTGTCTTCCTCCCTATTATTATAATTGGAATCGATTTTCATCCACTGTAAGTACGTTTCTGTTCCATGAATTTTTTCAGTGCTGTATATTCGGCTGTTTTCTCATTCACGTTTCCTTCGTACGCACAGTAGAGTGAATATTTGAAATTTTACACTGTTGAATATATTAAACGACCACTTATGCTGTTCCGGGTAATTCGGGTCTTATTATTTTCCAAAATCCGTATTATCTCGTCTTTATAGCGCCACTTAATTCGTTCACAAAACATAAGCATTTTGAAACTATTATACTCGTCACCCTAGTCATAGTCAGTATGAGTCCTCATTTCTCAGAGAGTTACGAGCAGGTGCGATAAAACAAATGAGAATTTTAATAGTTTAAATATAAACTGCTGCTCTTATAATTTTGAGCATGATAATGCTGCAGTGTAATTATTGATAAAGATTGCTCACGGAAAAATGAGCACTTTTGAAAGCCCTGCTTAAGATCTACTTATATGCACGTTGTGTATTCTTCCGCTTTATGTAAAATCAACATTGCCATGGGTCTCACCACTTTATTCATGCGTCGGTCAAGACAAAATGTGAAATTTTTAGAAAAGTGAATATTTTACAAATCTGCTAAGTTTAACGCTTCGGAGCATTAAAAAAAACAGGAAATCATATTAATTATCGCAGATGGGTTACCTAACAAATTTTATTTTATGTTAAGATATGGATCGTTATCAACTCTACCGGGCGCGTGTCGCTCAGTGCGCCCGTTAAAGCATATGCAGGCAGAGAGGCAGTGACTTCTTCTAAGGTTGATTTCAAAAGTGCTCACTTTATCGTGAACAGAATTTATCATAATTAATTGCAAATATATTTTACAATAGTGTGAAACAGATCCTATATAAAAATCCGCAGTCTCAAAAATACGCAATTAATACACGTTTCCGCTTCAAAGCTTCAATACTCGCTTGGAATTCCTGGCAATCACGAGGACCCGTTTACTTAGTGAATTCTCTCTCAATAGCCTGCCCGACCTACCACGCAACACACGGGATTCCAATACATAACTATCTCTCTCTCTCTCTCTCTCTCTCTCTCTCTCTCTCTCTCTCTCTCACACACACACACACACACACACACACACAAACGCCTACGGCGCGTTTTCTATAGGCATCGTGCCGCTCGCGGGCGGTATATCAAAGATATTGGTTTTGATGTCAATATCTAGTTTCCAGCAACTGCCAACCTCTTACGCGCATCAGACAGCAGATGCCCCCACATATTATCACGAAAATTGCAGAGTGCTTCACGGCGTTAAAAGATAAATGTGTTTCGAAAATTCCACGCAGAAAAAAAGCCAGCACAGTCTCTTTTAGGTGCCGTGATGCGTTAAGATAAATGCTCGACAGATGACTGGGATGCTAAACGGGTCACTCGAATTTATTCTTCTCTTGAGAGTGTCGTTATAAAAAATGACATTGGAAATTAAGGTCAAATTTGTTGTTAAAATCTGTAAAACGTCCACTCAATAGTTGCCCGTCTTTAAGTTAGAAACATTTTCATTGTATTTGGTATGAACGCGCATGTTAAATGTGATAATTTAATTTGCAGCGGTATCAAAATTATCACGTGTGCTTTAGTTTAAATGATAAGCTACAAACTACACAAGAATATTATTGATGCCGTATTAATTCAAAACTACAAGGATTTGATTGCCTTCATTTGTCAAAATACACTTATTGCCATTAAAATCGCAGCGCCAAGAAGGACGCTACCTATCACAACCCCATGCATTAGACTGAATGCTTACGATAACTCTTGTGGCTTGGTATGACATACAGAAATTGGGAAATCAGTATTACGTGGCCTCTTCACGGGTGGCGCTAACTAACGTTATATGACGCGGCGTTGGGAAGAATACTACTATGGATGTCCTTCTGGGATAACTCCGCTCACACTGCTTCAACGTGTACCCAAATTCTATCCGTCGTGGCCGCGGATATCCCGTGGTAGGACGGTCGACGTACGACTGCAGACCACACGTTCTGTATGGTGAACGTGCAGGCCAAGGAAGCAGTGTGGCATGGTGGTTATCCAGGAACAACCGGAAGGTGTGTGCCATACGCGGTCGCGAATAGTTCTGTTGGTTACATGCCCCTAGGTCGTTCCTAAATATATAGGAGACAAAAGCAGGCTCCAAATGTTGCTGGACAGCATACCAGCGATGATGACCAGGTGCGAGCGGGACTGGAATTCGATGGCACCCGTAACATAACGCCATGTTCTGGGCTGGTATGACGGTGCATGATACGGGACTTGGCCAAGCCTGCGTCATGGTAGCGCCAGACACGGATGAGACAATCGTGGTACTGCAAGCAGAATCGAGATTTCTCAGCGAGGACGATGGCATGCCATTCGTCTCACCAGGCCTGAGGTTCCACGTAGCGTAGCAGTCTGTGGCAGCCGCAGTGAAGGGGCCTGGACAAGATGCCCTGTCTTTGCAGTCGGCGACGAACCATGCATACGGGGCACATATTGTATGGTCCGTAATCGCCATGGGCCATGCTTTTTCTCGCGCTCGTTGGTTCGTGCCATAGACTAAAGATGAGGTAGACCGATCTCGCTGGCTGCGCACAACAAATCTCTGTGTCCCAACATTGAACTGCTTTTCTGCTATTATGTCTAGCGAAAACGGCAAGGTTTGGATTTTAGGTTAGGAAACTGATTGGTAAACAAGTGCTTACAGGTGTTTTGGTACTTCCTATAAAAGGTTTGTAATGCTTTTTTAATTAAATTCAAAACGTTGAGAGTCGTGTCATTAAAAAATTAAGATATAAACAAACACGTTTATCACTGTTGAAAATGTGACTTTGACAGCCGTGTTCCTTTGGGGTAGTTCAATGTTGGGTACATACGCAGAAGACGAATATAATCTATTCACGGGAAAGTGAGCACTTTTGAAAGCCTTCTCATTTCGAATAATAGTCAATAAATACATTTTACTGTAGCCTTGGGCGTTAACTTCCTAGTGCGGTAGAATATATACACTGTGTTTCTTACTTACATGCAATATTTATTTTGAAAAGGTGGTAAGTGGATAAAAAATGGCTGAAAGGAAAAAGTAACTAGGGCTTCAGAAGTGCTCACTTTACCGCGATCAGCCTATAGGAGGTCTACTCCATCTTTAGTCTATGGTTCCTGCACATCACTCAGCCCGTCCATCCTCTAACTACTGATCCCATATCCGCTTCACTGTGGTTGCGTTTCTTCCAACGCGAGAACAAATGTTGCGGTAGGATAATCCATTGTCCCAGAAGGCAACGATTCTCCCGCAGTTACAGGCGGAAACCTGTTAATGGTTGCCTCGTTCTTCGAAGCGGAATGCTCACTACTCTTTACACACAAGCGGCGGGGAAATACAATGCCACTGCTCCTCAGAGGTTCCCGCACCACCACTTATACATACAGTATCTCGGAAATTCCCCTTACAAACTTCTAGGGCTTGTAGAGGGGACTGATGACCATCTTTTGAATAGGAACCCATAAAAAATAAGAACTTCAAATCATATATTAAACTAAAATTTTCACTAGAAATTTAATTTTATGTGGAAGTCCTACGCATTACTTTGAAAATATTTTGCGTCTTCTTATGAGAGTAGAAGAAATTATTTTCTACATTATTTGAGTTGACACTGATTAAGCAAGAATGAGTACTAATTCATAAGAAATATTATTCAGTAATCTAAGCTATACGAAGTGGCGTAGTTATATCACATTTATTGAAAGACTGTACGTGCCAAGCAATATAAAGATTCTTAATTTAAATTTAATATTAGACAAACTATTACAACTCTATTTATGAAAAAATAAAACTTTCATTTACATATTGATTTCTGTGCCACCGCCGGAATGCAGTACTTACAAAACGTCTTGCTTACATCACGAACAGCATTGTGGTAGATGAATTTTCCATATTGTATCAATAAAAAATAAACAAAAGTCAGCAAGTCCATATTAAATGGTTTTATATGAAAGCAGGGTTCAAGGTTGTCGACTCAGTTTGTTTTGGCCTTCCCCTCTCCAGAGATTAAGACTATCCTACGTCACTGTCTCCATGCACAATGAATATTCAGCTATGAACTGGCATCTCCATGCTATATTACTGCCCTATCTTCTAACAGGCGTAGAGTGCCTGGTTTTTTTTTTTTTTTTTTTTTCCCCCGTGACTAGCTGCTGATGTATTGAAAATTTCTACTAACTGCAGAGTTGAAACAAATAATCTTTATCGCCATGAACGGGACTCTAATCAGATTCAGTAGTTAAAAAACTTTGGGGAAAACATAATTACTTACGGTACCTTTGCGCAAAATACATATTTCTTACGGCAACATTCTTAAAACTTTAAGTCATATTTGTACGTCTTGGACGTAATATCAAACTGAAAATCTGGCATTTCTAACCATCTAAAAGAAATGTTTTGAAATTTTCTATATGGAATTGTTTACGTTTTCCTTTTTAGAATCGGAATAGTTTAATGAATTCATTACTAAAAACATCGGGGAATTTCGCATTCCAAAACTTTTCAGCACAGTTTCAATCAAACGGGAAGCATTCCAATTACAGATTATCTCAAGTTATATTCAGTATTAATTTTTAATGCTTAACGTTAATTTCCGCTCCCGGAGCTTATGCGTAATGGCGTTTCCTCGTCTGGTATCGATTTTGGCTCCTCGTCATATACTCGCCTCTATTCAACAGAATAGAGTCAGAGAGTTTAATCCGTAGGTAAGTTTTTAAAATATACACACAATTCATTTCATGCATATCTAATTTAACACTTTCCACGCTTTAATATCTAACTAGTATAAATGTTGAACTTTCAAGTCAGAAATGTATTTAGTTTCATTTTCTAACATGCCGCTGTAGATTGGACAACGAAATATATAATTTCCATACACCTAACAATATACGGTCGTGTGTAAATCATGCATTCAATGCATCCTATTTTACAAGTGATGCATTTGTACTCCTATGTTACTATTCGCGCTTTCTTAATACACCTATGCACTGATGAGGAGAGTTTGCGAAGAATTTATTAGTGTGTATTTACACTGGCCCCTCAGGAATGTATCATCAGATGGTTGCCAAGCAACGGATTCTGGTTTCCACATTAGCCCGTCGAAGTTGCCCCCATTTTCGTGTGTTAGAATGTTAAATGTTGCACAACGAGGTCGCTCGCGACCACAAATTACTGCTTTCAGCCGGCCAGATAGAGCTTCGCGGGAGCAAAGCGCGCCGAAATTACTACTGACCCATACGTCAGACCTTTAATTTGCGTCCTATGCCGGGTTCAATAGCATGAATTTAGCCAAATTCTCTTCCACGCTTGGTTTCAAAGTTCGAAATGTGACTCTAGAGTGAAGCATAAAAGTAATTAATGCTTTATCCGTGGCCCTATATTGGGGTTAGGTAATTGTGTATCATTATAGCTGTTTAGAGTTGTGGAGAGATTTTAGCGGCTCTTAACAACGAGGTCTAGAGAGCCGATGTGGATGAAATGAGGTGAGAACTGAGGAGCGCCGCAACGCAAGAGCAGGGAAAACGGGAGATCCCTGAGAAAAACCTGCCGACCAATGGCATCATCCGGCATGATTCCCACTTGCGAAAATCCGGGAGTGACACAACCGGGGATTGAACCCGGTTAGGCCTTCGTGGGAGACCAGCAGTCTAACCGCTCAGCCACCGCGGCCCCCATCATAATAGCGACTTGGCAATTATAATGCTGGTGTTTGTGATTACGGTACTGTAAACACATTAACTCTCGTAGACGCGCATAGTGTCTGCGCCAGATATGGTGGCACTTTTTTTAACGGGGTTGCGATGGTTTTGCTAGGGGGAATGGGAAACAACTGCGAGCGGAGATCGCACTGTGTGGCATCCGAACTGAAAACCTTATAATGCTAGTTTGTGTTCATTTTTAAAATTTTCACCGTCAATGCGATATGAGGAAGCTAATGTCCCTAACTTTGACAGCCTTAAAGGATCCAGTAGACGTTTGTCTTATATAAGAAAAATTTAAAGCTGAAAAATGTTCACGATAGTAAGAGAAAGATGGGTAAAATAAATTATGACATTTTTCTGCATCGGATAGGGTCGGAGTAAATCCACATAGGTTGTTCACGTTAAAGTGAACACTTTTGAGGCCCTAGTTACTTTTACCTATCAGCCATTTCTTAACCTTAACCCGAATTTGAAATAAATATTGCCATGTAAATAATAAACACAGTGTGTATACTCCACGGCACTCAGAAGTTAACGTTTAAGGCTAAAATTAAATATATTTATTGTATATTTTTCAAAATGAGAGGGCTTTCAAATGTGCTTACTTTACCGTGAATAGTCTATAGTTAGAATACAGAAGAACCTCGCGTTCCGGTACGGGTCGCGGCAAGGGTGTTGATGAACTGGTATTTCTAAAGGAAACCTTGGAAAATATTTTTGTTTAAGAGTATAGATAACCGTGCTTTTACTAATGCTGGTCGTTGCAGAGCCTAGCTGTGTCCAGTCCCGTTACTGTACTACTAGGTATCTTGAGTGCCACGACATCTGGCGCTATCAATACCTGGTCACGAATGCACTAACAGCATTGAAAAATCTTCCCGCTCCCTAGTTCCCCCTCTCCTTAATAGAATATCATTGATTATATTAATAATCTAACTATAAAAAACTTTTTAAAAAACAATCTTTTATTTATAATTGCACTAAAAACAGAAAAATAACTATAGTAGTTAGAGAATTTGTAGAACTTGTAAGACGTGGTCGGAAAGCCGTAATAAAAATTTACTACAAACTATTATATTTGCATCAATTTATATTTACTATATAAAAGCTTGGCGCAATATAGTACCCTATACCTCATCTGCGTAAGCGTAGTAAGCACATATCTTATGTAATAATCTAAACTTCTCACAACATAGAATGTATATCTCATTTGCGTAATCGTAGGAAGCACATATCGTGCGTAAGTCTGCTAACTGATCGCAATATAGAACGTATAACTCATTTGCGCAACCGTAATGAGAACATATCTTATGTAAGGCTCTTAACTATTCACGCCAAGCTTTTGTATAATAAATATAAATTAATACAAACATTTTAATTTGTAGTAAAATTTTTTACGCCCCCTTCGACTACCTCTTACAAGTTCTACAAATTATGTAACTACTATAATTATTGTTCTCTTTTTCGTGCATTTATAAATAAAATGTTTTTTAAAAGTTTTTATAGTTCAATTATTTTTCTATATTTAGTCTCAACCATTTTTTATTGTTATCTAGGTATACTAGTTATACATTCATTTATACATTCGTAAGACTAAAAAGACAAAATGTTCAGTTACTCCAAACCTTTGGCTACAACTTAACAAACAATGTTGCAAAAAATAGGTGAGACTGAAAAGACTGAAAAAGTGAAGTAAAACACTGGTGGCCCCTTACACACTTTGGGCTGCAACCAGACGAACAGTAATGTGCTGCAGGCAGTCTGTATGAAAGTTCATTCCATAGAGGGCAGACAGACACCGTACATACAAACAATGCAAGTTAAATAAAAGCATATAATAAGAACTCAATAATTATGTTACAAAGAATAACCAACAACTCATTAAACAATTTTGCCGGATGGTAGGCGGACAGGAGTGTTGTGTGGCAAATGACTGATTCCAGAGGTATAAAATGCTTCTGGGGTTTTTTAATCTAGATGTTCCAATATTATGTGGTAAGAATATAATGCTCTAGATTATCTGAGGAAAAATTTGGGGGTGATGGCCAAATATTATTTTATGAAATTAATTAATTCACTTCGACTTAGAATATTTTAACTACTGGTAATATGTTTTGTAGTTTCAGTTTTATTAAAATTGTAATTATATGTGTGTATACATGTATATGCACACTGTATGCAATGTGTAACTAAAAATCACCAACAAATTCTGGGAGGTAATTCCTTAACAGAAATAGGTACAATAATACATATTTATAGATACACACACAAAATATAAGCAAATTATTTTCCGTGAGTGTGTGCACGCCCTTAAATGTGGAGTTAAAATCCATGTTTATTGAAAATAAAAAAATTACATCTCATGGTATCAGAGAAAAAATTTGTTTAATTCTTTAAAGTGAATGTGTTATGCCTGCTACATACGCAACATGCACGGTTATTAAAAAAAATGATAAAACTGCTTAGAAAATTAAACATATATTTCTCGAAAACTCCGCTCCAACATAAACAAACCCTACTTTATTGAAGGCAGTTAAACCAATCCGCGTCGTTCTGGAAGAAATCGAAGGAAGTAGTTGTTGATTACCTACGGACCACACGTCCAGGAGAACGTCACTCTGCAACACAAAAATTAATCAATATAGAGAAACTGTCAAAGATAACAAAATATTGCGATTTCTTGAGGTTCGGGGTGCACTTACGAGCTATGGCCTCCAACGGCATTGATAGCGTTGCAATGAAGAACGTCTGAAGGAATCAGCATTCAGGGGTCTTTTGTAGACGTATGTTGCTCTAAATCCAGTAACTTTGACGATAGATGTTCGTTAATTTCTGACCTGTATGAAACAAAATTTTATAAACCAACTTACAGAGGAAGTGGGGAAATACTGAACGGTGAAATATAATATATGGTTGGAATGTAGCTATAGTAAACCAGATGTAAAGTATTCAAAAAGAAAGCAATCAAGACCTCGAACTGACCTGAGTTTAATGCGGATGACGTCGAAGCCGTTGTTGAAAAGAGCATATATAAGGTATATTGCGAGGAGGAAGAAATGATATTGAAGGGCTCTGGCTGGATACTCAATTAGGTGGATCATCTGCGGCTGAGAACAAATAGAATCGGTCGATCATCATCGATGTCGATTACACGCATTAAAAATTATCCACAATTCACGGTATCACAATTTACTTTCCGTTTTCATAAAGTGTGTATACGCAAAGGTCCCTAGCCATGTGAGAAGCCTACAGATCGGTGATAGTTGTACCTTGAGGCGTCCACAGTGCTGTGAAGAAGTTGATATCTGAGTTGTTCTGCAACCTCCGTCGTCAACGGTAACATCGTTTCGTACCCATACCTCTCCACATTGTCAACGCCTACGGCGAGAACGAATGCTGCACTCGTCAGCCCATCACCAGGTACAACTGTGAATGTGCCTTCGCCTGCCATGGTACACTGCAATATTCCCATGGCTTCGTGGACAGATATATAGGTAGCAGGGTTCCTTTTTATGGGACGTAGTTTGATAGAGGTCTTGGTGAGTGGCAGATAGTCGCAGCAGGTGACGGCACCTGGCATGAATATCATCGATACGTTGATCGTGGGTCCAGCAGAAGCACAATCGCGTTCCCCAGATGGGACACGTGCAGCAACAGCACCACCATCGCCATCTTCAGGCATGATGTCGACAGCGCCGTCAACTTCTTTGGTTGAGACGTCTTCAGTGGGGTCGAATGCAACTTCTGACAATCTGAAAGCTCCATTTCTTACTGCAACATCTGTACCATCCAGTTCTTTGGCTAACCTGTCTCCTGCAGAATTCGGGGCGTCGCCTGTATTGCCACCACCAGAGAAAACTTATCCCTGCAGCTACTGCGAAAAGGTATTTTCGCATCAACACACCGCGTGGCACCATGCATTTTGTGGCTGTACGAACATTACCAACCACATTAAATATCTGTGCTTACGGTATGGGTCACTTTTCTACCGCAACGATACTTACTGCAAACATGTAAAGTCATGCGAAGTTAAACTGGAGGCCTCATCGATGCCTCGGTTCCGGATCTGCAACAGAGAGTTCTTGCAGCCTCCGTCAGCGGAATGATGGACGGTGATCTCAATCATATGACTACACTACCAAAATCTGCTGCAACCAGTATGAACGACGAAGGTGGCACCTCATCACCAGGAGCAACTTTTCTTTCCACGAAGTTCCATATGGTTCGGGGATACTAGCGGTCCCCGAACCATCTGGAACCGCTAGTGTATCACCAACGGAACATTCAGTGGCATATCGGTGTCGTTTCTGCTACAAGAACTTCGCCTTCAAGCTTACTGCATGACGGCACGAAGTTCACGGGTGACTTAACAGTTGGTTTCGTATTTAACGAATTAGAACTGAAGGTGATATGTGGGTATAAGGATGCAGCCTTTATGCAGACGAACATGAATAATTTTGTATTAATAAATGGTAATAAATTATAAACAAATAAGATATATATTTTTCAATATCTTATCTTTAAATTTGTTCTTCCCTGTTATAAACTGATGTTGATAATAAAAACACTACGATGCAAATATTATTTTGAAATTTGCTAATCACTATGTCTATAAATGGCAGTAGGTCTTATACATGCATACTTTCCTGGAACTTGATTTCAACCTGACTTGCGAAAATGCGGGCGTACTATGATTTAAGATACAGGCACATCTGAAATAGAAAAAAATTCGAACTCTATGAAACATCGCTTACCTTTAAATGTACTTAAAATGCAAACAGTCATAAATTTGCTACTAATTTTTGTAAATAAAATATCCTATTTATAATAGTTCTCCAGGTTATCGAGTTTGAGGATGTTGTTCGGTGAGGTAGGTGAGTGGTATGTGGTTCAGAGGAGGGGGAACGTTGTGAAGAGTGGGATGGGGAGGGTAGCGGGACGTAGACGGTGGCGTTCTGGAGTGGAGAGAAGGTTGTGGATGGGTTGGGAAGGGGCGGGGAGGGCGGCGAGGGTAGGTTGGGGAAGTGTGTTGCTGAGGATGTTGTGTATGGTGAGAGTTTGGGTGTTCGGGTGTGGTGAGGGAATCAGTGGTGGCGAGTGCTAATATTTACAACAAAAAAAAATCCCCCGTGTTTTTGTGATGGCGGAGGGAGGATCAATACGTCCTCGATGCACTGGGTACCCAAGTGAAATGCCGAAATTATTTAATTTTTATTAAAATCATTTCTAGGCAACATTATTCGATTGCATTTTTTTTTATTTCCTTGAAAACAGTAGAAAATGGAATTATTATCTACAGCGACATTCTAAACAGATATAATTAATAAAAATTCAAGGTAGCGGGCAGCCACTTTTTCATTGTTTATTGATTTTTTTTCTTTAAATATGTTTTTAATTAGAATTTTATATAAGATTTGTCTGGACTCGCCTGTGACGTCATGGCGGACAACTCCAAACTCCGAATCCTAAAATCCTGCTTTCCCAAAATGAAGATAAGCATACTAGGCCCTACTATTTTGCTAACTAAGATCGTGCCTATTCACGCATATAGTTTTTTCTTAAGTCAAGCTACCCTTTAGCTAATCTTTACCACGCCTACTTTTCCTTCTACTTTATACATACGATCGATAATAGATCCATAGCCCGTTGGACGAGATGCAATACTGCTTCTCCATCTATTTACTAAGAAAGATACGACCAAAGAGGTGGGGCCGTGGTGATTCAGCGGTTAGACTGCTCGCTCCCACAAACGAAAACCAGGTTCAATCCCCAGCTGGATAACTCGCGGATTCTCGCAAGTTGGAATCGTGCAGGATGATGCCACTGGTCGGCGTGTTTTCTCGGGGATACCCCATTCCCCATTCTTGCATTCTTGCACTGATCCATTCTCACCTCATTTCACCCTCCTCAGCTCTCAAGACCTCGTTGTTATAAGCGTCCAAATATCTCAACTCAACTACCAACGAAAGAAGATTTATCTGCATTATATTGTGATAACCACCGTGGAATATGCTGAGAAAGTATGCATCCGCTTGACTGTTAAATATATATGTCTGCGCTGGTTCAACCGCACCAGCTGGATCATGGAGGATTAACGTCTGAGGGGACAGACTTTTATTTTAGGCGGTGGGGATTTTCTGATTACTCGTTTGTCACTTCGCGCCACAATAGAAAGCCGGGAGGTGTATACCTGAAAGCCTGGGGATATGTCAGAGGCGACTATATGTACAGTTGATGAGAATTAAGCCTCCGAATAGGAAAATAATATATTGCAGAACGTCAGGGTAAAGTAGCAGTATATAAAATTTACTACGAAACTTTGTGATGCTCAAAATGTTTTATTTCGCAATTGGCCGAACTTATATTTTCCACTTATAAAATGAATGTGCACAGCAATTGATTTTTTTTCAAACTGAAACAATTTTTTGCATAATACTATACTGGTTTATATAGTTTAGTTTAATTCAATTTGTTTCGTTGCCACAAAACAAAAATCACAGGAAAAAGGCGTAAATTTTGCCAGAGTTTCATCTGGTGAATTGTTATACACACTTATGAAAATCATGTTTAGTACACTATGAATATGCGAATATGATTATCTCAATTCACAACACTCGTATGATAACAGCTTCCCTAGAACTTCATTTAAACGGCAAAGTGCAATTCTGCGGTTATTACTTATTTCACAGTTGTACTTACCGCTTTATACAAAATTTATGTAACGAGATGTATCTAACTAGCTTGTCAATATTTCTGAAATAATAACAGAAACATACAAAATTAAAAACATTATATTCAATCTTCATGATTTACAATAATATATACACCTGTAATATTAATATGGCATTCCGTATACCGGTAGTTGAAGAAATTTTCAGCGCTCAGTAAAAATACGAACAAGATGTTTGTAAAGTAACACACTTATCGATAAAAATACGAACAAGATGTTTGTAAAGTAACACACTTATCGATAAAAACTAAACATTGATCAGCGAGAGCAAAAATGAGAAATTGTAATCCGACGAGAAAGAAAATTCAAAGACACCTCACTTAATTATACGTAAAGGTTAAGATATCGATTAGAGTTGTTTCGTTACACCTAAAGACATTGTTATCAATAATTATTCATGCATTCATTTTCGTAAGCAATCAAGATATTATCAATAATCAGTCAAGTATAACAAAATATAGGTAAACCAATTTTTGAGAGCTACGAGTACAATTATTAATATAAAATATTAATCGTGCTTTTTAATGTAGCTATTTTTTTTGAAAATTAAACCCATAAATTGTTGATAGTTTGCCACTGAACAAACTCCACGAAATTAAGAGTTATTCTGTTTCTTGTCACTTGTTCGTGTTTGATTATGTTATCATATCTTCCGTTTAAGATGTGAGATCTGTCATCTAAATTGCGAAAAAAAATTGTTTACAAAAATGTTTTACAATGTATCCGCCCAAGAGAAAAATTTTTATCTTTTGACCATTGTATGTACGGTAATTAAGGTTTTCTTTAATGGGTTACCTCAAACGTGGGACCTTCGAAGGAGAGTTACACAAAACTAAGTATGTATTTATTATGGACTCTTTTGAAATGTTCTTGCGCAAATTTGTAGTATTATATTTCAAAATTTAAACCACGTTTGTTACTCAGTCAAGTTTGAACGCAAAACTTTTTTTTTACGTGGTTTTTAACATTACACGTTTTAATTGCACGCTATTAAAATGTTTAAATATAATGGTTTTTGTTACTATATGTATTTTCACACTTAACCTAATACGTACTAAAAACATCACATAGAACAAGGTTCGGCACTTTGTATATGTTGATTCTCTTGAGAAACGTGTCGAGACGGTCTTGCAGATCTGCTATTTTCACACTTAACCTAATACGTACTAAAAACATCACATAGAACAACGTTCAGCACTTTGTATATGTTGATTCTCTTCAGAAACGTGTCGAGACGGTCTTGCAGATCTGCTATTTCTCGATGCTGCCGATACGTTCACGCAACGTAAACAGTATCACCGATGGACACCTTACCAGGCGAGTACATTCCCATGTATAGACCCAGAAAGGGTGCTTCTCCAAACACCTCTCTCTCTTTCTTGCCAGTCATCTGACGGAACCTGTGCACGCACCAAACATGGTATCGTAAAAAAAAAGGATATTATTTTAGTAAACCTACTGGCATTATATTTGTTCCGAAATATTTTTGTTCAGAAACACATTACACTATACAAGGGACGAATACAACTGGTAAATATTAATTGAATACTACACGTTTTCAGGATGCTAATGCATAAAAGTCACGGCAGGGCAAGGAAAAATGTTTATAAAGTGATAAGTGTTTTTTTAGTTATTCATTACGTTGTAAATGTGTATATTTTATTGAAGAACAAAGTGTTATGCGAAAATAATTAAAATTTCTTCAGATTCAAGTACGTGAATCAAGGCTACCTCTTGCTAAAATATCCACAGGTATCTCTGCAGGCAGCAATTAACAAATATTTGTGTGTGTGGGTTTGTGTGTGCGTTTTATGTGTGTGTGTGTGTGTGTGTGATGTGTGCACGCTTAATTTGAATCAGTGAGAATTCCACTGTTTCAGTCAGTCAAACGTATCTGACTGATACAACAGTCACTTCAGTGAATTTAACTGATGAACCAGTGAAAAATACCATATTTCCTTCACTGATTGATTCAGTGACATTTCCCACTGATTCGTCTGTCATTTTTTCCACTGTTTTCTCAGTGGTTTATTTTTTGACTGATGGACCAGTGAAACATCTGAGCAACTTAATCCGTCTCTAATTATTTTTTTACCGATGTATCAGTGAAACTGCGTATAAAAATCGCCATCGAACATCGTTAAAAAATGGCCGCTAAACGACATGTATCAAGTGAAGTTCCATAACAACGAATAAATAAATCAAACTAATACAAACTACTTTCTAAAATGCGTTTCGTCTTTCAAAACGCCATTTTACGACGTAACATGAACACACAGACTTTCATTCCGTTTTTACGTCTTTCATTTCGTCTTTACATCTTTCGTTTCGTTTGCATGTAATCGTCACAGCACTATGTTTGAAGTTTAAACTGTATTTAATGCGGGGAAGAAAGTGCACTGATATGTACTAACAATCCTAACGGTACTAATCAAACCAAAAACGAAAAGTATGAGCAAAGAAGACTATAAAATATATATTTTCCTCTAACAGTTTCAGTGTGGCGTGGTAGCTCAGGTGGTAAGGCAACGGCCTGGAGGTGGAGAATGCACGAGTTCAATCCCAGCCAGACCCGGAATTTTTTTTTAATTTCGGTAAATTACACAATATAAAAATTAAACTATCGTAAATATGTTTATTTTATGTAATTATTTGCCTACATTCAATAAAATCAATATTTAATTCGCCACTACAGTCAGCCGTCATTTATTCAATGAGTGAAATTGTTTCACGTCACTAATTCAATCAGCAAAATTTATCACTGAAACAATCAGTGGCTTTTCACGGATTCTATTTTCACTGATTATAGTAGTTGAATTTCACTGCGAATCAGCGGTTTCCCACTGATTCGAATTTAGAGTATGGGGCACAACCTTAGGACAGGGGATGACTGCATACGTAGACCTACAGAAATTCGTGTGGAAATAACAAACTATTGTTCAATTCAGACGCTTTCCAGTTACAAAATACTGAGAATCACGAGATTAAGCGATGCTTGCAAAAATTGCAGCTGGTTCTCTTTCGAGCAGTATCAAATGCACTGGTTCTCTAGCAAGTGACCAAGTCCCGGAAAGGACAGCAATTTTCGAGCACACTGAAGTTACTTAAATACGGAAATCATTTCAGTGTGCTCTAACAGGACATTTTAAATGGAAAAACGAGGAATGGGGAGTGCTTTGGCAAAATTGTGTACTGGCCTGTACATCTCGCGTAGACAACGAGCAACTAAGATAAATTAAGCAAAACTTGGTAAAATTGTAGGTGTGTGTATAGGGAATCTTAAAACGAAATTAAGGTTTAATTAATGTGTAAATGGTGGTATGGTTGTGTAGAAACGTATACTTTCCCTTTGAGGTTCGTAGATAGTGTATACGCGATCGTAAAATTTTTGGCAAGAAATTTTAAGAGGGCCAGTCTCCGCCATCTTGGATTTACGGAATTTTCGCCGTAACCTCCTGCATCACAAATTTTATATTTTATTTTGGGCATCGACAAGGCATAGGGAATAGCTTTGCGCATGTTCTAAAACACGTATTGCTTGACTACTGTTGCCATAGGCCTGTTTGAAAGCCCTGTTTGAGATATACTTGCATTCACGTTGTGGTTATCTAACACTTCATATTCGACGTTAAGACATGGAACTAATTCCACCCATAGTTACCAACTTTGTTGGACGAATGTCACTCAGTGCGCCCATTGAAATATATGCAGGCAGAACCAGTGACTTTTTTCTGAGGTTCGTTTCTAGAGTGCTCACTTTATCGTGAACAGCTTTTAGTATCATTTCTGTAACCACCCGAAAGAAAAAATAACTAATTTCTTGCCAGTAGTCACTAGTCAAAAATTAATAAACGGGGTAGAATTATAATAGTTTAATGCAGTATTAGAAAACATTGTTTATGCCATGTCGTGCGAAAAATTTCGTTAACCCTTCTTATATGGAACAACGAAAATCCAAGATGGTGGGGCCTGAGCCTCTTAAGAATAAAATTATGACACCTTTTCAAGACTAGTATATGTTCCGCTTTTTTTTTTTTTTTTCGGAATTAAGAATTTGAAAACACTGTTCTCGACAACTTTTCCCGGCTTCGAAATGTTGGCAATGACCAAATTGCTTAGAAATGTATATATCCCTAAGTGCCGTAAAGGAGGCAGAATTGTATTCACTCTGCAGTTTATTTTAATATCATATATACGATACATTGAGTAGCACGGTTCGCGCATGGATATTGCACCCCCAAAACGTTTGAATGTATACATCAAGACTTGTTATAATTTGTGAACGTGTTGTCTGTAAGAAACATTTTTTTATTTAATACACATACAAAATTAACAATACAAATATTTCAAAGAATTTTTTGGTTGACATCCTGGAGTAGAGTTCTAAAATGGGGTTCTTTTACAAGGACAGTAAAAGTACAATTACATGGCGACTGTTGTTAATTAAAATATAAGAAACCAACAGGTATAAATCATTAAAAGATAGTATTATGTACATACAGTTTCAATGTATAAAGAGACCAAGGCTTAAAAGGGAGTACTAGCTTGACATATCTGTGCATATAAATATGCAAACCTATACACACAAAATTAAGTTTTATATATATATATATATATTCACATTCACACTAATTCAATGTGAGCATACAATTAGTCAATAAGAAATCCTTCGGTTTTTTAATATATATAAATATAAGACGTTCAGTCAATACAAAACAATGTATTTTATAAGTTGTGAAAGTTTACAACATAAAAAGGGAAAATTTTGCGGCTAAATACATAAGACAAAAAGGTAAGATCAGACCATCTGTAAGTATGTGGATTGTAACTCGATTCGAATTTCACAATTTTCTTCTTTTTTTTTTGATCAAAATTAGGCTTAGAAGGATATTAAAGTGTCACAACCAGACAACTTAGTTAATAACTCCCATTTTTTCATGTTTTTTAAAGGTTTTGAGTTTGGCTTTATTCTTAAGTAAGTTTGGAAGGGTATTATATAGTTGGTGCCCTAGAAAATGTGAAACTTTTCTTTCAAATTCAGTGTTAATGGTGTACAAGATTTTATCTTCATCATGTCTAGTTCTGTAGTCATGAATAGCATGCCTGTTGTCTTGTTTATTGGAGTTGGCGTGAATGTGAGACAGTAAATTATATTTATACAGGTATTTCACAGTCAATTACAATGATTTTTACAGTATTGTTTCTGAAGTAAAAAAAAAAACGTATAGTTCATTTATGTAAACACAACATTCAGACGGTGTTGCGACTAGTGACTTAACGTGTGCCGAATGAGAAGATGTTCGGTGAAATATAATTCAAATATATTCACTTATAACAAAACATGATTGCATGTTACTAAAAAAAATAGCAGGAAAATCAAACCTGAAACTCTATGTGCAATTCTAGTCCGACAATGCAGCGTCCTGCTCCTCCGAAATTTTCTGAGACACTGGTCAGGCTCAGGGACGAACGAGTCCGGAGAAAAGTTAACTAAATTACTTTCATCGGTGCCATATCCGGTGTCCTGGCACGGCCTTGACCCGCCCTTGACCGGCACCGTAAATATGTGAGCACGCGCATTTATCTGTTCTGCATAAGTTCCTCCGGGAGCTGTCAGTCACTTGGACGGGCGCCCGGCTCTGAACTGGCCCTTCATGTGTGTGGCCAGACCTGAAATCAACTTTCGACTGCAAAAGTGAAGGGAAATGTAATAGGAAACAAATATATATATGTGCAGTCCATTTGTTATTACCTCCAACTTTTCTGGAGCTCTGCTTAAGTTCTATTTTTGGGATATTCTTCCGTCACGTGCAAAAATAAAAAGTCTATAAAATCACACTGAAGGGATAATACACCGTATTCGTGCGCAGTTAGTTTAATAATACTGTGCATAAGAACGGTTTTTTTACTATAGGCTGTACATGATAAAGTGAGCACCTTTGAAATCGATCTTAGGAAGATGTCACTGCCCATGTTTACATATATTATAACGGGCGCACTGAGTGACATCCGCCCATTAAAGTTGGTAATGATTGATGGAAAATAGTTCCATATCTTAACGTCAAGTTAAAAAAGTTAGGTAACCATTTGTAACGACTTAAATTATTTATTTCGCTTTGTATTTTTTTTAATGTATCGAAGTGTATAAAAGAGCAGATTTGAGAAATATTTACTTTCTAATAATGTCAAAGTTTCACTTGCTTGACCAACGAATAAAGTGATGAGGTCCATGACAGTGTTAATTTTACATAAGGCGGAGGAATACATAACGTGCATACAAGTAGATCTTAAACAGGGCTTTCAAAAGTGCTCATTTTACCGTGAACAGCCTTTCGTCATCACCATTCCGCCTATTATTTCTCTGGTTATATTCATATAAATAATAATTGGAATATTATAATTTATTTACAAAATATAAGTAAAATTTTAATTTAACCAAATATTAGACAATTTTATGTTCACAGATTTGTAAAAGGCCTGTAATAAATCACATAGCATAGGAAACAACAGAACACGCCACGCGCGGGGTCATTTTCCAAAAGGTTTCATTCAAAATGTGTGTAAAGATGTCGCGAACAGACGGTAATAGTACATGAAACGCAAACTCTGAGGGACTATAAAACTCGCTTGCAGAAATTGCAAATAAATTTGTTGAAAAAAAAAATTTTCAGCATAGGAAAGTGATGACTTCCAACCGCATGCGAGGCTTGTTTAGGCCAAACTGTTTCAGGTCGAAAGGAATGGGAGGCCAGTTAGATGTTTATACTAGGATCGCATTTGTCGAGAAATATACGTACAGCTTACGCGAATGAGAAAATTGGTGGTGCCGATATGTGATAGTGATGGAGTAGTTCAGATTTGCGGTGACTGTCGGTGAACAGCCTGATAATAGACTTGTGCACATCAGCTCAAATAAAACAATATTTAATATCGTGATTAGTAGCGAAATATAAACAATTTTAGGGCTGCCGACGTGATTTAACTTCACCTGAATTTAACTGAGCTGTATGGAGTTAAATAACACTATTTATTCGGGTTTCCACTGTTAAAACTTGAAAGAGGGGAAAATTATTTAATGACACTTCGTTTCAAGTTTGAATCACCAACACTCTTCTGAGCAAAACTCCCAAAAATACTGCAACATGAGATAACAATTAATGTTTGAAACCGATGAGATCTTTAATATTCATTTTTGTTGTATAAACACTGACTTGCAGACTAGGGAAGCATTGCAGCAGCCTCGGGATGCCAGTATGTGGTGATGAAATGAACAATCAAAAGCGCTCTTGTATAATCTATCAATACTTGAATGTTTTCCTTACGATTTTAAAGTTTTCAGCACCTCCCTCTTCGGATCCATGATTCCAGTCTCAGGGTCTACGCATGTCATAATGCATCTGCAAAATATTTGTCAAAAATTTACATGTTAATTTCTGATGAGTTGTGAAAAACATACAATACACAAAAACAGTTTCCTCAATAAATTTAAAGTGTTCTGTCTGTAATTAAATATTTCTGGGAAACCTGCAATAAATAACAGATGAATTAAATACTTACATAAATTAATATTTCTTTGGAATGCAAAAAGGCATTACAAAAATTATTTTCATTAAAAGTAGTAAAATTTATATAAATCCGAATTAGTGAAAATTATTATTTTGCAGAGGAATGTATTAAACTTGCTTGCATACAGCTATATTATAAGCAAATTGGGGGAGGGAGGAGTGACAGCTGAGAGGCTTAGTTTGGCAACAGCTAATATGAAACGTGGATCGTCTTGGCTAGCTTCTACGACAGGTAATCCATAGTCAGTTACGTTAAAGTGGAGTGGATTTTTTCCCGACAAGATTTTCTCGCCATCGATTGCTTCTTCGAGTGAGACGCCTCCTGTTTTACCAGCGTCATCGTCTTCTTCGCCTGTGATGTCTACATCAATAGCAGCAGCATCTACTGCCACCAGTGCAGCACGATCACCTACAGATGGTGCAGTACCATCAACTTCTTCAGCTGTGGCGCCTACGAAATCTCCAATGGAGCCATTGAACTTTTATGGCTGAGGTACCTAGAACACCATTGCTGGCGTTACCTGATTCTTTAGCTCCAGAACCTACATCTCCAGCAGGTCCGTCCGAGTCATTTGGTTGAACCACTACGTCGTCGTCAGCGTCACGGTGTACGGCGCCATGGAAGCTGTCATTGCTCCAAGAATCCTTGTCACATTTCATATTTGTGTGACAGGTACGGTAAGCAGTTCAGCAGTACCGACCATCTACTTAGACATGCAAAGACCTGTAAAGGTGAAGTGTGCATTTCTTATCAATACCTTGGTGCCAGGTTTCCCTGCAAGCAGGTCTCTTGTGACTTCGGTACATGTTCTCAAAAGTGTAGTTACCTACATAACGTGCCTTGCACTGTGTGTTGGTGCAATAAATGCCAATATATTTTCGCACAAGGACAACTCAAGTGTGAATAGTGAGATGCATAAAATACTGTAATCTACAACAAAGCTGCATATATTGAGAAGCTTATATATCGAAGAATATTGTTGGGTCCATATATTTTGAGGGAATGAACGACTGTATTAAATTAATTCAATAAAAAAATATCTGTGGATGAAATTGTGTTTTATTTCATTTTACCTAATTTGGCAGAATATAATTAAAATTTAAAAGGCACAGAAGTATAATAAATTAAATTTAAAAGTATTGTATAAGTACCATTGTACTATATGTGCGATTATATAATTAAATAAAAATACTTTTTAGCACTAAGCAACATAGAAATTTTAATAAAAAATATATATTTTATAAATTATGCAGGTAGCCAAAGTCCCGCATCATGCATGTAGGTATACTGCTAATTGGAAAACTGATTTTTTAAATAGGATAAAAATGACAGATTTTCCCGTGCCTATAAATAATATCAGTGTCGACAGCTTGCCTGGCGGTTCAACCGAGGGAGTGGGTGGATGCTGACATCTCGCCTAGCAGCGAAATCGAGAAATTAACGCCACATGTGTGTTGAAAATAGAATCCAATATGGAGGGCGCCGACAGCGCAACCTATACTACAAAAACATAAACAAATATGGCTTCTACCTAGTTGTTAGATCGACAACTCGCCTGATGGCGATATCGGTTATTAATACACTAGCGCCATTCAGGTGATGTAAAAGTAAACATATGAAATCCAAGATGGTGTCCTCTAGAAATTTATATAATCAAATGACAAATGAAAATACCAAAATGGCTGCCTACGATAGAATGAGTACAGGTGAGGTGGATGGAGGCCTGTCGACTAATCAGCGAAGGTAAATAATTGGTCGATTAAATAACCATTAAAAAATTGGTTACTGCGGTGGTGTATGGACCTCTGTAAATGTATGCTTTTACTATTTTTTAAATAATAATGCTTTTTTTTTTTTTTTTTTTTTTTAGGAATTTTTGGATTTTTTTTTTTTTTTTTTTTTTAGAAATATTCTGCGTCAAGGCCATCCAAGACAATGGCATGGGGTCAAGGTAAGTCAGATCCAATATGGCGGTTGGGTGACGTCACAACATACCACGGGCCGGTGCCTGGCACCTACTCTCCCATCCGCTTGTCACAGACTTCTCTATTTTATTCTACTTCTATTTTATGTTCTTTGTACGAAAAACATGAAAAGTGTAATATTGAAATCTAAGAACACTAAATTTGATTTCTTTTTTTTGTCTGGTGAACATTGCGTGAAATACTGGTGTAATATAAATTTTTTTCTGTCTCTGACATTTACCCACGAAGAGCTAGTCAACACATGAATAACTAGTGGTTTTATTCAGGGCAATATTAGATTTTATTTAAGGCAAAGTATAAAGAAAGTGGGTTTTTTTTCTAACTTTTTACATCAACCACTGAAGTCTTTAGACAACGCACACCCACGCAGTTGGTGGTGAATGCGTTATTCTTTAATGTCGTAATACATGAAGACATAACTACGGTACGTTTCTTGTTCCGTCAGTTTTTCATCTTGGAAATGCCAAGCGGTAATTATACGTATTATTCTTTAAGTACAGAAGCCTTACGTACATTTAAAAAAATCACGGAATACGCCGACGAATTGCGTCGGGTTTAAAACATTTATTGAACTCTTAAGCAAAGCAGCACCGCCGGAACTTCTTTAGATAATACTTTACGGGTTAAGGCGCTTGTCTACATTACACGCGAACAGGGCCGCAATGTGTAATGTAATACAAATTTTTAATACTAACTTTTTTTGCGTGTTCACACTCTGTTCGCACGAGAAAAGAAATACACTTCAGACCGCGGCGGAATAGGGCTTTCAACAGATCACGCTCTTTGTAAGCACTTTTGTGAAGTTCTTCAGCAAGTACTAAAACGATATATTAAGTATGTCACAGCTTAAAAAATTCTGGATGAGTTCCAGCGAAACTAGCATAGGGTTCTACACTGAATTTCACCACACACTTCTTAACAATATAATATGAATACGCATCACGACTAAGATACTGCACGTCAGTTCAAAGCTCTGCGCGTAGTGGCGATTGTGCACGTGATGTGCGTGGCGGTGTCACCCTTATCGATCCCGCACTTCCCGCTCTCGAACGTGGGAAAGAGCTCCAGGCATTAAGGGTGTTCAACTCGTACGCATGGTATGCAATGACACTTTCCTCGAATGTAAACAATTTTACACTTAAACTTTTTGAATGAGTTGATGTGGAATACCAAATTCTTCTGTTTTGCCGCAGTCGTATTAAAAAAAATACTAAGTTGTACATATGGAAAAATTTATAGGCTGTTCTCGATAAAGTGAGCACTTTTGAAATGAACCATAGAAAAATGTCACTGCTCCTAACTGCATATATTTTAACGGGCGCACTGAGTGACATGCGCTCAGTATAGTTGCGCCCCCATAGTTTTACTTGACTGACGCATGAAAAAAAGTGATGAGGCCCATGGCAATGTTAATTTTTCGTAAGGCGGAGAATATACAACGTGCATACAAGTAGATCTTAAGCAGGGTTTTCGAAAGTGCTCATTTTACCGTGAACAGCCTATACAATATAAACTAATCACATTTGCTACCGCGTGGCATGCATGAAATCACCAAACCATAGAATATTAAATATGAAAATAATTTTACAGATTTTTATCGTTTTATTTTTAAATGTGTGAACAGTTATTCGGCGATAACATAAGCCCACAACTTCAGTTTATGTTATAAATTTTTTCATCTGTACAACATAGTAATTGTTATCACGGCTGCAAAAGAAACATAATAATTTCGTGTTTGACCTCAAATTATTAATAAATTATAAAGTGTAATTTTTTTTTACTCGGGGAAAATATCTTCACATACACTTCGTACGAGTTTAACAATGTTTGGCACAATAATGAAATTATTTTTTGGAAAAGGCGGGGGGGGGGGGGGTCTGACACCCTTGAAGAAGGCAGTTTACCTGGTGCAGGGAGCGGCGTACTTGAGAATCACGTCTTCGCCGATCTTGACCCACGACCACGAGTCCTCCTCGAAGATCTCTGACCCACGCACCACCAGGTTGGGCCGGAAATGCCGCGTTGTGACGTCATGTGTTGGCATCTTCTCTCTTACCATCGCCACGGAAGACTCCGTCATTAGCATGTAGCTGGTGAGGTCCGCGAACGCCCCCTGGGTAACACAAACCCTGAGGTCAGTACAGCATGTTATCTGAAAAGGGCTGCCTAGGTACGATTGGCGTCATGGATTATAGGGAAAGTAAGGGGGGGGGGGGAGGGACAAGGGTGAGTGAGTGAAGAGATTTGGATGGCTCTTATGTCGGAATCACATAGACCCGACAAGTAAGACACTGCAAGCACGACACGACACTTAAGACTAAACATTCAATGAAATACAAAATAAATCTTACGTAAGCCCGACAATTCTGTCGTACGACCAGCAGTTTTTGATTAGGAATTATCTCTATTCTTCGTCGTGTCTTGCGGCACGACGCACAGTGTGTACAGCCTTGTAAAATTAAATTGGATGATAAGCTTTCCGTACAGTGAAAATACGTAGATAAAAAAAAAAAAAAAAAAAATTATAATAATTATTATATTTAACTCTTATAAATAATAAGTCTACCTTTTTATGAATTTGCTAAAAAAATTTTTGTCACCATCGTGTATTCCAGATTTCCCGTCTGCCCATCGCCTTTGAAACTAGCGTAGTTCATCAGAGCCTTCTAAATGGATCCGAAAAATTTTACTCGTTGTGACGCGTCAGTAAACTGTCGGGCTGTAAATTCGAGCAGTCACATTGGAAATGGTCGTGGTTACGGTTTTTGTTATGTCGTGCTGTGCTCGTCGGGGTTATGTGATTCCGGCATTAATATCGAGGTCTTGAGAGCCTATGAGGGTGATGGAGGTGAGTATGGAGCAACGCCGGAATGAAAAAGAGGGGAACGCGGGAGATCCCCAAGAAAACCCGCCGACCAACGGCATCGTCCGCCACGATTCCCACATGCGAAAGTACTGTGACCCGGCCGGGGATTGAAACCGGGATGACCTTGGTGGGGGGCGAGAAGGCTAACCGCTCTGACACCATGGCCCCGTTGGGGCAAGGGTGGATGGCATTTGCTCACCCCGCCCCTTTCCCTGGAGACTTTATATGTTTGTATGAAACTAGCGACCCGCCCCGGCCTAGCTCGGTTGTGATTTACAAATATGGCGTTGTTTACGTTTGCAGCATGTATATACACTAAATACTTAAGGTAACTAACATATGGTTAATACTGTGTTGTGTTCGTAAGTGAGCCCCTATTTTTAATCAAATTTTAAAAGACAAAAATGGTTGCTGTGGGTCATTCTTAAAAGATAAACATATGCTGTCGCAGACTATTCTGTAGACCTTTTTCAGATCTACAATCCCGTAGTACATAATTTGGCGTATCTCTTACGGTTTAGTCAACGTAAACCACGTTAGAGCCGGAAAAGCTGTTTTTCCGACTTTATTATAAAACGTCGACATTTTTCTACTGTCTTTGCATTAAATACTAACCTGTTATGTATACCTAAATCTTTCTCAAGGAATTCTCTAATTGATGGTGAAAAACGCATCAAAATCCATCAAGTATTTTAGAAGCCTTAGCCCAATGCACATGAACACGCGGCTGGACGACTTAGTTTTATGCTATGTACAGATGTAAGAGACCCATTACTAAAATCTTTATATATAAAATCCATTGTGCGTGACTAAACCACATCATCACTGACAAACCACTGGAACAATTGAGACCACATTCATACCATATGCCACTGAGGTGGCGAGTAAGGTTTCTAGTTATGTTTCATTTCGATAGGTGGCGCTGGAGTTTAACTTCTATATTTATTGGCCGATTTTGCTCATACTTGCAGGAAATGTTTGTCGATCTAAAAGAGAAAAATGCCAGCGATACCACGGCCAAACATCGGTCGACGTACCAGACGTAATAGAGAGGAAACACTAAGAAGGCAAAATAGAACGTGAACACGCGCTGCACGTACTGAAGAGGCACGGACACAAGATCGAGAAGCACACAGCGCAATCATAAGAGAAGTACGTGCACGCCGAAACAGATTCTAATAGACATTTGTGCGCAGAAACAACACAGTTCAAACCATACAAGATACATATCGATCATACGACGCTTTACAATATCCACTTATATTCTGGGAAGGAGAGGATGGATATCATTTCAAGAGGAGGAACAACGTTCGACGGGATCTGCTAGTAGTTTATAAATTATTTGTATTCGTTATCATTCTCGAGCTAAACACACAAATAAATAAAAAATCTTTTGTAGAATCAAACAAAGTTTGTTCGATGCAACCTAACTAATTGCTCGTTTAGGGGTACCAAATTATTTTGCTGTTATTTGTTTGCCCGAAACCAACATTTGATTTGTGCAACTAATGATTTGTCTGGCTTTACGTACATAAAACAATTTTGGCTAGTGTAGGAAAGTAAAATGTATACCCGAGGTTCGAACCTAGTTCGTCCGTACGCAAACGCTATGCCCTAACTACTTCAGCTAAAGTTCTTACTGATGAAATTGGAATGTCTTCAAAAATATGTATTTCAAATACAGAACAACGTGCGTAAATAAATATCTCAGTTCTGCAGCTTTACTTTCTAGTTTCCTGTTAAACTTGTTTCATTAAGGAAATATTTACAAAGTTGATTTATTGTCCAGTTTTATGTACTTAAAAAGCCGTTTGTTTCTTGTCCTGAACAAATACGACTTTTTCTAGTGTTTTATAAGTGAAATGGTATTCATTAAATTATAAGCTTTGAGAATCAATGTTATGATAAGGAATTGATTACGATTAAACAATTAAGGTTTGTAATTTATTCGTACATTAAACTGTTATACGGTACCAATTTACTTTATTCCGTGATTAATTGAAACAACCCACTTTTAAATTACAAATTAATTACTTCGACGAAACTCCAAAATGCAAAACCCTGATGGGAGTAGAAGCTGAGAAGCTGAGTTCTTCCTTTTTTTTTTTTTTTTGACAATTCTAGTTTGATAACTTTTTGTAATTTTGTGTTAATTAATTTTATATTTTAATATTCTATTGTGTAGCGTTACAGTTGAACTGTTTGATTCCTATGATACACTGCAGATATCTGAACATACTTTTGCATAAAAACATAGTTGTAAATCTCACGCTCCTCTGAAGTAAACTTAGCCTGTTTTCTGTGCACTTTCCCTCTTTTGGAAAAATCCTGTCACGTCCAAGCTCCCTGAGTACATTCGCGAAGGAGTCGTTCACGCATCGTCTTCACCCGAGGGATTTCCCAGGGTACTACCTCCGTTGCTAGCCCTTTAACTGAGTCACTCGACCAATTACGGGAACGCATTTCATGTCGCTCGTTAGGGAATACTGGAAGCTGCGGATTTTCCTCTACAGGAATGCAAATAATTACGATGAAGTTCTTTAAAATGTTATAGACGGGTTTTACCTACCTCAAATATTTACAGGAACGTCATTTTGAAAACAAGTGCATGAATCACTTATGTAAGTTTGCATAGCCTACCGTACCTCTACTTGTGTGGAGAATTTGGTGGAAATAGTTCGACTGGTTCCCGAATATGGAATAAAAGTTTTATTTTCTCTTTGCCCATTATTGTACAAAAAGACTTACAGCCAGGCTCTGTATAGGCGTATATGACGCTACTAAGAGCTTCTGCTAGCATAAAGTTTATTCTAATGTTTGTGTCAAAGTATTTCATAGATTCGACAAACTTACATATTAAGTTTATATTGTCGCAATTAGATAAATGACTTACTTAATTATGTTAGTTCACATGGACTGCTGTAGTAATACATGTGTGAAAAATTGGGGGGTGGGAGGGATTATTGAGTTGGTTCCCGAGATATGATATAAAAGTTACACTTTATCACCAGACACTATCTTCTAAAAGGTAGCCAAAAAGTGGATACACTCAGCATACAAAGTTTAAGAGAAATTGGTTAAATTTTTTTTAACATATATGTCAAAGTTATATCAATTATTTTCATGGTGGCCATACTGTAAATAATGCCAGACACGCTTAAAACGTGTAAGTTTACGTGGCCAGCTTGTGTACAATATTCGGTAGGAATCGGTTGTTTGTTTTCGAGATATGACAAAGCTTGATTTATTCGTGTGCCTCTATCATTCAAAATTGTTGATTAAAGAGGTTCTGGATAGACAAATTTATGGTTGTAATAAGTACTGCTAGCATGCCAAGTTAATTCGAAATTCGTTATATGGTTTCGCTGATATAGCACAGTAATATAAAATCTTTGTATGGCCACCATTTGGAAAATAGGTGTCTGACCTTAAATATGTCAATTCGCTGTAGTATTACTTTATCCACAAATTTTGTAACCCAAGGTTGATTTTTCCTCATGTATAAGATAAAAACTTTATATTTCACGTGACTCTATATTACGAAACAGAGGACAAAATATGTTATGTATTGAGAAAGTTGATACTCATAATAGATACTATCAGCATACTGCGTTTGGTCAAAATTGGTCAAAATGTACGGTAGACATAGCATATAATTTCTAAAATATATGCCTGCCCACCATCTTAAAAATATGTGGCTAAAATATTTAAACTTAAAGTATTAATATTGCATCCAATACTTTTACTGATATGCCAAATTTGATAGGAATCTGTTGAGTCGTACTCTATATGTAATGTAAAAACTTTCTTTTTACATGTTGCACTCGCTTTTAAAATGGCTGAACAATAACATTATCGCTTTATATATTCGATGCTTACATCATGCAATATCAACGTACCAAATTTGGTTCAATTTGGTTGGATGGTTTCCGAGATATAACATAGTGCCCTAAATTTCATAACTGTCGTCATTTTGGAAAAAAAATAAAAAAATAAAAAACCCAGCGTTATAAAAAACTATAAAAGTAAGATGTACTGGCTAAATACTTAAATACTTTACGTGTGCCGAGTTATATTAACTTCCGTTTACGGGTTCAAACGTTATTAGGGGCGGGGTGCATACATCCCAGACAGATATTCAAATGATTGCATAGGCCTTTCTTTCCTTCGGAATATAAGCTTACAAATCATTCTGTTAAACAAGGCTGCTTTCTTTTTTGTTGCTTGTTGACAATTTTTACAAATGTTTGATTTCATAACGATGCATTAATTTTGCTTACGGTGGATAAAACTATATAGATTTTGAAAGTAACGTTAAGAATATTTAAGCTGAGAAATAGGCATCTGATGAAAAATAATTGTTGTGTGGTAGGTTATTTTTAGTTTACTTAATCTGTGCTTGTATAAAATCACAATATACTAAAGAGTGCATGCTTGCAAATCTCTTCGATCGGTGAGTTAATTATACCAACATTTGAATCAGAATTTTCTTGAAGAATTTTCTGAGAACATGTGCATGTTCAGATAGTGTTCACAAAATTATGATAAAGTTTGATTGTGTTTCTGACAATCAACTTACATCATGGGAAGTGATCGGTTTTATTTCAATGTGCGTGTACTCTCTGAAATCCGAATCAGTGACATCACTCAGTGAAACAACATTTACTGAAATTCAGTGGATAAACTACTGCCGACTTGCAAATCAAACAAATTAGATGACAACAAGTCACTTACAGTAGTGGAATTCCTGAGAGTCAGTGGAAATCACAAATAAGTTAGTGAGATTCAGCCACCGTATTAATTAGTTGTCTGGCACTCATTATAAGTTGCTCGATTCCCACTGTCTCAAGTTTAGATTGTATGTATTGTACGCGAGGTTTAAACTGAGATACGGCAGCTAATGATCTTTGTTATCCACATTGATTTTTCTTTCCCACTCTCGCAGAAGGCTAGTTAGCGGACAGCGCGTGGTTTGTTTGAGTTAGAGCAACACACAAACAATGAACATTTCCATTTACATATCTCCTATTTCTTCTAATACAGTTGGAGTATCAAGTTCCTTCGTTCATTTTACCTGGTAATTATAAACCTTACTTTTGTTTAACGATTATCTGTGGGAAACGTAATTGCCCCCTCCAAGAACTAATCGTGTAAACTCGTTTTATTTCGCAAGTGGAGTGTCCAGATCGTTGAAAACCATGCCTCAGTCATTTCTTAAAACCGAAAAATTAATTTCTTGAAAATAAAATAAAACTGCGAGGTAACAAGATGTTAGATGAAGTCTCTCTGTCATAAATGTGCGACGAAATAATCGAATCCTTCAAGCCAACTATAATTATGTGACTGTAATCCGAGAGAACCTGCAGTGGTAATTGGCAATGGATGATAGGGTAATGGTTCTGGAACGACACAAGTGAATTTTATGCGGTGTTTCATATTTTCAAAAAAAAAAAAAAAAAAAAAAAGTTTATTAAATGCTGTTCATGATAAACCGAGTGCGGTTGAAAGCTAAAGGCTGTTCACGATAAAGTGAGCACTTTAGAAATGAACCGAAAAATAATTGACTGCCCCTGCATGCATATATTTTAATGGGCGCACTTAGTGACATTCGCCCTGTAAAGTTGGTAACGATGGGCAGAAAGTAGTTACATATCTTAAACGTCGAATAAAAAGTGTAAGGGAACCTTTTGCGTTAACTTAAAATTGATTCTTTCACTTTCTGTTCTTTAATGCATCGAAGTGTACAAAGGAGTGTATACAAGTAGATCTTAAGCAGGGCTTTCAAAAGTATTTATTTGACCGTAAACAGCCTATACTTATATACATTGTGTATTCTTCCACCATATGCGTACAATTAACATTACCATGGACCTCGTCACTTTATGCATGCGTTGGTCAAGTGAAACTGTAAAATTATAAAAAATATAAATATTTAACAAATTTCTTCATTGTTACACTTTTATGAACTGAATAAAAAAAATGAATCATTTGAGTTTTCACAAATGTTTACTGAATAATGTTTATTCAACGATAAGAAGTGGGACTATTTCATATGCGTCGTTACCAACACCGGGCGTATTCCCGTCAGTGTGTCAGTTGAAATACATGCATGAAGGACAGTGACATTTTTCAAACGTTGATTTCAAAAGTTCTCAGATGATCTTGAACAGCATATAACAACAATTTAAGGACTAAAGTTTTTTCAACGGCGTTGTATAACTTACCAACATAATTATTCGTATTCATCTATCGCCGTATATTTAAGAGCACAGAATAAATTTTAAAAAATTCCCCCCTCAATACACCCCCCTTTTTATTATAATACAACGGAATATAACAAATACGAAAAAAAAAAAAAAACTCCTTAGTACATTTCGTACCTACAAAACATTTATTTACAAAATAAAAAATGCATAACACAATCACGGATTTGGTTTATAGTATATATTTTCAATTACTTACCCTTGTTTCGTATTATCGCGATATATATATATATATATATGCGCGGAATCGTTAGCTATCGCTCTTACATCATTTCACTACATTTTTTTTTCAACATTCACAAAATCGTTTCGGCACAAGAATTTCGCTGTTCTTTTATTATAGGAATTGTAATCCTCTACTATAAATTTTGAAATCACATTGCTATTTTTTTTTTCCATTTGTACTGAGCGTGTAACAATAAACTTGACTTCATTCGTTTCACTACATGTAGGTTCCCCCCCCCCCCCTCTTTCCGTTTGCGCCATATATTTGGAATGATTCTCAAATCCCGACTTTTTTTTTCACTTTCTTTATTGAAAACGCATTATCGTGCATCAACATCGTAAATTTTCCTGTTACTCTAATACGCTTATTCGCAAGTCCCGCTCGAAATTTCGTGTATGCATTTGTCACTACATGGTACTACAGATCGAAGTGTGTCATTGAAAAATATCACCACTTTTAGGACGTGTTTTTAATTTTTATGACTTTATTTTCATTTAAGCGTATGCCAGTTATACTTGATATATATCATTGTTGACTGGGTGCAAAATTAATTCATCATTCAGCTCTGCTAACAATATTAAAAGGATAAATCATTTAAAACCAGAATTTTTCCAAAACAATATACATTTTATCGTGTTCTGAAGAAAAAAAAATACCTCTTCATTTGCCGTTCCGAGTATTAGACAGTGATAATAAAATATATAATTGAAAATAAACCAAAATTTTAAAAGCATGTATAGTAACTTTAACAAACAACACGTACAAGCATCACGGCTGAAGGCAGTAAGAGATTTGTTTGTGAATACAAGATCGCCCACTCTGGCGTGATCTAGTAATCTTCTGCATCACTTACTTATTAACTTTGCAATTTATAATGCTAAACGTTGTTTCATTGCGAGTTTCAGGTCGCATATAAAAGTCTCGAAAATTTTATTCTAAACAACATCCTATTTCGAGTGGGCTTCGGATTAACTTCAATGAAAGCGTAGCCCAAATTTTGTTTTGTACGGACATGAAAACCTTATAGACTCGATTACGAGGGTCCTACTATAAATGTAGCAAATTCATTTCATAAAACATTTGAATATTATCTGTGATTAAACACATGCTTCACGTTGTATTCTAAATACAGCATCATGTCTCAGTTTTGATCATTTTTTTTTTTTAGCAACGGATCCAGCGTTTGATAACAATAAACGTACGTCCGCAGAACAATTATCGAAGACAAACTATGTAACATTTGTTTCTCGCCGTGCTTTCCTGCAGACACTCGTCGAGGTAGCGAAATTACACCCATCTCTACAGCCTTTTGACGAAGCAAACTTTGCTCCTACCGAAGTAAAGTTACTTCTTCAGGATGTGTCAAACTGTTTGCTCTATGTTCCTTGCACTGACTTCAGTGCAAATCCTTCTAACGTTAGGGCCGGTAATTTCTTACCATCAAACTGACGGTTCAGTAAAGCCTAGAAAAGTTGAAAAAAAAAGTAAGTCTTATTTTCTTCATCCTTCAAAGTATTCTAACTGTTGCCTAGCCAATTTATTTTAGATTCGACATTTTTTAAATATATATTTTGACTTACATTTAACTTGGAAAGTTTATTATATCTTTTGAGTTTCCAGTCTGGATTTTTTATTGCTTTAACATACATAGTCTTAAACACAGATATCACAAATATTTAAGAAGTTATTTGCTATAAACGCAATAGAAATAACCAAATTTCTTTAATATTTGCTTAATTTTAATGGAAACACTTTTACTCCAGTAGATTTATTGGGAGAGGTCTCAAACACTAACATATTATTTATTTTATACAAACCAACAATAAACAATCATATTATTAAGGTTGATCGAAGAAAATGTTTCTTTCTACCTTTGTCAACGGGCACCCGGTACCTATTCGTGTAAATTTTCTGCGTTTAATTTGAGAGGTTTTTTTTTAGTAGTAAAATTATTGTATTTTTGGAAGTGGCTCAGTGGGACAGAAAATTACACGTAGTGAACTCACAACCCCCACCAAATATCGTACTTCGCGAGTTTAACCAGGAGACACGGTGGCAGAGACTCCTTCCTTTTTCCTGCGGTGGACCCGTCTTTTGAGTTCAATTTCGTTTCGCGGTGCGATCGAACGGTCGCTGCGATCGCGAAGAGAAAGCGCAGTGACTGCACAATCTTCCTCCTTGTCTGCTTCCCGTCCAAGTACGGTACGTGATGTGGCTGCGACGTCGGACCAATTGGAGTACGCACAGGAAATGCAAGATCGCAACCGGCGGGGCAGGACAATAAAAGGAGTGTGGCTGCGAAAACTGCAGAGACGCTTCCGCCGCTCGGAGATAAGAAGACCGAAATAAAAACTCATCTAACATATTAAGGCTCTCCTCAGAAAAAGTCGTTTGACCTTTCGCCACGGACCATAGTTCTATAGATCAGTCGTCGAGAGGTATCAACCACTAATATGTGTATTTTGTTGAAGTCTCGGGCGTTAACTTTCGAGAGTGGTGAAACGTGTACAGTATGTTAGTTATAGGCTGTTCACAGTAAAATTACCGCTTAGCTCTGCTTAAGATGTACTTGTATTTGAATTATGTATTCTTCCGCCTTATGTGAAATTAATATTGTCATGGGCCTCATCACTTTATTCATGCTTCGTCGGTCAATTGAAACTGTCAAAATATTACAAAAGTAAAAAAATTTAAAATCTTCAAATTTTTACACTTTGATGCTTTAAAAGAACTCAGAAAGCGAAATAAATAATTTAACGTAACAAAAACGTTTACCTGTCGATTTTTATTCGGCGTCAAGATGTGGAGCTACTTTCCCTCCATCGTTACCAACTTTACTGGGCGCATGTCACTCAGTGCGCCCGTTAAAATATATTTTTAAGGTTTATTTCAAAAGTTCTCACTTTGTCGTGAGCAACCATTAGTGAAATGACAATGTTTAATTTTTAATGCGGCAGAAGGAAAGAAATTGGCTGAAAGGAAAAATTTAGCAGGGCCTTAAAAAATCCTTGCTTTACCGTGAATATCTTTTTAAAATATTCCACAAACTTCCGGTCAAATCGCGCTCCAAATATGTACTTCAGAAAGTTTGGTGCATGTATGAACCTAAATTTGAGGTATGTACAATTCTGGAAACTATTTGAGGACAACCATGGCCATTTCTTTTTAATTCTTCACCACACGCCATTTCTTTTTAATAAGGTATTCTTGCGTGCTGAGGAATTACCACTAATTTAGATGCCTTAACATTAAGCGCGAAACATAAATGAAAAATGCGGCCACGTTGGAGCAGCGGTTAGAACGCCCACCTCCCACCAAGAAGAACCGGGTTCGATTCCCGAGGGGAGGGGGGGAGGGGGGGTTCGCTCCCAGAATTCCCGCGTGTGAATCGTGCCGGACGATACCGCTGGTCGGCGGGTTTTGTTCGGAGATCCCTCACTTACCCCTCCCTTCTCCCCTTTTCATTCCGGCACTGCTTCACACTCACCTTAATCGGCTTCAACCTAATCGGCTCTCAAGATCTCGATGTTAAGAGCGGCCTAAATCTCTTCACATAGCAGACGGTAACGCCTGCTATGTATGCAACAGGCATTTCAGCGTATACATCTAGTTGCCTATAACGCTGGCGCTACGCGGAGGTGCGCATGGGTGCATGGGTTAAATATCCTTACTTTTGTCCCCTAAAAATATACCTGTGAACTTCACTATAGTATTAAACATATAGTCGGTCTATAATTTTCAATATTTTGACGTGAAATTTTTTTTTATAAAATGTGACCGACAAGTGGATACAAGGAAGAAAACGGCAAATAACCTTTTTCAGGGTGACATTTTAACACGACTGAAATATGTTTGGTCTCGTTCAAGGCTGTCTCCCCAACACAGACACATCCCATTATTGTAAATAATATTTCTCAGCATTTACTTATCCATTACAAATTCAAGTTACGTTTTCACCAAAAAAAAAAAAAAACCTTTTTTTTTTTTTTTTTTTTTTTTTTTTTTTTTTTTTTTCAGAGGATCTTAAGTATTATTTTAAAAAATACGTCAAATAGAGAGCTATCAGTGAGCTGCGATTATTGACAGTTACGATAGGAACGTGTGAGAAAACTTGATTTCAGAATAACACTTTCACACGTTACTTGAAAATAGGGGGTTTACAATTAGTTGAACATTTTAAAATGCAATTAATATTGTGAAAACGCCATCTGTCTAACTGAAGATAGCACAACAAACACTAAATGAAATCATTACATTACAGTATTGTTGACATCAAATTAGAGAAAAAAAAATTTAATTGTAATGTTTATTAAAATGTAATATTTAAAGTAGGTATCACTGAATAAGTATCAATTCATTCTACGTGTACAAATTATAAAGAAAATTTTCCATATTCTGTTTGCGGTTAAATGATAATTGTTGAAATTCCTGCTCAGTGGGGAAGAAATCGCTATCTTCTAGGACACAATTTTTTGCTACGATTTTCATTCCGAAGGTTTAGTGAAATTATTCGCAAGACGTGGCTCAAACTACAGATTCTCGAGTCTTCTCAAGTTGTTAGATTCACTGCCTTTTTGACATTTTTCTAGAAACTGTAGGAAATAAACACATCATTTTTTTCTTGCGGGAGATTAAAGATATACTAGCAGCAGTATTTAGGCAATGCTGACCTTATAAACAGTACAAAACCACACCTTTCCCATCATTGATATGTAAAATATAGGACAGAGTTTGCAACGCAAGATGTAGCAAAAATTCCGTTAAGTCCAGGATAGCCGAATTTGGTTCACTTAAAAATTTGTTTTATTAAGCCGTTCTCTGTATCTTTCCGCCAAATGTGACAATAAAATTGCCTGAAACCCGATCACTTTATTCGCGCACTGATTAAGGGAAACTATAATACAATCAGGAGACTAAATACATTACTGATCTACAAGTTCTCATGCTTATGTAAATGAATCGAACAAAATAAATTATGTAAGTTCTGTGAAGTCATATGCATGCATCGCAATTCTAATATGTCGTTAACACATGGAGCTACTTTTGTTATAATGTTGCAATCTTTACGTTACACAAAGTGGGTCCGTTAAAACATATATGCTTAAAGGCTGTTCACGATAAAGTGAGCACTATTGGAATCAACCATAGAAAAAAGGCACTAACCCTGTCTGCAGATATTTTGACGGGCGATCTGAGTGGCATGCGCCCAGTAAAGTTGGTAACGATTAACGGAAAGTAGTTCCACATCTTAACGTCGAATAAAAAGTGTTAGGTAACCATTTGTGATAACTTAAATTATTTATTTCACTTTCTGTTTTTTTTTTAATGCATCGAAATGTAAAAAATGAGCCGATTTTCAAAATATTTTCTTTTTTAATAATTTCACAGTTGCACTTGACAAACGTATGAATAAATTTATGAGGCCCATGGCAAAGTTAATTGTACATAAGGTGGAATGATACACTATGAGCATACAAGTAGATCTTAAGCAGGGCTTTCATATGTGCTAATTTCACCGTGAACATCCTATAGGAACAACATCATAATAAGATGTTTTTTTTTTCAGTGTTTTTGTTACCTACAAATAGAACAAACGAAAACATTGACAGAATATTTATCAAGCGTAACGGAAATGTGATGTTCTTATTCATTTTAAGATATGCTTAGGCCTAGCGAAATTTGTTTCACAAAAAATCACATTTTAAGCAATTGTAAATAATTGCGAAAACATTTCATAGCATGGTTTCGAGCCCTTCTTGGAGTGACTCGCAGCTTCTCATGTCAATGTGATTTATCTCATTTCGGTGAGTTAATTTTTTGTATTGGTACTTAACGAGAAACACTAAAGTTGTGATTTGACTTCCGTCATGCAAAGAGTAACGTCTACAAGACCATAATTTCGGAAAAATTTTTAATAAAATATTTTTGGTGATCAGCACATTTAACTCGTGGAAACACAATTGTCTACGAACATAGTAACTTGTATGTATGTGTATCTGAAGGATAAATACTGTCACATGTGAGGACGCCTGAAGGACGTATCTGAGTTTGTGAGGAATAGAGATCTTAGTAAAATAAATAAACTAATGTTGATTTCTAATTTATCCGCTATTATTTACACCATTAAATTATGTCTCCACTATTACTCTTTTTATTTTAAAAAGTGAGTGCAATATTTAGTGTATATTTAAACTCTAACTACTGTCCTTCTTAATTGTCTCTGTTGCTTACAGTCAATTAACTCATACTCATCATTAACATGTGTTCAGATTTGCGATTAGTTAAAATGTCTTTAACTCACGCAACTAGCCAATATTCCAGCCTGCCAGCCGTGTCCTCCACTTATTGATACTCACGGTCGAAGACTTCCTTTCTATTCGTTCTTCTATCGCTCGGAACTCAGCCACTCATCAACCTCAACTCCACTCCCGGACCAGAGGTATGTAGCAATATTTATAGTGTTGTCTCTGACCATCTGAAAGGTTCAACGCACACCGAGTCACGCTGAGAGAAGCTCGGTCATAAATCCAGAACATTCTTCAGATAAACGCGGAAATTCAGTCAGCTGAATGGGAGGAGCGCGCGAGACGCAAAAGATTCATCGTGGTGGTACACTATCGCTCGCCGGTCATTCATACATCCCTTGGGACACGCCTCCCGCTACCATATCACTAGTCTGTCATCTTCCGATCTCTCATGTGGGACAAAGCAGCCGGCGAGTAACAGAATGTAAGTATTCGAGTAAAATATATACGTGCACCACATAATTTTACAAACTATTAAACCACAAATTACAGACTCGCCGGTAGAAGTTTCATAGATGTAAGTGTTGCGGCCACGAAAACTGCACATTGTTATGGAGTGATCAGGCCTTAGTTGGACGGCCTGCCTGATCACACCTTCACACATTGAACCAGGGTACGAGCGTGATTTCAGTAGTACCTTACGAAAGACAGTAGCAGAAATATAACCCATCTCCCCCCCCCCCCCGCATCCGGTCAGCAATATTCACGTAAATAATTATTGTATCATCTTTATGTTCAAGAAACCCAATTTATACTACTGTTCTTTAGCTAATCATGACTTATTGTTTAGCTACGCCTATAGGCCCTTTAAGGTATGAATTGACTACAAATCAATTTATAACAACATCTGTTAAGTGGCTTGCGTTTAAATGCCGTAAGGCGGGTTATAGCACGTGCCTATCTCGCCCATAGAGTTACCGCGCATCTAGTATAGTCCATTCACAAATACTTGCAATTTTTCTTAAGTCCTGCTAAAGTTCTACTTCCAGGATATTCATCCGCCTCGTGTAAACAAAGCTTAACGTAGTCTAGAAAATTACTCGAAAGGGCCCATGCATCGCATTCTTGTGCACTGCTGTACTAATATATTGCATAAGATCTATTTTTTACTAGGCATTTCCAACATACATATTTTCTCTCTATTTTTATTCATAATAATTATAAATGAAATATTATACTTTATAGATAATATATAAGTGAAAATTGAATTTAAAACAAATTAGGTACTTCTGTGTTAACAAAAGTATAAAATGATTGTGATACATCGCATATTTAGAGATAAAAAATCAAGCACGTCATACGGGGTGGGGGCGGGGGTGATTTTTCTAAGATTTGAGTGAAAAAGTGTGAATTAAACGTGAATGGACTCTACTTGGACACGCAAGATAATTATTCCATGTAGGCGGTACCCTTAGCGGGAAGTGTGAAACACATGGGCGAGACTCACAAAGTCTTGGTCAACAATCCAGCCGAAAGTCTTCTGGTACAGCAACCACGGAGGTACGGAAGCCTTCCTCTTGGGCCCAGCGGAGGCGATGTGGTACCCAAGCCTGATGCCGGAGTCCTTTTCCAGGATGTACTGAGACATCCATTTTGCAGCTTCCTCGCCGCAGTCCACCGCTGTAACCTTCTCACCGAACCACATTCTGAAGACAAGGCACATAAAAGGAAAGAACTGTCCACGAACTTGTTACGATTGATGTATCAAATTTTATCACGAAAATAAAAACTTCTCCTTATAATAAAAATAGTTTTCTTTGTGCTGCCCCCCAAATTGAATTAACCTAAACTGCATTAAAATTCACTTAAGGTTTTACGCAATAACTTCTAAATCCGGTCGTTTTCTTCAATGGGCTCGGATTATCTCAGTAAATATCAATTAGCTTTGTTAATATCAATGGAGACTGATATATCTGTGTGAGTTCGGGGTCATGAAATGATTTTTTTAAGGTACAATGTGACTGACGTGTGGCACAATACGTACTTGCGACTACACCCATGGTGTTCAGAATGTCTTGACTTCGTACTCGAATGGCCTAGAATCCTTCATCGATCGTTGGAAATCTGAGAGCTGTTTGTGTATACCCCTAATGCAATGGCGAAACACCGAAGATTGATTATGCTATAGGTAGAGATGCCTGAAAAATTCTCGGGTTCATTTCGGGACAAGCTATATTTCAAACCACGAGCGTTGATAAAACTTCAACCAGTGGTCCACGCGGTATTTCACGCTTCCTGTGGAAGGCCGGCCCAATCGACATCATCTGCTGCGACGGCCAGCGTGCAGTTAATATCGGCATGTTTGTGCATAAAACTCTAGAGAGTCAACCCTGCAGGTCATTGAACTCGCGAATTTTTCAGGTCTCTAGTTATAGGCTGTTCTTGTAAAAACCTAACACTTTTGAAAGCCCTGCTTAAGATCTACTAGTGTGGACGTTGTGAATTCTTCCATCGTACGTAAGATTAACCTTGCCACAGGCCTCATCACTTTATTTGTACTTCGGTCAAGTGAAATCATGAAATTATTAGAAAAATACATTACTTAAAAAATTCACTAATTTGTTCTCGTGTGCGATGAAAAAATCTTAAAAGATAAAAAAAATTATTTAAGTATTCACAGATGCTTACATGACAGTTTTAATTCAACGTTAATACATATAACTATTTCATTTATGACGTAACCAACTTAATTAAACTCACGCCAGCCACAAGGCTCGTCAAAACACAAGTAGGAAGGGTCAGCGACACATCACAAAAGTTTATTTCAAAAGTGCTCACTTTGCCATGAACAACTTTTAAGTCACCTCGGGCCCGACATGATGTGTGTATGCTTATACTTGTATAGTCTATATTCATATATGTATACCTACACAAACGCATACATACGTTATGTTAGTGCTGCTAATGTTAAATACGAGCAGAGGTCAAAATTATTTCTGCAAATAATAAAGCCACATTTAATCACACCGATGAGGTCTGAGATCATGTATTGTATATCTGCCGAACAGAACCCAAATACATCACGTTTAAGAAAGTAACATTAGATTTACTCATCCCACACAGATATAGCTGATACCAAATCGGCAAAGGAAAGTAGTTCTACGCTTTAGTAACAGAGATTCTGTTTCAGTTAGAACAAATTTCTGCCCTACTTCTTGTGGTGTCCCGAAAATTGTATTCGTAAATAATTTCCGCGTCAGTATTTAAATTATTTTCGACACTTTATCATATTATGGTGTACTAACAACTGCTTATAGTATGTTCGTGGCGTCTTCATACTTTCTAAAATACACCTTTGAAAAATCACCCCACATATGACATGTTTTGTTGTTTGCATTTATGCTAACCTAATAGTGTCTTATCTTTCGTTAAATTGAACTTTTACTAATATTTTATTTATACTTATAATATTTATTTTGTAATCTGTGTTACTAAAATCAGAGATAAGATAGGTCTGTTGGTAATGCCTAATAAGATATATATGTCTCATGTAGAATTTTATTAAAGTGAGTACGTACGAATGCCTATAGTGTAATTTTCTAAGACTTGGTTAGGCGGAAGCATATCCGGAAAGTAGAATTTTCGCAGGGTTTCAGAAGAGCTGGAAGTAACCGTATATGGACTATAACTAATATCCGGCTTAAGAAAAGAAGTAAATTATTTGTTTGGACTACTGCATTATCAACTGTTTGTATCAGCAGTCAGTCAAGGTGGTTTGAATTTTTAAATTCAAGCCGTGTTAAATTAACTCTTCCAAGCCTAAATAAAATCTGTATTTTAAGGTGTTGCAGCGAACGAATTATTTGTTCTGAATTGCAGTTGTATTAGCATAATTCTCTGCAATACGAAGGCAGCAATAATAATATTTATGAGATGAGTGTCGTTTTCAGCATCTGCGGCTGAGAAATGTTGTACACAATCAACGAATGCCTTCTTTCACCACGGGAATAATTTCACTAGCACGACAATTTTTTTTCCCCTGCGCACAGTATGCGTTATTAAATCCACTTCCTTTGCTAGGTGCAATATATAGAACACTATGAGTGAAGGGGTTGTTAATATAATTATTTTAAAATATTCAAGTTAATTATATAATATAAAATATTTATATACTGTATTAATTATAAAAATGCATTGCTTTTTATACGTCTACATTTATATTAATATTACCGTTTTTTACTGTATATTTTATTACATTTATAATATATACGTAGAATCGTGTAAGTGTTCTCTTATGTAAGTAACTATCAAAAATTATCAAAAAGTTATATAAACAACAATGCGGACCTAATTTTTACGAAACTAATCAAACTTATATAATACATTTTCATTATGCCTTAATTCATGTTCTCGACAATGAATAATTTTTGTGTCTATTATCTTAAAGACAAAAGTTTATTATCTTACGCAAATTATTAAGTACAGAAAGTTAATTGGTGACCTGTACTTGGTAGACACATCATAAAAGAAAAGTGATTGGAAATTACCGTCAGTACAATATTTTTAATTCAGTTTTAGCGAAATTTTTAATTTACAAACTAATCAACACACGTTTTCATTATCATTGCCGTGTTTGTACATAGGAATTATTTCCCATTTCCTGGATATACTATTTTACGCCTTACGTGCACGTTCTCTTGTCGGTTTCCGCGATGTCTGAGATGCGGACTGTAAGTGGCTCCATCCTCGGAGCTTGAAAAACAACGTTATCTTCATCCACCGTTACAAGCTTGATCAGAACCATATGAGGCGCCTGGCGGGCAGTCTTGAACTCTCCGCTCGATTGGTTGAATGCGATAAACGACCTAGAAATAACACAGTTGTGTTGACGTAATTTTGTATTTTTACATACCCTTCCGCCAAAAGTAAAAATAAATTGTTGTTACCCATACTCATATCAAGAAAGACTGTATGCATTTAGAAATAATTATCATCACTGCTATATTCTTCTCTAATGCGCACAAAGAAAATAAATTAGCATTACTGTACACCTTTACAAAACCATATTTTATATGATATTTCATAACTAGGGACTTGAAAAATCGCGGAATCATTTCGAGGCAATTTGGAGTTCACAAACTTGTACGTTCATGTTACTTTTGTAATTGGCCGACACGTTGCTTGACACTTCTTGGAGATGAATGAGCCAATAAGAAATAGGCAATAAATTTTACTCCAAATAAACACCATGTACTGCCACAACAAGCAACCAATAAACACTTGATATCTGCATGAGTTTATATAAGACTGTGAAGTCTAACCTATAGGCCATTGAACTCGCAAATTTTTCGGGTCTGTATACATAACGTAAACAAATGCAAACAATTTTAACTAAATCCAACTGTCCGCAACCTATCATAATCAAACATAAAATTTTTCATAAAGTACTTATACTCTCGCCTCATAACGATAAAAAAGAGTTACCAAATATAATAAATAATCTCCGAAAAAAGTCGAAATGGCTGTGAACGAAACCTGTAATATACAAGTGTGCAAGACATATGACGTCATATCGACTTTGAACCAATCGTATTACACCATTAATACATGGTGCGAACACCGACCAGCCAATCACAGAGTTGCAACGTGATCGCACACGCCTACACATACACACACGTACACATACACAACACTCGCACAGAGCCTGAAATATTCAAATTTGCAGATGAGACTGATACCAGTTTACACCATCTGCTGCAGTACTATTTGTTTGCCAGATTTGTAAGGAATATGTAGACTAAATTGTTTCCGAGATATGTTGAAAAAATTTGTTTTCTTGCGTAGCCCTATCCCACAAAATGGATTACAAAAGATGCTCTATGTACATACAGTGATAGTATTAATATCTACTGCCAGTATACAATGTTTAGTTGAAACTTATTACATCGTTTCGAAGATACAGAATTCTAAGCTGAAAATTGCTATATGGCCGCAATTTCGGTAATAAGTGTCTGGCGTGCTTAAAACATACCACTTGACATCATCTGCCCCGGTACTAATTGTTTGCCAAATTTGACAGGAAATTGTCAATTCTTTCCTGAGATATGACCTTAAAACTTTTTACAAAATGGCTTGCAAAAGAGGCTCTACGTACAAGTGAACCAAGTTAGTTGAAATTCGAATCGAAATATTTAAAAATTGGAAGTGGGGGACACACACACACGCACCCCGAGTGATACTTGCACTTGTATACACAAGTGCAAGTATCACTCTATGTAAGTGGCACACGACGTAGGTGTCTCTGTGCGAGTGTCACTATGTGCGATTGTCACTCTGAGCGAGTGTCACTCTCTGTAAAAGGCACACTGCGCAAGTGTCTCTGTGCGAGTGTCACTATGTGCGATTGTCACTCTGTGCGAGTGTCACTCTGTACAAGTGGTACTCTGTGCAAGTGGCACACTATGTAAGTGTGTCTGTGCGAGCGTCACTGTGTGCAATTGTTACTCTGTGCGAGTATCACTATGTGCGTATGACACTGCAAGTGGCACACTACGCAGGTGTCTGTGCGAATGACACTATGAGCGAGTGTCACCATGCGAGAGTGTCACTATGTGTTATTGTCATAGTGTGCGAGTGTCACTATGTGCGAATGACACTGTGCAAGTGGCACACTACGCAGGTGGCTCTGTGCGAGTGTCAGTATGTGTGAGTGTCACTCCGCGCTATTGTTTGCAGCCCCCTGAGGGTGCGGATGTCATGTTACCTGTCCCTGATGGCGGGCGGGAAGGTCCTGAGGCCCAGCTCAGTACACTCAGCCTCCTGCAGAGCGACGTAGCCGCCGGACTTGAGCGGGTAGAGGTACATCTCGGACAGCTCGCCCACTCGGCGCCAGTGATCGGGCGGCGTCAGGCGTCTCCTGCGCCACCACGTGGCGGCGCATACTGCTACCAGGAGCGCCGTGGCGCTCCAAGCCACCAAGCTTGTGCTCAGCCGGCTCGACGTCAGCCCAGACATCCCTGTGGTCACACTGCAACGCCATTATATGTCACATCCTAGAGCTGGTCGAGGTTTCGCTACCACGACCATTATCGTAGGTAGGCCTACTAGAGACAGAACGTAGGACTATTCTAATCTTTGAAAATATCGATTTTCAATCACTCTCTTAATACTTCGGTTATCGTTGTCATCGATATTACACGTGTGTCATAAACAAGAGCTATTTCGCCGGTAACATTTCACTACTTTAAATATTTTTTAAGTGTCATTCGGTGAAAGGGTAGAAAAAATTTACGGGGTAGGTGATATTCCAAATTTAAAATATCTATCTATAGTCCTCTGTTTCTTTGCCAAATCGCACCAAAATGCAAATTTTGAATGGTGAAAATTTACCCCTGCAGATGCAAAGTAGACCCGGTTTCCGGTAGTTGATCACAATCTAACGTCATCGGTTTGTGGATATTATCACTGCTCGATAAGGATAGCGAGCTCCAGGAATATGGGAAAAAGGAGTGGGGGGGGGGGGGGTAATGTAAATAACGTCGCGACTTGCTTTCGCAGTGCGGAGGCAGAGAGGAGAATAAGCATGTTCACAGAGGCGAATCGGTTGCGCTTGCTGCCAAATTTTAGTCACACACGCCAGTAAAATGACCCCATTACCCAGCAATACAGCGAGAAGTCGTTTGGCCGATCAGCGCCTAAATAGTAATCTTGCCAGATTCGAGCTCGACCTACGGGGGATCTTTCGCTCCGCGCAGTGAATAGTCAGGCACATGAGTCCATTTTCCAAAGCCTCGCTTGGCAAATCAGTGAAAGAAAATAGAACCACTACGCCATTTTACTTCTGTGTTTCTAAATGTTCTGTGAAGGCGAGCCAGAACCACCTACCGCAAAAAAAAAAAAATTCCCAAGGCCAACAGATAGAACTACGTACAATTGTTTTCTTGCGAAATTAAAACAACATTATACGAACTTGAATATTCTTCAGTAAAATTGGTACAGCTATAATTCACTTAAAACAGATAAAACATCGCACATCTAGTTCTCTCTGTGGTGAAAAATACGCTTACTTCCATGGCGTCATAGATTACGAACCAACAGCAAAATTTGTCGTATACTTAATCTCGATCTCTCACTTTGGAACTATAATCGATGCATCGGAGATCCGGAATCATGAAATTTCGTTGGTGCAACATTTTTACATTGGAACCAAGATCAAACCGGATCCTGGTTCTTAATTAGGATCATTCGATCTTGGATCGGGGAATATGTTGGTGCAACCGGGCCGTAGTCTGAGAACATTATTTTAACGGAGTATCCAAGCTCTAGAGGATTCCCGGAGCATTAAAAGTGTCAAACTTGTATGTTATGCGGCACGTATAACTGAGTAGGGCGAGACAGGTTTCGAACCACTTGATGTAAAACACTGCTTGAGAAAAAATGTATAAAGTAGGAATTTTGACGAATTTCCAGCAATTACGCGTGGCATTGTCCCCAGACGTGCATCGTCACCAAACCTTACAGGAGCGGATAAGCCGCTAAGATCACGAGTGTTTTAGTACTAACCTGCGTAAATCAATCACAGACTGTAAATACAAGAATTATTCTGTATCGTCGTATTAGCATTTCCAAGTAATCAGACCCACGCATTTCCATGTATAATTTAGCTACGGAAGAAATATTGCCACACAAAAAGCTTTTGCAGCCTGTAATATTTTTCAGAAATTTTGCATATTACTAAACGCAAAACCAGATAAATAAAATTATCATTTCTAACACTGCGGTCTTTAAATTACAAAGAAAGAAGGAAAGTTTTTCGGCATAACTGAAACGTTTCAAATGCATATCCACGAGTCCTATAAAGCGAGTGGAAATGGATAAACCACTGAACTTTAATAGTTCAATGAAACGTGTTTATCATAAATATTTCACCACTAGGACACTATTCGGTTGAGAAATATTTTAACAGTATTATTTATCTAGTAAATAAGTATAACCTTGTTCGCTCGTACTGCTGCCTAGTTTCTTCAACAGAGCAGGTCTTTTCTAGCGTTCAGTAAACCAGCGCCGATAAAATGGTTTGTAATCAATACTTAAAAAATTAAGTTCTCATTAGTTCCACAACGGAACGTCAGTTAATGTTTTAAAAAACGGGAAATACTTTACTTGAAACTATATTTATTTAGTAGACTTAGGGCCCGAAACAAATGAGATCGTTGGACACAAAATAACAGCAAATAATCCATTCACGATTTATGCAATTGCACAATTTACATTCGCCATGAACTCATATTGCTGGCTTCATGAAAATAAAGCAACACAGAATACCCCGAACTTATTGCTGGCTTCATGAAAATAAAGCAACACAGAATACCCCGAACTTATTGCTGGCTTCATGAAAATAAAGCAACACAGAATACCCCGAACTTACCCAAATCGCTTGATAATTACATGCGAATTTTATCTGCTGTAATATTAATTTGTATCGGCACAGAAAAAAACGTTCACTTCTTCGTTCAACCAGACGAACTCTTCTGTGTTGCCTGTAACTCTATCTTAGTAATAGTTACACGGATCTCGCATATCTTTGGACCTTGAACTCTTTCTCAAGTCCCTTATCAGCAGTAATGCCTTTACATTTTAGCGTATGACGTTACGCACTTTGTTACGTCGCGCTGAAAATAATGCATTACGTTTCTGTAAACTAGAGAATTATGTAATGGGCCATAGAATATATATAGATTAATATAGGGCTATTAAATGTAAGTCGAGGACTTGAGAATGCACACTTAATGATTGAAATACGAGCACCATTAACTCTAAATCCGTAATTTAAATACATTTTAAGGAGTTTGAAACAACGAACGACACAAGTTTCGATCCTTGTTGCTGAAAAAAATATATACATTCACGCGGTGTTATTGGCTGTACAAAAGTAGAAATTCCACATAAATTATTTAAGGCTGTGGCTAGCTTGAGAATTTCGTATAGGGAAACACATTTGAGTGAAATTCGTGTTTTGTTTGGCACCAGATATAAGCATAAAGATACGGGCTTCTTTGCTATGGAAACCTCTTATAACATTACTGCATAACTTGTATTCTGGAAAGATAAGAAAATTATTGATTAGATAAAAATTACTGAGAAACAAATGTATATATTTGCCTCATTGCACAGCTTGAGAGTATAATTTCTCACACTTAGGGTTTCGTTTCCAGTTTATATTTTCAAAATTGGCTTCAAAAACCGAATTTCAATATAACATGTTTTTTTCTGATATAGGCTGTTCACGGCAAAGTGAGCACTTTTGAAGTCCTAGTTAATTTTTCCTTTGAGCCATATTTTGTTCTTCAACAAACTTTTTAAAACAAATATTGCTATGTAAGTAATAAACACGGTGTGTATATTCCACCGCACTTGGAAGTTAACGTCTAAGGCTAAAATAAAACATATTCATTGACTATTATTTGAAATGAGAGGGCTTTCAAAAGTACTCACTTTACCGTGAACAGCCTGTAACAAAACCTCAACCAGGCCATATGTCCATTCCAAGGTGGCAGCTTGTTATTAATCCCCCTTTCGCGCGCTTTGGAGATAGGATTGGTTGTGTATCCAGTCACCACTGCGTCCGCAATCTTGCTCAACACAGGTAGCTTGGTACATTTTAGCCGCGACACCGAAACTATGAATTAAAGTATTATGTGACTACCATAATTCTTCATGTGCATGTTCATATAGAGCATTGAAGAAGCAATACTATAATTACAAAATAACATCAGAACTAGTTTCTACCACCATCGTAATGTGAGTTGGCAAGCCGGCCAGTGGCTTTGAGTTGGTCAATAGTGGCAATGTTTATCTCAGCTGCCACCTTGGGATGGATATTGTTTAGTTGCCCTTGGGCAAGTATCAACGTTGTCTTCAATGTTCTTACCTGCCTTCGGGCAGTTAAAAAACTTTTATATACACACACACGCATACATTTGCATATGCGAGCCCGTGCTGTGTGTGGTAAATGTGAATTTTTATATATACAGTAAAACCCTGTATTAACATTCCCGAAGATAACACTATTATTTCAGGGTGTCACCATTTTTCCATCAAGGGTGGTGTTTTCTTCCTGCATATAACATTTTATTATTCTCATTTCCTGCATATAGGCATAACATCACAGTTGATCAAAGTGTGACGAAATTTCTAACATTTCACTCTGTTTTGAATGTGAAGTGTACACTTAAAGAATTATTTTGTGTCACATGAGTAACTATTTACACGTCGTAACAAGAAACAAGACAGAGTCAATAACAATAACATGTCTGTGGAACACTTATATACAGATAACCAATAAATATTTAACACTCTTCTAGTTTGTCATATTTTTCTGGTTTTTGTTTAGAAAATATTTTGAGCGAATTTAAGCTACAAAAGCCAAGTGACTTCTTGTTTGTACTGATAAAGGATTACATTAAAGTACTTTGTGATTGAGTACCTGCTGATAGATACACTATGCCAATTAATGCTTATAATGTTTTCCTGTATTTAGAATTTTATCCCCTTGAGAAATATTATAACAGGGTTCTTCTGTAGTAGGCTTATACAGGCCTACCTGAGTGTATAATGCGTGGCTACAGACGTAAGCAGTAAGTGCGGATGAATTAACGGGGCTCATTGCATGTATACATGAAAACAATAGTAGTATAAACTGAAATACGTGTGTTTTGAAGCACACATAGATATGTGGTTTATTACGTATTTAGCGGCACTGTGATGCCCATGCTAACTGCGAATTGTTTGAGAATTATGTGATATCAGAATTCCTGGGCTTCACAGTGCTGGAAAAATGATAGACTATTGTAATACCTCATGTACGTGGATAAGGCACGATATATAATCACACAAACAGGCTATTTGGCCTGTAGGCCTATAGAAATTCTACAGAATTTGAGAAACGTACAGGCTAACCTGAACTGCGAAACATTTAGTAAAATTTATATTTTGAAAGACGTGAGGATGAACTTGTGTTTTTATGTCAGCGGAACATATTGCTAACGTAAAAGCTGATGTAGCGCTGATGTAAACAAAATCGTCACGCTTTATACTTAGTGCTTTTTTTTTTTCGAGGCAACACGTTTTAGTTTAGTGTAGCCTACTGTGATTCAGAAATAACAAATTAAATTTAAATCTAATTACCGTCTTACTTTTCCGTTGCGCCTTTTACTTGAAAATAATGTTCAGGTAACTGAGCATTGCAAGTAATAATCTTCCTTGTCATGCTGTTGTCCAGGATTTCGTTTACAGTGTCACTAGTTGAATCTGTGTGTTTTTTTTAAGAGCATGGCTAAGTGAATGCCAAATTCAATCTACGTAAATTATAATTATAATTTTTTAGAATTAAAATTGCCATTTTTTTTTATATAATTGCTAGTAACATTTTACATTCCACGGCAATAACTCCTTAAAATGCATCGAAACTTAATATTTTAGTTTGTTGTGCTTGATGCAGCTGAATGTTCAAATTTACACTTTTATCTTTAATTTCAGATATGAAAACCAACTAAATTACTAGTCATTTATAATTTCTTGTGAATTTGTAAATGTTTGATCCGTGAACGATCATGGACGTGACTGTTGATCGGAAAACATTTATTTTAAGAAAATTTTGCGAGTTGTTTTAAAAACTTATTTTAAGTGCCATTGTTTTTGTGCAGTCTGTATGTGATAGTTTTGGAACATGTATATATTTTTTGTAGTGCATATGTCCAGAAAATGATAGTGACTACGCATGCGAAAATTTTCAAAATCAATTTTACACAGTTCTTCAGTAGGACTAGAAATAGTGATCTATCGTGAAAATCTTTCAGGTAAAGATGGTCACCAAAAATATGTTTTCATTTTAAGCGAATCAAGTCGGTTCAGTGTCAGAGAATCAAAAGCCTCGTTGGGCAAGCCAAAAAAAGGGAAACTATTTCTCCCACGTACTGTAGCCAGTAAGGAAAGAAATTTTGCAGGCATGCGTATAGGACGGTGAGGCCTGTCATGATGTCCGACATTTTCGCGATAAATTGCCATCTCTATAATGGCGTAACTGTGGTTATATCCTGCCTGTAGTTCATGCATCATTGTCGAAAAGAATTTACATAGAAGAAAAATACGCGTAACTTTCTGGTGTACAGTTTTGTACCCAAAGGTTTACCATTGGCGAGTCGACAAAACGAAAGTTGAAAAGTACTCATGATTCAATCATTTGGGAGACATCTTGCATAAGTAATTTTTTTATAAAATGTATTTGTGTGTCAGAATAACTGCCGGTGGTAACGAAATTCGGTAATTTAATTTTTAAGTGTATTTTCATACCAAACTGATTACAAAATCATTGTTGTAAACACGGTCAAAAACTAATTAATGAACACGTAATTATTGCTTACAACTGATACAATTAACTCTAGTCTTAGCGCAAGTGTTAATTAAATTTATAAAGCCTTAACAAGAGTAACTATATTTGCAGCTTCTAGCCAAAACCTTTGCGCAAATGGATTTTGTGTTTGGAACACAAACCGAAGTTAACGGTTTTAAACTGACATTACTTCGACAGTTTCACACGATATGAGGGTACAATATGATAAACAAAAACATTTCTATAAATTTACTACCATTATCATAAGCGCAAAGCGATTTTATTAACCTTAATGTTTTCACCGATGAATATGCATCGTTTTATTGGCATAACTTAAGATAATGTATGGAAATGTGAATTACATACTTACTTGCATAATCAATTTGATTATTTTCTCGGTCGGAAATAATACTTGTACATATGGTTTTATAGGCTGCGATAGTAGGATTCAGAACTGAAAAAAGTCCATTTTTTCGGCATAAAAAACAAGTACTGTGCAGCTGTTGCCGTGCTGCAGCATTACGGAAAACTCCGAAGCCGCAAACATGCTTCAAGAACTGGGAGGAAAACCAAAGCTCATCAAGTATGGAAGCCGCGCTAATTGTTGGAGGGTTCCGCCAGAGTGAAGAAGTATATGTTATAAAATATACTAAACTTATTGCTGATGGTGACAGCAATGAGTACAAAAGAGTTTTGGACGCGCATCCTTACAAAAATTCTACCGTCGAATTCTACCGTGTACAACTCATCTTCTGCGTAATTTCTGTAATAAATTTAAGGACATTGCAACTACAAGAAATAAACAGATTTATGACATTGTCATGAGAAAGAAGCTTGGTGACAATATTCTTCGATTCAGAACAGCTGTTGTCAAAGCTGTAGAACACAGGCGGCAAGAAGAACGACCACTGCATAGAAAAGTTGAAGAATTACGGAAAGACATCTTGAACAGTACAAGCCATTTATTTGGCGATTGTTCCCTCTGCTCGGATAGAGGCTACTGTTGTAAGTCAGATGGTAGTAATCGTAATTATGTGCCAGATCTCATTAAAAGTGGTTTGCATGATAATATATCTCGTGTAGTAAGACAGATGAGCAACCACAGCAGAAGTTAAATCCATAAGGTGTGCAAAAAACCCACAGAACGCTACAATTCGGCAGTAGCTAAATTTGTTGGTGGAAAGAGAATTAATTTTTCCACTAGACAATCTTACACTGACAGATGCGCAGGAGCAGTTGTAAAACACAATACGGGGATGACATTGCAATAGTATACGTTACATAAAACAATGTGCAAACAAATCCCGGGAAAATTCTGTAAAAGTATGGAAAACAGACGCAGAACTAAAGTGGTAGCAAGTAAGGCCAAAAGAAAGGCAACAGTGAAGAAATGTCGTAAGCCTTTACTCCGCCGGGCGCTTTCAGATAACTTCAGTGGCACCAATGCAGAAAAACCGGATATGGATCCGGAGACTTTCAATAGAGAATGAAGAGAATTTCTCGACTCCTTGCAAATGACAGAAAGTGAGAAACAGAGAGTCGAAAGGGCAACCGTAATGCAAAGAGAAAGTGGGGAGTGGAAGGAGAGAAGAAGGAAAATACTTACAGCATCACATCTCGGACGAATATGTAACATGGAGTCATATACGAGTTGTGAATCTACAGTGAAGGGTATATTATACAGCAGAATCGATACCGAAGCAATGAAATACGGAAGGGATGACGAAAAACTAGCAAAGGAAGCGATGGAGCAAGAACTAAAATTAACCATTTTAGAAAGAAAAAAAAACGTGTTCAAGCTTTTCTTTGCTAAGTAAAACATGACTACTAAAATTATTACCATTTGATTTTCTCCAAGGTTCCTCTATCCGTCTCCCAAGTGCTTTATCAACATGTATAACTAATGCGCGCTATCAAAGTGTTTAAATGACCATTAAAATGTTTCTAGATTTATTCATACAAGTGCAAATTCAGCTCAAAAATATAAACACAATAAGTATTTAAAAAATAATAACTACAAATTTATTTTCGGTGTATATTGCATAATATCTTTAAGACTTTTCATAACGAATATTGACTGTTTGAAAACCATTTATAAGGAAACTCTCTGTTTGGGGCACGTTCACTAATCCCACTAAGTAATTTGTAACAGATTCGCGTAACAAAACTACGAAGCGGGACCCAGGCAAGTTATTCATGCATGCTCAGGTACACGGGAACAGCCAGGATAATGAACAAGAGAGACGTGTTGATGTTTGAAGCGACGAGACGGCAGCTACCCTCCCACCCGCTGGTTCGATAGACACCCGTCCTCGACGGAGTGCTTGCAAAATGGTCATAGCAACAACCACTTGCCCGTCATCTTCCGGCGAGAAAATCGCGTATTTTTCGGCCGACTCTTAAGGCGCTCGCGTAGCTGGAGCTATAAGGGCTACACTGCCCACTCACATCAAGTGCATCGTCGTCAGTATAAGCGCAAGGCTGTGAACTGGCGCCGCAGTGGTCTCGCCGTGCCGCGTGTACTCGTGGGGCTCAGCGGTGAACGTGTAATTTTATTGGCGAAAAGTGCGTGGCAATGTTCTACACATCACCCTTCAGTATTATTGTATGCACCTGATGCGTATATTTCGAGATACAGCTCTTTGTAAAAAAAAAAAAAAAAAACAGTTTTTTTTTTTTATAGCAGAGTTGTAGTGGTTTGGAATTGTGTTTTTAATGTGCAAGACGTCTTGAAAGCACAATCAACAGCACTCGCCTGAACACCGCCGTGGTGCCGCATTGTTCAGTACAAATTTCAAATTGTTCATCGACAGATGGCGAAGCGTAGTGGGGCTCGCCATTGTGCTACGCACTTTTAGTGCAAAGGGCAAACACTGGTAACGCAGAAGTCGATTAAATATGCCGAGGGGCCTGGCTATATATTTATTTCAAGCGAGATTGTTAAATAAAATATCCACCTTTTGGATTTAGCGGTAGGTCTCTACATATTTTACAAGTACGGGAAATTTATTCTAACTTGCGACCCGTACGCACGCAGGGGAGAATTGCCGAGGAGGAGGAGGAAGAGGAGGAGAAGGAGAAGGAGGTATAGCATCCTTGCCGAAGTTTGTAAATTTAAAATATGCTCTTCCGTCACAACGAACATTGAATAAAATTATCTATGATATGTTACTTTTTCCGCCATGTTTTATAATATTTGATTCTTTTTGAGAGAAAATAAAAAAATCCTCAAAATCTAAATTTTTTTAAATTCGGCATACATATTTTTTTTCCATTTTACCAGGTATGTTTTTTTTTATGGCGAGCGAATTAGCACATTTATATTTTTATAGGGGTTGTGTTAGCATGAAGCAGATTATGTATGGAATGTGCAGACACTTCTATACATCATATTTTCCCTGTGCGCTGACTATAAATTTGTTTTAAAGATATTACGTTTTATGTGTGAGGAGTATTTTATTTTTCATCTATCAGTATGTTCTTGTCTTTTTTCATCAGTCAGTATGGTAACGTGCATATTTTTCTCAAGTGTCAAACCAGGGCACTCCTGTCAGTGTCACCTTATGTATTCTCGAATGGGCTAGAGGCAAAAGTATTTATTAAGGTTTACATGATAACATAAATACCCGTTCGTGAATTATTTTTTGCATCTTCCTAAAGTTTTAAATTATAAATGAATATGCAATCGATCTCTGTTGGATTAATAAATTTTACGTTGCAAGCACGAAGCCGCCACTGTAGGTGAGCTGCTCTCCCTTTCCCGGGCTCCAGGAACCGCGCCTTCGACAGCTAGTATTACAGGAAGAGCAAAGCACAACTCACGACTGCCAACTCTTGAATACTACACGTGGTACCACTCCATGTCTGCTGCCGCCTTCTCTGCTGTTGCTGAAACGTTGCGTATTACATCCGCAAGGCCTTGTCTGTTTAAAAATATATATATATAGTTTTTTTTTTTTTGTCAGCGGTGATTACAGACTGCGTTTCTCGCGGACGCCTCGCGACCTGATGAACCGAGATATTTGAACTTACTAGTCAGAATGCTAAAAGACGAGGGGCGAGAGGGCGATCTCTCACCTCTGGCATCAGACAAACAGCTGAGACGACGGCGCCGCCGTCAACGCCTGCCCTCATATGCCACCGGGAATGGCGCGTGTAGTGAGACCCGGAGCCTTGACTCCCATAACCCACTGGATGATTGTAAAAACCAATGCACCCCGGCGCTTGGCCTAATCATCGGGTCAGCGGGGTGATCGAAGGGGGGGAGGCGTGTAGGTGTATCTTCTTGCGCACCGGACCTGTATTTAGGCTGTTTTATTTGGTGTTGCCTATTTTAAGTTAAATTACGTTTTTTGTGTTGTCTGTGGGGGAGTGAAGCTCCCCTCCAGCCTCCCGGATGGAGTGAGTATAAGTGTAGGTGAGTCCCTAGTCTCCCGTGGCAGCCCGCGGGGTACGTTTCATCGTTTCAGTGTGAAGTGGCATTGGAAAGAAAATACAGTGTTAATATATTAGGAATCGGGAGGGAGAGGGCTTGGGACTAGAATCCTTTCAGACTCTAGTCGAATCACGAATCCGCACGCCTTATATACCCCCAGAGCCCGATATATCAAGTGACCAACAACCAATTACGAGCGAGCAACGTGATGACCTTCGTTTTGAAAATAAGTGACTGGGAAACTAAAAACACGTAAGTTTACATGGCCTACCACGGCGCTACTTGTAAGAATAATTTGGTGAAAATAGGTCCATTGCTCTCTGAGAAATTGCATAAAACCTTCATAGTTTTCGTATGACGATCTTCGTAATTGGGAGACAAAATAGTTATGTATTGGCACATTCGATGACTACTCTGCCAACAGCCGTGTAGAAGAATGTATGTTAATTAGTTATCAGTAACTTCTTCTTTTGTATTAGTAGACACAGCAGCAAAACTATAATTAATATTTTGATGACCACTGCAAATCTGGGGAACTGGGGCATGGCTGAGAAGTTTTCGATGCAATGATCATAATTCACCGAATCAATACTTCTGAACGCCCAAAAATGTTTTCAGGCATTTCTAGTGCTAAGACGGTAATAATATGTTTTTTTATTATCTGTTCATTTTTCTCTTCGCTGATTCGCAAATAGATACACATAATAATATTACATTCAGTATATTTTTATACCATATTAAAATGCATGTCTTATTGGAAACTATTAACAATGCCATCGAGTATTTCGAGTCAAACATGTTGACCTACTTTCATTACATGTGACTTTCAACAGGGAAAAAGCCAGCAATATTAGTATTACATTTGTTTACAGTGAAAACATCATATCAGTAGTGAGAAACAAATAAAGAGTAACTCTTTGTAAAAATAAGTGAATGTAGCACTGCCAGCTCAACAACGGTAGAACTGAACAACATAAGGTCAAAAAGAGTTACCCATACTTACTTACACAAACTTACATACACTTTCCTTGCATTATTATCGGCTAGTCTGATCAATGTTCCGCATTTGACAATTGATGTAAAAATATTCATTGATCTGTAGAATACTCTTAATCTTATGCTTGTTTATGAAAAAAAAAATTTAAGAATTTTAATATACATTAATTTTATAATTCTAAATATGATATTTCATACATCATTAACTTTCGAACATCATAACTGGAAATTTTTTTTCCCAATATTAATGAATTTTCATTTAAAAAAGGGAAATCAAATTATAAAATTTTAATTTTTCACCGATTATTATTTTTTAAATAATACGTGTATTGCAATAGAGATCCATAGTTTATACATGTATTTAAATACCATTATTTGTTATGTTCTTATTAACTAATGTTGTTTAAATTAAAACATGTATTATTTACTTTTACACATATTGAGACGTAATAGTAAAATTAATAAACAAACATTAAGCACAACTGAGTCTTTATATCCTGCGATACAATAGTTATTCGTCAGTAATAAGTCGAGAGATTCATAGACGTGCTCGTGATGATGATTCTTGAACCTTCACGCAACGTAAACAGGATCGCCAATGGACACCTTGCCTGGCGAGTACATCCCCATGTACAATCCCAAGACAGGTGCATCTCCAATTACCTCCCTTTCCTTCTTGCCGGTCATCTGACGGAACCTGATAAACAAACACACATGCATGAGATAAGGATGACGTTACATCCTTCGTTGAATCAAAGATTTGATTTAATTTATTCGGCAATGCATTGCGCTGCGCCATGTGCACAGTGTCATGAAGTGATCAGGCCTTAGCTGAACGGTCTGCCTGATCACACCTTCAAACATTGAAAAATGGAACGAGCTTGATTCCAATAACACTTTGCGTAAGACAGTTGCAGAAACCCCCTCCACCGGCAAGCTAACGGGGCCGAAAATATTAAATAACGCGCCCGATATAGGCCAACGTAACACTGGGAGCGGCGTCTTTTGTCATTGGGGTAGCGGACTAAGAACACATGGAGATGGGTATGTCCGGCCGTCGTTAACCACCACCTAGAATCAGCCTCCGGCAACATGAACAAGGTAGTGTCTTTCCAATTATATTTTAATAATAGTGGCGTGCGGTAATAAAACTTATTATAAATCATTAGCATCTTGGTATTCCATTTAAAATCCCCCGATCAATAGTCACGTAAACAGTTATTGTATAATCCTTATGTTCAATTAACCCCATCTTATGCTGTTGTGCTCTACCTAATTATGACTCATTATTTAGCTTAGCCTGTAGCCCCTTTCAGGAATGGACGGACTTAAAAGCTAATTCGCAACAACAGTCGTAGTGAACTGCCTGACTACACACAGACTTCAAATTCACGTCCAGCTGAGGAACGTATCGTAATACTGTTGCCAAAAGTCTTACTGCGTGGGACTGAATCTTACACCTGCTTCTCGATGGCACAGAAGCAAATCAGGTAACCTCAGCAACAGCGTTCACTCACCAGAAGGAACGACGACAACTACCCATTTACGTTTCATAATTTCTATTACTTTCCTGTTTATTTGAGACTGCTGTTAAGCCAGCAGTTCGCTAAAAAGTATGCTTGTGCGAAGTACGATAAATAAAGTAAATTTAAATTTTATACTTTTTATAATTATATGGTTAATGTGAACAATCCCTTTTTTTTATTTTTTTTTATTTTTTTATGTAAAATAAAACAATTTACAACCACTCAGACAAAGGAAGCATTAATTTTAAGATATGATTAAAAAACTAAATTTTACGACTATTCATGTTCAACCGCAAATTGAAAACTTTAAATGGGCACTTTGTATGATTGCTTGGCTATTTAAAAGACACTGACGAAAATGATTTTCAGTTTTAATTATTATATATTAGGAGATATATATCCGAAAATGTAATAATTTCATATGTATGTGTGTGTCTGTATGTGTGCTTAGGAAGCCTATTTTTACTTGCTAAATTTTTGGTCCTGGGTCCTAATATTTATTTAACCAAAATCATGTAACATGTGAAGTGCTTCTGTGCAGTTCTTCTCAGGAATGGATTTAACGTCCTAACTTGAGACCAATTACTGCCCATCCTTTTTTTCTCGTAGAGGAGTTTTATCATATAAGTTTTTTAATTTTGTAAAACATAATTGTCTGAGTTATGTCTGAAAATTCCTGTTATTGAGGAATATAATAGCTCTTCGTACAAAATAAATAAATAAATTAAAACTTAACTTATTTTAGAGCATTGCCGGATGAAAATGACGTATAACTAACTAGTTAACACATAGGAGATTATTTCACCCAATCGGAAAAAATAAATATTTTCGGAAATACTGCACATGTAAGTGTGTCAAAGTTAAGTCATGCTTGGTTGAAATTGAAACTAATGACATTTGGGAATCCTGTTACCTTAAAGTAAATAAACTTGCAATATGAAGAAGTTGAGTATAGACTGCACAACAAACACATACTCCCACACATAGGTTGTTGACACAGAAATTATACCTTTTGACAAATCGGGTATAGTTAAGAGGATTTTACAAGCGTTATCATCAGTGGCAAAACTCGAAAAGTTCTTTTTTTCAGGAATGCAGTAAATAACATCTTCTGTCAAAGGCGATTATAATAATCACAAAACTCCCTGGCCAGACAAAATGAAACTTAAGACTTTGATCTTACGTTTTTAGAGTAGCTAGTGGCTCTCTCTTAGGATCCATGACTCCAGTTTCCGGATCTATGCACGTCATGACGCATCTGAAAAATAATTGCCATTTCTGTCATCACAACACATTATGATGCTATATGAAACACAAATTTATAGGGAAATAAAAAAAAATTCTAGTGAAACCCATATGTCTATAGTAAAATATTACAATTACAATTTTTGTGTAAAATGCATGTTATACTAAAATTTAGGATTTAATCTAGAAACAAGCAAGTTAATTTTTCTTTGTGTAAAGCCCCCGGAAAGTCTAATTATTGTTAATAATACATCTCATTAATGCACTGAGATGCAAGTATCTCGTCTTATTTTCTCTCCGACAACAGTCTGAGGCACTGTTAATATTGTATTTCTAAGAGTTTCGCTTCATCCCATACGTAAATATTTTCTATAAATGGAGTTCGTAATGATTGAGGTAGCCAATTTTTACCTATCTGCCATATATTTTGTATGACACTGTCGTATTACAAGCAATGTATTACGAAAACGTAATATTCTATAAGTCTCTAATTGGCGAAACCAGAGCTCAAACTTAAAGGGGGACAGTAGGATTTCGGGCGTTCCCCACAAATGTTTTTCCCCCCCTCTCAAATTTTATTTTGACCTGATGAACACTTAAATGACTAAGGTTCTAAACAATTCAGAGTTACTCGTAATTTTCAAGCGAAGATATACATAAGAAGCCTCTAGTTATTTCAGAAATGTTACTAACAAATGAAATTAATTTCCTAGTGTGCCAATAAACTCCAGAATATTTATTAACTTAAAGTTTTATCGCTGCGAGCAGGCACTATCAAGCAGATTTCCTAACTACACTTACGGTTTTCTTGTGTTCCACAAAACAACATCTATATTCGGGATGAGGATTGGGGTTTCTCGGCCTCCGCATGCCTTGCTCTGTCGAGATGCAGGCGACATCGTCATGTAGCAATCCCTACGCGGGCGTACTAAGCACAACGTGGCGGGAATTACAATCCTCTTTTAAAGCCCTAACGAATAATTAAGTTCCACGAAGATGTAAGTCTGTGATCGGCACATGGTGATGTGGCGAAAAACTTGATGCTCGTCAGACTAATAATATTTGAGTTAGCTGAGCTGCGGTGAGTTGTATCTAGTCACCCGTGTATTATGAGACACTACAGCGACGGACGGTGAAAATATTCGCATTCACTCACCGGTGGTTCGGAGGTGCGTCACGAATGTGGAAAATATGCGAAGCTGTTGTCTACCTACGGGAATTTACTGAGTTTGGCGGGGGGGGGATTTTGGCCATGCAATTCAACCGATTTAAACCAAAGAAAATACAATGGAGTCAATTTATAGGCGCATTTACCTTACATAATGTTAGCTTGTTTCACTGTAACATTTTCAGAAATAATGTTAACCTTGAAATAAATTGACCGCAGAGGTTACATGTTGGTAACACTAGTGATTCGCACAAAAATATGTAAAGTCTATTCCCCGGTCTTCACACTTTGAGTCAAACCTTTGAAAAATTAACCCAACGTACGAGGCCTTTCGTTGTTTCCCACCAGCATTTTATACTTCTCTAAAAGTAGAAATGCCTTACATTTAGTTAGATTGAACTGTTGATTTTATATTACTAATAAATTATATTATTTATTTCATACCTAATATTAACAAAAACCGGACGGAAATTTGTGTGCTAGTAATGCCTACTTAGAAATACTTCTCATATCAGGTATTATTAAACTTAATGTGCACGAATGCGGTGCGTTGGCCATTTGGTGTAATTTTCTAGACTTGGTTAAGCTTTGTATGCACGAGACGGAGGAATAATCTGAAAGCTTTGTATGCACAAGACAGAGGAATAATCTGAACGTAAAACTTTAACAGGGATTCATAAAAGTTGGACGAAACCATGATTGGGCTATATAGATAAACCGCCGACCAACGGCATCGTCCAGCACGATTCTACTTTGTTATAGGCCACATCTTTACATAACTTTGCCAAATTTTCCAAACTAGGCACATAGGCAAAAAATATTACGCTATTTGAACACATTCATTTTGGTAGAAAAGTTTGCTAAAAGAAAATTTTTACTATACCTGGGGGAATGTTTAATTGATTACACTGAAAATAAGATTTAGAAGTCCTATGGGAGACACGTTACATTTGATAACTTGTTAACGAGCCACGCACTTATTTTCCAAATCCAACCTTACTATAATTTCAACATCGTAGAGCATATTTCTGGGATCACTAGACGGATAATATTTCAATTTTGATATATTGCCTATAACTAATGAGACAATAAAATCCACTAGCTAATAATCTAATTTTTCACTAGTTAGTATATTAGAGGCCTATGTTTTCAGTGTATATTCAGTAAGTTATGACGAAATTAGGAGCACGACCAATTTTACGAAGCAGACCCAGCAGAATACGTTTTGTTAGCAAAAAACTTTATATTACCGAAAATATTTGACCTTTAAAAATTCTGGGCTACTGACAAGGTATCTGAAATTAAACTAATATTTCATGTTTAGGTTTCCTAGTCGTTGCATAGAGTCTTCGCAAATTTTCCTTTGAGGAAAAGAAAGGTGAATGTTTGTCAAATCAACTCTATCGGTCTATAACCGCTCAAATATATCACTTAACAGACTTTGGTAAGTTTTTAAAGTTAGCATTTTACGAAATCTAGATTAGAAAATTTAATTTCTCTTAAATTTGTCTCACAGTCACAAGCGCTTTAATTACACCAAAAATAAACCAGCAGAAAATAATTCTGAAATTTGCATCATCAGAAACATCATAGAGCTCTAAAGTGTAATTGTTATGCATGCAACAGTTGCTGAAAAAGTATTTTGAATATTTTAAATAGCTACTAATTTTGGGAAAAAATCGCTTACCCATAATACAATACCATATCACAAGAGTTACAAATATCGTCACTAAAGTTTCTTGGAAACATAAACAGAACAATGATACAATAATTCATATCGGTCGAAAACATGATCTGTTGATGTTCGTGTATCCACTCGTATAGTCACTTTGCTGTCGCCATAAAAATAATAGCCAAGCCTTAGCTGTTTGCGCTGTGGCTGGTTAGCCAGCGCACATTTGCCACGGCGGGTTGTAAACCCGCCTTACCTGGTGCACGGAGCGACAGCCTTGAGAATCACGTCTTCGCCGATCTTGACCCACGACCACGAGTCCTCCTCGAAGATCTCTGACCCACGCACCACCAGGTTGGGCCGGAACTGCCGCGTTGTGACTTCGTGTGTCGGCAGCTTCTCTCTCACCGTCTCCACGGAGGACTCCGTCATCAGCATGTAGCTGGTGATGTCCGCAAACGCTCCCTACAGTCGGTACATGGCGATATATTTACACGCTGGTTATGCCGGAATCACGTAGTCCCGCCGAAGAGCAATTCGCTGGATGCACGACACGACACTAAAAACTAAACAGCCAAAGAAATACAAGATATATCTGACGTAAGCCCGACAATTATGTCGTACGACCAGCAATTTTGGATTAGGAATTATTTGTATTCTTCGTCGTGTCGTGCGGCACGACGCACAGTGTGTACAACCTTGTAAAATTAAATTGGATGATAAGCTTTACCTACAATGGGAAATACGTAAATAAAAAAAAACAAATTATAAAAATATTTGTATTTAACTCTTATAAATAATAATATTACCTTTATATGCATTAGCTATAAATCTTTGTTATAGGCTGTTCGCGATAAAGTGAGCACTTTTTAAGGCCCTTATAAATTTTTCCTGTCATCCAATTTCCATCTTCCTGCTGCTTTTTACTATAAACATTGCAATGTGACCAATAGACACAGTGTATACATTTCACCACCATCAAAATTTAATGCCCGAGGCTGCAATAAGATATATTTACTAGCGGTTAATGCCTGTTGCAAGGGCCTTAAAAAGTGCTCACTTTATCGTGAACATCCTATACCATCTTGTATTCCAAATTTCCCGTCTGCCCAGCGCCTTTGGATCTATCGTAGTTAATCAGAGCCTTCAAAATGGATCTGAAAAATTCTACTCGTTGTGCCGCATCAGTAAACTGTCGGGCTGTGAATTCGAGCAGTCACATTGAAAATGGTCGTTGTTGCGGTTTTTTGTCGTGTAGTGCTGTGCTCGCCCGGGCTATGTGATTCCGGCATTACATCTAGGGAGATACAAGAGAAGAAATTTAGTGCACGGAAACTGATTTCTGGTGGTCTCTTAGGTGAAAAACAGTCACGAATGGCGAGAACCTACACTCTAAATCTCAATCAGTGAGAATTTCACTGTATCAATTAATCAACAGTGCGCGACTGATTCAACATTCACTTCAGTGAATTTAACCGATGAATCAGTGAAAATTCATCAGTCATTTTTTCATTATTTTTCAGTGATTAATTTTTGACTGATGGATCAGTTAAACAGCGTCTCAGAATGGCCGTCAAACAACGTTTAAAAATAGCTGTTAAGCAACGTCTATCAAGTGAAATAATAACGAATAAACTAATAAAACCAATACAAAATACTTTATAAAATATGTTTCGTCTTCCAAAACACCATTTTACGAGGTCATATGAACATTTAAAATTTCATTCCGTTTTTACGTCTTTCCGTTTGTTTTCATGTACACTCTAAATCGGAATCAGTTATTTTTTACTTATTGTCAGTTGAAACTGCTCCATCCGGATTCTGTAGAAAAAATATCACCAAATTCATAAATTAAAATAAATCTACTAACTAAAGCAGTAGAAAATTACTTATTTATAGTTGTTATTAATAAATAATCACAGAGCATTCCTATGTGATGTAAGTTAGGTACGATTTATTTTGTCGCAGTACACAAATATTGTCTACACAAAAACCTTTTTGGACGTGGTTGGGCTCGAACCTCCACCCATAAAGCAAAGCATGCTGAAGTTTTCGTGATCAGCCATGTCCACTGCCCTACTTTATCACTGCCAAATGTGTGCTCGTGTTATGGGTACTGAACCACAAAATGTAATGTCAAATATTGCTGTAAGTTTCGTGATGTGAAAGTATTTCTTGTTGTCGAAATATACAGATTTTCTGCGCAAAAACGTGTCTTTGCAAAATTCGAAAGTCGATCTATCTTTAGTTTAGTTCGGATTCTGTGCTTAAAAAGATAAATATAGTGGTTTCAATGTACGAAGTTATCGATGTCCTTTAGTATACGCCATTTTACAATGCAACGAGACACTGCAGATTTAAACTGTTATTTTTAGTGACAGATAGATCAGTGGTAATTTTACTGACTCGATAGTGCGGCGATTCAATAAGAAAGGTGGATTTACACCAACAAAAGTATTGTGGTCTCTGCAAGTTAACAGAACAATTAATGAGAAAACGACAAATTTTATAAAATATTGCATTGTTCCTAACGTTCCACTGTCTAATTAGCACAGTTATTACTAGTCAATCTGTCTCCTCAAAATAATAAGTCCATTCTGTAAAATTTTGGGATTGTAAAATAGCAGATACATAGAAAACACCGATAACACCATTAAAACTACTATATTTCTCTTTTAAAGTACACATTCTGAACTAAACTTAACTTAGAATAACTTTCGAGCCTTACAAATACATATACCTACGTACACATAACATGTGTATATTTCGACCACGTGAAGTACTTTCACATTACGAAACTTACAGCCGTTCGCCATTGTAAGTTTATGTTACTACGCAAATACATGGCCATTTATCTCAGTATCAAAGTAGCAGAGTTGGTAGAACGTCAGCCAAAAGAAACAAGAGAATGAGTTGTGTTTGGAGGGGGGGGGGGGAGGTTCGATACTAACCACTTCCAAAATTTCTTGTTCTTGTAATAATTTGGTTTTGTTACAAAATAATTGTATTCGTCATTTATTTCAAACAGTAATGCACGATTTTCAATTCTTGTGCTTTTTATTAATCGACTATAAATAACTGATTTTCTACTGTTTAAATTAGTGGATTTCATTTAACTGAAGAGATTAGTAGTTTTCTTTTTCTATTAATTCCGGATGGAGCAGTTCCAACTGACAATCAGTAAAAAAAATAACTGATTTCGATTTAGAGTGTAATCATCACAGTGCTCTGTTTGAAGGTACAAACTGCACATAATGTGGTGAAGAGAGTGCACCCATATATACTATTCATTTTAACTATCCTAACGGTACTAATTAAACCAAAAACTAAACGTAGATACATACAGTTCAAAACTACGCGGTTTCGATAAAAAAAAACTACAGGACATATATTTCCCTCTTATTTTTTTTAATTGACTTGGTAGCGCAGATGGCATGTAATGGCCTAAAATCGAGGTGGAAATGGTATGTGAGTTCGAACCCGTCCACTTCTGAAAAAAAATTTTAAATCACGGCTTATTGCGCAATATAAATAGTAAACTATCGTAAATGTGTTTATTTCATGTAATTATTTGGCTACATTCAATAAAAACCTAATTTAATTCGCTACTGCAGTCGGCCGTCACTTATTCAATCAGTGAAATTGTTCCACGTCACGTATTCAATCAGTGAAACTTTTCCCCTGAAACAAACAGTGGTTTTTCACAGATTATAAGTTTAGATATTTCCACTGATTCGAGAAGTTGAATTCCATGCGAATCAGTGGTATTCTACTGATTCCAATTTAGAGTGTACGAGGTTTATTTCGCATGATACGCCATTGTGCAGAATAAGATCCTTTCTTATTTTCAGTTGTGCCCGGGTGGTGTGTTTTAAAACACAGCAGTTGGGAAATGCCATTTTTAAAGAAGTTGGAGGTAACCAAATTAATACTCATAGTATGTGAGATGTCTTGAAGCTAGCGTTCGATTCTCGTCTACAGTACGCAGTATGCAGATTTTAAATATTTTTGAACGTAGTTCGAGTGCCAGGATGGCATCTGCTTAAGATTAAGTGAGGTAAACCAGAGTAAATAAGTTTCATATTATTGTAATATTGTGAAAGCTACGATGAAAGTATTCTGTTGGGGTCATTAAGCAACGAAGGAGATTTTAGTGTTATGTATTAGAAGTACGGATTATGTTTAAACATTCAGAATTATTGCTTTGTCTCAGATGTCAAATTAAAGACTTCGTAAGCACATAATTTTAAACATATTTCGGTACCAGAGGGAGCATGTGCTATGATAAACTTAATTTAAAAAGTCATGTATATTTGTGTATATTTGTTGTTTGTTTGTGTTGGTGTGTGTGTATGTGTGTATGTGTGTGTGTGTGTGTGTGTGTGTGTGTGTGTGTGTAGATGACGGGCATGTATGTGTCCCTCTTCGGAATCGCATCACCATAGTTGAGCGTAATCCCGCTCTAGGGTGCAATACTTGCCAAAAACTTGTTTTTTTTATTATTATTATAATTTAGCGAAATGTAGAGGCATCAACGACACATACCATATCCTCGTCTGCCATCCTGCGGAAAACCTTCTGATACGTCGACCAGGTGGTGCTGAGGCTGTCCTCTTGACCAGAGCTGGCAGGCTGTGGTATCCCAGCCTCAGGCCGGAATCCTTTTTAAGGATATACTGAGACATCCACCCTTCTCCTCGAACCACATTCTGAGGACAACACACTTTTGCTCACAAATTGCAAGCGAGCTTGTTACGTTCGTATGAATATCCCAATTCTGCAAAACGAAACATTGCACCATTTCATTTCCTTGTCATAAATATTTATCTTTCTGATCTAATTTATTCTCTTAACATCGTCATTCTTAGGCTATTAAACTGAAGTAGCTTACAGGCTATCTAAAACCAAAACATAAACACACCCAAAGATTGTACGGAATTCGATACTCGGAATATCGCGTTCCAAAGACGCCTCTAAGAACAAATTGCAACGAAAGTCGCCATCATATTTAACTAAAAAAAAAACCTTTGACGTCTTACATCTTCGAAAGACTGCAACTTCATCACATCATCATAACTCACTACGATTAACTAACATGTAGCTATATTTATATAAGATAATCGTAGGCACCGTGTTAGTTTTAAATATCGGAGTTATTAGGGTCTTTAGAAGATAGCTTATTTACGCAAAAATGCTTAATTTTGTAACCTTGAAGTCCTGCTTCAAGTCTGACACGGTTGTGAATTATCTAACTCAAGTAATTTCATGTGAGTACTCCTTTCCTGCAAAAGACTGTCCTGTCTAAACGATTTATTTTTCGTCCCACCAGCTAGTGAAATGTCTGACACCTACAATTTTCTGGAGTATGATTAAATGCTGCTATTACGGGGTTGGTGTGTTTACAGAATTACATGGCGTTAATGAACTTGGTTGGCAAGTCTACTTGGTTATTTACCACGTCTGTATTTGGTAGCCCAGATTAATAAACTGTTATTTAATTTGAAGAAGGGTTATCATTTGAAGAGGCAATATTTTTGCTGCAGAAAAGGGTACTTTGTTTTTCTTCTCTGCCCCTTCCCCCCCCGCCCCTTCATCCTTCATCATCCCTCGGGGTGGCGTACGTCTGAACGCTACCAGGCGCTGAGCTATACTGAAGAGAGGGCGCTCCTGGCGCGGCCGAGCGCTGTCTGATGGCTGCTACTGGCAACGAGTTCAGCCTCGCACACTCTGGAATCTTCCATACGCCTCCCCGCTATTCCAGCCGCCTCCTTAACCTTCCAAAGTGTTCCTCTTCGAGTTGCACGAGCTGGCCGACGATAGATCATGTCTACACTGCTTCGTACTTCGGGGCTTTAGTGTGCTAGACGCGTTTTCGCTTAATATGAGTACTCAAGTTAATTATTGCAATGAACGTAGTTGTTGTTATGCTGGGGGTAGAGTTTTACTTTTTAGTAGCGTTTTTTTTTATAGCGATTTTTGTGTATATGGATTTTTGTAGGGAAATGTTTCTTCGCAGTTTTAACTGTGTGAATTTTCAATATGGTATTTTATGGGAATGTTTGTGAGTGGTGGATTCATCCTTTTTTTTTTTTTTTTTTTGGCGTGCTGTAGGAATGGTCATCTGGATTACGATTTACCAAAAGGATTTTAATGTTAAGGAGTTTAGTGAATATTTCATGACTTGCCTGCATGCTCATGGTTAAGTGTAATGGGGGTTTTTGCTCCTTGCCAATGTTATTCTTGAAATTAGTATTCCATGTGGTACTTTTTAGTGAATCGTCAGGCGTACTTTACTTTTAATTTTGTTATGGTGCTTGCTTTACTCAGGGAGTCATCTAACCCCTTTTAAAGGGATTTCACAAGTGTTTATTCAGGTTGGGTAACTTCTCAGGATGTATTAATATTGTTGTTTTTCTGTTTGTTCCAGTTCATGTGTGTTCTTTTCTTCCTCTAGTTCACCGATTGGTAGCAAGCAACAGAAACTTACAGACGCAATTTTTATTTTTCAAATCAAGTTGCAAATTTGTTGTTCTTGGTGATAATGTATAGCTATGCTTCAATATATTTGTATTAATTTCGGAATTTTTGTACCAATGCTTTCTTGAATTTTTTATGGCCTGCGTCCTTCTCCTTGCCTCCATTTAGCCCTGCTACGCCCTAAAGGGGCGCAACAACCTTGTACTACGATACGTCACATAAATGTGTTCAGAATCATACATTTTAGTTGCAAGAATAATAAATATATAAAAATAAAAGTAATAACACACATGTAAGAAGTTAAGTGATACGGTTTCATAGGCTATATCTCTGAAAGATGTTATCAACTTTCACCAATGTATTTGTGCATCGTAATTTGCAGTACCAAGATAATACAATTTGATTTCAGAAACATGTAATTTGGTTCTGCTCTACACGTTGTTTTGGTTTACATGAAATATCATTAAGATAATAACTATATCTGAAGAAATATTCTACAATATTTTTACGACAGGGAGTATATAAGTATGGACTGGAAATTTAAAATAATTTTTAGTCGTACAGTTTATTTTAAACTATATTTACGGAAGCAGTATAATTATAATACTTGCACTGTATACTTGATGGACCTAAATAAATTTTAAGCAATTATCAGCGGAACATTGCTTGTAAGTAAAACTAATTATGCTTCTGTATTTACACTACTGCTACTCTTGACAACAGTCACATACATATATATATATAATTTAAATCATCACCTTTAAAAGTACATAATCATGATGCTCTCAAATCTTATTGAAGGAAACACGTTTTTACAGAATATGTATCACAATATTCTTGCATTTAGTTTTTTAATTTAGAACATAGACTTCTTTATCTGTGATTTCAGTCTTAAATTAAGTTTTTTTTTGTAACGAACCAGGCAGCCATGCATTTTTACACCAGACAGTAGAAAAAAGCTATATTTAATAATCGTATTAATTTGAAATGTTATGTATATGGGTTTAATAATCTTAACTTTGACAAGTGAATAATCACTTTTAAAATTAAGATATTTATGTTACTTAATAATAGGGTTTTTGTAGAACGTAAATGTATTATATTATGACTTACAAGCACGTTCTCTTATTGGTCTCGATGTCATCCGTGATGTGGACTGTAAGCGAATCCATTCCAGGGGCTTGAAAAATGACAGTGTTCTCGTCTACTGCTTTGAGCTTGATCAGCACCATGTGTGGCAGCTGACGCGCAGTCTTGAACTCTGAATTAGACTGGTTGAAGATGAGGAACGACCTAAACAATTACACACTGCTGGTCAAATGTTACTCACCGTTCTAACCTGCAGCTGCTTATTTATATTGCATTGTGTCACTGATTCATAAAATTGTGAAGTAACATTAATTACCGGTTTCAAAAAATATATTTAAACTATTAATGGGTGAATTTTTACCAATTCTTGCAAAAGATCATATTATGGTAGTGCTGCACAAAGAAAAAGTTCAATTTAATTCTAGCAGTTTGCCAATAATAAACTGAATGAAAACATTATAAAACTTGTACATTCCATTTTATTTTATAGGTAACGGGTTTTAATTTCTACTTGTTTGTGTGTTATTTTAACTATTCACCTTATGAAGAATGCCTTGTATAATCGGTGATTCGTATATTCTTATTTACTTACACATTCATTTAAAATGTTTGTGCATTCTAGTTAGAAATGATATGCTAGTAAACTTATTTTAGAGAATTCAGGGAGACGAATTCAGTTTTGTGTTACATCATAGTGACTTAAATTTGCTTATCACTTTCCTGTACACATAGTAGTCACTGATCACTTTTAGGAATGGGGGGGGGGATGGACCCAGGGTTAGGTGCCCGTCATTCCTAAACACGACATGAAATGAGACCCTAGGATGGAGCGGCGCTGGAATGCAATGGCGGGGGAAACGGGAGCACACCGAGAAAACCCGCCGGGGATCGAGCCCGGATAGTCTTGGTGGGAGGCGAGTGCGCTAGCTACTGCGCCACCGCTGCCCCCTAAAAGTATAATTATTTCCAACAATAAACTAATTTTTCTCTGATACATTCTAATATCTACATGATCAAGCGATCGCAAATGAAGCGTACGATATGGGCTAAATATGCTGCAACACGTACTTAGCTTTATCAGTCAATTAATATTGGGTCCAAACAAAACCATCTGAGCTCCTTAATACTCGTAAATAAATTTTTTATTTTTTTTCGTCAGAGCGACATGCAATCACACCTCTGCGACATAGAGGAATATTTCTTTACTTCGATGTAGTCTAAAGGCTGCATTAATATACGCCGAAGTATGCAACACTTCGATGTAGTCTAAAGGCTACATTAATATACGCCGAAGTATGCAACACTTCGATAAGCAAATATCCATACGTTCGAATTGAAGCTTATAAACAACAGAGAAAGGATTAGTAGAAAATATTTTAAACCTGATACATGCCGTTATAGAAAACAAAATTCGCATAGAAATTACGGCATTTCAAAAAAAAATGTGCGAATACAGTTGAACTGAAGTAGATCAAAGATATTTAATAAGCCCACTGTTGCAGTCGCGTCCATTATATCGTCATCAAACCGAATCGTAAAATGAATGCCTGCGTACCATTATCATCAAATCTAAACGTACCCGTATTTCCATTGTGCATTTTTGCAGGTAAAATAGTTCATTTATAATAAACAACGGATGTTTTCATTTGTAACTTTGAAGGCTATTGGAAATCCACCTAACATTGGCATGACAGACATATTCGGACACTTTAAAGGTGAATTCATAAAAAAAAAATTAATACTTTTTTTTTTCCAATAAGATATGGCAAATCCGAAATTCAGATGTTGAAATCGACACAGAGATTAACGATTTATAATTATTTTCAGGATAAAGACTTGCCTAATTGCTTTTCGCCATCTTGGTTGCTGCAGTTCATACGAAGCACGACTTTATCTATGTCAACATACTACGTAGTGCGTATCGGGAACTTAGCAGTGAGTCATTGTGTACACACCCGCACGCACACACAACCACATACACTCGCACACACACACACGCACAAACACACACACACACACAGTGTAGCAATCCACTTCGAGAGTGTTTATTCACACCAACTATTTCTCTGAAATGGCTAAACGATGGTCTTGTTCGAGCAATCAAAACATAATATATCGCCTTTAAATAGTGAGGCCATAATTTTTGTTCAATTACTCTCCAGCAACTGTCGGTACAGAGAACTTAAATACGCACTGATCAAACAGACTGTTATACCGCGAACTTGAACAACACACGTCAGAAAACCTTTGCTCCAAGGTTGGACCAACGTTGGAAAAATTACGTTCGCTAATTATCGAGATGGCACTCGGGCGTCCGTTGGCACGTCATTTTTTATAGCTGGACACCAGCCAATGTCCAGTCATTTTGCTCACGTTATTTCAAAATTTTGAGTTGTGTTCACTTAACCTGGATGTCCACATACTAGAACAAAAGTAATGCGTGAATAGTGCATAAATAATTATTTCCTCTAGCAGTATTTTTTCTGGTTTCAATCATTTCAACAGACATAGTCGTTTCAAAACTTCCATACTTGACAAGTAAAAAAATTCTGGTTATTTTTGTGTAGCGTAGCTTTGATAAGTAATATTAGACAACTCGTAGCTGTGCGAGTCACCATAAAGTCGGAAACATGAAAAGTTTACTGGCAAAAACAAACACAAATAGTTCTGTACATAGCTTGCAAAATAACTCGTCTTCCAACTTCAAGAAAGGAACTTAACATCAGGTATCCCCACTTAACGGTTTGATAGAAGCACATCTTTGCGACACAACAAAATAAGAAATTAGTTTTCCTCAATAGATTAGGTTTTATGTCACCTAGAAATATTACATGCATTTTCAAGATTTCAAACAAAATCTTGTTAGTTACAGCCATGTGGCTGTATTCAAATATGTTTAATTCTCCCTTACAAAAAAAAACTGGACGTTATAAAATCAAGTTATTTTATTTAATAGAGAAAAGTCTTCGATTTTTCTTAGCGTATGCTAATCTTCTGAAGGCGACTTCCATGCTAAACTAATACAATATTTCATAAATGTAAAACCTGTGCACAAATACATTTTACTACAGATTTAAACCTGGCATCTACGTTTCAACGTCCGTCAACGGATGTCAGTTGAATGACAGGGTGACGGCTGTAAACAGTGTTGGGATTCCAGGCATTAATTTGACACACTACAAACCGGCACAGGACTATTTCGCCGTTCAATGTCAATCGATCTGCCGCGCCCTTCCCGCTATCAGAAGCCAGTAGTAGCCTATCACGGCTGTGTGCAGTTGCCTAGTTCGCGTTCTTACAGAGGCCACGGCGAATCGAGAAATACGTTTCTCAGATGCGCTCAAAAGAACTCGCGAAATATTTCATTGAAATTCCGTCACTTTTCGAGAGAGGCTGGATTTTCTGAATAAGTAGGTGAAAAATCCTTTGTTTGCAATTTTTGACGTTTATTTTGTTAGATTATTCAGGAATGGACATCACAGCTGCCATAAACTCACAACTGCTTTTCAACATAGAAGATATTATTCGTTCTTCCCTTGAGAGGGGACCATTTTTCGTAAGTATATCTAAATTCAACCCGCTGTGCTTTGGAACCATGCGATAATGACAACGGCTTAGTGGACGTAAAATAACGTGTAGCACATTTGCCTCACTACACACTGTGTTTGTGTCTGCTATAGCCTGTTTTTTTATTTGTTTGGGGGTAAAGATTAATGTTAATATTACTACAGTTTAGATTTCATTACATCTATAGCTACGGGACGGACGCTTTATAGATTTGACAACAGGGCTCGTTAATGATCGCCCGATAGGCTGACACTCAGCGACCAAGAGCTTGGTTTTAACTCAATTTTGAATTACAGTTAGGGTAGCAAGTTTAAAAATTGAAAATATTACGGTTTCCATGTCAGTGCTTTTAAATACACGTGGTTAAAAATTTGTAATTATTTCCATTTCTTTATGTTCAATACGTTGTGTATTGTTCGCAGAATACGAAGTTGTGATACTGTGGAAGATGTTCAGCACATGGCATTATTATTTTGTATCATATGTATTGCAGCAGCTGCTACTTCATAATATAATAAATTAATGTGAACTTAGAATTACATATTCTCTCTTAAAATTGTCCATGTGTTCACGGAAATTACTATGGAAATAGACTGTTAATGTATAGAAACACAATTTGTAATGACAAAAATAAGAGCATGTCATTATTTTACATTTATATAAGTTTGTTGAATTTTAATTAATACGTGTATGTTCAAATTCAGTGCATCATAAAGTTATTAATTAATAAATAGTTTTAAAAATAAAAATGGCCGACAAGTATAATTTTATTACACTTATATATTCTTCGCACCATATTAATATCGTTTTCGAAGAGATACAAATTTCGCCCGTTCTGCTCTAAAACTTACTGTTTCTGAGATAATGTATTAAAATTTTTATGAATTTTATGCTTAACACATCTTTTCGATGTGATACAGCCACAATCACTATTTAAGCACTGTATTCGCGATGATAAGGCCACACGTTTACATTACTGTTTCTTTGTTGAATGGTGTAGCTGCTTCACGGGTTGGCACATATCATCTTGAGACGTTTCAAGGACACCGTGTAGAAGACTGCACTCTGTTTTGACATTAGGTAAAGCAAAGCCAGTGACTTCGTTGGACTGGCATTTACTGAGACACATTTGTCATTTATTTTTACTGGCAGAGAATTTTTTTTTTTTTATTCGTGGATATCTCATATCGTTTCTGTTTGTAGTTTGCCTATTTTGAAGGTCTAGAGAAAGCGGGTTTTGTTTTCCTGCCTTACAAGTTATGTGATCGGCTGCAGTACATACGCTGTACATGAGCATGAAATATTTTATGTATCGTAATCTGCGACAGTGATACTTTTTATTGTGAAAAAATACGTATTAGAAGATTTAAATATAGCATTAAAATATTTTATGCAAGACGGTATATTTTTACCTTTATGCCCAAACTCCATTGTGATTTTACATCATTAAGCATTTCACAAGAAATTAATTATTAGTAGGCCTTAATACGCACTATTGTCGTGCAGCTTTTTTTTACCGCAAGCACATTTTATACAGCGTGCTACTCTCTAAAGTAAACCCATTTCTGTGGTGTTAGTAACAGTTCATGCTGTCGCGTTTTCTTGTTTCTCAACATATTCCTTGTGTATAACAGACTATATATTATACAGCGTGCTACTCTCTAAAGTAAACCCATTTCTGTGGTGTTAGTAACAGTTCATGCTGTCGCGTTTTCTTGTTTCTCAACATATTCCTTGTGTATAACAGGCTATATATTATACAGCGTGCTACTCTCTCAAAGTAAACCCATTTCTGTGGTGTTAGTAACAGTTCATGCTGTCGCGTTTTCTTGTTTCTCAACATATTCCTTGTGTATAACAGGCTATATATTATACAGCGTGCTACTCTCTATAGTAAACCCATTTCTGTGGTGTTAGTAACAGTTCATGCTGTCGCGTTTTCTTGTTTCTCAACATATTCCTTGTGTATAACAGGCTATATATTATACAGCGTGCTACTCTCTATAGTAAACCCATTTCTGTGGTGTTAGTAACAGTTCATGCTGTCGCGTTTTCTTGTTTCTCAACATATTCCTTGTGTATAACAGACTATATATTATACAGCGTGCTACTCTCTAAAGTAAACCCATTTCTGTGGTGTTAGTAACAGTTCATGCTGTCGCGTTTTCTTGTTTCTCAACATATTCCTTGTGTATAACAGGCTATATATTATACAGCGTGCTACTCTCTAAAGTAAACCCATTTCTGTGGTGTTAGTAACAGTTCATGCTGTCGCGTTTTCTTGTTTCTCAACATATTCCTTGTGTATAACAGGCTATATATTATACAGCGTGCTACTCTCTAAAGTAAACCCATTTCTGTGGTGTTAGTAACAGTTCATGCTGTCGCGTTTTCTTGTTTCTCAACATATTCCTTGTGTATAACAGGCTATATATTACACAGCGTGCTACTCTCTATAGTAAACCCATTTCTGTGGTGTTAGTAACAGTTCATGCTGTCGCGTTTTCTTGTTTCTCAACATATTCCTTGTGTATAACAGACTATATATTATACAGCGTGCTACTCTCTAAAGTAAACCCATTTCTGTGGTGTTAGTAACAGTTCATGCTGTCGCGTTTTCTTGTTTCTCAACATATTCCTTGTGTATAACAGGCTATATATTATACAGCGTGCTACTCTCTATAGTAAACCCATTTCTGTGGTGTTAGTAACAGTTCATGCTGTCGCGTTTTCTTGTTTCTCAACATATTCCTTGTGTATAACAGACTATATATTATACAGCGTGCTACTCTCTAAAGTAAACCCATTTCTGTGGTGTTAGTAACAGTTCATACTGTCGCGTTTTCTTGTTTCTCAACATATTCCTTGTGTATAACAGGCTATATATTATACAGCGTGCTACTCTCTATAGTAAACCCATTTCTGTGGTGTTAGTAACAGTTCATGCTGTCGCGTTTTCTTGTTTCTCAACATATTCCTTGTGTATAACAGACTATATATTATACAGCGTGCTACTCTCTAAAGTAAACCCATTTCTGTGGTGTTAGTAACAGTTCATGCTGTCGCGTTTTCTTGTTTCTCAACATATTCCTTGTGTATAACAGGCTATATATTATACAGCGTGCTACTCTCTAAAGTAAACCCATTTCTGTGGTGTTAGTAACAGTTCATGCTGTCGCGTTTTCTTGTTTCTCAACATATTCCGTGTGTATAACAGGCTATATATTATTGTAAACTCTAAATCACTTGAGCGTCAAATAAAAATACTCATTTCGCCGCAGTAAAAAAGTCTGCATTTTAAGGCGTGTAGTTTAACTTCGATGAGGGACTTCAATGTTATAGTTTTTATTGCATTAACGAAACCAATAAGTATTTACATGAACAAAAAAATTACACTGTCGCTTGTACGCAATATCGAGACCAGGAAGTAACTGATTCAGACTGGTTGCGACAATTAAGGAGAGGGGCATGAATTCACTCAAAAGTATTTACCTGCAGCAGTGCTCGGCTCAGTAAAACCCAAATTGAAGAATTAGTAGTAATTAATACTATAACTCCTGTTTTCCAGAGCTAATTGCCCCAAACTGTTACAATTTCTAAATATTCAATACGAGTTAAAAGATCGGTAAAAACACTACTGCCCTTAGCATGCTTATGGTGGAGTTATAAGCGGCAGCACGGACAGAGAAGTTCTGAGATATTTGCACCGAACGGCGGGCCATCTTGAAAGTCCCTTGTGAGGATTATAGTAAGCATAAATACCTGCGCGGGGTTAAAGATCCTGTCCTATCAGGTACCACGATTCCCTTCTTTTTTTTTTTTTTTGTAGCTAGAACCAAGATCTATTATAGGGTCACTAAGAACACGTGTTACTCTCAGGAATTGTAATTCCGTAGAAGTATGTGTATCTGGAATTGTCACTCTTCGAAAGTGTATCAAAGTAGAAGTTCCATTATTCACAATTGTCGTTCTCACAAGTGTCCTATATTCAAGTGTCACTCTTGACAGCAAAAATTTTATTCCATGCAGAAGTCCCTCTGTGCAAATGTATTTGCGGAAGTGTCGGTCTGCAAAAGTGTAACGCCATGCAGATATCACACCATGTAGATGTCACAACACATAAGTGTCACTCCATATAAATATCACTCTGTGCAAGTGCCACTATGTGTGTCACTATGTGCGAGTATCACTATGTGTGAGTGTCACTATGTTCGAGTGTCACTATGTGCGATTGTCACTATGTGCGATTGTCACTCTGTGCGAGTTACACTCTCTGCAAGTAGTACACTATGCAAGTGTCTGTGCAAGTGTAACTATGTGCGATTGTCACTGTGCAGTGTCACTCTGTGCGAATGACACTGTGCAAGTGGCACACTACGCAGGTGGCTCTGTTCGAGTGTCAGTATGTGTGAGTGTCACTCCGCGCTATTGTTTGCAGCCCCCTGAGGGTGCGGATGTCATGTTACCTGTCCCTGATGGCGGGCGGGAAGGTCCTGAGGCCCAGCTCAGTACACTCAGCCTCCTGCAGAGCGACGTAGCCGCCGGACTTGAGCGGGTAGAGGTACATCTCGGACAGCTCGCCCACTCGGCGCCAGTGCTCGGGCGGCGTCAGGCGTCTCCTGCGCCACCACGTGGCGGTGCATACTGCTACCAGGAGCGCCGTGGCGCTCCAAACCACCAGGCTTGTGCTCAGCCGGCTCGATGTCAGCCCAGACATCCCTGTGACGAGATCCCAGCGTCAGTTTGCAGCATACACACACACATTTCCTGAATTTTATCCTGTATACGGATTGTAGGGTCAAGAATACATATGAAATGCACACCACAGACACCAGAATCAGCACCATGTGTACCACATGCACCACAATCAGCACCCCACTCCCCACAGTCAGCACCTCATGCACCACAATCAGCACCACATGCACTGCGATCAGTATCACATGCACCACAATCAGGACCACACACACCACAATCAGCACAGCATGCGCCTTAATAAGCTTCACATCCACCAAAATCAGCACCACAATACGCACCAAAATCATCACTGCTATCTATCCACACATCAATCCACACAGCAATCCACACGGCAATCCACACCAATACATTCGCCAATCCATACACCATTCCACTCTAATCCACGCCAATCCACACCGCATGCTCCTGTTCATCCAATGGGTGATATAAAACTAGCAGAATAAAATAGTATGCATAATGGCAGCGGCGCGTACACATTGAATGCCTTCAGATAATCACAGTCCTTTTAGACGATATTATTTCAGAAAATAATCATAGTTTCATCTCCCACAACTTTCTCTCTCTCTCTCTCTCTCTCTTAAACTGATTCTTGTTCCGGTAGCGAATGCATAAAAACTACTCCGGGTATGGAAAATCTACCTGTCACATTTTAACGTAAAATAGATAACCCTTTATGTTAAATAACACGAGGACAAAATATATTTTCACGTTTAAAAATGCATACTCTCGGGCAGGGCAGTAATGATAAGTTAACGGCTAACGAGTCGATCACAAGTCTCGTTTGGTAGGGTCCTTCCCGGGCTAACCATAATGTACATTGTTTACGAATTAAAGATAATCGCCCGCCTCCCCCCCCCCCCCCCCCCCCGCCGAGGCAACTTGCGTGTGAGGTTTTCTTTTTCCCGAAGCCACTGCTGGACAGACAGCGCGCTGTGGATAGCCGTGAGCGATCCGCCGGCTGCCTGCGTGTTCAGTTAGTGTTAGAGGAAGAGCAAAGTACAAATTACGGCTCTACCAACCTACACTTGCCGTCGCCGTCGCTGCTGCCACTAAAACGATGCGTCGTAGATATGCGAGGTTACGTCTCCTAAATTATGTTTTTTTCTTTTTTTCCGGTAGTGGTGGCTACATGTTACGTTTCTCAGGGATGCCCCGAGACCTGATGTATTGGAATATTTGAACTTACCTGTGCGCTCTAGTGGGCGATACTAAAAATAAATGGACAGTAAATGTATGTTAAGGAAAGGGACTGTAAGGGGGCGGAGGCCTGCCAACTAATTAGCGAAGGCAAGAAATTGACCAATAAAATAACCTATAGAAATATTGGCAAAAGTGACGGTGAAGGGACATCCGGAAATGTAATTTTTTTAAATAAATTTTTGAGAATAATTTTTATATTGTTTTAGAAATACTTGGAATCTTTAGAAGTTTTTTTTGGGTTCAAGGTCATTGAAAGTCACGGGCATGGGGTTAGGGACAAGGTCATGTGCCAAGGTCAAGGTCAGCCATATCCAAGATGACGGTTGGGTGACGTCACTACATGGCAGCCGGTGCACTACATGGCATGCCAGCGCCGGTGCAAGATGCCAGTTTTGTCCCATCTAAATACATTGTCCGAGACTATTCATAATCACTATACTGTCTGGGAACACGATTTTTTCCCCATGAAATGTAAAAATTAACGGTCATAGTCTGCTTGCGGTTTCATTGCATTTTTGTAATCAAACCTTTGAAAAATCACCCCATGTATGACGTTTCTGATTGTTTCCTAAATATGTCATGTATTGCAAGTATTTTATACTTCTGTTAAAATAAAAGTATTTATTTTTAGTATAATTTAATTTCAATATTAATTTTGTTTATAAATTATAATATTTCACTTATAAAGAGTATGAATAAGACAAGTGAGGAAATAGGTATGTTGATAATACCTAAAGGCCGTTCACGTTAAAGTGAGCACTCCAGAAATCAACCTTTGGAAAAAACCACCACCTGCAACTGCGTATGTATAACCATGTGTGTCACCACACAGCCTGGGGATGAATACACACAGTTACGTTGGCAGTGAAATGTGAAAAGTAGTTCTACAAAATAATGCGGTATTGCAAGTGTAATGTTTAAATTTATGGCTACTTAAGCTGTTTGGAATTTATTTTATACACTTTAAAGTAATTATTGGGGTAAAGATAATGTATTTACTGTAACTCGTAATTAGATTGTGTCACGTGATCAGTGCAACGATCAAAACCAACTATCCGTTGTTGTGGTTCCTTCATGCTTGTTGCTTGGTTTTGCATGTGTGGAGTGGTTGCGAGACAAACTACAAATTTGGAAACTGGAAGTTGTTGTGTTTTAATATTTCTCATTAACTTTTTAGCTTATCTGCAATCAGCATTGTTTTATTATAGGTAGTATAGAGTTTAATTGTGTTGTAGTGATTTTGTGTAAAGTTGTGAGTTCCAGCAAACTACGTATAAATATTCAGCGTCAGGAGGACATTATAAATCTCGCCGAAAATATTTATTCTTTAATTCGTCGAGGAGAGATGAAGCCGTGCAAGGTGATCGAACAAGTTGCAGAAATGATGAAAATTTCAACTGCAACTGTCCGGAGGTAAATGTAAATGTGTTTTTACGACGTGTTTTCGCCACTTATCCCCATTAAAAAAGTGAAAAAAATATATAAATCGACAGTTACAGACGTGATTTTTTAAACGGAAAGTCAAATAACAATTATAAAGTAAATGAACGACAGCAGAAACGCAACATTAATATACTCATGTGAGTTTGCGAAGTACATATTATATCATAAGTTTGACAAATAATATTAAAAGTTATCTGTACCTATCTACCTAAGCCCATCTGTTTAACCTTTCTTTCAAATCTGCCATTATAACAAGTGCAAAATTGGCAGTCAATAATTACACGTTAATTTTACACGTTTTTATATCATTGTGTAATTTTTTAATGTAGGCCTAACCTCAAATACATCTGCACGTATCTATTTACGCCCAGCCATGTAACCTTTCTTAAATCTGCCTTGATAACAAGTGCAAATGTGCCTGTCAATAATTATACATTAATTTGACACCTTTTGAAATCACTGTGTTATTTTTGTAATGTAGGCCTAACCTCAAACTTGTGTTCATGTAGTTATTCATTCCAAGTTACAGTGTTAAGTTTTACTATTGTTAACATAACATAAACATCGCAGTTTGATGCTACACCAAAGGTGTTCCAACATATAAACTATAAAATCTTGAAGCTGGTTTTGTTAACTATAGACCTATAACTGTGATAGTTGCCGACATTCTTTCGTGATGCAAGTATAGACCTAATTGTTTTATTTGGTAATGATTGCCGTAATAAGAATTATAAAGTATTTACAATTAATTGTCAACAGTTAGGCCTATAGAACAATTCTATGTTTAAATTTCGAAATTGATGTTTGACAAGACAACTTTCTACCTTTTGAGAAATATCAACGAAGATAGTATGCGTTATTGAGTAGGCATAATTGTTTGTCATATCTGCCACTTTGGCCGCAAAAATATTGTAGTTATTGAAATTTATTGTAACTATAAATTACACGTTATAGTCAACACCCCAGACTCCCAGAGCTCCTGTTTACTTGCGAGTTCATGTTTTGTAAAGGTTAGATTACATAAGGCAGTGTATGTGTTAAAATAGGTATTTCTAAAGAAGCTGTATGAGCTAGCTTTCAATAAGGGCCGGGCTACAATTGACATACCAAACACATTCACAGTTATATCGATAAGCACATACAAAACACAAAAGTGCAGTTTTTTTTGGCTACAATTGATATAACGATAATAATATTAGTTTGTTTATGTTGCTACTTTTGTACCGAAGAAATTAAGTTCTGTGCATAGAGTTGGTAGTGTTTTTTTTTTTTTTTTTTTTTTTTTTCCAAAAATTAATATTTTCAATTGATCTGAGACATTTTTAAAATTGTAAATTATTTACATTTCAATTTTTACTTTAAACATTACCTAAAATGGTTACAAAACTTCTGTGGTTGTGATTATCGATAAATTAACAAAATAAAATATCTTCCCGAGGAATGAAGTCAAAATACACACTTTCTTTATTTGTAAATAAGTTTTTCAATCGATAACATTGTATGTCGGGGCTTCTGATTGGCTGTTTATTGACGCATAGCTATAGTAACAAGGAAATTTAAACCAGGTGCTTATCGCTATGTACAGTAACTTGCCTGTAAGTATTACTTGAATAATTTATCTTTTACATTGTCATTTTGCTATTATTTGTGGATATGTATTGGTTTTACATTAATAATAAGACATTTATTTCAGCTGTGTGTGTGCACGCATGAACCATATTTTTAAGTACAATAATATTCTTTAAATAGTTTTCTTATTTAAGTTTTCAGTTTTGCTGCCCTCATTGCAATGAAGGAACCATAACAATGATGATAGTCCATGCACTTTACCTGTAAAATTGGTTTCTTGAGGTCTGCGTGGGTTTGACAAAAAGGAAATGTCGCACTCATTTGGGCCTTAAGAGACACCGGAAATATGGTCATCACCGGATCGGCATTTCACTTAGCTATAAATAATATACATTATTATTAGAATTATTTTGTACAAATGAAGGTGGTGCCAGTTACAAGCCTGGTAAAGCCTTCTTTTACCACTTCAATTCACAGTATAAATGTTCAGTTCTTTTTTGGAGGGTCTCAGAAGGGCACGAATACAGAGTAACGGTGTCAAAAAAAATCATATGTACACAATACACAATATACACAATTGCATTTGTTGATATGTTTATCTTTTTAGTGTAAATTATTTTTATTTTATATATACGTTATAGGCATATGTTGAAATATATTTATCTCCATTTATAAAGGTGCATATAAAACTATCCTTAAAATGTACATATACATGCTCATATTTTATATAATTTTCTTTTTTATATATTACATATTTTATATACTGCCACGTTTGCTCCATCACGTTAATATTGTTAGCACCATCTATTTCTGTGCAGTGGTGTACTCTTTGCTTGGCTCAGATCCCCTCGATTTTTCTTACTTTCCTGCCTTCCCCTTTCCCCTTCGTGCGTCATCATTTTTTGATTTATCATTTTTTATTCAAGTCCTTCCACGGCCTCTCTCTGTCTACTTTATACGCTTAAAACATCTGCTACGTTATGCCTGCAGGATGTATGTTTTTTCCTGATGGCTTAGTTGCACCTTACTTCAGTCAGCTGAGGCCAAACACAGCTACCATGTTTTTAGAGCTGACGTTTTACTTGTCACGCTGCAGAGCGATGGGGCACTTATAAAACGGTGAGTCGTGGGAAACATTGAGTTTGCGGTACAGTTTTTAAATGTTTGGTAATTTGTGTGAAAAGTGGTGTTGTGCCTTGGGTGCGCAGTAGTGCTAGTGTATTTCAAAATCTGGATTTGGCTGCCTTTCCAAATTATTTTTCGGCTTAACTTATGTGTGTTCTTTTTTAACGTGTCGTGTTGGTCCTTGTTCACCACCAAAGTTAAATGTTTGCTTTTTCACAGTTTCCATAACTTCATCGCTAAGGCGTTCATTTTTCAATTGTTTGTTGTGTAAAGTTTTCGTCTATCGGAGCTGTGAAATGTCCCAAACGCGAATACGGTGAGCTGCCCGTTAGGTGTTATTTTCTAGACTTTGTTAAGCTTCGGTTTCATGAGGCGGAGGGATATCCTGGAAGAAGAACTTTAGCAGGGTTTCAGAAAAAAAATGTCGGAAGTAACCGTGAACGGGCCGCATCTACAATTTAAAAAAATATAATCCATACATAGTTTTCTGTGCGACAAAGAAACCTATTTCTTTGAAGCTATTTTGTTTATAACAACACAATTTAGCTTTAATTCAAATAGAAGGTTTCGGAAAAACAATTTTGCTGCTAGTAAATGTTTTCTTTACACGTTTTTGTTTTATGGTAATATTGCCTTTCTCTGTAGCAAATAAATAAACATTAATTGGGCTGCTTTTGTTCCCAGGAAAGAAATATTTCTTTGTAACAAAGATAATGGTTTAAAGGTGTCATGTTGCAAATTGCAGTTTTCAGTACGTAACTGGTGTAGCAACGCAAACGTTCATAAACCAATCAGTATATTCTGCAGTTGCGGAACTGCAGTTGAGTAAATTTGTTGTCCTTCCGCAGGCGTTTAATGTCAATCTGAAGTTCGGTGATTCTCCAAAAACTAATCTCAATTCTTCCCAAGAGGTGGCATTTTTTTCTGGCCCGTATGACTAACTCAATCAAATGCCTATCAAAAGTAACACGAATGTATAAATAGAGAGTGGTCGTGTGGTTCAATGGTTAAGGTAAATAATACGGGATGTGTGGGTTCGAATCTCGGAGCCGTCCAAGTTTCTTTATGCGTATTATTTTGTATTATTTATTACTTCTCTCTCTCCTTAATAAATTACGTTTGTTTGTCGGAGCACAAATTTTCTTTGCATGGTAACTCACATTACCACAAAAACGTCTTCTGATCTACTGTAACGACAATGCAAGGTTATTATAGTCATTACTATATAGATCCTAACATAAATTATGTTTGTTGCAAGGTTATTTTTCAGTGTTTCATATTTGAACATATGTTTCTTTGCGGCAACAAATTATTGTAGCAAAGAAAGCGTTTTTAACAGTGAAAAAGCTGCCACTTTTTACGTTTCTACTATTAAATATATTCAAGAGGAAAACAAATGGTGAAAATGATTTGAAGTGGCATATTTGGGGATTTTCTGCACCGCTTACGTAAAGGAAAGGTAAAAAGTACTAGGTGACAACTGTAGTTTGATCTGTTGGCTATCATCACGTGTTGTAATATCCTACTGTCTCAGATATAATTTGCGAAACATTCAGTTGCCCGGGAATGCACAGCGCCGATAAGGAAAGACCCGTTTCAAAGCTTCGTTAGGACCGAACGTTAACTTTAGAAATTTAAATTTGTTACTAGAAATTCTCCTCAAGAGTAGAATACTTTTACGCGGTCGTGGGTGTTTTTGCAATTAACGCTTCAGTTGTTTGCTACCAGAACCACGTATGTATACTAATTCTTTCAGCTCATTGCCAGTAATTATATTTCCCATAAATACGACAGTGGGTATGCAAGCTGCTATGACAGTGCATCAACAGGGCTAGAGCAAGATCGGTATTCTACACTGGTTGTAGATGGTTTTTCGGTCTGAATATTTCATCCCAGTTTAACTCCTGGATGTCTCGTAACACGAGATGTAGCTTTTCGAATAAGATTTTATTTATTGCCACTTCGTGATCATCGTTAAAACCTACAATTGAATCCGGATATATGTTTTAATTTTTCTTTGGATTTATTGCGAGCTATCCCGGTTCAGTTATTTATCAACAATTTTAATCGTTAGAGGCCTGAGGAATTCGCGGATTCATTTTGGGATACGCTAGAATTCAAAACACATGTGTTTATATAACTTTAACGATTGGCCCACGCGGTGTTTGACCCTTCCTGGAGAACGCTGGCCCAACCGCATCTTTCTACTGTGACAGCAGACAAACAATGTGCAGCTGATATTGGCATATTTGTACATACGACTGTGGAATCTAGCCTGCAGTTCATTAAACTCGCACGTTTTTTCAGGTCTCTAATAATTGGATAAAAACTGACGCCAGAAAAATTAGTAATTGAACGTGCCATTCGCTAGTAATTCTTAATATGTAGTGTTTTTACCGCTTCACTACGCTAAATAAAAGATAAATAAAATTATCTTCTTTTTTTAAGGTTTGACATGTAGAAAATAATTGAACATAATGGACGCGTGAATAATCGTGCTTTTGGTGTCCACTGTTTCCAGACAATCTTCCTATGCCTTAATAAAGTTTAACCGACCATTCACAGTTTGTTGAATTTCAGAAAAAGAAAAAAACTATCCACATAAAATAATTTTTTAACTCGTAACATTTAAACTTTAATACTTCATAAAATTTTAATAAATCAGGTTTTTATAACACTGATTTGACTAGAGTGAAGAACGGGTGACTAAGATAAAAACAGGCACTTAAACTGCAAGTGCGAAAACTCAGTCAATTCAGTAAAACGAAACGTATTAAATGACCTTCCTCTCCGACTAAAAATCAAAAAATATACGAATTAAAGATACCGAGTAATTCAGTTGATAGTTGCTGTAAAATTAATATATAGAGGGTTATGACATCATGTAAAGTATTTTAAAAATTAAATGTAACATCTTTTAAAAGAACTAACTATAAAATCGTGGGGCCCCACAATAACGTACTTTCTTAACTGGTGTCGTTCGGGTTTATGAGTAAAGTAGTGATTTTATGAGTGTTCCGATTCCAAAGATTGAATATTTTTAACAGTGGAGAGATATTTTTAATAAATTTTCCCTTCGCAGATCAGAAGGCCGAGTTCTAAAGGCCTGGCAGAATTGACATAACCATTTCACAAGCACATTTATTTCTAATGATACGAACAATCACATCACAACACCAGCACAGCGACATGGGTACAATTGACACACTTCTCGCAACGCTCATTTGTTTATTTCCCGGCGCTTCGCTAGTAGAGAAATTTTCGTTCGCGAAGCTAGTTTTCGCTAGTTCGAGAGACTATCCATCTCATCCTTTTCTGCCGAGAATACACACGCTATGTTTCAATCTGAATATCTCCCACGAATTTCAGTTACCAACACACTGCAAACTGAATAAAAGGAAGTTGCCCCGTGAAAAATAAAGTCAGTGCACGCTCTTTCTAATTTCAGAAACCAGTTTTCCACTTGACAAGGTAGTGCAGCATTCAGGGATTCTGAGTGGCTGAACAAGGACGCAGAGCAATTGTACCAACACCGGGAAAGCTAAACCGTGCTGAACTATCCTTGTTTTTAGTACTGCGCTTAGTAATGTGGTTATGTTAGTGTGTGATTGTGTTTCCCAAACTGGATGAAATGCATTTTAACTCGTGTGTATAATACTGTGTTTTCAAAGTGATGAGCTTATAGCAACTATGCCACGGTCCTTACGCAGCATTACACAGAAAATGAGAGAATATACATCTAATCAAGCGTTTTAAAATCGCGTAAATAAAGCAAAAAATCTCTCTTATAGGATACACTTCGTGAAACACACAGATATCGTGATAAATACGATATATAAATACCTGTTAACTTTATTTGTTGTAATATTCGATTGTAGCAGAACAGAGAAAACGTTCAATTCTTCACTAAACCAGACAAGCTTCTGTGTCTGGTCTACGTTGTCTCGCAAACCAGTCCATAAATTCTCCACGACTTTGGACCGTGAACTCCTTATCACTGGGCCTCATCGATCCTAGTGAGGTCACGTGACCTTGAGACATTTTCAACTGCATTTACTAAACATGCTAGCAAGATTATGTAATTATATTTACTCGTTATAAATACGGTTCGAGGCATTTAAATGTGAACCATCATTTGCATGTCGCCGCTAATTAAGTTTACGGTGAAAGTTCGTCAGTAAGGGCGACATAAGTTAATATACACCCATGCCTATGCGTTTGATGACTATACTGAAACACAGCATTATTCACTCTACCCGAGGTTAAAGCGCTTTGTGATTTAAAACAGTAAGAATATTTTACTTACGAAAACTTATATTTCTTAGCTTGCCCTTCGAAGGAAAAATTGTCCTATCAAATCATATTCCGGTCTCTATGTCTTTGTGTGCCCCCTAAAATATTTTTATCATGCGAACACAATTGCAATTTTTTATTGCGAAGAAAGTTAATTTGGAAAATAGCAGTCACTTATCATTTTTGACTGTTTTATTTTGAAAACTATTCCACCAATTTAGGAATATTAGGTACATTGCTCCATGAGAATGTAAGCACTGAATTCACAAACCCATATCCATATTGGTCCGATTATTTTGAAGATAACTCCACCTGGTAAAAATACTTTGGCATACTTCTAAATTTACTGAACCGAGTGGTGATGTGGTAGATAAACTAAATTCGACGATCTTATTTGATAAGAATTTTTTTTTTTCAAAGCGATGGTATCATAAATGTTTTAGGGTAGTGTGATGTATCTTCCAAACGCATTAGACATATTTATAGCAAACTTTGTGCAAGCTATTCGCGGTAAAGTAAGCACTTCTTTAAGGCCCTGCCAATTTTCTTTTCTAGCCAATTTATATCTTTCCGACATATTTAAAATAAGCATTACCGCGTCACTGTTATACATATTGTATACATTTCACTAGTCTCGAAATGTAGCGTCTGCAGCTGCTGTAAAATATATTTATTAGTGGGCAATGCCTGTTGGGAGTGCATTAAAACATAGTCACTTTACTGCGAATAGCCTATATGCTTGCAGTACGAACTACGAGCATCAAATACGCTATTTCACTTATTATTTTGTCTGACAGTTTGTGGGATAACACCACCTGGCAAATGAAGCTCTTGTATACCAAACAGAAAACAGAGACGAATTATAGGTCCGTAAAGACACGCGCACAAGAATTTCCTTATCTAAGATTATAGTACGTGTAAACTATAAATATGCGAAAGACCAAATATAAATTTTGAAAGTCTCAAGATGTATTTTTTATTTTAATTCGATTTTTATTGTAGTATTTAAGTAGTTTTCAATACATACAGGCAAAAACAATACGAAAACGGGATAAATAAACTGAAAAAATGAAACTATGACAAATTCACTGACATGCGATAAAGCTGGTATCACCATTCTTTGTTACATACAGTTTACGCATCCTAAATGATTTAGAATTAAGACGCCTCAAAAGAATTTGATTGAGTATTTTATATGCGTAGGAACTGCTGCCCAGAATCTCAGTCCATTTGTATCAGGAGATCATTTGTAATTACATTCAGTGTGTATTATACTGTTACTGAATAGCTCGCTCAGTGAAATGTCTTACAATTGGCAGATGAATGGATGCCGAGATTGTGTAGTTGGTAGACTGTTAAGTGAGAACTGGGAAAAGTACAATTTCAGCAGTGCCTATAATTACGGTGAACTACAATGAGACAGCAAAAGAGAGAAACATGTGCCGTCCATCAGTTTACTTAACAGAGAGAAGTACGAAACTTAAAACCATGGCAATTAGACATTCTGACAACGAGCAATCAAGGTGCATCATAGGTACGAACTATTTTAGAAGAAAGCAGATGTAAGGCAGCATTTGCTATGGGTGCACTGAAAAATAATTTTTGGTTGATACTTTCCAAGGCGAAATTTTTGTTGTTGGTAAAAAACGAGGATCGAATCTCACTACTGATGATATTGAATGAAGTGTTTAATCAATACATAGTATAAAAGGAAGTCCCTGGCCCGCGTCTGTCTGTCTGACTGCGCTAATCTCGAGAACCACTGAACGGATTTGGATGCGGCTTTCACTCTTATCATCTACATTTATCGAGAAAGGTTTACGTGTGTTAAAAATTGCCCTAGCTCTTATAGTAGCTGAGCATTAACGGTGTTAGTGAATCAAGTGGAGAAAATAACTGTGTAAAATTATATTATCTACAAAAATATCAGCGGTAGCATACATCTATCTTTAATTGATAAATAGTAATAAGCGTATTTACAATATAAATTATGCAATAATAACCAACGTAAAATCCACTGTTTTTTCTAAATATAATGAACTTAATCCTTATCAAAAAAATTAATTCAAAATTAAAACTGTTTAATGTAGATAAGAACTGTCGTTTACATCAAACAATTATCGCCAATAATTTCAAAGTTACGAAAAGTTTTGTAAAAACAAAAGTAATTTCTAAAATGGAGACACGCGCGCACGGACCTATACGTGGGCGGGGCTGGCGCTGTGGTTGTCAAGAGAGATGCAAGGAGGGAAGCTGTTCGAGGCGAGCTCGCTGCTGGCAGAAAGAACTTAATTGTACCTGGGCACCTTTGTGAACCTCGCTAACCAGTACCTATTGCTGCTACCGTCTCAACATTTCTTTCGCTGCGACTAACGAACACATTATTGCTTACAAAAATACACTGAATTTATTGGTGACCACAAACGTCATGTTGTAGTCATCTCGAAATACTGAAATGAAAAAAATTTTTTGTTGGCACCACAAAATCTTTTGTGGTGTCTATATGAACAAAATAATTTTTTTGGTCGCCGCAAAGCAGTTTTTTTTTTTTCAGTGTTATATCACATCATCAATCGGGGAGTATTCAATTGCCATTTCTAAGTGATGAGAAAGGTGTTATTAATATAGTACATACGGCAGCAATCTTTGTAAGAAAATACGTACGTGGAAGAAGGAGAAAATATTTATTTGGTTGCAAGATGTACTAATTTAAAACCATTTAAAATTTATGGACTTTGTGTAATGACATTTATATAACGAATACTTAATATTTAATGTAGGTGTAATTGGCAACTCATGTGTTCCAGAAATAAAATGAGTCCTTGGACAGAGTTAATTTACAATGTTGGTGGTCGCCATACAATTCCTTTCTACATTAGGAAAATGATTTTTGCTGGTGATATTAATTGTTATTAAATGTTAGTTATAGTAGCTTTTTAATGGGTAATGGTTTTGGTCCAGAGTTGTTACATGTGATTTTGCACTTCTGTAATAAAAAATACAGAAATAATTCGGTAAAAGGATATTAAATTTCTAATTTGTATAAATATCTGTCTGTTGATGGTGAAGTAGGTCTGGGCCAAAAAAAAATTACGAAGACTACATTTAAAAAAAATCAACATTTCTCTAAGTATTTCAAAAATTAGCCGTGTTTGGTACCAAAGAAGCAAAATAAGTTGCAGTAATATGAAACTACCTACTCTCAATACTCTGAAACAAAAATCAGAACTTAACAAAGAAGATAACATTGTTGGACGAATATACGGAGAATTGAATATATCAGCCCTGGGTTCACACATGCTTAAAGGAATTAATTATGTATAGCACATTCGTTTGCTGAGCGTAGTCATAAAATATTGCAGGGGGGAAACGGCTGACATCACAAAAATGTTTTATGGATATCTGTAGCAACACACGAAAGAGCCTTTCTGTGATGTAGAATAGTATTATTCAGCAAAAAATCATATCAAAATTAATACTTTCTGAGTTTACGTACAAATTTAAAACATTGAAAATAGTGATATCTCTTATTTATTGTAAACTTATCAGTACAAATCCGTGTAGTATTTTATTTAAAAAACTTGTTAAACTATTTTCGTTTCTAAAGTCTTCAATGTTGGACCCTTGTTATGACCATATTCTCCAGAGATATTACGCACACGTGCATGGTTTAAATCTCTATTCCGCGCTTCGCTGTTAGCAGAACCACTAAACGTAGTTCTGCGAAGTGTACATATTTCTTGGAACCAATCTCAGTTCTGCATTTTCCCGCATTATTAAATATTTTCTCCAACACTCCAAAAAATTGGAATGCCACCCATTTCTAGACAGTCGTCCGCTCTTAGTTCATTGCAATAATCGGAAAGTACGTCTTCGGGTTTGATTTGCCATTTCAACTACATTCTCCTTTTTCCTCGTTTCTTCACTTGGCGTTTATTTATTTTCTCTTGACATTATTATTTGTTTGCTTGTGATGTCATCTCCCAGGCTGGTAGCACTTTTTTATTTTCTCACGTGTTATTTGGAGCAACATATTACTTGATACGTAAGACTTTTGTCGTTGTTGAGTAGTGTATTGAAGTGTTTCCAGCGTACTCTACGAGGGTATTGACCAATCTGCAGTGAAGAGTACGGCTGTAATGGCAAATAGTATATGATGGTCTCAACTAATGCTGGGTACTTGAATATGTTATATTTTTTGAAGCAGGGAGAAGCATATCCGGTATTGACTAAAAGCGGTATTGCGTTTTCGGAGTAAGATATGAAGTTATCGTAGCAAAGGCAAGCCAGTATGGTTTTATTCTTATTAAATCATAATTGTTTTTCAAACAATTTCTAAAAGTTTACATACACTGTAAACTAATTTGTTATTTTTACTGAGGAATTCTTCGTAATTTTATAAATGCTTGTAACAATACAAAGATGTCTCTTGGAAAACTACTCGTTTGTAAAACCACAAGGGGCGTGTTTGTAATATGCATCAATAAATTTTTGTACTATACTGACCCTTTTCCACGAGCTGCAGCAAAATGGCGGACTCTCGATAACGTAAAACCGCATATGGCTGTTTGTGCAAAAACTATGGGTGATGTAAAGTGTAGTTGCGTGCAAAAATAAATATATTGCAAGTTTGAATAACGTAAAACACTTAAACAACTCAAATAATCATTATAAAACGTGACCATATTGTTAATTTACTGTTAATGTTTCCTAGCTACACAGAACTATTAAATCGGCTCTCAATGCTTCGTTGTTAAGAGCCGTCCAAATCTCCTACCTACACACCAGAACTCTTTAATGAAATAAATGTACCTATTCTTCTTAACCGAATATCTTCGATAGTATTTTTAGATATTTGTAAGTATATTTACCAAAACCTATATATTTTAAGTACGTAAATCGAGATAAATGTTGCTTCCATAGCTCAGGGGTGGGGTGGCTGACTTGCAGTCGAGGGGTCGTGGGTTCGAGCCCCGGCCCCTCCGCGGCAGATTATCGGTTCGCTTGTCGCACTGAGAATTTGTCAGCAAGTCAGTCTGACTTGAGCTCGTCAACGTTCAACACATCTACAAAAACAACAGCAAAATAAAAAAAATAAAAATTGGTCTTGTGGTTAAACGTGCCGGTTAGTGATACAAGTACTGGAAAAGCGATTTTTTTTTTTTTTTTCGTAAATTAAATCCTGAATTTTTTTTATTCTCTGTTATTAATTTATAACATTTTGTTTCTAAAAGAAAAAAAAATCATTTCATGTTAACTTCTCAATAATGTAAATTGCAATACAAGGTTAAAGTTTGTAATATAATCCACTTTTTTTTTTTTTTGACAAGAAAACTCTTTGTCGTTTTATAGAGGATTTTCTTGGCAAATGGGAATCCAAGAATTTTTTCTCAAAGTACAAAAAATTGGGTGTGGTTGTGGTGGGGAAACGGCCGTTTGTTTTGCGTGAATACGTCTACGTTGACGCGCTCGGACGCCTTGATGTTTATTTTTACCGTCCCCGGCACCGCTTCACTCGATCTTATGGGGTTTTATGGGTATCACTGGATTGCTTTTGAGATGCTCTTTCCAAAGGTATACGATTGATGTATTTCGACTTGGCTTTGTGGAGAATCGGGACTGCTCATTATGGAAACCCGATATATAGTTAATACGCAGAAGTTCTGTATTTTGTTTTTGTGGATCTCAGCTTCATTTCCAGTGATGACGGATCATATTTCCGTATATCAATTGTACATTCACGTATACACTGTTCACTGTAAATTGAGCTCTTTTGAAAGCCTTGCTTAAGATCTACTTGTACGCATGTTGTGTATTCCTTTACCTTATGTAAAATTAACATTGAAATTGGCCTCATCTCTTTATTCATGCGTCGATCAAGTGAAACTGTGGAATTATTAGAAACGTAAACATATTACAAATTTGCTCATTCTTATACTTAAGACACATTAAAAAACAGAGGGGAAAATAAATAATTCCAGTTTGCACAATTGGTTACTTAACACTATTAATTTGGCGCTAATGTATGGAACTATTTCCCACCCATCATTACCAACTTCGCTGGGCGCATCTCACTCAGTGCGCCTGTTAACACATACGCGGGCAGGGACAGTGACTTTTTTATAAGGCTGATTTCAAAAGTGCTCACTTTATCGTGAACAGTCTTTAACAATTTATGTCAATATAACGAAATGTAGATATAACAGTGAGTTTACGGAGCGTTCCCGCCTGACATGATCCCGTGTTTAACGTGATGTAAAGCGACAGTTATAAAAGAAATATTTTAAGTTTTCTCTGCAAAAAAAATGTTGTACGAAATCCGTAATAAATCTACTCCGAAACTTTTTCGTATCGTACAACTTTGTGAAATTCATTCCACGCACAGGCTGATGGACGCTAGCTTTCTCCCCCCCCCCCCCCCCCCCCCCCCGCCGCGGCCCTTCTGTTTCACCAGCCTCATCTCCGCGTCTGCTCTGCCGAGTGGCTGAATGGCTGAATGCTGTTGCGTTCGCAGCTAATGAATTATCAGAGAACTGGGGTTTCATCACGGAAAAGCTACCTGCAATCAAGAAACGCATTTAATACCTTTTTTTTCCCCCCTCTCTCAGTTTTAACATATACTTCGTGAAAGCGAACGAAAATAAAAAAAAAGCAAAGCAATTCACCGTTTTCTGGATCCATTAGTCATTTCGGAGATGCCACCCGGTTAAAACCGAGAAACATAAAATTACTGGGCATCATTAATTTCATTCCAAATTCATAGCAGAAATTAAAACTTACAACAAATCAATTTCTGTAGCACTATCTCTTCGCGCAGGTTTTAACTTAAGTGGAAAATAATTTAATTTTTAGTTGAGTACTGCTTATTACCACCCCAGTTCTTACAACTTTAAGCTAAATATTAAAGACATTTATTGCTAAAAAAAAAAAAAAAAAAAAGTCACACATTTTGATACATAACATAAGTTGACGTTCAATTAAAAATGCCTCGGATTAAATTTAATGAATCGAAATACATGGGGACTGGAAATAATGCATCTTTGTGTCAAATTAAGTTAAGATCCTCACGCCCACGAACGTATTATGTGAGAATGGTGATGCCATCATTACTTTTTATTTATCGCAACTCCTCCTGAGACTGTCTGCAATTAAATATGTATAAATATTTGTTTTGTAAAATACTACTGTTAATGGTAAAATAAAAAATAACAACAAAAAATTAGCAAGATTTCTTAACGTGGAGGTATTCCTTAGGAAATCTTTCGTAGAATAATTATTTTTCGAACTTTTTTTTAAACTGATGCAATGAGAATGAATTACATTAACATTGATTCTCCACTTAAAGACAGTGGCTGCAGGGTTGGTAGGCAACACCGTTAATGGTAATAGTACTGAAAGAGTCGTGCAAGTATTTAAATGGCCTTAATACAATGCCGAAAATACGACGAAGAAAAGAAATTTACAAAAATTAACCAAATCTCATAAAACGAACGACAAAAAGCACGAAACCATCGAATATCATAGTAGTTAATCCAACAAACTGTACAACAAAAATGATGCACAGTAATTATTTACTTGTAAAACTATAAGAAAACTGATGGAAAGTAATTAATCACTGCCAAATAAAATACAGAGAAATGACATTCTGTAAAAATTAATTACTGTAAAATCAAATTTCACACTATACGTCAAGTCATTTAAAAAACAAAAACTTGACGCAGATAATAGACACAATGAACACCGTGCAAGAAAACAATCAAACATCACGAATACTCATTTGGGATAGTAAAATAATAAACAATATCATAGTGTTGACAAATGTAACAGCTACGACACTAAACAAATCCCGAAAGTCTTACATTATATGCAGTTAAAATAACATCTATTCCAAAAAAAAAAACCAAATGTGAACACCAAATACTCGTATGTAAATATATATATATATATATATATATATATATATATATATATATATATATATATATATATATAAAATAATATAGTATAAATACACAAACGTGTCACCACTTATGATATTTAGTAATTTGCACAACTTGTAGACGTTCTCAAAAAACAAGCGTATATATATATATATATATATATATATATATATATATATATATATATATATATATAACATTGTCTAACACATACAACAAGTGTTAGATAAAGAAAACGAAATCAATATATTTGCTATTCAAATGGTTATCAGTTTGGTACATTTAATTGGCGGCAATGTATCATAACAAAGATTAAAACCAGTTCTTGGACTTATTATTTAGAAGTAGTTTCTGTTCGCAACTTTAATGATATAGGCTAGTATTTTCAGAACAATTTATTGTTCACTCATAATGTTTACTCATACGAAATTTAAGTCTTACAGTTTATTAATATGACCGGTTATTTCTTCATCTTTATAGAAGCAAGATATCAAAATTATTAGTAAAAAAGGAAATTTCGACTTTTTTTTCAATAATTTGTGAAACAGCTCGTGAGGAATGCCGACCACGTAAATTCTGATAATCGAACTATAGGTATAACACGGATTATTAGGGTTTTTTGTAACACAGCTAGCAGAAATTCAACCACATTAAATTTACTGAAGCATTATTGGTGCACAAAAAGGTGCGAACGCAATGCACCTAAAAATATTTTTCAAAAAATGTATAGCTGTAATTACTATTATATTCTACTATTTTTCTCTGCTTGCATATTAATGATCGCGTATAATACTATAGTGTTTAAGGAAAATGTGGCTTGCTAGGCACACTGTTCGTTTGGGTGTTGTTTCATAGTTTATTGGATCATAATCTTTCATCGACGTGGTAACTAGTATTAAAGGGATAATAGGATAAAAACGTAATAACAAGAACAAAAGGAATTTGTGTATTCTTAAATTGATGGCTGCTAATTTAGACAAAAGCTTTGGGGATTATGATAGTTCTACTTCTGGCACAAATAAAACGCATTTTGTATAAGATTCTCACAGAAAATAGAAAACAGTTATATTTAAAAGCGACATGCTACGCTGTACGGTATATTCCAGTGGAAAATTAATTTCACACAACGGGGCTCCGAGTGGGAAAAAAAAAAAATGCTTGGCTAACTATCCGAAGGTGGCAGTTCGACAATATACTAGGCGAATGTGACTTTGATTCATTATGCAAGCTCTCGTGAATATGCACAGCGATCAGCAAACATGTTTGGGGCTACTTCGAGGGCGAATCGACTTCTGCTCGGTGGAATGTGCAACTGGTTATGGATATAACACCTCGAGCAGCGTTATTAGCAAGGCAATTGCATACTAAGCGCCATCCCCGCTTCCTATTCACCAACCACGGACAAGTCGCTGGGATTGCGCCATCATACGGCTGTTCACGGTGAAATGGGCACTTTCGAAAGCCCTGCTCACAATCGACTTGTATGCACGTTGCGTATTCTTCCGCCGTATGTGAAATTAACATTGCCATTGGCCTCGTCACTTTATCCATGCGTCGGTCGAGTGAAACTGTGGATTTACTAGGAAAGTAAATATTTTACAAACCTGCTCATTTTTACACTTCAGTGCATTAAGGCAAAACACACAGAAAGCCAAATAAATAATTTAAGTTATCACAAATGGTTGCGTAACACTTTTTATCCAACGTTAAGATATGGATCTAATTTCCATCCATCGTTACCAACTTCACTGAGCGTATGTCACTCGGTGCGCCCATTAAAACATAATGCAGGCAGTGGCAGCGACTGTTTTCTAAGGTTAATTTCGAATGTGCTCACTTTGTCGTAAACAGCCTTTATCAACATTCCTCCCTGCTGAATTTTCGTCCTTGATTGGCTGGCAAATGTCTGCACGACTTACTAAAGCTAGCGAACGAAAGGTATAGGCAACTTTTGACACAAGCCTTTTGAAAAAAAAAACGTCATTCTCCCTATACCTGCATATATTTTAACGGGCGCAGTGATTGGCACGCGCCCAGTAAAGCTGGTAGTGACGGAGATAATGTAGTTACACGTCTTAACTTTGAATTAAAAGTGGTGGATATATGTGAATACCGAAAACAATTTTTTCCGGTATCTGTTTTTGTTTTCGTGGATGCGTTTAGTTCTAAGAAGCAGCAAATTTATAAGATATTTTCTTTTACAGTAATTTTAATTTTTCACCAGACTAGGGCATGAATAAAGTGATTAGACCCACGGCAATGTTTATTTTACGTATGGCTTAAGAATACACAATGTGCATACTGTACATGAAGATCTTAAGCGGGGCTTTTAAAGGGACCAGTTTACCGAGAACAGACTGTAGTTCAGCCACTTCCGAGTATATCGCAATGCTCGTATAACGCGTTTGGGTGACCAGGAGTGGACGTTAAGTCGTTTCGTCAACCGCAAATCGGGCGAAGGATGATGCCCGCTCATTCTGATATATGCTTTCCTTACAATTGCTCTGTAGGAGAAAACAGCGCTGTAAGTGGCATATCTCCAGTAGCGGAATGAGATTTTGCTAAATATAGGCCTAGTATGTATAACGTACGTTTTAGACCGATGCTAGTGACACAGTCTAGATTTAAGCTTTCTCGATTATGTGATGTGTCAGACCTGTAAATATGTATGATAAGTTGGTGAGTAGGACTTCGCCGATCGTGTCCCAGGATTAGTAATATACAGTTGTCTTGCTGCTATTCGAAAGCAGGAAAAACTTCAAACGCATATAACATTTTTGTTGAGATTCTTTCATTGGACTTAACTAAGTTTAATACACCCAAAAATATAATTTTAAAAGGCAATTAAAAATAATTGGCATTAAATATAACCGTAAAATACCAATGGTTCTTGGCTCATGTATCCAACTTTAAGTACTAGAGAAATGGGAACTTGAACGCAAGTGCGTGGGGCGTCGGAACGACAGAGCTGTTCATGCTCTAACATTCTGGTCAGTCGGCGGCCATCTTGCCCGTCATACTGTATGTTGGTATCTTGACCCGTAGCCTTGACCTAGACTCCATGACCTTCACCTTAAATGACTTTGAATCCAAAAAAATTTATAAATTCCAAAAAATATATAAAAAAGAAAAATATATAATATGTTCCTTAAAATTAATTTTAAAAAAATTAAAATTTTAATGTTTGTGTATAACGGCACCCATCACCGATGTCGGAGCCAGCCGGCCGCCATTTTGTACTTCGGTGACCTTGAATTACACCTTTTACCTTGACCCTATCCCAACATACACGAAAAGTACGGTCCGGAATTGGGCCGGTAAAAGATAGCCGACAAACCCTGGCCAGATGATGCCGGCTCGCTGCCTTAATGCCGGAAGCGGCCCGATGGATGGCGGCAAGATGTCATTACGATGCCGGGCCTGCAGCGGCATGATGTCCAGAAATAAGCTGTATTGTATAACCATGAAAAAACATTAACTTTTCCATTAAAAGTTTTAGTAATTATTATTTCCTCCTAACATATATTAATTTCATTTATTTCTCTAAACATTATATGATATGAAAGTCTTTTACTTACCGAGTGCGGGATTCAAACTTAAGACCCTTGACTTGATAGTCCAGCATACTAACCTATACACCACGTGGAAAGTTGCTGATACTCTCCAGTAATTTCAAATTTATCATGACACAAATTATTTTACGTGAATGTATAAATTCCATGACAATATAAGAAATAATTTTAAAATACTGATAATTTAAAAACTGTTACTTCGTTTCTTCAAAGGCTCGAAAACAGAATAATTTTTGTTAGTTTTTAATATATCTATCGGATAGTTGTACAACTGAAAAATAATTTCAAAGTTAAAAATGCCATGGGCTACCCCATGACACATGTATAATCATGAAAAAAAAACATGCTAACGGTTAACACATGGTCTCAAAAAAAGCACATCATACCATTAACAACTAGCTAACATCTTGCCATTTAAAAAAAACACTTTCAAAAAGTATGTCGGCGAAAATACACCATATTTGTATCTTTAGTGTGATAAAGAGTCATGTCTCGAAAACGTTAGCGGGCCGGAATAAATAATATGACGGCCAGCTTACCGAAAAATAAAGATGCTATATCGGAATCGGGCCAGAATATTATTTTTGGTATTGGCAACATGTTGGCTGTCAAGTATCACGCCGACATAATTTAGGTGATATCCATCTGTTATCCAAAAAAAAAAAAATACAGTGGGCTGTTGTCTTTTTCCTAACGGCAAACATACTGTCTCAAAAAAAGACGTCCCGCCGTTGTCAGATGGCTATCTTCTGGCATTGAAACGACTGTTGCCGACAATACAGGTATCGGGCCGTAATTTGCCGACACTTGCCGACATGTTGTGTATACTGGGGTGCTTATAAACTTGAACGGCCTTGAACCTAAAAAAAAATAATTTAAAAAAAACTATAAAAAAATTCCAAACTTATAAAATATTTAAAAAAATATATTTAAAATGTGTAAAATTAAATTTCGGATGTTTAAGTTCAGAGGGGACTGGTAACAGGAGCCGATGAGCCACTATGTTATGACGTCACCCAACCACCATATTGGAACCAAATGACATTGTACTTGACCTTTTATCTTGACCCCAAGACTGTGACCTCGAACCCAAAAATTGGACTAAACCATCCAATAAATCTTTAAAACAAAAAAAACCCTTTGAAATATTTATTTAAAAATTATTAAAAAAATATATGTATAAAAACTATTATTTCAAAAACTTACATTTCTAATGGTCACCTCAACACCACGTCCAGCAGACAACTGATCCTCTTCTAATCAATCACACTGCTATCCGCAATGTACAAACAGCGCAATTTAAGACATTTGACAACAAGAGAAAGATGAAGTGAATAATCGTGGTGGTGAGAGGCGTGGTGGAAACGGGATGAATCAAAGGGCATAATAAAACGTGAAATTATTGTTTGAAACCTGGTAGTGGCAGGGTAAGGAGGCAAAAACTTGTAGTTTATTTAGCAAAATCAAATCTCCGTTAGAAACCTACAATCGATATTCTGGGATCTATTCGAGAACCAGTATCGATATTATTCTTATACAGATTTATAACGAAAGAACAACGAAAAAGTCTCTTCTTTTAATGTCGCACCACAATTCCTAAGCCTAGTCAACCTAATAGTAATCCAGCGCTTCTTTTACATTAGTAAAAAGCTTAGCTCGACGCACACTTTGCGTCCATACTTGGTAACGATTTTCGTGAAAATAATGTAAATATTAAATATAATATTGCGGAAAAGTTGTATACTCTAATTTTCCTAATGGTCATTTCTGAAGTTATTACAACCAACACGTGAGCTGGAAAAACAATTCTGCGTAGTATAAATATCCAGCTTAATAGCAGTTTTACAATGTAGCATGATATCGTATGAATTAATTTTTATTATTTGGTGATTAATACTGTGACTTGTGTAATTTACTTGTTCAGCTAAACACACCCGATAGATACTCAATTTCGCTTGTGTATTCATAAAATGGACGTTAAAATTACGAGTGCGTGGTGTTTTTAGATGATATTGCTCTGGTAGAAGGGAATTTTATTAAAAAATATTGAGTTATATTTTTAATGATTTTCTCTCGAAAATTTATATTAAATCATATTACACTTTAAAATATTCGTACCAGGAATAGTACTTTCTTTTAATTGACGGTTAGGTCTACTGTCAGCGTGGAATGATAAATTTAAATGAGTAACTGTGAAGATCTTATGGTCTTTACAACTAATAGCTACATACAAAAATCCACATAACCCGAAAAATAAAACTCGGTTGGTTAGCGAAGGAAAATTCCCTATTGGCTGGACTGCCCGTTGACAAGCTAGCACGAGCTGATTGGCCAATGGCGCTACATGTTGCTGGTCATTGACCCAGCTGTCTGGCTTGTGCTGCTGGAATGAGTGAAGAGATTTGGGTGGCGCTTAACAGCGAGGTCTTGAGAACCGATGATGGTGATTGAGGTGAGAATGGAGCAATGCCGTAATGGGAGGACGGGGGAAAACGGGAGATCCCCGAGAAAATCCACTGACCAGTAACATCGTCCGGCGCGATTACCACATGCAAAAATCCGGTGACCCGGTCGGGCAATCGAACCCGGATCGCTTTGGAGGGAGGCGAGCGGGCTAACCGCTCAGCCACCGCTGTCCTCTCCACTTCAGTGTTGTTACTTATTCTGTCTCCACTACTCATCGTATTTATGGATTCTGTTTAGTTGGTATTTTTAAACTCTGCTACACTTTGCGTCAGAATTCCATGGTAAATACCATTCCCGGTCACTTCACACTTCTCTGAAGCCCTACTTAAGTCCTTCTGCCAGGATATCCCTCCGCCCAACGCCAATTAAGACTAACCGAACATAAAAAAAAACAAAACCAAAACGACAGCGCACCGCATTCGTGCGCACTCAGTTTAATACAATTTTGTATCAGAACTATTTATTTTTAGCTATTACCAACACACCTATTTTCTCTCCTTGTTTATTCATTTCAATTATAAATAATATGTTGTAGTTTATAGAATAAATATATATAGAAGTTCAATTTATCCAAAAATAAGGTCGTTTTATGTCAACACAAGTATAAAACGCTTGTAATACATGACATTTTAGAAAACATCCAAATAAATCATACATGGGGTGATTTGTCAAATGTTTTGACTCAAAAAGTGTGAAGAAGCCGTGAATAGACTATATAGGCGTGTATGTCTAGGAATGTAAGTTCGTGTTATGTTTAAATTGCGCCCATGCTAAATTAATTTTACGCTGTTTCCCGTCATGATTATTAATTTGTATAAAAGTATTATTCGTGATGTGAGATGAAACGGATACATGTGGGTGATAAAAGAAGACATAGGTTCGCTGTGGGACACATTTCGAAAACGTTATTTTTTTGTAAAGTTAAACGAGTTGCAGATGTAGCCTAAATACGTGATTGTTTCTAAGCTCCGAAATTTAATTAGCACAGTCTTTGTTTATAACGGTACTGCAAATTAAGAAAAATATTCGACATTTTAGATGAATACTGGTTTGCGTGGTAGGCCGTACATATTTCTAACATTTAAGTTTGAGGCTTTTATTTCCCGTAATCGCAAACCTTGCATTCGCACACTGGACGAACGCAGCGACAAGAACTGAAGCGAAACTGTGTTGAGGGTGATTTCCGATCGCTAACTTGCGTCGAGTTCATAATACTTGCTTGCAAACTGCTTGCCCGAGGGTACGAATATGTAAAGTCAGCTTCTTATAAACAAAATCGTTGCCGGAAATAACGTCGCCGAAGAGAGATTTCCTGGATGAGTGCACACTTAGCTAACCTCACTCAATGGCTCGCGTATCAGTTAGAATGTCTTTTCGGACCAACTTTACGTGGACGACCTTGTCGCTTTCGCTGCAATATCGCTCGCTACGTGCCAAGAACCGCGAACCTTTTTGACCTTGGCTTGCGCGAAAGCATTAACAGCAGTCATGCCACGCTCTGCTGTCTCCAGAATTACGAGTGTGACAAAAAAGAACCACTATTCGTTTGCAATGTACGCGAAGCTGAAGAACGGAAAATCATGTCTTGGCTAGAACGTCGGAGAATTGTGTTTGATGTAACTTTCGAGGCGATGTCAGCCGGTCCGTAGTTTGAACATTCTCAGAATTCAGTTCACCGTTCCGGCAGCGTGATTTACTGGCTTAACCGTGTGAACGTGGGAGAGGGATCTAGGGACGTGAAATGTGCATTGCTCTACTTGGTGGTCTTGCTGATCGAGAGGTAGGAACTCTAAGAGATGGCGTTTACCGCGTCCCATGTCTCAAGGTTGCGTCTGGCTCTGTTTGCAAAGACAGGTGGCGAGAAGAAAGAAAGAAAACCGACCACAAAATCTGCGTGAGTTTCCCACAGCTAAAGGTTGTTTACGATCAGATCTTTTAAAATCAACCTTAGAAAAATTTCACTACCTCTGCATGCATATATTTTAACGGGCGCACTAAGAGACATTGACACGGTAAAGTTGGCAACGAAGGATGGAAAGTAGTTCCATATGTTAACGTCGAATAAAAAGTGTTAGGTAACAATTTGTGATGATTTAAATTGTTTCTTACGCTTTCTGTTTTTTTTAACGTCTTAGTGTGTAAAAATTAGCAGATTTATAAAATCTTTACTTATCTAATAATTTCGCAGTTTCACTTGACCGACGCATGAATAAAGTGATCCGCTCCGGCCCATGGCAATGTCAATTTTACGTCTGGTGGAAGAATACACAACGTGCATACAAAAGTGCTCATTTTACAGTGAATAGCCTATAACTGCTGAGAGCCGGCAAGTACAGCTGAAGATGAGTGTTACAATTTCAAGCACTTTATATTTATTTCCCACTGCAAAAAAAGCGAGGCCATTGTAAGTACCACCGAGTGTATGAAAATTTGATATTGTCTGGTAATAATAATAATATATATGTATATATATATATATAATATTTAAAAATCGCAAAGCGAACAACTTCATGTTTCGATGCCACTCGAAAGCTGTAATAACGTTACATCTCTGTACAATCTTACTTTGTACTAGGTATAAATAAGGCAAGCCTATAATGATAGTCTCTCATCCCACGCCTAAACTGCCCTTCGTTGCTTTTACTTAGGAAAAATGTTTGTTAAATTCTTGAGTTGTTCTTGAATGATGAACATTAAAATTATTTTGCATAAACACGTTTTTTAACGTTCCAGTTTAGATCTTATAACTTAAGTAAGAAACTTATTCAGAATTCCATACGTTAAATTGTTTATATACATTGATGAATTTTCTTATAAGTAATTTTATTTGTGAAATAACTTACACATATAATTTTACCACTTCACTGCATTAATCTGAAGGCTTACATAGGTAACAATATTCCACTCTATGGCTTGACATGCACAACTAAATAATATATTTTAAGTAAATATTATCTTGAGACATTTCACTTTACTTTATAGAAACGAAATTAATTGTTATTTCTATAACTCCAAGTATTCACCGTATTGAAAATAGCACAAACTTCAACGCATTTAAGAAAACCCCCGTTAATATTATACATAGTAAACTACCTTGAGCCAGTAGTAAATTTTTATTTCTAGTTTAATGATTCATTTTCAATTTTCAGATTCTTCATTTCCAATTAGATTATTTATTACAAAGCAAATAGTACACATACAAGAACCCTGGAAGTAAAAGTTATAGTTTTTGACATAGAGAATGTCTGCAAAATAGATTGACAATATCAATACATTAATATTCCTCCCCCGTAAGTTTCGCGGTTAGATAATAAGTTACACAAACTATTTAGACCAACTAGGTCGTCTTATTAGACGTCGGCGATCGTTGCTAAACTCACTTTTTGGCGAATTAACTTCCCCTACAATTGTACCGCATCTCGTTGAATAACAAACCCGTGTGATTTATTTGCATTTCTCTAAGTGGAATGACTTACAGAAATAAGAGTGCTCGATGACTCAGTCACTGGAACAGATGCTTCTTCCAGTTATGACATTATTGGGACATCAGTTGATCGGTCAGTATCACATAATTCCTTCAGAAGTTTTAACTTTGAACGACAAAGTTCCTGTCTGTTGAAATACACCGCCATCTGACCAATGCTGAAACTCTCGCCATAAACATTGTCCCTGATTGCAAATGCCCAAACACACTTTTTTTTTTTTTTTTTTTTTTTTTTTTTTTTTTTTTTTTTTTTTTTTTTTTTTTTTTTTTTTTTTTTTTAGTCTGATTCATCGACTAGAAAGAGGTTCAGCTAGGCTAACATTAGTTGTGCAGCTAAAAGTCGCTTGAGAAGATTAAATAAATTTTCCCAATCTGATAAACGAATAGCCGGAAACTATTTGTTGCATGGCATCTTATGTAGTTTTCATAATTAATTCTACTTCTCCATTAGATTAAGGGTCGAAAGGTGCTATGGTTAATGTACGGATTCCATTACTGGAGACAAACTCTGCGAATTCTGAAAATACAAAAGAGGTCCCAGCATCTGAAACGATAACACTTGGAAGACCATGTGTACTTAAAAGGCTACGCAAAATCTGAATTGCGCCATAAGAGTGTATTGATTTTAGTGGTAAAACCTGTAGCTATTTCGAGTACGAGTCGACTACAATAAGAAATGACTAGAGGGAAAACATTTGGGCGGCTCTTAACAGCGAGGTCTTGAGAGCCGATGAGGGTGATTGAAGTGAATACGGAGCAGCGCCGGAGAGAAGGATAGGGTAAATGGGAGATCCCCGAGAAGGCCCGCCGACCAACGGCACCGTTCGGCACTATTCTCACTTTCGAAAATCCGGTGACCCGGCCGGGGATTGAGCCCGGTTCGTCTTGGTGGGAGGCGAGCATGCTAATCGCTCAGCCACCACGGTCCTACAGTAAGAAATGTCTTAACTTGATACGGTCCTGCAAAGTCTATATGAAGCCGTGTCCACGAACGATTCGTATATTCCCAAGGAAAGGTGGGTGCTGATGGAAGCGCATTTCGAGACTATTGACATATCGAACAGTTATTTTATTTTCGAATTGCTCGATTTCCTTTTCCATGCCTGGTATCCGTGCGTAACTACATACCAAGGCTTCTGTGCGAACTATGACGAAGTGTTATAGGACATCTTTTCTAGCAATAGACGGAATAATGCCTCTACAACCCCAAAGTAGGCAGCCACAATATGCCGAAACAGGTCCAAGAGCGGAGACATGTTTAGCAATGTTAACTTGGTTGTTAGTTCTTGAGACTATGTCATTATCGATTTGTGTTGATGTTGGAGGTTTGAATTCTTTAGCTGTTGTGTGTTCTGGAATGGAGTTGAGTATTTCTGTATTATGTGAAATCAAACATTCGGAGATCATTACCCTACATGCACAACTTGGCCAGAAATTCGTCTCCAGATCCATCGGATCGGCAAAACGCGTGAAAATTACGTTTATCAAAGAGGGTGGGTGCAGATATCGTGCACGCGATTGCAGTTTCTGGCCACGCTAGCTACCACCAGAGTGGCCAGTGTGAACATTTAGAGTACGACAGCGACAGCGAGCAGGAAGATAACTTGGTACAGGGGCCAACAGAGACTGCCTATATCGCTTCCATGGACATCGCACGGGAAGACAGCAATGAAGACGTGATCGGAGTGGTGGCACACCCACCCTCACCTGAAAGCATCGAATTAATCGGTGAGTACCAAGTAAGTTTCACAAACAATCAATCCACACTAGAACAATCTTTAAAATTTTCTTGCATAAAAAAATTGGTGAATTTTTGGGATTGGGAGGACCAACAATGGGCGAGGATGGATCGCCCAACATTCACAAACACAAGCGCGGGCAGATCATAACCATTCTACCACAACTAATGCATCTACGTCTCGATTACCAAAGGCAGCTCCTCAAAACAGAACACACCAGGGATAGGGAAACAGAACCTCTGAAATTCACGACTTCACACTTTCAACTTTCAAGTATGCAGACACCAAAACGACGAAAACGTCATATACCTACAATTCACCAACGTCTCAGCCAGACAGACAAGATTAGTGCTGATGATGGGAATTCTGGACAACCTAAAACCGTTTCAGCCAAGCATGTTATGGATGCAGACACTAAACGAGGTGAACCCATACACAATGTGCAGAACACAAGCCCAGAAACAAGTACTGGGCTGCATAATGTTGTTCATAGACAAAATTCCGGCAGAACTAAAAATACCACAAGTAAGAGCGACCTTACGAGCGACCAGTCCAGAACCGAGCACCAGCCCAGAACCTCAAGAGGAATGGCCAAGCCAGAGAATAAACCCATCTCCCACACATTCGGTATCCACAACACAGGAGAACAGGAACATTAACACTGGCGGACCCTCGCACAAAATACGAAGAAGTGTCCATCCTTCACCCTCGTCCAACACCACAGCCACAGCACAGCACCAAATAACGCCTCAAGAACTATCACCCGAATTCTAAAATACCTTCAGGTTCCATTGCATAGCATTACAGAAGCTCTTTGTAGCGTACAACGAATCCGCATCCTCAACAGGTTCTTATCGTATGTCATCCGCCGCAATCTCAACAACCTCCTCTGGTTTTGTACTAACCTGGAACTTTGGGGAACAATTTATAAATTCTTCCCATCTGCCCCGCCAAGGGACATCAACGACGACGACGTAGACCACGTGGAAATCTGAGCACCACGTATAGAAGAAATAAAAGAGCAAAATCAACATTCTCAATGAGCTTCATGTGCTAGTACTACTTGCCTTGTTATTCTGGCAATCTCTTCTTCAATATTACCATAAAGTGCCAAAGGAATGTTTCTAGCTCGCAAGCGAGTAGGTTGAACTATAATGTACATTTTAATATCTATACCTCTGTTTTCACAGAGTGATTCGTCGAATAATTCAGGAAATTCGCTCCGAGTTTGGAAATGATAAAGATTCCATCTTCCTAATATCATTCAAAGAAACATTGAGTTGTTAAAGCCAATTACGACCAAGTAGAGAAGTATGGTTCTGATCTGTGATTATTGATGGAAACCTCCCACCGTAGCTTTTCGAATTGCAGATCCTCATGAGTCATTACAAGTGCCCGCACTTAATTGTGATTGTAACATCTGAGAATGTAGGGTGGTAGTTTTAAACTACCTCCATAAGGTGCGATTGTTTGCCATACTGACTGACCTAGTACACTTACGGCGAGGTGCCTGTGTCGATCTCTATTTTCACGGGGACTCCATTCATGTTTACCATTGTCATTATTTCTGTGAGATTCTGGTTGCTAACACCTACTAAACTGTTCATGTTATACAACATGTCTTCTGTAGACTCATTATTTGGGACTGAACCTTGAGCTGAAGTTGGTGTTGTCAAATGAGCATACACTTTTCCTTTGACATTTTGTTTCCCACAACAGACCCGTTAAATGCGATCTCTTTTCTCGCAGAAGTGACATTCTGCCTCTTTGAAAGGGTAGTAATCGCCGTGGCGTGATCTACCACGCCCCGGACAGGGTTTTAATTTAGTAGATGGTATATATATTTTTATAACTTTATTTTGGTCACATGCTGCCACATGGTCTGCGTTTTATGAATTCGAGGATAGTGTATGTACATCGATAATATCACGGATATGTTAAGATGACACTTCAGCCGCTTGGACCCTTCCAAGTGCTTGTGAGAATAGAGATGTTTCGTATAGCAACTTACACTGTTTAGTTTCATCTAAAATTCCACACACCAGTTTATATCGCAAGGTTGAATCTAAAGTGTCCCCAAAATTGCGTATTTCGGCCCGACGACGTAATTCAGTAACATACAAATTGGCTGTCCTTGTTCGTGAACATAGCGGCAAAATTTGAATCGTGAATATATCTCTGATGGAATTGGGGCGAAGCGTTGTTTAAATAGTAATCTAGTTCCCCGTAACTCGTATCCTTCGGTGGCTGAGGAGAGACTAGTGACCGTATCACAACATGCTGTTAGCACAGCTGCGCGTTTTCTCCCAGTTGCTGAAACTCCATCGGCTTCTAGGTGAAAAGATTAATCTTTCCAACATACGAGGGCCAAGCTGAGGGATTGCCTGTATCGTACTCCGGAATTGAGTCAGCGCGAGACACCATCCTCGTATTCAAAGAAGTTTTTGGTATGATCTACGCAATTTTTGATTACAGTACGCATGCAACTTGCCTTCACGATCCCGTCATCGTCGCCAAATTTTATGTCTGGTTTAATTATTTATTTCCAATTTTTCCGATACTTGATTTCCTATTAGAATGGTTGATTATATAGATAACAATACACATGCATTAATACCGACTGTAAAAGTTATAGTTTCCGAGATAGGGAATATCCGCATAATATATTCACTAACTCAATACACAACATAAATAACTTTCCGAGACACTGTTACATATGTGTGGGTATGTGCGTGCATGCGTGTGTGTTTAACTATGGAGTCTACAGATCTGTAACAACGGACACCATTATTTTTATACACATAAATTAATATTTATTTAAAGAGGAGTATTGGGAAACAGCCAATTTAATTTCTGTTTTCAAAAGTGCCTGTTTACATTAATACAAAGGTAACTCCGCAGACAACAGTTTTGCTCATGTTAGGTATTTACATTTTGAAATTATCTTCTGTAATTATAAGACCTACTTCTTTATTTTGTAAGGAGATTTGAACAAAAATTAAATGTATGAAATTCTGTAGCCATATCTGAAGGGCTTAACGAAAATTCATTAAAAATATGCAGTTGTATTGTGATAAAAGTACGTGATCTAACTATACATATACCAACATGTATGTATACTTACATGTGTGTGTAAGTTACTCAGTATCGTCCATTTCTACGGGTAAACAATTTTATTAGAAATCTTAAAGATTTTCAAATTAATTGTAGCAGTTACTCAGTTTATGTGACATATATTTATACGTCTTTAGAACTCAAGTAATTCTTGTCATCTTATACTAATTTTAAAATTTAAAATAGTTGAAACATTTTTTTCCCCTTATATGGATTACTTTCACACGATGTTTGGATTAGCTAGTTCTACTAGTTCTGAAGTATGCCATTTCTGAAAAACGTTTAAAAGAAATATCATTATGATGGAAAAAATACCGCGTGTTAAAATTCGATTTTATTCGACTATTTGTGCGATAAGAATATATTCTTGTTCTTCTCTTTAGAAGTGAAGCCCTAGCTTTTTCTGCTGCCATTTCTTCCTCGATATTCCCAGGTCTCGTCTCCTTTCCTGTGATGCGTATCTTCAGACTACAGATGGCAGTGTATAATTTCGCGTTGTTTCCAAGTGTTTACATCATATTTTGTTGTTTACTGATATTTTCCCAAGAATTAATGTGAGGTTTTATATTCCCTTATCACTTCAGTACTTATATAGAAAATTTTATTCTTTTATCCTTGAGTAATTCCTAAAAAAAATTTTAGGTCATTCCTTCTAAAGCCAAACTAGATAGATACATTTAAACAAATATTTCTAAACTGGTTAACCTTATAATCTAAATTTATACCAAGTTCATGTGAAATAATATTATCTAATTTTTTTTTATTTGTAATATTATTTAATTTACCACTGGAATCACAGGAAATTTTCCTTTAAAAGAAAATATGTTTTATCAACAGGCACTTCGGGGGCGTAAGTCCATTTAACGTTGTTTAAAGTATGCGCTGCACATTGCAGTTTGACATAGTTATATGTGTAGAATAACTTGGTTGTCAGCATAAAACAAAGCACGCAAGTACATATTTTTTTCCAAGATAAATGGCGAACTGATTTCAATCCCCGGCCGGTTCAATCCGGATTATCGTAAGTGGGAATCGTGCCGGACGATGACGATAGCCAACGGGTTTTCTCGGGTGTCTCCAGTTTCCCCCGCACTTACATTCCGGCGCTGCTCCATACTCACCTCGCTTCACCCTCATCGGCTCTCAAGACGTCGATATTAATAGCTGCCCTAATATATTCACTCACTCCCAGATAAATGCAAGTACGTAAATATGTTTATAACCTTCAAACCATGATCGTAGATACGTACTGTATAGTGGAGTTGAAGAAATGTTGCAACATTGCCTTAGTCCTTTATTAGTAATACATTTCTGTTTCCATTCGTATCCAAACAGGGGTTCCAAAATAACGGCATCTATGAAACCAATAAGGTGATTTAGATTGCCTCTTTTTACTACAATACTCCATAGCACTGTTCAATTTACATAATCGAAAGGCTTTTCTATATCCATAAATGTGTTTCGCAATTGAATTCCCTTCTTTTCACAGTTATCATTTTCATTAGAATATCACTTTTTAAAACTAATTTATTCTTCATAGATTAAGTGGTCTGATATTATTTTCTATATACTATTTCATATCCTAGCGTGTAATTTATATTTTGCATCTAGCAGCTTTATTCTCAGCTTTTAAGAAGCCATCACATATATTAAATGAAAAATGATGTATCTTTATTTTGCCTAGAGCCTTCGTTTAGGGACCACTGTGAATTCATCTGTATGATTCCGGGTGCTTTCCGATTATTCGTATTCTTTAATGTTTCTTGCATCTTTTCGATGGTCTAAATATACACTTCTCCAGGCATCTCTACAATACTACTTTCGCTTCTAGGCTCTTGTTACAAATTTCTGTGATATTCTATCCGCTATTTCTTGTCAGCGCTACTGACCTGGATGTCCAACTTCTGTTCTCTGTTTAATACTTCCGTAACTGTACCCCATTAGCCACATACTGTCGAAGAAGGAAATCATGTTCAATATTTGCTACAATTCTTTACAATTAATTTAGATAAGCTTGTCGTATTACTATTTTCGCGCGAGTCTACAGCCTCGCGATAAAATATCTGAGTTATTTTGTTAACAGTAAGAACCCACGTTTTGCTCAGTGGCTGCAGCCATCTCTCAACTCCTAGAGGGCCGAGAGAATTTCGGCTAAGGAATCCCCTAAGATTTTTGCATTGGACATTTCCAAGGTATGCGAGTTTTCTCGGGGTTCTCCCACTCAATCCCCGTATACATTCCGCAGGATTGGCAGAGCACGGCAGGCGTGTCATTGGTTGGGGCGACAGGCTATATTCGCACCATCTTTCTCTTATGTCATCCGAGTTGTCCTTGTCTGACGCAATAACGACGTGTGAAAATCGGTATTGAGTGTGACGTTTCATTTCAGCTGGTGTATCATTCCTCACAGTTAGCATTTCCTATTAGATTCTAACAATTCGGGCACGTTAGGAAATAATTTGACATACAGTACGCCCCAAAATTAAAAAAAATAGTTTCGTATTTTTTTGATATTGATAATTATTTTTGATCCCAACTAAATTCACATTTTATTACTTTGCAATAGGTAACAATTAGTTACATAATTTCTTCGGTAATGTATTATTAAAATATTTTAATTCTAACGACTATGTAATTAAGGCGATATCTAACCTTGTGAGAGAATGTTGTTAACATCTGTTGCTTGGATATTTAGATACAGATTAAATTATTTTGTGTATAGTATACCTTTCTTTTAAATAGGGCATTGATTTAATTGGGCTAGTGAATATTTTAGCTGCTATAACTAGGTGACCTCAAATTCATCGGACAGCCATTTCGCGTGTAAAAGAACTCAGCGGCTCGACTACCTTACGAGGGAAGAAAACGTCATGCGCATTGCATATGCAAGTGCAAACATCCAAATGCACGCACACAAACATTTCATAAATGCAATTGCTAAATTGTGTTTAGTTATTCATTTATTTATTTACGTATTATCTGTTACGTGGCGAAATTAACGTAAACAATTTTTTTTTTAACATTTAACCACGAATAGTTAATGCATTATATAAAATATACAGGAATATTAATGATGCACATACTCATGTCGTTATAAAAAAATTATTGATTTTGGTACTATGAAGTTACAACCTACACAATTAATGAATTCAATACAATAGAATTACTACAAAATACTAATATATATTATTAAATCAATACAACATTTTAAGGAAAATGAAGATAAATATAATTTTAATTATATTCATAAGGTTATTTATGTTATTATGATGGTTTGATTGGACTGTGTTCATTGCTGACCACAAGAATAAATAAACATGCACATACCCTCGATTTTTTTTTGTCGCATGGTCGGGAATGGACACAGTCCAATCAAAACACCATAAAAACATGAACTCACCATTGCCATTAAACTTCAAAGATAACGCTATTTATACTACAACCGATATTTCATTATAACCTCCAATAACTATTGCGTTGTTTTAACAGGGTCAGTACAAATACGTTTGATACTTATCTTTATTTATTTATATTTTTAATACATATGTTGGTTTATTAAATACAGGCTTTTCATTGCATTTTGGGGAGAAGTTAAGGAAAAAAAAGAGTTTGATACTTCACAGTATGAATAAATTTTGTCTCGCCGTTCAAAATTTTTATTACAGAGATATGTTTACAGAGCTGATGTAAACACAAAAATATATTTATGGTTTTCATTTAATTTTTTTTTCTGCCCAAAAATTTGTGAAATATGCTATACTGCCTAAAGTAAGAGATCTGTTATTTAAAATACACATGAATGTTTTTAAAAATTATTTTGAGCCTTTTTCACTTTATTTTTGAATACTCCAAATTAAAGCTGTATATAATATAAATTAACTCCTTAGTTTATGGGTTCTATTTCAAGTGGTTTTCAAAACTAAAAACTTATCCGAGTCAACATGACACAAATATCATAAACCCGATAGTTATTACAAGAAACAAAAGGTGCTAACAGTACGCAAGAACTAGTAAGGCTTTGAGCAGCAATGACGAAGCGGTTTCTCATACTCTGTCATTCCAGTTGGGGTTTACATTGTATTTCCATTTGAATTTTTTATATTCCTTAAAATATTTTAAAGCACACAAACATCTATGTATGTGTATGTGTGTGTTAATTAGTGTGTGTATATGTAACTGTGTATGTCTTTGAGTATGTCACCCTGAAAAACATTGAACCTATTAACGCGAATTTCACCATACACGCATAAGCACACTCAAATTTTATAGTTTTCGAAAACGGCAGCTGTTTTAAAATTTGGACACTAGATCATATCACAGCAACCATTTAACCGATGTTAACCCAATTTCGTATGCTGACAGTACAACATCCCAGCATTTAATTCAGAAAGGAACATTGTTATTGGTCTGCAATTTTGAAATATAGCACTACATGAACAAATTAAAACATTTAAATTATATCTCGGAAACTACTCAACCAATCCCCATGTTGAAATCTGTCGATTTTATTTTATAACTTTAACTGCCACCATCGCAATTTTTAATTGTCGTACTCTGAAATTCCAATTGAACGGCGCCAATCTTGGATTTTCATTTTCTTAAGTGTACCATTATTCTATTGGTCGACAGCTATAGTGAATGACTCGGCAGTTAACAAACGCACTGCTACTTCAAACGAGAAACTTCGTTAAATTTGTTTTAAATTATCCGTTGCTTACTTGACGAGATGATTAATATGCAGGCCTACATGCAACTGAACTAGGATTGAAGACAAGGCCTAAATAATCACAGCATACGAAGATTAAATAATGTTATGACTGTACCATTTTGTTGACTTTTCTTAAACTTGTTTAGCAAATAGTTCCACTTTTTAATTTGTGTTACCTTTACATTATTTATTGAAAGAGAAATAAAGGGTTCATTGGACCAGACAAAATTTTAGCACTATATAAAAGATTTATATAGTTTACTATAAGATTTGACGAATATAAAAAAAATTTAGATGATAAAAAGAATTTAAACACTTTTACTTTGGTGTTCGTAAAGTTGAGAAGTCCTTCATCGAATAAATGACTACCAAAGTAAAATATTCTGAAAATTGTAGTTACTACACTGGCTAGAAAATCATGGTAGAGGGAAAATAATAAAGAATAATTTTCTACACAATAAGTAAAATAGAAAGGGATATTCAACGTAAAACAAATGCGTAGAATAAATAGGATTAAAAAATTAATTACAAGAAAAAGCTAAATTATTTTTACAATACTTATTAAATGACGGTTGCTTTTTACCTCCTACTTCAAGTGAAAAGATGAAGGTACAGTTCGAAAAATCCCATTGCCGCTGATATTCAACGCGACTACATTCTTATGATTTTAAAATTTACGAATTCCTCTTTGGTCACACCAAAACACGAATTAACATTACGCCAGTTTCCCTCTACATACACACGCGCACACAATCTCACACACACACACACACAAACACACACACACACACACATATATATATATATATATATATATATATATATATATATATTCTAGCATATTAGTCTTGTAAATACGAAATGTCCCGCTTAGGTGTTTTTAAATTAACATTATTCTTAGTCAAATTGCTTAAATATATATACACATATATATACATATATATGTAAGCAATTTGATTAAGAATAATGTTAATTTAATTATATATATATGTAAGCAATTTGATTAATAATAATATTAATTTAAAAAACATCCAAGCGGAACATTTCGTATTTACAAGACTAATATGCTAGAATCCATAAGCAGTAATTTTACTGAAATGAACAGTATTTGTTATGCACTATGTTTGGTGGAAGTAATGGTAACCCAAGCTGATAAATGTCGTTTCATTCATATGAAATTTTAGGTTCATATTATCAGGGTGTTGCCTGATCAGGTCAGGTGAAAATTAATGTCAATATTCAGAAATTAATTAAGAGTAAGTTCTTTAGATCGAAAAAATAGCTCCATCCTTGACTTATCGGTAGAGCGTGGACCTCTGGGTCCTACCAGCATTTTAAAAAAATACCAAGTCTCAAATAAACTTTAAGTTTGCCGATGGCCTCTTAACAATGCGAGGCGTCACGTGGACGTAGGCTCTATCACAAAGCCTCACAAACATGGCGTAGTCGTAGACTCTAACGGCACCTTCGTTGGCCAGATACCAGTCAGAAATTAACTAATTAAATGAGAGGGTCAGTCCTCTGCTTCACTTGACTGGCTCTCGAAAACATATTAAACTCGCGTCTGGGGATGGAAACCTATCCTAATCTTAGGATGAAATCGCTGATTCCTCGAATTAAAATCAGTAAATATGCAATGCAGCCGGGCCTTTCAAAGGCCTTCCCCAGAAGCCATTACTTCCAGCAACTACACTAAAACCAAATCCTCTTCGCTAGGAACTACTTCCGGTAAACTAAACTGAAAAACAGTTAAACATTAATCATTTCTCAACAAAACCAATAATTGTGTTTCAAAATGAAAGAAAATAATTAATCAATAAATATAAATAAACAAATAAGTGGAAATTAACATATTAAGGTATCTCTTATCTCAGAATCTGTACCAGCATGTCATAGAGTAACAAACATAAAAATAAAAATATCAGTAAAGTTTGGATTTGTGGTTTACAGATAAGAAAACATTAAGTGTTTTTAATAAAGTAGTCATGAACCGAGGAGGGGCGAAAAAATAAATAATATTGCTCAAAATGGTATAAAAATAAGTGTTCATTAGTGTCCAAAACATATATGAAAACAATCGTGTGAAAATATACCCAAACACATCTGTACACACAATAATTAACATTCGAGTAAACATACTAAATTACCTGTTAAAATGAACGTGTTACAATAGTAGAAAGGGGAAGTGATGCACACTGATAATGCAGGAAATACTATTTAATATTATCCCCTGAACAAATTTACTTGCAAAGGTAAGGTTCCTTAAGCCAGCCCACTGTTTGAATAGTGATGTTTCCGTCGAATAAATGTGTGTTCCCTACGGAATGTATTTAAGCCAAAACAGGTTTAAAATTTTCCCATGAAACGTATCCACTTCAGCATTTCATGATCGAAAAATGTACAATGTTTTGAAGTTTCCTGTTTACGTAAACAAAACCCGAGTATGGTATGCTCCTGTGTTCATATGTTAGTCGCAGTTACCTGGAAATTGGTTAAAAATGTTGACACTGTGTCATACCCAATAAAGAAATATCTACGTCTATACGGGAGATTTGCATAAAAATTTTACCGATGTAATGCAATATTTAAGATAAGCAAACCATATGTCTTCCCATTGTCCCGTTGATTCATTCACCAGGAATATATCTGTCCTGTTTTATTATCCTCTTTTTTTTTTCTCGCAAGAATCTTAACGTCTCAGATATATTTGTGATCATTATAAATTCGATTAATTTAGGTCATAAACATTCATAGGGAAACAATTGAAGAAACGCAGCAGGTTTTTATGTTTTTCAGCTTAAGTGATAAGAAAATACAGGATATCTGGTCTTGAACATTTGGTTAGAAATACGCGTGATTAATATTCCTTGATGACTCCAAGCGGCAAAAAAAAATATGCCCAGTGAAATGAAACATTTGCTCGCTAGCCAGTGAGCGAAATGTCAGGCTGTCACAAACACTGATGTTTTTTGACTCGGCACTGCTGGGGAAAGCAATTTGCGGTTAATAACGGCTGAGGTTTCTCATCAGTGTACAAAGTTTCCGTCCGCCGAACGGGAAAAGCCAATGAATTTTCTGTCGCTTGGAACTTGATTAATCCATATCTCAGTGGTTTTCTAATAATTTCTTACTTCTTTCTCTCTACACGTCATGATGGTTTTTTTCGTTTACTATCATGATCATTCAAACCAATTTGAAATTACTGGACTCGGTTCAATGTACTATGATTGTAGACAAAAAAGGGAATGCACTTATTTAAAAATCAGATTAATAATACCTAATACTTATAAACTTGATCATTCAATTAAATTGTGTTATGGGTTGTTATTGAAAAGTTACTCATAAATAACATATTAATACCAAAATTACCGATTCTCTGTAAGTATTAAGAAACATTTGTATGCCTATTCTTTGGAACAGAATTGAAGAAACGCCTTTAAATTCCTGTATGAATTACATTATTGTAAGCGTTCCAAAGAAAACATGAGGAAAATTGCAGGTTAGAAATTAAATCTTGCACTTGCCATTTCCATAATAACCAACACAATATTCGATATGTCAGCACTGCACTGATTCACGTTTTGGCTCAACGTGCATTAAACTGGGGCAGTGATATGTGGGATATGCCGGAGATAAGCCTTGGCTCGTCAATGTGGAGGAAGATTAAATCAGTACGAGTTAGCGGTGTAGCTGTGTTCTGTTGAGTTCGAACCGAGCCGGCGACCGTACGGAAACTAAAGGCTGTTCACGGTAAAGTCAACACTTTCGGAGACCCTCTCATTTAGAATAATAGCCAGTGAATATATTTTATCCTAACACCTTAGACGGTAACTTCCGAGTGTGGTGGAATATACACACTGTGTTTATTACTTACGCGGCAATATTAATTTTAAAAGGTGGTTAAAAATTTAAAAAAAAAAATGGCTGAAAGGAAAAAGTAACTAGGGCCTCAAAAGTCCTCACTTTACCGTGGACAGCCTATACTAGGAGATAGGCCAGGCGTGCTCATAAATGGCCGTGCTTCATTCCGACATGCCCCGCCATTACGGCGCTGTGGAAGTAAGTTCAAGCTTGTCAAGCGTCGGCAAGGATACGCTCAGGCTGTTATGTCTGAATACCGCAGAACCAACCAGCTGACAAGAAGCAGATAAAGTTGTATGACTCAGGAACTAACGGACCGATTTACACCAAACAAATTTTACCGTGCATTATATGTAAGTTGGTCTTCGCCGCACGTTTCAACACTGTCCAAAGCACGAAAAATGTTGCGATAATACTTAAGTTTGTCACAAAGTTCAAATTTAGCCTTCTTGTTATAATAACGTGCAAGAACTTCAGTCACATACGAAACAGCGTTTCCTCTTGCTAAATTCATAAATTTCTTTCGTTATCCGAGCATATAAGGAATTAATGTTATATTTGTAAAAGCTGGCTCACAGGACAATTCATTTCACGGTTTATAATTGTAATTGCGATGGATCTACAAAACAAATAGCTGTCTATAATGTGAACCCCATATGCATACTAATTTTGCCTTAAGAGCCACAATTAGGTACCTCACCCCGAAAATGTTCCAAATTCATAGACCTAAAGTGTGTTCTAACATTGCTGGTCATGTAGATAACGATCCAATACAATATCAGTCACTACACCACGGATTCCAGAGGGCTACAAGGTGTTAAATTACTCATAACCGATACATAGATTTTCTTCATTTTTCTTTTCTTTAAAGCTGCATGCAATTCATAAGTGATGCGTAATCGGCTCAATGCTACTTTACTTTCTCGATAATTAATTATTTTGTCTCTATGATATTGTATGTAAGGTCTAATTGTTGTATTGATAATGTTTACATTTGGATGTTCCCAAAACACAAATTCAATGTCGGTCTCCTTTAGAAATGCACCCCTTTCCGTTACTAGTGTACATAAGAAAACTAATGGGCTTTAAAATTTTCGGAGCTATCCTCTGAAAAGTTTATCTTCAGAATGTTATTTTAAAAGTGTGAACGCCTGTGTTAAATTATTTTTCACTCTAAATTTGAAACAGTGAGAATTGAGTCAAATCTATGAAAACAGTGAAAATTGAGCAACTAATAATCAGTGCCAGATAACTAATTAATATAGTGACTGAATTTGACTGATTTATTTGTGATCACACTGAATGTCAAGAATTCCACTGCTATAAATCACCTATTTCCAATTCATTTGATTGACTCACCGGTCAGCATTAGCTTATGAACTGACTTTCAGTGGACGTTATTACACTGACTGATATCACTGATTCGGACTTACAGTGTTGACAATCTTCTTAAATGGTAGCATAGTAAATTTAGATGACTTCTCGTACACCAGTTCGTGTAGCCACCGGCTGCCAATGCGTACAGTAGTTTTGACTTATGCTACTTCCGTGGGTGCCGAGAAACCATCTACCATCGCATTCGTATATTCCACATATCGGGTTGCTGTTCCACATCTTTATAGACCATGGTGCATGGTGATACAAAGACAAGGAATTCAAGACGCCGTTTTTGTATTCTTGTACGGTAAAAGCCGATTTGGGGAATTTCTACCTTCATCTACGCTGTGACACATGCTCTCGTGAACATTGTATGTAGTTTTCCTCAAAGTGTTGTCATAATTTTACATTAAAATTTAATTGCAGAATATTTTGTAGTTATAACACAGGCAGCTTACTAGAGAAGTACCAAAATTTTTTCGTCAACTAGCTAAATCGTTTGCGAAGTGTTTCGTGAAGTTATTCTAGAAGACAAAATCGCCCAAAAGATTAATTGTACACAAATGGGAGATATGCCACTTAGCATCGAATATTTCTGTTAGTATACCATCAGTTTGAACCCGGCAGTTGTCAGTCTTGGCCTGGATCAGTCACGGCAGGAGTCAAGTCTTAAGGTGTCAGTTGACAGGCGTCAGTCGCTGGCAGAAAACTTTCTGCAGGAGTCAGTCTACAAAAGACAACCAGCAGGATACAATTAGCAGGAGTCGTTCGGCAGGAGTCAGTCTACAGGAGTCGGTGGCGGCAGGATTCGATCTCGAAAGGAATCAGTCTAGGAACGAGTCAGTCTCGGAAGGGGCCAGTCTCGGCAGGAGTCAGTCGGCAGGAGTCAGTGGGCATAAGACAGTCAGGTGGAGTCTGTGGACAGAAGATAGTTGACAGGAGTCAATCGGCAGGATTCGGTGTCAGCGGGAGTGGGTGTCAGCGGGAGTCGGTGTCAGCAGGAGTCGGTGGTGTCGGCAGGAGTCGATGTCGGTAAGAGTCGGTCTCGGTAGAAGTCGGTCTTAGCAGGAGTCAGCTCGTGTGAAGAGTTAGTCCTTGTGAGATATCAGCTCCATGTGGAGTCAGCCCCATGTGGAATTAACCCTGTGTGGCATCAATATCGTTTGGAGTCAACTCGTGAGGAGTCATCCATAAGTGGCGTCAGTTACATGTAGAGTCAGCGTAATTTTATTTAAAATTGTTTGTAGTCAGCCCCATGTGTAGTAAGACTCATGCTGAAATGTGGTACCAGCCTTTGTGGAGTCAACCTCGTCTTGAGTCAATCCTATGTGGAGTTAGATTGTGTGGAATCGCCCTTGTGTGGAGTCAACTTCTCTAGCCAATTAGTCTTATGAGGTAACGTATGGTATATTGTGCCATATCGACTTAATCGAAGTCGTGAGTATCATATATTATGTGAATTTGGTGGGTATGACTAATGGATCAAGTATGGTGTGAAGATATCCTTATTCAGAGGGCTTTAAGCATAATATACCATGCACAAATTCTTGGAGTCATACTTGTTGACTACATACTGGATTTATAGGGCCTAAACGTACTGATTCGAAAATTATAGTCAACGATGCTTATAAATGCTGTAGGGATTATAATGCCATGTGTACATACTCTGGTCAGTAAATGGTGCCTAGTATCTGAAATGTATGTACCCTTTCCAAATTATTCAGGATTGATAATAACAAATAACAAATGACAAATGGCAAAACACGAGATGCCGGCTACCAGCGGCGCACTCTAGCGTACTACAGTCAAACTAGGAAACAAATGACGGCCAAAGATCAGGTTCAAATACAACAAGAGTGAGGGCGTTCCAAGAACTAGAATTTTTTTTTCTACAGACATCTGCTCTAAAGAGCTCGACGTTAAGAACCACCCAAATCTGCACAACTAAAGATTGACTGCGAATATAGGGAAAATTGGGGGTTGAGTGTGTAAAGGAAACGGTCGCGAGATTTACGTGAATACGTTTTTGTTAGCACATTGAAACAACCTGCCTACCTAACACCTGTTACAACTTCCATATTTAAGCTGAACTCTCTTACCTCTCTCTCCTAGTCCCGGCATCTCTAGTTAGGTAGGGGCTTACTTTGGGGGATAGCTAATACTAACGGCTATTCAATGAAAGGGGGGAATTCAACTAAACACATTTACTATAAAACTTCAGATATTATAGGACAATACTTTAACACGATATTACAATAAAGTTCTCCCCACAATACTGACTTTGCTTTACTCTGAACTAACAAGATAATTATACGAACATAAGGTAATACAGTTGTTAATTATACGAATATAAGAGAAAGCGATTATACAAAGACCCTAGTCTTGCCACGTGATGATGTCTTTAGAACGGGACCTCGATATCGGGAATGCTTCCCTACCTCCCGGCCGGAAGTATGCTTACCAGTGAAGACGTTGATAATCTTGCAGATGGGCCGGAGCTCCCCCCGGCCCTCGTGTTCTTCCGTGTCGCTCCGCCACTGACGTTGACACTTCACACCCTGCCGACAGCCTGGAGGGAGGGGGTACTCGTTCAGATCTTTATATAGCCTAGCAGGAGTGGGTCAGGCTGGCTTGTTTATTAACAAAGGGCTCGCTCAGGAATCTATACCCCGTCCAAGTTTAGCTCGTCGCGTGCGGGCCCCGTGGATTCCGCTACAACGTGATATTATTATTTTTTATATGTGAATGAAATGAAAGTACATAGAGGATGTTCGCGGTAAACTGAACACTTTTGAAAGCCCTGCTTAAGATCTACTTGTATGCACTTTGTGTATTCTTACGTCTTATGTAAAATTAACGTTGTTATAGGCCTGATCACTTTAATTGTGCGTCGGTCGAGTGAAACTATGGAATTATTAGAAAAGTAAATGTTTTACAAGTCATGTTATTTCTACACTTCGACGCATTAAAAATGTATATAAAGCGAAAGAAATAATTTAAGTTATCACAAATGTTTAAGTAACATTTTTTATTCGACGTTAAGATATGGAACTACTTTCCCTCCACCGTTACTAACTTCACTGGGCGCATATCACTCAGTGCGCCGGTTACAATATATGCAAGCAGAGGCAGTGATTTTTTTCCAAGGTTGATTTTAAAAGTACTCACTTTACCGTGAACAGCCTTTAATTAAAAACTTTTCGATTACGTCAGTGGTCACATTAGCTGAGGCTAGTAATGCGTGTCACTCGGACATAAATGATCCGTGTTCGTATATCGGTAATGCTTTCAGTTTTTTTTATATAAAAACCGAAACTGTACGAAGAAACAACCAAATCTTACAGTTGGGGAAAACGAAATAAGAATTAAAAAATAATTTGATATCAGCAACAAAATATTCCATTGCCGCTATAAAAACCAAATAATAATAATTTGTTTAGGCCGAAAAAAGCTTTGATTTATTCAAGAAGACCCATTTCATATTGGGGACTGCGGTGGCTTAGCGGTTAGACTTCTAGCCTCCCACCTAAGGAAACCGGGTTCAATCACCGGCCGAGTCACTCCGGATTTTCGCAAGTAAGAGTCGTGCCGGACGATGGCGTTGGTCGGTGGATTTTCTCGAGGATCCCCCCGTATCCCCCACCCTTGCATCCCGGCGCTGCTCCATTCTCACCTCATTCTACCCTCATCGGCTCTCAAGACCTCGTTGTTAAGAGCCGCCTAAATCTCTCAACAGTAATTCAGCAACGACCGAATCTACTAAAGATAATCGGTTTAATAGGCTGGCAATGTGCACGGTAACGGATTTTAAATGTAAAAATAATACTCGTATAGATTCATGGTTAACTGCCCAAATAATATGACATGTTGTTGGCTTGTATTAAACGCTCAGACGTAATAAAATGTTTATTAGTGAAGAAAGGTACTCAGGTACGAGACATTCAGGAATAAAGGTCTAACTCTTAATGATCAGACGCTTGAGATTATTGTTTTAATTTTAATTGTACTTTAGGAATTTTTAAATTAATAATTATCATTATATTGCAAGGAAAGTTTCGTTGAATTGGTTTTGGTTTATTGGCTCTGATATGTTAGTATCAAGAGTATGTTTTTGAGAGTCATCTTTGAAAACCAATATTCAGGCACTTCCACGAAATTCCGTCTTCGAATTCCTTGATTCCCGACGTAAATATGATGGCACTAAAAAAAAAATTAATATACTTAAGTGAACGCTAAATAATTTCGTTGCATCGTACAGAACTTTAAAAGAATTTTAAGGAGAACCAACGAGTTCCAATATCTCAGAACACTTGCACAATAATTCACAAGATAAAATTCACAAGTATGATTAACTTCTGAGAAATTATTTGTCAAGCAGGAGAACGGCGTTTCACAGTACGGTCGAAAGGGATGCGCAAAGTAGCGAAAGACTCTAACATAAATGCCTCTAGTTAAATTTTTATGATTCTTTTATCAGCTGGTAACTACATAATAAACTGCTAGTTGCGTTATACCCCACGGCCTCTTAATAAGTCCATTAAATAAAAAGATATACTACCTGACTTCGGTAGATTGTTGGGCAAGGGTTACCGGAAGTCCTCTTTTACCCGGAGATATTCTCTTTTTGAGGCCTCGTCAATTGTCCGGCCAGGTTTTACAAAAAAAAAATCTGTGTCCTCTTTTCTAGTGAAAGACAGCGAAGCTTTTCTTATCCTTGGGGTTTTATATACGTCCTTCAACATTTAGTCATGGTGCCAATGAACTTCTTCGGCTGTTTTTTGTTTTATATGTTTAAGTTGAGAAGTGTCTAATCTGTTCAAAGTTTCACGACTATTTGCTAGTAAATAGAAACCTGTTAGAACGAATAAAATCGCCAAAGTACTATTATCGAAATGCCCCTGAACTGAACTGTGTGAGAGTGATTATCTGTCATTTAAAAAAAAAAAATTGTGTCCACTGCTTATGTACAACTGTGTTCCGAGTGAATACTCCTGTATTACTTGCTTGCGAAATATCCCTGCAGTTCCTACAAACTAAACTGAGCTGGCGTTTATATTTAGAGCGGGCGTGATTATCACTTCATCTGGTTGCAAAAAAAAAAAAAAAAGTTTGTATTACTTAAAAGCGATACGGAACCGATTTTTCGATACAATTTTCCATGTAATATATTTTCAACTGACCCGCGACTTTGCTGATTTTGAATACTTCCATAGTAAAATTGTGGGTTCCCTTTCTTCGTGTAATTTTCTTGCAAGTGTCCCCTTTTTTTAATGTCGATTACTTGAACATGTCCTCTTTTTAGTGCCACACATCTGGTAAGCCTACGTTGGGCGCAGACGGTCTGTGAATGCACCCAACTGTGGTCCGAGCTTTTGTCGTCTTGCAAGCAGGGTGACCGTCGGGAAATACTGGAACAAAACTCATCTGTGAAAATACACTGTGCACTCGGCAGTGGAGCAGAGCGCGGACGGTGATGGAAAACAAACGGCTACGTAGGTCAACAACGTTTACTTCAACCTACCTGCTGAAGATAAGTCGGGTCGCTACAATTTTTATACGAAGATTCTTTGGTCAATACTGAGCACATGTAAGAGGGAGTGGCCATTTCACTAAAACTAATTTCATTACGATCGTATAACTGAGCTTTTCCTTTACAGTAAAACAACAGTGCTATGCTAGAATTTCTAGTATTTTCATAAAATCATAATTTTTTTAATAACTTTTGCTGTTGGACGTACCATGCGAATGAAGCAGCTGTTACTTCGGTTGTAATATTTAGTCTGTGTCGCAGAAAACTCACAATTATATAGTAAAAACACAATAACATAAGAGAAAATACGAATTTAGCAGCTTACATTTCTGTATATGTTTCTACGTCATATTATTGTTTTTATGTGGCTGTAGCATACAGCATTACGACGGGGTATGTACGAAATAAAAGTTCTGTCACTTGCCGATGGGTAAAATACAAACATTTCTTGGGAAATGCGTAAATTTCTTATTCTCAGTACAGAACTAAATGATTTCCTTGTAAAGCTACTATTTATTCAAATCCAAGTTTTCCATGTCTCGGTAACGCGTTTAACTTTTTGGCACAAAGGGTATTCAGAAACCATATTTGTGGGCTTCGATATAAAACAAGCGCATTCCATTACAAATTCCTTTTGATGAAGGGGCCGCGGTGGCTGAGCGATTAGCACGCTCGCCTCCCACCAAGACGAACCGGGCTCGATCCCCGGCCGGGTCACGAGAATATTCGCAAGTTGGAATCGTGCCGGACGATGCCGTTGGTCGGCGGGTTTTCCCGGGGATCTCCTGTTACCCCCGCTCCGTTATTCCCGGTGCCGCTTCATATTCACTTCAATCACCCTCGTCGGCTCTCAAGACTTCGCTGTTAAGAGACGCCCAAATCTCTTCACTCACTCTTCTGATGAAAAATACAAAAATTTTACCGAAGGTTTTACCAGTGCTTTGTATAGTAAATTTATCCTAAATCAATTCGAAAATAATCATTTTTTAGAGCGTTTACTGCACGAGGTTAGTAATTACACGTTTATTTGCATATATCATTTCCTTACGGAGACGTAAAAAAAATACGCCGGCCGGCCGAAAGAGGAAATATAAATATTTTCTCGCTTAAAAGCTTATACGAATATGTTGTAGAATTCCGAACAATTTCTTACAATCGGAATATAGGCATCTCTTGTAAACGATTTATAATGATATATTTTGAGCCACGCCTCTGCCTGCTAAGGACTATTAAATGTAGACGCTGAATATCAAACAAAATTTAACAACGTTCTGGTAAATCCACTGTGGCATAAATGGCAGAACATTTCACAGTGTAGTTATGAGGGTATACCATATAGTGAAGTTGGCATGAGCTAAATGGTTTGACACCCTTATCGTGTGAGGTAAGATACCTATTCATTATTTGTATTACCACAACACTTACATTGTGGAAAACTACCAGGGTTCCGGAAAATCACTTCAGGAGGATAAAACGTCAATGCTCTTTCTCTATGTCACACTTACCATGAGAAACACAGGCTGGTAGTCGGATGACAGCTAGAAGACATGATACAAGACAAAAATCCACTATTCCAATTGAGACGGTGTCTCCGCTTTTCAACGCCCGCCTTTGGCTGTCCGCTTGGTCAGTGTCGCCCGCCTACGTGGGAATGTAAACTTACTACGTAGATCTTAAGCTGGGCTTTCAAAATTTCTCAGTTTACCATCAACAGCCTTTAACATTATTAAGTGAATCCAATAAGCACTGTCAACAAAACACTAAGGCTGATTCATATGGAACTCATGTTTCCATAAATCCAACTACAGACCTAAACACAATGCAAAATTAAGCCGCTGTTTCAAATAAAAGTATACAAAGAGTACTTGAAGTGTAGTATTTATATGAAGGCCTATTTGGAGGAGGAGGAGGGGAGGAATTAGTTTCGACAGTAACTGGGAGATTAGATTAAAGCTATATTTTTTTATACAGTTAGCTTACAAAATGACGAGCAAAAGGAGCTACAAATATGAGAAATAAGTAATGCCAATATACCAAGTTCGGTTGAACCAGATAAAATATTTCGGTAGACATGGCCTACAATCCCAAAACAGTTGCTACATTGAAAATTAATATCTCGTCTACAAAATCACTACATGTGTGCCAAGTTTGGCAGTAACTAAATCACTAAATTAATCCATGTTGTAGGTGCGGTAAAGACCATAAAGTTGATTAACCCCTAAAGTAAATATTAATTTTTCTTCTCGGGTGCTGCAAATTAGAAAATGTATTGTGTTAAATTTACTTACTAGTTTCTTACAACTAACACTATGTAACCAATGGAAAAGGTTCCAGTAGATCCATAGAACAAGGAAAAAAATTATACAATACGCAGCTGTTGTGCCAGCAACAGCCAATACCATTACCCAGGAAAAACGCTGTCCCAATTGGAGCTAGCTATTGAACTCGCTCAGCAACAACCATGAATTTACGTATTTTGCAACATGTAAGGTGTGAATGAGTATATTTGTGATAATTTATTTAAAGGGATTTAAGTCGTTTTAAGGTTTCTGTACATAGGACCTACTTCTATTTGATATAATAAAACATTTTTAATTTAGGAGGTCAGCAGTAGTGCTAGATGAGTTTTATATTCAGAAATAATCTGTTTAAGTATTTATTAAATTATGATTTAAATTATTTTGTTTTTTAATTTTGTAAGTTGCGCTATTTTCCAGAATGGTAGAATGAATAAATTACAAGTTCCTAAAAGCAATGCCGGTATTGTAAGGTGTCCACGTACAAAATTTGAATCAAATTTATGGAATTGTTTTTGATCTATGATATAGCACCAAAAAGATTAAACGTCCACCATTTTGAAAACTATAGATTTGGGTGTCCTTACTAAGTTCAAAGTGCAACAAGTTCTCTTCTTCGGAAAGTAGATTAAAATGTCATCAACTGCCTCAAGATATATATGAAACCACAGAACGAAAATATTGTTGCAAAGTAACTCCTGCAAAGGGACCATCTCGAATCAAAATAACACTTTTCAGTTCACCTTGTTTTAATTGATTACTTATAGCTTGGTTTATTTTATTTATGTGTTCGGAAAACGTATACTTGCGTATTTGACATGAGAATTTTTTCCCCCAGAGTGTTAGTCACAGAATGGCGATTTGGGGTAAGTGTCTTTGCCTTAGAGTAGAGTAGAGAGAGAGAGAGATAGAGAGAGAGCCCAGAGGCCTACATATACCCTTGCCCTCACTTAGACCTTCAGTTTATACTCCACATATAACCTCGGCACTTAACCCCACGTGCCACATCACAAATGATAATTATTTTATAACGTGTTGTCGTAAAGATCATTTAGAATATATAGTTGGTATCCATAAGAATCCCGTGTTTCTCCTCTACACACAGAAGTATATCCTCCCATATGGGAATTATGCCAGGGGTATTATGTCTAAATTCGACAGTGCTTATTCTCCATTCTTATAGGTTTAAATGGTTTCTAACTCCAATACTAAAAGCACATCAAACTTCCCATCGTATATGGATTACGTTTGAACAGTTCTCGGTTAAAATTCGTGAACTAATCTGATGTAAGACATCCAACTCCGCAATTTCGGAAAGTTTGGTGCGATTTCTTGGCCACTTGATTACAAAATATTGTTGTAAAGTGATACAGAAAAACAAAATTTGTAGACACAGTGGTAGACACATACGTAAGCTCCGAAAAGAATAAAATCAACACGCATATCTAAGTGCTTTTCTAAAAACTCATATTCATAAATAACCTTCCAAAAACATGGTCTCATGTATACCAAGTAAAATGCGATAGAAAGAGAGATTTGCTTGTTTATTTCATAATACAGTATTTTTGTAGACATTATATCAATTTTGAAAAGCCTTGCGCTACTGTAAGAAAACTTGCTATCTTTAAGTAATTTTAGGCAATTATTTTTATTGTCAATCTCAGAACAAATTAGAACAAAACCGGTTAGATAGTGGAGACAGATGGAGGGCGTCGTTTTTTTATAACTGATATAGCGCTTGCCGAAGTACGGGCAATGAAAAAACGAGTTGAAAATACGTGACCTAGATGCACGAAGTCGTCTGCACAAAAATGTAAAGCTATAAGGACTGACCCTCCAAACACAGTTAGTCGTCCAACACGTTTTCTGCGAGAGACAGCCATCATCTCGAACAATAGAAGTCGCATAAAGAAGGCGACGCCAAGGTAAGAATGCTAAGTTTTCCGAGAATGTATACGGCGGCTAACAACATACGCCATACATACGAAGCCATTCACTTTATCACTTATCTGAAATTTATATAGGGTATTCACAGTAAAGTGAGCACTTTTTAAGGCGCTTCGCGAATTTTCCTTTAAACCAATTTTTATCTTTCCGCCACTTTTCAACATCAACATTGCCACGTGACTCATAGATATGGTGTATTCTTTCACCACTCTCAAAAGTTAATGCCTCAGTCTGCACTAAAACATACTTATTAGTCGCTAACGCCTGGTGGGAGGGCCTTGAAAAGTGCTCACTTTACCGTGAACAGCCTATACATCGATACATCGTGCAACACCTGCGTAGCAGTTCTATAGGCTATTTACGGAAAAGTGAGCACTTTTGAGAGCCCCCTCATTTGGAATAATAGTCAATAAATATATTTTGTTTTAGCCTTAGACGTTGACTTCAGAGTGAAGTGGAACATATACAATGAGTGTATTACTTACATAGCAATATTTCTTTGGAAAGGGTGGTTAAAGAATAAAAAATGGCTGAAAGGAAAAAATAACTAGGGTCTCAAAAGCGCTTACTTTACCGGGAACTGCCTATAAGGACTATAATTTCAGAGGTCGCAGGTTTTTTATTCAGTACCTAACCAACAGAAACGTTCTAACAATAGAACATAAAAACATTCATAATATGTTAGACAAATTAAGCTAATTTATGACTACTAAAAAATCTTGCGTGAGCAATACTGTACATGTGCAGATTTTCAAGGTTTCTTTTCAATTTGATAATCAAAGGTAAACGGAATTCACTGCTCTAGCCCTGTTAAAATAATTTCCAAAAATTGTTTCCTGAATAATTGCCTCATGGATATATCAGTACAATTACAGTTCATTAACACGATTTTAGCGATTTTTCATTGAACAATAAGAAATACCGCGATCCATAAATTAACAGCGATTTCTAATAGCTTTCGATACATTTACGTTCACACCTACGTTCCATTGAAACAAATACCCCGTTAAATTTTGACGTTATGGTTGATGAAAGTCCATGGTACACAAAAGTTACAACTCCAAAAATTAGCATAGTTTCTTGCTCTGCTGAAATGTCGTTTAACCTTAATTGTGCTTGCGCGGGATTTTAAGTTTTTAATCATAAATGTTGCTTTTATAAATTAATTAACATACAAAATTACCAGTCATTAAAAGTCAGAGTTAGTTTTCCGCTAATAAAGACCCCTATTCGTTGAACTTTGACCGTCGGATCGTCGTTGCCCAAGACTTTGAAATATCACGGTGATCATACTGCGTTTATCTTTGCTCGTGGCCCACAACTAGCGTAAGACAGAGCTAGAGATCTGATTTGGAATTCCGATTTCAGTGATCTGGTCCTGAACTTTACACAATACTCTAAATATTTTGTAAAAACCGAATAGAGCCCAGATAAAATTTTCCGAACATTCTATGGTATTTTTAAGTCGATAATCCTGACGTTTCTGATATCAGCCGAAAAGCTATTTCAAACTTAACTTTTTACTCGCCGTCTTACATTGTCCACCATTCCTGTTGTGTGTCCGTCATTGGCAAGATATCTAGTGTTTTTTTTTTTTTTTTACTACATACAAAAAATGTTCAACCAACAAATGTTCATCTCAAACAATGTTGTTATAAATATATACAAGGTACTTATTACATTGCTCCGAATTCATATTGAACGTTTGTTACTACTGCTCTAACTTGTAGCACCCTCTCTTATTTGCTGTTTCCCTTATAAATCTGTAGGATCATACAAGCTAGATATGTACGCACATTATATGTGGTATATAAACAAAAGAGCATTTATGGGAGCGACATTTAGATCAGGATCACCATACCATCGTGGTTATAATGGACGAAGAAGTGTCATTGCGAAAAGCAGAAACGAAATGACAAAATAAATGGAGAGATGCAAGACATGTATGTGTTTACTGAAGAAAGATTGGGAGGTCTTCCTTCAGCAGTAAAATGAGGAGTACTACAAACCCTATAGACAATACAGCAAAGGCAGAAAAGAGGAATCAAATCTGTGTGAATTCGATCGGCATCGGTTTGAAGAAGTTGCCACTTTGGTTTTTACATACGAGCCGCCTGTTTGCTAACTCACGGCCGTACTGCGAAATTCAGTATTATCCACGTTATGTTAATGACTGACATCGTATAGAGCATTCTACAATAGAAGCCTTTATTGATCTGCGCTTCGGCGACCTGTGCCTCAGCCATGCCTGCAAAATCAATAGAGGAGATGCACGCAGCGATCCAGAGAACCTCTGTAATACTTATAACAAATAGTTGTTCGCCTGGTTCGTCTATCTCTCGACAGGTGTTAAACAATGCTCAGCAATGCAACTTGTTTACACTGGCTCCGATCGCAGTCATTTCTTGTTCAAAGGAAACAGGTTTTGTAAGTACAACAGAACGATTTTTTCTTCTGTGCTGCGCTCGCATTGGCTGCTAAGAATAAAACAGAATTGATGCTCAAAATTGCCGAATTCGGCGGGAATTTCTGCTTTCGTGGAAAAAAATAACACGCCAGAACAAAAAAAAAAAAGTATTCGCTATGCTGTTACAATAAAAATAAGGTAAGTTTTGTCTAAGTCAATAAAATAATCAGCCTTGATGAGTGTTGGAAGCGATAATAAGTAATCACGGGAACGTGTTTTCGAGCATAGGATTTCCATCTTTTGGCATTCAGTTGCAGATTTCCAATCACTAGGCGAATTTTCAGGGTTCAATTGGTAACACGCTGGCCACCAGCATTAACAACGAAAAGTTCACATGGTGAAAATGCTTATATTAAACAAAGATGGCGAACCCTAGTTGGAGGGAACTTCAAAACAGCGCAATAGATGTAACAGTGTCAGAAATATACATGGAATGTATGGAAGTTTTAATGTATTTGAATGCAGAGACTAACATGTACTTCTCACCGGAAAATAATATTGTGTAAGTAGTAGGGGCGTGTTGGTTTCAGATCAAAGGGAATGCCGCCTTTATGGATATCAAAGGGTTAAATTGATTGAAAGGGCTGATCAAATTGATATTAACAGGTTAATTAAATTGATTGAAAGGGTTAAATTTAATGAACGAGTTACATTTAATGAAAGGGTCAAATTAATTGGAAGGGTTTAATGGATTGAACAGGTAATTTTGTGTTTTTGTGCAAGAGTGTACTAAGGGCCAATATTCTTTCTTTCTTTCTTTTTTTGGGGTGGGCAGCTGCTCTGGTAGCTGTCAGTGCGACGACTGGCACTCGACTGAAGTGTGGCATGTTGGGGATAAGGTGTATATATACATATATATGTTGAATTTTGTGCAAGAGTGGCATAAGTGTTTTTAGGATGTGATATTGCTCGTAGACAGTAGATAGGCGATTTTTTGTTAATTAAACAGAGGGAGATGTATAGTTAACACATGTACTATGTATATATTTAAAATAAGGGACATATTAGAAATTTTTTCCATTAATCTGTGAAATTCATGACACTAGGTATTGAAACCACAGTTGAAAGTCACACCAAGTTTCGTCGACAGAGCTCAGAAATGGAGTTTACATGAAAATTATTTTATTCCTGATTAATTAAATTTTTTAAATATTAAAATGAGATTCGTGGCTATCACTGTTGTCCAGTGTCATGTCTATACCGAGTGAAGGTTGTCGTGATACTATAACTTGGTGGCAGACTACGAGAAATGTTTATGTCTCTCCTCACTGCATCCCCTCCCCCTCCCATTTTCCAGACCACATTTTCGGCGATCTGTCCGACTCCCCTCCAACACAGAGTGCTTTGCAGAGGGCTGCTTTGTCCAAGGTCATGTAACAACACCCCTGGCAGAATTTTTGGTGATACATTCCCCTCCCCTACACCACTCCAAAGCTCTGGTCCATGGACCCTGCTATCGATCCAACACTGTAAAACCTGTTTAACGCCAACCACCCCTCCACTTCAAGGTCAAAGCGAGTCTTTTATGCAAAATGTTTGGGAGCCTCCATCCCTTGGGGCAGCAGTGGATTTTGAACTAACCTAGGCTAGCTGCCTACCCCTCTCCCCTCTCCTCTAGAAACTGTTATTTTTACTTGGAGACTGATGATTCCTCCTATTTTTCGAAAGGCAAGAGCCTTGTGAATTCCCAGCAAAATAAAAATTTCACAAATCCCGCAGTTGAAACTTTATTTTCCTCACCACTAAGTGATAAGTTCCAACCAAGACACTTTATAATTTAATTCTGTAAACTTTTATTCCATTTTCCAGCAAACTTTATACCATTTCCCTGCAAACTATTTAAACTTTAAACTAAATCAATGATTAATTTCCATACCAACACAACTATTCGACATATTTTTAACTTGCTAAAATTTTTTAAGTAATCAAAACGATGCATCTTTCCACTTACAAAAGTTAAACTTAGAACACTATTATGAGATTTAAGCAATACTCAAGTTAAAATTTTTCAAACATTGAAAATAACTTATGTGAAACAAACTTGTTTGAGAGGTATTTTACTGTCAATCTGTTTTTCTAAATATTTGTACGTATTTCACATGTAGTTTTCCCAGTTCTGTATTTCGGCTCAACTATCTACCATAAAATATGTGTATATATATATATATACATATATATATACAAATTGCCATCCCTAGAAAATAAATCTTGTTGTGATATAACTGAAATAGCACATATCTACCTTGAAATGACTGCTAGCTAAGCTGAAATTTGTTAAATATAACAATATTTCAACGTACTTTCCTAGAAGGTACAAATTTAAACAAATTTAAAGGAAAATGGCAGTCATTTTGAATCAGTTTACTATATAAGGAGGGATAAATTAATTTTTTCTCAATGGTAAGTCACAATCTGTCAAGCTCACTTCGTGTGCATATGCATGTGTAGTGAGACTTAGGCATCCAATACAACTACAAGCATCTACACCAAGAAAAACACAAGACGTCCATCATGTCTACATTAATGATAGAAGTCTACAATGACAGGAGTCCACGCCAAGAACAATGCCAAACATCTACTACAACTTCACTTCACCATCCAGATATACAAGAGATTTCATTTCTGCATCAGCTTGCAACAGGTACAAGGCATTAAGGTCACTGCTTTGACAATTGTGATTGTGAATGTATTGAAGTATTCAATGCGATTTTAGTATATGGAAAGGCAAAAAAGTTATTGAGTTTAGACTCCTCCGAACTGTGAGTGTTGCTGAAAGAATTTATAATTTGTTTTGCGAGGCACAAAATGAAAATAGTGTATCTGTTCCTTGTTGAACAATTACAATCTTATGAAGATATCATATCCTATTTGCCATATGACGACTGCCCTTATGGCATGCCTGGCTTTGCTATAATGGGAACTTGCAACATATTTGAAGGGATTGTATGTTACAAAGACTGGAACAGATCCTTAACAGTAGAATTATTCCAGATGTAGCAATGGACAATTCCGAGGTCAATGAAGTAGACTCCGAGGCGGGCACTGAGATATTGTAAATAAAAAATGTATGAGATACATTTAATGAGAGACTTTTTGTACATAGTGTATAAAGAAATAACATAAAAATGATGTGCTATGTACAAAGTTTCGAAAACTATCAAGACATCTCCTTTGTAATTAAAGAGCTCGCTATTTCTTATGCAATTGATGCTAACAAATCTAAAGTATCGTGCTTTAAATCTCCCTGACCTTGGTACAGTTTAAAACCTAAAGTTAAAATGATATTTCATTACGAGATACATAACCTGAAATGGGATTCTGGTGACACTGCTTACTAAAAACATTTTCAATATGTAAATGATGTGCTACTCGAAGACTATAATATATATGTGATTGGAAATTGCAGAAGGAAGTTTTAAAAATTTTAACCAATGCTGAAGTGGTAAATATTAGAATATATTGTGACTGTTCGAGTATTAATTCAATTGTCAAACGTTATAATACTAATCACTGTGAGGCAAGAACATTATGTTTACAATGTAAAAGCGAAGCTTTAACAGAATATTTGTACCAACATCCTACCTACATATAAAGATAATAATTTTCGAAAAATTGTTTGTTACAGATTCATACCTGCACAAGTTTTGGGAAAAAAATGGAAAATTTCAACCAAGAAAAGATGTACTCCAGTATTTTTTGAGGATACAAGTAAGTATGGTTCCAGTCTCTAGACAACATATACTTCCATATACAGATGTGCAACAGAGATGAAAATTGGAATTTTGCAAAAAGTTTCGGAGTAAACATGTATACAGAATGAGTGTAGTGTTATGAAGAAGAAGTCTGTCTGGTTTTTAATATGTAGACTAATAGCGACCTGCCCTGTTCTTCTTGGGACCTGTGTTTTAAAAATATAAGTGTAGAAATAACCAAATAAACAGGTTTTCATCAAATGAAATATAAATTGAGTAGAGAGTTTTACAACAGCACCACCTTATGGAATGAAACATGAAATAATCAGGAACACATTATGAATATGCAAGGCAGTAGTGGTCTTCTAAGAGCACCATGTGGAAAGTCGGACTGTGAGGTTTGGAACAGCAATGTTTGTATCTGTAAATGTTATTTAACCAAGTGGTCGTTAAAGAACTAATATATTTCCAAAATTTGACTATATATAAAGAGAGAGAATCGTACACCAGAGATTCACTTACGATGGACAGGTTCGACTCAGCACATCCTTATGCCAGTGTTACTCCAGGATACAGGTGAGTATGGTTTCGAATTGAAGATGAAGATAGTCCACTAAAGATACAGATTTACAATGGAGATGAACATTGGAGTTTTTCAATAATCAATCCTGAATGTATGTACAAAGAAGTTGGAGATTTCATTGGATGCAAGTGTGCAGTGTATAATTTAAGACCTGGCACCTATTTGCCGATTAGTTTAACCGAATTAGTATGGGACATAGAAGGTGAATAAATAAATATTCATCATTTAGGAAAATTAATTATAAGTTGCAAAGGGAGTATTACTCTGAATGTGTTGTTTCGACAGAAAAATGCTACAACAAGCAAAATTTTATGTACATTGGTGGCCAAGAATTGACTACCCCTGTGGCATATGGGATTGAAAAGTCTGGCTTAGCAAGAACAGTTAAAAATGAGAATAAGTGATTTAATAACAGCTATATAAAGGAGAGTATGCAGTATTTAATTGTCAGTCATGGCTAGAATCTTCGACCATAGAGACTTATAAGAGGTCCTGCTAACAGGATACAGAAGAGTGTTCTTTAAACTATATTATGGTATTTTACAAGTTCATGTCTGCAATGATATAGAAGATTGGTGCTACACTTTCGACAACAGTCTCGGTGATTGTGCTGTGAGATATCTTCGCCCTAATAGTAACTTACCAACAACATTATAAGATTTGATGATTGCCAGTCTTACCAAGAAGATAGAAGAGGTGCAGGAAAATGGATAATCGCCTACCAACTCACCAGACCTCACCAGGGAAGAACCATCATTGGAAGGAGACCTACAATGAGGACATCCACAAATTTATTTTCGAGCAAGGAGGATTAGTTTTCCCATCCATGTGTAATTTATATGCATGTGAAGTGGCATATGCAGCATAATGTTCCCAATGAAATACAAGGATGCATTTTTTACTAAACGTTTGAATTCTCTAACTTATAGGTTATTATATTCACATTTTGTTGTAAAGGAAATATGTGAGTCAGACATTAATTTCAAATGTACATATTTCTCTCAAGCTTTCACACCACATAGTAGACCAACTAGTTATGTTTCCACTTTAACTAACTGCAAAAGTTTCGAATATCTTGTAAACTAGTACAGACTGCACATAGTAGATCATATGCACAAGCTTAAGGGTGAACATATTGTAACGTCATATTATGAGGAAGAAAAATGTTTGAAAAATCCTTGTTTATAATACAGACACTGTTTTGCCCTATCAGTATTTCGAAGAAAGTGATAATAATTTTCATATGTTATATCATTATAGCAACAAGTTTGGTTACATGTTTGATACAGTATGTGATTCATCCAAATGTTACATGCATCAAACAATAAAATTAGAAAAAATAAAAATTGGCCCGAAAACACTTTTCAACATGCAAATTTAGAGAAATAATGAATTTATCAATATACATACATTGTTTGTTACCACATCTTCTCAGTGCTGGATGTCATAGTAGATACATGATGTATTTTCATCCCGCAAATCATTACATCAGTGTTAAACAAGGAAAGGCTAATGTAACTCATGCCCTATGCTGTAACAGCCTTTTGCATGAATTTACAGACATGTGACAATATTGTTCATTTTAAAGTAATTTGTTTACCTCTAGGAGAAGAAAGAAACCCATAAACTCATTCAATGCAGTGATAATAAGAAATTTCCATTGTTTTATATGACTGCAACCACACCTCTTCCATCTAGTATTAAAAATGTGCACTCGCATTATGTTGAAGCATATCCACATTTGGTTGAAAGCATTATTTTACATGCGACTATAGGATGTTCATGGTAAAGTGAGCACTTTTGAGGTGCTAGTTACTTTTTCTTTTAGGCACTTTTTATTCATTACCAATCATTTTAGATAAATATTGAAATGTAAGTAATAAAAACAGTATGTTTATACCACCACACGTGGAAGTTAACGTCTAAGGCTAAAATAAGAAATATTTTTGAACAATATTCCAAATGAGAGGGCTTTCAAAGGTGCTAACTTTACAGTGAATAGCCTATAGTTATAAAGATGCTTGTGTACAAATAGAGAGGTTAAAACAACGATGTAAGAAATGCTCACACACTGAAACCAGAGTTCAAGAAGAGGATCTGGATCCGATATATAAAAAAAATGTATAAAAATTATTTCACAGAAGTTGCTAATAGTTTATAAAAATATTTGTTTTTAAAGAAAAAATGTTGTTTATATTTTTAATCAACTTGTACTGGATAGTGTTGTACATACATTTTTGGATCTACCTGTATTTTCGATATAAATGTGTGATTTTTGTGGCAGCCTTTACTTATTTATGTGTTTTGAATCAACCTGTATTTATTTGATGCTGTGTTTGTTTTTGGAACACTATGTACTTTATATAATATATGTGGGTTCCAGGAATTTACAGTGTGATTGTTCTGATGAAGCCAAACAGCCCTGCTGATGAAGCTAGATTGGTGGCTCAGAAACATTCTCACATTTATACAGAAATGCTTGATACAGATGATATTGTGGTCGATCAAGACTATCTAATGGGCGAAATCAGAGGTCGTGCACATAATAAATTCAACTTGAATTTCATATTGCCCAAAAGACAACTTGTTGCTGTTTTCCATAACCTGCAAAATAATGTTTGCTCACTTTCTCTTAAGGCCCCTTGCTGATTATCACATACCACAACCCTACGGAACTGTGGTAAACAAAAACAGGAGTAAAATTCAAATGATTGGAATGCCCCTTGGAAAAAAAAAAAACAAATGTATTGCCAAACAAATTCCCAATGTAATTGAATTCAATGGAATAGTGCAATATTTCAAGTTATGATTCATTGATTCATTCCAATTCATGAGCACCTCTCTGGAAACTTTGGCAGGTAATTTACTACCTGTGCAATTGACTATCACCCGCTCGATGTTTCCAGATAATACCCTATTTGAATTGACAAATTAGAAGGGAGTTTTTCCTAATGACTTTGTTAAGTCGCCAAACTGTGTGATGTGCAAGTCGCATCCACCAAAGGATGCTTTTCATAACGTGATGAGATGCTAAGGGATTAGCGATGAGTATTACACTCACACCCAAGCCACATGGGATGTGTTCAACTGCATAAACTTACTGCAGTATGCCATTCACTATTTATATATAGACATGTTTTTGCTGGTTGTTGTTTTTGATTACTTCAGGACTATGTTTGGCTCATTATAGTCTTGACCCCACTATGTACATCATAGCTCCGTACCTTTCATGGATGGCTTTATTGTAAATGACATGTGGTGGCTAGAGCTGTTGACTGACCCAGACATGTATCTTTTTGTAGAATGCCGAGTTAGGGGCAGCATTACCCAGGTTTCAAAAAGATGCGCAGAAGCCAATAATATTTACATGGGTGAGGTCTACGACCCCAGTGTGGCATTGAAATATATGTGTTATGAGGCCAATGGGCTGTAAAGTCATCATATGCGATCCAAGTTTCTGATTGGCAATTTTGAGTGGGTTGAGGCTCACATGTTTTCACATGGGATTTTTCAAACACAGTGAATGGCAGTGACACTTGTTTTTTCACAGCAATTGATCTGTCCATTCTGATCTGCCTCTGGCCCCAGAAAATTACATACCCCAAATGGCTGACACAAGAAACTTCTTTTAACACTTGTGCTGCGAAAGAAATGTGTTATACACAGGGAAACACTGAGGGAATACTTGCTGTATGGGGCCAAATTTGACTCTGTTTATCGTGTTTTGCACTTTGAACAGAAGGCTTGGATGGCTCCATACATCGAAATTAACATTTAGAGATGTGCCCAGACTGTGAACGCATTCAAAAGATTGTTTTTCATGTTAATGAATAATAACATTTATGGAAAAACCTTGCAGAATGTCCGCCAGGATAGGAACATCAGAGTTGTTTCGAGGTATGGCACAATCTATAGGGTTGCAGAGCTGATAGGCTGTCCAACATTCCAGATTGGCATTGAAAGTTTGGTCCTTTTTGAGATGTCAAAGAGTTCTGTTGCATTCAAAAAACCTTTGTACACTGGTGTTGCCATTCTTGATCTATCAAAATTAACTCTCTATGAATATCATTATAAGTAAATGCATACAAAATTTCTTCTGCCAGCCTGACACCTCCTTTATTGTGACACAGATTTCTTGGTATAATCTGTTGCTTGTGAGGGCATCTATAAAGTAATTGCCACTATTATAAAGGTGTGGTTTGATACATATAGCTATGTTGCAGATAATGCGCAAGGACTCCCTCACAAGAACAAAGGACGTACCGATGTGATGATAGATGAATGTGCTGGGCATGTCATTACACACTTTGTGGGTTTACATCCTAAGCTTTATACATACCTTGCTAACAATGAACAATTTGTACGTAAGGCAAAGGGTGTAGAACCTAATGTGTTACAGACATTTAGGTATGAGGATTATCGAAATTGTCTTGAAAATTGCACAAGGGTTTTGTGGACCTCATATCAGTTCAGTTTGCATGCTCATAAAGTCTACACTGAACATGTAACCAAGGTAGTGTTGTCTGGTAAGGATGATAAGTGGTACATTAATGCATATGGAATATCAACCTTACCTTGGGGGCACTACAGAATACCTAAATAATTTTTTCCCTCCCTATAATAGTTCAGGCACCACAACTGCCCCAACACCATGCCACCAAAGACATATATCTGCCAACACCACCACACACACCTCCTGTTCCACAACCATCATCACAGCTATCTACAGCTGACCACAATATCTGTAAATATCTACAACTGTTTGTATCATCTGTTGCATCAGCATCAATGATGCTATTCCCTGTTCGCCTATCTGTGAGACATGATTATAATATCAAAATTACACCTGTCTTCAATACATTTTACAAAATAATAAGAAGAAGAAAGTCGCAGTATGACAATTCATCTAGTGGAAACTGTGCATATGAGTGTGTTACATCCTGTTGTCGGCATGTGTGAGTGAATGGAAATTATACTACAGGATGTGAAAAATGAACACCCCTCTGTACATGTCTACAAACACACAGCCCGAATGTGTTATTAATGTAAATATTTGCTGTAAATATATAGAAAAACATCAACAACAAAGATTTAGTATATTTGCAAATATTTTGTTAGTCATTTTTGTAAATATTTTGTTAATAATTCTTTGTAAATATTTTGTTAGCATTTTTTTTGTTCTTGTAATCTGTGGAAAAATTTTTAGGAATATTGTAGTATTATTTGTAGTAGCATTAGTAGTAGTGGTAGTAGTAGTTATAGTAGTAGGTTTAAGATGTAAATCTCTTTGTTGAAATGGCTGAATGAATTAAATTGAAAGGAGAGGGATCAGACTATTATCTCGAGAAAACTTTGCCGACCTTGGGGAATTTAACAAAACCAAGCATCAAGAGACACAAATACCTTTTCAGGGGGCAAGTAGAAAGATCTCTTGGTGACACACCACAATGGTTTCCACTGTCCTGTAACTGTACAGTTGGGAGAATCCAGCCAACATTCAAAATAAAATATTTTTATAACAGCAACCAGGTTACTACTACTGCAGTTGAATATTCGACACAATGATGTCTGGTGGTGAAAAAAAAAATAGTCATACTTTACACAAAGTGAGAAAACCAAAATTTAAGGTTTAAAAAAAAAATTAAATTCAACTGTGCCACAAACATGAATTCTTCTTCTTACATTTTTGTTAAAAGTGAATTATTCTTTCAATAGAAAAACTTTTGTTCAAAAATTACTATCTTGTCTGTTGTAGGACGAATACAGAGTTTTTCTTGTAAAGTTCAACTCTGTTGCATGTCAGCTCCTGACCATGCTCCACGTATATATAGTCAGACTCTCGATGAAGCTCGTTTCATTCATTCACCAGCCACCAAGGTGGACACATGTGTTTCGGGGGAGTTCCTGGTGCGATTTCATTACGTGTTTAGTCATTTTCATGTACTTGTGTTCATTAGCCATTTTGTATTTTCATTAAAATTTCCAAGTTTTTCACCTCAGTCTATAATCAAATGTAGGTTATGTGTCATCTCAACACAGCCTATAAGTTGATGTAAGTGCTATATCCAAGTCAGTGGTGCAGCGATGTCCCAAGCAAATAGACATATATTAAACATTTTCTTTTTTGTGCATGTTAATCAACTAATTTCTTTTAAAATGTGGATTCCATTTCTAAAGCTCCTCGCCATTCTCACAGGCAGACTGACATGTTTAAAATTATAGTCAGGAATGTGCGAGAGGTGTCAAGTAGTGTCACATTTTTCATATATCTTGTGTTTAGGAAGACTGTCATTTAATTTATAGGAACATCTTTTGATTTGTTAATTAATTCATTTATACTGGAGACTCGCGTAATTGTGATCGTTTAGCAGTTGTCAACACCAGATGTTATTCACGTAATTGTGATCATTTGAAATTTGCGATTCGATGCGTGTTATTTATTCATAGGTAGAACTCGCTGAAAATATTTCTCTTGTATGTTAACTATACATCTCTTTCTGTTTAATGAACAATAAATCGCCTATCTACCATATACGATCAATAGCCCATCCAAAAAATACTAATGCCACTCTTGCACAAAATTCACCACATATATATCCTGTTCCCAACATGCCACACCTCATTCGAGTTCCAGTCGTGCTGATAACGCCTACCAGAGCAGTTCCCCACCCCAAAAAAGAAAGAAAGAAAATTGACCCTTAGTACACTCTTGCGCAAAACACACACAAAATTTTTCCATCAAACCCTTTCAATAAATGTAACCCTTTCAATAAATTTAATTAACCCTTTGATATCGATTTAATTAACTCTTTCATCAATTTAACCCTTTGATATCAATAAAGGCGACATCCCCTTTTATATGAAACCGGCCCGCCCCTACTACTCATGTAAGAAATGCAGCTTGAGTTACAACGAAGAAACACATATATTAAAACTTCACTGAGACTCGAAATATCATAACTAAACCAAACATACGTTATGTTCAGATTGAGGTTATCCACGTTTGTAACACTCACCTCCGACCCATCAAAAAAAAAAAAACTTCCTGCATTCATCCCGATATAAGGTACCGTCTTCATTCTGAACTATCCAATATTCATCCATTTTGAACATTAAAATGCAAGCATGTGGTATTGCATGTTGCAAATAAAATTAGAGAAACCAGGTATTCAAAACGATGAGCAACAACCATCAGCATCCGGTTAGCAATTCTATTAATGCGCTCCTGACACCGTTAGCCAAAAATGGTTCATAGTGGTGAAGTGGAGGGCGAAACCACCTAGTTGTTGCGGATCCAACCGCATAAATACGACTAGTGAAACTAGTTTCGTTCGCAAACATGTTCAAACATGGCTGCGGAAACAATTTTTAATAAACACGCATCGTGTGACCGCGGCCCGAGATACCAGCCGCTTATTGGCGAACAGCGTCGCGCCATGTATGATGGCCAGTGTAGCTATATTGTTGGCGTGTGTGAGTGGAGTTCGTGGTCGAAGAAGCTGTTTCACTTCTCTATATTTTAATTAAGGGCCCTACCTACCTGCTGGCAGCTGCGAAATTTAAATAGGAGATCCCATGTCAGAGAGATTTCGCCTCAATGCGTTAGGTTTAAAGATAGGCGCGTAAAATAAAATTTATTATTCACGATTTTGCTTCTGAAAAGTCGGAGATGTTTCCATAACATGTACAACCTTTTGCTAGGAGTTCTTAAAAGTTATGTTTAAAAAAAAAAGAGTACATACTGTCTATCTATATCGAAAATATACTATCGTAGGGATCTCCTCCTAAAAAATGCGCGAATAACTTCGTTTTCGCGTTATCATTTTGGATTCGTTGTATTTACCGACAATGCACGATTACAGAAAATTCACATTTTACAAGTTGTTTAATATTTTGGTGCTAAATTTCAATTGTGTGTTATCTGCTAGTTGCAGAAGGTCGAGAACATGTTCATATTTTATCAATACGTTCGTGCAGTTTTGCAAGAAGGAAAACACGCACAGTGCAAATTATATACACATTATTAAACAAGTAGTAAATTGTAAATCTTCTTGAATCAAGCATTTCCAATAATACCTCTGAAACCAAAACGAAGAATTTATGTAAAAGGGGACTATGTACTAAATTCTTTTTGTGAAAATGTTTTTTTTTTTTGCACGCATGAGATTATCTCAGTAAGTTAATGTTTTGGGAATACACATTTTTATCAGAAAATGTAAAAACCAGTAACCTAGTGCCATATAGTTCGACTTTTATAGTATTAAGTGCAGTGAAAAACAGAAGAAATTGTGGAATGGGAAAAAAAAAAGATTTTCATTTCTAAAGTCCGCTTATGCTTTCCTTCAGAGGCGGGACAAATTGCAACTATACCTACATCTACAGTTAAATTTGCCTCATATATATATAATCCTCTCTTATATATAAGTATGTATATTCCTATCTTATATATAATTTTATATATTCCTATATTTTATGTAATTATAATTATATGTCATATTAAAATTATATATTATATACATACAATGTAGGAATATATAATTATAATTAGGATAGGAATATACATACATATATAAGAGAGTATTATATATTTGTATATATATAAGGCAGATATAACTGTAGATGTAGATATAGTTGCAATTTTCTCCCACCTCTGAAGGAAAGCATAAGCAGACTTTAGAAATGAAAATCTTTTTTTTACCATTCCACAATTTTTTTCTGTTTTTGACTGCACTTTATAAATATGTAATTTTAAATACATGTACATATATAATATATATATATTCCTATCTTATTTTTCTTCTGGGGTGAATGTTTATTTGGGTTTCTCAGAGTGCTCCCATACCACGAAGGTCTTATGATTTTTCTGTAAATTTAAAATTGCAATTATTTTTGTTGATGAAGGTTAAGGTTAAGGTTAACAATTTTCATTACAGAAATTTTGTCTGTATTTGTCAGGTTTGTCGAGCAGTCTAAAACGCTGGATTTAAGCTTGGGCTACTTGTAAGGAGGTAGCTGGTTCGAATCCCACATCTGACAAATAATTTTCAGACATATAATGTGACAGTCGAAGTGGTCAACATAAACTGTTTGTTCTGTAGTGATAACGGTATATAAGCATGCAACATGTAAGTTGATATTCACGTCCGCCGTGTATATATTATAGGGTTTCGTCGCATGTAATGAAGTCCTGCTGTCACAGATCTGATTTGCACAGCTCAGAACAACGATGGAAACATTACAAACCAGTTCAACGTCTTTCGCGTAGGGGCGACAGGCTGGTCTCGCATGTGTCACCTATGCTGCTTTCTCGCTTCCTTGCCTTGAACATGCAAAACAACTTCAGGTCAGTAGGCTCCTTAAGGGAAACCGTAGTAAAATATTGTCTGTAAAATATGCGCTTGCGCGTCTACATATATCTCAGCAAATAAATGTTATATGAATAAAGTTCTTTTTTTTTCATTAAAGTTTTAAAAGAACGATTATCTGCAGCGACCACTTTTCAATTCTATAATTTCAATGTTGAAAATATAGTGCAAATGAAAAAAAAAAAAAAAAAAAAAAAAAAACCTTTTTTTTAAGGGTTGTTCTGCGCAGTTGTCTTAAAAGATAGCAGGAACGTACTAAGTGATAAATCCACTGGAGCACATTATGTGCAATGCTACTGTTACAGATCCAATTTGTGAGATAATCAACTTACAGCGAGTTTGCACGTTGCAGGTCTTGGGAGGTCCAGTTGCAATGAATTCTTCAGAAATCTACGTAACCTTCAGGCGTTACATTTTTTCTAATATTCCCTTTATTATAGGCTGTTCATGGAAAAGTGAGCACTTTTTCAAATTAGCTATTGAAGAAAAATCTCTGACTCTAACTACATACATGCTACAGTATACACTGGCAGCCAAGCTTCCAGTTAAGCTCGTAGCGAATTACGTGAAATAGTTATCAGATGTGACGTTTTATTGAGAGTGTAATACGAAAAATTATGACTACTGAAGTCAATGTATTTTGTTTTGTACACATAAGAGCATACGTTCTAATATTATGAACACGTTTACTTCTCAAAATATTCCACGATTTTCAATTGGATGGGGCATGAATAAAGTGCGTCAGTCTATGGCAATGTATAATATACATATATGTGTACACTATTGTTTGTGAAAATAGTAACACCCAGAAATAATGGCCCGAATGAATCCAAACAATGAGCATGGGTAGAACAGTGTACCAGAAATAAGTGATTACGATTGCAGAGAGATGGCGTACACTTAGGCCCAGCAGGGCCTTCTCTTGTGTGACCGGAAAAGTCAGTGTTACGCCAAGCTCAGTCAGTGAAAAGCTGTCGAATGAAGTGAAAGCAAGTGCCAGTAAGCCTCGTCGACATCAAAGGTCGTCATATTTGCACGTGATCGAGTTCGAATAGGGCAGAATGATCGGTCTTCGGGAAACGGGTTTGTCATACCGTGACAATTCGGCTCGTGCAGCATACTGCTACGACAGTGATGCGTGTGTGGAAACATTGGCTAAAAGAGGGTTTTACGCAGCGACTAGCAGGTACTGGATCACGTAACGTGACCACAGCACGGGATGACCGCCATCTTGTCCACATGGCCGTAATGGATCGTACAGCCTCGCCCACAGTGTTGGCTCGACACTAGAGCACTGCAACGAGTTCGGACGTGGCTGCGTCGATGGTTCGACGCCGTCTGCTGCGGGCTGGACTGGTGGCACGCATGCCATTGCGTCGGCTTCCATTGTCCAGAAACCACAAACGCCTCAGACTCCAATAGGCACGTGAACGCCGTCGCTGGCGTGCTGAGTGGAAATTAGGAGTGTTTTCGGACAAGTCCCTCTTCAACCTGTTCTGCAGTGATGGGCGCATAAATATTAAATGCTGCATTGAGGATCGGCATATAGGACAAACACCAAGTGTGATTGTTTGGGGCGCCATTGGATACAACATGCGATCTCGACTGCTAGGTATCGAGGACAATCTGAACGGCAATGGCTACATCAGGGATGTTTTAGAGCCCGAAGTACTGCCTTTCCTTCAGGCAACTCCACATGGCATATTTCAGCAGAACAATGTCCGGCCACATGGGGCGAGGAATGTGCAAGCCTTCTTCAATGAAAGACGGGTATACCGGTGCTTCCCTGGCCTGCACGTTCGCCTGACAAGTTGCCCATCGAACATGTCTGGGATATGGTTGGTCGGCAACTTGTTCGTCACGGTCCTCTAGTAAACACTGTTGATGCTTTGTGGACTGGCATACAAACCGTGTGGAGGGAGATTCCCAGGAATATATCAAGGTCATCTTTGATTCCATGCAACGCCGCTTAGGAGCTCTGATTGCATCAGGTGGGGGCTTCACGCCATACTGAATTCTCAAGGACAAAGATCATGTACCTAATCTGTGGTATAAAGTTCATTTAATTCACATGTATAATTCTTAGTGTTGCATTTTTCAGAAACATTGGAGTATGGCGGAAGGATACCAGTTGATAAAACAAGTGCATCCTAAGTAGGACTTTCAGAAGTACTCAGTTTACTGAGATTTGTGTTTATTATTTTGTTACCGAAGTGTTGCCTAGGGTTCATTACTAGACAATTCATCGCTAGAGATGATGGTTTACCGCTGTAAATGTTGACAGCTTTCTTTCCTTGTTAGCTGTCACGCATATATGAAGCCTGTACGTTGGTGAGCGGTCTGCAAACAACTCATCCGAGTCGAAACGTTGTCCATCCGACCATGAAAGAATATGCTGGTTATAGAGAGTTACTGATGGCATGTTTGGCTCGAGGATGCGCGACTTTCATCATCTCTACTCATTGTTGTAATGCTTGCAGGTTAGGATGAGTGTCCCGGCCACTGTACTGCTGACGGCAGCCGTCTGCTTGTTGGCGTGGTTGCTCTGCCTCGGTATCAACTGGGTGCGCTACGTGAGGCGAGTGAACCAGTTTCCAGCACCCAGACGAAGGTTTCTCACGTCGTTGTTGAAGACCACCTCGGTACCCAAAAACTGTATGTATATAAATATAAAACCGAATCTTTATCAAGGCTATAACCAAGTTGGTTGGGAACTTTGTCCTTACTTCAAAGTCACTCGCAAATAATACTTATATTCTCTCCCTGATTTTATTCCCTAAGTTGTAAGCCAAAAATAATACTTTGATCAAACAATCAATAGGATATTTATGAGAAACGTTTTCAAAGAACTAAACTGGGGGCTTTAAAAAATCTACCAACAGGAGCAATGCATTGAGAATTTTGATTCCAGTTTCTTGATAGCAGCATAACATTAATAAAGGCACACTAAGAAACCTTTCTTAAAAATTATATTTAAATTACGTTGCGATGCCTCACGCCGTCATCAAGACAAATTCACTCCCAACACCGCTCTTGGAAGAAGCTAGACGTACTCGACTTCACACACCCATCTGAACTGTGCCCCGCCCTTAATATAGTGTGAGATTATAACTAAAGCACAGCAGAGATTTACTAATTAACAAAGTGGGTATTCAATAGCCATGCACGAAAAAGGTTCGCAGTCGCGTCTTGAGTGGCAAAAATATTTATTACGTAAATTACACTGAAAAATTTCATAGGACAAATTTTCAGGTGGTATCCCCAACCAGTCTCTGGCTCATATATTAAAATAATGCGTTAAAAATATCTGAAACAATTTCAGCCAATTAAAAAAAGTGCAGCCAGTTCGGAATTTTTGTTGTCAAAATAGTTTACTTTCATTGCACGTTCCACTACGTCTCAATAACGTTTATGTACAATTTTACGCACAACAAAAAACTAATACCACCTAATGCCACCTTAGAGACACCACAAGGTAATCGCGATGCGACGAGGCGTGTCTTGTACGCGTCGTACTGCGGAACGATAGAATGGGAATCATACAGCTACAGTACCTTAGCAGCGGTCTCACTACAGGCCCGACGATACGACGACACTCGGGCGACGACACGACGGAGGTTGTCGGGCAGCCCCTAGTCACGTCGAATATGTGGCCTCTCAGGATCCCAGCCAGCTGTTAGCGCCGCGCTGACGAACTCCTCGTTACAATAAGCACTTCACTTGGTCACGCCACTCTTCTATGATGCACTCTGCTGTGACCTGTTCTGTGAATGAATCAGGCCACGCAAGGAAGGGGATGTCAGTAGCTAGATGATAAAGCACTCTTACAGTTTCACTAGGTTTTATTAATCACAGCTACGTCTACACTTAGCAATACAAATAGCCCTTGGCTAGTACAATACTTTACTCTTTACTTTATAGCGGCAATCATTAATAATGGTTAAGACGTTTAAATCAATTACAACAGAGACAGCTATAGAGTGCTCGTGACTTGAGGAGTCCTTAGTATTTACGCCTGCATAACCTCAGGCGCCCTACTGGGATTATATTTACCCCTAACTGTCTTGGCGGCGTCGTCTGTCGAGACCCCCTCGACAGTGGCAGTGCTGGGCGTCGAAGTCGTGACCACGGTCCTGTGGTCCTCAGCGCTGCCGTCTCGCTGGTCCCTCCGGAGCAAGATGGCCGCGAGCCACCATCGTCCCAACCTTATATACTACCCCGCCTAGCCTCTCGAACTTCCTCGGCGGGGAGAGTGTTTTCAAAACAGCGGGGTTGGCTCGTCGTGGCCGCACCGTCCCAGGTGCCCGAGCGTCACTTGCCAGCCCCAGCTAACACAGCTTGCAGCAACTTGCTCATATATTACGCGAGCCGCGGTTGGCACGACACGAACGTGAAAGTCCGACGAATACTCCAGCTCGCGAGTCCGTCTAAATTTTATCCCCGGCAAAATAACGTTGCGTAATTCTGCCCCGACTATTGCCCAGGAAACCATGCTGCGAGACAGGCAGCAAAAATCTTGAAATGCACGTCGTTATCAAAAAGTTAAAGTTTACCGCGACACGTCTAGCACACCAACGTCCTGCAATTATTCCCGTGACTTTCGTAGCCAACGTCAAACGAGGGGACTGGCGATCTTAAGCAATCTTAGTGTAGTGACAGAACCAAACACAGCTTTAAATCGCAGCGGGAAAAGTTAGTTTCTGTCCAGTCCCATGCCTTTGCTAATGTTGCACAAAGCATTAATATTACGTCTCTGTTTTATAAGGCCATTCCCGAGGTAGGTCGTGCCTCACGCAATATTTAACTCAAGGAAAAGTCTGATTCCTCACGGGCCCATTTCACAGTCTCGAGTTGCGCTCAAGACCGCGCTCATTCAAGCACACATTTTGTCGGAGTCCGACGATACGCTATCAGCGCACAACCCGACATTACGGGAACAAATAATTTGTCTTCCGACAGCGGTGGAAAACCTGCCGTAGCCCAATATTATTCAGTCATCGTTCATCCTCCCCAAGATTAATACACAGTCCATTTCCGTTGACCCGACGGGAACTCACGACACTCTCGTGCAGTACGACAAACTGAGTCCGTTACCCCGCTAAGCCAACACTGACCAGCGACATACATACTCGACCCGTCGGTGTGGTGAATTTCGGGTCAACAAATAGACTAGTACCACTCGCCCGTTCATACTGAAGTCCAGCTACACACTGCTCATACACACAGCTGACTGCCGACCGACTGCCAACTCACTGGCCACTGCGGCACGCGCGCGCCCAGCGCATACCCTCTGACGTCACACACGCCATGCCAGTGGCGATATCTCGTGGTCGCTCTTTACATTAAGGCGGTGAACACGTGAAACAATATATCCAATAAAATGCGCTAATTATAGATTATTAATATTACATAAAAGAGATAATAAAAATTATTTATATTGATTACACAGCATAATATATAATTATAGATAGGATTAAATGATTAAATTATATGAATGAACAACTACATGACTAAATGGCTGGTCATTATAAAAATCTGAGCACACACCAGGCGGTACTGCCAACCGCTACAAATATACACTAAAAATATCTACCGAAAATACTGTGACGATACCCATATCGTCACAACGTGTATGTTTTAAAAATATGATAAAATTTATCACACAATAACACATATAGACATGTTAAATATATTAAGCTCATTGGCAGATTTTATAACTAACTCCACAACCAAACACGTGGATTTTTATTGCTGATATGCAAAATAAAGTTTTCAAATTCTTATCCTATCTGCAACATCCATGGTAAATTTGTAGGCCTATTTGGGATCAATTAAAATATTTCTTTTTTATTTAATTTTAATAAATCCGTTCGTATTGCTTAGACCAGTAATTTAACAATTCAATCATCAAGATATTTACTAAAATTATTTGGCTAACAATTCATAGAGAAAGAGTGATATTTATTCATTAAAATAACTGGAGCCTAGAAATGTATGCAATATAGGATATTTTAATATTATTTCGTATAGGTTAATTTCAATTGATCAATGTTTCGTAATGCGGAAACAATTTGTATACGTGAGTTCGGTGCAGTCATTTATTATATTATGTTTGTAGTAGACTGTGAACTCTTACGATCATCGACCCAAGGAAATCGCTGAATCGAACTCAACACTACTTCATTTAAACGGGAAGTAGGATTGATTCAGCAACGCTCTTGTTTTCCAGGTCTTATGGAGGCATTTGACAGACAAACCAAAAAAAATATGCGCCCATTTACCGGACATGGACTGGATTCACAGGGATGGTGCATCTTACAAGACCAGAAGACGTGGCGGTGAGTTGTGGTCATCACTTCTCTGTAAATTAATATTTATCTAATTATAAGACCAATTATTTATTAAGTACATCTAAAATTGATAAAGCACCAAATATTTTTGTAGAACGGTTTTCGCAGTTCTTCGTAGATGCAAAGTAGTTTTTGCATTTTTATGAAACATATTATTGTTAAAAAGATATCGGATAAGCATATCTAATAAAATTTAAAATGAAAAAAAAAATTGTTACCTTTGTATGTTGGAAATTTGTACGTAGACTGTCCCGTTTTATATAAAGATCAAAATTAAAGCGGCTTGCAACAAACAGCGAACATCATATCAAATTATGTAGTTATTTTATAATTTATAATTTATTGTTTCTCAATTCTAACCTTAAAATTCCGTTACGTCCGGCCTTATGTTAGCTATTTTAGATCTGTTTCCTGTTATTACGAATTTAAATTTAACAACAAATAAACAAATACCAGAAGTAATTAGGTTATAAGCACTATTAATTTATTTATTTCAATGTTCAACTGAAAGCTTTAAAATTGCATACAAATGTTTCAAATATTAAAACTATTTTTTAAATAAAAAAGTTTAATGAAATTATCATAATTTGTTTTAGATATTTATTTCCTGCAACAAAGAATTATAATATAATATTCCCAAATAATTAAAATTGAATTTTCAGAAAAATGTTTGTTGATAAATTTACAGGTTAATTAGTATATTGTCCTATTTTTTATTTTAACTTAGTTAAAATAATCTCTAAAGAAAATGAAGTTATCTTCTTTCTGGCGCAGGCGTTAAGGCGAAGGACTCATTATTCGTCCACCAGCATGGATGACGTCACTTCATGCTCTGTCATTCCGGTTAACCAGTGGTCATCTTTTACAACAAAATCGTCTGCTTTACTCCAAAATCACTACTGAAATAAATTATTTTACCAAAAAACAAACACATTTTTTACCAAAAAATTTCCAAATAAAAAATGGGAAAATTCGGAAAGCGGATCCGAAGCTTCTCGAAGCAAGAGCATGAGGATTCGAGGCTCTTAGCGAGAGGAGCCACTTAATCCTCAGAGCAGTAAAAGGTGATTCGTGGCTCCGACCCAGGTCCAGTGGACTGGGGAGGATCAGCGGACATGGTCCCATTTCCTGGCCACAATCCTGCATCATGCACCTACCACATCCAAAAACCCCTACCTCCACCCTCCCCCTTCACCAACGACCTTCTTCACCCTCACCTCAACCCCTTCCTATCTCCACCCATTCAAATAATTACAAAAAATGGCAAAACATCGAAAAATATCGAAAAAAATCGAAGAATATATTAAGTGACACTGCCCTACCCCTCACTCATCCTGCCACCCTTATCTCACACCATCTCTCACAAACACTTTAGTAATTATTATAAAATCAATAGAGATTACAAAAAAAATTAAAAATCAAGGAAAAAATAGCATTAACCTTACACTCACCCCACCACCCTCAATGCACACCCCTCACCATAATCCACAAATGACAGCAAAAAAAAATCAAAAAATATATTCTAAAAATCGAAGAACATAAAATATTAACCTTTCAGTCATCTCACCACACTCACATCACCCCCTCTCCTACATGAAATTATTATAAAACCAAAAATATCGTAAAAAACATTTAAAATCTGAGGAACATATAATGTTATCCCACTCTCCCTCCGCTCAACTCCATCTTCCTAACCATCAACCCATAACCCTATCTATCCATATTCCAATAAAAAAAACTAAAAAATCACAAAAATAAAATAAAATTCATGCAAAATATTATATTGGTGACCCCCGACCACCAAGTTGGTTGTTGAAGACCTTGGCATTGGCCTCAATAATCTTGAGAAATTAAAATCGAGAAATAGATTGTAAAAATATCGAAATAAACTACAATAAGTTAAGGAACATGTTACATCGCTGACTCCGACACCCATGTAGTATGCTGGTGGCATTGATATTGGCATCAATGACATTATAGTCTGAAATCCAGAAAGAATGTACAAAAAATCGAATAAATATAAAACAATCGTTGAACATATTACATCACTGACTCCAGCAGCCATATCAAATTTTGACGGCCATAACTCTGACTCCATTAATCTTCAACTCGAAAAATTGAGAAAAAATCACGAAAAATCTTTAAAAATGTAAACAATTATCGAGGAAAAAAATTGCATACCTATTACAAGAAAACAAAGTAGGGTATGTGTAGCTTTGAGACTTCCGTTCCCGTAGAGATGGCAGACCAGGGCCACTCCCTAGTACGGCAATCAGCGTTCGACTGAACCCCGCTTCTATACTTCATTGGCTATATAACCTATCAATCTGCCGACCCACAAAACAAAATATTGAATTTACATAACACACATGCCTACTACTCCACCCATGCCCCAGGCCATCACACATCTCGGCGCTCCACTTCCCTCACAATTTACTTACTATAGCTCAACTACCATCAACCGCTGTCCCTATCCTTAAATTAAATTCGCCAAATTTCCGGGTCCCTATAATATGTTACTGTTATACGCCATTCTCCACTTCCTGCACTCCAATGCATAGAAAGAATATTACACACAGCTGTCAGTCTGTGCTTGAAATATCTAGCGCATCAAATTCCACCACGTTGACCTCTGTTCAATTCTCCGCTAGGTCACACGATAATAGAAAGAAAAAAAAACAAGATTTCAAGTCACATCACCAGAATTATGCTTCTAATTTATTTTATATAGTGGTATGGTAAATTTAACTACGATTTTTTTAATGTAAGCGTTAAACAGTGGTCAGGACTTTATAATGTTAAGTTGAAAAGAAAGCGCATATTATTAAATTCATCATAGTATTTTAAAAGACGTTCTATAATCTAACATTATTATTGAAACGCCTAAGCAATTTTTTTTTGTGCAGGACAAAGTGTTCGAAGAGCTTGGCAATATTTTCCACGGCTCGGATCGGTCCGTCACAGTGGCCGACCTACAGAAGATGAAGTACCTGGAACGAGTGATACAAGAAACGCTCCGGCTGTACCCGACTGTGCCATTCATCCAGCGGAAAATCGAAGAGGACGTTCGTATAAGTGGCTCTAAATTTTCCAACCAACACTAGGAATTTTAAGTAGAAGAGTAAGGTATCTCGCGAACGTCACGTTGGCTCGCAGTTGCAACCCATCCAGTCCGATGGCCAGCCGCTAAATTGATGGCCTCAGTCCGACTTCCTCTGAAGAACGCATTCTGAATTACTGCTCCAGTAACAACAAGAGAAAGTTTGCTAAAATATCAATTAATAAAGAAACTGTTCTTGTGAAGCTATGTGGTTATCATATGTTTACTCTAGTGACAAGTAAAGCTTTCATTTTATTCAAAAATTTCCAATCGAGCGTCACAATTTGTCGTGAAACTTAAATTTTTTTGCTACATTGGTATATGTTATAATTGCAGATTTTTTTTCCCCCGGAAATTTTGACAATGGATAAATTTCAATATATTTGTAATGTATCATTACTTACGTTAAGGACTGACATCTTTATGCGAAATTATTTTCACCGAAAGACAAGTGAGCTAACGAGAATGCTGCTGTTCTAATACTAAAACCCTGTGATTCGTCAGCAAACAAATAACCCAATTTCATTCATATCACAAACGTAGCAAGGCTCTGTGTTTCTACGAACAATTTTCGGGATGTACTACAGTAGAAAAAAATAGAGATATATGGGACATCAGATGTGGGTGTGGAGCTGTGGCGCGGGTGAATTACCTCGGCCAATGACCATCTTGTGACACCATAAGGATTAGAATTTTCCGTTTTTATACCAAATCACTTTAGAAATAAATTATTTTATCCTAATATCATCTTTTTCTCATATTTCTTTGAATCAATATTTTTAAGGCTTTTTTTTTTAATATATTTTCTGCGCAAGTTCTCAAATCAGCTAGACGAGTATAAGGGTCATCTTTGCGAGAGCCAAAAACACCAGATATAACAAATATATTATTAACTATAATCTCAATGAGGTCGGCTTGAAACAGATGTTCAGCCCACACATTATGACATTGTGCCGATGGTAGCTGCATCTCGCGGCCGCTTGCAGTTGATGGTCGATTCCCAATCGCCTCATTTTATGTAGCCTCCCTCATTCAGTTCTTCGGTAATAGAAACTATCTCATTGGAAGGTGAGTTATTCCTAACCCTCTGTAAAACGACCAGCATTTGCAGCCAAATCGACCAGCTCGTTTTGGTCGTCCCAAAATTCATACTCGATACCCTTGTTGTCATCTATCTTCTTGAGATATTCACAACATTTCAGTGCTAGTCAACTGAAGAGGGCTACAATAATGTTAATTTTTCTTGAGCTTCATACTAATAAGCGATGGTCGTGTGATCGTTATCGTGTTAAAATGCATGCATGATTCTTACAATGTCTTATACTCCAACAGGTCGGATTCTATTAAGTCTCTCGTCTCCCTACGAAATAGAAGTTCGTAAAGACCAACGGTTCCATGCATCAAATTATTGCCTACTTGGGTAACCCACCTCATAAAAATGCTGTCATTAGCTCTATAGAACCACTTATCGTCGTGCATGTATATACCACAGAGAGTATCATTAATGCGAGATGAGTATGACTGCAGGTAGCAGCGAACCCTATCACTGTACTCGAGGGCTCTCTTACATGCAATTTTCTTGTGTAGCTAATCTACATTCAGCCCATTGTCCCGAACCACGCGCACGTCATCGCGTTTCGGCTTCTTTGTAGGTCCACAGTATCACAACAGCTGCTCCATCGACCTCGTCTGAGTACATTTAAATGGCGAGTAATGGGCTCTAAGATTTCTTCATTTATCAGGTATATTTTATACATTCAAATGGCAAGTAATGGGCTCTAAGATTTTTTCATTTATCAGGTATATTTTATCTCCTTTTTACCAGAACATTGTGGAAAATTACATGCTTTATATAAAATTGATTTCGTTAAAAAAAATGTTACAAACAAAAACTTTTTGTAGAAAAAATACATTTAATAAATTGAAAAGAAAGAGGAAATAACTAAACATGTCAGGTTTCTTAATTTATGGGTTGGAACAAACAGGATTAGTTTGGTTCTCGTCGCCATTTAGCACAAATTGGTACTAGCGCAATCTACCCATATAGCACAGAGACATCCAAAGAATATCTGACGGACGTCACTCTTCGACATTCTGGATATCCAATAACAGCAAAGTTACATTCAAAAGACCACCTAAAGATATGCAAATATCAGCCCAATATCCAAAAAGTGATATAATGTTTTGTATATCCTATATAGACATCTTTAAATGTAGCTACTTACAGTAAGTAATGGTCATTGGTGGTTCTGTAATATCTAATGCATATCCAGTAAATGGTACAAACTGGTATCTACTAATGTATATCCAAAGGATATAAATTACAGATACTCTGTAGGACTTAGATGACTAATATATTGTGGATATAATTAGGATATACAGTGGATATACTGTGGTATGTGGGTTGCCGACAGGTTTGGCAATGGTCGACGTATGTGCTCTCTGGGGGTAGATGTTAAAAATGTGTTACAAGTATGCTCTATTGGACAAATACTGAGCACCAATGGACGTTATTTGTGGTATGGGGGGGGGAGAAGTTGGGTGGGGGGTCGAGGGTAATTATGACTAATGATTAGTTGTAGAGAGTGGAGTGGGAAGCCGGCAGATTGGTTGACTATGTAGCCAATGAAACATATGGGGGAAGATCGTCGTTTGCGGTTGTTATACTAGGAGGATGTGAGCTCCGCCATATTTACAAGAATCGAACCCTGGACGTGTAAGTCATTGAAAATATTTTTTTTTGAATTTCGTTTAAAACAATGTACTTTTTTTTTTTTATTTTTAGAATTTAATATTTTAGTTTCTTTACAAATGTTTTTATATTTTTTTAAGCGATTTTTTGGTTTAGGTTTACCCGTGGTCTAGATAAAGGTCACGGGAATACAACTTAGCAGTAGGGATATATAATACAAACAAATATGGTGGTCGGAGTCCATAGTGTAAACAAACATTTCCACTGTATCTCGTGGTCCGCAGGGCTTGGGTCAGGGCCTTGAGTCCGCGTTACTGCTCTGCGGACATTTTGGCTTTCACATCGAAGAGCTTAGAGTGCGGAAAACAAAAAACTTCATAAAAATAATTGGATTTAGAAAATTTTATCCTTTTTTTTAAATTTGTGTAAAATCAATTTTGGGGGAAAATAATCGATTTCCGGCATGATTTCAGTGTCAAAATGGAAAATTTTGATAGTTCTGACGTTACAAGATGGTCGCCATCCAAGATCATTCACCGCCACACAGCTCCACGCCCACATCCCATTTCCCAGATATCTCTCATTTATTCTACTTACTTCTATATCTAGTGATGTCTACCGGCGTGGTGTATGTTTTTTTCCTTCATATATAACGTACTACATACACATCCTGTAAGCAGCGCCCATCTTTTTTTTTTTCTCAAACAAACTGTATGCGGACATGTGTGTTTTAGGTAACTACATAGTGCCAGCAGGAGTCGTGGTCAACATACACATATACGACCTGCACCGCCACGCTGACCAGTTCCCAGATCCAGAAAGGTTCAATCCCGACAACTTCCTTCCGGAAAGAGTGGAGTCCAGACATTCGTTCTCGTACATTCCTTTCAGCGCCGGCCCCAGGAACTGCGTCGGTAAGGACTACCTTTATAGTCTTTACGCCGGTATATCCACACTTTTTCAATCAAACCTTCAAAATGATCACTTCATGTATAACGTGGTTAATTGTTTCCTGAATATGCCGTGTACCACAAACAATCATTTTATAATTACATTTATACAGAAGGGACATTTATTTTGTTAAATAAAATTTTTATCTATATTTTATTTTTAAATGACAATATATCATTTATTATTAATATTAATATAAACATGCATAAAATAGGTGTTTTGGTATTACCTCACAAGAAATAGTTCACGTGCAAACTTGCAAGTAACTGAGTGCGCACCAATGTGGTGCGATACTTGTATTACAAATAAGAGTGCGTTATTTGTATTAAATATTCTGCATAATACCTTGTATAAAATATGTATTATACAGAATATTATTAAGCTCAGAGAGTAAGAATGCGTTTTGTTGTCTCTTTGGTGTAATTTTCCAGACTCGGTTAATGTTTGTTTGTATGAGGCAGAGGAATATCCTGGAAGTAGAACTTAAGCAAGGCTTCAGAAAAACTGCATGTAACCGTGAATTGGCTATATTTAATTTGCAGATGGAAACCTTTTTAAAGGTTTGTTTTAGGCGCTATTTCTAAGTTCGTATCTTACTATAATTATTTGGAAATTAGAAATGTACTCTAAGAAATTATTCGTAAATTTACCACATCAGTGTATTAATATAGTGAGAAAGCGGTATTGATAAGAGTTTTTTTTTTTTCCATTCGTCCATGGTAGAGTTCCTACAGTTGCTCAGGGAAATGTCAAATGGATCAGGAAGTTTCCAACTGAGAATAAAAGCAACGCTAAACATTTATATATTCACAGCCAGATTATGTGGTATTATTTCGATACTATCAATAGGTTGAAAACTTCCATTACTGTTTAGAAAGTTTACTAGAAATATTTTTTCTGTGGGGAGTGTTTCCACTTTACTCAGCTAGAACACAAAAGCTTTCGTGAATTTCAAATATCAATCTCCACATGTTATGCCTGCGACGAGATGGCGTTGCCTGGCGACTTGTGCGTACGGGGCCACGGTGGTGTTGGGATCAAACTACTGGCCTTCCACTTCGGGTAACAGGGGTTCGATTCCCGGCGGAGTCGGATTTTGGCGCACGTGGGTATCGTGCGGGACGATGCCGCTGGTCGGCGGGTTTTCTCGGGGATCTCTCGTTTCCGCCGCCCTTGCATTCCGCCCCTGCTCCATGCTTACCACGCTTCACCCTCATCGTCTCTCAAGACCTTGATGCTAAGAGCCGCCCAAATATCTCCACTCCACTTGAGCATATTTTGAAGACTTCGGAATCGCAAGTATTTCCCCCCGAGTTTCAAACAATGACAAGTCTCCTTTAGTAAACTGTGAATCTTGTATTTTGACAAAAATTCTCGATGCACAGTGTCTACATCAACGAGATCTTTCTCAACTTACCGTAATCTTCCGACAGACTCAAACACGAGGAGTACTTGTTCACAATGACCAAGAATTTCGAACCCATTCGGGATGACTACAACAGCGATTTTGACAACCACAGAATTGAGAATTTTATTAGTCCTTTTAGTACATCTCTCATCTTGCGGTTTCGTTAGTGTGTAGAATTGATAATTCCTTTGTTTAATGTTTGAATGCCTGTAAAAGAAAAGGACTTTTTTTTTTTCTGTGTAATGAAGAATTTACATTGTGGATTAGAAGATTTTTATTTTATTTTCTATTAAGTCCATTAAAATGTAGAGAGTTTATAAAAAGTACTATAAGTTTTTTAATGGATAGTTATCAATGTGTTATTTTAATCATTTGCGCAGCTGACAAAATGTCTGTACTAATTGTTTTATTTTCTGTTTTTCTACAAGCAGTCATAGTGTATATCATTGCAACAGTCATGACAATGTTCACACACTACTGATAGAGATATTTTGGTTTTCCGTGTCTTGTGTTTCATAATTACGTGAGTGAATAATACCCTACTGAAATAAAATAACACACGAATTATGTTTGATGTTAGACTAGATTTAGATGTAATTATAATTTTAGCGTGTTGAAGCACTACTATAACTTCAGTAAATTTGGCAACTGTTCAATCCAACCATGAAACATAATAGGTAATATTTCTTGTAACTATCGTGGTTACAAATAACTCAAGAACAATGCTGCCCAAAACGTACTTTTTGGTAGTATTATTATCTCGTATTTTAGACAAGAACAATACGATACTTGTGTCCCTATATGCAACAAGGTTTTCGGAATTTTTCTAAATAAATCCAAAAAATTTTATTTTATAACTTGTAAAAGTATTTTATTAAATATAGCCTTTAAAACTCGGAAATAACCTTTAAATAAATTATGAGAGTAAAGCGCTCTGTGATGCTACCAAGCTTCGGTGTTATTTATACATACTTAGAATTCAAAATATAACAAATCATATATTTTATAAAATTAAAGGAAAAATGCGTTAGTAAAACTAGCCATTAGCCGTCAAAAAATGTTAACATTATTTTTTTTTTTTTGTAAATTTTATTAAGTTATTAGATAGGATTTAATCCACCACGCCAAAAATTCTTCCTTTGGAATATCAAATAGCGCAGAAAGAATAAAACACTAACCGAAGCAGTAAGCATACAATGAACTTAAGAAGCTGACTTACCTTGGCTACGAATTCCAGAAGCCATAATATTCTATGGCCCTCATATCCCTCTGTTCCGCCTTAGAAATTCTCTCTCATTATATATGTGAATCGAATCACTCTCCGAATGCCTGTCTCCACATTACGTAAACCAGTTTTGTCGTTGGTTTAATGTTCCTACTACGCATTTCATGCGAAGAAATTCACAATTCCATTTGTTAGGAAATTAATTTTTTTCCAGGTGCTACTTTCTGTTTGCTTGGAGATTAGCGACCGGATCCCCGATGTTGTCTTTACACTCTGTATCATAGGTCGCCTTCGTGTTGGCGTTTCCAGCTTGAAGAGTGAGCTGGGGTCCACGTCTTAGGTTTCACGCATTTCGCAAAACGGACAAGTGAATTAATGCCTCAGAAATAGTTTAAGCATGTTTGTGTACGCGTTGATGAGTTGAGCTGAGAGACTTGGGCAGAACCTTTACAACTAGGTCTTGAGAGCCGATCAAGGTCAAATGAGAAAAATGATAAACGAGAAAACCTGCCAACCAGCAGCATCGTCCGGCAATATTCCCACCTGCGAAAATCCGGGGATTGACCCGGTTCGGCTTGGTCGGAGGCGACCAGTCTAACCGCTTAGCCAACGTGGCCCCTTTTCTAGCCGTTAACATTAAGACTACATGAACTTTTTTTTTTCCCCCTGTTTTCAGGCAAAGGGATTTCTTTCCACGAACAGAAGACGGTGCTCTCGTATATTCTCCGCAAGTACAAGTTTCGTTCCACTCAGACCATCGAGGCGATGGCAACGACAAGAGCGATCACGCTACGCCCAGGAAATGGCACGTCGATCACCATCGAACGAAGAATATAATTCAACTGTCACGACCTCAGACATGTCACACCCACATATTTCACCGGGTGATGGATTTGTTACTCATTTCTTGTGTCCGACAAGGAGAACACTTAATAAAATTTAAATCTTTTAAAATCCTTGTCAATTGTTGTTTGATTTGTTTCTAATTACTTAGTCATTTATCCGTATAAAATAGCCAATGCAGTACAACAGAATATAATCAATTCTTAAAGCCTATAAAATTGTACGAATAGTAATATACTCATAATCGTTTTCTTTACTGTTAAATAATGTAGAATAATAATTATGACATTTATAGCAATGCAATTTAATAATTTATATAAATACTTTACTATATTTATTTATTATACTATATCGATAAAAAAAACACATTGACAAACTACTTAAATATTTAACGTACACAGCAAATCATTTTATATCAAAACGTCAACCCCCAAACAAATCTCAAAATTACGCATATGGTATAAAAGTCCAAACATGCATCATATGAGGCCCTAATGCTGTATTGCTGGTTAAAACCCATTGCGAAAAAAAAGTTCAGGATGTCTGAACACCCTACACTTTAACCTTTCATTCTTACAACACAATTGTAGGATGTTCACAGTAAAGTGAGAACTATTTAAGGTCCTGCTAAAAATTTTCCTTTCAATTAATTGCTACCTTTCCACTACTTTTTAATGTAAACATTGCAATATGAGTAGTATAAAAAGGTAGGTTCTGGCGCACCCTAATTAATATATTACCTGGTGTCGGGCCGTGGACGCCAGGAGCAAGAACTTCCCTTGTTTTCCTCTCCTTCCCGTCCAAAGCGGTCGATTTCGCGTACAAAAACGTCACTTATTTCACTTTTTTCCCTCAAAATTTCCCGAATTTCTCTCCTGCCGCCAGCGGCCATCTTAGCAGCCCGTGCTAATTAGCATAATCTGGGTAGGTTGCACAGTATGGCTGTGGTTTGCACATTAAGGCGGAATCGATTGGAAATTGAGAAATTCCTGCCAAAGTGAGAAGTAATTTCCGATGGCCATCTTGGTATCGCCGACGTATGTCTACCGAGGACAATTGTCAACCAGCAGAGGATGTCGACCATTTTGGCGGCCAGTGCCTCACCGGCGGCAGCGGTGGGGCATCAAGGCATCGCAAATGATCGGATATCATGGAACACTGCCATCTCCTTAAGTATGTATGTGTGCATAACGCCTATAAGCATAGTTGGCTATAATTTCCGAACTGTTTAAGTTACAGTTGTCAAATTCATAACATAGCCATTGACGACGACTAGGAGAAGTGTCGCAGGGTCAAATATGCCACCGCCCGGCCAGCGAATCGCTGCATGCCGTCCCCTCCCCCTCCCCCAAACTGAGCACTCTTGTAACAACGTATTTACTTCCACACAGTAGGACAGTACCACTGACCTTGCACCTGTGAGCCATATACCGAGACGTCAATGTATATATGTATGTAATGAGATGTCACTTGCCATGAATACACAGTCATCGCTAGACAGCTGAGTCTCCCACACACACAGAAACATATGCTAAAACAATAAGCTTCCTAATACGGAAACGAATTATCCCCCACCTTAACTGGAGTAGCAGTGAATACATGTAGGCCACAAGCACATCTCACTGTCATCGTCGTCGTCGTATTCGTCGACGATGTGACCTTACCTGCACATGTGTACTGACCAAGCCTTTTTGTTTTTGTTTTTACAGTCATGGGAAGCTATACTCTTCAAACACTGCCCGAAACTTCAATGCATGTACCAAGCATTTGTAATTACAAGCAGTCATACTCTGTCGAACCTGCCTGAACCACAATGTATGTACTTACATCATGTACCAAGCCTTTTAATTAAAGCAGTAGACCCTAACCAAACAGTTAATGTATGCACTTAGATGGTTTCTGTCCAGAATTACATGTTCAGGCGTTCCACTAAGATTACTGAAATGTTGTGTTTACTCATAGTGTCAAGTCTCGAACCCAGGTCCCTACAGACAGCTGCTTGCTCTCCACCCAAGCTGAGTTTCTCACACTAGAGTGCACGAAAGGAAAAAAATAGTTACGAACAAAATGGCTAGTAACTACCACATCGTGCAATGTATATTCATCACAAATACGAACAGTCATAGGTCACACACTGTGACCACCCAAGACACGAACAGGGTAAGGAGGTATCGCAACACACAAACACAAACCAACACACACATATATGTCAACTATGTATGTACTCTGCTCTTAGACGATTCAGAGTAGAGGTTTTATTTTAACGAGTATAGCTTTTTCAAAAGACCTGCAGGTCGTAAGCTCATATAATCGTTGTGAACGCGCCAGAAGCAATGATCGCCCCACTGTTCCGTACACACGATACATTACCGATAATATGTTCGCCAGCAGACAATCGTTCGTTGTAGGGAAGCAAGGCCCCACTGCCAAAACATTACGAAGAGCCATCATCTACAAGCCTTGACTATATGATGCAGGCGAAGTGTGTACCTTGTATGCACACGACAGGAAATGTTCGAATGAAGACTAAGTTGATCGTGTACGAGTGTAAAGAGGCCAACCTGACAGCCAGCAGTCGAGACATCACAAACCACCATATCATGTTCGTAATTATAGTCATATGCTGTCTCTGGCCTACAATCATATACTGAGCCTTTACAATTTCAGACAGTCGTGACCTTACCAACACGCATGTACCGACCAAGCCTTTGCAATTACGGACAGCCAAACTCTGTCGACCCTGCCTATTCTTGAACCTTTGATGCCTGTACCAAACCTTTCCAAGTAAAAAGCAGTAATACTCTGTCGACGCTGCCTGCACTCGAACTTTCAATGAGCATACGTACAGGCAGTTTCCATCCAGCAGCCCAACAGTTCTACTGTGATAACTGTGTTGCTGTGTGTGTGTGTTCATAGTAATAAGATGTGGCAAGTCGCGAACTCAGGTCCCTACAGACAGCTGCTTGTGCACTCAATCTCCAGTCTCTGCTTTCTTGTGGGTGTTTTACCCATGTTACATAAGGATTTCTTGTGTGCATAAAACGAGGGTATATACACAGCCACACGAGCTCTCTGGCTCATTCACAGTTAGTCTGTCGTTCGAGCTCGGACACACCTGAGAGTGTATCATTTAATGTCAGCTGTTTGTGCCATAGCTACACCAAAAACAACTTCTCGTGGAACACTGTGAAAATGATGGCATGCTGTTCTAGTTGCCAGAAGATGCTATCACCTATTGTGGAATATGGAAAGCATAACTCACTTGCAGCACTCGCCAAAGAAACTGAGTTCGCATAGTTGGCTAAATAATTCCGCCTGATATCTGCATGTCATGAAATACGCTATGTCTACAGTCATCTACCCACATTTAACACCCGCATAATGCTCCCTTTACCGTGAACAGCCAATACCCGCATAATACCCCCTACCCCATCCGATCAACGATCACCTACACAAATCATGCAGCACTAAACATATAGAATAAGTTAACTTATCCACACACATGAACATGCACGCACTTACCCACTGATATTCAAAATATAAAAGAACTCAAAGAATTGTTACTTATTAATGATTTGTTTTGCTATTAGAATGTTGACAATACTGTCACTCTTGCTTTTTGTTGTTATGTCCATTGCCCACTAGCAGCCTGTGGATCCAATTCCCTCCCATTCCTTTTTGTTGTTATGTCCATTGCCCACTAGCAGCCTGTGGATCCAATTCCCTCCCATTCCTTTTCGCATATACATAGTGGATATGAACTCTACCGACAAACTTCGGCACGTGTTGTCATTTAAGACAGAACAACATCATGCACCAACAGCAAATATGTTGCTATGCGCCAGAAGTTGAGATTCATTTTTTGAACATGAATTAATTTACAGTCACTAACTGTAAAAATATAGTTATGTTCTGCTTTGAGCTTTTGTGGACACAGTTGTACATATTAGGATACATATGGATTTAAGGGCGAAATAAAAATAGCTGTCTTGAAAAAAATTTCATTAACTTGTAAAATTTAAATAAATTGATATTTTAATAGAACCCTTTTTGCATATTTCAGCATATTTAACAACAAGCAAAAATTTTCAATTACAAATTTCAACACACGTACACACACACACACGAGGGCTGATTCAGAAGTCACGGCCACAATTATTTATCTCGCGAAGATGATCCAACACAATAAATGTACTATGTACATACAGTTGGAAGTGTACGGCTTGTACGTTTTAGAGTTGACACCACATGGGGCATGGATGCAGGGATGTCCGACAAGGAACAAAGACTACTTGAACCTTACTGCTTGAAATTACCGATTATTTGATATATTCTCGTACATCCTGAGTACATTTGATCGGGTACGTATCGTACGTGCTGAGATGTTTAACAGCTTTCAAATTGGTCTCCGAGGTTGTCCACAGTTCCTTGCCAGCGACGATGCAGGCGTTGTCACAGCATTTTGACGAGAGGTAGCGCACATTGGTGGAGCTCATGCAGCCTATAGTATTTCCCGTCTGCCCATATGTTGATTCGCCTGACCGCCTCGATGCGAAAATAATTACAGGAAAGAATATAACTATAAACAGAATGAAGTGTTTTTCCAGGGTTTGCCGGTTTCCAAAACTCTGAAGTGCCAAATATTTCAGCTTCGTTTTGCAGCAGCATTGTCTACAAGCACTTGCGTCCACCCAAAACCAACGTTCGAGCTCACTGAATTTAGTTAACATGTCACCAGAAAATCATACACCAACGATAATGTACACCAATTTTTATCTTCTGCAAATGTACCCAACACTGACTCACCAAACTCCAGTACGGTTTTGAGTCCCAGTGATGAACGTGGTCGTTTACATGTAAATATTTTATAAACCCATTATTTTATATGGAAGAAATTATTTTGACTTACTTTAATACATCCTAGTTACAATATAACTAAATTGCAGGACGGTTGGCGCGCCTGATCTGGAGTGGGGGAGGCTCTGGGTTCGAATCCCGTGTAAGGCATGGGTGTTAATTTAAGTTAGGTTATAAGTTAGTTTGTTGCAACATAAAACCGGGGGGCGTTAAAAAGCCCTTTACAATACAATTCAATAAATTACTGGAAGAATACACACCTATCAATGCTCTTGTTTACAGAAGCAGTGTTCTCACCTCAAACCCTAGTGCAATTAGACAGAAATACAGTCCAACGTTGGAAAACGGGGAGATTACCTGTTATAGCGCAGCTCTTATGCACACTCTACCCAATATTTCTTGTACGCAGAAAATGATAGAACCAAAAGTGGATGTTGGAGGGAACTCGTGAACGACCTTGCTGCTTTCTTTGTCAAACCAAACATGAAGATCGGCGAGTTATTGCGATATATTTTTCGACCGCGATCTGTCGAAGAGATTTGCAATCGAATCAGTCGCGATTAACTGGTTGGCAAGCCCATTCTGGTGACTGCAGAATGATAAGATAACATCAAAAAAAAATATGTACACGGGCAATAACTTTTTAGAATGTCTATTAAGTAAACCGCCATAAATGGAAAATGTATTCCACGACACATCTCGCACTACGATTGAATGGTGCCTGAAACAAAACTTTTAAAAATAACTATTGCAGCAACACGAACTCCCAAAATGCCGACAGGAAAAGGCGAAAAAAATAAATAATTTTATGCCAGCCTTGCAAATAGCCGGAACCACTAGTTTAGTTATAATCGGTGGCAGGATTCTAGAGATTGGCATATGACTTATAGCTACAAAGGTTAATTAATATATAATATGTTAATAAAAGTTATGTACATATTATAGGCCGTATACAACGCTGCATAGGATATGCCTAGGTATACTAATTGTGTATAAATAATGAAAAAAAATTTACGAAATAGTATATTAAATGCATTTATCAGGTCCGCTTTGTTATAAAATGGCTAATAAAAGTGGTTAATAATATGTGAATTAAATGTTATTGTCACGCACAGCCAGCATATCTAGATGGGTTAATATCAGTATTATGATGTAAGAGGACTGTGAAGTGAAACATTTTATTTTGTGAAAACGTTGTTTGCGCGTATTCGCGTATCTCAGTAAGTACATGTTCTGTAAACACAACCTTCTGCTAGAGAAGGTAAAAAACTATTATCTATAACTCTATGTTTTTACTTTTAACATATTAAGTACATTCATGGAGGAAGAAATTCGTGAGAATGGTCAAATATCGCATTTTTAAAGCTGTCCTATGCAGCTTCCTTAAGCGGCAAGAGAAAATTACGATTATACGGACTTTTTTGATCTGTGTACTTTCGTCGCGTGCAATAAGTTCCACTGCTACAGGTCCACAATACAGCGTCACGACGGAAACACTGCAAGTCTTGAGCGTAGGGGCGATAAGGCACTAGGAGTGCGTGTTAGTGTCGCCCATATAGCTCCCTCGCTTCTTGACCGGGCAGGTTCACGCCAAGACACGTTCGTTACAGTAAAAAATAAAACCTTCATATTGTAGTTCGTTTTTAAGATAAGCATAACACGCCGTAGAAATTTCCACAAATAGACTGCACTTGCTACGGCGAAGTCTGTCCAGGTTTTAAGAAGAGATACTCCAGTGCAAATATTTGTAAATAACATACATACTAGACTACGATGCATGCAGATTATGCCATAGAACATTTGCTTATAGGAAGGCTTATGTCTATCGGATATCATCCAAACTCATGTACTTTTTTTTATCTGATGGATTTTTACAAACGCTCTGCTTTACAGTGGGTCTTTCAAATTTTACGGCTTGTACTACACGAATATTTCTCGTACATTTCTTGCAGGGTAATAATGTACCAAATTAAATAGTAAGTTCGCATATTAAGAGAATATATTGTGCCCGAAACAATTTTAGCCAGTTTGAACACTTCGCGTGTTTACCCACTAAATCACACTCCCCGCTCTCTCAGCCAATCGTTTTCCTCTCTCTCTACCTTCTCATCCAAAATGTTATTTGTTGTGAATAAAATGTACATTTTTTAAAAGCTTGATACATTTCATCACACTGACCGTAACATTTTTTTTTCTCCCATGACAACAAAGTACTTTCTTGTACGATGCTCATAAGTAACGTTAGTTCATCACTTCCTGAAGTATATTTCGGCGGAAACTAACAACTTGTTTTTATAGTATCTGATCAATAAGCGTAGCGTGGGGAAGCCCAGCGTTAGTAAATATGCATATCATTGTTTTCATTTCACTGCAACCTACAGCACTTTCAATTACAATTTTGCAATCTAATTAGTTGTATTGCAGGCTAAGTCTAAGTATTCACTTTTCTGAAGTACATTAATCAAACACGATCAAACTTATCACAAGATGCATGGGATTAACTGTCCCACTTAGTATGCACAAAATAATAATTTATAACTGAAAATTTTGCTGTGCCTCCCTGAACTTGTTGAAAGCGTACATTAATTTACTTGTTTTTTTTTTTTCTACGTTATCCTCTATATAAGGAGCAAAAATCATGGTGTATTATTAGTATGATTTCGTTGGAAGTGGGGGCTATAAGGGAAGAAATATTGTCGATGTGTTTGTGGTAATGCAGTAACAGTACGGAAACTGGAATTATCGTACTGTTAGAAATATTGTCGATGTGTTTGTGGTAATGCAGTAACAGTACGGAAACTGGCATTATCGTACTGTTAGAAATATTGTTGATGTGTTTGTGGTAATGCAGTAACAGTACAGAAACTGGCATTATCGTACTGTTTGTGGTAATGCAGTAACAGTACGGAAACTGGCATTATCGTACTGTTAGAAACATTCTTACGTTCGAGAAACCATCGTATAATTCTTCACTAAGAGATCAAAAAAAAAATTATTTTTTTACATAAAATTGTGTTATTTTCGGGAAATATTTTAATGTGTATACGTAATTTTCTTCCGTTTCTCTAATTTAGAAGTCGCGTGCTCAATTAACTCATAATTAATAAAACACGATCGTGCAATCTCAATGAAAAAGCGATGCCGCTGGGAGTTTTAAGGTCAATGGTGCACTAAAATAGTAGGTACATTTACCCGATTTTCGGTATAACTTGTTTTCCAGATGGTTTATCGAAATTCTTGGTACGACAAGACAAAAATATTAATTTTTTAAACAACTTCTTGCATTGTTAAATATTCACTACCCTTATTACTCTGTGAGCACTGGTGGAAGATGAGAAATAAGATATTCTTTCTTTATCTACCATCACTGCTCCAATAGTAGTAATGGTAGTGAATATCTATCAATGTAAGAAGGTGTTTTAAGTTATTCTTTATGTCTCGCCGTGCAAAAAAAAAAATTTGAAAAATTCTCTGAAAAAAAAACTTTTGACCAAAATTAAGGTAGATGCACGGCTTTTGTGCACCATTCCCCCTAAAAATAAAAATCCCGGAATCTAACTACGAACATTTTGCAGTACACTTTAACTGTGGCCCACTCACACGCAAAACGAACACTCGAACTTCGTCGCGAATTCCACGCCACAGTATACAGAGCGAGAGTCACCAGTGGGAAAAGAGGTACGTCGAGGGAATGAAAACAAAACCTCCGGTTAGCAGGGTTTACAAAAGGGCCAAATTAAAGTACGCCAGGAAAAAAATAATATACACAGCCGCTGCTCGCCTAAAGCAATTATTAAAATGCCGCCAGCGAGGAAAGGGAAATTAATACGCAAATCTAATAATCGCGTGTGTTTTTTTTTTTTTTTCCCCTCCCAACTACTCCGAACGAGACAGGGTATGTAAAGTGGATGAGAGGACGTGAGGTGCCGACCTGATACGGTTACAGAATAGATAAGCGCACAGAGACGAAGTGGCGAGGCGGTTCGTTTGATGTGAAGGTACTTGTGCTGGTAATGCCTTCGCGAAGATCTGGGAACGAGAGCCTCGTATCTGATTGGCTACTTCGTGCTGCGGTGTGTTCCCTATTGGCCTAGACGTGGGCTGCCTTCATCGTCAGGGCGTGCACTAAGTTGTAGAATCACCGATGGCCACATACAGTAGGGGTCCGGGAGTTCTTGCCATGCGAATTGTTTGGTTTTAAGGTTTAAACAGTGATAGCTACCCAAAAGTTGTGCCAAAATAGAATATAAAAAAATATACCACTTTTCACATTATTTTCTAAAATATTTATGGGAATCTGGATTGTGAATGACTAAACTTGTATCAATTTAAAAAGTACAATAGAAATTAATAAATAAAATAACTCAAATTAATATTGATTTCTGTTCCTCAGAATGTGTCTGCTGAAATTACAGAATGTTAAATAGATCTCAAAGAGTACGATTTTAAATTAATAAATATGCTAGTCATGTCATTAAGGGTGTACCTGGACACACCACGTGCGCATTCCTGCGCCCATTGGCTGGGCTGCCAGGTGGCAGGAAGGATACCAGGCGTTGATTGGCAATCTTTCGTGGCGTTCCGACGTATTTATTGGCTAGCGACGCCATTTTTCTGGCGTGAGTGGCATAAGCGGTTTTTTCGTATTTTATTGATTCTCCTGTTCCGATCAACATTGTAAGTGGACTACGCGAGATAACATGATGGAGTAGAAGACGTATAGACTATTCACGGTAAAGTGAGAACTTATGAAAGCACTCTCATTCGGAATAACAGTCAATAAATCTATTTCATTGTACCCCTAGACGTTAACTTCCGAGTGCGGTGGAATATATACACTATGTTTATTACTTACGTGTCAATATTTATGTAAAAAAGGTAGTTAAAGGATAAGAAATCTCTGAAAGAAAAAAAAATTACCAGGGTATCAAAAGTGCTCACTTTACTGTGAAGAGCCTATCGTAAAAATATGGGTGAGAAGAAGCGAGAACCGCGGGAAAAAATTCCACGCCAAAAAAAAAAAAAACAAAAAAAAAAACGAAGTTTTTAAACAGAAATTAAATTAATTCGATTTAAAAAATTGAAATTTAATTAGTTCTGTTTAAAAATGTGTACCCTTTTTTTTGGATTTTGTGTGAAAAATGTCAATTTTGGGGTAAAATAATATTTTTCTGACATGATTTAAATGTCAAAATGGAAAATATCGGTAGTTCTGACGTTACAAGATGGTCACCATCCAAGGTCATTCACCGCCACACAGCTCCACGCCCACATCCCATCTCCCAGATATCTCTAATTTATTCTACTTACTTCTATATCTAGTGATGTCTACTGGCGTGGCGGTTCAGTTTACGTGGGCGTACCCGTTCGCTGATTGGCTGAGCGAGGCTCGGGAGACTGGCCTTGTGTCTAATTGGCTACTCCGTGCTACAGGATATTTCCTAGCTGGGCTGCCCACCTGACAAGTAAAGTATAGTATATTCGCGGTATCTTCGCACTTTTTGAATCAGACCTTTGAAAAATCACCCCATGTATGATGTTTTTAGTTATTTCCTACATATGCCATACATAACAAGTATATTCACATAAAACAAACCCTTGTATACCTACATATTTTCAGCAGGTCCCGTGTTATGAAGCCACAGATTAATGAATTTGATTATTAAATATCTCTACGAATTTTTCAAAACATTGAAGGAAATCAGGAATACACAACATAAATAGCTTTAAAAAGCAGTGTACGAAATTTCACCCGATATGGACCTACAAAAATGTAACTAGTTCTCCACCTTAGTGTCGCACGAGACCCCAAACTCTTGGCTCTTAATCACTCCACTCTCAGAGGCCTGCATGTAGTATTTATACTTGAGGTAGGTGTCGTCTAGAACGTTCTCGGCAATGCAAGATGTTCTGGGAAAGGTAATAGTGATAACAACGACCTTCCTGCGTGATAAATGGAGAAATATGGTTTTCTCAGGTTCAGCGAGGTGCGAGCTGCAATGCATTTATCGGCGTGCATGGCGGCATCCTCTATGATGGGCCGCTCTCTTCGTCTAACGTTACAAAGTTGACCTCCAGCTCTCGGCGTCTTCCCACGCGAAGGAAACACCGGAGAGGTGGCAGGCATATGTATACAGAATGTGTCGTTAATTTACGCCTACCCGGCGTGAGCAGAATACTTGGGCAAAATTAATAGGTTTTACGTAAAGAGAAGAAGTATACTGACAATTGGATACAAGGTAGGTAACCGCAGAAAACAGTGTTACGGATAGTAAACCCCTTTATAATGACTTGATATGTTAGTAATCAGTGTGCAAAAATCAATAAAAGGTTGCTTTGGTGGTATCCGCTTATCCCGACTTTCGCCTCAGAAATCACGTGTTTAACAGCTGTTCACTGTAAATTGAAGACTTCTGAAGCCACCCTTTTGGGAAATGTCACTGCCGCCAACTGCATGTATTTTAACAGGCGCACTTAACTGGCCTGAGCCCAGTCAAGTTGGTAATGATGGAATGGAAGTAGTACCGTGTATAAACGTTAAATTAAGAAGGTGTTGTTAACATTTGGAAATTCTGAAACTATTTATTTAAATATGTGTTTATTTCTTGTACTTTTAAGCGCAAAAATTAAATAATTTCGAAAATATCTAATTCTATGATAGTTTAGAATTTTCACGTTACCGACGCACGAACAAAGTGACCTGATCCATGGCAATGTTAAATATGCATACGGTAGAAGAATACACGAAGTTCTTACAAGTATATCTAGCGCAGGGCTTTCAAAATTGCTCTGTTTGCAGTGAACAGCCTGTAGTGGGGAAGATTGCTAGTGGTTGCCTGGGAGGTAGGCAGCCTGTAAAACTGCCGCGCATGACTTGTCGACAGACAACCTGGCTCACATTCTAGTCCTGGCGAAGCTACGTTGCGGGGTCGAAGCCGCGAAACCCATGAGCTATAATGCTGCTGGAATTACAATGCCAAGACGAGTTCGTCCCGACAGTCCGACACGACTCTTCAGTCCGAGCATTTACGCCACCAATATTAATTCAGTGTTTACTATATCCCGACAGTTTCCATCCGACATGCATTGCGTGGCTTTCGAAAAATTCTACAATGGCCAGTAACGTGCTATGGAATGCAAAGTAATCACAAATCATCGTACACTATTTTGTTTTGTTTTGATAAAATTTGCAAACAATCTATTTATTTTTTTTGGAGCAGTTATCGTCCACAAATATTAATGTACGTCTATTTAACAGCTTTGTGTCACAAGATAACCAAGATGTACGCATAAATAAAATAGGTTTAGTGTGAAATTTATTACTCTATAGAAATTCACACGAAATTTTGTGTTGTCCGAGTCCGACCGGTCCGACAGCCCGACGAAAGTATAAATAGTCTACTTTTGTCGGGCAGTCGGGTCTGCGATTTTGTCGGGGTGACCGTGCTCCTGATTGAATGATGAAATATTCTCGTCGGTGTCTGGTCTGTTTTGTCGGACTGTCGGGTTATTGGAAATCCAACTTAAGGCCGACACATGCTCTCGTCACTCGCATCGTCGCCTCTACGAGCAGGGCGCTCAACTGACGTGCAATATTTACGTCAGCGGCTCACCCGAACGTGACTTCAAGTGGCGACGCTATATTTTTATGGCGCGCGAATACAGATAAGAGTATGACGTGTATCTAAAGACAACTCTGGAGTTAAGGTACAGAACATTTAGTAGCTAGCACTGATTCTGGAAACACACCGTCTAGATATTTTCACACCCACAAAAAAATAATCTTTGGATTCAAAAAGATAATTTGAAACTTTTCTTTGAGCACGAAACGTTTCTTCTAATCCATTGACGGTCACTTCGCACTTTCCTGAAACCGTGCTAAAAAATTTCCTATCAGGATATTACTCCGCCTCGGGTAAACAAAGCTTAACTCAGCCCATAAAATGACATCAAACAACAACGCACCGAATTCATGCGCCCTCAATATAATAATATTTTGAATGAGAACTATTTCTTAATAGGCGTTACCAATACACATGTTTTTTCACCGTTTTTACTCATACGAGTTTTAATAAAACATTACAATTTATAAATAAAGTATTAGTAGAAATTTAATTTAACCAAAAATAAGGTTTTTTTTTTTTTTTTTTTTTTGTTAACAGAACTATAAAATTCTTGTAATACGTTACACATTTAGGAAATAACCAAACACAACATGCAGTAACATGGGATGATTTTTCAAAGGTTTGGTTCAAAACGTGTGAAGAAACCAGGAATAGACCATAGTCGAGATTTCTTCAATCCATACGACCTTGACAGTCATGCGGCCTTAGGTTTTCGATACTGCAACTTACTGATCTTTGGTGGGGGGGGGGGGTTGCCGTTAAATTAAGGTAACGAAACTAATTTAATATTTTCCTATAATGACAGAATTTCAGAAGATAAAGTTGGCTGATATTCGAATAACTGATAACGTCCGAAGAATTTACCTCCCACCAATTTCATAGGAACCAGTTTTATGTGTCCCTAGAAATACATAAAAGAAAGCACTTCTTATGTCTAAATTCATTAGAGTCGAAGTCTGCAGACAGCTGACGGCAATAAAACGGAACATCGACGCATTTCCTTAAGCAGACACAAACATTTCGTTGTAGGCCGCTAGCCTGTTTTTCCTCCCAGCCGCCACAAGTTTATTTATAGAAGTGTACTCGATTCTTTATGGGATGCGCCTGGGCGCGCGTTCGTGCCTTTTATTTCATCTCTCAGAACGAACCTTTTAGTCTCGCCCCCACCCCGTCGTACCCTTCATCGCAGCAGTACCCACCGACGGCGGATGTGTTGCATTGTGTCGTGAACGCGCGCGCGTTGTGATGTGTGTTCTGTGCCATCTCTCTCCCCCCTCCCCTCTCAAACTCTCTCACATGACGTCACGACATCCGAAGCTGCCCGCTTCCAGACGCGTTGTCACTTTTATCAGTTCCTCTCTCCTGCCGCTACTAACCCCTGCTGCCAACGTTCCGAACTTGTGCGTGTCCGCCCGCAGCCGACGTGACAGGTCTACCACCCCTTGCTCGCCCCGCCGCCTCTCGGGAGGGCGCTCTTCGAAACCGCACCGCAGTCATCCCGCGGCGCTCACGCGAGCGTGGTCAGTCGTGGTGTGTGTGTGTGTGCGTGCGATCGTGAGTGCCGACTCCAACGGAAGCTTGTTGTGCTGCGAACGCTCCGGTGTAACCCTCCCTCTACCCTTGGTGCCGCTGTACATCATGCGCAGGGTTCTGGAGACACGGGCCTTCAGGATTCTAAATTAAGACGGGATTCCTTCGGAACGCTCGTGTAAAAGGTAACGTGTTTTCAAATTACTTTTCCTCAGGCCGTGTTCGAATTGGCTAGGTCACGTGACCGAATTAGTCGACTAAAATGATGACGTATTCGTTGTCAAGGCCCAGGCACAATTGAAGCACATCATTAACACAACACGATTATATAGGCTGTGTATGGTAAAGCGAGCACTCATTAAGGCCCTTAAATTTTTCCTCTTAGACAATTTTAATCTTTCCACCACTTTTGTAAAATATGAACATTGTCATGTGACCAATAAACACCGTGTATACAATGCCAAAAGTTAACGTCTGAAACTGTCGTAAAATATATTTATTAGTGGTTAATGCCTGTGGGAAGGGCCTTAAAAAGTTATCTCTTTACCGTGAACAGCATATATAAATAAAATTTAAACTGCTTGTTTTCAGTTAAACTGGCTACAGTCAGAAAAGTTCGACTTGGTTTAATTAACTTTCCTCGTTACTATCGCTGTGCGTCAGTATTCAGCCAATCAGAAGCCCCGACACTTGTACTAAGTTATCAAGTGAAGAACTTATTTACGAATCAAGAACGTGTGTATTTTGACTTTATTCCTCGGGCAGATATTTTATTTTGTTTATTTCTGGATGATCGCAACCACGGAAGTTTTGTAACGTTATTTTTTTGTAACGTTAGTAGTAAAAATTGAAATGAAAATAATTTCTCATTTTGAAAACGTTCAAGATCAATTGAAAATATTTATTTTTGACAAAAAAAAAAAAGCCGCTGCCGACTACACAGAACATAATTTCTTCGGTACAAATGTAGCAACATAATCAAACTAATACTATTATCGTTATATCAGTTGTAGCCAGGCTACTGTGCTGTGTTTTGTATATTCTTATCGCTATAGCTGTGAATGTGTAGTTATACGTCAATTGTAGCCTGGCCCTTACTGAAATAATAAATTACCTAATCGCGACCATCGCTCAACAAGTGATTGACCATCGCTCAACAAGTGATTATCGGCGGCTAATATTCTAAATTGTCAATTCGAACACAGCCTTAATTTTTAACAAAACGCTCCCGCATTCTCATAAGTATCAAATTCATTTACATTGTATTTAACCAAGACCTTGCGGTGTTTAAGCCAATTTTTTTTTTTTACTGTTTTTCTTCTGCGAACGAAAAACCGGCAAATGACGATGGAATATTCTACAAATGCAGTGATAACGGTGTATGAATAAAAAAAAACTAACGTCACGTGGTCGTGAACGTAAACATAGGTATAAGCTGCTCACGGTAAAATTAGCACTTTTGTAAGCTCTTTTTAAGAACTACTTGTAAGCGCGTTGTGTAGTCTTACGCTTTATGTAAAAGTGACATTGTCAAGTGCATTATCACTTCATTCATACATTGGTCCAGTGAAATTGTGAAATTATTAGAAAAGTCAATATTTTTCTAATCTGTTCATTTTTACACAATTTAATGCACTAAAAAAACAAAAAGATAAATAAATAATTAAAATCGTCACAAATGGTTACCCAACACTTTTTATTCGACTTAGTTATATGGAACTTCTTTCCCTCCATCGTGACCAACTTTACTGGGCGGACGTCGCTCAGTGCGCCACATTAAAATATATGCAAGTAGGGAGCAGTGGCTTTTTTATAACGTTGATTTCCAAAGTGCTCACGTTATCGTGAACGGCCTTTACGAACAAACAACGGCAAGTTTACTGATCTCCACTTCCAAAACATTTATTTTTAAATGAATAAAAAACAGTCCACGTGACCGATGAGACTTGTTGCATCATCTTGTACCTTGGATGGCCGCGCATGTGCGCATTTGTGATAAGCAGATAAGAAATAAGTAACTGTGACTTTTCTGTTTGCTGTGGCTGTACGTTAGTGGCTTATGATGCGTGTTTAAATGCCTAGTTTGCTTTTGAAGTACAGCGTTTAAATTAAATAAATGCAGAAGTCGTAACGATGTGCCTTTATAAAGGCTAAGGAGCTTGTTAACTAATTATGATGCACTAAATTAATTATTTCCAGCAAATGTGTTATTACTGTTTGGCGCAGTTTACAATAAATTATGTCTCATATAAACGCGTATAATTGATTTTCGAGCATACAATAAACATTCAGAAACTTTTTTTTTTTTTTTAAGTGTTACGTAACTTTTTTCTCTTAAAACTTGTTTTTAAAAGAAACTGAACTACTTACGTAGACAAAATCCTTCATAAGATATTTGAACAAGCGCAGCTTTGGAGAATAGCCCATTTGCCAAACAAATATTGTCGATTTAAAGGAAAAACAGCTTTCATCACGATTTTTTACACGTAATTTTTTTTCGGTGGAACTATGTTTTTCGGTGCAATTATGTTTTGTAAATAAGGCATGTTCCGGGTTTTTTTTTTTTTTAATAGAAGTAAAACTATTGATGTTCCTTACTTTTTTCCCATGGGGCACGAATCAAACATGGGGTGGCTTGCGCAAGTTTATCACATCTAAGTCCACAATTTCTGCAACTCTCTCTCTTTCTATCTCTCGCTATATATATATATATATATATATATATATATATATATATATATATATATATATATATATGTGTGTGTGTGTGTGTGTGTCGAGTCTAGCAGATATGCCAACTTTGGACCACGAAATCACTGACAGGTTTTTTTTTTTTTTGCCCATTTTCACGCCTTGTATTTATAAATCACTCGGTGTGAAGGAATTAGAATACATTATTTTCAAAAAGTATTTGTAACTTCAAGTTTTTTTTGCATACAATTTGTAAAGTAGGAATAAGCCAGGAAGCCGGAATGTTTATATTGGTCACTTTGTTATTTTTTGCACGCCATTTGCAAAGTAGGAATATGCAAGGAAGCCAGAATTTTCATAATTGTCACTTTGTTATTGCTTGCATCAACACGTAATTTTCCGTACCGTACTCCACGGAACCTGCGTAATATTGTTAGAGCAAAACTTGTAAGGAAACATTAGGTTTTCGATTACACATCATATTGCTGGGACATTTTTTTATTTCACACTACATGTTACTTGTGTTAAAGCAATTTATGTTAGCCAAATCATTTTTGGAGACAGGGGTTAGTTGCTATCAATGAGCAACTTAAATCACTTCATAACATCGTAAAAATGAAATAAACTTTCCAGTTTTTATAGTAAAATGAGAACACTGTCTATTGATAGACACTTTATAGAAATTACAAGCCAAAAATATTTTAAGTCAATGAAATATCTTAAAAACTAAAATAAGTGTGAACGACTCAATTAGGAAACCAGTCTCGATCATTAGGCTAGGCAGTTGCCATGAATGAGCTGTTGCATAACTGTTTAACACAATACACGGGTTAGTAAAAACTGTCAATATTTTATCGTCAGTACTCATAGTCACATCTGGGACCTCTGTTGAGTGATTGGAATCCTTCCAAGGCCATTTTAACTCTAAAATAATTTTGAAAATGCATCAATAAAACTTCTGAAAATTAAACATAAATATCTTCATTAGCGCATGAAACCTATAGTCCTTCAGCTACTGTATATTGCGGAGAAATATATTGAAAATATACATTTAAAAAAAATGAGTTACCCTACCATCAAAACCATACTCAAATAATTAGACTGAATTGAATTTTTAGACACAGTGTAGCTAAATTAGCACCCCAAATTTTAACGGTTATAGACAAGGCGATATTATGTTACAAATTAGTCGCAGTTTTGACAGAAGAATACTTTGCCCCTCTTCTTTCATGCACCCACGCGTTGCACGATAAACACTGAATCATATCTTCCTTAATGTCATGGGAACAGATGACACAGAACCATGACTCTTCCTTAGAATGGGTTTTGCTGACACACTTGAAGGAAAAGAGAGTTTGGCTATTGCTGACTTCCCTGAAGAAGGAGTTTGGAGAAGTCTTTTCTTGGTTGTCTGTTTTTTCTTGCCCCCCCCCCCCCCACATGATTTCAGTTTATTCCAGTGTTTGCTTATAAGGACTGTTTGGAATGGTACACTTTCTGTGCCTTTTTATTCAAACCTCGTCCAGAGTAAATTTTTTTCTGGGGTTCGGGGAGATTGTACCCAATGAAGCTTGCATTTGTGATACTAGTGTTTTAACTAAAGAGGTGATTCTTGGTCATCGGCACTGGAAGAGGACACAGCTTCTTTACCTGAAACATCTCTGACAAGAGTGGGATGAATGTGCTTACTGACTGATACGACTGTTTCTGGTGCTTCCATAATGGGGATGTCATCTGTTTCAAATTGCATTGCTGCTACAAACGGACAATCTTGAAACACATCCCTGTTGACTGGCCAAACTCCTCTTTTCGCAAACCCATTCACTACAGTCGCTATTGTTGAAGCTTGTCCATATGCTTTGACAAATAATCTAGCTATATGAAACTGAGTGACAACTTCAGGTTCTCCTTCACTGTGCGTTTGGCGAAGAAACTTTTCCATTTTATTTATGTAATAGCTACGTAGTGGCTTAAAAAGGACACATCCAAGGGCTGGCGCCTGTGTGTTGTGTGGCCTGGAAGTGACAGCATTATTATTCCCTTTTCTTGAGAAATCTCTAATGCACAGAAGTTTTTATTATGGGAACAATGGCCATCTAGAAGTAGCAGAACTTTCCTTTCCGGCATGGACAGTATCGATGAAATCTTGCAAACCAAATCACAAAAATGTCTTTGTTTATGTCCACTCTCTGGGTTTAGCGTCTTCTTCCAGCCTGTTAGCAGTGGGTAAACGCTTGTATACATGATGTTGCAAAATGGCATGTCCATAATTTGGGGAAACATTCCTCACATCTGGAGGATTACAAATTTGTTAGCATAATACATGACACCTCGCACTACGACACTACACCTAGAACAGTAGGAACTACACAAGAATTCGTTACACATGTATGAAACCGTCTTGTCGGCACTAAGGGAAATGTTCAAAATGCCCTCTGTCAGCACGAACACATGCATTAACCTGCTGTTGCATGGCCACCCGGATGCGTTGATGAATCCCTGGAAAATACCTGATTGTTTCGCATCCCGCCACAATACTGTTACAGAGTTGCCCACATCGTCCACTGGGGTTGCATACACAAGTGCCTTTAAATGTCCCCACAAATAAAAGTCTAATTAATTCAAATTAGGGCTCCTCGGGGCTGGCATGGGGCTGCCAATTACAGCCGCGATGGCATTCCACAGTAACATGATCCAGTCCGCAGGCCATACACTGTACGTTTTGTATTACGGACTGAAGTAAAGAAAAGAAGCATTTGCAGACCTATCTTCACGTAACATTTTTCCATCCTCCAGTTATACGGAATTGTTCCCAGAAGCATTGACATGCAATTTGGCAACAGTAGTAGGGGTACTAGCGCCAAAGGAGTATAGACTTTTTTTTACCTACTTCATTTTATATCAAATTGAAATCAAATGGTTAATTAAATTGATTGAAAGGGTAATTTTTAATGGGATCAATTTTTTTTTTTGGTGCAGGAATGTGCTAAGGGACAATTTTCTTTCTATATTTTTGTGGGGGGGAGCTCTGGTTCGTCCTCACCCTTGGAACTCTTGAACTTGACTGAGGTGTGGTGTGTTGAAGATGGGGTGTGTGTGTATATATATATATATATATATATATATATATATATATATATATATATATATATATATATATATATATACACACACACACACACATACATACATACATACATACATACACGACTATAATAGGCGACTTTGAAAGGTAGTATTATTACAAATGAATAACAGCATTGCACGAGATAAATGATGAATTTTTAAACAATTTCTATGTATGAATAAATTTCACGCATTGAATCGCAAATTTCAATCACATACATGAATAAAAAATTGCAGTTATATGGCTCTCCACATGTGTTAAACGTAAATAGATGAATTAGACTACTTGTGCTGTATGTTTACAATATAATTTACACAACAGAAGTAAAACGAATGAACACAACTACATGACTATCACAATTAATGGTGGAGTGTGATGTATGGAACTAATTAACGAAGCATAAAAATGTCCCTATAAATGAAACGGCTAACGGAACACAGTAACAAAATATATGACACTACTTAACGCCTCTCGCACATACCTTACACGTCTGTCTGCTCGTCAGACTGGTGAGGGACTTTAGAAATGTAATCCACATGTTAAAAGAAATTAATTGATTAACATGTGTAAAAAATAAAATATTTAATATACGTCCATTCGCTCGGGAGCTTAATGAAGCACTGTTTAATTATAGAATGAGGTGAAAAACTCGGAATATTTCCAAATAAATTAAAGGAACACATAATGAAATTACACCTCCCCAAAAAACACATCCATCTGCCTCGGAGTTCAGTCAATGAATTACTTGATCGCATGACATGTGCCAACTTATATACTTGGACTTGAGAGCAAGTTATAATTATGGCAAAAAAAACTCTGAATACGAATGACTAAACGATATACACACTACTCATATGCATCTTGAATTATATCTAAAAAAAAAATGTATCCCTTCCAAGCATTGCGTGTAATTTAATTAGAAAAACACACATACAATGATTTAGCACTTCCAGTTAACACAGACAAATAAAGATTTCCCAACTCCCATTTTGAATTTTAAACAGACAGAATAGAAATACACGTAATGAAATCGCACTTCTCCCAAAACACATCCGTTCACCTCGGAGGTCAGATAATGAATGACTGGATTGTATATTGTGCACATTCTTATAATCTGTTATATATACATGGAGCGCGACTGAGTTGAAATTTACCACTGACCTAGCCTATTTCCCTATGAAGCTACTATTAATGACTTGATTACACTATTCGTGCTACAGCTACGTGAATTATTTAAAAAATTACAGACTACTACAAATTTTTTCCGCAAAGTCTGTGAAATTCACGGCACTTGATAACAAAGACACGAGTTGAAAATGCTACGAAGTTTCGTCTACCAAACACAGTAACAGGGTTTACATGATTAACACACTATCACACGAAAATTTATATTTTTCCCCCCAATAAATTAAAGTCTTATAAAAAAATATTTCACACTATAATTTACGAAAACTGTGAGCGAGATCTGAACCTCGGAGCATATAATATTGCTTAACGTGAATTGCAGCTATCACACTCTGAAGGCTGGTGAAGTCGTGAGTTCCAATGTCACGTGTATGCAGCATGAGGGTTGGCGAAGAACTAATAAGGCGGAAACGAGCAAGAAGTCTCCACATTACCCTGCCCAAGGCCACCCACCCCCTCCTCTTACACCAGCCAAGAACACGTTTTCAGAGCGATGCTCTATCCAAGGTCACATAGCTCGCTATCAATACGACGCTGTCTCCAAAACATCTACAAGACCACATAGTCCCAACCCCCTCCCTTCATCGAACATGTCTTTTGTCCAACAATTTTGGGGCCTCTTCAACAGACAAACACTGCTGAAGACACCAAGTTGGACTTTTCCAAAGCATTTATTTGTTTACAAAACTAAACTTTACCCATGAATTGTGGACTCTCCCGAAATTCTGCCCTGTCCGGTTCTGTGAGAGGAATGGTTATTAACCCACCTGCTCCTTCCCCTGACTCGCCATGCCTAGAGCTGGTCAACAGCCTTCAAACCTTTGTGCTAGGAGATGTTGAAAAATCCTCGCATTTTGGGTCAAGTGTCTGATCCTTTATTTCCATTGAATAAATATTTAACAACTTTTGCTGAAAAAATTATTCCACTTAACATTAATAACTGTATTGAAAATAATAGCAGTAGATATATAAGTGTATTTATGGTAGTGTAATTTATTGCTTCCAAATAACTTTTCGCTATCATGATTAAATTATTTTTTAGAATTCTTCTATTGAAACCTATCAACTCATGCATTTTCCAAAAAGTAATTTTAATTTCTTCAATAGTTATTTTTAGTGAAATTAATGCTACAAAGGAAATGAAATTATAACATTTCTAACACCGGAACATAAGATTACATGAATGCTTGTCTAAACCAATTCTGGCTGTTTAAGAGACACTAGAAAAAATTTTGTTGGGAACATACAATAAACATCAACCCATGTTTAGTGTTATCTATTGTTTGGCTTGTAAATATTTTTCCTTCACAGCAGATGTAACTTTATGTAATTCTGAAGCAGAGATAGACATGTTTTGATTATATTACATTAAATTCAAACTATTTATATATGAATTAAGTTGTTTTCTAACTGATGCAGTAGGTCGAATAGTTTGTGCTTTTACAATCTTATCGACTTTACTTAAAACAACATCAAATTTTGTTATAGCTTTAGCTTTGAAATCATTAATAAAAAATTTATTTGTGTTTCGAAATCATTATTTTGTTTTCTCAAATCTGTTTTTGTAACTAAACCAAATTTTTTATTAATTCATTCATCTCTTATATATTGAATTATTTGTTCCATTCGTGTTTCAAATTGTTTTGTAATAGTATCGCTTACCACTTCATTAATTACAAGTCTTAAATATCTTGCACTTCTGTAAGTTGTGTCATTATATATATATATATATATATATATATATATATATATATATATATATATATATATATATATATATATTATACACACATATGTCATATCATTAAAGTCTTCACTAAATCCATTTACTAGTTCTTCTATTCTAAATTCATTGATCTGCAAATCATTGCTAATATTGGTTAAAATGTTTGAAATTAAACTCATGTTTTTTTAAACATTATCATTCAAATCAATTAACTTTATTAATTTATCTTGAATATAGTTTCACTGTGACTTAAATACGTTTAGTGTAATAGTGTTCAAGCCTTCCATGTAATGTTTATTTACCGTATCGCTATCTTTCACAGCCATACTCATATCACGTAATGTATGTCCGTTCAAATCACAATTGCCATCGCGATGTTTGGTTACACAGCTTTTGTAATGATTGTATTTTATACTTCTATGTCCAAACTTCGAAATACTCATTGTTCTTCGCCTGGAAGTAAAACACTTTCAAAACCAGACCTATCCCCTTTATATAGGGGAAGTGTTGGTATAATCACCAAAACACCATATTTTTCTTTCCAACAGTGAAAACACATATCTTTAAACTTTGTAAAGGTCATATCGCCTAAAACATGATCATTGTAAATATGTTGGAGATTCATATTATCCATTTTAAACACAATTATCATATTTGCATTATCGCATAGATTATGTTTCGGTATACGTCCTTAACTTTGCGATACATAAAAACTATCAACGTTTGAATGTCAACCAAAACTGAAATATTGCTGGTTTTCACCCTGTGGCTTACACCAAACATCGTTAAAAATAAATACGGAATTCGGTAATGCTTCATTTGGAGGCACTATAGCTTCTTTATTTGTAAAAGGGAAATATCTCGTTCCTTCAATTAATGACAAAATTATTGCTAATCATTAATATTTCTGTTGTATTGTTTTAGAAAACATACGTTTTCAAATTTAAGTCCGTTCGGATGTTCCAACAGCGACATAATAACACAAGTTTTTCCACAAGAAGAAGGACTGCTTATTATACAAAGTATATTTGATGGTAAAAGAATACAATGTTTCTGCTCAATTATGTTGTATTTCGTAATTACAATTACCAGCAGATCTACACTTTGTTTTATAACCCTCATTTCTACACATTACACAGTATTACGTAAAATATTAATGTAAAACTTTAATGTAGGTCTATATATAGGCTCGCGTTCAGTTGAAAACAATGGCTCATACTTAAGGTATCAAAAAAGGGCGCGGTGTACTGAATACATTGATTAATAAATTACCATTTGAATTGCATTTACTGAAATACAATTATTGCGAACCAGGTACTAAACTTGCCAAATGTTTGGCATGAAACAATCAAGGAATAAACTCTTTGGATACCACATGTAAAGAACACTATATAGTTTATGATCGAACAATCAATTTGGAAAAAAGACATATAGCAGATATGTTTCTAGCCGATAAAGCTGCAAATATAAGGAAGAATCCATCCACATCTACAGGTAAAAAGCTTGGAGTTTGGGTTGTTGATAAATTATATGCACAAAGTTGAAGAGAGGCATGGGCATAAAACATAAAACCAAACAAAAAAAGAAAGGAGGAATCATTCCATTGCTATTTCCAGCATTAACAACACTTGGATCAATCCTCAGAGAAGTCTCTGTAATTAGAGCAGTTAAATCAAAAGGTAAATGAATGTATTTGCAATCATTTAAAGTTGGTAAAGGGCAAGAAAACTCGAATCATGAATAAAAAAATGCAGAACGTCCTAAATAGTATTCCAAAAGATGCATTAACAAACAAAGAGATATATGTATTTGTAAAGAAACTTGATATTCCCTATTTCCAAAGTGTGTGTATGAGAGACGATTTACCAAAGAAACAAAATATTTGTGAATGTAAGACTTAATTTATATTCTATACAAAACGAAGAAACACATTGGGTTGCATTAATTAAGAACATAAATCATTCATTTTATTATGACAGCTTCGGTGATTTGCATGCTCCAATTGAAATATGTTATTATTTAAAAAACACACAATTTAGGTACAATTACAAAATGGAACAATTACCAAATACAATCAATTCTGGACATGTATGTTTACGTTTTTGACTATAAATAGGATGTATATATAAATAAGTGTAATAGAAAACATACTAGTAATATGTCAATTACACTGATATTAAGTTGAAATTTGTCGCAATTACACACAGCTTATTTCCCTGATTTGCAGTAAGATGGAGAATGGCAAATAAGTCTAAACAAATTTGTTACTTACAACAGCATATCAAACATTGATATGCATAACCAATCATTTACGGCTAACATTGGTGAAAACCTTACAAGAATGTGATACTGGTAGGATATTTTGAGTTGGATGACTTAAAAACATTCATTTAAGCAGCATTATGTTGAGATGTACATTTCCAATTATGTGGAAATCCAAATACATTAACTAGTGCAATGTATAGTAATGTCGATATTGGTTTCTCGGAATACAATTAAATTGCAAATATGATAAGTTACAAACAGAGAGTATATCCCGGTAAACAATTGCACAAATCATCAATACAGGTGAATATATTATAGGTAAATGTATGTCGTATAAATGTTAATATTGTAGGCTGTGCATGTTTGAATGGAAAACCCTCAAATACAATACATGAATTCACATGTTCTGTAGCTACAGGATATAAAAAACTGGAAAACCGAATACTTTAATATATCTTCCAGTAATAATGAGTCGTGTTAATGAAATAGTTGTTGCGACTGTCGATCAAGATAGTAAACTTATTAATTTTAGAAACAAAGAAATTACCATCCTTTTCATTTAAAAAAGCTATGTAAACAGTTGCATTCCGTTGTGCATTACAGTTGTAATGGGTATTGGGTACAATAATAAATTTGGACGCAAAGTAGGTACTTATTTTAAGAACTATGTCACTAAGGAACGTATTTCGAAGAAAAGAAGCATAAAAGGATGTAAATGCAAGCATAAAACACTCACTTCAAAAAAATTACCAGTGAAGTTAACATGAGGCAGTGAATTGTATTTAAAAGAATTAGGATACACAGTTAATAGAAATGGAATATATACTTAACGCTGAAGAACCAATCAGCTGTGAAAATGCAATTACCAATATGGAAATATGTAGGTACGAACCATTCCTAGCAGGTATGTATACATTTCCTTCGGAAATAAGGATTTCAATACAAACTCACTATATTTACACATTACCATCGAAATAAGTCTAAGGTTTAGAGGAACAACTAAAAAGACAGCAGATGCAAGTAATCCAGCAACTACAAAATAATAAGAAGAGGAATGCTTAACTTAATCGACAGAATTGTATATCTGCTAAATGGAGTGGAAATCTATTAAACACAGGATGTTGGAATTACTTCCATGATAAAGAACTATCTCCCAGGAACTATAAACGATCTTTATACAGGGCTTATAGCTGGGTGGAGCAATGATTGTGATTACTTACTACAAATAAATCCAGGTAGAAAATACAAAGTTGTTATACCATTAAGTATGGTTTTGGGCTTTACTGAAGACTACAACCACATCATATTAAATGCTAAACAAGAACTTGTTTTTCTATTTGGCAATACACATTTGATCGCCATATATGATACAGCTAATAACGAGGAAGGTGTGACATTTGAAGTAAGCAGTGTGGAATGGTTAATGCCGCATATTGAAATTAACACTCGTGAAAGTGTAAAGTTTTTAAAATTTATCGAAAAAGGGAAAAATTTAGACATTGCATTCAGATTGTGGGGTTTAGAGTTATTTACATCTCTACCATTAACTCAACAAATAGTGTGGAGTGTGAAATCAATTTTTTCATAGGAAAACTTAGATATGTTGTCATTTGTTTTCAAGCAAATTGACAAAACAATCTAAAAGCTGATAATCAGTATTCGATAATTGTGATATGAAAAATATTAAATTGTTAAAACAGTCAAGCTTACATCAATGTGGATTTAAATATGAACTTTGCTAATGGAGAATTCCATATTATATGTATACAAAGTTTCAAGAAATATATTATAACAAAAACAGTTCACTGATCCTAGAACCCAAAACATTTAAAAGTAGAGGAGCGTTATTTGTGATTTATGTAATCAAACAAGACAGTCTGATTACAAATAGCATAATTGATTAACGAATTGAAATTACTGCAAATACACATGCTTATGCTCTGAAAATTCACGATAGATTAGCGAGTTACAGTGTAAGAGATAAGCAAGTGAAAATAATGAATTGAGTCAGTAGATGACTTACCATGGCTACAATGAGATGTTTTACAATGTGCAAGAATTTAAATCTGCAGAAAAAAATGTATTATTAAAGAATTAGCTATTGCTGACATGGAAGAACATACAACTGTATTCAGCTTCAAACCACAGTTTGACTGGAAATATGTAACTCCCAAATACAATAAAACCAATAGATGGGTTACTAAGCATATCACCATGGTTTAACCTGGGAAAGTGGATGTATAGAGTATGAGAATATTGAAGATAATTGCAAATAATACCTAAATAATTGTGAAATATATGTAGGTGCAGTTGAGAAAAAATGCATTTTAGAAAGTGTGCATAATGGGAAAGAATTAGATATTCAAAAAGAATACATTTTCCCCTCATTCAAACAGTTTTGTAAAACATATGGATCTAATTCGACATTATTCTCTGTAGAGGAACTCAAAATTAATGCTTACTTGGGCAATGATGTCTGACTGGGGTTAACAGACTATGTCGATTCTCCTCCCGAATCATCTGTGGATATTATTCGAGTGATATGGCATCATTTAGGATGAGTGAAGTTTAATATAAAAAGTAATTGCTTATATTATATCCACTAGTTTGATGAGATGGCTCAAGAGATAGAAATAACCTGTACTTTCACACAGAAATCGAAGTGTAAATTGAATATTAGCAACTTATTAGCATGTTGGAGCAAACAATTTCGACTTTTTTTCAGTAAGAAATAATTGTGTGACATCCGAAACTTGTTTATGTGTTTCGAATCAACCTGTATTTTTTTTAATAGTTGTGTAGTTTGTGTGACATCCTGTATTTGCTAGTGTTGTACATAAATTTCTGAATCATCCTATAATTGATTATTTGATGTTATGTTTTGGGATAACCTGTAGTTACTAGTGTATGTTTTAAACATACTATGCTGCTTCAGTGTTAAAATGATTTTTGAAGCAGATTGTGTTTGTACATATTTTGTCAATATATGTATCTTGTATAATGACATGCATAGCTAGTTAGTTTTCAAGTCATTGGCCATATAATTATAAAAGGAATAAATAACAAAGCACTGTTAATTAAACAAATTTAAATTTGTTCCTGCATGTGAAAAAGCTAGATATGCTCAATTTTATAGATATTTAACATATGAATCACATTGAATTTTTCAGATCAAACATTATTAGCTCACAAAACTAGCTTCGAAATCTTAGATTTCTAGCTTCACAATGTTTTCAGATGTGAAAGAACCGTAACGGTTAGAAGTCAATGACCTTAGCACTGTGAGTGACCTCTCCCTCTCCAAAGTCATAAACCTTAGAGGTTAAATTTCAACATTTTTTCTTATACTACAACCACAAAACCCCATTTCTCAGAGGTTGCCAGCCTGACTCCAACAACCCCCCACAGAACACAATTCGATTTTATAATTATACCCTAGGGAAAGTGTCTCTTATAAAGCAAACTGCCAAGGTCCATCCTGGAGGGAAGGAGATTTCAGATCAACTTTTTTTAACTGCCATGGATACCAAGGTCAAAATGTCTTACTAGCTGTTTGAAAATTCTCTAGCAAAATATTATGTTTTGTACTTGATAAAAATTAATATTCACATTGCAAGCTCCATTATGCAGGAAAATATAAATAATTTTTAAAAAATACTGAAGACTTGTATAAAAATTAAAAAATATTTATGAAACAACTTTTATTTCCCCATACACTGCTGCCAACAAATTTAAAACATATCTTATAAAATATAATTTTATTCAAATTGAACACATGTTCAGACACATCAATGGAAAAAATATTCGTATATGTTTAGCATAAATATGAACAGTATAAGGATTAAGAAAACTGGAACATATATACTAAAATTAGATAGTAAAGCATAACACATTTCTTGATTAAGATAAGATATATTCAGAATAAAAAAATTTTTAGGTTTGAAGAAATATTGGTTGTCTTAATATTATGAAACGTAATACATTATATTAAAAAGTAATTACTTCTAAAGTTTCTAAAACAAAAATAAATTAATAATAATAAAATTTAAAAGATTAAAGCAATCTTAGAGAAGTTTAAAGAGAGAATGGTACTTATGTAATATAATACTTTTAATATATATATCTTTATTGTCTGCAATTATCTCTGTTACATTCCTTATCCTTTTAATTGATTAATATTTAACAGAATGTATTTGTTATGAAGCAGAAGTTATTGTACTTATAACTAAATATTATTAATTTCTTCGAGGAAGAAACTTAACAGAGAGGTATGTCTCATAGGATGGGGTGTTAGCTTGAAAATGTTTGAAAGTCGGCATTGTCGGACAGGAGGGAGCTGGATGTTTGGACTTCTGACTTCTGGTTGGAGGGGAGAAATCAGGCTTCTCGAATGTTTACCTGGGAATTTGAAATTTTTATAAATAGGGCTTTAGTGACTATGCCCCTTCCAGTATTTCCAGTTGTTTGTCAGTTAGGTTCGCCTTTGCATGTCGAACTCACATGAAGATTATTTTCTTAACTTATGTACCCAAGATTTTAACAAAGAACTTACAGATTTTGACTGGGATTATTTTAATGATCTATTGAATGGACCAGATGATTCGGCAAAAAAATATTCGATTTTTTGGATAATGATGAAGAAAGTGTAATACTCTACAACCATTGCTCTGGTCAACACCTTCAACTTCAAGAAGAGTTACAGTGACACCTTAGATGTCAAAAGCAAGTATATTGAAAGCTGCACTAATGAGACCAAGAGTCACGCGTTCCACATCGAGGTCTGCAACGTCACCTGTGGCATTGAGGTCTACAACAACGTTGAGAGCTACAACAATGCTACATGCAGCATTGACGTCTACCTCAACATTTAGAGCTACAGTGATGCCTGCGGCATCGAGGTCTACAGCGATGCTGCCTGCGGCATTGATGTCTACAATAACGTTGAGAGCTGCAGCAATGCCTGTGGTATCGAGGTCTACAGCAATGCCGCCTGCATCATTGAGGTCTGCACCGTTACCTGCGGCATCGAGGTCAATACCTTCAACATCAATGCCTTCGACCTCAACGACAAAGAGATTGGAACCTTTGGATTTATCAATAGTTATCAAGTAAGGTGAGGCATGTATACAATAACCATCAATATGTTTGTGTTGCAGTCCACTAGATTTAACCTCAAGTAATGTGTGGGAAGATATGTAGAAAACCAGTTATACCAAGAATTGGAAGAGTTTTTGGAGTTCAATGTGTGATTTCACCTGAGTCAATTTTACCACCTCGTGAATTATTATCACCTGAATCACCACAGCATAAATTAATTCGCCCACCCCTTCCTCCTTTAATACCTTCACCACAGAAAATTATTTATACTCCTATATCATCACCAATATCATCACCACCAACACCTATTGTTCCAGTAAAGAAACACTAATTCAGCTTTTAAATATAAATGAAAATTTTATTGAAAAAATTCAAATTTACAGTGATGGTTTCTGATGCACTATAATTCAATATATTTTTCTAGTTTTACAATTGTAAGTATATTCAGATGTAATATGGTATAATGGTTTTTCAGGTGTAATATGTGTAATTTTTTCTTTTATAAATTTAATGATATTTCACTGGTAATAGGCTGAGGAGTTTTGACAGTTTTAATGATTGAAAGTATAAATTTGGAACGATTTTAAAGAAACATCATTCACTTTGTTAAAAAGTTTAACGATTCTTAAGACATGTTTTACAAATTTAAAGAAACATGTTTCAATGTGTTAAAAAGTTAAACAATTCTGAAGACTTGTTTAATGATTTTAAAAAACATCATTCACGTTGTTAAAAGATTTAACAATTCTAAAGATTTATTTTACTATTTTAAAGAAACATTCAATTTGTTAAAAGTTTAACGCTTCTAAAGACTTACGATTATTTTTACAGTTTTAAAGAAAAGTTAATGAAAAATGGTTAAAGATGAATGATTTGCTAAGAAAGTTAATGATTTATGATGTAAAATGTTGGAAAGTTTTAATAAACTTAATTATTTCAATCATAAAAGGAGAGTTTTTCAGTCATAGCACACTCTGTTGTAATTATTTTACTGTTTTATGATGTATGATGGTGTTTTGGTTAAAAAGCTTGGATGGCTTACACACATAATGATAAGATATGTTTAATGATTTTTCAGTAGTAACAGGAAATGTTATGATTTTTTGCAGTTATATTACATAAGATGGTATTTTGGTTTATAATCTTGGATGGGTTACACATGTAATGATAAAATATGTTTAATGATTTTACAGTCATAACAGGAAATGTTAAAATTTTTTGCAGTTTTATGATGTAACATGGTGTTTTGGTTAAAAGGCTTGGATGGCTTACAGTGCTGACATGTTCATATAGATTTGTAATTAATTGTATTATTTGTGATGTAACATCTGGAGGTGATATATTTTAAAGACTGTAAGGTTTTCAATTGTAACATGTTTAAAGTTTTACGATATTAACATGTTTGATGTGAATATGTAAAGAATTTGTTTTACAGATGCTTACTAAGCTATGTTTTAAGAATTTTCCTTTGAAAAAAAAAATTTTTAATACAATTTTATATGTAAAAAATTGAATGCTGTGAGTTTTTAATTATTTTTTAAAATTTCCCCCTATGTTACTACTTTGTAAATGATTGGATGGGTCATAACTACTTGTATATTAAATGCTTTAGATATTCTTGGTAAGTTGTTTGTTTGAATTTAAAGTCAGATTATCTGTTTGCTCACTTTTGCTAAATAATTTACAAGTTTGTTGATGTTAACGTGATGATGGAGAAAAACTAGATTTTCAATTAAAACACTCTGAAGAGCTGAGGTGGACATACAAAAAAATTATGGAGAGAAGCAAACATGTCTGAATAAATGAATTTTGAGACAGAAGGGACAGACTTGGATATCTCGAGAAAACTTTGCCAGGCTGCTGGTCAAGAACCCTAGGGAATAAAACAAAAGCAAAATTTACACACAAAGACCTTTTCAGGGTCAGGTAGAAAGAACCCTTACCATTACAACACAACATTTACCCATCGTCCTACAACTAGGAAAGTTCAACCAACTTTGAAAATTATATATATATTTTTTCTCACAGCAGCAGCAAGATTACAACATTGGCAGCAAAAGATTCAACGTGACGATGTCTGGTGGTGAAAAAACATAGTCATATGTTACACAAACTCAGAAAACCTAATTGAAAAACTTCAAAAAATTGATTTATCTCTCCTTATATAGTAAACAGATACAAAATGGCTGCCATTTTCCTTTAAATTTCTGTTAAATTAGGCCTTTTAGGAAAATCAGTAGATATACTGTGAAATTTAACAGATTTCAGCTTCGATATCAGTCATTTCAAACTGGATAAGTGTTATTTCAGTAACATCAAGTCGAAATTTTATTTTGTTGCAGAAAACTATTTGTAAATATGTTAAAATATATACACATTTCATGGTATAAATTCAGAAGTGGGAAAACTACATGTAAAAATATGCACACAATATTTTAAAACATTTCGAACATGTTTGTTTAATGTATATTATAAATGTTTGAAAATAAAGTTTAACTTGAATATTAGCTTGCTTTGTAATAGTTAAAACTTGTGTACATGGAAAGATGCGTGTTTGCCATTACTTTAAAAAAAAAGCCTTATAGCTGTGTTGGTATGGAAATTAATCATTTATTAGTTAAAAGTTTCCTGGCAACTGAAAAATACTTTCCTGCAAATGGGAATAAAGTTTGCTGGAAGCAGGGAAAAGTTTGATGGAAACGGGAAAAAAGTTTGGTGTAAAATGGTTTATATTTTAATTGAATTTATTGTGTGTTAAAGACATTTGGAACGTATTTCTTAGTAATGAGAAAAAATAAAGTTTTATCTTTGGTAATTGTGAATTTGTTTATTTCGCTGAGAATACTCCAGGTTGTTGCATCTCAAAACATAGGAGGAAGCTTCAATGTTTCAGCGAAAATAGCAGTTTGTAAGGAGAGGGAGAGGGGAAATAGCCTGGGTCAGTTCAAAATCCACAGTTTCCCCTAGGGAAAGCATTTTTTGACCTTGAAGTAAGTCTCCATTCATAACTGAAGCTGCGCTTTGGGATTGAAGTGCCGGGCTTGTGTGGAACGAGCATTTCTACGGAAAGAAGCTCTGGGCTGATGGTGAAGGGAGGAGGTGCAGCCTTGAATCGACAGCAAGGGTGCAGCACCTTCCGTCGACAGGGGTGGTCATCCGGAAAATGATTTGAGACGTTGAGGAGGACATGTTTTGCAAAGCACAGCATTGGAAGGGGCAGTTCTTTGCCGGTGTAGGTGGAGGGGGTGTTTTCCGCTATACAGATTTTCGCAGTGTTGAATCAATACGAGGGGGCATGGCCCAGAGCTTTGAAAAGGGCGAAAACGAACTCTGTGTTGACGGGGGAAGGGGCAGTTCTTGGCCAGTGTAAGGGGAGGGGGTAGGTGTACTTGGGCAGGGGCGTCGTGGAGGCTTCTCACTGGTTTCCGTCATCTTAGTTCCTCGCCTACCCTCACGCTGCATAGATACCACACTGGAACTCTCGACTTCACCAGCCTTCAGAGTGTGATAGTTGCGATTCTCGTTAAGCGATATTATATGCTCCGAGGTTCAGATCTCGTTCACAGTTTTCATAAACTATAGTGTGAAATATTTTTTTTATAAGTCTTTAATTTATCAGGAGGGAAAAAATATTAATTTTTGTTTGATAGTGCGATTATCATGTAAAACCTGTTTCTGTGTTCGGTAGATGAAAATTCATAGCATTTTCAAGTCACGTTTTTTTTACCAAATGCCATGAATTTCACATATTTGGCAGAAAAAATTTGTAGAACGTCCGTTAGTTTTAAATAATTCACATAGTTGTAAGACAAATAGTGTAATCAAGTCGTTAATAGGAGCTTGGCAGGGAAATAGGTTATGTCAGTGGTAAATTTCAACTCAGCCACGCTCCATGTATATATAACAGCTTATAAGAATGTGCATGATATACAATCCAGTCATTCATTATCTGACCTCCGAGGTGGACAGATGTGTTTTGGGAGAGGTGCGATTTCATTACGTGTATTTCTATTGTGTCTGTTTAAAATTCAAAATGCTAGTTTGGAAATCTTTATTTGTCTGTTAAATGGAAGTGCTAAATCATTGCATGTGTGTTTTTCTAATTAAATTGCACGCAGTTCTTGGAAGGGATACATTTTTAAATATATAATTCAAGATGCATATGAGTAGTGTGTATATCGTTTAGTCATTCGTATTCAGAGTTTTTGCCAAAATCTTATCTCGCTCGCAAGCTCCAAGTTGGCGCACGTCATACGATCATGTAATTTATCAACTGACCTCCGAGGCGGACGGATGTCTTTTTGAGAGAGGTGCGATTTCATTACAAGTTTGTTTAATTTATTTGGAAATATTCCGAGTTTTTCACCTCATTCTATAATCAAACAGTGCTTCACTAAGCTTCTGTGCGAATGGAGGTATATTAAAAGTTTTCTTTATTATGCATGTTAATCAATAATTTCTTTTAACATGTGGATTATGTTTCTAAAGTCCCTCACCAGTCTGACGGGCAAACGGACGTGCAAGGTATGTGCGAGAGGTGTTCAGTATTGTCATATATCTTGTTATTGTGTTCGTTAGCCGTTTAATTTTTAGGGACTTTTTTGCTTTGTTAATTAATTCCATACTGCACACACTCACGTAATAGTAATAGTCACACAGTTGTGTTCATTTGTTGTACTTCTGTCGTGTAAATTATATTTTAAACATACAGCTCGGGGTAGTCTAAGTCTAATTCATCTCTTTATGTTTAAGACACCTGGAGAGCCACATAATTGTACTTGTTATTCACGTAATTGTGATCATTTGAAATTTGCCATTCTATGTGTGTTATTAATTCATACATAGAAATTGTTTAAACACTCTTCATATGTCTCATGCAACGCTGTTATTCATTTTGAATAATACTATATTTTAAAGTCGCCTATTTACCAACACCTTCTACGAGCAATACCAATTCCAAATCAAACATTTCTACACTTTCACCACTCTGAATGGGATCAATATTTTGGTGGAAAAGTGTACTAAGGGACAATTTTCTTTCTTTATTTCTTTTTGTGGGGAGGAACTCTGGTACGTCCTCACTCTTGGAGCTTTGGCACTCAACTGGGTTGGAGTGTGTTGGGGATGATATATATATATGATAAATAAAGAAAGAAAATTGTCCGTGAGCACACTCGTTTATCTCATTAAAAATTAACCTTTTCAATACATTTGAGCATTTCGTTCTATTTAACCCTTTCATTAAATTTAACCCTTACAACATAATTAACCCCTTTGGGGTTAAACTTTCAATCAAATTAATTAACCGTATGTCAATTTGATATATTAATTGGATCAATCAAATAAGGCGGTATCCCTTTGGGGTTAGGACCCCTACGCGCCTACTACTGGCAACAGCCTGTATTATTAATGGTAGGATATACTGGCCAGCAGCACTTGTGCAGCAAACTGCAGTGTTAGTGTTTCGCCTTTCTCTACTGGCTATTGAACCTACTGCCCTTTTACGTTTACCATCTAGCACTGTTCCTCGGTTTCTTTTTTCACTGTAGACAAGCCAGTCTCATCGACGTTAAAACACTCGCGTTCCATCGAGCTGGTTTTGTCAACGGTTCCTTCTAGCTTATCATAAAAATGCTGCACATTCTCCTTATTAAAACCTCTCGTCGCAAATAAGTTGACTCTGGCTGTCACAAACTGAGTTCGGGATGTCTCTTCATTTTTCCCCTGTGATTTTTTATTTTTATGTCAAAAGCTATGTGGAGTTCCGTTTCTCATAGCAATTTCAAACGCCAATATACGCAGATCTGTAGGTTTTATGCCAAACATGGATTCCTCTTGATTTAGCACAAGTGAAATTAGTTCGTGTTCTACTAGTGCAGGTAGATCAGCTGTACTGCCTATAATTGTTTCTCTTCGACAGCAAGACTATTCTTACCCGCCAAATGTGTCTGTGATGTTGCCCGTGGCATAGTGTACGTTCTGGCAGCCTCATTGACGCTCATACCACCATTCCGCGCTGCAGCTAACGCGCGACCCATAGCATTCTTCCCCCATCAACCGTATTTCACCTCTGCAGCCACCTACAATAGAAAACGTATTCGGTTTTTTTTTTGTAAAGATATGCCTACCAACGCTTCATTAACTCTGTCATTAAATTAACGAACACAATTATGTCTTATCCAGCCCAAAATAATCGTTGGAATCGCGAGCCCACGGGAGTTTCCTTCATTGGGCCAGTGGCCCATTGATGGCGACTCGATATGGGTCATTGACGGGAACTCGCACTGTCTTGATTAACACGGCCCTTTCATGACTTGTAAAACGTATCCAAGTAAATTTTAAACGTCAATGCGGTAAAATAACGGGTATGCGTCATGCTTTCAGTGAATGTCAGTGACCAATGAAACACAATTAACATTTACCTTACAATCTTGCTTCAGGAACACTTATAAATTGTAAGTGAGACGTATAAATCTTCCTTCGCTTACGTGTGACTTGTAAATGCGTGCAACAACTCGTGTCAACGACGGCGCTTCTTTGATTTCAAGTAGTTCACGTTTGCAATCAACGGAGCGCTCCACTTGGCTGGCTATATGTAACGGAGTGCTCCACTTGGCTGGCTATATATCACAACACACACAACGATTGACTTCGCCTTCGACTAAGGAGGGTGCGTCTCTGCTTCTTCTGGGTGTATACGACTAATAGCTTCGCGGCACACATCCTGTACAGTGTGATCGGCCTGGAAACAGGTCATCTTGAGCCTAGCCCCTAGTGGGTCAGCGGTCATATGGTGTAGCACCGATTTAGGTACTTTTCTAACAACAATTTCTCGCAATTTGCAAACAACACCACTTCGAGAGTCGCTCCACACAGAGCCTACCCCTCCCCCCCCTCCCCCATCGCCCTCTCGGGTCATGGCGGCGGGCGGGGAACCGACTGAGCCGTCGTGGATGACGGGAACTGGCCCGTACTCCTTACAGTACCTCCGGGAAAACAAGCGATTTTTAGAACTGGCAAAGAGACGACCTAATCACCAAACTGTTTACGACATTTTTCCTCAAGGCATCCCCGACCACATTGACATACTCCTGGCTACTCTTACGGAACCAACGACGCCAACAATGACCACTCCAACTTCCTCCCGACCGTCAACACCGGCCTCAGGAAATGAAACATTTGAAATGGAAACCGACTTCCAGATAGTAAAACGAAAAGGGGACAGAACAACCACGCAGGAGAACAAGCGTCTCCATTCTGTGTCGTCTGAGACACATTCAAACACCATTCCTACACAAAATAGGTTTTCCCCGCTTAAGGAGGTAACAGAAAAAACCTCAGCAGTTAACCATCCCTGCTCTTCAAGCATCTCCACCCACAAAACACAAACGGCTGCGCCACAAACACGTCAGAAAAAACAAAACCAGTACAGATTAGTGGTTCCTGACGCCACAAAATACAACTTACTTGTTCAGAAACTGCGAGCTATTAGTAGGGACGGGTTCTCCCTTCTCCCCACAGCTCGCGGAACGCAAATCCTCACTAAAAACTTTGATTTTTTCACAGCTGCTCGCACAATGCTAGAAGGGAACTATATCCATTACTTTACTTTCTGTCAAGCTTCCGAGCTCCCACAGAAAGTCGTTTTCGACCTCCACCCGACAACCGACATTGCGGACATCAAGACAGACCAGGAATGTGCCGGATACTCAATCCAGCACATTTATCAATTTAAAAAACGCATCACAGACCAAACAGACCCCTCCAAATTCACGTTGGAGCCGCAACGTTTTTTCTGTGTCACGACGGCGCAGAACACTTCTCTCCCTCCTCTGCACTCTTGTCACGAGAATAAATATGACAATAGTTCATCCCCGACAATATCAGAAACGGCCGACAGACGTGGCACAATGCCGCAACTGTCATGCTTTAGGACACACCAAAAATCACTGTTCCATGCCGACCAAATGCCCTCACTGCGCCGGCCCTCACCCCGAGAGTGCTTGCAAAAAAAACGAAACCAACTCCAAGCCGACGTGCAGTAACTGCGCAGGCGAACACACAGCTCTCTCAAAAACCTGCCCCAAGTTCCTGGACTTGGTGCAGAAAAGAACTACTGCTGCTGCTACGAAAATCGCGCCAAAAACTGCAAAACAACCTCCTGCCCCGTCCAGATTCACAGTCAGGACATTACAGCCCGGCAAAACGTATTCGCAGGCACTCTCTGCGTCTATTCACAAACCAGCTCCCACTCTTGACACCCCTGCAATGCCAAATACACAACCTCAGTCCCGCCCTCGCCAACGAAATTCGCCAGGAGAGATGCGAGACGTAATGCAGGATTTCCATGAACTCATGGAATTCCTTAGAGCATGCGACTTCGCCTCGCTCATGGCTCATTTCCACCCCTACATACTAAAACTCCGCAACATCACAGAAAAACATGAGAGAACCTGGCTACTTCTCGAAGCCATGGCGTCATTTGCGGCCCCCTAGCCCGTCAACTAGACCCGCATATGCCAATTTCCCCTACTCTGTACTGGAGCGACTCCGAAACACTAAATTAACATTAATCACTATGACGAGCGAAATAATCGCGTATATTTTCTAGTCGTACATAACTGAGCATTTTAAGTTTTGCAGCACCAATTATTTATTTAAGACGGTTTAATAACTTTAATTACAACCGCTTTTAATATATTTAAATTTTTTCCGTGTCAAATAAAAGCTGTTGACGGTAAATTAACGACCATGCTGCCATCTCTCGAGCAACTTCATAAGCTCCGCCCCACCAAGTTCTCTCGGCCAATCAGAGCCCTCTGGCCTATATTACTGTTTAACTTCACTCACGAGACGTGTTTTCATGGCTCTACTTCGAATTTTACAAGTCTAAATAATTATCAATACGGAATATAGTTCAAAACAATTTTAAAAATATAAATTCACGCCTTCAGCGCAATTATACCGCCAGATTTCATAGAAATAAGGCCCCGAAATTGGCCGGAATTTTCCGATCGGTCTGGGACAAAAATCGACCATGTTTAACAAAACTAGTTGGCGCTAGCATCGCGCCAGCCATATCGCTCTCGGACTTCCCCGAGTTATCATGTTTTACTTGACTTTTAGCCGCTCGTCACGGTATATTCAGACATGCATTTACACACCAATCAGATTATTTAATGGTTTTTAACATTAACTTATAGGATATGAAGTAATTACTTAAACTCAAACAACTACACTGATTTAAATTTTCGCGAAACTTAAATTCACCACTTCAATATACCTATAATTAATTTAATTATATAAACCCTTGCCACTCCAGTCATGGGAAAGCTACTTATATCGAAAATTTAACTTCATTTGGCTATTAACCTCCGCTTTTTATACCAAACTGTCGCTAGCTCTCTCACAGGGAGCTCGTGACAGTACTTCACAAGTCCTGAACTTTAAAATTCCGCGCTGATAAATTCAATTAACTTGACCACTCTCTTTTATCCCGTACAGGCAGGGAAAAAGAGAGTAAAATTCAGCTATGGAAACAGCTCCCAGGCGCTACCCTGGGAATCCTGTACAAGAATGCTAGCTTGTTGCAGCTTAAAATATGTTTGATGGGTGAGCGGTGGGGGGAGGGGGTTAGCTTCTCCTCGCCTCCGCAATCTAACTGAGAACCAACTGGGTGGCCAAGGTCCCTCACAAGGGACCGATCTACCCCCGCGCTGAGGGAGTAGCGTCCCAGTGATGTAAAATGGCGGCGGTGGCTGGCTATATGTGTGGAGCCACCGAGGAGGCCCTCCATCGATGGAGCCGGACTAACGATAGCAGCCTCGAAATGCAAACTTATGACATCGCTTGGAATCGAATCCATGCCAGTAAATATCCATGGTGGACAGTGGGGCTCTGCGAAGGTTTTAGTAATGATGACAAACTACTATAGCCTTTTCGCGATAAACTGAGCACTTTTGAAAGCCTTGCGTGAGATCCCCTTGCATGCACAATGTGTATTCTTCCGCTATATGCAGTATTATCACTGACGTGGCGTTAGGGACCTTGCACCTGCATCGGTCAAGTGAAACTGTGAAATTATTAGAAAAAGAAATATCTTACAAATATTATTATAATTATACTTACGTGTATTGAAAAAAAATACAGTAAGCAAGAGAAATTAATTTAGTTTTCACAAATGTTTTGCCTAACATATTAATTTCAACATTAAGACATGGAACCACTGATGAGGCCCACGACAGTGTTAATCTTACATAAGCCGGAAGAATACACGAAGTGCATACACGTAGATTTTAAGCAGGACTTTCGAAAGTACTCATTTTACCTCGAATAACCTCGTCATACGTTTCCGAATTTCTGGTACGACTATTCTCAAGGTGGTATTCGAACCTACGGTACTTCCTGCGGTTCGCGATACATTTAGCTACCGCTAAAAGCGTTTTGCGCGACTGCCTGAACTGCCTCTGAATAGCTAGCTGAGTTCTGTACTGGTTCGCCATCTCATTTAATGTAGCCGGTGTTCTACAAGTTACGTCAGAAATGCTCCTAATATTCACCTTTACCATTTATGTCCTTACTTAAAACGAAAAACACGATTACCAAGAAAGGCTGCGGTGGCTCAGTGGTTAGCCTGCCCACCTCCCACCAAGACGATTTGGGTTCAATCCCCGGCCTGGTCACCGGCATTCGCATGTGGGAATCGTGCCCTGCGATGATGCTGGTTGGCGGGTTTTCTCGGGGATTTCCCGTTTCATTCCGGCGTCTCACCATACTCACTTCAATCACCCTCATCGGCTCTCAACACCTCGCTGTTAAGGGCGATCAGTCCGTGTGGAATAATTTTATATAGATTTCCCCCCATAAATTCGATTTCAGAAGGTGCATTACAATTTCTGGCACGACAAAGCGTGAATAACACCAACCTTAATCCTCTTGGATTTTTACAGCTTCTCTGCATTTCATATTTTCTTACGTGTAACAGCCGAGATAAATAATAGATTATTTTGTGGGAGCGATCGCAAAGGTCGTAATAGCTACGACAGTCGAACAGAACAGATTTCAGAAAACGCAATATTTGATACGCTACGTCATGTCGTCCGAAAAAAAATAATCCAAAATCCACGTTGGCGGGCAGTAGCCGAAAAAAAAAAAAAAATTCCGAGATGGCGGTGGTCTGATTCCTATTTGAATAGTCTCACAAATATCTTCCCTCACTCAGTCATGGTCACCGAAATGATGGGTACACACAAACGAAAGGGCATGGCGGTCACTTTGATGTGGCAGTACCCGTTCGCCGATTGGCTGTGGGACGGGCCTGGCGTTTGATTGGCTACACTCTAAGAACATCTATACATATTTTTTCTGTACGACAAAATAAAACATTTCTTTGAACCTTTTTTTTTTTTGTTTGCAGTAACATCATGTAGTTTTTAATCCAGAGAGAATATTACAGAAACGTACGTTTGCTGCTAATGAATGTTTTCTCTATGAGTTTTTGTTTTATGGAAGTATTATCTTTCTTTATAGCAAAGAAATGAACATTATTTGAGGAGTAAGGATACTACTTTCTATCAAATGTAACGGTTTCCTGTCGTACACTGCAATTTTCAGTACGTAAGTGTTCTCCCAGTGCAAACGTTCGTAACCAATAAGTGTATTCTACATTCACGAAACGGCAGCTGAGCAAATTTATAGTCCTCTTTAGAAGTTTAATGTCATTCTGAAGTTAGGTGATACTCCATGCCGGAAGTCCCAATTCTTTCCTAAGGCTGGCATTGTATTCTGGTCTATGTTACTGCCTCGGATACCGTGCACACCGAAAGTAAAACAAAACGAAAAAAATACAAAGTCGTCCGTGTGTTTCAAGGCGTTAAGTTGGACAACACAAGGTGCGTGGGCTCGGATCTCGGAGCCCTCCTACTTTCTTTTGTCAGCGTTAATCAAAAATATTTGTCACTTCTCTGGTATTTGCAAATTACGTTAGCTTGTTAGAGAACACATTTTCTTTACAGTGTAACTGACATGGCCTCAAAAGCGTCTGATGAGCTGCTGCAACGGCAGTGCAAGGTATATAGATCAAACAAAAATAATGTTTGTGGCAAGGCTACTTTGCAGTGGTTCATATTCAAACGATTTTTTTCTTTGCGGCAACAAATTACGTGTTGCATCAAAGAAATCGTTTTTACTGTGTATATTGCGTGCTGCGAATGATTCCCTTCTAGCGGAGCTACCGTCTAACAAGTAGGTTACCAGGGTTTCCAATATATATTTTTTATTTATTTATTTTAGAAGAAGATTTGTACGCGATGATTACGGGCACCTATCATTGCGAAAGGATTCCAGGACAAGTTGTATTCCAACGCGCTTCTGTTCAGAACCTCTCTCATGATTGGATCATTTGAATTGTTACGCGTCTTGGTATGTGTCTGCCCGCGAATCAGGGGGGGGGGCCGGGGGGTCAGTATCGGAGTAACTTAATTCTAATTGGCTCACTCGTGTAACAGACTTGTCTTCGCACAAAGACAAGCGGCGAATATTCAAATGAAGACTGCAAGTGTGCACATAGGATATTGATATATAGCCTCCGCGTAGATCTTTTCGCTAAAAACAGTTGGCCCTAATGACGAGACATAACTAAGGACCTGAAAAATTAGCGGTTTCATTTCGGGACAAGCTAGAATTCAACTCCTTGTTCGTTTGTATTGCTTATCCTATTGGTCCCCCCGGTTATTTCCACACCTCCTGGACAACTCCGAGCCAATAAATTGCATACCCAAACATCGTCTTCCAACTAAAGGACCCAGTGAACAGGGATATTTTCGTGACGTTAGATACGACTGTGGAGTCTAGCCTGCAAGTCGTTGAACTCGCGCATTTTCATGTCTCTAGACATAACGGACAGATTTGATGGGCCCATTGAGCAAGGCTAATGTTGGGGCCCTGTTGCAAAAGGTCATACTTAGGATCTACGACGGCGTCGAAACAGTCTAGAAAAGCTAATCTTTACTGGAATGGAAACACAAATATGTGTACGTGTCTTTAGCAACCAGTATGCAGAACAGTATGTTATACATTAATTACATCAGTTACATCACATTTACCCTTCTGAGTGTCATAGTAAATGAATAGTTAACTATTTAGGACAATTTTATGATATGCAAATATAAGTTAAATAATTAATAAGACAATGCCTTTACATATATGTAGAGAACTGCGAAATTCTCGTTATCATTTGAAGACAGAATAGACTTCAAACACACATGCGTTTGTATTTGCTCTTGTCATTGGACTACAGCTGGTTTGACACGCCCTCGGCTGCCTTGAACCAATCGGAAGCAAGTAACGGCAAGGTAGTCCAATCACGTTCCGCCTAGTCAAAACATATTGTGGCTTCTCGCTTTTGCAGAAGTCAATAAACAAGTGACACATACGCTAATTAAATAGGGCTGTTGAAATATATCGTGGTGCCAAATAATAACGCGAATTTTGCATGTCTCTACATGCACACAAAAACAATGTATGGGTGGAACAGTACAGCATAGCCTAATTAGATTGGCCAGTCAGCCATTTTGCTAGTGCGTGCATCCAGAGTTCGCAATATAAGAGGCTATTTCATTTCTGTTCTATGTAATATGTGGTACGGCATTGACTTTAACCGCATCGGTAGAGACCTGCAAAATTCGCGTTATTATTTGGGGACAAGTTAAACTTCAAACATGTGTCCCTTCGTAATAAGTTTCACATTAGACAATACGTTATCTGACACGCTCTGGGTAATTATGCACTAATAAATAAACGCTTCACAATTGTGTACCCCAGTCACATGCAGGTCAGTGAGAAAGGGCGTGGCTTCACTTCTATGCAGCAGCCAATGGAGAAACGACGCAGGCTCCGGTATAAACAGTGCTGTGAAGTTCAGCCTGATGCCAAATAATAACGCGAATCTTGCATGTCTCTACGCATCGGCAATACAATATGTCATATTTGTCACATGGAAGAATATAAAAACGACAGGTGTAGGGGATTAACTTGAGATCGGATAACACTGCAACACCTTCATAATTTGCCGCGCTGCGAATATATTACATATAATCGTCTTATGTGAATCAAGGCGGGATTATTTAGAGCATGATTTATTGTTGAGCAGACTGTAAGAATTGCGTCACAACTTAAATTCGAAAAAAAATAAATAAATAAAGTGATTATTATTGCTCTGACGTGTGATGTTCGGCACAGAATAAAATAAAATGAAATAAATGTTTCGTGCCTCGAGAGTTTAAGTATGTGAATAATTTTTCACACGACACTAATGCAACACTGCCTGTAATTTTTTTAATGCAAACACGATTTTGTAAAAGTAGTACTGCGCATAATCCAGGATATAAGTAGGGTACTTCTTCATTTCTGTTGTGCTAAATTTTGATCGAAATAGAAGTTGCCGTTTTCCAGCAAGTAAGTAAGTTTTTATATTTTGATTTTTTTTTTTTTCCACAGACAATCACAAATTCTTTGTATATGAACCAGCTGGGTTTGGAGAATGAATATAAAGCTTGGTTATTAATCCACTGTTAAAAATTTAGGCCTATTCGTCTGATTGTTAGGAAAATGAATTAGTACCAAATTCTGCGAAAAGGCGTGAATCGTGCGTTTGAAAGTCTAAATAAAACATTGTCAAAAATAAACAAGCGCTTTAAGCATCAAGAAATGTTTGCATGCACTATAAGAAGAAACTTGCGAAATTCGTGTTATTATTTGAGGACATGTTAAACATAAAACACTTTTCCTATGCGATGAGTTTGTCATTGGACCAGTATTTATTTGACACGCCCCTGGTAACTCTGCGCCAGTAAATGAACGCTCAACTACCGTGTGCCCCAATCACGTGCAGTTCACTCAGAAAGGGAGTGACTTAACGTCAAGGCAGCAGCCAAAGGAGAAACGACGCCGGGTCGAGTATATACAGTACAGTTAATTTCAGTTTGAGGCAAAATAATGTCATTTTGGCAGGTCCCTAACTATAAGCTATTCACGGCAAAGTGAGAACTTTTGGAAGCCCTCTCATTTGGAATAATAATCAATAAATATATTTTATTTTAGCCTTAGACGTAAACTTCCTGTTTCAGTGGAATATACACATTATGTTTATTACTCACATGACAATACTTATTTTTAAATGTGCTTGAAGGATAAAAAATGGCCGAAATGAAACATAATTGTGCCTCAAAAGTGTTCACTTTACTATGAAGTGACTATACCAGTGGTTTAGCAGAACTCGTGCACAAGAAATACTTATTCGATTAATTTACATTTCTTCGTAATCACACTTCATGAATTCATATTAAAAATTGAAAGTTCTTTGTAAAGGCATACAGGTCTACATAACAAAATCTCTGAAGTTTGTGCGGGTTTTAAAATAATTAGATAACCTTCGATTACGATTACAAATAGAAAATAGTAACGGGATAAAAAACAAGCTGGATTTCAAACTTTTCTTAATATCTTCTTGTACATTAGGACATTGTTTTTTAATACCTGTTTGAATTTTAAATTAAGCTATGGAGGTATATATTTAGATTCAATATTTCTGAGACCTCTGCACCTTAAAGGAACACAATTAGAACACCGAGGCCTAATTCCAGTTAAATAGTATGGTTTTAGTAATTTGCTTTGAATTTTGAATTTTGTAAGGTTGTAATTCGAACAAAAATGTATTCAACTAGGGCCTATGCAGCATACGACACTGCTATGTGTATCTTCATAAGGCCGTATTTAAATCATTGGTTGGCATTGAACACCACAGAATAAATTGAGGCCTATAAATGAAGACTAGTGAGCAGTAATTAGATAATGAAAAAATCACATTCGCAACTTAAGTAAGTGTGATACGCTTTCATTTATTACGCTAGACCCAGTTGCATGCATATGAAACATTTTAAGTAGGAAAAATTAATTGAGATGGGGGATATTTTCTAAAGTCTATTTTCGATTTCATCACACTTTATGAATCGAACTTTTGAAAAATCACCCCTTGCATGATGTGTTTGGCTTTACATAAATTTTCTTTGTATCACAAGTGTCTTACACTTGCGTTTTAACATGAAAGTATATTAATTTTGGTTAAACTGAACTTTTACTTATAAATTATGTACAAATATTATATATTCTTTGTATTTACTATGAATAAAACCAAGGAGATGTGTGTGTTCGCAGTCCCTAGTAAGAAATAATTCTTATGCAAAATATCATTACACTGATTGTGCACGAATGCGGCGCGTTATCCTCTCGGAAAATTATACCAAACTCGGTTAAGCTTTGTTTCCATGAGGCGGAGGATTATTCTTGAAGAAGAGCTAGGAAAACGGAAATGCATATTATAAAGAGTACGTAATCAGCTGTGCAAACTAAATCGGTCAGGTGTGACCATTTTGTTGGCAAAAGGGCCAAATAAAACACGGTATAACATTTATTTTGGGGAGGGGGTGGATATGTGCAGCGTCCTTATGATGGAGTCACGATACCCCGACGAACACGACGCGACGAAACGTGAGTAGCAACCAATGAATAGCAAGATCACTGTGACGCCATTCCGACAAAATCGCGGCTCCAACAGCCCGACAAAAGTAGGTTCTATTTCTTCTTTCCGTCGTGTCGGGCCCGTCTGTGCACGCAAAGAATGCAAATACAACATTACAAAACATTCGTGCTTATTTCCCTACTGTAGTTAACATTAAACTTACTTGTCACCAAAATAATGTTTCGGTTTGGTACTTTTTCGTCTCGTATGAATGCAAATACTGTCAAAAGCAAAATAATAATTCACTTTATAGTGAGTTTTAAAACGTATAGGCCGTTCACGATAAAGTGAGCACTTTTGAAGTCCTAATTGCTTTTTTCTTTCACCCAATTTATATTTGTCCCCCACTTGTTATTGTAAACCTTGCCATGTGAGTAATAAACACAGTGTATACATTCGCCATACACTAATCCAAAAGTCCGAGGCCGCAGTGAAATGTATTTATTCGTTATTATGTCTGATGAAACATCTTCAAAAAGTGCTCACTTTACCGTGAACAGCCTATACCTAAATAATGGATACTATACGGATAATTTGTCGTTTTAGGATTTTCCAGCAGCCAACTACCAGACTTGTCAGGCAGATTTTAGTCGGGGTGTTGTGAACTGTGAACGAAATATAAAATTAAATTTAGTCGAGCTCTGACGTGTTGGGCTGTCGTGTCGTGCTCGTCGGGCCATTGTGAATCCCGGTTTTTTAAAGCGAGTTTTGAAGATGTATACTTGAAGCAAGAACTTAAGTAACTCTGTATCGACGTAAATGTAACAATTAGTTTTTCAGTATTTTTTAAAATATTTAATTGTTAAGTTTTCTGATCTTTGCAGGAAACAGGCTTTACATTAACGTTACAATATGCTTGAATAGAAAAGAGGCGCGTATTTTTCTGCTCAAAAAAGTCCCCAGTGGTATATACTATCTTTAACAGGAACGCAAAAAAAAAAAAACAGTAATGCATTAACATGTATTTCCCTATACCATATCCTCACTTCTTTCAAACCAGACAACGGCCTTATGTCTTCCATCCTTCTAAAGGCTATCCACGGTAAAATGAGCACTTTCGAAAGCCCTGTTTAAGATCTACTCGTATGCACGTTATGTATCGTACTCCTTATGTAAAATTAACATTGTCATGGGTCTCATCCCTTAATGCATCGGTCAGGCAGAACTGCGAAATTATTAGAAAATTAAATATGTTACAAATCTACTCATTTGCACACTTTTATGAATTAATGAATTTAAAAAAAAAAAACAAATAATTAATTTATCTTATCGTGCTTTTTACCCTACGTTAAGGTATGGAAGTACTTTCCAACTATCGTTACCAACTTTACTGGGCGCATGTCACGCAGTCCACACGTTAAAATATACGCAGGCAGGGTCAGTGATTTATTTCTAAGGTTGATTTCAAAAGTGCTCACTTTATCGTGAACCGCCTTTACGCCTGGTTACGCTCACGCACGCACACATTTCATTTGCATTGTTCACAGCTGCACAGGAAGTGAGCGCGACTGTTAGAGGCGAGTGTGTATTACGATACCCGTGCGAAGGTCGACTTTATTGCTCATCCTGCCTCGCACCAAATAAAACACCCTTCGCACGCTGGTGATGTTTCCCAATGGAATGACGCAATTTTTTTTTTTTTTTTTTTTAAGTTTTTAATTGCTGTGCTCAGGCGCTTTGGGAGTTTTTTTATGTCGTTATTAGTTTGCATTACATCCAAACAATTCTATGCTACGACGTTATTTCGAATTACGACCAATGGCTCAACCACTAGGGGGGCGGGATATGTAATTTGCCCGTTCCTAAATTTAGTAAAGAGTGTCAGACAGAGGAAATTTACGCGCAAACTGGTTTTGTTCACCGAAATGCTTTGATTTATTTTGAACTATCTCTAACCAGTTGTATTCTAATGACATTCATCTTCGTTTGCGGATTCTGGGCTTTCTTTATCCTCTGTGCAATATGACATGTATGTTTCCGGTGCTCGTTGGCTACTGTTATGCACTGGAGTCCATAGCAGACTCTAGTGGCTCCCAAGTGTTTTAGGCTCCCACAGTTATTATCAAGAGAGAGTTCGGGACCTCGTATACGGGATGATTCTCAATTAGACCGACAAACTTCGGGAGGTGATTCATCATGAAAAAGGAAAACATGTGCGACACTTTATACCTAAACCGAAAATTAAAGGAGGTATAAGCCCTTAAAAAAGCGAAATCTTTAAGCCGTATTTGTCCAAAATATCGGCTCTTACGTTGAAGGTCCCGATAGCATACAATAATTCTCCGAGAGTTGCCATTGTATTTTACTTCGTTACCGTGGATGACTCCTCTGTGGTGTCTGAAAGCACGATATTCCCGAGGGAAGGGGGTCGCCAGCCGATAGGGTGGACTAACGATTCTCCCTGAAGATAGGGCGCAGAGAATAATGAAATGAGACACAAATGAACAAATTTCATAAACACGTGTGATTATTTGGCTTCGCTAACGCGGACTCGTCGAGGCTCGTTTTGCCGCGCGTGTACCACCTATGAGTAATGTTACCAGTCGCCACGTGTAGCTGTATAATATATTTGGCATTAAATTGAAAACAATGGACCTCGCCCCTACCAATAACCCAAATAATTTACGTAATTCGGCTTCTTTGCTGGAACAGTGCTTTAGCTTGCCAGTACTGGAATCATGCAGAAATTTAATTTAATCTGGGCTTACGTTTGTTGGTGATTCAACAAATTAATCAGCTTGTTATTGAACACCTCACTCGTCGAATCATTCTTTTAGGTGTGGGTATTTAAATCTGTTTGTATGCAGTTTCTTTCACAGCTACGTGGTATTACCTTACCAATGCAAAACATTTGTGCTGTACCCGTTCCAAAAATATACACGAAAGTATAGAAATTGCATTTTAGGATTCGATAACGTTTGTCAAATGAAGTGTGTAACTATAGCTGTTGTCATGTTAGTTACTATAAACAAATTACGAGGTAAGAATAATTTTGTACCCTCGTATCTAAGTACTAATTTAAGACCCACTAAGACAAACTGGGTTCGATTTCGGGATTTTCGCATGTGGAAATCGTGCCGGACGATGCCGCTGGCCAGCGGGTTTTTCTCGGCCATCTCCCGTTCCCACCCCCCCCCCCCCGGCTTTGCATTCTGGTGCTGCCGCCTCGCTTCACCATCATCGGCTCTCAAGACCTCGAGGCTAAGAGACTAACAAATCTCTCCATTCCACCTATTTAAGCAGACGATATGCTAATATTAGTATAAGAAACTACGTGGTTTTAACAGCTTCGTTGGGAGAAAAGCAGTTCAGTGGTGGGACAGGGATACTGCACGCAGCTAGCGTGCGCACACTACCCTATATTAGCTGTACAATACTTCCCGCTCAAACTGTCGCCATGTGTTTGAAAATAAAGAATTGCGTGTATATACTCTGCACCGGGCTTGATTTCCGGTGAAATTATTGTGTGTACGCTTTGTATGGAACTAGGTAACATTATCATACTTTGACATTGTGATATATTGTCGCCAGCTTTGCGCGACAAAGGCATGTTTAAACATATCACATAAAAAACTAAAATCATGCCCTGGTGCGTATAGACGCTTGTTTGTCGAGAAGACGTGGGGGGAGGGGAGGGTGGCTTACGAGGTTTTGTAACTCTCGCCCTTTTCCTTCGTCTAACGTTCTCATTAATTAGCACTGGAGTTACTAATATGGCTTTAATTATGATAAAGTATGTAATTGCCATAAACTGTTATGATTTTTATTGTAATGTAAGCAACATTGGGCTCATTTTTGTCAATAGCACTATCAACAACAACAACAACAAACGTGTGTCGAGTCTGAGGTTGGGATACTGTGTATGTCGCCAAGTGCTTTGACAAATTTTGTACACGTACTCAAACGTAGTTTTAAGGTGGTTTTAAAATTGACTTAACAGTAACAGTAGACAGTGTACCGAGATTATGACAATATTCGATGGGTTTTAGTCTATGGCTGCTATGTGCAGGTCGTGTATGGGTCGGGTGTGTTCTTAAGTTATGGTTGTATTATATATATATATATATATATATATAAAGTATAATTCAAGAAAAGTAGCCTATCAGAACACATCGATAGGGAAACTGGACACGAGTCTTGGATTTAGGTTATGTGATGTCGGGAAATCGTGTCCTATGACTGATAAATTACGTCGACAGTATCCCCGTATAGTCGAAGATCTGTTCCGTCATGTTTTATTTCTTGGAAGAGGTCATTGAATTCGCTTTTATTTAGCCCTTTTCTAATTTATGTGCCTAATTGCACAATGCTGTCATTCACGTCCCCTTTCATACGAGATGGCGAGTTTTTCAAAACGATTACCTATGCAGTAACCATAAATAATTAAATATACGTACATAATCTTCGCCAATATCCATCTTTTGAGGCTATATCGGCTGCTTTTGTTTCCTATGATCCTGATTGGCTAGATTTATCACTTGCTAGATCAATCGTAAAGTGCATATTTCCCATATACATAACCAGCTTTAATTCAGAAGTAGGCCTACTGATTCGTAAACCAACTTATGGTGGAACTAAAATATACTCAAATTAGTCGTAGTACGTAGGCCGTGTCTCAACTTAAAGAATACTCTTTCGAGAGAGCACTCTTTCTCACAACCTGGAGAGAGTACAGCTTCGTACTCTCTCGAGCTCTCTCTCTCTCGAATTGAGGCAACCACTCTCTCGTTTCTCTCCGACGTCAGGCAAACAGCTCATTCCAAAAGGCGGGAAATCATGTTAAGCTAAAATAATTGCGGACTTAACTATTGTAAGTAATGTATGTGTGTTCAAAATAATTCACAAATAATTATAGCTCTATCATAATAAATACTAGCGCATAAAATACTATAACTATTGTTTTATACTTTACTGTCATGTTGCAGCAAAGTGACAGAAACGGGACTTTGATGTCAGATATCCGTATTTAATTTTTTGTAAATACGTGTTACGTAAGTTTTTTCGTTGTTTAAAACAGTTTGAATGATTCACTTACAGTGGAAATGCGACGTGATTTCTGCCCAGAAAGTTTTTATGACCTTATTCAAACATGGAAATAAAGTAAACAAATATGTCGCGTGGTTAGAGTGTTCGAGAGAGCGGCAGCGAGTACCCAACTTCGCGCTCTCTCTGTGCTCTCGCTCTTTCGCGCTCTCTCCTACTAATTGAGACGACCAGATAGCGCTCTCTGGGTCAATTGAGACACGGTCTCAATTCGCACAAAATGGCGGCTATCTTGAAAAATATCAAATGTAAACAAACACGTTTCTGTGTGCCTCCTTCCCTCCAATCAGTTTTACCACTCATCCTTCCTTGAAAAATTCCTGGCTGCGACCCTGATTATGTCTACTGAAATCCAAATTTGACTTCGTTAAGTTGTATTATGTGTTTCATTTTAAGCAGTTATGCATGTTTTAATTTAAAAAGAAAAACTCTTTGGAATGTGTTAACGTAAATATTTTTTCAGGTCAGAAATGGAGTTAGTGCAGAGATTTGGATGGCTCTTAACAGCGAGGTTTTGAGAGCCGATGAGGGTGATTGAGGTGAGTATGGAGCAGCGCCGGACTGAAAGGGCGGGGGGAAACGGGAGATCCCCGAAGAAACCCGCCGCCCAGCGGCATCGTCCGGCACGATTCCTACATGCGAAAATCCGGGAGTGACCGGGCCGGGGATCGAACCCGGTTCGCCTTGGTAGGAGGCGAGCAGGCTAACCGCTCAACCACCGTGGCCCTCACAGAGAAATGAAAGTCGACATTATGTTGCCATTTATAAATTGTTGTTATCGAAGCGTAAATGTGGTAGTTGGAAATTGCCAAGTTAGCAAAAACTACTGTTCAGTAGCCAGCCGCATGTCGTTTACGATATTTATTCTTATGTAAAAGTGTTTTCAACCATATCGACACGCGTGCTGAAAATACATCTCTCTTAAATGTTCCAGCTCACAAAACTCTGGTCGACAACACGAACAGCTTTTAAGATGCGCCGATGATTCCACACACATGCATAATTATTCCGCACCATTAAAATATATATTTTTCTTAATTATATTTGTGTACCTTACCTACAGCTGTTGGTTTATATATTCACTTTAATCAATGTTTAAATTGTTTCTGTCCATTCGTCAATTAATTTTAATTTGTTGCTGCATTCCATTTTCATTATATGTAACTGCTTATCATATCTCTGTATATTAATTTTAATGAGTTAAGATTCAATGTTTTGTTTTCCTCTCAGGTACTTTATAGGTTATGCACATTTATATTTATGATTGGTAATGCGGCTTATGAAACAAATTTTGTGTTATTGTAGATCAGCATTATTGTGCTATTTTAATTTTAGTTTCTTTAAACATTGCCTTGTCTGTAGTCCTGCTCAAGATTGTACATAATATGAAACCACTGATAATTTTCAGATTTAATACTATTTGAGCTATCGTGTTTGTGCTTCGCCTCTTGATAATTTAAGTATTTTCCCGTTCTTTGTGTTTACGTATGTGTACATTAAGTTATAACTGGTTAAGTGTAAGAGAAGGCATTGAGTCTTAACTTCGCCAGTATAAATAAAGTCGATATAAAATAAAAATAATTTAAATAAATAAATATATTGCTGTATTTAAACTCCACAGTCACCCCTTAAAATTCTGTGGAAACAGAACACGCGGGGAAGAGCTTGTTATTGTTGTTATTTCCCATCGCCGTCCTTTTTTATGGACGGAAGTAACCTTGAGACATTAAAAAAAAAATTTTACTAGCGGTGTCCCTTATAAACACATTCGTTAACTTGCACAGGCTAGTTCGTCACGATTTTTTTTAAATTTAAATTAAAAGTCCTGCGTAGACGAATTAGTTTCAGGTTTAAAAGTTCGATCCATATGGCCCTCCCTTCCTGATGCAGCTGCTGCCAACTTGGCGTACATCGCCCACAGCCAGGCTGTCTTGCGCTCTGTTGAACTCGGAAGGGCGAATGGAGGGGAATCGACTTCGGGCGTGGATGTACGTGACTCCTCGGAGGGGGGGGGGGGGGAGGTTGCCGCAAAAGGAAGAGAGAGAGAGAGAGAGAGGCCGGCGGGACCCTAATGAGGCCGGAAGAATGCCTGGCAGCTGCAAGGGGACTCCGCCCCATTATGTGTGTGCTCTGCGTGTGTGCGTGCAGTGCAGGTAGTCCGGTTTTACCTCCGCCAGGGAACCGACCGCTGCTGCGTTGCCGCCCTTCGCTCCGCCAAGCGCGTGCCTTACTCGTGCCGCGTTGCCAAGTCGACGCATAATGGCTGCCCCCCCCCCCCTCCTACGACACCAAAACCAGCGGGGTAAAATATATGTAGTAACCCTCCCCCACATCCCTCCGCAGTTTGAAATGGAATAAAGGCGGGCTTAATGACCATGGTTCTCACATACGTACTATCAAGGGCGGATCTAGACTTTTTGACTTATGTTTTTTTTTTCTGGGTGGGGGAGCCACCTTGACATAATTGTGCTGGCGCCAAGACCGTAACTATAAGCGGGAAAATTTTGATTTTAAGGTACAAATTAGTGCTATTTAAGTAGTTTTTGAACCTAAACATTGAATATACAGCCTGCAGATATTTTAATATTTTTAAAGATATAATTTGTTTCAGTGAACTATTTTACGAAAGTATCTGTATCAAACCCGGAGCCTCGTACCCTTCCTCGTTTGGGGGCGCCTTATGATCGGGGGCGCCAATCTGACTGAGAAGTCGTTTATTCTAATTTAAAAAAAAAAAACTCTGATACAATTAAATTTTGGTGTAAAATAAAGGTATTAAGAGAGTGCTCTCAAATAAATATAGTTTACGCTGTAGTACTTATAACTGCTCAAGAATAGTTAAAATGCGATCAACTTTTTGGCAAATTCAAAAAAATTTTCCGTGACAAAAATAAATCGTCTAAGGTTTTTGGGTGGAGGGGGGTCATAACCCCGATTACGCTCCCCCTCCACCTTTGTATCCGCGCCTGCGTACTATCGCCCGGGGCCAATGTCTTTATCATTAGGCAGCTACACTACAGCCTCATTTACCTGGGTAGTCATACAAAATGTGAGGGAAAAGGTATTTTCATTAAGACATCTCTTACAGTATTGTGACAAGACGCCAGAGGCATATCCGAGATCGTGAGGGACTGAGGTCTTAATAGAAATAAAATAAATAATTTGATTTTTAATTTATTTACACATTATTATTAATTGTTATTCTCAATGAGCGCAATATTTAATGTTTAAAGTCCTTATCACCGCATCTGTATTGGGTACAGTCGTTAAGGCATATTCCTACCCGCCATCTTGGATTTATGTAATTTTTACCGTACCGTACTCTGGAAATTACAGTTTTATGTCATGTTTTCTTTGGAAGGACAGAGCACAGAGCAATCCATAGTGTTTTGTCTGACGTCAGTATTTCTTGATTACTGTTTATATCGTCACCTTTGTAATCATTCGCAAGAAATAATCTCGTATTTCGCCTCGACAGATACCAGCTAAAAATTAATAAATGAAGGGAAGCTGTGGCAGGTCCTTTTTTAGTTTGGGAAGCTGTTATTTAGGATATGTCGTGCGGGAAAATTTCAACACACCTTCTGATATAGAGGTTTGGCGAAAAATCGATAAATCCAAAATGGCGGGTGGTAATCCGCCTTAAATTCACGTTCATTAATTGCACACATTCAATGTGCCTATCATTCCAAATGCCTGTTACGCATCCGGTCCGATAGTCCCGCCCGCCAGTCTCAATATTTACTTCACCGATGCTCGCAGTCGCAGAATTCACTTTCGCTGGTCGCTGTCGCCGCCACTCTTCGTTCTGCTGACTCGTCGCTTCGCTATCTTCGCACACCTGTCGACTTGGAGGTCTGTCGTGGCCCGATACTGGCCAGATCTAGAAGGTTCCGCTCACCCCGAGTACCACGGAGAGGCCAGGACGATGACAAGAAAATCCTTGCGGCGATAACCCCAACCAATTCAGTCCGCCCAGAAACAGGAGCTCGTGAGTCCCGATAAGCTTATCGCGGCCTATGTGACGGCTCGCCTTTATAAATCTCCGCACACTTCTTGGTTAAACAACAACGCCTTTGACACACACCTTCGGACGCAAGGCAGCAACACATAACCGTATTATAAAATGTGTTGTTTATAACGACCATTTTAAAAAACTCTTTCACTACACTAGCATATGCCATTAACTTATTGGTTTATACTTTTAATGGCAAAAAGTTGCATTCCCAGGAGATTCATTTACTTCGATAAGACGCGTATTATGTACGCTCACAAAATGATTTCACAGAAAATATTTTGTTGCAGTTCGCATGCTTCACTTCGAAATTGCGAACGATCCCGCAATTCGTCCGACTTTCTACACACACACACACACACACACACTCACACACACTCACAGACCTGCTGTTAAGTTCGCCGAAAATCTGCACTTTTTGTTTGTTCATTTATACATAGGTGCCAGATTCCTACCCTTACTACAATGCAACTCGTAAATTACGTTAACTTGCACAAGATTTCGCCCTTTCCGCTGTTCTCAACTGCTTCGGATGCACGGCGCTGCCTGGTCGGATGTCTTGCGTATATGCTGTCTAGAGACTCATCCGGCCTTGCACATTTCCGACGCACAAGAGGAATCGTCTAGGCTTCTCGGATGAAAATATCTCTGACTTCCTCCCGCTTTGTGTATCATTGCACAATTCAGCAACTGGGAGCTAACCATGCTCAGCATCTGGAACTAAGGGCTGGGCTAGTATTGACATGTAGCTAAAACATTCACAGTTATATCGATGAGCACATACAAAATACAACACGAGCACAGTGGCCTGGCTACAATTGATATAACGATAACAATATTAGTTTGTTTATGTTGCTACATTTAGTTGCGAAAAAATTATGTTATCTATAGTTGGTAGCGAATATTTGTAAAAAAATATATTTTTTCGATTGATCTGAGACGTTTTTAAAGTTAGAAATTATTTTCATTTCAATTTTTACTATTAATATTACCTAAAAAAGTTACAAAACTTCCGTAGTTACGATTCTCCAGAAATAAACAAAATAAAATATCTGCCCGAGGAATGAAGTTAACATATACACTTTCTTGATTCGTAAATAAGTTTTTAATATGATAACGTAGTACAAGTGTCAGGGCTTCTTCTGTTTGGCTGAATATTGACGCACAGCGATAGTAACAAGAAAAGTTAAACCAAGTTGAACTTTTCTTGTTTACTATCGCTGTGCGTAGGTAAGTGATTATCGCTATGCCCGGTTGTAGCCAGTCTTAGCTGAAAACAAGCCGTTTAAAACTTTTGTATATCACTGTGTTGTGTTGATGATGTGCTTATAGCAATTGTGCCCGGGCCTTGAGCCACCTCATATTAATCCAGCTCACTAAAACAGGCATGAGCGGTAAAAAAAAAAAAAAAAAACTGATTCCCAGTGAAATTCAGCCACTCGGATCAGTTAAAATGGTTCAACGTAAACAAATCATTACGAGAAAAAAATTTCCTATAGTCACTGTTCATATTGTGCAATTTAACGTAATTTAAAAAAGATTTAGAATAATTTCACTGTGTCCAGGGTTTGAACCCATGCTACCCGGCCACCGTACCATTACCTTATTAATCAGTTTTTTTTATATTTTATTTTAAGTTTATTGAGGGATACATTTGACAAATGACACTGCTCATTTGCTTTCTCCCACGAAGGGTGAGACTCAGGCGGATGTAGACAAATATACACCCATGCCGTGCCCGGTACTTAAACCCGCTACTCCCCCATACCCCCCCCCCCCCCCCCCTCTTCTTGCCACGTAACCAACTGTACCACACAGGTCGCCCCCATTCGAGCTACCAAGTTAACATTGTCTGTAGTGAGGAAAATATACGTATTACAATTTTGAACAAAAATGTGTATCTTTCAATTGTATGCCCATTCTTATCGGTCATCTGTTCAATTTGTAGTAATTGTTAACAAATATAGTATGGGCATTTCACGATAAAGTGAGCACTTTTGTAAGCCCTCTCATTCGGAATAATAGTCAATAAATATATTTTATTTTAGCCTTAGACGTTGACTTTCGAGTGCGGTGAAATCTACACACTATACTTATTACTTATATGGCAATATATTTTTTTTGTAGTTAAACGATGCAAGATGGCTGACATAAAAAGTAAGTAGGCCCTAAATAGTTTCCACTTTACCTTCAACAGTCTATACGTATAAATACACTCACTTCAATACATTTAATGTAGTTTAATTCTTCAAACTGAAAGACTAAAAGTTAATTTTACCTCGTAAAATGGTTTTATAAAAGACGAAGCCCACGTTTTAAAAGATATATTTTATGGGTTGTATTAGTGTACGTGTTATTTTATTTGATAGACATTGTTTAACTAATCCCTCAGTGAAAAAAAAAAAAAAAAAAAAAAAAAAACAAACACTGAAAAACATCGAATTAAATGGAGAATCAATTAATGAAAAATGTCACAAAATCAATAAGTGAAGGGAAACTGGATTTTTTTTTACTAATTCTTCAGTTAAATTGACTGAAGTGACTTTTGAATATGCCAGGTGGTACGTTAACTGATTTAAACAGTGAAATTCTCACTGATTTAGATTTAGAGTGTAGAGGAATTAAAATAACCATCATAATGCTTTCCGCGCAAAAGGAAGAAATTGGTAATTGCACGTTTGATAAAACCGCAATTTATTACACGTCCTGGAGTCTGGAGAGAGAACTTATCTGCATGAACCGAAATCAGATAAGATGTAATTAAGTGCAGCGTTCCACGTAAGTAACTGTATCGTTTCGGCATGTGAGGCCTGTAAAGTTTGACTACGAGAAATTTAAGCGCATAGTTATTTACACGCCGTTACTCAAGTTGTAGTTTAACTTACATTTGCACAGATTTTGATAAAAGAAGTCTATTGAATATTATTCTCTCTGCCTCTTAAGTTTTGCGTAGCAGATCTGTTATTGTTCATATGAAAGAATATGCCTATTTATTTTTAGCGTCACTAAAAAAAATGACGTGTGAAAATAATTATTAAATTTTTTAATGTATAGTAAACACATGAAGACAGTGATATTGCATCTACCTAACCAAAAATTGCATTATCATGCTTAAAATGCAAATAAGTTATTCATTAAATAGATACAAGTAGACTACTAAATAACGAGTGTAAAAGGGCATTTAAAAATAAGAACTTAGTTCAGAAATGTATTACAATATAAATTGTTATATAAGGGTATTTTATTTTATTTTATTTTTTTAATCAGAGCTTCATTAAAATATTAATGCACAGATAACATAAATTTCTGTTAGCGCTTACAAGCGGATATTTCAACCATAAATATTTGGGAAGTTAAGTCTGGAACATCGTATTGATTGAAGAAGAAAATTTTGTGCTTTATGAAATGATGTGTTTCATTTGATGCTACTCCTGAAAATGTCTCAAGATCGTCGAGGCTAACCTCAATGTAGTTTGATTCACGGGAAGTCGAGCATGTTAACTCCACAGTTTCACCTGTCCGACGCATGAATAAACTGATGAACCCCGTGGCTGTTTTAATTTTACATAAGGCGGAAGAATACACAAAGTGCATACAAGTAGATCTTTAATAGGGCTTTCAAAAGTGTTAATTTTTACCGCGAAAAGCCTACAATAAACACAGTGTATACATTTCACCACTTTCAAAAGTTAACGTCTGAGACTGCAATAAAATATATTTACTAGGGGTTAATGCTTTTTGGGACGCCCTTAAAAAGTGCTCACTTAATCGTGAACAGCCTGTATCGCCGATGACGTATACTGTAGTCCGCATTCGCCTACAGACGCAGCAACTCGTCATTGAGCGTGTAAACACACAGGAGCAAAGCAGTACCCTATCACACTAGCTAACGGAGCGGCAAGGTATCTAATGTGTACGCCAAGGTAATGTTTAGTATTAAAGTTGACTGGTGTTAACCGACAACTTTTGATAGCCTGGCATTTTGTATTATTTTCTTTCCATTGTTGTTCCACGCCGGTCAAGTGATAACTTCGAATGGTTGAAATTCTGGTTTTGTGACGAAACTATTTAATGTGTCCCCGGTACGTTTACCTACCAAAATACACCATACCCCAGGCGAGGAAGGAATGGTATTATAAAGTTACCACACGTGCTGTAAATATTATTTTGGAGCCCTCCAATATAGTTGAAAACGGCTTTTCCAGGCTGACGGTCTTATGACATAGTAGCCGGATACGAGCCAAATTATGATAAAAGGTTGTTCACAATAAAGTGAGCACTCTTGAAATCAAGCTTAGAAAAAAGTCACCGTCTACCTGCATGTCTCTTAACGGGCGCACTGAGTGACACGCACCCAGTAAAACTGGTAACGATGGATGGGAAGTAGTTCCGTATCTTAACGTCGAATAAAAAGTGCTAGGCAACCATTTCTAATCACTTAAAATAATTTCTTTCGTTTTCTGTGTTTTTTAATCCACCGAAGTGTAAAAATTAGCAGATTTGTTAAATATTTACTTTTCTAGTAATTTCACAATTTCACTTGACCGACGCATGAATAAAGTGATGAGGCCCATGACAAAGGTAATCGTAGATAAGGCGGAAGAATACACAACGTCCATACAAGTAGATCTTAAGCAGGGCTTTCAGAAGTGCTCAGTTTACCGTGAATAGCCTATAGGAGCCTGTGTTGAACTTTGTTACAGATTTACCACCAACAAAAATTGATAGAGTCACCGCTGAAAGTCCCATATAAAGGCTGTTCACGATAAAGAGAAAACTTTTGAAATCAACCTTAGAAAAACGTGACTACCCCATGATCGCATATAATTTAATGGGCGCGCTGAGTGACATGCGTCCAGTAAAGTTGGTGACGATGGAAGGAAAGTAGTTCCATATCTTAACGTCGGATAAAAAGTGTTAGGTAACGATTGGTGATAGCTTCAATTATTACCTTCGCTTTCTGTTTTTTTTTTATGCATCGCAGTAGAAAATTAGCAGATATAAAATAAATATTTACTTTTATAATAATTTCACTTGACTGAAGCATGAATAATGTGATGAGGTCCGTAACAATGTTAATCTTACATATGGCGGAAGTATATACAACGTGCATACAATTCAAAAGAAGTCATTTTATCTTGAACAGCCTATACTGGCATTTCATTGTATTGTATTTGCTGTTGATTAACCTTGCAGAAATGGTAAAGATATTTATTTATTCGTGTGTTGCGTCTTGTTCATTTTTCACGATAATTGAAAAGGAAGGCGTTAATTAATTTATCCTTTTATATTTTTTTTTTGGTACTTTTGTTGGCTATCTTCATCCCGATGTGGAACGAGTAATCTTTAGAAGTGAGAGGAGTCGACGACCCTTCTGCAGTCAGCTCGACAAATCACACGGAGCACTGGATAACGCCTGCCCACCGAGATACGTCTCTCTTCCGCCCTGAACCTGATATTGGTTCAGTGATTCTCTTCCCAGGCGATGATGTCTTGTGTACATGGCTCCGATACGAGACGGGGCCACGCCTAGATAAAGCCACACAGTTTACGAGCCGCGATAGCGATGTTCTCGAGCCCGTGGCGATAACACCGACGCCGAATTATCGACCTCCTTTCCACGCCGGAACTGGCGCATCTGCTCTGTCAGCTTCTCTGCCCAGGGGGCGTGACTTTTGTAAGCTCACCTTCCCGCGGTCCTTCTTGTGCAGTCGCGGCATGTGTGCAGTGTGTCTGTCTGTGAAGAAGTTTCCTTCAATTACAACCCAAGTTTAGGCTGTTTCGGAATTTTAAGCATATACGTACGTGCATTTGCGTACTAGCAGCGATGTGTACTTGTTGAAACTACTCGGACATGTCATCACCTCTTCGTGTTGGACTGGTCGCGCATTCTGGCGGAAATATCAGAAACCATGAGAAAACATGAGAAGTGTGGTGCATGGTGTTACATATACAACTTCTATGGTTATGCTTTAAAACACTGTTTGCGTGGCAGAGCAACAATGCAACAGGTTTATGTTGTTTTGAACGAAAACTATTACACACAAATATAGGCTATTCGCGGTAAAGTGAGCACTTGTTCAGGCCCTGCAGAATTAATTTTTTTGGCAGATTTGTATGCTCCTATCACTTTTAAATATAAACATTGCCTTGTGACAAACAAACGCTGTGTATACTTTTCTTCACTCTGTAATAAATTATATTTGTTAGTGGTTAAAGCCTGTTTGAAGGGCCTTAAAAAGTGCTCACTTTACCGTGAACAGCCTTTAACAAAAAAGGAGAAATACGATTCAATGGGGTTTATAATAGCCTGGAAATGCGGATTGCAAATGTAGTATTATTTGTAAACATACGCCTGAGAAATATGCTGCAGGCGTCTATACAACGCTCGGAATTTTATTCATAATAATGAAGCACATTTATTAAACTGACAATTATTTAACGATACAACAATAGGACATTTTGTAAATACTTATTAACATTTAAAATTTGCGAGCTTTATAACCACAAAACGTACACGATAATTTTCATCCCTGAAACAAAATATGGCGACTGTCATAAGTACGCAAGTATACAATTCAAATACTTGCCAAGTACAGAGCCTCTGTGTACCATACTGGGAATTTGAACCGCGCTAGTATATAGATGGCGATGTCACTTCCGGGGACAGGTACGCAAAAGTATGCATTTCTTGAGAATCCGGAAACATCCTTAGTGTGCTGCCGCTTCACTGAGTCTATGCCCGTGTCTCAATTTAAAGAATACTGTTCCTCGATAGAGCAATCTTTCGCGTAACTTGGCGAGAGCAGTGCTTCGCGCTCTCTCACGTTCTCGCCCTGCGGAATTGAGACAACCCGTCTCTCGTTTCTCTCTGACGTCATGCAGACAGCTGATGTCGAAAGGCGAGAATTCAAGTTAAGATAAAAACGTAATCATAGCTTTTGTAAATAACATATATGTGTTCAAAATAATTCACAAATAATTATAATAACACTACCAGAATAATTATAAGCGCAAAAATACTCTTATTTTTGTTTTATACATTACCGTCATTGCAGCAAAGTGACAAAAAAAAAAAAACTATTAGATGTCAGTACTTACAAGTAAAATGCGATGAGGTTCCGGTTCAGAAAACTTCTATAACCATAAATTTCCTACATTGACCAGAAACGTGCATGGGTGCAGAGACCTGTTAACTTTTTTTGGTCACGGTGCGAATGTCATCCTTTGGTAGCAGTTCACAAACTCACCCTGGTTACGAAGTGGCTTGACGGCAAGAACTCCCCGGGGAGTGGAAAGTGAGAGAACCAGCATGCGTGCCCGGCGAAGACGCCCCACTAACAGTTATTAGTCCTCACTTTGGTTTCGTTTCAACCGGTCGAGCCTGTTCGGCAAGCATTCGTCATCTCACATACCATATGACTTGCTTTGCCCCTCCTGCCCCCCCTGGGGTTAGAAAGTAACACGCATGAAGGGCGACACCAAGACCTAACACGTCCCCCAACCCCCCCGCCCATCGTACCACTTCACACAGTCACGTGAGTGGTTCGACTCTCCCAGCTTTCTCGGTAATGTATACAGCTGCTTGGCAGCTAGTTGAGACTTTAGAAATCAATTCATTGGAACAAGCGGCTCCGCCTCTAGCTGCGAATATTAGTATTGGCCTGCGTATTGACCAGAATGAGCCCAGCAAAGCTGGAAGTGGCATAGGAAGATTAGGTTCACGTCTTGGCGTGAGCGAGTGAGTGAAGAGATTTGGGCGGTTCTTAACAGCGACGTCTTGAGAGCCGATGAGGGTGATTGAAGTGGATGTGGAGCGGCGCGCGGAATGAAGGGGCGGGGGAAACGGGAGACCCCCGAGAAACCCGCCGACCAACGGCATCGTCCGGCACGATCCCCACTTGCGAAAATCCGGTGACCCAACCGGGGATTAAACCCGGTTTGCCTTGGTGGGAGGCGAGCGTGCTAAATCGCTCTGCCACCGTGGCCGCTTCATGTTTTGGAGCTCCCGGATTTTTCGCACGTGGGAATCGTGCCGAAGGACGATGCCGCTGGTCGACGGTGTTTTCTAGGAGATCTCCCGTTTCCTCCGCCCCTGCGTTCCGGCGCTACTCCGTGCTCGCCTCACTTTACCCTCGCCGACTCTCCAAGACCTCGGATGTTAAGAGCCGCCCAAAATCTCTCTACTCCACTCCACGGGCCTTCATCGCGGACACTTTGGCAGGCCAGTGGCACATTCGTGAGGTCCTGCAGCCGGTGGTCCAGACATTTGTGAACGCCCACGGCAATCCCCATGTTCCCACATTGAACTGATTTTCTGCCAGCACGTCTAGCGAAAACGGCATGGTTTGGATTTTAGGTTAGAAAACTGATTTGTAAACAAGTGCTTAGAGATGTTTTCATACTTCATCGAACCAATCTGTTTAACAGTTTGACTAAATTCAATTTGATAAAAGCATTTTATTAATATAATAGTGCTTGTCATTCAAGAATTAAGATATAATTAAATACGTTCATCACTCTTGACCATGTGACTTTGACAGTTGTGTATGATTGGGGTAGGTCAATGTTGGTTAGATGCACTGAAGACGAGTAAGCGGTCTACCTCATCTTTAGTCTGTGGTTCTAACAAGAGCACACTCGTCCCCTTACCGCTGCTCTCTCAAGAGCATACCTTGAAGCAATGGATACTCTGTTATGGCCAGTTGCAACGCCAGACCTAATCCCAATTGAAAATGTGTGGGATGTTATTGGCCGCTCTATCGCCACTCCGCTCCTATAAGCTGTTCACGGTAAAGTGAGCACTTCTGGGGCCCTAGTTACTTTTCTCCTTTCGTCCTTAGTTTATCGTTTAACCACCTTTTAAAATACCTTTTGTCACGTAAGTAGTAAACGCAGTGTGTATATTCCACCGCACTTGGAAATCAACGTCTGAAGCTTTAAATATATAGAAGGCTTTCAAAAGTGCTCACTTTACCGTGAATAGCCAATAACTGCATAATATACAGGTTCTGCGAGCGAATATTCAAGCCACAATTACACGCCGCGTCGTCTGGTTGGAAATGTGTTCGCAAACATGGCGGCCCGACGTCATTCTGAGAGAGTTATGCTGGATTTGCAATGCCACGACGTGTTCGTTCCGACAGTCCGACCATTTCCGCCACCAATATTAGTTAAATGCTTACAATAACTCAACAGTTTCCATAGGACGAGTTTTGCGTGGTTTTCGGAAAATCGTAGAATGACCAGTAACGTGCTATGAAATGCAATAAAATCACAAATCATTGTACGCTATTTTGTTTTGATAAAATTTGTAAACAAAATATTTTTGGATTTTGGAGCTGTTATTGTCCAGGAATATTTAAATATGTCAGTTTAATAATTTTCTTTTACAATATAACCAGGATGTAGGCTACACATAAATAAAATATTTGTAGTGTGAAATTTACCATAGTAGTGAAATCCGCACGAAATTTTGTGTTGTAAGGTTTTGTTTATGTTCTTTTTTCTGCTGCGAAGCGAGTCCGACCGGCCAGACACGCGACGAAAGTAGAAATAGAATATACTTTTGTCGGGCTGTCGGGGCTGCGATTTTGTCGTAGGTGATTGTACCCCTGAATGAATGGCTAATGAAACATTCTCGTCGGTGTCGGGGGTGTTTTGTCGGACTGTCGGGTTATTGTAAATCCAGCTTTAGTGTAGAGCAGTGTAGAGTATGTTCGGAAACTCGGTGCTCGAACTCCAGATATGTTCTCTTTGGACAATAAGTGGCTCGAAATGCCTATACAATTGTATCAGGAAACGTATTTCTATAGGCTGTTCACGGTAAAGTGAGCACTTTTTAAGGCCCTTGTAAAATTTTCCTTTCGCCCGATTTCGATCTTCCTGCTGCTTTTTAACACAAAACACTGCAATGTGACCAATAAACACAGTGTATGCATTTCAGAACTCGCAAAAGTTAATGACTGAGGCTGCAATAAGATATATTTATAAGTGGTTAATGCCTGTTGGGAGGGCCTTTAAAAGTGCTCAATTTACCGTGAATAGCCTATATACGAAATAATGTGTTCAAAGTGGCGATGTACAACACCGATAGAATAAGGCATTATCGTGGGTGTAGTATATGCTGAGTAGGTAGTAGATGCGCGACGCTGTATATGAAATAATTTAGTGTCGCGCGCCTACGACCTATGCAACTAGACATACACCAATGTTAGCACAGCCTTGTTCTGCGGGCGCTGTACATCATAACTGTCTACACAATTATCTATATAGAGTATAATAAAAAGTCGCCCGGCCGCGTGTGTCTGTGTATTCGGATAAGGCTTCTAAACTACTTGATGTATTTTGACGCGGTTTTCGCCATCATTTAGAGAATTTATCGAGGAATGTTTAGGTGTATAATACATTAATATTTAATTTAAGGATAGTAGAGAAATGTTGACGTTTTATAATCAAGTCGAAAAAAGCCTCTTTTTCGGGCGCTTACGTGGCCTACGCTGAATTATCCATATGAGATACACCAAATTAATGTGCTGCAGAATTGCAGATCTCAGAAAGGTCTTAAAAAAGTCCGCGAAAGCATGTGTTCATCTTTTAAGGATAACCCATAGTAACCATTTTTGTCTTTTTAAAAATAGGGGTTCACTTACGAAGACTTTGTGAACAACACAATATTATAGGCTGTTCACGGTAAATTGAGCACTTTTGAGGCCCTAGTTACTTTTTCCTTTCAGCCATGTTTTATCCTTTTACCGCCTTTTAAATTAAATATTGTCATTTAAGTAATAAACAGTGTGTACATTCAACTGCACTTGGAAGTTAACGTCTAAGGCTACAAAAAATATATATTTATTCCCTATTATTCCAAATGAGAGGACTCTTAAAAGTGCTCACTTTACCATGAATAGCCTATAATCGAATGTTAGTTACCTTAAGCATTTAGTATATATATACTTGCTGTAAACCTAAATAAAGCCAGATTTGTAAATCTCACCCGAGCGAGGTCGGGGCGGGTTTCTATTTTGATTTTTTAAAAACACGTTTCCGAATATAGGTGTGTAGGGCTTTTATGTTACTATTGGTCCAAAGAAACTATATCTTGAAGTTAGGGCACTGAGTTTCCAGATATTGTGTATATTGCTCATACCAGTATCGCTTTATAATAACTTCTTGTGCTACGCGACTTTCGCCTGGCTTCTGAATAGCATTGCAATCCAATACTTCATCCTGTCTGTGCAACAATTTTTTTTATTGACGTCTAGTACAAGTTTCTTCCTTTCACTGCAGGCGCAGGTAGGACATCGACGTGCAGTTGCTGGGGGGGGGGGGGGTTCTCGTTGTGCACGGTTATGGCAAGGCAGCGTTGCGTTTATGGCGAACACAGGCTGGTCCGTTTATGGTAGCGACTCGAACATTAATTTGTCAGAACTTGACACCCCCAAGGCCGAGCAGCAGCAGAATAAAACATCTGTTCGGTTGTTTAAGTGAATTTCTAATCGGTTTTTTTTTTTTGCGCTTAAAACTTCGGCGTCTTCACCAACTGCCTCTCGCTATTGTTCCGCGGCGCATCATGAGCCATCCGGTTTTTATTTACGTATTTGCAAACAATTCTATAAGAGTTCGTACACAGTTATACACGATCCCGTTGCGCACCTCCTGTCGAAACAATACCTGAGGAGGAGGCCACATGCGAGTTTGGTAAACTAAGAAACCATAACAGCGAGCCTGAGTGGAATTTCTAAACTGAAGTGTGTGTTTCATTTCCATTGTGTTAACTGAATCAATTACTCTGCAGAATTTCATTTATATTATTTTATAATTTTACATATGACAATAACTCACCATGGCTTATTTTTATTATTTTTTGTCGGTGGTTTTCTTTATGTCAAATTGTGGGTATGATGCGAACATCGAGGAGTGGCGCGCGTCCCAAATAATAATATAAGGCCTACAAGTTACCGACAATAATTAAAGCACAAATAAAATGATCGAATATGGCTGTTCACGATAAATTGAGCACTTTTGAAATCAACCTTAGAAAAATGTCACTGCCCCTGCCTACGTATATATTGACGTGCGCACCGAGTGACATGCGCCCAGTAAAGTTGGTAACGATGGATGGAAAGTAGTTCCATATCTTAACCTCGAATAGAAATGGTTAGGTAACGATTTGTGATAACTTTAATTATTTATTTCGCTTCCCGTTTTTATTTAACGTACCGAAGTGTTAAAACGAGCAGATTTGTGAAATATATACTTTTGTTATAATTTCAAAGTTTCCCTTGACCGACGCAAGAATGAAAGTGATGAAGCCCGTGGCAATGTTGATTTTGCACAAGGCAGAAGATTACACAACGTGCTTACAAGTAGATCTTAACCACAGGGCTTTCAAAAGTGCTCATTTTACTGTGAACAGCCTACACACATGGTTTGCTGCATTACGGGCACTCACGTTCGCGTTCAGCAGCGTGTCCGTCGCGGGTTGACGAAACGCTTTGGCTCATGCGGGGGGAAGGCGTCGTAGCTAGGAGCGAGCGTGCTATCGCACACGTGTCGCAGTTCGCGGAACGCTTGCCTTGTGTACACGAAATAGCACTTCGTTATCGCCGTCGGAAATTCTTAACTGACACAGTCAGCTTCCATTGCCTTGCGCCCTCGGATAAACGAAACCCCGCATCCGAACCGTTTCGTCGCCCATGGCCGCCTTCCACAGATCCATTCTTGTCTCGTTCGTATTAGCAAAGAGGATATCGCTTGAAAAGTAATCGATTATTCTATTATTTAATTGTATTCGATTGATCGATTATTTTAAAACATTTCTATTATTCACGATTTTCAACTGCTCTTACTTAAACAAAAAATTGCAGATACTTACATGTTTTACATTTATTAAAAATATTAAATATAATCTTGAAACAACGAATTTTCAAAATAGCAGAAATTATTAAAAATAAACCGAAAAAAAACTGTGGTGGCAATAGTCGTAAACACGTTTATAGAAATATACAGTATTTGCGGTCAATTTTCATGTATGGAATAGAACGAGACAATCGTTTATTTTACCGACTATTTATTAGATTATATAATTATCGTAATCGATTCATTCAAGTTACAAACTTAGGCGGTTATCCCATCTCTAGTTCGTATGTATGAATACGAGCTCGGCACTAAACATAACTCTGATTAACATACTTGGTACCTGCAGTTATCACTTTGCGATAACCTATCAGCCGCTTTATTTATTTTTTTCATGCATCCTTTATATGTGTCATATATCAGCGGCGTTTGAGGATCGCCGCCCAGATGATGTACCAAGCGTATGTGGCATTATCCTATCAGGAAGTGAAGAAACACTTCTGCAGCCAGTGCACGGAAAAAATTTTACTACCTTGGAGTCTTAGAGAATCCTGTATTGTTTTATTACATTGTAATTTTTACTCACGCGTTTAACATGTTTAATGAATGATTTGGCTTGTTTTTATTCATATGTATTTTTTTGCCTCATTTGTTTCGCACTGATGCCCAGGGTTACGGTATTTGAGGGTGATTCGCTGCTAATACAAAAAATAGGTTCGATTAAGGGTGCTATTTCTTCTTTTTGAGATTTTGAACCGGAATGTTTATACCTAAAATTGACCGCTTAAACACCCGTTTAAGCCATTTTCACTGCCACGAAAACATGCTTTAGAGCTAAATGGAGGAACTGAAAAACTCGAACTGATGCGTAACGTTTCTTAAGCAGACCTCACTCAGACACGTTGGGCGGTTTTTTAATAAAACTTTTTCTGCTGGAGCTGGGAGGCCACGGTGACTGAGTGATTAGCACGCTCGCCTCCCACCAAGGCGAACCGGGTTCAATCCGGGTCATCGGATTTTCGCAAGTGGGAATCGTGCCGGACTATGCTGGTTGGTCGACGGGTTTTCTCGGAGATATGCCGTTTCCCTCGCTCCTTCATTCCGGCGCTGCACCATATTCACTTCAATCACCCCCGTCGGCTCTCAAGACCTCGCTGTTCAGAGCCGCCCAAATCCCTTCATTCGCTTCGCTCTGCTGGAGTTCTGTACACCGTTTGGCGGCCCGCCCAGGCGGCCACCTTAACCATACACATATGGACCGCAAACATTATAGACTTATTTATTAAGGTCACGTCCTGTCGTAAGGAAACATGGTGACGGTGATGGAAAACAGCTTAAAGAATCTTCGCGTGTGTTCTGTTTCGTCAGAACTGTAAGCGGTGATCAAAGCATTTTAACACAGCAATCTTTTCCGAAAAGGCACAGTATTGTCGCTATAGTTTAAAAGTGCTGTTTTACAGAAGAATATGAACTCTAAACAGGGTGCTACTTACACGTTTCAATTACAAAAACAATTACACAAAAATATTTTATATATATTTCTAAAGATTACAACCGCTTACAATGAGACCCCTGCCATATGACAATAAGGGTGTTCCCTTAATCGTACATCGGTCTAATACCTGGAAGGGGCCATGGTGGTGTAGTGGTTAGACTACTCGTCTCCCACCAAGGCGAACCAGGTTCGATTACCAGCGGGGTCGTCCCCGGACTTTCGCATGTGGGAATCATGCTGGACGATGCCGCTGGTCGGCGGGCTTACCTCGGGGATATCTCGCCTTCTCCCCGACCCTTCATTATGGCGCTGCTGCTCCATACTCATCTCGCTCCACCCTCATCGCCTCTCAAGACCTCGACGTTAAGTGCCACCCGAATCTCTTCACGCGCTCTAATACCTGGCATGCATAATGCAAGATACTGTCAGTACGTTTCCGTACCCGATCCTTCATTGAAATAATTTTCCTCTTTTACCTTTCTTGTCCGAAATGTCTCTCTACTCATTCATTTACACGATATTTCGACTTACAGAATGAGTATTTATTGTTTGTAGAAATTTCATTTTGACGAAGAAAACTAAAAACAATGTTCGAATATATATTCTCGAATTATCAGTTTTGTTATTCCTCCCGAATTCATGATTTAATCAAAAATATTGTTTTCCGTAAGTTTGTACTTATAAAGTACGTTATAAGTATACTGTGCTAATGACCTTAAATTACAAAACTGCATACACTACAAAGCCATTATGCTAATGTATATCCGCAGGGAACGAAGATATACTGTTTGCTAAACATATTTACTATGTATAAATAAAAGATTTGATTTTTTTTATCGCATTGAAGAAAGTTTTTATGGCCTGTTCACGCTAAAGTGAGCCCATTTCAGGCCGTAGTTACTATTTCCTTTCACCCATTACATATCTCTTAACGACATTTATTGCCATGTGAGCAATAAACACAGTGTGTTTATATTCCGCCGCACTCTGAAGTTAACGTCTAATACTAAAATAAAACACACTTATTGACCATTATTCCAAATGAGAGGGCTTTCAAAAGTACTCACTTTACCGTGAATATCGTTTAACTAAGGATTTCTAACCATTTTTATTCAGGGATGATTAAAAAGGGATAATTAGTTCATTAACATCAGAGTTGTCTTATTCCTCGTGATCGATCCTTGGGACGAACGATGTCATACAACAAATAACAAGTTTATTATACCGGGCGAATCGCCAGCGCCTGTTTTTCCGTATATATGCAACCCGGACACAATATTCACAATACGAAACAAAAAAAATAATAATTGTAACACGCTGACACTAACACTAGCCTACCGCGCTCTTGTAATAGTTAAGGTAACTTTTTTTTTTTTTCTTCCAAATAATTTTTGCTCTTATGAAGTGTTGTTAATAATTAACAATTATTGTTTCATGTGGCTTGTGCTAGTTTCAGTTGCAAGAATATTCTGACCGTCGGCGGAACGATATTTTTTTTTTGGTTCTAGCGGCGAAGAATGCCTCGTGTAACCTCGCCATAGTGCGTTTCAGAAAGCCTAAGCTGTGGGAAAATAGAAGAAGTTCCGCAATCTGTACGTACGGAAATCGTTTCCGTTTTTCATCGTTAACGGATGCGCCTCCGTATAATAACTGTTTTTTCTGCGTAAAAATTTTCATTTTTATACGGAAACTTCAGCCGTGTAGACGATGGCATTAGAAGCCGATTTGGAAAGGACGCCAAACATTATTTACAATGTGTCCTCGACCATAATTCCGACTCCCGGATGAGAACTCTAGCTCTTCTCCTGCGATCGGGTTGCTCTGCCAAAGCCTTCTGCGGTTTTATTTCGCCAGTCTCTGAACTTAATACCCTGACAACTTGTTATTCAAACCCTGATGTTTCTTCATCAAACTTGTTTTTCTGTCCCCCTCCCTCCCCTTCTCATCACTCACTCGCATTCCTCGTAATAGTAGCTACGAAACACAAGAGTTTGTATATAGAGACTTTTTTTTTACCTTCACAAGATTATTCTCGCAGCGTTTTGGCAAGAATACGCCTAGATCATTTAGCTCAGTGGATTCGTGCATTTTATGTAGAAACCAAGCGCCTAAGCTATTGATAGACTAAGACTTTAGCCTTCAGTATGTGTTTGTTCAATATTTGAAGACGTGAGAACGGATCAAGTTAAAAAAAAAAAAAAAAAAAAAAAAAAAAAAAAAAAAAAAAAAAAAAAAAAAAAGTTGCTAAAGGAGATCCTAACGATTCAATCTGCAATCAAGATGAGAATTTTTTTTAGAATCACATCGTATAGCTCTGAATTATCAATACGTATCAAGAACTGCTTTAAAAAAATTCTCACCGGCGAAAACGTTATAGATTTTGCCATGCAGTTGGGAAGAATCGACAACAGCATTCGATATACTTTAGAATGTTATTCACCAGCAAAAAAAAAAAAAAAGTAGTGTGAAATTCAAAATTTACAGAGGATATCGGCATAAAAGAAAATTAATTAAGACAATATAATATCTGAGGTAAATTGAAAACTCCGGCTCGAGATCGTAAGTGGCAGATATTCTTTGTTGCGTGCTGTGTTCCCAATGGGATATGAAAATGGGACGGGAGAATTTAGTCATCAAGGTGCTTAAGGTTGTAGTATGGTGTTTAATTTGCATTATGAGTTCACTGCTACTTTTATTTATATCAGAACACCGTTTTAACGTGGGTTTCCCGTTCTCCTAACAAATGAACGTTGTTGCAGATTTCTAAATTTAAATTTAACAAATTCCTCGCCCTTTTGGATTTATATCCTGCTTAGCCTTCGTAGGTAGAACGAACTAGTTTGATTAGTATATAAGTAACATCCGAATATCAAGAGTTTGACATGGTTTTATTCCTAAATAATCAGCGGTTCCTAATGGAGTTGCCCTAATACTCCGTGAGCAGTCAGGATATAGGCTGTTCACGGTAAAATGAGCACTTTTGAAAGCTCCTCTTAAGATCTACTTGTATGCATCCTGTGTATTCTTCCGCCGTATGTAAAATTAACATTGTCATGGGTCTCGTCACTTTATTCATTCGTCGTCCAAGAGCAAATGTAAATTTTGCAGTAAAGTCAATATTTTACAAATCTGGTTATTTTTACACTTCGATGCTTTAAATATACAGAAAGCGAAAGAAATCATTTCAGTTGTGACAAATAATTACCTGTTACGTTAAATTCGACGTTAGGACATGGAACTACTCCCCCCCCCCCCCCCCATCTTTTCCAACTTTACTGGGCGCATATCACTCAGTGTACAAGTGAAAATATACGTAGGTAAGAGCAGTGACATTTTTCAAAGGTTGATTTCGAATGTGCTCACTTTATTGTGAATAGCTTTTATCATGACTTTTATCTTCAAAACGAGCACAGTCAATTAAAAATAAAAGTAATAAATAAAGTGTGAACGTTATTATCCAGATTGGCGGGAACCTTGAGGCTTATCAAGTTGAAAATAAATTTTTTTCTGTATTTCTAATATACCTGTTTTACGATTTTTCGGTATCTACAATATCAATAACACTTTAATGAAAATGCCAAATCAGTTAAAAAATAACATTCGCGTACGTTTGTAATTGAATAATCGACATTTTAACCTTAAACACATTGCAAATCAAATTTCAAAATGTTATACTAGCACAATGTTTGATTTCAGCTGAAGTGTTTGTTTAAGTCATAGGAACACCAAGAAGAAATTTTTTTTAAGTTCCGGCAATTTTTTATTTCAATTTTGCTGTAACACTTACATTAAAAGTACGGCCGAACCAATTTAAGAATTCCCATGAAATTTGTTTAACTTATTCTAATAACATCAACAATTATTTTGAACTATAGCAAAATGTAACAATTATCCACAAATTTAAATTTTTTATGCTAAACTCTATAAGTTATACATTCCTGTAGCGGCATTAGCCGCACTTAAGGTTTCAATTCATAAATTGGCTCTGAAAACAGTAAGAGGATGTTTTGCACTGCACCCACACATTAGTGTAATTCTTGTAGCTTCAGTATTGTATAAAAACAAGTTCATTTTTGCATTAATATAAATATCTGTAGAAGTGCCAACAAGGATCTTTGCCCCACTAGTGGGGCAAAGATCCGAATTGGATGGGGCAAATAACCGCACCCAACATATTCTGAAATAATATCTATGAACACTATTTATCAACAGTCTAAGAAGATATCCATTTAAATATGTTTATTGTATAATTTAAGCACTCTGGAAGTTGTAAAAAAATTTGCAAAATCACAAATACCAAGTCCAGAAATCTTCAGAAACAAGGCAAATTTCCAATTATAAAACTATTATTTAACAATTTAAAAACAATAGAATCCTGTTACATGCTACAGACACACACACACAAGTACAAACATGTTGGCCCACATAAACATTTGATCCACCAACTTAAACATAATTACATAATTACTCCTTTCGGGCATGTCAAAGGGATCACATCAAGAGGAAAATAAGGGCCAATGAATGTAATTCTTTTTGCATGTCTTTTGCCAATCTAATGTTATATATATATATATATATATATATATATATATATATATATCTGTATACCATGTTGAACGTTTCCCTAAGGAGCTCCATAAATTTCGCTATTAATTTTAATAACAGGATTTTTGAAGGGTGCCTTTTTTGAGTATCTAGTGTGATGTCCTTGATGTGTATTTATATCACTCCATATATTTAATAGCATAAAATAAATGTTCAAATATTCCCCCCTCAATAACACCCCCCTCTTTAATATAAAGTAAAGGAATATAATACGAAAAAAACGCCGCAGTACATTTTGTACCTACAAATATTTATTTTCAAAATAAAAAATACATTACATATAATCACAGTGATAAGGTCCCAGCACATAGCAGCAGCGAATAGAGATAAGGAGCACTGCCGAGGAGTTTCACCATTCCCATGTTAAATGTCGAGGGAGTATGTTTAAGTAGTAGGTGCGGGCTGATCCTGGACTTTTCTGTTAAATATAAGAAAAAATCCTAACATGTGAAAAAATCCTAACATATTTCAGCTATAGTTCAAAATATGTCTCTGCTGGACCCACAAATTTGAAATCAAACAAAAATGTAGAGTAACATAAACACAATGACAATAATGATAATAGCTAGTAAAAAGTAACTTAATTTACTCGTGTCATGACATAATGACAAAAATACAAAACACTCATCTATTGTTGGAGAGTTATTGACACAAATCGCGTACAAAGTTTAGTGTGTCTTTGTAGGCGCTACAGTTTTCATGCAACCATGCTTTACATGAAGAACACTGGATCCAGTCCTCATTAGGTGGGTCAGCATACATCTCCTCACAGCCTGGGCATTGTATTTGGTGTGACTGCTTGGTTGATTTTACTTGGTTTCCATCGCCTTTCTTCAAACCAAGTCGCTTCTTACTTCGCTCTTTTTTAGCTGTAATTTTGTTTCTCCTTTTCTTTGAGATCTTGAAGCAGTCGATTCTTGTACGGTGAACCGGATATTATTTCTGAATGTTTGCTTCTTTTATTCCGTTTCGTTGGCTCAGACCTCTTTGGAAAATGGAATTATCTCTTGTGGTGAAACTGGAGTTGTAATACCTGAGCAACCTGGCTTGTTGATGCCAAAGTCACTGGATGTTTCACATGTAAGAGGAGAAGCCATGGAATCAGGCTGGACCACAGTAGAAACTGAGCTCTAAATATTTTGAGTTGCAAGACATGTTGTCTCTCTTTACTCAACTTCTTTGTCCACTTTTGAAGATTCTGCTCTGCCATCCCCATGTTCTTCCGTAGGTCTACAACTTTCTCTATAACTTTCTCTATATTGCGAAAAGTCAGTGACACTAGAAGGAAGAAAGTTTTCGTCCATGAATACGTTACAATTGATAGGCCAGATTCCACCTGCTCCAAAAGCATGTATTGCTTTCTCTAATGTAGCATACCTATAATAAGCTTTCCCGAACAATTCACAAAACTGGTATGGGATTATATTTCTTCCAGGATGTGTTACTAACCATGTGTTACACTCATCAGCATAGAAAGCCTTCAATGGGCCGAAAAAGCTTTTGTCAAGTGGTTGCATTTTGTGTCTGCTATGTGGTGGAAGTCAGTAAATGTATGCTATGGTAATGGCAGACGTTTATTGCTTCTAATGATAGATGTGATGAATGGTTATCCAGCAGAAGCACACAGGATGATCACTGTCAGCTCGTACGTTTTCCTGAAAGTGATGAATCCATTTCAAGAACAGACCAGAATTTACATAACCTGAATCATACAACATTGCAATGGTTTCTAGAGGAGCTCCATCTAGAAGTTCACTTCTCGTTCTCTTGCATGCAAATATTATCGCAGGTGGGACAAAAATGCCACTGGCACTTATAGAACACACAACTGTAGTATTTTCACCCCTTTACCAGATGAGACATTGCCAACTAACTTCTTCCCCTTGCTTTGTGATCAATTTTGGAATCTTGTTTGAAACTGTTGAAAGACCACTTTCGTCCATATTAAAAATTGCGCTAGGCGGAAATTTGTACTTTTCGTACAACTGAGACAAATTCTCAAAGAACACCTTAACTTGGTTCTTGTTAAACCCCATAATTCGACCCAGACTCGTTTTCTGTGGTGTTCTGAGTGCCAAATTGTGTGTTTGGATAAATCGATAGGTCCAATCCTTTCCGGCCATTTGTGTTGCTTTGTCAAAAGTTTGAATGATTCCATTCGATTCTGCATAGTCAAAGAATAATTTACTCAATGTCTGCAAAGTGAACCCATAAAATTGAGCATCCAAATCTCTACAGTGGGTTGCTAATTCGGCTTCTTGGTTAACTGTAAAAACTGGTTTGTATCGACCTAGATATGCAAAACCAGTGTCAGCATTTAAATGCTTGCGCAATGTAGACTCGTCGATACCTGGCTCACCAGCAACTTTTCTTTTGAAATATCCCTCTGCAAGGTTCTGCTCTCCCACTGCTAGCATATATAGGTGTGTGTATATATATAGTATAGGTATATATATATATATATATATATATACCTATACTATATATATAGTAAGTCACCTGGAGGGTCTTAAAATTATAAAAACTCTATGAAATAAATTATCAATTTACAAATTGGTTGCAGGTTGTCGAAATTCAAACTACGTTAAGAGAGGAATTTTAGAGGGCTTAAAGACACGGTAATTTATTTGCTATGAAACATAAACGAAAGCAATGACCAATTACACAAATTACATTGCCAAAACGTTTTCTTCCAAGTGCCTAAGCCCAGTACAAATTTTTTAACATTTTAGAGACTAAGGCTTAAAACGAAATACTGATTTTAAACATTTTAAGATGTGTATGTTGTAAATCCACAGGCGCGGGGAAAACGTCCGCATGAGACACGTAGCGCGGACCCACGCGGACGTTTACCCCCTATTATAGGCCGTTCACGGTAAAGTGAGCACTTTTTGAAGCTATTTCATCAGACATAATAACCAGTAAATACATTTTATTGCGGCATCGGAGTTTTCGATTTGGGTATGGTGAATGTATACAGAGTGTTTATTACTCACATGGCAGGGTACACATTAACAAATGGCGGAAGGATATAAATTGGTTGAAAGAAAAAAGTTACTCGGTCTTCAAAAGTGCTAATTTTACCGTGAACGGCCTATTGTTGTGGATGCTTGCCCCAGATCGCTATCTGGCTTGTACGTGAGTTATGTAGCTATCTGTGTCGGGCAATTCCAACTACAACCAGAGCATCGTAACCACAAAGAAACGCTGTTTATCACTGTGGTTACATAAATTCTTTTTACTTGTTGTTACTAGCGGCACACACTGTTTCGTATAGTTATAAAATTACATCAGAATATATGAAATTACTTCTTATCTCATTATATTTGCTAGATGTTACAATCTGGCGTGATACAAATGGCAATGACTATCACAGCGCCCACACTTTTATTGACTTATCAGTGTTGCCAACAGTTTTCATTTACACAAAATATTCCTAGGTAGGACCTTTGCCCCACGCGAATCTTTGCCCCATCTTACTCTAACTCCCGTGATTAAATTTTGCGAATCAATTTTTCATGTTTTTATACTTATATTGACTGTTCACAGTAAAGTGAACACTTTTGAAATCAACCTTTGAAAAATGTCACTGCCCCTACTAGTGTATATAACGGGTACACTGGTTGCAAGCGTCCTGTAAAGTTGGCAACGATAAAAAGAAAATAGTTCCATATCTGAATGTTGAATTTTAAAAGTATCAGGTAAACGTATTTGGATTGATGAAATAGTTTTGTACTTTCTATATTTTTAATGCATATAAAGTGTAAAAATTAGAACATTTGTAAAATATTTACTTTTTTAATAATTTCACAGTTTCACTTGACCGACGCACGAATAAAGTGATGAGGCCCATGACAATATCAATTGTACATGTGGCGGAAGAATACACAACGTGCATACAAGTAGATCTTAAGCAGGGATTTCAAAAGTGCTCAATTTACCGTGAACAGCCCTTTTATTTTATCAAACTACTATTCTATGTAATAAATAAGATTTATAAAAAACCCTGAAAATATGGAAAGTCCATTTGGGCCCTTGAGCGCTCTTAAGGGTTCTATGGAGGTGCGCGTCCAAGGTCAAGAAGCGAGGGGGTGATAAGTCGACACTAATACGCACGCCTAGCGCCTCACCACTCCTACGCGCATGGCGTGCAGTGTTTCCGCCGTAACTCTGTACTGTGCAAATTAGATATGTAACAGTGGGGTTTTATTACGCGCGATGAAAGCCCACAGATTATGCTACCTCCGTATCTTTGTACTTTTCTCTTGCCGCTTAAGGAAACTGCATAGTCAAGTTTTAAAATTGCTATATTTTCACGAATTTTTTTCTCCAAGAACACACTTAATATGACATATATATATATATATATATATATATATATTTTATATATATATATATATATATATATATATATATATATATATATATATATATATATATATATATATATATATATGTATAGGGTCATAGAAAATTGTTTTTTTTTTTTTCCTATCTTCTCTGACAAAACGTCATATTTCCAGAACTTTTATTTGCCCAGATACGAATTTACAAACGCTTCAGTACATATGGGCAATCCACTTGGTCCCTTTCTCACGACCCAAAACAAATGTTCGCTGGATCTTGTATTAGTATATTATCTGAACAACTGGAATCACTGGAATCTACTTCTTGTTCTGTATCTGTGCATTCGCCTCTTGTTAAAAATCACATATTGTTCGTTGTCACCGTACTCACGTGCTATCTCGAGAGATTCTCTTTCTTCCTCCAATAAACTGTGAACAATTTTGAGATCTTGTGGATTACTGAGGTAATTTATAGTGTTTTTTTTTCTAGTTTCAGTACACAGGACTCTTAAGGGGATATGCCTTTACGCGGAAATATATCCCGTCTGCGTGCGGACGCGCGCGTTGGTCCGGAGTGCAGTATACGTATGTGTTATGTAAAATTAACATTGTCATTGTCATGGGTCTCATGACTTTAGTCGTCCGTGGGTCCAGTGAATCTGTGGAATTATTAGAAAAGTAAATATGTTACGAATTTATTCATTCTTACTCTTCGATGCATTAGAAAAAAAGCAGTAAGCGAAAGAAATAAAGTTATTACAAATGGTTACCTAACACTTTTTATTCCACTTTAAGATGTGGAACTACTTTCCATCCATGAGTACCAACTTTATTGGGCACATGTTTCTCAGTACGCTCGTTACCATTGATGCAGGTAGAAGCGACTTATCTAAGGTTGATTTCAAAAGTGCTCAATTTATAGTCAACACTCTTTACGTCCGTGCATTTCCTGTTGGCAGACATTTATACTGTTGCAATTTCTAGAAGTCAGTGGGCTAAACCATGCACGCATAGGACGATTTTTCCAAAGTTTGATTAAGGAAGTGTGAAGATTCAACGATCAGACTATACTGAAAATCTTGTCGATGAGTGACATTCGCACTCACAATAGCGAGAACGTGTGTGGGTGAAAGGTAATAGGTGTCCTGATTTATCACCTTATTTGGCGATGCTTATATTTTCTTTGGAATTATAATTCTGTATACTTGTACTATGTATTAGCTTATAGACTGTAAATACCACTACGCTAATTTCGAGAGTTGAAGTCCTCCTGATGAAACGCATTTAATTGGAGGAAGTGAGTGACGTAAAGTGATACTTTTAAATTAATATTAGTAAGTGTTCAGTGGCAAAACGTGGCATTTGATGCTAATTTGGAAGGAAATGTCATGTATCAAGTATTAAACAAAAATAGCAATAGTGTCTTCTGTCTATTCTTTTATGAACCTTTTTATCTTAGCATGCGATGTTCGGATCTTTAGATGTCCAGATGTTGTATTACTGGTGTTTGTAAAGTAAAATCACATGGGAAGGAATGTTAAAAATTGGATTAAAATCTTTGTTGTTGACATTTGATTTAGGATGTGTAGAACTTTACTTTTAATTGTGTAATGAAAGTGATAAACATGAGTAAATACTGATCGCAGTGTAATATTTTTGTTCTATCCGTACTGTTATTTCTAAATGTAAGTTAGTTAAGTATATCTAATAAAATTAATTAGCGGCGTGGTACATTTATAATAACTGCTGCAGGTGCGAATCAGAACACCCAAGACAACCTGTAACATTGATGAAATAACAATTTATTACTCAACCTCGACAGGACATTGCCAAGTGTGTGATAGAGAGACAAGTTTGACCTTGACATACCCCCGTGTCCCCATTATTCACTGAAGTAGAGAGAGTACCCAGTGGCAAAGTAATGGTGTACAACTTCATTAGTATAACTCGTTCGAGAATCCTTTTTTTTTTTTTTCCCTGTCACGGAAATTGAAAACGAGTAGTATGCGCATTACAGTGAATGCGTTAGAATCTGTGTGACTCGTATCTACCCAAGCACCAGGTCAGGAGAATATATATATATATATATATATATATCCCCCTCTCTCTCTCTCTCTCTTTTTTCAACGCCTCATATTAACAGTTGGTAAAAGTGAGAATCGTTTGAGTATACATATGTGAATATGTATTTATGACAAGTAGTGTACCTAACGTGTGATTTTGATGTATAAATGAATAGATGTTATGGCCATTACAGTGAGCACGAGCTCTATCTCGTATGGCGTGTAGTACTTGGTTGAATTATCCTATGCTAATGACGGTATTATAGGAAAAGGGGGAAAGTGAAACAGGGCTTAGTTACTGTAATCTAGCATAGGCCCTCTATGTGCACAGTCATATTTAAAAATCGTCTTCCAGATTACATCTGTTGATGCTGATATTCCTACAACGTAAGTTTCTTGAGTGCCTTTGTTGTGAAATTTTTTTACCAAAGCTTTCAACGCAGATAACTGGCGTGCAACTCGCCTCTCGAGATTCTCAGTCGTGAGCCGATAATTTCATGGTGCAATACTAATGAGAAAACTGCACTGCAAGTGCCTCGACAAGTTCGAGTAATGCGCACAGGTGTTCGCGTGCCGAGGATATGGTTGCATAAACTTCAGTTTCAGCCATGTTCAATTTTGGAAAAATACACATGGAAAACTGAAACTTTTCGCCACGCGAGAAGTGTGATAAATTTCTGTTCCTAAGTGGACATATTTGCTCACGATGAACAGCTTTTTTTAAAGACGTTCTTTCGTGAGGCTCTGCGCACAGTTCGACGGAGTACCCTTAAAAAATGCTTATTGTCTTAGATTGACCACAGATTTATATTCACAGCTGTAACATCATGGACGCATGCACTGTTAAGGGGCCTCCCTAGACCTAGTTGACGCATGGGTTTCATTGTAAGCAGTTGTCTATTATACACTATGCAGCAAAATTGCATGTCAATACGTTTAGGAAATATACCCCACATCTGGAGGATGGAAAAATGTTATATGAACATAGGTTCGCAAATGCTACGTTTCTATACTACAATCCATAATACATAACGTACAGTGCATGGCCTGCAGGCTGGATCATGTTACTGTGGAATGCCATCGCAGCGTTCGTTTGCATGATACACGACACCTCACACCAAAACACTACACCTATAACAGTAGGAACTACAAAGGGATGAGTGACACGTGTGTGGAAGCTTATCGTCGGCACTAAAGGAAATGTTCAAAATGCCCTCCCATCAGCACGAACACGTGTATCAACCTGCCGTTGCATGGGCACCAGGATTCGTTGATGAATCCCTGGGAAATTCCTGCTTGTTGCGCATCCCGCCTCAATACCGTTACTAAGGATGCCCACGTAGTCTACTGGTGTTGCATACACAAGTGACTTAAATGTCCCCACAGATAAAAGCCTTGTAGATTAAAGTCAGGGCTGCTCGGGGGTTGGTATGGGGCTGCCAATTACGGCTGCGATGGCGTTTCACAGTAACGATCCAGCCCGCGGGCCATGCACTGTACGTTATGAATTACAGGCTGTAGTAAAGAAACGAAGCGTTTGCGGACCAATGTACATATAACATTTTTTATTCTTTAGATTTGAAGAATGTTTCCCCAAAGTATTGACATGCAAATTTTGCAACATCGTGTAGTTAAAAAAAATGTATGGAATATTTCAGTATAAATCTTTTTACAGGACAGAAACAAAAGTTTAATTATTCTACCCAGTCATAAATTTGGTCTTTGAAATACAAATTTGGTCTTTGAAAAGTGGCAAAGTAAGAAGTCATCTGTTTACGGGTTGAGTTGATAGTAGAGAGGTTTAGGCGGCTTTTAACAATGGGGTCTTGGAAGCCGATGAGGGTGAAATGAGGTGAGAATGGAGCGGCCCCGGAATGCAAGGGCAGAGGAAGCGGGAGACCCCCGAGAAAACTTGCCGACCAACGGCATCGTCCGGCTCGATTCTTACTTGAGAGAATCCGGAAGCGATCCGGCCGGGGATTGAGCCCGGTTCGCCGTGGTAGAGCGCGGGCAGGCTAACCGCTCAGCCACCGCGGTCCCCTCTGTTTAAGATATCTCATTTCTGTAAAACACTGTTTTAAACTATAGCGTCAGTGCTATATCTTCTCTGAATAGGTTGCTGTAGAGGCTGTTCACGATAAAGTGAGCACTTTTGAAAGACCTGCTAAGTTTCTACTTTCAGTCCGTTGGTTGCGTATCTTTCCGCGTACTTATCAAAATAAACACTGCCATGTGACTTTCAGCTGGTGTTTATATGAGCTGACTAATATATCTGCTCGCTCATTAAATAAATAAAGAAACGTAATCAATATTGTAATCAGCACTCTAAAGGTGTACGTATGAATATTAAGTAAATAATGGTTTGTGAATGTTATTTGATGCTTACTGTTTTATTGTTTAAATACAAATCAATTTCTTTAACTGTAGTCAGTACTTCCGAGGTAATAAGAAAATCTGTTTGGTTTAGATTATTAAGAAAATAGCAGAAGTTTTAAACATTATCCGTTATAAAACGCCAAGACGTTTCGACCGTTCATTTTTAAAAAGGCCAAACTCTGAAACGCTCGCCCGTTATACGTATGTGTCACCCTCGTAATACAGGTATGCTTTTATATAATACGGTATGCTCACTCTTTCGTACAGAAAACAGTGTGCTTTAAACAATCCTTAAATGACCAAAGAATTATGTTTGGCAACATTTACGAGTAGAATTACAATTCATGAATACCGCACAAAGCAATATTTAAATGCAAAGTTGCTCGTAAGCAAATGGCGGGCGTTGCTACTAAAACAATTGTCGTGATGTCATGGAACTAAATTGCCGGACAGATTCGAGCCAAGTTTTCACAGCATGCTTCCGTAGGAAAATTGTCACTCGACGCAACTTAGTGGAATTTCGTCCCGCCATCCAGCAACACACTTTTAAAGAACATGACGCCATCGTTTGCTAAGGCGTACTGTTTTGCTTACAAAAAAAATCACTTTTCGCTTATAAAATGCCTGCACTGATACGAACTTAACTTCACCGGAACACGAAAGCATAATACCTAGCTGATGACAATGTATTCCATGAAACTGCGTCCACACATTTAATTCAGAATGTAATTTTATCCCCCCAATTACTTAGCTTGAAATTGAATCGTGGAAGCCAGTACACTGTTTGATACAGTAAATCGGCTCACACAAATTAAACCTTCAAGGCAAACTTTATGACACTGGGTTAACCTATTCATAACACTCAAGGAATGTTTCGCGTGGAGTTTTTAAATACTTTCATGGCGTTATTGTTTCAAAACGAGTGCCGAAGTATGAACTCGTTAACCGAGCTTCGCGTAATTACTAGAGAACACACGCACATTTATTTAAGCTATCAGAATCTCAACACAGAACGTAAATATAACAAAACACAGTTCCGAAATTTCTTCAAGTTTATCCGAGGTTCAACATTTATACCGACTTAAAATGCGTGAAGTTCCACGCATTTCCCAGGTCAGCATATTATATGAATTTCCAAGAATTTCTGGAACAAAAAACTACGTGGAAATAAGGCAGTAAGCAACAACAAATAATGCCTCTTCACTCAAAACTTGTATAGAATGTTTTGAATGAATAGTTTATTTCATCAGTAACAAACTGCTTCTGAAAATCACGTTGTTCACAAAATGTTAATTTTGTTGACACACGAGCGCGGGCCGAGGAAAACAAAAACAAAAAAAAAAAATCAGTGAACCAACGAACTTAAACGTTGCGTCGCGTCGGCCGGGTGATTATGTGAAAGTGTTAAACACGTGTATGCATTGCAATCGCGCAAATTTATTTCCTGACAGTGCTGCAAATAATTAATGAAAATAGTTTCAACCATTTTTAATATGATTATAAAAAACAATCCTCTGCCTGACTTATGAAAGGTCTCATCAGCACGTTGGAAATCATCCTGTGCGTGAAAATTTTTCGAAACAAAATTGTAATATATAAAGACAGTTGGCCGAAAGTGTAGAGTGAAAAACAGAGAATCCTTCCCATATTATTTCACGCTTCGGTTCCCATGCATGAGCCGCTCGACATATCGTTGTTCTTGATCATTTGCTCGTCGCAGCCTGGTACCTCGCTAGCCAATTTGATACTGTTTGGTGAGTAGTGATGAGGTGGTTTGAAGCATGCGGGGGTTGGGGGTTGGGGGGGGGGGGGTCCTGGGTGTGGAATGAGGAATATATAGCTGTAGGGGGTTCGGTGTCGAGGGCGGAGTAAGTGCGATATCTCTACCTGTGCCCTCCGGTATATAATCACGTGATCTGGCAATACATCACCCTAGGGGGTAGGGTGTGGGAGGGGGGCGGAGGGGGATAATTCGTGCACCTTCCCCCATCTCCCCCTAGGGCGGAACGACGAACCACACCACCTCTTACCCTACCTCAACACTGCCAACCCTCACCTCCTCGCCCAACTCAACCACTGCTATCATTTTCGTTTCAGTTCAGTCACGAACCATGCGAAGTTGCTGCAACTTTGCCTGATATTTTACATGCGACTTTGACGACACGGAAAATGTCGTGTTGGCGTTAGTAACTGTTCGTCGCCGAATGTGGTATTCTCGTACTTCCCTAATTCCAACTTTATTTTAACGTGGTCGCCTGCATAGTCCCTACGAATTGTGTGCAGAGCTTCAAAAAATATTATTTTCAATGTTCTCAAATATTTGTATTAAATGCATACGAAGAAATATTGCATGCGTGGATGAGTGTGTCAGTTCTTTTATTGGTCTCCAAAATGTAAATTTTTTTGAGAGTGATAATTATTATTTGAAAATTCTTTTACTGACTTTTTAAGTTGCATAATATCGTGCAGCTACCTTTGAACGTCTATTATTTCGTAATAAAATATTGTAATATCCGCTGAAATGGTACACGTGCCTATAATACGTATGTTTATGTTGCTTTCACATTATTGGCCATACCCCTGAAGAATTTGATTAACAAAACCGCAAAGATGGAAGCGATATATATATATATATATATATATATATATATATTACTATGTTAAGCTACGTATGATTCGCTTCCATCTTTGCGGAATATATATATATATATATATAACTTTCTAGTGGAGTCACTATATATATATTACTTTCTAGTGGAGTGGAGTGATTTGGGTGGCTCTGGACATTGAGGTCTTGAGAGCCGATGTTGGTGAAGTGAGGGGGAGGTACGAAGCAGCGCCGGAACGCAAGGACGGGGGAAACGGAAGATTCCCGAGAAAACCGTCAACGCGAGAATCTGTGTTTGACCTCGCCGGGAAACGAACCCTGTTTGTCTTAATGGAATGCGGGCGCTCCAGCCACCAGCACACCAACCAAGGCTACTTGCTCACTCTGGCAGCGCACACGCACAATGGACGAGTTGCAAATATTGTCATTGCATAGGGGACTGCGAAATATAGCCAACGATGTTTCAGGCCAATACGTAGAATTTTTTTTTTACGCTTATACGAATACATGCCTGATAAATAGCCGCTAAAAAAAATTTTCACGTGGCAATAAATGCTGCCCTTTGCAGATTTATTCAACTTTATATATATATATATATATATGCTGTTAATTATATGTGAAATAAAAAGTAATTGACTAAGCGTTTAACCTTTCTCTTTCGACGTCTTAATGTTTGCAACACCTGGCAAGTCTTTGCGAACTGATATTTTAACACAACAAATGTGACAATTTTCTGACTATGTAAGGCAAGTAAGAAATAAGTATTTAGCGACGCCATGAATAGATGGGCTTCTGAGAAAAATATTAAAGATTTAAACAAAATAAACATTGTGTAGTCCACCTAAGTGCTACGAATAAAGTGATCAGGTTCATTGCAATATAAATTTCACGTATGGTGTAAGATTACACAGTGCTCAGTTTACCGGGAGCAGCCTAGAATAAAGTTATTTTGCCAGGTACGGAAATTTTGAGATCCTCGCTTTGCCTATATCGATTTAAAAATCGTTATTTCAAGAATGCTTGCCTTTAACTTGGATAAGCAAACGTAGAGTCAAAATAGAACGGCTTCGAGGCTGTTAACCTGGTTGAGAATTTGGCATAGGAAAATCCGTGTTAACGAAACACGGATTTTTGGCGTTCCTGTTAAAAATAGAAATATACCACCAGGGAGTTTTTGTAGCAGAAAAATACACGTTTTTTTTTTGCTATCGAAGTCTTTTGTAACATTAATGCATAGCCCGTTTCCGGGAAAGATCAGAAAACTGAATAATTAAATAAAAATCACCGAAAAAAAAAGTTATATTTGCCCCGGTATAGAGATTCAGAGTATCATTTGTCACACTTACGTATTTGTTTCAAGTTTATATCTTCAAAACGGGTTTGAAAAACCCGAATTTCATTAACATGTATTTCCCTATTCCAAATTCTCACTGCTTTCAAACCAGGCAACAGCTAAAGGCCTGCTAAACGTCTTCATTCACTTTACTCTTAGAGTCAAAATAGAACGGCCTTCAGGTAGTCATTTCCCTGTGCGACGCGTCGTCTTCAAGCCATGTCGAAATATCGATAATTATCCATGTCAAAAATAATTTATCGAACGATATCTAACTTTGAAAAATATAGGTATATCGATTTTTATATTATCGATGTTTCTATAATTATCGAAGTTTTAGGTATTATCGAAATGTTCGGTACTATCAAAATTTTTGGTATAAAAATTTGTGGTTTTATAGGTTATTTCGGTATTATCAATTACTTCGGTACTATAGATTATTGAGGGGTTATCAATTATTTCAGTACTATCGACTAGTTCGGTATTATTGATTATTTCTGTATTATCGATTATTTCGGTACATCGAGTAACTATTTGGAAAAATATACCTATGCAGAAGCGAAACTGTACTTGTTTGTTGACCCTCCGTGTATCGTCGTCCGCGCGAGCGCGTCTTCCCACGCGCCGGGAGGCCTTGAACGCCGGTGACCAGTGGGTGACCCGCCCCGGGTCAGGGGTCACTCGGGGAGTCGACACGAGTGTCGCGTCGCCCGTCGCCGAGCGGCCGTGAAGCAGTCGTCCTATCGCGTCAGTCGGCGGCGGAAAATATCTAAGAGCTGTTTCACGATTGAGTGAGTGAGTGAGTGAAGAGATTTGGATGGGTTTAACATCGACGTCTCGAGAGCCGACGAGGGTGATCGAGGTGAAAGAAGGGGCGGGGCAAACGGGAGATCCCGAGGAAACCCACCGACCAGGGTGCCGTCCGGAACGATTCCCACGTGCGAAAATCCGGAGTGAACTGGCCGGGGATTGAACCCGGATCGCGTTGGTGGAAGGCGAGCAGGCTAACCTCTCAGCCACCGTGGACCTCGTTTCATGGTTAAGGCCATTCTCTCCCATTTATCCAGCTTTTGCGATGGTTAATGTATTTTAATCAAATGGGAGACTATATTGAAAAATCGCTGGCCATTTGGTTAAAAATTGTTTTTATGTAGTCAAATGTTTTCAATAAAAAACTGTGTAACTTTAACAAATTGTTAAACAAATGAAAATATCTTGAATAAATTAGTTAGATACAATTATAGCGTTTTTTGTGTTCAAAACATTAAACGACATAATAAAAACAGTCTGTAACAAAATGGCCAGAGCAATTTTACAACATCGGTTCCCGTTTGGGTTTAAAAAATTAATCATCGCAAAATCTGTAGAAATGTAAGATCATGTATGGCCTTAAAGACAGTTCACTGGTAAATGAGGACTTGTGAAACAACCTCTAAAAAATGTTCCTGCACATGAACATGTGTATTACAACGAACACATGCTGCCAGTCAAGTTGGCAGCGCGGTATCAAAAATAGTTCGATATATTTTTGTTGTATTTAAAATGCTATGTTTAAATTGAATTTAAACTTGTGGACACTCTATTGGGGTTATGTCAATACTTTTAAGTTTTATTGTTATAAACGAGAGAACTCGTTTGTTAGTAAAATATTTATGTGCCTTATAATTTCACAATATCACTTGATCGGCGTATCAATAAATTGTCGTGGTCTATGACAGTGTTAAATCTACATATAAGCGGAATTATACCAATAAGGTGTAAAGGTAGTACTTTAAGCAGCTTTCAAAAGTTCTCAATCAACTGCAAACTGCCTAAAGGAGTATTCACCAAAGCTGCTAAAATTTTACACTATATAGTACACCCTTGTAATTTGCGCAATGGCATGCATAATACTTCATGCAGGAAAATTTTGCAATGGAAAGTCAAAATGTTTTTCAATTCACGATTACAATGAAGAGAATTATTCCGTTTTCGTTATTATACCACACATAATGACCGTATCGATACCAGCGCTTCTAGCTGTGAACGGTGAACCCCCCCCCCCCCCCCCCAATTGCTCAAACTCTGGTGGTTAGTTGCGGGAATCAAAGATGGTCACCTACAGCAAACGACTGGCGGCGGGAATTAATGATGGCTGCCTACAGCAGACGACAAACGGCGATGGAGGTTGCGAAAAGCGAGAGAGGGGTGAGAGAATAGAAAAAATAAAGAAGGCTGGAAGAAATATGAGAAAAACCCCTAAGGGATAGGCAGGAGGGGAGAAGATGGAGGTGAGAGAGAGAGGCAGGAAGGAATGCCAGAGTGTGAGAACAAAGAAGAGGAATGCAAGAGCATGAAGAGATTGGAAGGAATGATAGAGCAAAAGGGGAAAAAAGGGAAATTCCTAAATGGCTGCCATTGGCGAGGAATGTCAGAGCAGAAGGTTTCAGTGTGACGTCGTCTAATATGGCCGCCATGGTACCACGGCACCGCAGCCAGCAGCCAGTTGGCGGAAAAACATACATTTTATAATTACTATGGTCCCCCCCCCCCCCCCCCAGGATTTTAGTGCAAGTGAAGTACCTACAATTGTCTGCTGCTCTTGACTGCTTAGTTACTAGGCTATGATGTTCGTATGTTTACTTTCATGTTTTTGTGTGTGTGGTTTTCTTCTGAATGTGCGAGAAAACACACGTGGTAATTTTGTACATTTATGCAGTGTTACTGTACCGTGTATCAGCACTCTCTTATGAAATACAAAATTGAATAAACAAATTCTTTGAATTCCAAAGGAGAAACGGAAAACTCTCCTTCACAGTTTGTGTTCAAAATGAAGACCACCAGCTACAATACAAACTTCCAGTCTGTCGCGTAAAGATTGCTAAAGGCTGTTCATGATAAACTGAGCGCTTTAGAAACTAACCTCAGAAAATAATCACCGCACCTGTGTATGCATATATTTTAATATGCGCATCATTGAGTGACATTAGCGCATTAAAGTTGGTAACGATGGATGAAAAGTAGTTTCGTATCTTAACGTCGAATGAAAAGTGTTAGGTAACCAACTATTTCTTTCGCTTTCTGTTTTTTATTTTTTTATTTATAGATTGAAGTGTTATATACTTTTTAATAATTTCACAGTATCATTTTAGCGACGCATGAATAAAGTTATGAGACCCATGGTATTGTTATTTTTACATGAGGCGAAATAATACGCAATGTCTATACGAGTAGCTCTTAAGCAGGGTTTTCAAAAGTACTCATCGTGAACCGCCTATAGAGATGTTGTAGCATTACAGCAGAAATTTCAGAGTAGGCAGCTGTAATGCGTTGTGTTGTATCTTCTGGTGTAGTCGGTATGTCCTTGTCAGGTCTAGTGAACGGGCGGGTCAACGTACAGGTCTCCCCTTACGTCTATTCCAACGATTTCGAAACAATTGGCGAAGACAAGCGCTCTAGTACGTTAACTGCTTTCCCGAGAATCCTGCAAAAAAAAAAAACAGAATTGACTTTCAAATTTCTTCTCGTTTTATTTTCTTGGCGTAACATTGTTCAGGAGATATAAATTCTAATACTCATTTAAATCTGTGTCTTGGCCTGCAATTACGAGCCCTTGTCTGAACTTCGATTCTGCGAAACCAGCACTTTAATAACGTCTTTCATTTCCGAAAAATTTTTGCGGTGGAAATGTTAGGTTGATTTATTCTGTATAATATAATTAATACCTTGGGGAATGCCTAAAGCTATATCTATCATGGGATGTAAATTTGGCTATACGCACGAGCTAACAGTCAGGATGATAGCCACCACAGGAGGTACGGTATATTGCTCCCGCAGCCTCCGTACAGCGGTTCACAAGGGCTCTGGCGGCGGCCGGTACTTCGTCACCAGCCTCAGGCCATACGTGTTCTGTAAAACTATTTTGTGCGCAAAATGTAACTACGTTTATGTACAAATTATTTTTAACACTTCAGATAATACAAACTGTCATATGGCTATGAACTCAATTCAATAATTTCGAAAACCTCAGCGCTACAAAAACGTTTGTCTGGTATCGTACGCGTTTGATGAACAGTTGGATATTTATTTCAAATTGCTAGCATGCGGTCCCATCATTACGGTGTTTATTTTTGTAGTCAGATCTCACTCAGAATTCGATTTTTACACTCTAAAAAAAAAAAATCCTTACAAAGTTTTCTGTGCGGGGGAAGGAAACCATTTCCTCGAGGCTCTTTTGTTCACAGTAACAAAATATTGCTTTGATTCAAGGAGAAGGTTACAGAAACGTATGTTTTGCTGTTGGTAAATGTTTTCTTTATAAGTTTTTGTCGTATGGCTATGTTGCCTTCCTTCGCAGCAAAGAAACAAATTTTAGTTTGTTTTATGTAATGTTTTGTTTTATAAAATTGCTGTCCCTAGCGTTCGTCTGCCCAACTGCAATAATGCTAATGCACAGTTCAGGCGATAATTGTGTAATAAGTAAATAATGAGTGAACTTGGCGTTGCCCGTTAAAAGCTGTTAGTTCGAATTACACTCGCATACTGCCGCAACTTCGCTATTTGCGAATCGAATAATTGCGGTGTGAATAAATTTTGTTCGCCAGCTTCATCGCAGAATGACACGCGTGTGCCTAATAAAGGCAACGGCGAAGATGTGTGATGTTGGCGATCTGTCCAGCGGTCTTTCTCGTGTCGCCCACGGCGTCACAGCGTTAAAACAATCCTCGGCGACTATCGAGAATGGAATGGCGTGCATTTATCTCCCGGACGCCAACACTTCGTTAACTCGAAACGAGTTTCGGGTCCATGAAATATTGGATAAAGTCCTGGGGGAAGTTATCCTCTAATGATGTTCGTGTTGTACTAATTCCACCTCGTTTAGGGGGATTATAGACACTCATTTGTTACCGTACGTGACTGTAATCTGTAAAAATTGCTACTTAACTGCTGTTGCGTCGCTTGTATACTTAGACTAGCGGTATATTCTGACCGTGAGCACGTAGCTGTGATTTATTTATTACGTTCAAAGCATTCACAAGACCTTGAATAATATTTCTACACGCATATTTACTTTCGAGATTTCCACGGCGCGGCAAGTATATAATTTCACTCAGCCAAAATGCCACCTTATGTCGGACATATCGACGCGCCAGGAGTTACTGCTTTAAATTTCAAATACGAATGTTTGCCTGTGTTATTACGGGGCCGATGCCATATTTACTTCATACACAAGCGTCGATTAATTCATTGACGTCTTCTGTCTAAGAATGTGGCCAACTTGCTGCGACCCGTTTCTGGAAGATTTCTGCTAATATTAGCAATTATTTTCTTATAATAAGATTTGTGTAACTATAGTCACGTTTAATTAATTACCATTAAAACATTTTTACAGATTTTTGTACATTGTGGCTGTAAAGTCTTGCATAATGTTTTTTTTTTTTTTTCGTGTATTCTGTTTGTTTTTTGTTGGATTCAGAATTGTAGTTCGTCGTCCGTGTTTTTTATTATGTTTACATTTATTAGGATCATTTTGAGAATTACGTAATTTTTCTTACTGTGTGTTCGTTGTCCATTATCGTATCGTGTTGTCGTTTCTATTGTCCTTCTTAATTTTAATATTATCGTGATTTGCGTTCTGTATGGTAACGTCATTATTTGCACTTTTACAGATTGTTTGCCTTTCGCTTGTTGTTTTATGCCATGTTGGTTGTAATTGTCATTGTCGTTCATTATCTGGTATATTTTTGGTATTTTCCTGGTAGGGTTAAAGGTGTAAAGGCTGTTTACTGGAAACTGAACACTTTTGAAAAACCTGCGTAAGATCAATAGACTTAAATTAAATATATTTATTGATTTTTTTTCCAAATGAAAGGGCTTTCAAATGCGCTCACTTTACCATGAAGAGCGTATACTTGAATGCACACTGTGTGTTCTTACAACGCGTAGGAGATTAACATTGCCATGGACCTGATCACTTTATTCATGCGTCGACCAAATGAAGCTGTCGAATTATCAAGTGAGTACTTTTGAAATTAACGTAATAAAAACGTTACTGCTCCTACCTGCATGTATTTTAACGGACTCCCTGAGTGACATGCGCCCAGTAAAGTTGGTAACGATGAATGGGAAGTAATTCCGTATCTTAACATCGCATAAAAAGTGTTAGGTGACCATTTCTGATAACTTAAATTATTTACTTCGGCCTGCACGCGTGTCTGCGCTGCCGCGTTAATTCCCGTTGGGGAAAACGAGGCCTCGCGTTGGTGCGTCTTCGTGGAATAGCCGCGTGCGTTTTCAGATTGAGTACTCGGGCGAAATATTCCTGGCCCGCGAAGTTGGGAGGGCATCTGTCTGTCGAAACTCGAGAGTTCGCGCGGAAGAACCCTCGGACGTTTCCGCGGCTAGTAACCTTGTTGGCCCGCCCTCACGGCGTAGCGACTAAGTAGACGTAAATCAAGTTTACAGGTTAGTTCACCAAGGCTACCGCCAACCTAGGCCCCGAGTAAGGAGAGCAAACATCCATGGTTGGGGGGGGGGGGGTGGGGGGGATTAGTATAGAACAAATTAAAACTTCTTGAAGGGAGTGTGAGAGGCTTATACCAATTATGTTAAAATAACAAATCCATACCCCGTTTTCAAGGATCCAAAATAATGCGATACAGTTTTTACGGGATGTATTTCCATGCCTTGTTCCCTTACTGATCTATGTCAATAAAAATACAATGAATATAAAGCATATTTATGTAATTTGTGTGTAATTTTTTATCAGTTCTAATTTTTATAGTGAAATCATTTATACCGCCACGATTGTAGATTCGCATTATCACAATAATGTAATGTGGTACAAATTCCTTACTGATCTATGTCAATAAAAATACAATGAATATAAAGCATATTTATGTAATTTGTGTAATTTTTTATCAGTTCTAATTTCTATAGTGAAATCATTTATACCGCCACGATTGTAGATTCGCATTATCACAATGATGTAATGTGGTACAAATTTCGAAGTTATAGTAGAGGCTGTTGCTGAGATAGTGGCAAACATATCCTAGAAACTGTAGTTTTTCTGAAATTGCAATAAAAAAAATATTTACATAGAGATGAAGCTACCACTCAAAACTCTCTAGTACTGTAATCCGTAACTCCTTGAGTATTATACATATGTTATAGCAACTAGTGCACCCAACCTTTGCGATGCACTTTTCAGGTTTAATTCAAGACAAATCACAACCATCTAGAGAAAATAATTATTGAGTTATTGCATTTTAACTCAACCAAGTTCTCGGGAATACCAGATAATTGCTCGCGTTGTACCAATGACAAAAAAAAATATTATAAATACTTATAGTCAGTCAACATTAATGATATATAAACCAAATTAAACAGAAAAATCCAAATATCGCCATGTCATAATAACAATAAAAAAACTTTTTTTCGCTATAGTGAATCCATATTGATAACATATACATGGAACATTGGATGGTACTTATAGGCATACTGATGTTTCTTATGCACTGTAACTTTCATCGTATCTTCTGAATTAGCATTTGTGTCTAGTTAATTTTTTCCTTACACTTCAGTACGAACATCTTGTGAGGAATTAATTCTGTGCAAGGAGAGCATCACAGAACGGGACTATAAATACACTTCCTTGGAAAGATGAAACATTTTGCTGCCTGTTGACAGGATCGCAAGATTTGGTGGTAGCCACACAACGTTTGCTGTTTTTTTTTGTAAGTTAACACTAATATTTCTTACATTTGATTTCACAAACGTGGTATAATATTTGATTTAATCCCTACGTCCAGTTAAAAAAAATAATAAACAGTTCTGGATTTAAAATTGTTAACTTTAATAAATAATTTTGCCATTTTGCCATTTTGAAAATAAATTTATAAAATTGAACTTGACTGTATTGCAGTACTTTTAAGAGTTTACCATGTACGATCAATGGCAATTAGAGTTTAATGACTTCCTAAGGCTGAGTGTTGGTGAAATAAAATTACCAGTGGCCCGACTTTTAAAACTATTTGCTTATCAGTAATATTACATTCTACGTCCGAACAGAAATTTTAATAAATGTGATGTGAAAACTGGTCCACCAAGGCATCATTCGCGTTCTAGTGTGCAAGGGTGTTAGATGCCCAGGAGGTATGGCAAAAAGAAAAACTTTAAGATGGACCTCCACTGGAAAAATATGCTTTCTACGCTCGTGGGCGTCGTAGTACAACCGCGAAACTCCATAAAATTAGGTTGAAACCAGACAACTTCGTATGACGTCGAACATAGTCAAGCGTGTTAACGCTGGAATTTAATTCTAACTTACATGGTTAAAGAAGTTAACTGTGGAGACCACCTAGTAATATCTCGCAACTTTTCAAAGTTATTAAAAAACAGGCAACTGAGAAAGTACAAAAATAATGATAGGACTAGAGGCGCTACTCCGTGGCCCATATGGTCTCCCAAGCCATATACGCCCATAGACTAAAGATGAGGTAGACCGCTTATTCGTTTTCTGCGCATGTACCCAACATTGACCTACTCCAATCCTACACAACTGTAAAAGTCACGTGGTTAAAAAATAATGAACGTGTTTGTTTACATCTTAATTTTTATATGCCAAGCACTATTATATTAATAAAGTACCTTTACCATTTTGAATTTAATCAAAAGCATTACAAACTGGTTGGAGGAAGTGTAAAAATATCTCTAAGCACTTTATTACAGATCTGTTTTCTAACCTAAAATCCAAACCACGTCGTTTACGCTGGACGTGTTGGCAGAAAAGCAGTTCAATGCTGCGACACGGAGATTGGTTGTGCGCAGCCGGAGAGATCGGTCTACCTCATCTTTAGTCTGTGTATACGCCATACGTGTCGAAGCGTTTTGCTGACGCTGCTCAAGCGTGGACACCCCTGCACGATCTCTATAGTGCACTCAGCTGAACACGTACTCCGGACTCTGAGCCTTGCAGCCAGCTGACATGTCGCTGTGTTATCTGCCACCAGGGTGTCAGCCGTCGATGCCAGAGGTGAGAGGCAGCGATAGCAGCGCAGGTCCTCCGGCACGTGGTGCCACATTCCATTCTCGCATCACCCTGCATCGACCACGCGAACCTTGTGTTTCTAATTTATCGCCACAAGCTCTCAAAGAAATTTAAATTCATAAAATTGGCACTATATACTTTTGACGTATACTCTTGAGAAATTATTTAAAATTTACCACATCAGTGTATACGTAAAATGGCAAAGCGCATATGGTAAAGTTATTTCCCATACAACCATGGTAGCGTTCCAAAGTTTGCTCAGGAAATTGCAACCATAGTGGGAGGCAGTCCAGCAAATCCAATTATAACAAAATCGGGGGATACAGTTTGCATTGCATCTTCGAATCTATCGTCTACGTACAAATTTAAATTACACCACTCGTTTGCCAAAGGATCAAATAATATGTTGCGTTGAGTGAGTGCTAAGAAGCATCACGCGGCGAAACGAACTCAAATTTTGAGTTCGTTTCGCCGCGTCTCATAACTTCCACATAGCATAACTTTTGACTAGGAGAAGCTACGACGCTCGTTTAGGTTTCAATCGACAGCTCTCGTTAAGATCAATTGATGGCGTGTATAAAAACATTTGTGCGGCGTGATTGTGGAGAAATTATGTGAGATTAATGTAGAAAATTAAGAAAAGTTAAACACATTGTCGGCCTGTGTGCTCGTTAAAAAGCCAAGTCGAAATACAGAAATCGTATACGGTAGGAAAGAACATTTCGAAAGTAATCCAATGATACCTATAAATCCCCATATGCTCGAGAGAAGCGGTGCCGGGAACGTAAAAAAAGCATGAAGCTGTCCGAGCGCGTCAACGTAGACGTATTCACGCAAAAAAAAAAAACGGCAGTGCCCCCCACACAGCCACACCCCATTTTTGCAATAGGTTTTCAAACAGACCCACTCTTTTATATAAGTGTAATATTTTGGGTAACTTGAAATTATTCTGTACTGTATGCAATCTAGGGTCGCGGTAGTCATGCATACTGCCAAAAGTCAAAGCTATTGGCTGGCTAGTTTATTTACAGGGTGATTGTAAACCAAGATAGTTCCGTCGGTATCCACTAATTTTTAAGATTTGGCGAGTTTATTCAAGTTTTCAACCGCCTCTTTTAATATTTCATCATTAATATTGAAGTACTTCGTGCGCATGAAAAAGTACATGTGCCTGCAGCTTTGAAATATTTTCATTTGTGGTTTGTTTTCGGGGTAAAATCGCACCAGCTAACCGGGATTGTGCAAGACGGCGGAGATCTACCGAACACTGAGCAGACGAGGTCTTTAGGGCCGATGAGGATGCGGGACATGGAAATGGGATAACCCCGAGAAAACCCACTTACCAACAGTAACGTCCGCCACGTCTCCCGCAAGCGGAAATCCGAGTTCGTTTTCGCCTGGAAGTGAGTGCTCCTGACTTCGCGTCTATCCCGTGTGTTTGATTTTCTTCCCCCCCCCCCCCCTACTCGCTGGTTAAAATAGAAAGTCTTCCCGAACTGGGATTCGTCACTGCGTTAGACGTTAATAAATATGTGTTGTGTAAGCCACATCTTCTCCCGCCCCTCTTCCTTCTTAGGATATCCTGTTTTACGAGCGTATCTGTCCAGACCTAACGGCGGCCATATGGCGCCGGCTTCCCCGTCGTAGAAGCTATAGTCGGTTCACTGTAAATCGAACACTTTCGGATGAGCTGTCCCGGATGTGTTCGGTCATGTTGCACCGTGTAAAGGTAAAAGCTGTTCACGGTAATCTGAGCACGTTCGAAAGCCTTGATCTACTTGTATTCACCTTCCGTATTCTCACGCCATTTATGTAAAAATTAACATTGCCGTGGTCCTGATCACTTTGCTCAAGCGTCGGTCAAGTAAAACTGTGAAATTATTATGTAGTAAATATTTGACCACTTTCTTCCATACTTACTCTTAAACGCATTAAAAACACAGAAAGCGAAACAAATAATTTCAATATTTTCAAATGTTTGCCTAACACCAACATGAGGACATGGAACTACGTTCCCTCCGCGTTTGCAACTTTACAAGACACGCGTCATTCAGTGTGACTGTTAAAACACGTGCAGGCAGTGGCAGTGGCATTTTTCATAGGTTGATCTGGAAAGTGCTCACTTTATCATGAACAGCTTTTATAGTCCATTCGTGGTTACTTCCAACTTTTCTCAAGACTTGATAAAGTTCTACTTTCAGGATATCCTTCCGCCCTATGCAAACGCAGCTTAGCCGAGTCTAGAAAATTATACCAGAGGAACAACGCACCGCATTTGCCCCCACTCACTTTAATGACATTTTGCATTAGATTTATTTCTCACCAGTCATTATAGGCTGTTTACGCTAAAATGAGCACTTTTGAAAGACCTGCTTAAGGTCTACTTCTATACATGTTGTGTGTTCTTCCGCATTATGTAAAATTAACGTTGCCGCGAGCCTCGTCACTTTATTCATGCGTCGGTCAAGCGAAACTGTGAAATTATTAGAAAAGCAAATAGTTTATAAATCTACAAATTTTTATACTTCGGTGTATTAAAAAATTAAGAGCGTGAGATAAATAATTTAAGTTATTACAAATGGTTACCTAACACTTTTTGTTCGACGTTAATATATGGAACTACTTTCCCCTCCATCGTTACCAACTTTACTGGACACATGCTACTCATTGCGCCCGTTAAAATATATGCAGGTAGGGGCAGTGACTTTTTTTTCTTCTAAAATTGATTTCAAAAGTGCTCACTTTATCGTGAACAGCCTTTACCAACAACCATCCCCCTTTTTCCCCGTTTTATTTACATTAATTCAATATTAAAATTTATAGTTAAAATATGAGTACACTTAAATAAAAAATAAAATACTTTTGTGTTGATGGAATTGAAAAATTCTTGTGATACATGATACATTTTGTAAACATGCGATACTTGAGGTGATTTTCCAAAGGTTTGATTCATAAAGTATGAAGATACTATGCTATGAATAGAGTATGCGCCAGATATGTGCGATCTCGAGCTACGTCCCAAGGAAAAAGATCGTCGCTGACGATTCCTTACAGATCCTGGATAGGGCGCGAAGGATGGCGGGTGTGACCGAGGAGTTATTACAGCGGCCTGCATAATTTGCTTTATTTTTGGCATCGGGCTGAACGTTATAGAACTGTATATACTGGGGCCGGCGTCGTTTCCCCATTGGCTATAGCACAAATGTGAAGCGCTCAGTTATTGGGGCAGAGTTACCCAGAGAGTGTCAGACAAAGTAAGGTCCAATGACAAACGTATTGCAAAGGTACCCGTATGTTAAGTTTAACTTGTCGTCAAATAATAACGCGAATTTTGCAGGTCTTTGCACATTACGTAAAGAACAGAAAATGTCCGTGGTACCGGATTTCACTCGTAACCCTTCATGTTTTCAAAACTATCCACTACTGCAAACAATAGTGCAACACTGTCGCATTTTTTTCCACTATTAACACCTTATGGATTCAGTATTATTTCATAGATGCTTTGAACTTTAAAGCTGCATTTACCTTCGCAGCGCTGAACTTAATGAAAGGGTTGATATTTTCTGGTCTGTTAGAAGGAAGAATTCCGCGCTGTATTCTCAGGTTAACCTGCTCCTACCACGAAACTCCCTCCCCCCTTTTCCCACAAGATAGCAAGAATGTTCTGTAACCCTCGTACAGGTTCGCAGATGTGACGCGTATTATAAAATCCGCATGTCCCCCCTTTTTTTTCTCATTCAGGCAGGATCAGCATGGATGAGAGAAGGTGAAAGAGAGCTAACGGGAACCTGTTGTCCATATAAGACGGTCACACTTCTAGTTTTAGCCAGCCTGAAGAGAGAATGATGCGCGAGGCGTGATAAGGGGTTATTCGACAATGGGATGATTTAATAAGGTGCAAATTTGCTCACTGGCAAATTTGTTTTTCGCACGTAACACACAGCGAGGAACCGACCAATTCGCTAACAGATTGAATTGGTTGTATCGTTTCACTGTTGAATTATTCAATTAGTACAATTATTACTAATCAGTCACTTCGAAATAACAGCTTCATTCTGTACAGGGTCTTCGCGTCGTAAAATGACGAATGCTGGTGGACAGGGATATCCTCGTAATTTGAAAGTGCTACATTTAAAACTTATTCTACTTGCGTTGAATACGTACATATTTCAAGAGTATAAAAAGTATTTTTACATCGCAAAACTGCACTGCCATTTGCGATTATACTTGTTGGTATAGTACACATAATACGAGAGATGTTTGCCAAGTGTCGAAGTACGGAAGTTGGTAAAAAAAAACTGGTTATGACAGTCGCTGTATGTCTTAAATCTCGGGCGGAAGTTCGATCCTATACCTAGAGTAGCAAAAATTTTCCCGTATTTAATATTTTTGTTCCGCGATAAAGTAATTATACTTAATTGTTTCGCGTGATTAGTAATCAAATATAAATAAGTTTTTATGTACTCTTTCAATTAGTAGAGTCCTTTTAATTGAAATTATAAACTTTTTTTTTTACAGATTATTGATTCATTTATCATAACTGGTAATAAGTAAATATTAACTGATTCTGATTTAGAGTGTACAAGTTTGTAAGTAACGTTTAACAAATGCAAGTCATGTAGGCGTACATCTTATCTTCTCTGCATATTTTCACTATCGCTACTTTTGTAAGTGCTGATAACAAGTGCCATCCACGAATCGCTTTAGTATTGTTTGCCGTCCTTGCTACCCACGTGCTTAACATTTGTATAGGCCGTTCACGGTAAAGTGAGGAGCACTTTTTGAAGCTGCCTCATCAGACAAAATAACCAATAAATTCATTTCATTGTGGCGTCGGACTTTTTGTTTTTGGTTTTGGCGAATGTATACTCTTGTGTTTGTTACTCGCAAAGGCAGGGCTTGCATTAACAAGCGGCGGAAGGATATAGATTGGTTGAAAGAAAAAAGTAACTAGGGCTTCAAAAGTGCTCATTTTACTGTGTTCGCCCGATATCTAAAAGCTACGAGAAATCCAGTGGCTTGTATCGTTTTGTTTTCTTACGTTACAAATGCAGGCCCACCGGCCCGCGTCTGATACACCTGGGCAGTCGCCCGCGCCTATTTATCCGTATCTACGCAACCCGCAACAACCACTCCACCCTTCGATCGTAGCAGAACAACCGTCGATTCGTTGTCGTCATTACAGCAAGCGGTGAGCGGATGGTGTTAGGTCAGCAATGTCTTGAGAACAGTCGCGGTTGAAAGAATGCACATCCGTTTATTGTGTTGGAACCGATTATTTCGATGTTTACCCGAATACGTTGGTACGCGACGTCCGCGTCCTTAGCAACACATCAGCCTCGCTTCGAGCTGTCACGTTTCTTCGTGTGTCACCGCTTGTTGTACTCACGAAAATGAATCAACGCGCACGTGCTGTTTTGCAAAAATCCGAATTTTTATCGTGTATTTTATTTTTTAATGCTCTTGTGTTGGTTCAAATGAAAGTAGTTGTGTGACTATTTCAACTTATATCATTTTTAATGTAAATAAAGTTTGTAATGTAAACACACGCGCACGTCATTTGGCATAGAATTCTGCGTTATTGTCTATAACTTCCAGCTTAGTGCAAAGCCAGTTTAAAAACAGTTTTGTCTAGTTGGCTGCCTTTGGACTAGGTGTTCCTAAAGCAGTATTCGCAACACAGCGACGACGGCCGCCTACGGTGGTTTATTAAAGGCATCCAAAACTGAACTAACGAATGTCGGCCGGCGGCCGTAACTGATGAAGACTATGCTGATATCTGGTGTACAAGTTGGCAAGTTCGTTTTTTCGTAAACAAAATACGCAGGGAAAAAACTGGGTTTGTTTACTATCAAAAATACGTGTAAACCTTACCCAAAAAGCTCAAATAAAATGTAATCAAAATTAAGAGTGGGATGAACCCCCGCATTTTCTGTGAAATAATTGTTTGCGCGAATATCGTATCTCGGTGAAAAAATGTTCTGCAAATACGACTTCGTGTCACAAAAGATAAAAGACAGTTATCTATGCCCCTATTTATTTATTTCATATTAAGTGTATTCTTGGAGAATAAAATTCGTGAAAATGGTCAAATGTCGCATTTTTAAAGCTTGCCTATGCAGTTTCCATAAGCAGCAAGAGAAAAGTACAAATATACGGGCGTAGTTTAACCCGTGGTTTTTCATCGCGTGTAATAAAACCCCAATGTTACAGAGCTAATTTGCACAGAACAGCGTTACGGCGGAAACACTGCACGCCTTGCGCGTAGGAGCGATGGGGCACTAGACGTGCGTGTTAGTGTCGCCCGTATCGCTCCCTCGCTTCTTGACCTTGGACTCGCATCTTCATCCCACCTTTGAGAGGTTAGACACGGATACTTATTTGAATTTATTTCACCAACAAATGCAAAAAACCTATAGACGAAAATTAAGACATAACACTAACTCATTGTGCGAAAAGAAACATAAGGACATGTGCTTTCAGTAACCAATATTTGTAACCACAAAGCATTCATATTAAATTTCAATTATTAAATTTAACTCACCATGCAAAGATGGTAGACTCGAAGTTTACGTAGTGTAAATTCTTATTCTTCTCGTCGCGTCCCATCGCTGTATTGTGAGTACCGTCGCGTCGCATCGCTGTACTGTGAGTTCCGTCGCGTCGCATCGCTGTATTGTGAGTACCGCTTAAAATGGCCAATGTCTACCATTTTACAAAGCAGAAAAAAAATTAATATTTATTTGTTCTTAATTTTTGTGGTACAAAGTAAGAGATGCACATAACAGTTTCAGGATTTTATCTGCCAGTGGGGGTTTTTGAAAATGTATTGGAGTTTAGGTGGCCAACTATTGTTCAGCTACCTTACAATCTTTGCATCGGTGACCCGCTAGGCACCAAAAGTTCACTTTACAAGCTTGTATCCGTACGTGTGTGTTTAATTACGTCTTATAATGTTGATCAATAAGACTAAGTTATTGTTGCGTGAAATTAACCAAAAAAATGTTAACCGGGAATTTGTTTGCAAGAAGTCTGAAAAAAAGCCGCGAGTTTTACAGTCTTGGCATTTTTCAACGTTATTACAGACTATATTCATTTAAACAACACTAAAAACATTAAAGCCCTAATATGTCATAGGCTGACATGAATGGTTTTGACAAACCTAAGGGTTTTTTCTCTTTAAAGCTCCTTTTACTGGCTGACTGTAATAATGATCTTCGTATATTTACCATGTCATAGGGTGAATTCAAATAAGTTTGCGATTGGAATGGCAGAGTATTGGGTGTCTATTATTTAAAAATTTTTATAAATGTATCCGCAGGAACATACAAGGTATTTAATTTACGACCAGTTTGTTAGTTAAAGCGAATATGATTGCTAAAAAATTGGTCTGACAACTTCCAAGCAAGAAGGGATTAGTTACGGGAAATAAGTTTCCTCCCTATACTAAGCAATAAGGACGTTCTTCATGTTATAACTTTTATGGTTAATAGCGGCTTTATCCAGGCTGTATTTTGTATGTTTGTTTTCATCATTGTAATAAGAAAGTGCAGTGCATTTTAATAGTACACATTACACGCACGTATGCAAATAAACCTATAAAATACCTGTGCCAATTTTCTTCAAAAATATGTTCTGAATGTCGTAAATTGTATTAATGTACTTCTAATCGAAAATTATGGTAAAATGACAGCCGGATGGATGGATGGGCCACCGCCTTCTAACGATATTCCGTAGACGCTAATACACACTTTGAAATAAAATGCAAGGCGGTGGATCTGTGTTTATTTACCTTTGGTAAAGTGGGAGAAAACACAACATTTATACAAGTATATCAAGTAGATCACGTTTCGCGAGACCAACGAGGATTCTGTTACTACAAGACCGAACGTTCGTGATTGGTCTGCGAACAAGTTAGCAGAGTCAAAACCTTGATCACCCAATCATGAAAGAATGAATTAGTTAAGAGTGTTATAGAAGATATGTCGACTTGAAAAATTTTCACGATTTCCCATCGTCTCTACCCATTGTAGTTACAATCTCTCACGGATCTGTGTACTGCCAGGCACAACAGAATTTTTTTAATTTTTTTTTTGCTGTAAAAACACTGCTTCGCCTGCGATGGCCCGCGCACAGCTGTTACGGGGCATCTCCTCGGCTAATACCTGCCAAAATGTCAGGCTTCTCTCGTCAACCAACCCCTAGTTGTGTTCCAGGGAATTCTCCTCCTCTCCCCCCCCCCCCCCCCTTCAACACGAGGAAGAAGTCCGCTATCGGGCACTACAAATCCACCCCACTCAGTCCTCTCCTCCGGCGGAGGATGTACGTGCAGTATCTGCTGCCCCATCTCCACGGCGATCCTCCCGCTAATCTCCCGTGACAAATCTCCTGGACGGGCGCGCCGTCGTAGACGTCTTCGTCTCGTCACCAAGAACGACGGAGGGTTGGTCGGGGGTCGGGGGTGGTGTTCGGTCACAGACGGCGCTATCCGTCACGCCTGATTGTGCACCAGGCGACGCGGCGCGACGGATTGTCCAGTGAATAATGTATACTTCTTGCGTCGTGTCCTACCGGAGGGAACAGTTCTAATCCAGGCACAGGAGTAGATGTATAGGTAAAATGGCGCGAGGGGGGTAGGGGTAGAGAGCGCATACCGTCTCCACAGTAAGCAACTTCAAGAGTCCAAACTGCTTTTTCTTCACTAGGTTACAGCTGTCAAGATCACGTTGCTTCGGCTAAAGTTAGCAGCGTGTTTTGAGATGTTAATACACTATCTCCGACTGAGTTATAATGCAACTTGGGTATGTTCAATTCGCGCGTAATATATATATATATTTTTTTTTTCGTAAAAACGTTAGTTTGTTGAAAAGCTAAATGAAACGAACTTAAGCATCCCTCTGTTCTACATGATTGTATAAAAGTCTGGCGGCAAATCTCGAGACAGGGACATACCTCATTTTTAGTTATTCATAGTTGTCAATCAGAGCCTCCCACTTGGTTTTTCATATTTGTTATTTCCTTGTTTTAATGTTTACAATTGGATATTTATTTCCCGGATTTCGCAAGTAATCAGTTTCGCGTAACATTTTCTCCCACATGCTAAAGGTAGAGTTATTAATTATTAAATAGTTATTTTATGTAGATAGCAAAAGTTTACATTTCTGATGTATTGGTAACTTGTGCTAATTATTGCGAATTTGTAGTAATGTTTAAATGTAGATATGTAAACTTTTTTAATTTTTGTAATTGTGTAAACTAAGTCAATACTCTCATTCGTCCAATCTTGCTCAATTTTAAGCAATTTTCACATAAGCTCACATTCAGAATCGAAGTAGTGCCGTGCCGTCTTCTTATCCCAAAAGATTGTCGGAGTGTGATCAAATAAATTAACTCTCATTTGAATGATCAGTGTTCCACCCGCAAATTCGTATAACATATCTTAGTTATTGCTTTCATCCCCAGCAGTGTAAACATTTTGTAGCCTACAATTAAAAATCGTACTCTAAATGCTTTTTTTTTTTTTTTTGCACCATACATTACTGAAAATATTTCGCAAAACCAAATAGTGAACAAAGTTATAGAGCAGGAATGTAGTGATGGTTAATAACACTAGCTCCAACTTGGTTGATAGACAAGACTGAAAAATAGTGAACAAAGTTATAGAGCAGGAATGTAGTGATGGTTAATAACACTAGCTCCAACTTGGTTGATAGACAAGACTGAAAAATAGTGAACAAAGTTATAGAGCAGGAATGTAGTGATGGTTAATAACACTAGCTCCAACTTGGTTGATAGACAAGACTGAAAAATAGTGAACAAAGTTATAGAGCAGGAATGTAGTGATGGTTAATAACACTAGCTCCAACTTGGTTGATAGACAAGACTGAAAAATAGTGAACAAAGTTATAGAGCAGGAATGTAGTGATGGTTAATAACACTAGCTCCAACTTGGTTGATAGACAAGACTGAAAAATAGTGAACAAAGTTATAGAGCAGGAATGTAGTGATGGTTAATAACACTAGCTCCAACTTGGTTGATAGACAAGACTGAAAAATAGTGAACAAAGTTATAGAGCAGGAATGTAGTGATGGTTAATAACACTAGCTCCAACTTGGTTGATAGACAAGACTGAAAAATAGTGAACAAAGTTATAGAGCAGGAATGTAGTGATGGTTAATAACACTAGCTCCAACTTGGTTGATAGACAAGACTGAAAAATAGTGAACAAAGTTATAGAGCAGGAATGTAGTGATGGTTAATAACACTAGCTCCAACTTGGTTGATAGACAAGACTGAAAAATAGTGAACAAAGTTATAGAGCAGGAATGTAGTGATGGTTAATAACACTAGCTCCAACTTGGTTGATAGACAAGACTGAAAAATTACAAAACTCTACAACAACGCCAGATGGTTTAATATTCGTCCCCAATTTATTTCACATTAAATATAATTTAAAGTCACATTCTGAATATATGCATGCCGGTATTACTGGCGCACAACAATTTTGGCCGCGTTCTAATAATTGGAAAAATACATTGCGAAAGTTCACAAAGATCATGTTTCCAAGTACAGCAGACACTCTTGAGTATTCAATGAATTGTACAGTTTTATTCAGTTACAATTAAGTATAGTTAACTTCCTTAAACTTGAATTACTTACATGGCATTGAACAACTCACTGTTTTTCCTTGTGCTCCGCCATGGCATTGCAATTATATATAAGCTGTTCACTGTAAAATGAGCACTTTTGAAAGCCCTCCTTAAGATCTGCTTGTATACGTGTTGTGTCCATTCTTTCGCCTTACGTAAAATTAACCATGTCATGGGCCTCGTCACTTTATTCATGCGTCGGTCAAGCGAAACTGTGGAACTATTAGAAAAGTAATTATTATGCGAAACTGGCCATTTTTACACTTCCGTGCATAAAAAAAAAACGGTAAGTGAAAGAAATAATTTAAGACATCACAAATGGTTACTCAACACTCTTTATTCAACTTTAACATGTGGAACTACTTTCCATCCGTGATTACCAACTTTACTGGGTGCATGCCACTCGGTGCGTCCGTTAAAATATATGCAGACAGGGGAAGTGACTTTTTTCTAAGGTTGTTTTGAATAGTGCTCACTTTACCGTGAACAGCCTTTACCACACTACTATTATTATGTCACATACACCCATTTTCCAATTGAATCGTAGGCACAGATTAGTGTAGATTAGTACACACACACACACACACACACATACACACCCACACACACACACACACACACACACACACACACACACATATATATATATATATATATATATATATATATAATGTATATAAATCTTTCCGTCGATGAAATTTAACGCGCAGAGGTACATAGGTCTGTTTTCTTCGAATCCTAGAGCCTAGAGTTCTAGGAAGAACGAGCGTACGTTTTATACGTATAACAAAGAGCGTTATATAATGGATCACTATAACATTATTTGCCAAGTGCAGAATCTGTACAGGAATAAATCGAGATAGTGACTATTTGTAACAGGCAAATAACCAACCAACCATTAAATTTGCTTGTTCAGATGATGTTTATGGTTTTCAGTTGACTGCAAGTGGGCTATATCAGTTCTTGAAAATAGCTGTGGTGAACATTTTTTCTTATAGTTTCGCCCCTGCTTTGTGTATTACTTGCATATATATATATATATATATATATATATATATATATATATATATATATATATAGTCTTCAAACTGTTGAATAAGATGCAGCTCAAGACGTGCTAAAATCATAGACTGAAGATGGGGTAGACTCCTTATTCGTCATCTTGGCGTGTACCCAACGTTGGGCTACCCCCCCCCCCCCCCCAAAAAAACAAAACACAACTGTCCAAGTCACATGGTCAGGAGTGATGAAAGTGTTTCTGTATATCCTAATTTTTAAGCATTATCACATGAATAAAATACTCTTACCAATTTGAATTTAATCAAAATGCATGCCAAATTGGTTGAACGAAGTATAAAAACAGCACAAAACATTGTTTACAAATCAGTTTCCTAACTTAACATCGAAACCATGATGTTTTCGCAAAACACGTTTCGGCAGAAAAGCGTTTCAATGCTGGGATACGGATATTGGCTGCGCACAGCCAGCAAGGTCGGTCTGCTTCATCTTTAGTCTATTATTGAAATGGGCTTAGGCGGTACCAAGTATCGTGTGCGTGACGGAGAATAATGAACCGCGGCAGAATAACATCTTGCGTTCCCTTCTTGCGTGTGAAACGCTAATTGATCCTCGGCGAATGGCGTGCTTAATTCACCTAATGCCGAGTCTGGAAAAAAAAAAAAAAGATTACATATTCGTAATGACTAAAGTGCCGTGAAAAATTCCAACGCAAAGTGATGAATAGGTATATAACTAGTTAGTTCCCTGAATGGTGGCCGGGAAGGAAAGAAAACGAGAATATCTGTTACGACCTGGTTGTCCGGAAGGGTCTATGTATTCTCGTAATAATTAGACATAAAAGTTAGAACTGAATGTAGTGACGCATGCTTATTTCTTTTTAATTATCTGGGTGGAGTAATTTTTTCGTGTATCCATTTCTACATGTAGTTACGATTCTGTCCATTATTTTTTTTCGTTTAATAACGTGTAGCAAACACGAGACAGCGGTGGTAAACGTTCGCATTTATGACATGTCAGAATTTCTTATATGGTTGACAGTCAGGTCATGTAAACAAAAGTGGCGGTATCCATTTTTTTGAACAATCGTAATACGAGGCAATGCTTTCAAAATGATTGTTAGATTTCAACAGACGCCCCACTAGCAGATGATAAAGGAAATCCTACCTGTTAATCACTGCTGGGAAAATATTAGCAGTATGTTTATGGGCCGTCTACAGCATGCCAACAGTCGTTTACTGCTGGAGATGTGCGTGGGCCTAGTGTGGCATTTCAGATCACATGTTAAAAATGTAATAATTTTTTTCCACGGTGAAATGAGCACGTTTGAAAGCCCTGCTTAAGATCTACTTGTATGCACGTTACGTATTCTTCCGCCTTACGTAAGGTTAACGTTGTCATTGGCCTCATCACTCTATTCATGCGTCGGTCAAGTGAAACTGAAGTTATTAGAAAAGTAAATATTTTAAAAATCTGCTCGTTTTTACAGTTCGATGGCGATGCATTAAAAAAACAGTAAGCGAAAGAAATAATTAAATTTATGAGAAATGCGTACCTAACACTTTTTATTCGAGGTTAAGATATGGAACTACTTCCCATCCATCATTGCCATTTTTACTAGGCGCATGTATTTTAGTGCGCCCGTTAGAATATGCGCAGGAAGGAGCAGTGACTTTTTTTCTTAGGTTGATTTCAATACTACTCATTTTTTAGTGAACTTTTTTGGTTTTAGTAGTTACATGAATTACCTATGTAAATGATGACTTGTTGGCTGCCACACAAAATAATAAAATCAGACCCATGCAGTTCTTAGATGATTTAATATACAAAATATCACAATTTGCCTCGTCAGGACTCAGATATTCTCAATTGACTTTGAATACTCTAAATTGTCATATTTATGCAAAAGTGTTTTCATATTCTGGGCTGGCAATTATTTTATTCTAAGTTTGTTTTAGAACTCTGCCATTATGTAGGTTTTAAACCGTATCGTCCACAGTTTTATTTTACTGCTTTACAGACTATAGGCCTACATAGTTTCTACAAAATGAACTGTGTTTGGGGGAAGTTAAAAGAAATGGACGTTTGGCTTAAGAGGACTATGTAGCTTCGCGTTCAAGGTCAAGAAGCGAGGGAGCGATACGGGCGACACTAACACGCACGGCTAGCACCTCATCGCTCCTACGCGCAAGGCAGCAGTGTTGCCGTCCTAACGCTTAGACTAGATCTGTAACTGTGGGCTTTTGTTTATAGGCAAGCTTTAAAAATGAGATATTCGACCACACTTACGATAATTTTTCCGCCAATAATACACTTAATATAATAACAGTAAAAACATAGCGATACAGACAATAGTTTTTTTTTTTTTTTAATCCTTTCCTGCAAAACTTCGTATTTCCAGAACATTTATTTACCGAGATACGCGTTTACGCGCAAACAACTATTTCACAGAAAACGTTTCTGTACATACGACACTTAACGCGTAGTCGAAAATATCACACGTGGGATGTTAAAAAAAGAAATTTCGTAGTGTAAAAATGTTTTTAATATATGAACTTTATTTAATTATCCATAGTGCTTTTCAGCATACCTTAAAAATACTGGCTTCTGAAAAAGTTTCCGCTTAGATAACAGAGTGAGCTTCGCGATGAAAGGATAGGAATGGGTGATCTAAGACGCCAGAGAAACGCCTACATTAATTTTTCATGCTTTGCCTTCTGCACGCCTAAGAATAGAGCGACGTAAATAATAATTTAAAAAAAAAAACGCAACGTCTTACGAGTGATATATACGCGTTCCCTTGCGGACAGTGAGGAAAGCGCGATAGCGACGCCTCGCGATGGGTGCCCAAAGCGGAAAAGGAAAATCAAATGGGGCGGCACCCAACAAACTTCACCGCCCATCTTTTCCAACGCGGCCCTTCCTTGTCCAGTTTCTCCCCCCCCCCCCCCCTTTTCTTCCTTCCGCACGAATCACTCTCTTTCTCTCTCTCTCTCTCCCCGGACGAGAGGCTTTGATCTTTCTAGTGCTTTATAAGACTGCGGGCCTATGGGCGTGCACGCGCGGGGGAACTTCGGCTTTTGAAGTCCGCGGCCGCCGAAGAAGGAACTGTGCAAAGAAATGAATATAGCTTGGAGGGTCACCGGCCCGCTAGGTTTTCCCCAGCAAAGTTGAATTACAGACTTATTATTACAGTTTTTGTGCCCCGTGCGAAAGGCTCCCCGAGGCGGTTCGGAGAGAATATTATAAGTTAGTCTGCGTGTAATGAGTATTTACCGCTACGTGTCCTGTGGGAGACTGGCGATGCCCCAAGCATGAAATAGTTCAAATGTCTCTAAATAATAACAAACGAAGTATTTTCAATAACTCGTTTATTAAGTTAAAAAAGGCCTTGTACCCATATGTACTATATGTATAGTCTATATGGTAAAATGAGCACTCTATGAAAGCCCTGCTTAAGATATTCTTGTATGCACGTTTTGTGTTCTTCCGTCTCATGTAAAATTAACATTGCCATGGGTCTCGTCGCTTTATTCATCTGTCGGTCAAGTGAGACTGTGGAATTATTAGAAAAGTAAATATTGTCCAAATCTACTCGTTTTTTCTTTACATTTCGATGCATTAAAAAATACAGAAAGCGAGAGAAATAATTTAAGTTATCACAAATGGTCACCTAACACTTTTTTTTCCGACGTATGTAGATGGAACTACTTTCTCCTCAATTGTTACCAACTTTACTGAGTGCATGCCACACATTGCGCCCGTTAAATATACGCAGGTAGGAGCAGTGACTGTTTTCCAATGTTGATTCAAAAGTGCTGACTTTATTGTAAACAGCATTTAACTGTAAAGCCTCTACATTTCAGGCCAGTGCCAGGTAAGCAGTGCCACGCAAAATCGTCATGTTTTCCCTAAATATGGTTTCTTTGCAAGGATGCGCCACTAGGGAGCATACATGGCCCTTCATCATCATTCATAGCTGTTATGCAGGAATCACATAGCGCCGACAAGCACGACACGACACTTAAAACAAAACAGCCAATGAAATTCAAGATAGATCTGACGTAAGCCCGGGAATTCTGTCGCCCGACCAGCAATTTTGGATTAGAAATTATTTATATTTTTGTCGTGTCGTGCGGGACGACGGACAGAGTGTACAACTTTGCAGAATGAAATTGTATGGCCAGTTTTCCCTACAGTGGCAAATACGCAGCTTAAAAGAAAATAATTATGAAGACATTACTGTATTTAAGTCTTAAAAATAATAATTTTACCTTTGTATTCATTAGCGATAGCACTTTGTCACCATCAACTATTCCAAATTTCCCCCGTCTGTCCACCGCCGTTGAAACTAGCATAGTTAATGAGCGCCTTCGAATGGTTCCGAAAAATTATACTCTTCGTGTCGCATCAGTAAACCTGTCGGGCAGAATATTCGAGCACTCACATTGACCAAATAAATGTTCGTAGTTGTGGCTTTTGTCGTGTGCACTGATATACAGGCCTATAAGTCAAGCCCTCGTGGAACGCATTTGCGGCACCGCCGCGTTTATTGCACGCTAAGTGGATGCGCGGTTCCGCAGCGGCGCCGCAGCTATGTGTGCACTGATGCATATAAGTCAAGCCCTCGTGGAGCCCTTTTGCGGCGCCGCGCGGACATTGTCCGCACGTGTGCACCCGGCCTAGTAAGGCCTTGGTAACAGTGTGAGAGCCACGGAGCCAAGTTCAGTGAACACGCGGGATGTTGCGATGGCGCATTTGACGAGCATTTTCCCAGCTGGTTCAGTTTAAAAGGGAGGCATCCGAGATGCAGGTCGGACGTTTGGGCGCGTTGCTCGCCTGCACTTGGGCCGTTCTGCTTGCTTGCACCGTGGGCGTGTGTTGGACGCAGTGGGAGCAGGGAGGTGCGTGCACTCATTGAGAAGTCGACGGACCATCATGAGGGAGGATCGTTTCATCGTGCACCAGATTGCGAGCACTTCGCGGGCGTCGCTGCGCACCATCCGCGAACATACCGCGCCTGTGTCCACCAGCACCGTACCTAGGCGGCTGGCAGAGCGGGACCTGTCGTCGAGGCGTCCCTTACCATTACGACCTGAGCATCGCCGAGCACGTCTGACTTCCCACAGGGAACGGGTAGCATGGCTGCTTGTTACTCGCTCTCTGCTTTGTGTAGGCTATTCACGATAAAATCACAACTTTCGAAACCTCTGCTCGCATGCACGTTATGTATTCCTCCGCCTTATATGTGATTAACATTGCCATGGACCTCATAACTTTATTCATGCGTCGGTCAAGTGCGAAACCGTGAAATTATTAGAAAATTAAATATTTTACAAGTCTGCTAATATCGTCTCTTAGTTTCATAAAAATAACAGAAAGCGAAATAAATAATTTAAGTTATCAGCAATTGTTAGCTAACACTTCATATTCGACGTTATGATGCGGAACTGCTCCCTATCCATTGTTACCAACTTTACTGGGCGCATGTCACACAGTGCGCCAGTTAAAACATATGCAGGCAAGATGTGGTGACACTTTTCTTAGGTTGATTTCAAAAGTGCTCAGTTTATCGTGAACAGTCTTTACCACTCGGGCGACAGAGAAGGACAAAGAAGTGACATGACCGCGGGCGGCGAGTCACGAAGGAATGTTTAAAAGACAGGCGAGGGACAATCCTACCAGGGTTTTAAGTTATAAAGGCGTGCCGCCGTGATAACACTTTTGCAGCTCTCACGCTCCTGACCTTAGGTGGAAAGAATTTCTAAGTTGTAGGGTATATTCTTCTTTAATGCCCTCGTTTCTCTCAGTGGGACTTGCAGCACGGGGAACCTTCGAGATCTGGTGACTGATACTTAACGACCTGCAAAATTCGCGATATTTTTTTTTGCCTCAAGCTGAGATTCACTGTACTGTATATACTCGAGCCGGCGTCGTTTCTCCTTTGGCTGCTGCCTTGACGTTAAGTCACTCCCTTTCTGAGTGAACTGCACGTGATTGGGGCACACGGTAGTTGAGCGTTCATTTACTGGCGCAGAGTTACCAGGGGCGTGTCAAATAAATACTGGTCCAATGACAAATTCATCGCAAAGGAAAAGTGTTTTATGTTTAACATGTCCTCAAATAATAACGCGAATTTTGCAGGTCCCTACTGAAACTGTATATGCGCGACGGACCTCCAAGCTGGGAAGCTTATGAGAGTCGGGAGTTTGGGTGATTGCGCGAGCTCAAGCGATAGACGACGAGCCAGAAGAGCAACTAGTGGGGACGGAAGTGACCAGTAAAAGTAAAATCTGCGGCTGAGAGCATCGGTGCAGGGAAGGGTGCAGCTGGTAATCGGGACTATTGAACTCGGTGCGCGAGTTTATGACATTTCAAACTATAGCAACAAACAGACTGAACATGTGTTAATGATGAGTGTGAGTTAATTGACTATAACCAAACAGAGGCATTCAGAAGGATTTTGACTAGCGTTGTTATATGCATTAAATATTGCGCTCACTGAGAAATAAAAAGTGTAATAGTGTACATATGTAGGTTAATGATGTAAATAATAGCTGCGTGACTAAATTAAAATCGACTTGAGTTTAAGGCCTCGATTTCTCATGAACTCAGATACTCCCCCTTAACATCTCGTAACAGTGTTTGTTGCATAGCATCTTCATTTATATAATGAACATGAAGAAATCCCAGTAGTCATTTTAGCTTAAGTAAAAGGTTCTAGGAAGTAATTAAATAAATACTACAGTTGAAAATCAAACGTGTTGTTAGCTTACTTCAATACGTCCAAATTTTAGGACTTTGGAATAAGATTTAATTCAACCTGATAACCCAGCACTCTATGCTGCCATTAATGTGGCCTTGTATTTTCTGTCATAAAAGTTCAGAGGGTTTTCACATTTTTAATTTCCTGTTGCAGGTCGTTCCGTAAAGTACAGGATCAATAATTAAAGATACTTTGTGGTTTCATAGATTTATTTTTATTCCTAATAATACGTTAATGGTGTAAATTTTTCGCATGGCTTTTCACGATGACAGTGTTTCTGAATTCGAGCAGTAAAATTGTATAACCATATGCAATCTCATGCAGCCATTTTTCTCGCATAAGTGTTTGACTGAAGTGACGTACTTATATTTAAAAAAAAAAATTAACCCCCAGGGATTTATTTAATTTTTTTTTCTCTGTAAACCAGTGTGTTGTTTAAGCGAATGAAAAATCCGCCCTAATAATTGAATTTCGACGAGACGTATTCATGGTGAAATATTATCCTCAAATATGTAAGGAATATGTATTTGACGCTATGTAGGTCGAACATTTTACGTCGATACTGTGTTTTTCGCAAATTCTTTTAAATATATTCTTTATGGCCAGGATTCGGATCTTGTGTTACACCTAAGTTTCGATATGACAAATAAAGGAAGGTTATTTTACTGATATTATAAGGTCGGTAGATTTTTTAAATATTTTCTCGTCAGCTTATTATCATGTATACTCAACTCGCGGTATCCCGATCATGATACATTTTTATCAAACCATTGAAAAATCACTCTATGTATGACGTGTTCGGTTGTTTTTGTATATGCCGTGTATTACAAGCGTTTATATTCCTGTTTATATTAAAGTATATAATTTGTGATTAAACTGAGAGTTCAGTTATATTTTATAATATTTCATTTTTAAATACTTTGTGTACATACAGAGAGAAAATAGGCGTGTTTGCAATGCCTAGCAAATAAAAAAAATAGTTCTTATGAAAAAAATATGGACATGAGGAGGATTAGTCTGAAATATAACTTTAGCAGCGGTTCAGAAATGTTGAATCAACCGTAAGAACATTTCGACAGATACAGTTTGAGTGTGTGTGCATTTCTCTAATTTGCGAAGTTAAAAACTGTCTTCGTTATTTTATTTTAGCCACCCTGTTTGGCGCGTTGTCGGGTGAACAATCGTGAATAGCGTGTCATTAACATAATGGCCTGTCCAGAATATCGTGCATCTAATCAGCAAATGGGTGCGGCCACATCAAAGATACCGTCTTACCATTTCACATCTGTATATTAACCTGTCCTGCAACCAAGTTTTGGACGTTTTGTTATTTATGAATTATTTGGCTATATATAATAATAATAATAATTATTATTATTATAAGACTGCAGCTCAGGCTTGAGAATATTCCAACTAACGGAGCTTCGGATTATCTAGTAGCAAATTTATTACAAGTGAGTACTTGCTGCCACCGTATAACGCTGGAGAAATTATGGCAAGAATTCAGTGTGAAGAGTGAAAAGAACATTTTAAAACCCCTTCGTTCTTATCGTTTTAAGCGGGCGGTTATGTTACTGATACTTGCTGTTTCTAAAATGAATATTTCAGTGTGTTATATTTGTGGTAGGAAGGCCTGCTATTTTAAAACACGGGTTGTTTTCTATAAAAAAAATTTATAATGCGCCCAAAAATTGTACTTTACACAGGTGTAAAAATTATTTTCTGAAATTAGAGCTGCAAGAAGAATGGGAGCGACTAATTTTGTTCAGCAGATTGTACAGTGATTACGAAACTCAAACTGGAAGTGTTCTGTGGAAGAATCAAATCCGCGTGGAAATATTCCGTTTCTCGTGTCGCATGAAAGCGTTTCCGTTTGGAATCAGGTCTGTTTTATGCTTTCTTTCGCCTTCTCCGCTCCTTCGCATTTCCGGTTTACGCCTCGCTATGCGCAGTTCCTGCCATTTTACATGGCGCTGGCTGTGAAGCGATAATCTCTTGATATCCATCCACCATAAGTAACTCACTGAAGCAGATATGTGCGATACGGAACAAATGTTTTAAAATTTATTATTCTAACTCATTACATGTAGTCTATTCACAGTATCTACACATTCTTTAAATTAAACCTTTTAAAAAAATTGCCCCATATATGTGTTTGGTGGTTCCCAAAATATGTCATGTATCACAAGTGTTTTATGTTTTTGTTAACTGTAGCGTTAAAAAGGGGAGTTAGGGATAACGACGTCTGACGTGGAGCGTTGGAGCTGTCCATGCTTTGTCATTTCAGTCCTCCGGCGATAAACATGTATTATTAGAAAATTAGTAAATATTATTATTAATTATTATTATTCAAAATTTATTATTGAGAATTATTAATAAATTTGTACTTTAAAATATTTCGAAGTAATTAATAATTATTATTAAAAAATAATTTTTTAAACTTACATTTCTGGAGCACCATGTCCAGATGACGACTGATCCCCCTCCAATCAATCACATTGTCTTAACATTCCCCTCCCCATCCCCTCAACTATACTCATTTTGTCGAATGCCGCCATCTTAGTTCATTCGTTTGTCAATTTTATACATTGCTGAGGCCGCCATCTTGGATTTCATGTGATTACTTTTACATCATCTCGGTGGCGGTGGTGTATTAATAATCATGTCGCCAACAGGTTGCAGCCATATCTGTTTATGTTTTTTTAATGTATAGGTTGTGCTGTCGGCGCCCTCTATACTGGATTATATTTTTTCCTAACACGTAGGTGGAATTAGTTTCTCGATAATACTGCCTTCTGTCGGCCTTTATCAAATGGCGACATTGACCATTCCTGCAAAGTATGTAAATTGCCATATTTAATTTTCGTTGTTTTATTTTCCAATGTAAGTATTTTAATTTAATATAATTTTTATATGTAGTAGATGAAATATTAAATAAATAAAACACAAAATATTTTTTTCCAAACAATTTTTTTTTATTTGGTAATGTACAAAATGAGAAAACAAATATACAAATTGGAAATTTATCTTTCTCACTTCTTTGTGTGTATTGCGAGCCAATGTTCCCCAGTGAGTCCCGATTTCCGTGGGTAATCGGTATAATGCTTAAAAAAAACTGTTTGCAGACATGAACTTTGTACCCTTGCGAAATAATCTGCGAGATAACCAGTCGCGAATCTCTTTTTTGTGTTAAAAATAATGCGAAATATTCTTCGTTTCATTCTTCACCAACAGAAGATCGATATGTTCAGGTTTATTATTCTAAGTCGCGCGTGTTGGTCCCACTTTTCCCTGGCATTCAGCGGGTACACATTTACAGACACACCAATAGTTGTTGTTCTCAAAGGGCCATATGCACAGATTCGCCTAGAAATGAAGCAACACTACCACTTCCTGTGGTGGAGATTTCAATCGTCACTTTATTTCGTATGCTCAGACAGTTTTAAGTTTAAGGATTCGAACGGATTCATGAAGTTAAGTATGGATGGTCACTAAGCACGAGGATACACGAGCTTGCCCGAAATTAATGGCGTCAGTAGATCTCGGCCAATAGGAAGTCGCAGAAACTATGACGTCTGATTCTTCTCACAAGATATAAAATGGAGACGTTTGTTCCTTGAAATACGCATATTATCCTTATGCTGTTTAAAAAAATGTAATTTATATGTTGGGATCACCAGAAGACGCATTTAGAATTGTAAATACTGCCAGTCAACTAATAAATATATGCGGAATTGCCATTTCTAAGTTGTTGTTATTGATATAATGTTATTACGAGATTTTTTGATGGGACATATGAGGTAAGGCATTAAGTAATTATTACCAATACTTCGCACACAGCTCCAGCGCCAAACACAAACTATTTTATTGCTATTTGAACGAAGCGACAAAGTTTAAAAAACCAGATGCATGTACGATTTTATAAATATACTTTGCAAAAACACTATTAAACTTGCGTAATGATTCTCATTGTTATAGAAAAGCAGCTTAATTCGTAAATGCAGACATTCTGTAAACTTTCCTAATTCTTTGAGAATTAATGTGTATACGTGTAAATAATTTACCCTTGCATACAAGAACAACAATAACCTGTACTAATAAATATAATTTATTAACTTTAGCGCTATCTTGTGACGGTAATGTGTCCATTACTGCTGCATACGAATTAACGCGTTATTTTCGCGAAACGAACACGGATGAAAAATTACAACATAATCGTATATGTAGTGTTCTAGTTCCATAAATACATTCTCTTAACAAGAATGTGTGAATATATAGCCCCGTACACATTAAGAACTTCAAATCTTGGTCAAATACGGATTTTGTTACAACAATTTTACCGAAAATCTCCACTAGATGGTAATTTATGGAGGTCGTTCGGCGACTAGATTTCTGCACTTAAAAAGTTAGGGCCACTACAACCAAAAGTAACTGAGCATACACACGAGTAATCTAATGCCGATTTCGCTTCGGCTCTAGTACTAGTGGCGACCAGACACTTCTCTGCATACAGCCCTTTCCGACACTTCACAAACAAGGATGACTAATACTAAATGTGACTGAGCATACGAAACGAGCCATCTGGTGACGATTTCCCCGTGTTTCCAGTGTTAGTGGCGACTATATAACTCTCTGCACATGGCCCGAAGACCCTTATTTGCTGTAGAGGAGTCGGTAAATCCAGCTCGCTAAAACCAAGCTTTTCTTCGACCTCAGCATACATCTCGTCTACAAGCTGCGGATGCGACGACTTGACAAATCCAGCCAACACTGACCGCTTGAAGCGTTTGTTGTCGCAGTTGTGGGGATTGATTACGGCACGTTTGTGTCTGATAAAGTCAGTCCGGAAGGTCAACGTACGTCGATAGCTGTGAAGGTCCATCCTCTATGTTACTAGGAGGAAGCCCCCTTGCACATATTCGTATGCACCCTTAGACCACCCATCTGTGAAATCGACACACAACACTTCGAATACTAGTGTGCTTTATTTGGGTAGGGCTCTTTGTACAGATATGCCTCTCGTGTCGACGGTCACGTTGTGTATTCTTCCGCGATATGTAAAATTAACACTGGCTTGGGCCTCATCACTTTATTCATGCGCCAGTCAAGTGAAACTGTGAAATGACTAGAAAAGTTAGTATGTGAAAAATGTTCTCACTCTCATGTTCAGAAATGTTTATGTGGCACTTTTAATTCAAAGTAAAGATATTGAACTAATTTCCGTCCGTCGGTACCAACTTTATTGGGCGAATGCGAGCCAGGGCGCCCATTAAAACATATGCAAGTAGAGGCGGTGACATTTTTCAAAGGTTGCTTTCAAAAGTGCCCGTGAATAGCCCATACTTGGAATTCCCCTTAAGTATAGGCTGTTCAGATCTACTTGAAGGTTGATTTTCAAAAGTGCTCACTTTATCGTGATCGGCCTGTACTTACAGCACTACGCTTGCACGGACCGGGAATGTTCGAGTGTCTGATGAGAAGAAAAGTGCCCCCTGAACGTTTAGTGACTAGCGTTCCCATCCCGCCAGAGGTCAGCGAGCGCCGAGGCCTGCTACGTTGTGACGTCGAGGCTTCTCGCGCGATTGGCTCGTCTCGTTCCGTGCGCGCCATCACGCGACGCCTACTTCTGCCGCGGCGCCCGGCGTCTTTTCTTCCCGCGTCCACGTCTTGCGTCGCGCTGCGGAACTGCACTTCCACTAATTAGTTCATCTGTTTTTTCTCACAGCGACATTCTCCGTCTAGGTCGCCAAGGTGTTATATTTTCCAGTAACTACCACCATCTTCCATTTTCCAATAGGTCCACCATATTTCCCATTTTCCAAATAAACTAGTAATGTCACCCTCTTTCAATAAGATACCCTCAATATCCCATTTTCCATTATCTAAACCCATCTCAGTTTTTTCTCCAGAAAATATTCGCGTTTCAGATTTTCAAGAATCTGCCCCTATAGCCCATTTTCCAGAAATTCCCCAAACTCCCATTCTTCATTAACGACACCCCCCTATATTTAATTTTCCAGAAACTTGTGGGTTCCTGCGAAGTGTAAGATACTGATGTATGTGGCTTTTCCGACGTAGTTGCACGTTAAAAGGAGTGTTATAAACGGCATTACGTGCAACAGCTGAGGAATTTGTGAAAACATATATACTTATTTTGTTTAACCTGGGACTGTGGCAGTAGAAGTGTAGAACAGTGTGTTTTTGGTCCTTCCGACCTTGTTCAGGGCCGGTTTGAGGCCTGGGCAACCTAGGCAGTTTCATAGGGGTAGCCGGGTGGATTTTTACAGAAATAACTTGCTTATTAAGTACACTTGTCTCTACACTCAACTCTGTAAAATGACAATTTTCTTTTTTTTTTAATCCTTGAATCATCCAGCTGTGTTTCCGAGTGGGATGGACCCGCGCTTCCAATGTCAAGAAGCGAAGGAGCGATACGGGCGACACTAACGCGCACGCCTAGTGCCTCATCGCTCCTACGCGCAGGGCGTGCAGTGTTTCCGTTGTGACACTGTACTATACAAATTCTATCTGTAATAGTAGGACTTTATTACACGCTATGAAAGCCCACAGATTGAACTAGACCCGTATATTCGTGCTTTTCTCTTGCCGCTTAAGGAAACTGCTTAGGCAAGCGTTAAACCTGCGATATTTGACCATTTTCACGAAAACTTTTTTTTACCAAGAATAAACTTAATATAACAAAAGTAAAAACAAATAGTGGCAGTTATAATTGAATTTTATCTTTTCTGACAAAAAGTCGTACTTGCAGAACATTTTTTTTTTTTTTTAACCGGAAAACGCGTATTCGCGCAAACAACTACTTCACAGAAAATGATTCAGTACGTTCTCCTCCTGACAGAAATATTCGAAAACCCACAGAGGCTGGATAAGTTGCAAACGGTTCGTGGGTACAGCGTACACATATCCTTCCTCGCAGACTCACTGGCAGCTAACGTGGCTGGACTACTAATGCGGGAAGAGAATGTCCTATCGGATACTTCAACGACAATGAGTCTACAACTCATATTTCTGAATGTGGTTTTCGTTCTCGACATCGAAGCTGTCTCGACATGTACAAGACTGCGAAGATGTTAACCATGAATTCGTGCAGAAGAAAGTGCGTCGTAAACTAACGTACAGCAAGATGCCATGAAAGCATGTGTTACAACGGCGCTGCCTGTTCGTTTAACATAACATCTATTTCAGTGTAATTTTTTGCTCATTTTACTATCACGGGAAAGTGAGCACTTTTGAAAGCCCTCTCACTTGGAATAATATTAATTAAGTATATTTTATTTTAGCCTTTGGCGTTAACTTCCAAGTGCGGTGGAATATACACACACTGTGTTTATTACTTACATGGCAATATTTATTTGCAAAGATGGTTAAAGAATTAAAAACAGACTGAAAAAAATTAGCTAGGGCCTTAAATTTGCTCCCTTTACCGCGAACGACCTATAACACAGCGTATCGCATAAAACAAAAGCGCTTCTCACAAGGTCAAAGCCTGGTTTAAACACACTGTCACCAAAGGGCTTCAGACAGTGTGTTTGTCACTACCCCCCCCCCCCCCTTTTTTCCGTGTTAATTTTTTTTTCGTAATAATAAAATGGATAAAAAAAATGTACTGAATTAAATATTACACTAAAGGAACAGGCAGTGCCATTTTAACACATGCGTGCATGGCAGTTTGTATGTAAATTTACATCGCACTTTCTTCTGCACGAATTCGTGGTTAACATCTTCGCAGTGTTGTTCATGAAATATGTCAACTTCGACGTAAAGAACGGAAACAACATTCAGAAGTATGAGTTGTAGACTCATAGTCGTTGCAATATCCGATAGGACACTCTCTTCCCACATCTTTTTTTAGTATCCCTACCACGTTATCTGCCAGTGAGTCTGCGAGGTCTGTCAATTCTAGACAGCTTTAAATTCTGCCAATTTTAATAGTTTTTTTTTTTCTTGTTGAGCGGAGAACAAAGCAGTCTTTTTATAAATTCGCTTCGTCAAAATATTATTTATAAATAATTTAATGTACGACTAGAAATATTCGTTATTTGACATACGGTTAGCGTGGTTATGAAGAGTCGAAGCTGTGGGTTGATACTTGCGTACATACTCGCAGCGTGCTCTCAGTCGTGTGTGGCGTGCTGTTATTGAATCGGAACGAAAGACTGACGAAGAAAAGGTCCAGCAAAGCCTGGGTTCGCTTCTGCCTTTCAACCAGCGAGCACGCAAACTTGCCATCCTCTTCGCTGTCTTACAACACGCGGCGGCCTTGGGCGCTCTCCGTTGTTTACAACGGGTGGCGCTTTGTTTCGTACCCAGCGGGGTGGAACCTCGAGTTTCGGACTTCCCGTGGTGAAACTGGGAAATGTTTGCTCTCGTCAGTCTTTCACGAACCTTTACAAGCCGTCCACGGTTATCTAAGCATTAAAAAAAAACCGTTTGAAAAATTTTATTTCCGCTGCCTGCATACATGAGCACACCTTAGTGACGTGCGCCCAGTTTATGTTGGAACGACAGGGAGAAAGTAATTCCAGGTCTTAACGCTGAATTTTGAAAGTGTTAGGTGAACATTTGCAAATACTGAAATTATTATTTTGCTCTCGTGTGTTTTTAATGCGTGTAAGTGTAAACGGCAGCATATTTGCGAAACATTTCCTTTTTCTAATAATATTGCACAGTTTCACTTGACCGACCCAAGAATAAGATTGTCAGGCCTATTACAATTTTATTTTACATACTGTGGAAGAATACACAATTGCGTAGAAGTATATTTTAAGGGAAACCTCTCCCCCCCCCCCCCTTCGGGAATTGGGTTGTATGTTTTTTTCTAGACAAGAAAAGGGAACTACCAACTCATTACGTCGGTATATGGTTACCTTCGGAAATTGTTCTTAGAAATATAAACACTCTAGTAACACGAAGGCTCCTAAATATGGCGGGAGAAGGTTCCCTTTAAGCAGGTTTTTCAAAAGTGCTAAATTTACCCCGAATAACCTATACATATACGATATTGTTGATTCGATCTTCGATCGAACCCTTTCCGAGAGCCGGTGGTTGGTCGTCACCAAGCGTGTCCGAAAAATGTTTTTACCTTCGCGGGACTGTTGTTAATGTGAATTCTTCACAGCAGGCAGGTGACGTAGCATTACCTCACTGGCGCAGTTCGAGTCGAGAATCAAACTGAACGCCATACCGAACCGCTGTATTATGTCGATCGTTTTACCTGAGAAGGATTTTGGGTTCCTTGCGTATTACGGTTTTTGCACGACCGGGGTAAAGACCAAAGGGGACATCCTTGATTCTAGTGCGCTCTCAATAACCTGTTTGCTTGCGAGACCGCTGGTGAAAATTTACTTTTAAAGGCTGTTCACGGTGAACTGAGCACATTTTTTTTTTTTTTAATCCTTAACTACGTCTATGAATATTGTGTATTCTTGTATCACACGTAAAATTAACATTGCCATGGGCCGGATGACTTCATTCATGTGTCGATAAATGACACTGTGAAATTATTAGAAAAGTAAATATTTTACATAATTGCTCATTCTGTACTTAGACTCATAAAAAAAAAAGAAAGCAAAATAAATAATTTCAGTTTGCACAAATGTTTACTTTACGCTTTTAATTCAACCTTAAGACATAAAACTAACTACTTTCCCTCCACTGTTGCTAACTTTATTGGGCGCATGCCCCTCAGAGCGCACGTGAAATATATGAAGGTACGTGTGGTGATATTTTTCAAAGGTTGATTTAAAAGTACTCACTATCGTGAACAGCCTTCAGTTTGTGTCCCACAGAAAAAAAAAAAAAAACTGTTGAACCTCATACCGTTAAACATTAAACATGCGTTAATTCGTTTATGTTTTTTGACACGGCAATCAGTGAAACTAAAGGTACGGTGCTGTTACTGACTCGGGATGTTTTCGAATTCGCCGTCCAAGGACACTTCAGGACCTGCCACAACTGTGCAGATGCGTCTGTCCGAGCCGTTCGACCGTGCTGCGAGTCGACGCAGATTCCCGATCACACTTCAACTAGCTTTGCGTGCTACAATCGAGGTCGTCTTGATGGGAGTAGTTAGTGAGACAGGTCACCATTTTTGTTCAGTTTCCGTGTTACCGCTTGCTGTCTGTTATAATTTTTTTTTTTCGCCGTATATGTTTCTGCTTGTCGGTGATATTACGTAAAAGTGGCGGTAGTCACACTGTAATGCTTAGTAAACCGTCCATCTCTTGATTTCGAAGCAACGTAGCGGGGGTTTATTAGCTATTGGAGAGATTATATACGCATCATCATATATTTTTCGCGCGCTTTATTAATTTTTTGGTCTCGGCGCTGATGACGCCAGATCCTGACGGTGCAGTCCGTCCTGTCTGACCTCGAAAGGTAACGTTTGGACCGTTTCAGTCGGTCACCGCCTCACGTCACGCCTGCACCGTCATCATCTGACGTCACGTGCCACGTCGACCAATCAAATGCCGTATCTGCGACAGCACGATGTCGTCGGACAGATCAGGCAAGACGCATCTGATCGAGGCAGGTCCTTTACCTGACTTCGTGCTTCTTAGGAAAATTTTCATCAAGGCTGTGACGTTGCATTGTTGCCCTAATTCGCGGTAAGGGCGCGGATGCACCCCCCCTCTCCCCTTGAATAACCCCTTCAGCGAAGGGCACGTGTGACGTTCGCTTCACACGCACTGCAGTGTGAGCTTCATTTTTCAGTTATTTTTCAACAGTCTTGCGGTGTCTTGCTGGCTGCCATTTACTGACCACTGTTGTTCGTAAACAAATCGCGGCAGTATAATAAAATCCTTTTAATTTATTTACTTTTTTTCGCAGATGCGTTACGAAATGCGAAACGAATACGGATGTTAGAAATGATTGTCACTTCGTCACGAAGGAACCAAGGGAACTTAGTGAATTGTGGGTACTGAAGCTATTGTTACAATTTCCCAAACTTAGTAGACCTTGCAGAGTTGTTTAAGAGATGAAGGTCTTAAATAAAGTAATTAACAAAAATTTTTAAATTTATTTATAGACACTAGTACAAAGAAAATACTCTCCACTTAACATCTCAAAATAAAACTCAGTCACTTGCTATTTACAATTCACAATCACCTAAAAGAAACTAATGTACTCAAATTACTAAAATCTGTTCCAATCAACAGTGTTTCGAAACCTACTGAATTATTTTACTAATTATATGTCCTTGTTATACAGTTCCAATATTTACAAAAATTCTATTCCATACTTTCATACAGTCCAACTTAAATTCAGTCCACATTCCACCAGTCCGGAATGTTCTGGACTGCTCCGAGCTCCCCCGTGCACAGTAGCCCGTCGTCGAGTACCACGCCATCTCGTCCGCCCACTCCACATGAACACTCGTCTGCCGCCGTGTCACATCCTCGGCTGTCGTCCGTCTTCTCCGCTGATGTCACACCCTGCACCGGACTTTCCAGATTACCGCACGTCAGCCAGATGGCTACCGTAAAGACTGCCTTCTGTCCGGCTGCGGGAGTTATTTATAATGTCGTCAGCTCTGGTCCAGAATCTTCTCCGAACGCCCGTGTTGAGCCGAACAGAAGTATTATAGGCTGTTCACGTCAAAATGAGCATTATTGAAAGCCCTGCTTAAGATCTACTTCCGCCTCATGTAAAATTAACATTGCCATGGGTCTCATCACTTTATTCATGCGTCAGCCAAGTGAATCTTTTACATTATATAAAAATTAAACATTGTATAAATCTGCTCATTTTTACACTTCGACACATAAAAAAAACAAAGAGATACGAATAATTCAAGTTATCACAAATGGTTACCTAACACGCTTTGTTCGACGTTAATATATGTAACTACTTTCTCCTTCATCGTTACCAACTTTACTGGACATATGTTACTCATTGCGCCCGTTAAAATATGTACAGGCAAGGGCAGTGACGTTTTTCTAAGGTTGGTTTCAAAGTGCTCACTTTATCGTGAACAGCCTTTACCAGAAAATGTGTGCTCATCCTCCCAATTCGTCTAACTGCTCTGGCGGGTGGGAGGAGGGGCTGTAACGCCAGCCAAGTCGGCTGTCAATCATTCCACTCGCCTGCAGATTGAAAAGGCAGTTAGTAGCTATAATGTAGAGCTCGGAGATTGTGTGTGTGCTATTTGCGTGGTGCCTTCAAAGAAGGCTTCGTGCCTCGTCTCAAGTGTATTTTCCTTTCGTAGATCAGTGCAGACGACGTACGTAAAGTGGTTTCGTAACAATGTTTGTATTTCAAACACTCTGCAACGCAGTTGAAGCTCTGTGTCTACATGCCTACCTTCCTTCGCGACGCTACAGGTGTTATTTGCCCTGCACTTGTATCGTTTATAAGGTGGCAGCAGATATGCATTACCAGCGGCACGATCAAAGCCAGAAGCTGGCCTTTCGAGTCACCTTATCTCTAGTAGCAACAAACGATAGCCCAGTGGTTTTTATAGGGATACTGTGAACTGACAAGCCAGCCGCTGGCAATTTTTATATCTGCTGCAAACTTAGAATGTGTAGAAATAAATGCAATCGGAGATATTTGGCGGACGGGATTCCACACTTTTGTTAAAATGCCCTGTGTTTTTTTTTTTTAGCGTACTCTATTTTTGTGTTACCAGTGGTTTCTTCCCTAAGTTTAAATCGAGTCACCTCATTCCAAGGGATAAAATTCTGGCCCAGAATAATCACAGCTGTGTGAGTGTGTGTCTCGACAGGTGCGATCGATAGTGCTGATTGTTGACTTATTGATGCTCGTTATCGCATTCCCAGCTCCCGTGCTTAGAAGGATGCCGCGTGGCGACAGCTTGCTACTCCAGAATGGCTTAATGCTATCGATTAACTCGCTGACTATCGTGCCCATTTGCGAGGGTTCGGTCCCTCCCTTTTTTCCTACCTTTACGACTGGATTTATAACGTAATTTCCTCAGCTCGTTTAGTACAGCTTAGCCGGAAAAGATAAAGAATGTCACGGTTTCATCCACAAATATATTTATTTTGCGACAGGTTTACTTTTGACACTATATTCAATAACACAGCAAAACATTTTTCTATACTTATGGTTTTCTTGGTCAGTAGGCATTAATCGGTTGTAATATAAATAACTATTTTTCTAACGCTCGTTTGTAAATATATTCTGTTTAATAACCAATATAATGCAAAAAAAAGTCAAATTATGAGTCTTGCACTATATCAGCACGCTACGGCGTATTTTGTTGTACATCGTTATACGGCGCTATACTTCCTGGGTTCACATCATCTTTCGGGTATATATATATATATATATATATATATATATGTGTTGTGTGTGTGTGTGCGTGTGTGGGTGTGTGGGTGTGTATGTATGTGTGTGTGTGTGTTTTAAATATATGTATGTACGTGTTTTTTTTTATATTAGGATTCGTTTAGTAAGAAAACTGACTCTTGGTTGGATAGCCAAGAGGCTAAAATTATTATTTTTTCTTTTACAAGAATCCTTGCATGCAGTTGATAAAATAATATTTTTATCAGGATTACAATAGATTTCCTTTTATGACTATATATACAAGTGCAAAAAATAATATGTTCCGAATTATGTTTACAAAAAGATTACGTTGGGGAACACCATTGCCCGACCCAGCAACTTGCCAACTAAAATCACAAGCGATTTACCGCAAGGATAGTGGTTCTTAAAATAATTCTGGTTTATTATGGTTTATATTATTCAAATTAGTGGAAGGAGGAGTAGGAGCAGAGTGGGGAGGTTTTGGAAGATCTTTTGTCTTCTGGTCAACACAAGAAAATTGGTTATTGTGTATTCGTACAAATATTGTTTACCTTGTAAGTACATTACTTATAGTCCATTCAGAGTTATTCCAAATTTTCATGGGTACCTTAAACATTCATTCAACAAATCACAGACTGTTGCAAAAAAACAATATGCAATAATTTAGTTATTTTAAGCGATTTTTAAAAATCGCGAAAAAAAAATGTCATGGCGTGATTTAAAAAGTGCCATTAAATATGAATTATCACATTTCGGCAAGCTAGTTTTGATTACCTGTACTTTCCGGAAACACAAAAATTGTGAATCTGGCAAGCCATTCTGTGAAAAATATGCCGTCGAATTTTTTTAATGCGAGGAGAATTTTTTTTATTCGGTGAGGTCTTGCGAGGCGATAGGGGTGAAGAGAGGTGAATATGTGGCAACGCCGGAATGCAAAGGGACGGGAGATCCCCGAGAAAACCGTCCGGCACGATTCCCACTTGCGAAAACCGGGTAAGGGCCCCGCCGGGAATCTGACCCGGTTCGCCTCGGTGGGAGGTGAGTGCTCTGCCCACTGCACCTCCACGGCTCCTTAAACTGGGGAGATTGTTGTAATGTTGCCTCTATAGGGATGGATATAGGTTAGTGAATTGGAGACTTACTGCACTTAAGAATGACTTTACAAGTATGAACGAGTGCTACACATTTCCACAGTTAGTTTTTTTAGTTTCACAGTATACATTTTTTTTTCGTAAATGTTTGCAGTGGGACGACAGCTATTTGTATTGGATACATGACTAATATTATACGTACGAAATATCTTTACAGTCTCTTCGATTGTTTACAAAAATATTGCGTGATGGGGGAATACGCCACATGATCGCATGAGCGTGTCATTGCTAGGAAAGTAAGCGACGATGTTTTCTCCACTTGAAAAAACGTTATGAGCTAACTAATTTTTTGTAATGTTCAGTGATTACTATTCAGTAGTGCTTTTGTATACATTTATCATAGAACATAAACGTTGGTAACATCGCTTTCGCGAATTAGAAAAATTATGTTGTGTGAAAATTTTATTGATGTACTAGCTGATCCCGGCGAACGTTGTTCCGCTTCTTTCACGTTCTATTTTGCCTTCTCAATTCGTCCTCTCTATTACGTCTGGTACGTCGACCTATGTTTGGCCGTGGTATAGCTGGCATTTTTCTCTTTCAGATCAACAAACATTTCCTGCAAGTATGAGCAAAATCGGCCCATAAATATAGAAGTTAGACTCCATCGCCACCTATCGGAATGAAACACAACTAGAAACCTTACTAGCCACATCAATAACATATGGTGTGAATATGGTCTCGATTGGTCCAGTGGTTTGTTAGTGATGATGCGGTTTAGTCACGCACAATGGATTTTATATATAAATATTACAAATATTGCCCTTGTATTGTTAGGAAAAAGCAACATTGCAAGGAATATTATTGTGTATTTACAAAGATGTCACTGTATGCCAAGAATGTTTCAGTATAATTTACAAAAATGCTGTACAGTGTTAGCACAAATTATTAAATCTCTCAGTGAAATAGTTCCGGGCATGTATGCCCGTTTACCTAAGAATATAGTAACGAAGTTCCTTATTAACATACAAGAAACTGCTTCATGGAGATAACTTAATATATTCTCGCAAAGTGTAGTGGTTCGCTAGTGATGAACTATTTCTGTTTTCAGATTTCCGAGTTCCTGACTTATGTGATCCACGGCCCCGCGACATTACAGCCTGTCGCATTTCGGGACTACACGTCTGTGCGGTCCCCGACTTGTAAGTTAACCTTTTCGTTTATCTCAATGGAGTATTTTCGTTTACTTTTGAATGCCGAAGGGTATCCATTTTTTGTCGTGCGGCTGACACAAACTTAACATGAGACAGATGGAAACATTTTTCCATCTATGTGTTCAACACCTAAATGCATGTTAGAAGTTATATCAAATTTTAAGCTCAGCCAACCAATAGATAGTGATTCAGTAAGTTAATAGAGAAGAAACGAAATAATATTGAAGTTTTTTACAATCGTGTGAGTGCTCTCCAACTCGTGGCGTGTATGCATCTGTAGGTGTGTGTGTGCATGTGTGGTGCATTGGTATCTGCACACACACTTTTTTCCACAACGCGATATTTTTGATGCCAGATAATTGAGAAAGCAAAATTTTAAAACTTAAAAGCAGACAGCTATTTTAACTGGAAGCAAACGTTGAGATCATTATTTCGCATTAATTTGAAGACGTTATATTGTTATCTAAGTAGGCCTACATACTTCGATATTAATAAAATGCAACATTTATTTAAAGGGCTTTCGAGCTGACAGATATTACTTAAATAATATATGTCCAAATATTTTCCAATTTTAACAATAATACATAGTTTCGAAAATTTGTAATTTTGGAAAATTGAGTATTCATGGTTACTTCCTACTTTCCTGAAGCCCTGCTTAGGTTCTACTTCCAGGCGATTCCTCCGCCTCATGCTAATGAAGCTTAACCAAGTTTAGAAAATTGCGCCAAAGGGACCACACAAAGCATTCGTGTGCATTCAGTTTCATTATATTTTGCATAAGAACTATTTCTTACTAGGTAATACCAACATACAGATTTTCCCCTGTTTTTATTCATATTAATTATAATTGTGGTACTATAATTTACAGATGAAATATAAGTAAAATTAATATTAAACCGAAAATAAGGTACTTTTATGTTAAGAGGTCGATAAAACGCTCGTGTTTCATGACATATTTAGGAAACAACCAAACACGTGATACATGGGGTGACTTTTCAAGTGTTTGATTTAAAAAAAAGTGCTAAGAAACCGCGAATGGGCTGTAACATCCGAGTCAGGACTCGTCTAAGTCTGGCATTGCGCGAGGGCGTGTCGACAACGTGTTTGCGAACTCGTGTTAACACGACTAAGTTAGCTAATGTCCCCACAATTAGCGCCTGTCGTGTACGGAAACAGGCAACACAGAACTGTGAAAGCAGACATGTACACGTCCTTTTTTTTTTTAAATTGTTATTTAAGTCAACAAAATTTCATTATAAAATAAAAAAGAAGTATGCTAACGTATGTAAGGGTTAATTATAACATTAGTTGTATGAGCTTTCGTTGTAATATTCACTTTAGGTGTTTCTTGAATTTAGCTATTTAACGTAAGATTTTTTTAGTCTGCTTCCATAACAATAATAGAATTATCGCGCCTCAGAGCATATACTGTATAAACAAGAAAAAATTATACTTCCATTCCGTACTGACGGATTTTTCTGACGTCTCCGCGGGCAAAGTTCAAATACTTCAGTAAACTCTGGATCTAGGACGTATGGACGTAGACCGTGACGTCACGAGTTACGTGCACCAATCAGAACTTCGGATCTCCTCGTACATGTCAGCGGATGGAACCTATGTTAGTAGTGGTAGCCGGGGGGTTTTTTTGGATTAAATTGGGACCCTACTCCGAGGCTACAAGCCCTCTAAAATTACATAGGGATGGGTGCAGCTGTGTGTAGCACGCGAGAGTAGGTCTTGAAGCGAGGCTCCATACTCTCCGCTTCCTGCTGATCCGGCTATCTCCTCCGTATGCCTGGCCCACCAACACCACCAGTAGTAGGGGCAGTGGGATTTTGGACCAGGAAGCTGTTATCGCACCTGTATTAAATTACCTGTATTGATTACAGGTAAACGGTTAATTACTGGTATTCCCAGGTAAATGGTTAATTCTTTAATTCTTTAATCGAAAGGTGTAGATGTTCACCCTTGGACGTCTGGAAGGCGACTGAGTTGTGTGGGTGGTTGTGGCCCAGGATAGATAGCAGGATGAGCAGGAAGCTGATGGTCTGCCGCCTGGCTTCCCGACCTACTCTCGCATGCTACACACAGCTGCACCCATCCCTATGTGCCATTTTAGAGGGCTTAGGGCCCAATCTAATCCAAACCCCCTCCTCCCTCTACCACTACTTATGTTATAAGCAAGGCCTCACCAGAAGTTACAATTAAGTTAACGTACGGCTCGTTTCAAAATCTTTATGTTACAGTGTACGTCGCACAACAGTATTTTCACATTAAGTACACAGAGGTTGACCGACCTCAACTTAAGGGTGGGGTCGCGGTGGTGTTGCGGTCAGACTACCCGGCACCCGGCGGGGTCGTTCCCGCATTTTCGCTCGTGATAATCGTGCCGGATGATGCCGCTGGTCGGTGGGTTTTCTCGGAGATGTCCCCCTCTCCCCTCGCATTCCAGTGCTTCTCTATACTCACCTTTCTTCACACTCATTGGCTCTCAAGACCCGTCCTCTTAAAACTAAACTCAACGTAAAGCTAACTTAGTGGCAGTTAATGTGAGTTTGCGATTGACATAACAGAATAAGTGTGCAGTGTGCTTCAGATATGAATCAACGTGTTCAAGGGTAATAGTTTATGACTGTCGTGTGCGGGACATGATGGGTTGCGTGCGTTCTTGGCGTGACTTTAGATATCGTTATATTTTATATCTTTAGTTCAAGTCAAGATGAAGTAGCCCATTAGAGACCAGTGAAATTTGTTGTTGGCGGGAAACTGTATATATATCTTGGAATTACGTTATGTCGTATTGTGAAATCGTATGCAAACAATTATTTTAATCGAGATACGATATCCTCTTAATTGAAAGAACAGTTCATCGTCATATTTTATTTCCTAGAAGAGGTTATTGAATTCGCTTTAGATAACCTGTTCAGATACATTGATGTAAATGCCCAATGTGGGCATCGGTGTTCCCTTCTATAAGATATCGCGAGTTTTTCACAACGTTTACACAAGCGGTAACCCCAAATTATTAAATATATGTAAATAATCTGCACTCTTGTACATATTTCTAGGTTATGTCGGTTTCTTTCGTCTTCTACATTTCTGATTGGTTAGACTTAACCGTTGCTGATTCAATCATAAACTGCAAATCTTCTTACTGTTCAATTTCCGTGTGCTTATCGAGTCTTTAAGTACAATTCTTAATTCTTGAGTCTTTAATCTTAAACCCACCTTCAGGCAGATTCAAGAAACGATGTGTTACCTTTTGTTTTCTGTGTTTGTTTTCATTCCCCACAAACATCCGTCGGAAATGGTTATTCTGTTGTGTCGTCACGCACGCAATGCAAAATTCAATTATGTAAGTTTAGGGCTAACCAGAAGTGTAACCAACCATATCCAATATTTTTCACCGACTCTCAGATAATGGTCTGTGATATGTGTTGGAGGATCTAGTGCATAGCTGGAAACTGTGTATAGTGTGTGCAGGTCGCTATTTCTGAAAGGAAACCCACGCCAAACCTTCTTCTGACTCCAGGGTGCGAATTAAACTTTTTGCTGAGGTGGGGAATAGCGAACTCGAGACGTATGGAAATCCGCGTTTTCCAGCAAAGTGGCTGATGTATCATAGCGGATACATGTCCCAGCGTGTAGGTTATAAACAAATTGCAGTGTCATATATGTCTCCAGTCTGTCTGGTGTGAAATTACGTTCACCAAAAAGGCGACATGAAATTTTGCGCTACACAGAAAACCTTGTTTTGACAGCCTGCATATGTTTTTCGTTTGGGGCCTCATGTGTTTACCAGCGAGTACTTTTCATTCCATCTGAAGTAGGCATCGATCTTTTTTGCTATAATCTGTGTGTGCAAAAATTCGTGTCATCAATCACCATGGATTATTACTCGCGAGGGAAAAAAAATCACATCCCCTGGCAGGTAAATATTATTTCTTGCATAAATCAGGGAAAACTCATTAGGAGAGGGGTAATTCCCTCGCATAATCCCCACCCCACACCTCCCAACCCAGAAAAATTGATTCCCGCACCGACTGACGGGCTGCGAATATTGATCTCATTCCCCGAGTTTTCGGAGCAGCCTTCGTTGAAGTATTTACATTACTTTGCTATCCGTTTAATGTATGCAGGAGCCTGAAAAATTTGCGCATTAATTTCAGGACAGGCTAGAATCCAAACACTCACATGTGTTTACGTAAATTCTTAATTGATTCACGCCTTTTTTTTCCCCACCTGCAACAGCGAGTAAAGCCGTGGCTAATAAATGAGTTACCAACTGCTAATTTGCTAATTAGCAGTTTTTTAAACAAAAACTACTGCCCGTAATTACACGTATGATACAGTATAGGCTATTCGCAGTAAAGTGAGCACTTTTGAAAGCCCTCTCATTTGGAATAATATTGAATAAATATATTTTATTTTAGCCTTAGACGTTAACTTCTGAGTGAGGTTGAATGTACACACTGTGTTCATTACTTATATGACAATATTTATTTTTAAAATGTGGTAAAAGGATAAAAAATGGCTGAAAAAAAAAAAGTAACTACGACCTCAAAAGTGCAGACTTTACCTTGAACAGCCCATACAAACTTTCATGCATGGTTCAGCTAAGTTGTCAGCGAATTAATGTATTGAGATAGTAATGTGTTCATATATTGCCACTGAAGTCGTGCGAGTTTCACTTGGATCTCGCATTGAACAAAGTGAGGCGGTCCGTGGCGGTGTTAATATTACATTTAGCGGAATTACACGGAACTGAGAAGAAAAGTAGATCCTCAGCAGATATACGAGAAATGTTCAATTAATAGTGAACAACATGTAATGTTCGTGATTGATGGGAACGCCCTGTAAGGAATTTGCTTCAGCTTGACAAAACGCAAGCTGCAATCACTGTACCGAATTGTGTGCATTACGTAACGTATAGGCTATTCACGGTAAAGTCGGCACTTTTGAAAGCTCTCTCATTTGAAATAGTAGTCAGTAAATATATTTTATTCTAGTCTTAGACGTTAACTTCCGAGTACGGTGGGATATACAATGGCAATTGGCATTTTTTAAATTAAAAAGTGGTTAAAGGATAAAAAAAAAGGGCTGAAAGAAAAAATTAACTAGGGCCTCAAAAGTACTCAATGTAACCGTTACCATGAACATCCTATACCTAGAGGCATGCTTAATTCGCGTCATTATTAGGCATCACGCTGAATTTCACATTATATATATATATATATATATATATATATATATATATATATATATATATATACATATATATACATATATTAGCGTACGTGACATCTGTTTATCGACTTTTTCAAAAACGATGGGCCACAATCCATTTTGACTGGGCGGAACGTGATTTGCGCTATCTTGTCGTTACTTGCTTCCGATTGGTTCAAGGCAGCCCAGCTGTAGTGTCAAACCAGCTGTAGTCCAATGACAAGAGCAATACAAACGCACATGTTTTTGAAGTCTATTCTGTCTTCAAATGATAAAGCAAATTTTACAGGTCTCTACCTATACCTCTGGCTAAGGGTTGGTTCACAATAAAAAAAAAAAAATAGGAACAGGGCATAGGACATCACAAACAGAGCATCAGACGTAATAGAGGAACATTCGCTTGACACAAATCCTTCTGTGAAATTGATTCATACCTGAATAATTATGTACTATTTTCTGCCAGCGAAATCGTGCGACAAGTATTAACGTGAGTTACCATTGGATTTTCGTAACAGATTCGATATCTGGTTGAAAATTGACAGCGATTAAAAATACTTAACATTTTTGTTTTTCCTTTAAATCTTTGTTTTTGCTATTGCGAAGATGTAAACCTAGTAAACTGCCAACTGTTGTTTTCTATACATTAATGCCTTGCGACATTTCTTCCTTTCTGCAGCATGACTAGTCCTCCATTTCAAGTCGACAACTACGTTGAAAATCGTATACCCTGCCATGATTCGCTGTTGCCCCATGCGCCCGAGCAGGAAATGTAATATGACCAGTTCCTTTGTGTACTCTCAAGCACGTGACCTGTAATGCGCTGTTGTGAATCAGTATGCTCGGAAAAATGGCGGCCATTTCTTGCGCACACACCACCGATGTTCTGCTGGTACTGTTATGTTTTCAATCGCGAACCAAGCTTATGTTTTAAAGGCTGCTCGTGATAAAGTGAGCACTTTTGAAATCAACCTTAGAAAATAATCACTGTTTATATTTCAATGGTTGCCCTTAGTGACATGCGCCCAGTAAAGTTGGTAACTATGGATGGGAAGTAGTTCCGTATCTTAACGTCGAATGAAAATTGTTAAGTAACCATTTTTGATAACTCAGATTATTTCTTCTCTGTATATATATATATATATAATATATATATATATATATATATATATATATATATAACGAAGTGTAAAAATGAGCAGATTTGTTAGATATTTACTTTTCAAATTATTTCACAGTTTCACTTGACCGACGCATGAATAAAGTGATGAGGCCCACGACAATGTTGATATTACATAAGGCGGAAGAACACACAACGTGCATACAAGTATATTTTAAGCAGGGCTTTCAAAAGTGCTCATTTTACCGCGAATAGCCCATAACTGCTTATCACTCCAGGTTTTCCCGAAACTGGCATGTTCCACCAAACCCCTTCATCACTACGTCTAGAGTTACTCCCATCTTTCATATACTGTAGTACTTTGGTGCAGGGATAGCCAATTTCTTTTTTCTACTTTACATTAAATCTAAGTGTTATGTGGACAGGAAGCCCGAAGGTAGGGCGGGAATTTATTGCGTGTCAGGGCTGACCCCGTACGAGGGCAGGGAATCGTGCTAGTAGGCATGCATCGCGGCAGGGAGGCATTGGGCAGCCATGACCAGCAATTGGCGCCATGGCTACCTCCCTAATTGTACCTATATTAACTTATAGCTAAGAAGAGAAAATGGAAAAACCTGTAAAGGACTGTAAAAACCCCTTTCTAGAGAAAATAATTCGAATTATTCATATATTACTTAGTCTAAAGAAATGCTACGGGAAATAGATGTTGGAAAATCGTATTATTTATTAGAGGAATGAAAGACTAAAGGCTGTTCACGATAAAGTGAGCACTATTGAAATCAACCTTAGAAAAATGTAACTACCCCTGTATACATGCATTTTAATGGACGCACTGAGTTACATTCGCCCAGTAAAGTTGATAACGATGGATAGAAAGTAGTTCCATATCTTAACGTCGAATAAAACGTGTTAAGTAGCCATTTCTGATAACTTAAAATAATGTCTTACGCTTTATGTTAATTTTAACGACTCGGTGTGTAAAAATTTGCAGATTTATAAAATGTTTACTTTTCTAATAATTGCGCAGTTTCACTTGGCCGACGCATGGATAAAGTGACGAGGCCCGTGGAAATGTTAATCTTACATAAGGCGGAAGAATACACAATGGGGGTACAAGTAGATCTTAAGCAGGGCATTCAAAAGTGCTCATTTCACCGTGAACAGACTTTAGTAGAGAGGCGGTGGGTCTTGGGAAAGCCGGGTCGTAGACGTGACTGTCAGTCGTCGCAAACCGGCCGACGACGCAGTCCCGTGATGTCTTAAGCCGGTTGCTGAAGGAATGGTACAGGGGGGGGGGGAGGGGCGGAAGTGAAGCGAAGAGACCAGTGTACCGTGGCCTGTCTCCGAGGTGAAGTGTATCTGATGGGAACTGGTCTGACGACCTCTACGCCTTGGTTACAGCTAACACCTGCCCCCCCCCCCCCCTTACCAATTCTCTGGTGCTATCGTACGAGGTAGCTGCTGAGGTACCCCGCTCGAGCCCCGGCGACATTCGCCCCCTCGGGGGGTCGGCGAGACGTGGGGCAAGCTTTCCCCTGTGGCGCCAGCGAGGCGCCTATCCCTCCCCCCTCCGCTTCACAACATTATACATCAAGTCACCTGCAGCTGCTTTCAGTAACCAGCTCCTCTCGCCAGCGCGCCGAGAGGCAGAATAACCTCCAGTGCAGAAGCCAAACGTACGCTCGTATCTCTTGTCAGTATTTACGCACTTTTTTTTTGTACTTCGCCAACGATGCATATGCCGGGCGCACTGTTGAAAAAAAAATTTCCCTTCATTTCACGGCAAAGTGCAAGTAAAAATTTACCCATAAGTGTCCGTAAACTCTCCGTAAAATTACGGACACGCTGGTTTTAAAAAAACGGACAGTTTCGTGAATTTGCGGCAACTCTCCGTTAATTCCCTTGTGAGTTTTTGTACTTCCGGTTTATAAAAAAAAAGATAATGAAAAATCGTGAATTTTCGTTACTGTATATAAAAATGATACTCTAAAATGCTAAAATGACACTCTAAAATGTTAAAATGTCATACCTGAGCGAGATTTGAACCCTGGCCAAAAAAACCTACGTTTCCATTCCTCTAAATACTCACCTACAACAATCACATGATGGTTTTACGTTTAAATTTGTTTCTTCTATCAGAGTTAGGCCCTGCATAAACGACTTTCCCAGTTTTTATTGAAGTTAGTGTATCTTAAGTGTCGCTATGTTACAGACACCTGATACTACTTTTTAATATTCGATATAATAGGTCTTAGTATAGCCGTTTCGAGGTTTCTTCGCGCTTTTTGAATGAAACCTTAGAAAAATCACCTCGTGTATGACATGTTTAGTTATTTCCTAAATACTCTATGTATGACAAGCGTTTTATACTTCTTTTAACATAAACGTATCTTATTTTTCTTGAAATTAAAATTTTAATCAGAAATTATATTTCATTTATAATAAATATGAATAAAAACAGTGCTAGAACACGTGTGTTGGTAGTGTCTGGAAGGAAATAGTTCTCAAGCAAGATATTTTTACAGCTGAGTGCGCACGAACACGGTGCGTTGTCCTTCGGTGTAATTTTTTAGGTATTAGTTAAGGTTTGGCTGCACGAGGCGGAGGAATATACTGGAAGTAGAACTTTAACATGGCTTCAGAGAAGTGTGAAGCAACCGTGAATGGATTATAGCGTGGATAACCTACGTGCCGCAGAAACGATAATTTTATGGTTACATTGGCGAAAAAAGGTTCGTGTAGACTCGGCATTGTCCGGTCCCGAAACCCGAAGCTATAGTAGATATGGAGTCTTCGCGTATTTTGCATTTACGGAGCTCAGTTCCGTTTTTCCTCATTACGGATTACGTTTCCATATAATTAATGCACAATTCCGTAAAAACTTCCGTACATTTGCGGAAATTTTTAACAGTTTAATTTCAAACAACGCTGGCAGTGCTTAGTGTGTTGCGCGGTATGGCAAACCGATCATTTTTCAAAAGGGGAACCGTGTCTAGGAAAGTATGGTTTGGTAGCTGTGGAGCCTGTTCCATGGCCACCACTGTGACCATGTAATGTAGTCCCATTGGCAAGTTTCTGACACTTCTTGCACATATACTTTGGCACCAATACCATTATTATGGTACAAAAACCTCGGAACAGCTGTTCGCGTGCTATAATTATGGTACACGTACTATATGCGACTAAGTACCACTATTATGGTATACATTTATGGAACACATGGTCGCCGTCGCGTTCTGTACCATGCACAGCGTAAGGCCTCTTTCACACAGGAGATTTGTGGCGACAGCAGATACATGCAAAGCAAGGGTGGTGTTCACACCTTATACTGTCGCCGTCGTGTCGCCGGAAGACAGGATATCAGTCGCCCGGAACATTTTGTCGCTGGGAGAACGGGAGAAACGCGAGCGACTGCAGGGGGCATTCAGTTGTATTGTTGCTTTCACACGGTAGACTTGTCGTCATGGCGTCCGGTGAAGTTTTCTTTGATACCGAGATGTTTATCCACGAAATTCGGCAACGAGCTGCATTGTGGGATATTTTGTCACAGGATTATTCAAATGAAACAAAGAAACAGGATGCGTGGGCAGAAGTGTCGTGAGTTTCATCAAGGTTTTGATGCATTAGAAAACAACAGGAAAAATGAAACAGGTACGTACAAAATCTTTAATAATAATAATAATAACAATAATAATAATGAATGTTGTTAGGTTTAACATTGTTTTAGCATTTATTTATTTAGATCGAAAGCATTTATTAACAATACATCTAGGCTAGTTTGTTGTAGTGTAGCATAAAAATAGTGATATTATCTATTCAACCTATATAACAATGAAAACAACATTACTGATTGATAAATTGCATGAATCATTTTGACACGAATGTACACATGTTGCTCAACAATACATACACGTATATATCATTGATACCGTTTGTAATATTATTAATGTTTAACCAGTCAGTAGTCTGGCAATGCCACTTGAATATGCACAGGTGCAGGTTGAACGATACACTTTACATTATGCACATGGTAAATTGTTTACGATGAAAATACTCAAATGTGATGTTGTAAAACCAACGGCTAAAGTGTGACTGAACATTCTGTAGGGCGTGGTTTAGATAGGCAACTTAAATACGGGCACTTCGCTATGGGTACATCACCAGCCGCGCAGATATAATCAGGAAAAGTATCCCGCATTTTCATAGGCACTTGTCCAGCGTTTGTAACATCTAACTGACAATATCTTCGAATCCTTCATAAGTAAACATATCTTCGAAACGAAAGCCATCTGTATCGCGTACGAAGTTATGCAGAATGGTACAAGCCTTAACAATGTCCTCAGAAAATCCAATAGAGACGGTGAGTGGTATGTGGAAAATCCCCCACTTATTTGTTAGAATTCGAAAGTAACATTCCGCGTGCCTTCTAGCTCTAGATAGTCGGTAGTAAAACACTCCTTTCTTTTGTGTCAAATGTTTACCGCCATACGGTGTCATTATGTGTGCATAAAGACCAAATGCTTCGTCAGCTACGAACACGAAAGGGGCATTGTTGACCGTCTCCCCGGGCAGTGAACGTGGTTTCGGAATATGAAGTTTGTTTGCTGATAACTTCGGCTTGAACATACTAGTTTGAAAAATGGAAGCATCGAAATTCTTACCATATACTCCGGTAAACAAATAGGAATCTAAAATTCGCATCACACACCGCAAGTAATACAATAGAAATAGAAGTTTATAGTTATAAAAGAGTGATCCACTGTTGGAAGGTTTGACAACCCTAATGTGCTTCACATTTATACAACCTAGGCAGTTGGGAAAGTTGGCAACACGTTGAATTGTTCTGAAATTCTTAGTTAATTTTCTGTTAAGGGTAGAGGCATGCACGTCGCTTTCAGCTCCATCCATATAGTTTCGCATACTTCCTTGATGATCGTGCTGAGAATGGAAATTCCCTATACAGTTGGTGTAGAATAGGTCAGACAGTGTGCGGCCTGTAGCAAGATACCTGAAACCAAATTTGAATAGCTTCAGTTGGTTTATGTTTTTGAACTAATTAACCTACCGTTAGGAGCCATTCCTTGTCGCATACAATTACATGCGGAGTACTTTGTTACTATAACCTTAATTAATGTACGGTGCATAAGATGGCCGGCTGAAGGAACTAGGATATATAAAATTCAAACGCGTATTAATTAGGAAATTATTTACATGGTGATGTAAATGCTTGTACACTCAGAACACAAATGTATAAACATTTATCAGGGTTCTTTAAGATATTTCGCATGCAAATTCAAGGACTGTCAAGGACCGTAAGAACCCTGAGTTATAAAGGCCGGGAAGGCGGCCCGCAATTTGAAAGACAAACTTAACAATAGATGGTTGCAATTTGGGTGCATTTGTTTTAATGAAGAAAATGAAATATTTACTTTTCCATATTATGTTATTGCAATTGTAATAATTGTGTTATTTACCTGTCTGATAGGTAGGCCTATAAATGCTGTGGTATCAAAATAATAAATAACGTTCTTAAGATCATACAAGAGCTTATATTGACCAGTTGTAGGTGCAGCACTTCGGAAGGAATGGAAAAACCTCAGGAATTTCTTTGCAAGAGAGTTGAGGGCAAAGAAAACACTGGTGTCTGGGGCTATATCAAGCAATCGATAAACATACATATATTTCGAGGACCTGGCATTTTTGCAGCCAGATTTTCAGGAAAGGTGGCTACCAACATAATTCACAATATATTATTTCAGGAATATTACTAAATTATGTATTAACACAGCTAATTATTGTGTTCCAGGACTACCTCCAACTTTGAGGATGAAGAAGATACTTTGAGTAGTCCCATGCCTCCTACAGGGCCAGGGTTTTCTGGAGAGGCGCGTGTAAGAAGCAACACGGCTCATAAAAAGAGGAAAATAGAGGTTTGGGATGTTGAGAACTTATGCGAGGTGCTCCACAAGAGCATCGAGCAACGTTCTGCTACTACGCAATTACCAGACGATGAAGACAAACTGTTTTTACTGTCATTGTTAAAAGACATGAAAGACATTCCATCTGGTTGTAAACTGTGGGCAAAATGTGAAATTATGTCTGTAATTGCTAAGTATAAAACCAACACCTCTCCAATACCCACTTCCTATACACATTCCGTTCCTAACCAAAACCTGCATGCACATAGCTACCAACCCTATGCCATGCCGATACCAACACGTGACTCTCAGCTGCCCCTTCGACCATTACAACTATGGCAAACACGAGCAGTGTCAGCCATTGCCATTAACACACAATCCTTGTCTATTCCATCTGATACTTCAAGCATTCTTGACACGAACTAAGTACATGTTCAGCTAAATGGTTACTAAATACTCTTCATGTAATGCAATTATCGGAATAAACAATTAATATAAAGCACTTATTTTATGGCTTACCTGAGTGTTACTGCTAATCATTTCTTGGCAGATATCGGCGTCCTCATATTTGTGTTCTGTTTTTGTAGAGACCACTTCAATATCTCGGGTAACTCGTCAAACGATTCGATTGAAATTCTGAAATAATTGAAAAATTTATCTCTGTCTCGACGCAAATCATCATAGAGAATCCAAAATAACCCTCTGTTAACGCCTGTCGCTTACGATGTGGTGTATCTAACATTTCCTCCTCCTGCTCTTTCTCAAAGTGTTCAGTAATGCCCAAACACATACAATTTATTCGACCTCTAACATTGTACTGACGGTCAAGCACAGATCACTTCACCTCTGACATCACTGGCGTCTTGTCTGCCACGAGTCTCCCGCAAGTTTTCGTGACGTGCTGTCGCCGGGCGACAAGTAGCTGGCAGACAAATCTCCCGTGTGAAAGAAGCCTTGGGTAGAGCCACAAACGCCTCCACATTCCACCGCACAACACGTATCAATATTTTCGACAATCCGTTGCAGGACATCGAAAGCAAGTCAAAGGAAACCCAGCCCCCAAATCTCACTTCAATAGCCCCAACCATGCGCCTTCAAAGCCGAAATGGAGGTGAAAAAAACATCCCTCCGGTTATCGCATCTCCTCCACCTGGGTACTGTGGGGTTATGGGTACTATGAAGACACTTCTTTGAAGTACTATGAAGGATCATGGTGTGTGAGACTCCTGTATCCTGTACCGTCAGAGGAAGACATTATCGCACGAATCCACACAGCTACTGCGGCGGCGGTGTCCTAGAATGGCAAGATTTTTCTTAAAAAATGATCACGTGACCCTATTTTGTGTTTATAAAAATGGTGATGTATTTGGTAATTTTGTATTTCGTATTTTGTATCTAGCGGTTGTTAGCAGAATTACAAAATTTCACAATCAGCACCATGTTGGATTTGGGGTTCAAAAAACTTTCGCGAATGAGTCATTAAAACATTTTTTTTAAACAAATAATTGTTTAAAAATACACTAGGCATGTTTTGAAAAACAGGTAAGTGTTGTGCATTGTTTATATATTTCACAATAAAAAATTTTTTAAGGCGTTATTGCATAACTTATTATTATGTAATTTATGAACATATTCACACCATTACAGTAATGATTGTAAAAATATTACGCCCATTTTAAGCATTAAATTTAGATTAAAATATATTTTCAGTGTTAATGTAAAAATGCGTTGCCGCGAGTGCTAACAAGTGACTGTCGACAACGACCGATTTGAAACTTACGAAATTACAAATTACAAAATAACGAATTTGTAAATTCGGACACAGCCTGAACTACTGTGCACGCAACCTCATGTGCGTCAGACTGCACCGCTGATGTTGGCTATGTAATCAAGTGAGAGGTCAACAATTCGAACACCCATTGTAACATTCTTCACGTTGTGATGGTCTTTTGACTTGAACAAGTCTTTAAATTTGCGACCGTAGTGGGAGGCAATCCAGAAAATCCGATGATAACGAAATCGGGGGATACAGATCGGCATTGCAGCTCCAAATCTATCGTCTACATTCAAAATTAAATTACACCACTCGATGACCAAAGGATCAAAGAATATGTTACGTTTAGTGAGGACTGCGAAGTATCGCGTGCGGCGGGGTATGTGAAGGGGTTGGATTGTGTGAGGGGGGGAGGCGCAATTTTGAGTTCGTTTCGCCGCCTCCCATAAATTCCGCATAGAATAACTTTCAACTAGGAAAAGCTACGACGCTTGTTTAAGTTTCAATCGACAGCGCACACCAAGATCAATCGACTCCGTGTATAACAACATTTGTGTGGTGTGGTTATGGTGAAATTGTATGCGTTTAATGTAAAAAAAAAATTAAGAAAACTTAACACAATTCCGACCTATACTCGTCAAAAAGCCAAGTTGAAATACATAAATCGCATACGATTGTAAAGAGCATCTTAAAAGCAATCCAATGATATCCATAAAACCCCATATGATCGAGTGAAGCGGTGCCGGGAACGTAAAATAATCATAAAGGCGTCCGAGTGCGTCAACGTAGACGTATTCACGCAAAACAAACTGCCGTGTCCTCAACTCAGCCAAATCCAATTTTTTTTTTTTTAGTTTGGTGGTGGTTACGTGACACAGTGCAGGACGTACACCCATCGCCACATTCGAAACGCTTAACTTGGATGCTTAGCAACGCCCAAACCATGCGCCCTTCCCTACATGGCTCCCTTCTTGAAAAAAAATTATCGGTGTCCTGTACCGCCCAACATACTAAGCGTTGTCGATGTGTTGTTGCTTTGTACCCATAGCATTTGTTTACAAATATCTGTTGTTTTCTCCACTGGTAGACAAAAACTGACGTATGGTTTAATGCGTCTACATTACAGAGTACTAAGTTCTGCAATGCACCGTGTATGGCGAGGGATTAAGTTTAACGTCTTTCGTGAGACGACATTCATTTACGGGTACTTCTTAAAATTATCATTTACATTGTCATATTGTTTTCATGAAGCAGTGGAAAATTTCTTTCGTGCAGAAATAACGTTCAGATTATTATAATTTGCAATATTTTAACTTTACCCAAAGAATATAACGCGATAAATATTTCGCTGCTCGCACAGATGCGAGTTATAAACACACACGGTGGGTACACACTTTTAGAGGAATAAAACTCACACTCGCCATATTTTTAACATAATAAACAAGTGTAATTTTTGCACTACAAAGGAAAAAGTTAATTTTTTCTTGGGTTACGTCCATTTCACTGGGCCAATGAGGATTCTGATACTATAAAGCAGAACGTTCGTGATTGGTTTGCAAACAACTTAGCCGAGTTAAAGCCGTGTCCATCCACTCATGAAATAATAAACTAGTTAAAGTGATATAGAAAATAAACAAATTTCTCGATTTTCCATAATCTCTTAGGGCCGGTTTCATCACGCGAGATAATAATAGTTTGTCGAGATTAACAGACACACAATCTCGATTATCTGTATGTTATGTTTCACCACGCACATTATTCTCGATTTTCTCAGAATATCTAGATAAAATATTAACCCGCTGATTTTGGTGCTTTAAGTCACATTACTGGGATTAAACTGTAAAATATAAACAAATACTTTGGAAAGGTGACGAGAGGGCAAAGTTTTTTCATCAAGAATAAATAGCAAATGGCTCAGGCAATGTACAAAATAATTTTTGAAGGGGAAAGTGATAACGAGGAGTTTATTGTTCGTCGTCCGACATTGTTACGTGAAAGAATAAATTATTTTAAACTTTATGATGAAGAGGTTTTAAAGTACGCATTGAAGGCAGCACGGGATAACCTAAACAAAACATACGCGATAAACATACGTAGACAAATGGGTTCAAGTTGATAGTCCAATTGATTTTCGATCGTAAATCAATTGGACTATCCCACCGACAAGTACGTTTACATGTAATTAATTATGATGTTTGAATGCTGAAATAAACATTCTGTAAGATCATGCCCGTTTCAAGTGATGCTCGAAGATGTGACAATTGGATGCCAGCAATTAGAAACAAATTTGTTTTCCTGTATGTAATTTGTTTGTTTCGTATCTGCAGGAACATGCCTTTTCCAGTAACTATTTGAACCCATTTGTCTACGTATGTTTATCCCGTATGTTTTGTTTAGGTTATCCCGTGCCGCCTTCAAATTGTCTGCTGTCCTGTAGTGATCACGGAATGTAATACAATTGAAACTATTCGCGATCGTTTGCCATTGTTTCTCTTTATTTTGTTGTGTCACCGTATCAGTTCGTTTATTTCCAATCATATTAAAATGCTCTGTTACTAACTCTTAACATAATGTGTTTTTCATTGGATGAAAAATTTTCTGCTTCGCTGTTTCCGTACGACCACAATACCTTCACAACTTCCCGTTGCCATACTCTCTCAAAATTTTCTCCGTACAAGCTCAAAGCAAAATCTCCAATGTTTACCAAGAGGAAATCGCGATTAAGTCAGAATATCGAGATAATTTTAACAAGATATTCTTTACGACGATTAAATAATGGCGAAACGCGCTCAACATTATCGAGAATAAAATCGAAGTTAAACCTTACATCTGGATGAAATCATCTCGATATTCCGAAAAGTTCATCTTCGTTGGTGAAACCGGCCCTTAGTGATCGATATTTCGCCGTATCGCATATACCTATTGGTTAGGAGCCCTCTAAACGTCACGACTCCACTTTTTCCTGTGTTTACCTAAGCTGAATGGAATCAGACGTCTTTGTCTTGTGGAAAATAGTATACGTGATCATTTTCACTTTGTTGAAGAACCGTTAGATGCAAAGCGAAAGCGACGTGGAGTGTACGAACAACGAAATATTTTCGAACAAATCCGAAGGCTGCCAGCTCGTGGAGATATTTTCTCCGTTGTTTGCATCATGACTGACGGGCGGAAAACCCCTGTTTTCCAAAGCGGAAAACCCCTGTTTTCCAAAGCGGAAAAATCTAGCAGAAGTTTATTTGATTTTTAACAAAGGAAACATTAAAAAAAAAAAATAGTGGCGTGGGGAAAACGCTCGAATATGAAGTTCGAAGTTCAGCTTCCGCCTGTCACATGCTTTATCTTCAGCTACGACGTTGTTAAAGTGTGCCATGATGTTAGATGGTAAAATTTGACGTTTATACTATCGTGAATTTTTAAAAGAAATCTCCTTTCTCTCAACAACTGCTAAACGGTTGCGCGAGTTGTCATTTCAAGTTTCTTTCAGGAAAAGAAATCTGATTGTATTAGCTGGGTGAAAAATCTAGAATACAGCATTTACTCTGTACAGGAAAATTCTATACTAGTAGTTATAGCGCTTAACTGTGGAAAAATTTTCGTAACAAAAAAGTAAAACATAATAATTGATTCCTTTATATGAGTACCAGATGTTTATGTTAGGTAATATAAAACTCTAGCGTGTAACACTAAAAAGTGGGGAAAAAATGGGGTGTGGCTGTATTGGGGACATTGCAGTTTGTTTTGCGTGAATGCGTCTACGTTGACGCGCTCGGGCGCCTTGATGGTTTTTTTTTTTTTTTTATGTTCCCGGCACCGCTTCACTCGATCATATGGGGTTTTATGGGTATCACTGGATTGCTTTTGAGATGCTCTTTCCAACTCTATACGATTACTGTATTTCAACTTGCCTTTTTGCCGAGTATAGGCCGACGTTGTGTTAACTTTTCTTAATTTTTTTTCGCGAAACTCATACAATTTCCCCACAATCACGCCACACAAATGTTTTTAATGCACGCAATCGATTGATCTTGACAAGATATGTTGATTGAAACTCAAAACGAGTGCCTTAGCTTCTCCTAATCAAAAGTTATACTGTGCGGAAGTATGAGACGCGGCGTTCGAAACGAACTCAAAATTGCGGGGGAACCCCCCCCCCCCCCTTCTTGGGCCACGCGCGGTGCTGCGCAGTCCTCATTACACGTAACATATTTGTGATCCTTTGGCAATCGAGTGGTGTAATTTAATTTTCAATGTAGACTATAGATTCGGAGCTGCAATTCCAAACTCTATCCCCCGATTTTATCATCGGATTTTCTGGACTGCTTCCCGCTATGGTTGCAAATTTAAAGACGTGTTCACGTCAAAAATTGAAATGTTTTTCACCGGTCATCAACGAAGGTTATCATTCTTAAAGTCCGTGATAGCAATGCCTGGCATTTATGAGCGTATCTATAATTATTAAGTCCTGTTACTCACTTATTTGTGAAAGTAAGTATAAAATTTATAAACTGCTGCACATACATCTGTATGCCTGGTAATCAAACCAAGAGTATCTTGGTCAGAAGGTAGTGCCCGAACAGCCATCTCCAAAATTGCAGTAATTAAAACACAATTCTCAAAATGCAGTTTAACGTTGTTTAAATAAAACAGTAACTCAATATGTTGATGAATAATGTGGATGTACGATTGATGATGGACGATTGATAATGATTAACCGATGACTGATGATTGACGATGACTGCTGGTCGACGCTTGGTAATGGCGGATGATGATGATTGCGGTTAGGTTTAAGAGTTAACAGCCTTAAAACTGGCAGGAGTCTCGGGAAACTTGACGCTTATGGGAGAATATTGCATTTTCCAAGGCGACTTGACATAATGATCTTCAGCAGTTTGCCACAACCTTCCGTATTTGATTACTGAAATTAGTGTTTATAGATAGCCTATCTATCTGTTCGTGGTTAGTGTACTTGGGATTATTATTTTTCAGTCTTAATTACCACGATTATTTGCATGCGAAATACGCTTATAATTTAACAGACATGAAAAAATTATACCTTAATATGGAATTCTCAATTTACAAAGACGATTAAAATACTGAACGCTTTAAAATATATTTTCTTGGACACCGCTCGAATGGTAAAACAATCTCCTTCATAATTGTTATTCTGTAGTAACTTATATGAGATTAACAGGATCTAAATATGAGGATATAGTTTTAGAATTTTTAATGTGTCCCTCCCGCTTCATTAACTTAAATGAAAAAAACTAGTGTACTTTCGATAGTTTTCTCGAAATGGGAGTAAAATTTCCTTAAGTTAAGGAACAGGGTTTTAAATTGTGCTCGGCTCTTTTAATGCTGCTTCTTAAAACCACATTGCTTTTTCTGTTCACCAAGTTAGTCAGTTTATATCAGCTTCACGTTGTTTTTTTCAAAATTCCTTTTAAATTTTAATCGATATTTTCAATTTATAGGTCCTTGCAGCTGCTAAGCGTTTTCGGTCAATTAAAAAGCTAGTGCTTTATCTGCAAGAAATGCGTTCGATTCCCGACTCCATCCCTGGCTTTTCTCAAGAGAAGGCGATGGAATGGCGTTGATTGGACCAGTCTCGTGAGAAAAAATAGGAGGCTGACAGATATTACACATGCACCCATACACACACACACACACACAAATATATATATATATATATATATATATATATATATATATATATATATATATATATATATATATATATATATATATATATACACACACACACACACACACATACGTGTGTGTATATATACATATCCATACGTGTGTGTGTGTAGATATAAATAGGCCTATATACACCTTTGACTAGATTATCCATTTTCATACGCAACCTTTTATTGCGTTTTGTCCTCTGGGCCAGAAATCTGGCAAATATTTTACCAGAAAATGTATTCATGTCATTTTAATATTATAACACAGATTCCCGTTGTGCATTGTCGAGTACTTTTTGCTACTGAGTACCACTTAAAAAGTTCGTATAATTTGTGCAGTATGCCGAATTATAGGAGGCACGGAACTTCTTGGCCCCTGAAGGTCAAGCGATCTGATTTGCTCCTCCCACTGGCTGGTGCCAGTACCCTATCAAGGCTTTGCGCTGTTTCCTACACTGTAAAAAAATAATGATGAATTTACGTGACTAGTGTAAGGTAAACTGGTGGGGGAAACATAGTTTTCCTTACATACAAGGTAAAATTACCGAACAGTAGAGTAAAATTCACGCACGTGGTAGTGAGAAATCCCATAAATGGATGGGAAAATTACTTTACGACGCGTATATCTCTTCAGCAATGTCTCAACAGCTAAGAGGGAGGACGGACGGAAGAAAGAATCCTATAACACACTAATTTGCAGTCGTGTTGTCATGTTGTCGTCATGGTGTGATGGATAGCGCATTGGCCTATCAGGGCAAAGGTCAATGGTTCGTGCCCACCCACCGGTAAGTGTAGAGGATTTCAGAGTTGAAGTTTTGGTTTTTTTATTCTTCGTCAGAGGATAAAGGTGTAATTTTAAATAGAAATTTATTATACAATACAGTTAATATTACCTTACTTGTATGGGATTTCCCCCCATTTTTGTAAGGTACTTTTTCCGTACGTTTACTTGTTATGTAAATTTACTCCACATTTGATAGGCAATTCTACCTTATATTTAGAAGTAATTAGCTTCCCTTACATGCAAGGGAATTTTACCTCAATTTTTTTTTACAATGTAGTTCGCAGTGTTACAATCGCCGCAGTGAGTCGAGCAACATGTTTCTCAGCTCTGAAATAGTTTATTAAAATTAGGCCAGTTTTTTGCAAGAAGCTCATTTTGCTGAATAAGTAAGTGTATTAACCTATGTCTAGCTTCAACTGTTCGTGTTTTGCGTTAGTGAGGAGTGTGCATGACAGTTGGCATAAACTCCCAACTACTTTTCAGAATAGAGGATATTCTTCGTTCTTGCCTTGGCAGGGAACCATATTTCGTAGGTATATCTATAAACATACCTGCCTTGATGTGAAAGCAGGTGAATAACGAAGTTTGAATAGTGATTCGTCGACACAAGGTAATACGCAGTACAGCTACTTCATTCCTCTCATTGCTGATGCCCGCTTAGTTCTGTAGCTTCAGCTATACGACGGACTTAGAACGATTCTCATCGTTTTTCAGTTGTCTTGCATGCTAATTTTTCGCTGAAGTTATGCCGCTAATTAAACCCTGTGCTCTTGCCAGTCGTTGCAAAAAGAAGTGGTTCACAAAATAATGTTGGTGTCTGATCGTTATTGTCCGTTAATTATTTTTTACAAAATTATTAAACTAAGAATTTCGCGAACGTAAAGATAAAAAAAATAAAAATAATAAATTCGTTTTGATAGCGAGGGCGTGTGATGGTGATCGTTCAGTGCGATAAAGCCCATTCACGGTAAAGTGAGCACTTTTGAAAGCACTCTCACTTGGAATAATATTAAATAAACATATTTAATTTTATACTTCGACGTTAACTTCCGAGTGCGGTGGAATCTAAACACCGTATTTATTACTTCCGGGCCAATACTGATTTAAAAAGGGAGTTACAGGATAAAAAATAGTTGAAATAAAAATGTAACCAGGGCCTCAAAAGTGCGCACTTCACCGTAAACAGCCTATGGATGCATTACATCTACGTCGAAAGGCAATTGTTGTATAAAAAAAAATTTCGGGGAACGAGTTTCTGTTTTTGATGACTACCAAATAATGTCTTCGGAGAACTGTGTTAAAATTTTACGATGAGGGGGAAAAATTTCAACAGCAAAACAAATTACTGCATGTATACGTGACGGTTTCAACACGTTCCACAGCAAATTCGCTGGACTATTTTTTATAGGTAATAACAGGAACATTGGCCTTAAAGTAGTGAAACTGGAAATAATTTATTTTATGATAAGCCTCTACCACGGAGTGATAAGCACATTAGCGTGATAACGCGTCACTATAGCCAGCAGTTTTCCCGTCAATTACCCGAACGGAAAATCTATTTTCATGTCAACCTCTAAACTTGTGTGATTTGGAAAGTGTCTAATCATAACTCTCTAGTAGCCACGATAAATTGCTCGGGGAAATATACCTTCGGGTTCTGAGGAAGTCGCAACTCAATTTCCGACACGTGCTCTCACGTCTGCTAGGATTGCGAGACACCCGTTAAAAACGAGGGCATGTCCTCCTTTCTCAATTGTTATTTTTGTCCGGCCGGTTTTTTTTTTTCTGTAATAATAATGTAAGGCTTTGCTCATTTACCACACGCAAGAGAAATATGATAAAATCTACTCTGTGTGTGTCTATATATATATATATATATATATATATATATATATATATATATAGTGGACTAATGCATGTATTGTTTCAATTGATCTGTGTAGCTATTTGACATGCCTAGCTGCTGTCAGATGTTTAATAGTCTAGCTATTAGATGATAAAATCAATTTTGTTGTTCATTTTGGTGAAATATCTTGTTCATTTTATTGCGATCGGTCTGATTACAAAGAACGTATATTGCAACACTGCGTAGGGAAGAGAATTAATACGCAACTAACACATCGAAAATAAGATGGGCGTGAAACGCTGACCTAAGTAGGAAATAATGCAATGGAGGATGTATACCGTCTATTGTGCGCAATATGAAGTAGTTGACGAGCACTTGAGGCATTGCGGCACATTCCTCTCGTAGCGCCGATAGCATCTGTGGAGCTGGCGGCGTGCTAGCAGCATCCTCCGATAACGTCCCAATGTGTCTGAGGTCTGGGGACCGTGCGGGCCAATCCGTAGGCGAACATATTGTGACGGGCGGCACCACGTTACTGCACGCCTTTGAACAATCATCAAACGTACAACTTAAGACTCTTAAAATTAATGGGCTGGACCACGTCGCACACGCCATTGAATAATTAAAACTAATAAGTAATTAGCAGGCCGGATCACGTCGCCAGTCACCCATTCGAAATACTTACTGTTTTTGATTACCTGATAACTTGAGCGGCGAACTGTCCAACACGCGCAAACACTTTATCACGGTAAAAACCTCCAATGTGACGTAAAAGTAACAAATACGTAAACTGTAATGTTCTCGCCAGATTTGCGCGTTACCTTAAAAAGACTTTTAAAAAAATCTGGGGTGCCAGGAAAACAAGTGATAATGTACGTATGTATTTTCACGTTGCGGCAGCAACCATCTGCGGCGGACGGATGGTTCAGCGGTTCGTCACCTGAGCGCAGCACCGTCGATGGCGAGCGCGGAGAACTGCTTGCCCTTGGTGCGCGCACACCCCAAAACGCCGACGTCTGGTTACGCAGTTTCCGGCAACTTGATCAAGAGGCCGCAAGTTTGATGGCGTACTGTAATATTATTGGTGTTTGACTTTTCAATTGTGGAGACCTCCTAAGGGAAATAGGTGTCCGCTGCGTCGGTTCGCCTTATTAGGTAACATCAACCGCCATATGGCGTGGATACCACGACCCCTCCCAGGGACAATTGAGAGCCCCAACTATTTCTTGGAATTACGATTTTTTAGGGGAAAATAATGGATCCCTAATTTGATTGGTAGCGCTAGGTGGCAGACCTGTGTATTTAATGCCTGCTCACGCCTCCTTCTGGGTCAGTCAGGGGGCAAGCTTCTACCAGATAAGTAGCATTCTTGTCTGATACACAAATGTAGACTCCTCAAGCGAATAGGTCCTTTCCGTCATCTTGACGTTAGGCGAGGGCCATTATGGCCAAAAATGTTAAAATACTTTAAAACTTGCGAAATGTTGGCCTCTTAACTGAAGTGTGATACTCTTACCATCTGTAACCAGTTTTGTAAACCCATAAGGAAGTATGTGACCAAGTCATAACCAGGTTTTGGGTGGTTGTAACCACTGGTAACCAAAAACAAATATTATGGTCTTAGAATTTTGAAAAACGAGTTAGGTAATGGTAGGCTATATGCGAGACTCTGTTGTGTTTATTATTGGCGAACTATTAAAAGAAGACTTTACGAAGTTTAGTGCATTTTGCAAAATCATATTTACTCGCGGGAGTTAAGGCTGACATTGCAGGGCAGTTGCTCCCATCCACTTGGGATCGCGAGTATATTAGGCATTAAACATTGAGGTCGCAATGTTCACTGATTTCTGACAAAAAGGTGTTACCAAATTGGGTTTACTTGTGTAAGAATAAAAATCATCCCGTAATGTCAGGAGTAAATGTCGGTGTGGAAGATATAAATTCGGCATTTTGTAACGATGGTAATTCGAGGTAATTTGCCCAGTATAGTTTGTGACGGCCTTTTGTATTTACTAACTATAAGACCAGTTATAGATGCATAAACATAACCTGTGTGGAATCTTACAAATATTAGCTGAATAACACCGACTTTATTGTACCTGAAAATTCTGGTTGTATTCCTCTATATTTTGGCAACCTGGCTTTTTATGTACTCTTTTTTATAATGTTTTTACTTAAGAGAGAGGAAGATAATGTTATCTTTTTCACGCGCCATGTAAAATTGATAACAAGTAGAAGTTTGTCCACGTGTAATACTAATGGAAAATTTAATGATTTGGAAGAAACATAACCAAAATAAAAGAATATTTCCACACTTCCTTGTTTCTGTTACAAGTCGTTATCACTATCAACTTACCCTTATAATGTACAGAAAAATGTTTCTTTTTTGCATGGCGTTTGCCATTCTAGTGTTCTGTTGGTTTTGCCAGGTCTTTATGCAAAAATCCTGTCTTGCCACGCCCTTGGGTTAGGACGCAGCAAGGTCAGAATATTCAATCTCCAACAGATCGGTGACGGCCGCTGCAAGATGAGGTGCAGCCTTACTGCCTGTGAAGACGAGCTCGCGGCCCACAAAAACCCGAAAATGACGCACGCGAGGAGAACCTTGTACGATAGCAGTCACCAGTGATCACTTTCTTGGAAGGTGTGAAGATCCTTACGGCGCACCAAGGATTATGCCTCCCCAAACGAGAACTCCGACGACTGAAAACTGCCACTAAACTTTCGTCGCCTCTAAAAACTTTTTTGTGGCAGCTACAAAATTATTTGTGTACACCACAAAAAAATTTGGCAGGGTGATTACCAGCAAAATATTTTTGTGGCCGCCACAATTTTTTTTTTCAGTGTAGCTTTAATATAGGCTGTTCATGGTAAAATGAGCACTTTTGAAAGCCCTGCTTAATATCTACTTGTGTACACGTTGTGCATTCTTCCGCCTTATGTAAAATTAACACTGCCAGGGCCTCATAACTTTATTCATGTCTCGGTAGGTGAAACTGTGAGATTATTATGAATGAAAATATTTTACAAATCTGCACATTTTTACATTTACATGCATTAAAAAATCAGAAAGGGCAGTAAGAAATTTAAGTTATTACAAATGGTTACATAACCCCTTTTTGTTCAACTTTAAGTAACACTCAGTGCGCCCATTAAAATGTACGTAGGAAGAGGCAGAGAATTTTTTCTAACGTTCATTTCAAAAGAGCTCACTTTATCATGAACAGCCTTTAACTGACTTCTAGTGAATGTTATTTGACTGGGAATGACAACGTTGAGCGGGTCCAGCCCACGTACCCTGCTGTGGACCTGCAATCGCGGTACAGCAGGCGGCTGCGACGGAGGCGCGTGAAGCTGGTCCCACAATAGTTCCAATGCGATGTGTTGCGATGAGCGGTAGCCAATCAGGATGAAGCGGATTCCGTCGCAGCGCGTCGGCGTTGAGTGCGTTGCGCGAAATTCTTGCCGTGCGATTGTCGGCGTCAGCCTGCGACAGAGAAGAACAAGAAGAAGAAGTGTTTGTTTACAAGGAAAATAAAAACATATATATTTTTTTTTTACAATTTGAAAACGACGATCGCGTTTACGCCGACGTTTTCGTATTTGTATTTTTCTTATTGCTGCGTGGAAGTGCAAAATAGATATACGTACAATGTCATAAAATTAGTTTATCAATATCAAAATAATTATCCTTCGTCTTATTACGTCTCGTTCCCGCTAGTTGTCGTCACACATCGCGTTCATACTACCCTGTTTTTATCTTCTACCACTTAAAACACACAGTTTCAACTTTTTACGCGTGTCTTTTGTTACATTCGCGATGTCTGAAAATGTAATTTCCACCCTTAAACTGGACAGCAGCACCATCTCAGATGGCGTCAGTCGCCGACAGATCATCGCTTGGTTGTGAAACAGCAAGTGCAAGCTCGTCGCGGCCCAACGCATCGCATCGCACATATTGTGGAACCAGCTGTAGCCCCCCCCCCCCCTCCCATGCCGTGTTGCTCTCTCGGTTCTTGGCTTTGGACGTGGGGGTTCGTCTTGCTCTCGACTGACTTTCAGTGACTGTAATTTCTCTGGAAGTGACAAAGCTGAGCCGGCCGAGCCCGTATCCCCCTTGCTGCGGACCTGCGCTCGGGGTTCCTGCACGGAATGTACAGCAGACGTAGACGCGGTAATTCGGAAGGCCGGAGCGGATGAGCCGGATGCCCGTGTGTTGCGTGCGAGCGCTGGATAACCAGCTCGCAGCTGTCTGCGCGTGCTCGCCCAGCAGCCGTGAAGATTAACGATCACGGGATCTCCGACCTCCCCCCCCCCCCCCCCCCCCCATCACATTCTCTTGACATTCTACGACCGAGGTTACACGAGAGCTAAATACATTCGGCAGCCATGTCTGAACAAGTTTAAAAAAACAGATCGTGTTTTCGCGGTCACACACCCAGAGCTGAAATGAAATCAATGGAAATCTAACCTCATCAAACATGGAACTGAAAGTTTAAAGTATTTAATATTAATAGCCTCCAACATTTAACACTCTTGAGCTTTTTAAATGTCGAACCTACACTAGTACTGAAATGGCGTAATGGGTATTTGTACATTTGAATTTAATTTAAGTCAACATGTACAGGAAGCCCCGCCGAATTCAGCCATATTCATTACGCTGCTTGTTTACTTCGAAGCAGCCAATAGGAGCACAGCAGATATGAGACGTTTGAAACTAGTTATGAAAACTGTTCTCTTTGAACGAGATGCAAATGCGATCGTAATGTGACCTCTTCAATAGCTGAACTTGTTTTAGTGAAGTAGTTCTGCATCCCGTGTAACCGCGGTCTATGTCGGCGTCCAGCCTGGCGGAACACGTGGTCTACTGCTACAGTTCATTCGCGGTTAAGGGGGCCGCCTGGTCGAAGGAATGTTGGCACGCCTGAGGGCCTGAAAGCGTGGGAGCACTAGGGGCGACCGAGACATGCGCATCAACTCTCTCTCACCGCCTCTACGCGCAAAGCACCGAACTGGCGTGCAGTCTTGCCGTCGGTAACGCCTTTCTGTGAGACTTTCAGCGGAGACCCTACCATTTTATGACGTAATAATAAAAATTATGATCTTATGCACGTCCCTATTCCTTTTTTAATGTTTGTGCTTAAAATGACCATGAAAACACCCGTTTGAGCCATTTTCACTATCACAAATAGAGCATTAGAGAGAAATGGAGGAGCTGAAAAACGTAAACAGATCTGAAAGCCCGACCGAGGTTCGAATCTGGATCGCAATTCTAGAGCGCTTTGGCCTAGCAACCTCGTTCAAAGTAATTATGAATTCAAGGTGTTAAAAAAAAAAAAAAAAAAACACATGCATTTCAAATAATGGACAATATGCGCAAATAAATATTTCAAGTTTTACAGCATTACTATTTCATTTCCTGTTGTACTTGCTTTATTGGGATGTTTATACTAATATAGAGTATAAATAAATGCACAAACAAACACTCTTATTATCCTAATTGCCGCAAAAAAAAATACAAACAAATTCTCGAGCTGAGTATTTTAACAAAGGCAATCAAATGAGGGGCAGTTGGTTCAACTAAATATTTGGTCGACAGTCTAATTTATTTTGGTCCAACGCGGATGTTTTGTTCATTCAAGCGTGTATTTTGATATGACAGCAAAATATATTGTTTGCAGTATACAAACAAATATTTTGTTTCGTAAAACAAACCTTACTCTCAGTTCTTATCCTCTGCTCGATCAACTCTGGTCTACCCCCGTGAAACCCCAGGGTAAACTAACTTTGACAGACAACACATGTGAATACGACGTGAGATTTTGTAAACATTGCAACAGCAAGTGAAATAAACGGCACTCAGAATATATATATATATAAACAAAAAAAAAACTAAATGAAGTTTACTCGTTAGGCAAGGAGATGGGAGAAGATTTTAAAATTTATGTATAGATGTAATGAGTTTTTTTTTTAAATACACAATACAAAATTAATTCTTAAATGTGTTTGCTGTAGCTCTAAGCTGTTTGATTGCTTTGGCACATATCTCAATTTGTTTAACGTACATTCTATTTACATTTTGTTTAATGCTAATCAAAAAAACTCGAATGCGACAGACGTCTTCCTTCACTAGCGATGCTCAAGGTTTGGATGTTTTTTTACCACCCGTGAAGTAAGTCGACAACTTATTAAAAATAGTTCTCAGGTACTAAAATTACTATAAATATTAGTTTTACTCGAAGAAAATATGACAGCTTTGGTTCGTGAAGTTTTTAAGTCGGTAGGGTGACCGTATTAAAAAACTCATTCATCGCTTGTTGGGTGTATGCAAATTTGTAAAGTTTATGGGAAAATTATCATAGTATTGGGGAAAAAAAAGTTGGGTACATAACATTTTAGTATGAAATTATATTAAGTGCTTAAAATACTCGGCAGCCTACCATTGAATTTCCAGTAAACTCTTTATGTCATTTTTAGCAAATATGTTTATAATTTGTTTCTCCTTGTAATCCTCCCAATTTGACGCATTCGCCAATAGGCTCACCCAAACTAATAATCTTGCAATTTAAATGCACGTAACTGTATGTTCCTCTTTGGCGGTTAGACTATCAAGCGAAAATTTGAGAAATAAATTGTGACAGTATATTTCTTTTTTAATTTATGGTAATTTTGCTATAACTGAATTAGCATTGTTCTTACGTTGCTGTGTAGACGTTGGTAATTAATGCGTTGTCATCTTTCCGGCAACAGATCGCGCTGTTAAATTAGTTCGTATTGTTGTCAGCGTGCGCCATAAAACATGCTGGTTAACTTCACTGCTAAACCTGTTCTCTGTTCTGCAATATATATATATATATATATATATATATATATATATATATATATATATATATTGCAGAACAGAGAACATATATATATATATATATATATATATATATATATATATATATATATATATATATATATATATATATATATATATATTTGCCGCCATCGGTATTTTCGTCTCTTTCTTTTCCTGCTGCACAAACTTGTTAGTTGGCCTTCGAGTATTATCACTCTGAAGTTCTCTTTCCCTGTTCGAAAGTCATTGCGAGATGAAACATGAAACTATTGGGTCGTATTTCGGGAAGTATCCAGCTGATTACCATCAAATGTGGCATTAAGGCAACGCTATGTTAACCCACTCTAAAACATCTTACTCACCACCCACCAAGGCGAACCGGGGTCTTCGCATGCGGAAATCGCGCCGAACGATTCCGCTGGTCGGCGGGAATCTCCCCCCATTCCGGTGCTGCTCTATACTCACCTCGTTTCACCCTCATAGGCTCTCAAGACCTCGATGTTAAGAGTCGCCCGAATCTCTTCACTCACCTTGAACATGTACGAATAATGAAGCACTATTTTTAAGAAAGGCGCGAATATGAATATTTCTGCTTAGAATGTTACATATAACTGGTGAACCATTTAATCTATTCCAACCAAACTTGGCACTCTAACTTTACCTAGCTGTTGCATGTATTAAATACCGTGTTTTATGACCTCTTTTATAAGACATTTTGTTAAGTTTTGTAGTTTGACCTGAAAATTAAAGCACTTTTCTCTGGAAGTGCTCAACCGATTCTCTTCAGATTAGGCATACAAATAATGCTATGGAAGCACACTCCACATTCATATGACAATCTTTATTAAAGTGTTGGGAATATAAATAATTTAACTTAGAATATCGTAGCTACGAAACGATTTGATCAATTTCAACTAAATTTGGCTGGCTGATAGTACTTGTCACGTACATGGAATGTTGTTTGTAGGTATATAAATATTTAATTTAGTATACCGTATGTGCAGAAAAATTTGAATTAGTTAAACCAACTTTGTATGCTGGCAGTACCGTGGCAGCCATCAAAATCATTTATTCCTGGATTCTGTACGCTATTTTGCAGGATGATGGATGGCATGCTGAGACTATGGGTTCTCGCGGGCCGCAGCCCTTGGTGGACGATAAACACGCTCTAGTGCGTAGCTATGACTAAGGTTAACCCCACAGAATTCTTTACGTATTCTCTTTGGTTTCTGTTTATTTGACCGGAACATACGCTTGCGCTAATTTTACGGAAAGGTCAATAACATCGTAAGGATATCGAGAGGTGGAGAAGCTATTCCATCTGTTCAAATCAGTATCGAAACCATAATTTCTGTTGCTCCCATCCCCAACCCTTCCGTACCAAAGCAAATTGCGTGCTACCTGGTTGATAAAGACAAGTCCTACACAGAAGGCCGTTTAGGATGTAATTCGGTATTCATGTTGCAATTTTTTTTCCCTCACATTCCGCAACTGAGTCGTAATCGCGTAGTTTCGTGGAATGTCTCGGGCTGTGCTTATCGCGTATTCGGGTAAACATCGCAGGAACGGAATGCGGAAACAGTGTTGCCAGTGTTCCGAATTGAAAAGTCCCAAGCTGAGGCCAGGAATGTCCTATTTAACTGCAAAATGTCCCATAATTTAAAATATTTTATTGAATCCGGCCCCTGGAGTATAGTGGTCATTATATTGGATATTGATTTTTGTAGATCGCTATTGGAAAGCGAATTACCACAACATATAATTTGCACTACACTTTAGTCAAACGTCCCAGCCACTCCTTCAACTAATAATTACTAAACCAGTTGGTCTATGTTTGGAGATTTTTGGAGAATTTGCTCATTGACTTTTCGTCACTGTGAATACTTTGATTTTTTTTATAAACAGACGTTTCCAGGCATGCTATGCTAAACCTTAATCACACAACAACAGAACTGAACACAGAATGTTCTTCAAAGAATGTAATTATACTATAAGGCGCCACAACAGCCTGGTGGTTCTGATAATTTACAATATGTATTGAACAGTATTTAAATGTCCCGTTTCTACACAACGGAGCACCGTAAAACTATCCACTTTCCTCGAAGCAGCCTCGTTTTTTTTTTTTTTATTAATAACATTCAGGATGTCTGTTGGAAGACTCGATTATTTTTGTTAGTGTTCCAAATCTGACTCTTTAAGTTGGCAATGAGCTCTTGTTGAACTGTCCCATAATGTGTGTATTTAAAGCAAAACAACACTTTGTCCCATTTCCAATTTTTCCCATCAGAAAAATCCCATTAAATGGGACAAATCCTACGACATGGCAACACTGTGCAGAGTCACCAAACCCTAGACTATAGATGAGGTAGACCGCTTATTCGTCTTTTGCGCGTGTACCCAACATTGACCTACCCCAATATACACAACTGTCAAGGTCCCATGGTCAACACTGATGAAAGTGTGTGTTTATATCTTAATTTTTAAACGTCAAGCACTATTATATGAATAAAATACTATTACCAGTTTGAATGTAATCAAACTTCATTACGAAATTTGTTAGAGAAAGTAGACTATACGTAGATCTCAAAGAATTTGATTACAATCAGTTTTCTAACCAAAAATTTAAACCATACTGTTTTCGCTGTTGGGACACGGGGATTGGTTGTGCGTAGTCAGCGAGATAGGTCTACCTCATCTTTAGTCTATGCACCGAACAAGCGAAACCAAGCCGAGTGGAACTTGGTGAGGGGGAGGGGGAGACGAAACAAAAAGAGTTACATGCAAGCTGGAATGACGCAGTGCGCGAGTGACGCCAAGCGACGCGACGCGACGTGTTGAAAGATGGCGTGGTGCTGACTCGACGCTGATACGATTCTCGCGCATTTGAAGCCACAGGTGGACTGGGCGGTGACGTCACGGCAGCCCACGTGCTCGCCAGACGCGCAACGTCCCCGTGACACGTTCATCTGAAAGTGAAAACACCATTGCTGAGGCCTGAAGTCGGTCGACGCTGAATTTTCGCGCATAGCTAAACACCTACTGTCTCTCAGTATCTTAATTCCTTTTTGAAATTTTTTGAAGAAGCCATACGTTCTTCTGACATCGAGATAATAATTTGACTAAAATACCTAATCGATGGGCAAATAACTTTTTAATTCGTAGTAAACGCGTGGTGTACGCTCGTATGAGGAATTTTTTTATCGGCTGTTTAACATTATGTATAACGACTGAAGTTAATATGTTTCATTAAAATAATTACTGTTAACATCTACAAACTCATCACCTCATCCATTCTTTCAGACCGAGCAGAATGACAGCTCAAGTAGTTTGCGAAACATACATTTCTTGTTAATACAGTTTTTAGTATTTTGTTACGAAACTTAGCCTTTGGTTTTCACAATATGATCAGGAATGAATGTGCACAGAAAATTATATGAAACCGGAAGTACTCATAAATAAACTGGCATACAATTTCGGGATTCACGTCGCAGCATGATGCTAGAGATGTGTTCGAAGTCTCGTTGAAGCTGTGTTTAAAGTTCACTCATTCAGGAGTTTTCTTGAGCGAGGGAGGGGGTTGGGGAATCTATTATGGGGTCCATGCAAGAACCGATTTTCAGATTTCTTCTCAAAACATTCATTTCATGGGGAGAAAGCATGCCAGTTATAGGCTTTAATATTCAAAGGCTCTCCGCTGAATGTTGATTGTAGAATGACTGCTTCCGGCTGTGAATGTTATATCCAAGTAACCAACCAGTTACCTGCTACGTTGGAGTCGGTTTCTGGGTTGAACTCACGTGCAACAAGATTTCATTAGCTAACGTCGTGTGCCATCCAACGGTTATCAAGGAGTCGATAACGCGAGATAAACGGGCGCGGGTTTATCTGAAGTCTCGGTACGTGAGCTAAACGCGTGTGCCTCAGGGAGACGCCTTTTGGTGGTTACCTGGCAAACGCGGATTACTCATCGATAAAACTAGTCCGAGGTAAAGTAGGGAAGGGAAAGATAATATTCTGCCCGTTGACTCTGAATCTCTTCTAAACATAGCTTAGTTTGTAATTAGCATTTTAATTTGGGATAATTTATCTACTGTGAATCCTCTTTGTTACGGATTTTGAAAGGAAATGGTCTTAAGCTCTGTGTTATAATTATGGTTTAGCAAATACTTAATCGCGTATCCTTATTAGTTATACCTTCCTAAGCACACAAAAGCAGAAGTAAGTTTACTTTGAGGTAGAAGCAAAGCAACTGCATATGGAGCACTGCACCCGACTATACAATGTGATTAACTCATTAAAAAAAAAAGTAGTATATACACCATAAAAATTGCCACAAAAGTGCTATTTATGATGTATATGAAAGAAAATGCATTTATTTTGCAACATTAGAAAATATTGTACTGAAATGTATTTTTTAAATGTAAAAAAATAATACATTAAAATAGTCTGTATTTTAACTAAATTTAAGCACATTTCCCTGCTGGATGCTTCGGAAAGCAGAAGTTGCCAGAAAATCTTCTTCGAGAATGATCGTCATAATATTTACTGTGATCATGTGTAATAAAATGATAGTAATAATGTATCATATCAATTTTCTAATTAACTTTATTTACGTCATAAATGTTTGTGAGAAATGGACGCACATAAAAATAATTACGGTATAAAAATTATTTCTTACATTATTATTACAATTTTCTTGCATACAATCACAGTAAACATCGTAGCGATATTCCATTACGAAGATATTCGTGCAAATTCTATTTTCTGAAGCATCCAGAATGGAAATACGCTTAAATTTTATTGAAAGTACAGACTATTTTAATCAGTTATTTTTTTACATTTAAAAAGTATATTTTAGTAAAATATTTCAAATGTTGCAAAATATATACATTGTTCTTTGATATTCAGCATAAAAAGTGGTATTCGTGTTATATATATATATATATATATATATATATATATATATATATATATATATATAACACGAATACCTTCTCGTGTGCATGCTACACTCAGTTGCCGAGATGTTATGTGATTTGAACAAATACAGGAACAGGCACTCTCCTCGGGTATGTGTGTGTGTGATCGTCCAAGTCACCAAAACCAGACACACCCGCCCTTTGTTGACAGTTAATTGAACTCGTGTAACGTGGCAGCTAGAATATAGTTTATTACGATCTGACGTGTATTGTTACATGTGAGGACGCCTGAGAGGCGTATCTGAGTTCGTGAGGCATGGGGGCCTTAATAAAACAATAAAAGAAACTAAATCTGATTTCTAATGCATTTACTATGCTATTTTCTACAGAATTAATTAGCTGTTTCCATTTTTACCCTTTTTTTAAACAATAAGCGCAATATTTAATGTATATTTCTAACCGACGTCCTTCGTAATGTCTCTCTCAGATTACAGTCAGTTAACTCATAATCATTATCAACACATGTTTAGTATATCTGTTGCCATCACTTATAATGTCTTTCACTCGCGCTTCTAGTCCAATAGTTCAGTCTGTCAGCCGCACACTCCACTGCTTGATACTTGCAGTCACAGATGTCCCTACCTCTGGTCGCCTTCTTCCGTTGCCCGTCTGCTCTCGCTCGGAACTCAACCACTCATTCATTCATCCACTCCAACTCAACTCGCGGCCCGGATGATTGCCGCAATATTATAGTGTCGTGCCTTACCATCTGGAAGGTTCGACGCACCTCGAGACGCGCTGAGAGAAACAAGGTCCAGAGTATTCTTCGGCCGAAAACAATACGACCAGAGTCCACGGCGTGCGTCGGTAATTCGTAACCCGTCATTGCCTGGCCTTCCGCCGTCGCTATTGTATAACAATCCTCTGTCCTCTTCGTTCGCCTCCCATGCGATGCGAAGCAGCGAGCACGTAACAGTATCATGATGATTGTCGCTTTATCCTACAGTGGGCTGGTCGAGATATGGCGGATGACAGCACGATAACTTGAAGCGCCTCTGTCTCCTATCGTTTTCGAAGCCTAGAAACGTAGTAGAGTTAAGAGGCCTACCTAGTAAAAAATTTTTTTATCGCTTTAAGGTCGCGGCCGGCCGTGATGTTTGAGCATAAACAAGTTTCGCTCGTGTTCTGTCACCTCTGAATTTTAAGCGCCGATTTTAGGGTTTTGATACAGAAATATTTTCATAAAATGTAGAGAAATGTCGCTACAGTGTAAAGCGTAGTTTTACAGAAGAATAAACATCGTAAACAGAGGGCTAAAGGCTGTTCACGGTAAATCGAGCACTTTAGAAACGAACCTTAGGAAAGAAGTAACAGCCTCTTCATGCATATATCTTAACGGGCGCACCGAGTGACATTCGCCCAGTTTTTTTTTATGCACAGACATGTAAACAATAACAAATTTAGAAAGTATTTCCTTTTATAGTAATTTTACATTTTCACTTGACTTGACGCACGAATAAAGTGATGAGGCCCGTGGTAATTCTAATTTTACATAAGGCGGAGGAATACCCAACGTGTATACAAGTAGATCTTAAGCAGGGCTTTCAAAAGTGGTCATTTTACCGTGAACAGCCTATAATCACAGCGATTTTCTCTGACTTTTGCCACTTTTCTACGACCACGTTGATGTTTCATCATCCAAATTAAAAAATTGGCGACAAAATATCTGCTTTCATTGCGGTCCTGAAAAATGACACTTTGAAATGTCCCGTAGTTTTTTTTAAATTAGATCTGACACATTTGCTTACTATGAGAGTCATGCGTAGGGATCTGAAGAATTCGCGGATTCATTACGGGACATGCTAGAATTCAAAACATGTACGTTCATGTAACTTGAACCATTGGTCCACACGGTGCTTGACCATTCCTGGAGAACGCTGACCCAATCGTAGCCTTTTACTGTGACAGCAGACAACCAATGTGCACCTGATATCGGCATATTTGTACATACGACTGTGGAGTCTAGCCTGCAGGTCATTGAACTCGCGAATTTTTCAGGTCTCTACCTATGTGAGAACCCGGGAGGTCTTTTGTAGGCCTCTTTTTTTTTTGTCTGTGACAGTTCTAAACGTGACCGATTGTGCAGTAATTCTACGATTGTATGGCTTAATAGTGAAGATAAATATGTGTGTTCCACTGCTTATTATACACAGTATCATAGTTTTTAAATGTAAATTTGTGAAAACAAGCATACATTTTTTTAAAAATTACATACTAAGTTTTAGAGAAAACTCGAAAGACTGACTTTTATACACAAGTGTAATGTTTCGTTAGTGCTATTTGTGAGAAGATGCGACATATAAAGATTAAAAACGTTTATAAGTGAATCCTTGTAACTGAATCTCCGCATCCTATTTAATTGGCGGCGGTGTCAGTACATGAGACACGGAGTGATACCGGCGTACGATGAAATTTGCGCGGAACTACCACTGCGCCAATAGGGAAGGGACCGCCTGGCTGGAGGAGATATTTTCGCGTTTCCGAGACCTGGCACCGCGGGGTGACGACCACCTATTAAACAGTAGATTAAACAAATGCATTCGCTCCGCGGTGTCAGTACATGAGACACGGAGTGATACCGGCGTACGATGAAATTTGCGCGGAACTACCACTGCGCCAATAGGGAAGGGACCGCGTGTGGGGAGGAGATATTTTCGCGTTTCCGAGACCTGGCACCGCGGGGTGACCACCTCTTAAACAGTAGATTAAACAAATGCATTCGCTCCGCGGTGCTTACGTGTAGGTCAGCTGGCCGTACCCTTTCATATTGCGTAAAATTTTCGTTCTCGTTTTAATTTGAGACAGGCGACTTTATCGACATCGAATCAACCTTTCGGGATAACACAAAGCAAGCGAGAACGATTAGGTTCGTAATTGTTAGGGGGGGGTGTGTGTCACGACTACGGTCACGTGATTCAATGCCTTCACAAATGTTCTTTGACGCATCAAAACTAAACTAAACTTACAAATGTGTCACTATCGGTAAACAACATATATCTATTACTAAGTGCAACTTGTTTCGATAATTTGAGAAGGAAACCGTGAAAGCTGAGATTCGCGTTAAAAGTGAAGTAAACTACGCCAAAAAAAAAATATTAATATATAAAAGGAATACCGTACTCCCCTCAAAAAAATTTTTCATTTTACATTTTTGTTGCCTGTCATTAGTTTACATTAATTATGAAGTAAACAAAGAAGCGCAATTACCTCAGTATAGGATTTTGAAGGCACGGACAGTTAATTTATGTAAACAAGTATGCAAATATAAATTACTCCTATGTGGAAATCAATTAGGTCGTGTAAACACATTTTAGTATTATGTCTTGTATAGTCTAATTCGTGGTTTCTTCACACTTTTGGAATTGAACCTTTACAAAATCACGCCATGTATGATGATGTGTCTGGCTCTTTCTTATATATATATATATATGACGTTTATCACGAACGTTTTATATGTGTGTTAACATATTATTACCGTATTGTTGGTTAAATATAATTGTTACTCATATTTTATTTATAAATTATAATATTTAATGTACAATTTAAATTAAAAAAGAAAACGGGGAGAAAATAAGTGCGCTGATAATGTTTACTAAGAAATAGTTCTTATGCAAAATTGTATTACATTGAGTGCGCACGAATGCGGTGCGCTGTCCCTTTGGTGTGATTCCCTAGACTTGGTTAAGATTTGTTTAAACGAGGCGGAGGAATATCCTGGAAGTAGAACTATAGCAGGGCTTCAGAAAAGTGCGAAGTAACCGTGAATGGATTATAGTAGATTGTGTGTGTGTGTGTATATATATATGTGTATATATAAAATAAATAAATATATATATATAAAGCCATAACATATATTCTTAACCGTTATTTGTTTTGATCTGTTACAGTTGGGCGTAGCAAACTCACGGGGAAGCATTTTTGAAGAGTATATGCGAGAAGAACCAAGTTCAAATTTTCTAACGCGGCCACTCACCAAAATGGCTGAATATTGTCGATCACCCTCTGCTGCTGTGTTGAATGGTTAAAGCTCGCTCAGGTAAGTAACTAGTGCAAACGAAATAATTTCAGGACAGATTTTTAAGTAGGGTACATTTGGTTTACACCTACTTAAGGTGGTGGGGCCGCGGCCCACCAAGGCGAACCAGGCTCAATCCCCGGCCGGGTAAACCGGATTCCCCCGCCCCTTCATTCCGGCGCCGCGCCGTATTTACATCAATCACCCTCCGCCAGCTCTCAAGACCTCGCTGTTAAGAGCCGCTCAAATCTCTACACTCACTCACTACTTAAGGCGGTCGCAAACCACGCGCTTGAAATTGCTGTACAGCGTGTTTGAAAAAGGCGGTTTTGACGAAACTAATCAACGTGTCGCCATTATGTACACCTACGAAGAGAAAGTACATCACATACGATGACGGAATAGCAGAGGCTGTTCACGATAAAGTGTGAGCACTTTTGAAATCAACCTTTGAAAAAAGTCACTGCCCCTGCCTGCATATACTTTAACTGGCGCACTGAGTGACATGCGCCTAGTAAAGCTGGTAACGACAGATGGGAAGTAGTCCTGTATCGTAAGTCTAATAAATAGTATTAAGTAACCACTTGTGGCAACTTAAATTATTTCTTTAGCTTCCTGTTTTTCACATTTTCACATTTCCACTTGCCCGATGCATGAATAAAGTGATGAGGCCCACGGCAATGTTAATCTTACGTGAGGCGGAAGAACACACAACGTTCATAGAAGTAGATCTTAAGCAGAACTTTGAAAAGTGCTCCTTTTTTCGTGAATTGCCTGTACTTTCAATACTTTACGCCCGTTGTAAACATTATTTTCTTGCCTCACATCTAAGCTAGAACGGCTTTTTCAGGTTGCTGAATAGTCGCGTCCAGCAGAATTTTCGGGTCACGTTAAAGCGAATCGCTATTGGCGTAAAGTCTGCATGCCAGTTGAACGACTTGTGCGTAAAGGCAATACCGCTGTAAATGCGCTATTTGGAGTCGTCCCAAGCGCTTCGTCGACTCGCGTCTTACACAAACACGCCCTTCATCGGGTAACCGTCTTAATTAAATATTTTGGAACGCAGAGTTTTGTTTTCTTCTCCTTGTCGTTGTCATCCTTTGCTCCTATTTCCGCCTGCAGGCTTGCATTGATCCAGCTTCCACTGTAACATTTTACAAACGGGCGCAGATACGTATACCCCATTCCCAAACATGGTAATTGTATGAGGTATGAAAACGACTATTTATTTCTTAACAACCTGGCAGCAAGCGTAATACCGCATTCGTATTCCGTATGTTATAATCATATGCTACGCGTTTTGATCATTATTAGTCCGTTATGTTTAGATGTTTTCTTCGGCAAGAGTAAATATGCAAAAAAAAAGAAGCGTTTTGGATTACCTATGAAATAATATGAATTACGGTCAGTTCTGTAGTGTGACTTTTGAGAGGCTGCTTCTGTAAACACGTCATAAATATTATGTTTCGCGTCGCACGCGCGACGCGCTGAACCGTTAGTTAATGTTGTTCTGATCTATTTGCGACACGCATTAGAACAAGCTGGCGTATTTCTTGAAACGTAAACTTCCTGTGAAGGACGTTTGCCTCGAGCTGTGGTCGGTTACTGAATTCTGTTTCAGAATTAAGGCTGGCATTTACATTCCTGCCTCCTCGCGGATAGTCTAATTTGACACCTAATTTACATTAGAAGTAGCATTTGAGCGGAAATTTTTTCATGAGATTCAAACTTCAGCAGCATCGCGCGTAGTGTGGTTCTTGCGATGATGCCGTGGCCTAATTTTTTGTTCTTCGGGAATTATACTAACGAATTTACTGTTCAACGGTCTTCAGTAGGTCGCCTGGAGGCACATCTCGAAATTTTCCGCGAATGTTTTTTTGCACAGGTTCGCACTAAAGTAAAGCCAGGCCAAATAACGTGCGCATAACGCTCCACTTCATGAAGTTACGCAAATAACTTTCAAACACAAATCGAATTTTTACGTAACTGAAAAGGGTAGAAAATTTACACTGTTAAGGCGTTAGCCGTATTTTAACTTCTGCCACATTTATGAGTGAGAGACAGAGATTTGCCTTTTTCGATTCTTCATGCTTTTCCCTATCCAAGACGCAGTGCTGCCAACTCTTAGAGAGAGTGAAGAGATTTGGGCTGCTCTTTAACAGCGAGGTCTCGAGAGCCGATGAGGGTGGTTGAGGTGAGCATGGAGCGGCGCCGGTAAGAAAGGGCGGGGGATTACACTAACCCACATGTGAAAATCAAACAGAATGCACTATAATGTGAAAATCCACAAAGTCATCCTTCGAATAAATACCCCACGCGTTATTTTCATTCAACTAGATATAATAGTTTAATATATTTTTAACTAAATCTTCTTAAACTCATTAAAATTTTCATAAACGAGCTTGTTAGATAACTAACCGTTCATCTAGCAAAGAAGAATTCACAATTCATTTTTCCGGAAATTTAATTCGCGTAAAAAATTTACATTATCACAAATAAATGCACCCATACTGAATATTATTAAATATACCGAATTTCGAAATAAATATAAAATTAGAATTTAAATGTGCTGAATATAAATATTCAAAAATGATCCACTATAATACACTTTAGCAGCATTTTCAACTTGAAAACTTTATAATAAGGCTTCTAATTACGTAGGAGATCTGTATGTTTCTATAGTGCCAATATTTGCATAACCTTGTGAGGTGTTCTAACATAATGCCACCAACTCAAGAACATCGACTAGAAAAGTACGCTAGAAATATTTACCACTTAAAAATATGCAGATTTTAATTAGATATATGTACATTCCAGTTTGTAAGACGTACATTTTAATCCAGAAACGTATCCCCCACATTCCACCGGCATTGTTAAAATTCAAGTTCATTTCTCTTTAACCACGATATATTAATTTCCACTAGGTGTGAGTTAAAATACACAATCTGGTGGGAAATCCACTGAGTTGGCAACACTGCCCAGGCGCCCGCCACAGTCGCCTTGTGGTACTGGTACACTTAGGTAATGCGGCGAGCGAGGTAAGGGACGACAACCTGCGCGGGACGGCATTTCTCTGCACTGTTCAAATGTGCAGTGCTTCATGGGCCAACTTACAAGTAGATAACGCCGAGCGTGTCACCTTTCTTTGCGCCTACCTGAGATATAGGCTGTTCACGGTAAAGTGGGGACTTTTGAGGCCCTGGTTACGTTTTTCTTTCAGCCATTTTTTATCCTTGAACCACCTTTTTAAGTAAATATTGCCATGTAAGTAATAAATACAGTGTGTATATTCCACAGCACTTGGAAGTTCACATCTAAGACTACAATAAAATATATTTATTGGCTATTATTCCAAATGAGGAGGCTTTCAAAATGGCTCAATTTACCGTGAATAGCCTATACTAACAGTTTTAAAAGTGTGGCTTCACTGACACACAGACAATAAGGTATGATCTTCTCTACTTTGCAATAAAAAACATAGTAACCATAAATTAGTAGTTTAACGGAGATTTCAGGAGTCATTTAGTTCAAGATTAGTGTGCCTGTAGTTCAAGTTGATGTAAATGGTTAAGGAGATACATGAGTACTTCTGAAGAATTTTTCCATAAAACTTATAACATGCACAGAAAATTTTCAAATTCAGCCTCAACGCCTAATTTTTAAACTTAGGTAACTAGCTGAAACGCCGAGCAATATTCGCGCCACCTAAAATTATTCTCACAGTTTTATTACTTAATTTGGCTATATATATATATATATATATATATATATATATATATATATAATTTTTTTTCCCCAGTTCTAAACTACCGTCTTTTCAATTCGGCTGATCTGTGGCACCGTCGGTTTCTACTGAATACATATTCACCAGCTCGGCCAACTATAAACGTTAACTGGCCGCGAAGCTAGCTCGCTGCTTTAAAGGTCTTGTGTTCGAATCCCGATTAAGGCATGGACTCGCGCGCTGTTAATGACTACGAGTGACCTGCAACTGCAGGGCGACGTATACGGTCCCGTAAGGGAAGAAAAACCGGTAGGGTGGTTCCTTAAGGAACGGGTCTTGTCCTTTATGGGGCCCGCCTAATTAAGGAAACTGGTTCCAGTTCAGGTTGTTGTGGCTTGTACAAGCGGCGAGGAACCAAGTCGACAATGCTTTTTAAGTAAGCCATCATTTAAATATGATCAAACCACCCAAAATGTGGCCGAAGAAAGCACGTAGGCTAAGTGTCATGGAAATCCTCCTTCCATAATATACTCCTTCGATCAAAAAAGTGCACGCCTCAGAAAAATCAATCATGTGTTAAAACTACGTCCAGGTGGCTCGATATTTGTAATTAAAATATCGGAGTTTTTTTTTTCCTCCAAATTATGACTTATGATTAGCGGTGATGTAAACTTCAGCCGTTTGTACTCGGTACCATATCGTTGAAAAGGGCATAGCAACATATTCGGTAAGGTAATTATTAGAAAAAAAAAATTGTGATCCATCTGTACGTAAGTGTAGTGACCAAGGTTGCGTTAAAATTGACTCACGAAGCATATAATTTACACCAGAATTTTTGGCGGTAACTGTATCAATGACAATAAAAATGACGATTCTATTATTATTATTATTATTATTCCTTAAGTTTGCGGAGAGAGCGTTCTGAGGAAAATCAGACAAATTGAAACTGTAATAATAAATTATGTGCACAGTTAACATTGTAGTAATCATTTCCAGTCATTTTCTTTTCTCTGTTGCCTACCTTTTACGAGCCACAAACGCACTAGCTTTCGTTAGTAAAAGATAATTAAAGACTTTTCAGAATAAAGTGAGCACTTTTGAAATAAAACTCGTGCTGCCCCCATTCTTGGAGGGTGTGAATGTCTTGGTTTATCGTTGCAATAATGTCCAGGTCATCGCCCTCGCATCTCTCATTCGTGACTCGAGTGCGAGGATACTTCTTGAGCGGGGTGGCTCGCGATTCGAGAGTCTGGAGCCTTGTACGGCCATGAGCGCCGGCCATGAGCGCCAGCTGAATGACGAGTGACGACACAGTGACCAGGCGAGAAGGTCTGCGACTGCGAGCATCGGCAGAGTGGAGAGTGAAGCTGGCGTACAGGACTGCACGATAGTGACACTGGATGCGCGAGTGACAGACATTTGGAATTATGACGATGGACAGTTTCATTGTATATGTGTAAATAATACGTTATTATTAAGTGACTGTTGCTAGTATAAAAACAGCGAAAAGGACTTTAATTAGATCTGGTATTGTGCTCGCCTAGAATAATAAGTGTTAATATTGGAGTCGGAAAGTTTAATGGTGTAAATAATTGTTGTGCGTATTTTTAAATATCTAAAATAAGTTAAGGAATTAAATTCGAATCAGCTCTTTTATTTTTATTAAGGCCTCCATCCCTCACGATCTCGGATGTGCCCCTGGCAACTTCTAACGATATTCAGAAATATTAAAAAAATTCGCTGGAAATATCAAAACCCTCTAGATGCAAATAACCACTGAGGAACGAAAACTCAGTGCCCGACAACTGACGGACAAAACCATGAAGCGTGGAATTATGGGTACTCAGATAAAGCTGAAGAACTACGTGAAGTGTGATTGAAACTGTTGGAGTTATCTCTGCCTGGTCACTGTGATCTGCGAACGTGTGAGTGAATTCATTTGCCTTCAGGCGTCTTCGCCTCAGAAATTACGGCCACAGAGTGCCCGCGAAAACTGGATGTATGCGTCATCGTATCGTTCATGATGGGATGAGTGCATCATATTCAGTTGCCAAACTGCATGAAAGTAATGTTTTAAAGTATGTTTTTTGGTACTTCTCTGGACAAATCGTGTTGATATATCCAAAATTTTCGTGGGCACGGGATTATTTACCTTGAATAAATTATGTGTAGCGCATAGGTCAGTGGTTATACTTTCATTTAACAGGCTGTCAATCTAACCCCGACCACCCACTTCTACACCTCTTTCATCAAAATCCCGGAATATACTACTAATGATTAATTTTGGTTATGAAAACAGAATATGTAAATTACTTTATTCCAAATAAATTAAATTAATAAAACGTGCTGATGTTTTACAATAACTCAGAGCACAAAATAACAAGGTAGATCACTGAACACAGCACTAAACAGACTGGAATAACCCACATCAACAAGATTTAGAACTAGGCATCTCTTATCAATGGAAACACTTCATGGAATATTCAGAAAGTTTTACAGGCCACTTGGGACTTTGCCACGATCCATCAGTAGGCCGCGAGTCACAATTAGAAAAACCACGGACATAGGGAAATGTTTCCACGAACAGTGACGTTATAGCAGTCTCGCCGCGGTCAGTATAGCCCGTTGCAGGTTAACATAATTCCACGAGATCTTTGTTCTGACGCACATGTTGTGGAAAAATTTGATGTATAGTAAACTAAACGTTTGCCAAGTTTCGAAACATTACGTTCATAGCCCAACCATGTATTAGAATCTAAAGGTAAGTTCAATAAGGCTTATTTCCAGCTTTCCTGGAGCCTCGCTTAAGTTCTACTTTCAGGATATTCCTCCGCCTCGTGTAAACAAAGTCTAGGAAACTACACCGAGGCGGCAGCGCACCGCATTCGTCCGCTCTCACTTTAATAGAACTTTCCATAAGAACTATATCATACTAAAGGCTATTCACGATAAAGTGAGCTCTTTTGAAAGCCCTCTCATTTGTAATAATATTCAATAAATACATTTTATTGTAGCCTTAAGTGTTAACTTCCGAGTGCGGTGGAATCTGCACTCTGTGCTTATTACTTACATTTGCAATATTTATTTTAAAAGGTGGTTAATCGATCAATAATGGCTGAAATAAAAAATTTAATTAGGGTGCCAAAAGTGCTCACTTTACCGTGAACAGCATATAGGTGTTACCAACACACCTATTTTTCCCTGTTTTAATTCATTTTAGTTACAAATTGAATATTAAAATTTATAGATAAATTATAATTAAATGTTAACCTAAAATTCACTATAAACAAGATACTTATATGCTAACAGAAGTATATAACACCTGTGATACATGGTAAATTTAAGTAACAACCAATCACATTATACATGGAGTGAGTTTTCAAAAGTTTGATTCAAAAGTGTGAAGAAACCACGAATAGATTATAATTCGAAAACATTGCACGCGATTTTTTAAATGTAATTCTCAGACTATTTGCTAAAGTTTCAGATTAAACAGAACTTAATCTTCGGCGAAAAAAAGAAAGAAAAAAATTAAAATCTTGCATGTATTTTTGTTTTCTTATAATAGTAGCCAAAATCCTCATACGCCGCTTTTTTCGTTTAGAAGAATTTTCACCATCTGGTGAAAGATACAAGATATCTCGCAGAACTATGTTTTCGTTTACGATAGTATATACGTCCTCTCCCTCTTTCTCTTTGGGAGCCTCTCTCTTCTAAACAACCCTGCCGACCTCCATAGTTGCAAGCAGCCACAGTTGTATTGCGGAGATCAGATGTTCGGTAGCACATGACAATCAAGTTCTATCACTTTCTCTCTCTCTCTCTCTCTCTCTCTCTCTCTCTTAGAGCAGCGCCTTCTGTCGGCCTCTTGTTCCTTTCGCGAGGCCACAGTCGAGACACCGGCTGTTATTTAATGTTGTCGGAATTCTACCCTCCAACCCGATCTCGTCTGACAGGTCCGTCGTCGTTTTATTTCTCCGCCGTTCTTTCCGAAAAGAAATAAGGAAGCTTGTCAGGCAGAAAGTGTACTTGTGTTGCAGACCAATGTTCGAACGACGTGGATGTGTGATATTGGCGCGCGGTATTGTCAGTTACTCCAGGTCATACACAGTTCTAAATAATATACCTGTCTGTAGCCAGAAACAAGATTCGGAACAGATAGTATATTGATTATGAAATGACAAGATAAATAGCAAAATTCCTTTAAATATATGTCACGACAGTATCATTTCGTAGGTACATTTTCTTTGCTAATGTTCAATACTTCGACTCAGTAAAATGTCTTCATTAACTTATGTTTTATTTGATTGGTATGGGTGAGGGGGAAAAAAAATGTGACGGAGGTGGGGAAACCAGGAAGAGTTAGGGAATTTAGTTTTATTTTCTGTGTAACCACCCTGTCGGTTAATTGTGCACATAGGATAATAGTGAATGGTGGTGAGTGAAATAGAGATAGATAAGCAACAAATTACAATGGCGGTTGGAATACATATTAAAACATTGTCTGTAAAATTATTGCTTTCGCGTATACGTGTATCTCAATAAGTAGCTTATGGCCTGAGAATACGATTTGGTCCAGGAAAGATAAAAAAGAAATATTATCCAGAGCCGCCTTTATTACTTTTATCGTATTAATAGCGACACGCAAAATTCGCGTTATCGTTTGTTTGAAGACAGAATAGACTGCAAACACATATGCGTTTGTATTGCTTTTGTCATTGGACTACAGCTGGTTTTTACACGCCCTGAGCTCCCTCGACCCAATCGGAAGCAAGTTCCGACAAGATAGTGAGCCACGAATATAGAGCCACGAATTGTGGCTCTTCGCTTGAGCAGAAGCCATTAACAAACGACACATACACTAATTCATATAGGGCGGTGCAATCTAGCGTGGTGGCAAATAATAACACGAATTTTCCATGTCTCTATTTTCGCAAAATAGTGATAATGGTAAAAAAAAAAACAGCTTTCGTATGGCTTTTCCTGCGCAGTTACCGTACGGTAAGGAAAAAATTACGAATAATGTCTTATTGTCGCCGATCTAATATGCGAGGCAATCCAGCTACCCGGGAATGCAGGCCCATCGCAAGCCACACTTACGGCCAGACGTGACTACGACGCGTTGCTGGGCTTATGAATACTGAAGAGGACCCGCGATGCGCGCGCATATTATCGGCCGAGCGCAGCGGGGATAATGCGAGCGGTCGATGAACACCTTCGTGCATCTCGGAGCAGTGGTTACCAAGTCCTGCGATACGGGAAGGAAATGATACGTTAGGCATGAACGCGTGCTTCACGTGGACGGACAGGAACGTCTAAGCAAAACGACGATGTCCCCCCCCCCCCCTTTCGCCGAACTTCTCGGAGCGGGCCCGTCATTACTTATAAAGACATGTGGCGAGTGATTAATCAGCGACGTTATCAGGGACTGCGTCGAAAGATAAATTACATGTTGATCGATTGCCCACACTACGACGATATAATGAAGCTGTTGAGAAGAGGTCTTGAAATGAAAACCCAGAGACACACCACAGCCCACTGAGGAGAGATCGGTGCAACGGCCTGAGACGAAATATAACAAGAAAAATCCGTACTTGGTAGAAAAACCAGAATTAAGTTTAAATGTCATGGACGTCTCTACTAGCATGTGGGCCTAATGCACCGTCGTACGAGATAAAGAAACTAGTGGCCGTTCGCGATAAAGTGAGAACTTTTGGAATTACCCTTTGAAAAATGTATCTGTTTATATATGTTATTCACGGTAAAATGAGCACTTTAGTAAGTCCTGCTCAAAATATACTTGTGTGCACGTGTATATTCTTCCACCTTATGTAAGATAAACATTGTTGTGGGCCTCATCACTATATTCATGCGTTGGTCAAGTGAAACTGTGAAGTTATTTGAAAAGTAAACATCTAACAAATCTGCTCATTTTTACACTTCGGAACTACTTTCCATCCAGCATTACCAACTTTACTCAGTGCGCCCGTTAAAATATATGCAGGCACGGACAGTGACTTTTTTCTAGGGTTGGTTTCAAAAGTGATCATTTTTCTTGAACGGCCTTTAGTTTAGTCTATCCCACCTTTTTACGTGTAATCATAACTATTATGATTCATATTTCCCTGTCTCGAATTTTTTTTGTTGATAAAGGAAATATTGGAGTAGTGAAAATATGATTTTAGGTGCCAGCTCAAAAGTTTACAAATTAAGTATTTATGAAAATAAAAATTCGAACACTATTAGTTGTTCTCATTTAATTAATTATTGTATCTTATCTTTCTATAATGACTTTGTTTCTGGCCCTTAGAATGCTAGTGCCAACATTGTACTATACATACTTCTTTAGTGGTCTATAAGTATGTGTTACTGCATAGGAAAACATGCATATTGGAAGGCTAGTATGATGTTAGGCATTAAATGATTTAAATTTTTTAGGGAACAGCATAACAATTTTTTGTAATTTGGCTTTGTATGATGGTCAGGGAAATGTAACAGCATCCCTGGCGAAATTAGGGACATTTCTGGTAATTTTTATAAGGCTGTTGCTAGCCACCCTGGATAGGTTACTTACTGCCTAACTGGCATGCGCACCTTACCCCAAATTTTCTCTACGGTCATAAAGTCTTTTATAAACTGTAATCTGTAAATGTATTGTCAATGGAAGTTGTCCATGTGTCGTTTATACGCATCAGAATGGAAATTTCTTAATTTAAATACACCAGTATTTTCGTGTCTTACAATCTCCCGCAGTGAAATTTGACCGATGCTTAAATACTTGTAATATATTATATTGTACGATCTTTTCACGGTTTCTCCACACTTTTCTAATCACCCTGCGTATGAAGTGTTGGGTTATTTCCGAAGTATGGTATGTATCACAGGGGTTTTATACTTATGTAAACATAAATTAGCTTATTTTTGGTTAAATTGAACTTTTACTTGTATTCACTCTATAAATTATAATTTTTCATTTATAATCAATACGAATAAAAACGGAGAGAAAATAGATGTGAAGGCAATGCTTAGTAAGAAATAGTACTTATGCAAAATATTACAGTAAGTTCGCAGGAATGAAGTGCATCGTCCCTTTGGCGTGTTTTTCTGGACCTGGCCAAGCTTTGGTTGCATTAGGCGAGGAATATCCTTGAAGTGGAACTTTTAGGCCTTCAGAAAAGTTGGATACCTGAATGGACTATTGGGTTTACTATGTTACAAGTCGGTATGTGAGGCTACGCTGTAAATGTAAATCTGCAGAGTTTTTTCTTCTGACTTTTGACATGGCCAGAATGGACGAGTGGAGGCAGCCGTGCCAGAGGGACAGGTCTCAGCAGCGACGGAATAGAAGGCGGGGAAGAAACGGGAGTCTCCCGAGAAAACCCTTACGTGGCGTAACAGTGGTCGCCACTAGATGGAGATTTTTGGGCATTCGCCATTTCGATGCAGATGTCTGTCATGAAGTAAACAGAACTGAGCACGAAAAAAAAAAACTTAAAGGACAACATAACAAAGAAACACACTAACGCACAGCAGTTTTACCAGACACGACAGGATACAAGACAAGGATGCCGTAATCAAGAATATATATACACACAAAGCCAGAAAATTCCATGAAGTAATCGAGTAAAATAAAACAGGACAGCAATCTAAATGCGGAAAACTGATATACCATATACACATTCCTCACTCGCCTCTCGCCTAGGCGAACTGGGTTCGATTCCCGGCGGGGTCGCTCCCGGATTTTCGCGTGTGGGAATCGTGCCCGGACGATGTCGCTGGTCGGCGGGTTTTCTCGGGGATCTTCCGTTTCCCCCCACCCTTGCATTCCGACGCTGCTCCATACCCGACCTCACTTCATTTACGTCGGCTCTCAAGACCTCGATTTCGGAGCCTCACAGATCTCGCCACTCCACTTTTCGACGACCAGCACATTGGGGAACGTGTATTTGAGACACTGTACAACGTAGTACAAGCGACAGATAGACGGGGGCCTTAATGCTGCTCGTCGTGCCTGCTATGAGTATCGCACCTCGTAGCAAACCTAACAGTGCTCGTGTACAAGGCACTGTACAACGTAGTACAAGCGACAGATAGACGGGGGCCTTAATGCTGCTCGTCGTGCCTGCTATGAGTGTCGCACCTCGTAGCAAGCCTAACAGTGCTCGTGTACAAGGCACTGTACAACGTAGTACAAGCGACAGATAGACGGGGGCCTTAATGCTGCTCGTCGTGCCTGCTATGAGTGTCGCACCTCGTAGCAAACCTAACAGTGCTCGTGTACAAGGCACTGTACAACGTAGTACAAGCGACAGATAGACGGGGGCCTTAATGCTGCTCGTCGTGCCTGCTATGAGTGTCGCACCTCGTAGCAAGCCTAACAGTGCTCGTGTACAAGGCACTGTACAACGTAGTACAAGCGACAGATAGACGGGGGCCTTAATGCTGCTCGTCGTGCCTGCTATGAGTGTCGCACCTCGTAGCAAGCCTAACAGTGCTCGTGTACAAGGCACTGTACAACGTAGTACAAGCGACAGATAGACGGGGGCCTTAATGCTGCTCGTCGTGCCTGCTATGAGTGTCGCACCTCGTAGCAAGCCTAACAGTGCTCGTGTACAAGGCACTGTACAACGTAGTACAAGCGACAGATAGACGGGGGCCTTAATGCTGCTCGTCGTGCCTGCTATGAGTGTCGCACCTCGTAGCAAGCCTAACAGTGCTCGTGTACAAGGCACTGTACAACGTAGTACAAGCGACAGATAGACGGGGGCCTTAATGCTGCTCGTCGTGCCTGCTATGAGTGTCGCACCTCGTAGCAAGCCTAACAGTGCTCGTGTACAAGGCACTGTACAACGTAGTACAAGCGACAGATAGACGGGGGCCTTAATGCTGCTCGTCGTGCCTGCTATGAGTGTCGCACCTCGTAGCAAGCCTAACAGTGCTCGTGTACAAGGCACTGTACAACGTAGTACAAGCGACAGATAGACGGGGGCCTTAATGCTGCTCGTCGTGCCTGCTATGAGTGTCGCACCTCGTAGCAAGCCTAACAGTGCTCGTGTACAAGGCACTGTACAACGTAGTACAAGCGACAGATAGACGGGGGCCTTAATGCTGCTCGTCGTGCCTGCTACGAGTGTCGCACCTCGTAGCAAGCCTAACAGTGCTCGTGTACAAGGCACTGTACAACGTAGTACAAGCGACAGATAGACGGGGGCCTTAATGCTGCTCGTCGTGCCTGCTATGAGTGTCGCACCTCGTAGCAAGCCTAACAGTGCTCGTGTACAAGGCAGGGGACGGGGCGAGAGAGAGAGAGAGAGAGAGAGAAGGAGAGAGAGAGAGGGAGAGAGAGAGAGAGAGAGAGAGAGAGTCTCTGTGTGTGTGTACTGTATGTGCGCGGCAAGCAGTGTTTCGCGGCGTCTCGCGAGAACTCATTACGGGACGTTGCAATTAGCACGGCGGGAGAATAGAAGGATGGTAATTAGCCCGCACAGCAGTCAAGACATCGCAGCAGCAGCGGATGACGTCAACGCGATGGCTGAGAGGACCAGCAAGCTGCAGCCGGGCTCTCGCATACCGCGGCGAGTTGTGATTAAAAATAACAATAAAAAGATACCTCGCATTTATAAATAGCTGGCTCCTTTGCGGAAGCTCTGGAGTTACTCGTATCAAACCCGACGCGTATCCTTCCCCCCAGTGAAAGGGGCCGCGGTGGCTGAGCGATTAGCACGCTCGCCTCCCACCAAGGCGAACCGGGTTCAATCCCCGGCCGGGTCACGACGAATTTTCGCAAGTGGGAATCGTGCCGGACGATGCTGTTTGTCGGCGGGTTTTCTCGGGTATCTCCTGTTTTCCCCGCCCCTTGATTCGGGTGTCGCTCCGTACTCACTTCAATCACCCTCATCGGCTCTCAATACCTCACTGTTAAGAGCCACCCAAATCTCTTCACTCATTCCCCCAGCGAATGACCCAGCAGTCTGCCACTCGACCTTTACAGCTGGGACACAGAACTGCAGAGCGTTCTTTGACGAAACAATTAAATGTGCCCCCCAGTATGTTTACCTACGAAAATACATCAAACCATAGACGAGGAAGGAATGGTAGTTCAAAGTTACCACGCATGCTGTGAATATTGCAATGTCCCCGTGCCAGACATTGACTAGTAAGATGATGCCTGTGTCCCCACTGACTAGCGAGATGGCGTCGGGTTCCCCACAGCGAAGCCATGTTGCGCCCTCGGTGCTAGCCAAAGTGTCGTGCTCTGGCATTCCAGCAGCAGTAGCCACCTTGTATGTCTCACAGACTAGCAAGATGGCCTACCGTGCCACTTAGACTATTATTCCAAATGAAAGTGCTTTCGAAAGTGTTCACTTTACTGTGAGCTGCATGTACGCAACAGTAATAACGAGCACGGCGATCCATTCTTTGGTTAATTTGATGTGTCCACCAGCTGTGCAGACGACAAGGGCTGCGCTGTCTTCACTATCTTAAAGTAGGTCTCAGTTGTGAATAGATACTGGAGATTTACAAAATGCCATCTTATAAATCTGTAGAAGTCTGTCATTCCGCAGGTATATGTTAGTTTCTGGTATAGCATACTCGTGATTTATTCGCACTTTTTGAATCACACTTTTGAAAAATCACCCCATGTATGATGTGTCTGCTTGTTTCTTAAATATGTAATGTATCACGAGCGTTTTATACTTTTGTTAACATAAAATCACCGTCATTTATATTCATTATGATTAAAGACAGGAAGAAAATAGGTGCGTTGGAGTAATTTTCTAGACTCAGTTAAGCGTTGTTTGCATGAGGCGGAGGAATATCCAGGAAGTAGAACTTTAGCAGTGCTTCAGGATAGTGGAAGTAACCAAGAATGGAGTATACAAAATATTTTTTGCTGTGTAGATCCTCTTACGTACCTAAGCGTATGTGTATAGAGGTGGAGTATGGGAGTGTGTGTGCGTGAAACAAGCTCGCCTTTCAAAATCCGCTCGTTACACGAAAGTGGCATTCACAGAAAAATGTATATGTTCGTTTCAAAGCCACCGCCCCCCCCTCTCCCTTTTTTTCCACTCTCTCGACATCGTTTTGTTACTCTGTACGTGTTCCCGCTGAGACCCCTGAAGGTTTAAATCCTCATAATGCAGGCAGGCGAGTGAACTGGTTACGAATTCATGTGAACATTTGCGTACCACGGCGTGGTATTTTAGCGGCATCCAAGCACGCGGTGGAAGGAAGAGAGTAAACCTGCAGGTAACGCAGCAGTCAGCAAGAAATCAAACCCCCCCCCCCCCCGTGTTCACAAAATACTCGGAAAGAGAATGTATTTCACTCACAGGAAGTGGTATGCTGTAAAAAAAAAAAAAAAAAAAAAAAAAAAAAAAAAAAAAAAAAAAAAAAAAAAACATTAATTCCCCCTTTGAACGGTGTGCTACTGATGTCCGCGATAAATTGAATAGTTTTCGAAAGGACACTTCAGTTTCTTCTTCGACTCTATTGTGAGCTCACACGCCATTTGTAAAAAAAAAAAAAAAAAAAAAAGAAATTAGCATTGTAGTCAACCTAGTGACCAGTGGAAATACTCCGATAAAGTTACGTTTAGGAATTTTTAGAGACACGAATACTCAAATACGTTCCGTACTGTGTCAGTTCGTAAGCCTCTTGTCACATTGTCAAATTGTTCCGTCAAACTGCTTCCAATAGGTTTGGGAAAATTTAAGTTGGACAGTTATGGCGTCATTGAAACGTCATAGATGCCGCCATATTTGTCTGAGAAAGTTGGATGGCTTTGAGTTCCCGCCAAACATTTGAAGAATTCTAATATTTCTTTGATGTTTGACAATCTCAGCCAACCAAATTCGTGCACGAGAAAAAGGGACGCCAAGAAACTTTAAAATAACGAACTATTGCTGGAAACGAAGTAGGTAATGAAGATAATTAATCTATGTAGAAGATATATGGGCAAGGGTGTTATTTTAAGTGAGTATTTCACATAATACTACGGACTCATAGGCATTAAATTTCATTGTGCAGGAAACATCTCTGATAAATAAAATCTGAACTTAGTAAAGAAGAGGAAATAAATTTAAATATTCTTTACATTTTTGGACTAAATGGGAAAAAACGAAAGCGATGTCTCACTATAAAAAATAAGTTTTAAATAATAATTCAAATTAGTTTTTCCAGTAAAAAAAATTTGACACCTTCTAGATTATTTGATTACATTTGTTGGAAGGAAAAATTTTATGGCCCTATTTTGTCTTCAAAATTTATTGTCAAATATATCCGAAGGCGAAAATTTGACAGTGTGACGGGGACCTTACTCCAAATCGTATAACACAAAACAGAAAGTCTTTCAGTGACCAATTGTTTTAACTCTTTCAGGCCCACAGCAATTTATATATCAGATGTTGCAATTGAGATAATTTTTGACGCTTGCTGCAATTAGTTGACGTAATACTTGGTTCGTTACCAAAGCCAATAAGCGATACGCTCTGTGTTTGTCGATGAGACATCGGCCACTCATAACGTACAGCACACACAAAAAAAAAAAATCATATTTTGTTACCATCACAAAATATTTAGTTGGTATCTACTCTACCAATTCTTTTTTCATGAAAACAACACAGCAAAATTAATTATTTTAGTCCACACAAGTTTAGTGGTGACAGTTAAAAAAAAAAGGTTGTGTCCTCCGGAAAAAAAAAAAAATTCTAGGGAGAAGGCCCAGCAAACCATTTTATGGCCGCCACAAGAGTGTTTTTTTTTTTTTGTGCAGTAACGCGATATATGAATTTGTTTCTCGTGGGGAACATCTTTAAACACGGTTTTTTCCTTCGTTAAGCAGAACGCATGATGAATCGGGGAAAAAAAATGTGAACCTCTCACACTCATTCCCATTATTCCAGCCCCCACCCCTTTCCACCCTTATACACATCAGCAGAAGACAGCGATATTGTCTTTATACGGTATATCGCTCACGTCTTTACAAATATTGCGCGACAGTTTACGTGCGTGTCGGTGAAAGTAATAAAAAATATATAAATGTTCATTGGTTTTCATTTCCCGCCCGAAACTTGCGGCCATCCTCCATTCTGTACCTCAGAGCACCACAGATGTTGGAAAAAAAATAGCCCAAATGGCATCTTCTCGCCCAATCTAGACACCTTGTAAGCCAACCGCATCATAGGAGCCATCTCCTGCAGTCGCGAAGAAAGCATGGGCCCCCGTGGGAACCCCGCGGCCAAGTTCAAGAAGCGAGGGAGCGATAAGGGCGACACTAACACGCACTTCTGGCGCCTCATCGCTCCTACGCGCAAGGCGTGCAGTGTTTCAGTTGTTACGCTGAACCGTGCAAATTGTATCTGTAACAGCGGGGTTTTATTACATGCGATGAAAGTCCACAGATTAAATTAAGCGCTAATCTTTGTGCTTTACTCTTGCCGCCTAAGGAAACTACATAAACAATCTTTAAAAATGCGATATTTGATCATTTTCAAGATTTATTTTTTCTCCAAGAATACACTTAATATATATATATATATATATATATATATATATATATATATATATATATATATATATATTGGGGCAGAGATAATAGTTTTTAATCTTTTCTGACTAAAAGTCGTATTTTCAGAACATTTATTTATCGAGATACGCGTATTCCCGCAAGCAACAATTTCATATAAAATGCGGGTGTCCATCCCACTTAAGTAAGTCTAAAAAATAACACCAAAGGGACATAGTACCCATGGGCGTCAGCTGAGTTGGGGGAGGGGGGCAAAGGAGGGCACTTGCCGCCCCCCTGGAAAATTGATTTTCCTTTTGTTGAGATGTTTGGGTCGCTCTTTACATCTGAGATCCTCAGAGCCGATGAGGATATTTTTTGCATCATATGAAACATCCTTTTCGACCACACTTACGCGTCTTTATTATAGTATTATCACCATAGCGTTTGTCATAGTTTTACACCAAAAGAAAACAATTTCTAAATTGGGACGCATAACTACACAGCCTTCGAACATCCCAAACCCAGTAGGCACACAGGCAGCCATACTGCCATGTAAAATTCCACTCGTTTAATCATTTGAAAACGAAGTTGTGATGTTGTTACTTGCTGGAAGGTGGTTAACAAGGGGCGGCGTGGAGCGGAGGGAAATACCTTGCAGTACAAAGGTATCAATAATCAATAGTGCGGTCTAGCGACCGCTTGTAGAACTACGTGTGGAAGCATGTGATTCATAACTTCAGTCGATATACCATCTATAAAATGTGCCAGTCCGTGAGAGTCCCTAGAACAGCAAACGAAATGTTTTCTTTTAACGTGTGATCTGAGGTAAGTTGTTTATATATATATATATATATATATATATATATATATATATATATATATATATATATATATTCTATTTGAAGATGTGAGAAAATGGTTAATATAATATTCCGGATGGTGTTGAGAGCTTGTTTTTAATCAATGTCAAAACTAATGTTAGAGTTCAAGGGCTTTGGAACTATTGAGCACATGCCTCTGTCAGAGTTGTCTGACCGAGGTGTCCGTCCATCATGTGTGTGATAAATAGCGCACCGTCATTGATTTAGTTGATGAGCTTAGTTTAGGTGCTAATGCATATATAGAAGCACTTTGCCAAGCATTTAGGGATTTTATTTGTTTTGGACGTAATTATTTTGTCGGAAATTTTTTTTTGCAGTATTCTAGTACATGTGTGAACAAAAATAATAGTTTTGTGAAACATGTACAGTATTAAGTTGCTGCGACATTTGATGTTGATTGGGTCTGAAACACGCTGTTAAATGCTATTTTAATTGCAAATTATCCTTTAACTAACGAACCTCTGCTGTTTCAGATAATTTTGACCATAAGCTCTTTTTATAGGTAAACGGGTACCGGTAACACCAGAGTAGATAGAAATATATATACATTCTGACAGCGGTAATTACAGAACTGATATATCTGCATCTGCAGTAGCTTAACAACATTTCACAACAGAAAGAGCTAATCTAATTTACTTAATGTAAGGGGAAATATTCCATTTGTTGTCGATTTGTTACATTGTGCAATTTCAAACACTGACTTTATTTTAAGATGAATCACTAATATGTTTTGTTGCAACTGGCCCGGCCATCTGGTCTCGGTTTTACATGGTTTTCCGAGATCACTCCAGGCTATTACTGGGATGGTTCCTTCACAAAAGGCCATGGCCGATTCCTTCCTCAGTTCTTGTATCTTGTGCCCGTGTGTGTACCTGTCTCTAATGAGTGGTCTCGCTGTCGAATAAACGCAAAGCCCCACAAATAAATAAATAAAAGTGTGCCTCTGTAGTAAAGCAATTTTCAATGTTAATTTGATATATAATTCAAGTTATTTTGGTTGCCAAGTAATATTTATAGTTATAGCTTATATTCTTTTTGTTCAAGACTTGAAGAGCAGACATGGATATACAACAGCTTTTTAAAAAACAAAGACATTGCACTTAGACCCAGTGCCATCCACTTCCACTGATGTACCTACTGTTGGGCAAAATCAAAGTGAGTTCGAAGAAAAAATCTCGGCGGTAGCAGAGGAGCTTCCATGTAGTTCAACAGTGAATTCGAGAGGTAGCTGTAATCCAGATGTCGACAAAAAACAAACAACTTATTCGAGTGTAAGTGAAACGGCTGCCAGTAGTCTGGATATTGGGGATTACATATGAAAATTTCACAGTGTACCCAATGGTCTAAAATACGAATTGCTAACAAAGTGTTGGAAACCTGGGTAAAGTTACGACTTCAGAAGAGATATTTCAAAATCAAGCTCCCGTTGTATTTGGTCATCCTTGGTTATCGCAGCATGAACCATGGCTAGCTTATTGTAGTTTGCTGAAATGTGCTGTATGTACACATTGTGTTCTGTTTCCACAGCATGTAATACGAGGTTTACGGGGTGCATTTATCACTAAAGAATTTTCTAAATACAAAGACTTCCACGAAGCTGCACGAGATCACATGAAGACTCAGTGGCACCGCTGGTCACTAGAAGATGCTGCCAACTTTGTGAAAATCATAGAAAGAAGTGCCTCGCCTGTAGACCAGCAAATCAATGAAGCATGTGCTGAAGAAATTCAAAATAATCGCCGGAAGCTTGTTCCGATTCTGCCCTCAATTCTGTTCTGTGCTTCTCATGACATCTTGTTAAGAGGAAAGAAAAATGATTGGGGAAATTTTAAAGATCTGCTATTTTTTCGTGTTGAAGCAGGAGACAGCATTTTGCATGAACATCTGAAATGCTAAATTCACGTCTGGAAAACCATGAAATGAATTAATAGAGTCGAGTGAGATAATTCTCAGGGAAACTATTGTTGGTGCATTCATCTGCTGAATTTTCAATTTTAGCCGACGAGAGTTCTGATATTTTTGGGACTGAACAGCTATCCTTGGGAGTTCGATATTTCGATCAAGCTGAGGCACTTGTCAAAGAAGAATTTCTTGGTATGATGCCAGTTACTGACCAATCGGCTGAGGGAATTACAAACAAAATACTGGATGCTTGCACACCGTTTGCACTAGATATGGACAAATGCATAGGCCAAGGGTATGATGGATGCTCTACCATGGCAGGGAAAGAGGGCGGAGTCCAAGCACTGAATAAAAATAAATTCCCCAAAGCTAACTTTGTTCATTGTTCTTCCCATCGACTAAATCTTATAGTCAATGATTTGAATGATGTGAGCTGTATCAGAAATGCTATTGGAACAATAAAACCAACGATAAGATTTTTCAGAGTAATTCCTCAAAGAAAGAAGACGGTCCCTAGTATTGGAATGGTATGTGAAACGCGATGGACACGGAAGTACAAGTCCATACGTGTTTTCTACGAGAGTTTCATTAGCATTGTGGCTGCTCTGCAACACCTTTCTGCGATAAGCAATTCCCGCGCCAGGCAAGCGGCATACCGAATTTTGTGTGCCATACAAACATCTGCATTTATTGTCTGCCTTGTTATTGTAAGCAAATACGCAGCAGCACTGGGGCCTATTACACAAGCTCTCCATGGTGTTCAATTAGACCTTGAGAAAGTGAAAAATCACGTGAAAGAGTTACTTGAAATAATGAAGATACACAGGGAAAACAGTGATAAGACATTCTAAATCACTTTTAAAAGATGTGAATTTACTGTCCACCAAGCAGGACTTGACTTAACAATTCCAAGACTAGTTGCACGGCAAACTATTAGACCAAACCTTCCTAGTGAAAATGTTTAAAGGAATATTTTCATACCATCCTTGGATTCAATTATTGATACCTTAGAAAGTCGTTTTAGTGAATGCAACAACAATATATATATAGCTTGCTACAATTGCATCCTACCCAGTTGGTCAGCCTGAACAAAAATGACTTCGAGAGTCTGGTGAACATCATTCAAGAAGTTTACCATATTGGCAATTTTGAAGCTGAGTCGAGTATGTGGTACGAGGTGTGGGGAAACACAAAACCTCAAGGTGATATGAAAGATGATGTTAGCTTGTTAGATCTTCTTTAAGAGACATGTTTAGTTCCCGCAATCAATAAAGCCATGCAAATAGCATTGTCTTTGCTAGCAACTACGTGCACGATCGAGAGGTCATTTAGTACCATTGGAAGGGTCAAAACTTGGCTTCGGTCGACAATGTAAAACAGCCGATTGTCAGCGTTGTGTGTGCTAAGCGTGCACCGGCAAAAACTTCAAACACAGAAGTCGAAGGTGGAGTTCTTTGAGAAAGTCATTGATAGGTTTGGACAGTCACCAAGAATATTGCAGTTTGTTTTTAAAGAGTGAAATAGTAAACAAATAAATATACTATTGTTCCCTACATAGTTTCAAGGAAATAATGTAATGGTAACTTCATTGTCAATATTATGAATTCAGCATTCAGGATTATTCAGTCTCTCACATTGTACAAACTAACATTATAGTATAAAGTTGCATCATTTTATTTGAATTAAAATTCCGTGTATTGAATCAGTGAATTTAACTAGGTATGTCATGGAAAAAAAACTTGTTCGTAATTTACGAATCGTTAATGAAAGGTGTAAATGAAGATTTTGTGCTTTATTTGTAAGTTTTGTCTTGAAATATTAGGGTATGATTATTAAATTTCAGATCAGTTTTTTGAAGGAACTTAAATTTTCGATTACTGATCTATCTCCAAAAATTAAGTCCTTGATTGGGGAAGACTAACCGAGACCGTTGTTGTTCTGCTTCCAAATACTTTATTTTAATTTGGTTTGTACAGTTGTATTTGGTTTGTACAGTTGTATTTACTGAAACATTAAGATTGTGGTTGCTGTAATGGCAAAGGTGAAGGAAATAACTGGTTTGTTTGTACAGCATATAAAATATTTGCTGCACTTATATATCTTATTCATAATGTATTTAAAATTCCTATGCGCCCCCCCCCCCCGGCATAATCCTGGTCACGCCCATGCGTACCACAATTGTGTTCATGAGCAATGTTTCTTACTAGGTAATACCAAAACAGCTATTTTCTCTCTGTTTTTATTCGTATTAATTATAAGTGAAATATTCTAATTTACAATTAACATAATAAGTTAAAGTCGACTTTCGCCAAAAATAAAATACTTCTATGTTAACAGAATTTATAAACCGCCTGCGAAGTGATGTATTTAGGGGACAAATAAACGAAGTCATACACTGGGTCATCTATTTCTCAAAGCTTTGATTCAAAAAGTGTGATGCTGCAGCGATACAGCAGATACTCTTCAACTTTTCCGAAGTCCTGCTAAAGTTCTACTTCCAGGCTATTCTTCCACCTCGTGCATACACTTGACTAAATCTAGAGAAATAACACCCTATGGGCAATGCACCCATTTGCGCATACTCAATTTGGCAATGTTTCGCATGGAAACTATTTCTTACTATAGACTGTTCACGGTCATCTGGGCACTTTTCGAAAACCGTGTTTGAGATTTACTTGAAAGCACGTCGCGTATTGTTCCGCCTTACGTAAATTTAACATTACCGTGGGCCTCATCACTTTATTCAAGCGTCGGTCAAGCGAAACTGTGAATGGTGTGGTAAAGGGCTTTTTAACGTACCCCCGTTTCATGCTTGAAAGCTTATCACGGATTATAGCCTAACTTGTAACTTAACTTGAATTAACACCCATGTCTTACACGGGATTCGAACCCAGAGCCTCCCGCAACCGACTGCGCCACGGGAGGTCGGCGTGTGAAACTGTGAGATTATTAGAAAACTAAATAAATCTGTTCACTTTTACGCTTTGATGCAAAACCAGAAAGCGAAAGAAATAATTTAAGTAATCACAAATGTTAACCAAACACTTTCTATTCGACGTTAAGATACGGAACTATTTTCCCTCAATATCGTTACTAGCTTTACTGGGCGCATGTCACTCAGTGCGCCCGTTAAATTATATGCAAGTAGAGGCAGTGACTTTTTTCCAAGGTTGATTTCACAAATCTTCCCTCTGTTTTATTCCACAGTAATTAAAAATGAGATATTATAATCTGTGGATAAAATGCAAGTAAAATTTCACATTATAAAAAAAATAAGACACCGATATTTTAACAGACGTATAAAACTCTAGTGATGTACGACTGTCAAACGCGTTATGAATGGTGTCGAAGGTTTGATTCAAAGCATGGAGATACCGTGAATTGACTATACTGCGCGTGCAGTAGTCACTGGGGACATAGGTTACCGTTTGGCGCCCGCTGTATAAAATTGTGAAAGCTATCTCGAGACGGGAAGATTAGATAACAGGTATCGGGATCATGAGTAACAAACAGTTCTCGACGCCGCGGTGCGAACAGACGGCCAGCAGTCTCCAGTTTTCCCTGTAGTTGTCGTGTGTCGTGCCAGTAATGCATGTCGACCTCCCCGTTCCAGCAGAGCATCTCTCTTCTCCCTGATGTTCGTCACGCCAGTTACGGTGAGTGGAAGTGCCCGAAGTTAGGCAACCAAATTGGTTTAAGACACTCGATTGCCGTCCTCTCGATGAATATTTCCGTCCTCTCTTGAACAGTTTACAGGAACGTACACACGTTAGAGTAGAAGGGGTGGGGGGGGGGAGAATGGGCTCACCCCCTCCCCTCCCCCTTTGTGACGACCATGAAATATACCACGGTATGTAAATTATAAACATTTTGTAACTTCCGTCCATACCTGATATATCGGAGTGCCTCCTACTAAGGCGAACCGGGTTCGATTCCCGGCGAGGTCGCCGCGCATTTTCGCTCGTGGGGATGGTGTCGGGCGATGCCGCTGGTCGGCGGGTTTCCTTGCCGATCTCCCGTTTTCCCCGGCCCTTGCGTTCCGGCCCTTTTCCGGTACTCGCCACACTTCGCCGTCATCGGCTGCCAATGCCTCGCTGGTTAGAGCGGTCAAAAATTTTCCGCTCTGCTATTTAGCTATTCGATTTACAGTAAAACAATTCTTATAGTTGTCATTGCGTAGGCTATCCACAGTAAAGTGAGCACTTTCGAAAGCCCTCTCGTTTAGAATAATATTCAATATATATATATATATATATATATATATATATATATATATATATATATATATATATATATATATATATATATATATATATATATATATTATATATATATATATATATATATATATATATATATATATATATATATATATATATATATACCCGTGTATGTATTCCACAGCACTAGAAAGTCAACATCTGAGGCTAAAATTATATATATATATATATATATATATATATAATTTTAGCCTCAGATGTTGACTTTCTAGTGCTGTGGAATACATACACGGGTTGTATTATTTACATAGCAATATTTATTCTAAAACTTAGTTAAAACATAAGAAATGGGTGAAAGGAAAAAGTTACTCGGGCCTCCAAAGTGCTCACTTTACCGTGAACCGCATATAGATGTTTAATATATTTGTAGGGAAGGTATTGTAGTGAAGTGTAGGAGAAAGCCGGCTTCGCTCTCGTAACCTAACGGGTAGACACTCGCCCTTATATCACAAGGTCAGGTGGTAACACCTCGTCGTGTCGACTGCTCCCTCTTGCTTCGTCCTGGTTTCTGACTGCACTCATATAAGCTGTTCACGGTAAAGTGAGCACTTTTTAAGGCCCTTCTAAATTTTTCCGTTCACCCGATCTCTATCTTCCTACTGCTTTTTAATATTAACATTGCAATGTGACCAATAAATAGAGTGTATACGTTTCACCACCCTCAAAACTTAAGGCCTGAGGCTGCAATAAGATATATTTATTATTGGATAAAGCCTGTTCGAAGGGCCTTAAAAAGTGATCACTTTACCGTGAACAGCCTGTAGTCATTATTCCTACGGCCTGTCGCCCTCATTCCTTGTTGATCCTCATATTGTTTTTTGAGTATAGGCTGTTCACGGTAAAGTGAGCACTTTTTTTTAAAGGCCCTTATAATTTTTTTTTCTTTTCGCCCGATTCCTATCTTCCTGCTGCTTTTTTATATAAAAATTGCAATGTGACCAATAAACACAGTGTGTACATTTCACCACTCTCAAAATTTAACGCCTGAGGCTGCAATAAGATATATTAGTTGTCAATGCCTGTTAAGAGGGCCTTAAAAAGTGCTCACTTTACCGTGAATAGCCTATATTTAAGAGTTGCGGAGAGAACATGTCGTCATCGAGGGTGCCGTCGAAAGGTATGCAGAGCTTTCGGAAAAATGCTTCTTATTCACAATTGCTTCCACGCGCGTGAAATATTTCCATTAAATAAAAAAATAAAAAACTCGACGACGAATTCCAATTTTATATTTGCTTGTATGTGTATATTTTTGAAGGTGAAAATGACCGAAACGGGTTTTTTCTCAAATATCTTTAAGTACGGAAACACCTATGCAGGATATATAAAAATGTCCAGGGACGTGAAGCACGCTGTTCTCTTTATTCATAAACATAATAGAAGATGGCGTCACCAACTGAGAATCCCAATCGCCATAGAGGCGATGATGCATGTAATGATCGCACCTGAGTCGTCCTTAGCCACCTCGTAGTTTTAAGACTCAGAATCGCAAAATACCTGAAAATCAGGTTCAATATTTAATTCTAGTCTTTATTATCAATTACGCAATGTTTTTGTGGAATATAAAAAATGGAAAGCTGTAAACATAAGTTATGTTTAAAACCCATGCTTGACACAAACCAGTTAAGACCATAATTTTACACATTATGTAATTAACAATCATATAATGATAATTATATTTAGCCTACTTCTGCATGGGAATGGAAAACGGCCTTACACCCACATAAAAATGCATATCAGTGAAGCTTCTAACTTCTCCGTATTTGTGATAATTATATTTCACCATACATTAAACGGTGGGCTTCAAAGAAACGAATGAGTCAGTGGCTATTATAAATTCCTACCACGTGATAGCGGAATACAGATAATTCTTTTCGGTCGACTGAAATATCTTTGTGGAAACGTCCCATTACTGTAATGTAGTTGGCCGGTCAAGCTTAAAGAACTGATGCATTTTTTTTTTTATTTTCAATTTTATTGAAGCAGTCATGCGCGAAACCACGCTATTTTTTTTTTGTTTCATCATTTCTTTGAATTCTTTCTCGCCGTACGCCATGCGCGTTTGCAAGTCCGTCCGTGCGGTTCATTTCGCTGGGCCGGAGATTTTCTGTAGGAATTTTCACAACACATTCTGACTTGCGCAACGCAAATGCTTGTATTGTCTTTATTGCAAGTGGGAAATTGTTATCTTCATCATTGTGTAATTCCGGAGTTCTTGATTTATTCGCGCAATAGGTACTTGGTTGGGGTATAATTATTTTTAACATCACGAAACTTTTCATTTCGTGGATTATTTAATAATAATCCTAACAAATCTCATTTTATTTTCAGCACAAAACATGAGGTTTTAGATGCCCATATTTCGCTCAGTAGTTTGCCTAGAGACCATGTTTAATTTCTGACTTTGCTTTTTCTGCCGTAACATTTCACGGATACTATACATTGCTGATATCTATTATAGTACATTCACACTTTTTTGGACGTTTTAACACAAGCCTTTGAAAAACCAACCCATGTGTTACGTATGCAGTTATTTCCTAAATATGCCACTTGTCAAGCGTTTTATACCTCTGTGAACACATACGTAACTTATTTTTCGTTAAATTGAAGTTTTACCAATATTTTATTAATACTTTATAATATTTATTTTATAATAAACACGAATAAAACCAGCGGGGAACAAAAATCTGTGTTGGTAGCGCCTAGTAATAAAGTAATAGTTCTCGTGCAAAATAATATTACAGCTGAGTGCGCAGGAAAGCGGCGTGTTGCCCCTCTGGTGTGATATTCCAGACTTTGTTAAGCGTAGCTTGCACGAGGCGGAGGAATATCCTGGAAGTAGAACTTTTAGAAAGGGTTCCGAAAAGTTTGAAGTAACCGAGAATGGATTATACCAGGGTTTTGTTTTAAATGTTATAACCCAGTGAATATAACAGCTTATTCACATGATATTAACTGTTAAAAAAGTTATTTCTGAACTGTACGCAAGGTCATTATTAAGTTTAAAAAAAAAACAGCGGTTTGTCACCAGCGTTCCGCCACCGAAACTTCGGTGGATGGAAACATTTCCGGGAGCATTCTCGCGCGGGAAGATTGACGAAAAAACAGCGTGATGTGGAGGTTTTCTCGAGGTTCCCCCGTTCTCCGCGCGCTCTTAAGACTGTCCGCTTACCTGGAAATTTTTTTTTTTCCCGCGTAAGGTGCGTGGAAGTGCGGGAGGCGATAAGGGCGACGTCGCCACGCGCGACAAGTGCGCCATCGCCGCTACGCGCGCAGGGTTCTGAACTGGCGTGCGGTGTTCTCGTCCCTCTGCGTGTAACCACAGGACTTTCAGCGGTGTCCCCATTATTTTATCGGTGGAAAGTCTGTAGGTACAGGCCTTTCACGGTGGAACGAGCACTTTTGAAAGCCCTGCTTATGATCTACTTGTATGCATGTTGTTTATTCCCCCGTTTTAATTAAAATTAACATTGCCGTGAGCCTGATCACTTTATTCATGCGTCTGTCAAGTGAAACTACGAAATTACTAAGAAAGTAAAGATTTTGCAAATCTGCGTAATTTTACACTTCGGTGCATTAGAAAAAAAAAAGCGAAAGAAATAATTTTGAGTTATCACAAATGGTTACCTAACTCTTTTTATTCGACGTTAAAATATGTAACTACTATGTAGCCATCGTTACCAGCTTTACTGGACGAATGTCACTCAGCGCGCCCGTTAAAATATATGCAGGCAGGGGGCAGTTACTTTATTCTAAGGTTTCATTTCTGAAGTGCTCGCTTTATCGTGAACAGCCTTTAGGTTCACTGCAGGGCCCTCGACTAGTTACATATGTATCTGACGCGTATATTTTCAGATACAGCGATTTGAAATGGCCTTTTTTTTTTTTCCGGAGTACTCTTGAGATGGTGGTTCTAATGTGCGTGACGTCACACTCGGCAGCGCTCGTCTAAAGTGGCGCTCTTTCCGTAGATCAGTTCTTTGGACGCACGTTTAATAGCTTCGTGGGAAAACGTGTATTTCATACACACTGCGGCCCACTTGAAGTGCTAACTAAGGCCGGGTATCAGTCCTCCCCGCCGTCTTGGATTTTCACAATTTTTGTCATAAGTTCCATTTAAGAACATTTAATGAAAATCTTTCGCACGACATGACATAAATAATAGCTCCTTAAGCCTAATCAATATATTACATTTCTATGTAATTTATTATTTTTTCGCAAGTGATTAAAGTCAAGAAATGAATAAATTTTTCTTGCTTCCGGTTGCAGAAATGGGCCTGGCAACAATAGTATAGCAATACATGTTTCAGAACATGTTCAATGTACTGCCCTACGCTTTCTCGAAGCCCAAAATAAAATGAAAAATCTGTGATGCAATCTACGACGAAAATTCCAAAAATCCAAGATGGCGGGGACTGATCCACCTTGAGGCCGCGATCCTTCATTTCTACAGCTTTTGCGAGAATTAATTTTTTGTGCCCAAACGGGAGCCGGTATGGTAAAATCCTCTTACAATTTTGTCCCAAATTGTTTTTACTATGTAGTTTAATCTTTTCAGCACAAAAACGGTATAATTTGAACTAATTAGTAATTAAACGAAATTGTCGATAGTTAATTAATTGAATAAAAGTGCACACTTTAATGCGAAGGAAAAATTTGACTACAAGATAAAAATAATTTGTAACAAAATTGTGAGAGGATTTTACAATGTCGGCTTCCGTTTGGGCACAAAATATTATTTCTCGCGAAAGTTGTAGAAATGAAGGAACGTGACCTTGTAGCCCCCCCCCCCCCCCCCATCCCGGTGTGGTACTATAGTGTGGCCCGAGCGACGGGTTTGTCCATTGAACTTCAGCATCTTCTCGTCCATGTTTTGACCCCCGTCGAAGGTTGGAACGACGTGCAATATTACATATTTAAGAGTGGGATGGACCCACCATTGGGAACCCCCGCGTCCAAGGTCAAGAAGCGAGGGAGCGATACGGGCGACACTAACACGCACGCCTAGGCGCCTCATCGCTCCTACGCGCAAGGCGTGCTAGTGTTTCCGCCGTGACGCTGTACTGTGTAAATCAGATCTGTAACAGTCGGGTTTAGTTACACGCGACGAAAAGCCCACATACTAAACTACGCGCGTATCTTTGTACTTTTCTCTTGCCGCTTAACGAAAATGCATAGACAATCTGTAAACATGCCATATTTTGACCATTTTCACGAATTTTTTCTCTATGAATACACTTAATATGACAAAAGTAAAAAAAAATATCAGGGGCAAAGATATATATATTTTTTTAATGTTTCCTGGCAATAAGTTTTTGCATTACAATTATTTACCGAGATACGCGTATTCGCGCAAATAATTATTTCATAGAAAATGGGGGGGGGGGGGGCATACCATTTCATTTTTAATTGAACTGAATACGTGGAACTGTTGTAGCACACGAGTGGTTATGTACGTAATAAAACTAGTAAATCCACTGCTTTTAAGAGTGTAAATGGAGTTTTAGTCTCGCAGTAAGATAAGTCTTCATATCTTCAACATCCTAAAAATGCTGTTGGTTTTTCCATTAACATTTAATTTAAATTTATCTCTTTGTGTGAATTATGGAATTCGCATTATCCCCCCTCCCCCCCCCCCACACACACAGTTACCCCTACCGTTTTGCTTACAAATCAGTGACGAAACTACTGTAACCTTTTTCGAAAAATTCACGTCACTCGGGGCATGATATCAAAATGGGAACCTCGGCTGGTAACTAGCCAATTATTTTTTTTTTACGTTTATTTCTGTCATTACAAGCACTAAAATGTAACTTCTAAGGGCCCGGTAACAGTTTACATTAACGTTACACAGGCAGACTTTGAACTATATCCATATATACACTACAGAACACCAGTGTAATGGCCTCTCCGCAACTGGCACAAGACTGATCGTTTGTGCATGCTGCTACGTCTAGCGTGGGAGAAACAAAGGTTAGAATACACGTCAAAATATTATTATTTTCTGTGGAACTGAGACTGTATCATTGTAAGTTAGTTTCGTTTCGTTTCAAAATACTCCAATTGTTTCGTCGCGACCGAAAATAAACATAAATACTGCCCAGGAATTAAAGTGGGTGCGCAGGCTTACTTGTTTCATATGCGAGTTTGTCACTTGGAAACATTGTTTAACCGTCGTGGCTTCTGAGTGGCTAAATACTGATACACAGCAATATTAGTAACGAGCAAAGTTAACCAAGCACGTACACATGCATGTAGGCTATTCACGGTAAAGTGAGAACTTTTGAAGCCCTGGTAACTTTTTTATTTCAACCGTTTTTTATGCCTCAGTCACTTTTTAAAATAAATATTAGTTGAAAATAATATACACAGTGTGTAGATTCCACCGTACTCGGGAGTTAATGTCTAAGGCTAAGTCGAATGAGAGGGCTTTCAAAAGTGCTCACTTTACAGTGAATAACCTATACACGTACATACGCACACTTCCAGATGACGGCCCATCGCATTCCACTGACAAATAAAAAATCCTCTTTTTACCCGCTGACTCCTGAGTAGGAATCGCAGTCTACCAGATGTGATGGAAAATCCACCGAATAGGAGACACTGATCTGCTTACAGGCAGGTGTTGAAGAAGGGGTGGGGGGGAAAGTTGTATTAGGAGACTTGGGCAATTCTTGCTCCGGCTGGTAATGTACCAGTGCGCGGCAGTTGTTGGATGTGTGTGACGAGATACTGGCTGGAGTGTGAGAACAGCGTTGGCGCCGTTTCGACAAACATCCCGCGTGCTTCCGGATGAGCATTTGTGATGCTGCCAACTTCCCCGCCTAAAAAGAAGTCTGAAGATGCGGACTATCAAACCAGTTGCCATACGAGTCTCGTAGGAAGTGTCTACCCTAATAAAAAAAAACTATGAAATATTTTATTTAATTTTTTTTTTCGGGGCAGAAATAGAAGTCAATAAATTGTTACAATTTACTACACGCTATTCACAGTGAAGTGAGCACTTTTTCAAGCTCTCTCATGTGGAATAATAGCCAATAAATGCATTTTATTTTAACTTTTGACATTAACTTCCAAGTGCAATGTAATCTACACACTGTGTTTTTAACTTACATGGCAATTTTTATTTTAAAATGTTGCTGAAGGATGCAAAATGGCTGGAATAAAAAAAAGTAACTAGGGCCTCAAAACTTCTCACTTTACCGTGAACAGCTTATAATTTGGTTATTGAAACACATATATGATCGCTGAGAAAGAGTCAAAAAATTATAACTGTAAGTAACCTTTTGTTTGCGACATTTATTCTCCTGTTACACAAGTGTTTTCGAAACTATACTGGCAATATTGTATCTTTTCTGAATATATTGCTGTATTAAAACCGTGAAGCTACCGCTTAAAATTCCGAGGAAACAGATAACATGTGGAGGCGTTTAAATTTTTACTATGGAGACCTTTTGAATGAGATACGTACAGGTCGTTCTATTTTTTTTTTTTACTTGTGGTTTAGTCATAAGTGTGTTAAGTCAAGTTGCAAGATAAAACTAAAGCGAATTCGTTAGTTAATTGAAAAATAGGATGATGGAAATTTGTAATCTGTAATTTGTAATCAGTAATGGAAATTTCGAAACATCCGTGCCAAGTAGTTTAGTGGAATCTGTTTGCGAATATGTCACACAGTAATATTACTTAATTTATTACAGTTTACATGCTGACTGCAATTATGGCCCTTGAATGGGTAATACTGCATTAGCTAATTAAAGTTTTGAGTCCACAAACATATAACGTTTACTTAATGAACTTTTTTTTTTTAATAAGCCTTCCCGTTTTCAGTATTTATCTAATTCTGCTCGCATAATGTGTAACCAAGAAAATTCTAATCAATTTGTAAATATTACTCTCTGCAGTGATTTTCAGTGAAGTCACTTACTGATGTGCAGAGAAATGACAATAGTGCTTTAGAAAGCAGGTTACGATGTGAAGAGGGTTTGAAGGTACTTGGTAGAAAAAGACAGGAAGAACAAAGGAGTTTCATGTTTTAATCAGAGTGTAACGATATATTTTGGTAATCGTTTAGTAGTCATGTCCATAAATAAGACACTATCTACCAAACATTAATTGGGCACCTGTGAAGATAGGTAATTCAGTACGTAAGTTGACTTATGTTTCATGGCCTTCGGCGTAGGACCGCTGGTGTTTGTCCGTGGTAGCATGAACACAGAGGCCTATTGTAATATTCTGGATAATGAAATGCTCCCAACATTGTGGCGTTCTTACGGAATGGACCCGTGTTACTTCCAGGATGACAATGCCAGATGCCATGTTTCAAGGGCTACTATGCAGTGGTACGCCGACTGCAATGTTCGCCGATTGGACTGGCCCGCCCAGAGCCCCGACCCCAACCCTATAGAACATCTTTGGGATGAATTGGATCGCCGGGTGAGGGCTCGTCAGGCGCTGCCAAAATCCATTGCTCAACTCATGGAGTGGTTGCAAGGGGAATGGCGACGAATCCTCGTGGATGTCCTGCAAACACTCGTAGAGAGCATGCCAGACAGGGTGGCTGATGTTATAGCCGCAAGAGGTGTCCCTACGAGATTCTAACTGGGTGACAACCACCGAGCAAACATTGTGGACAGGTGCCCAGTTACTTTTTGGTAGATAGTGAAATTTGCTTGGGAAAAAATACCGCTGTTCTTAGGATCTCATTCTTGAGTGACTTTTTTTGCATGGCAAAGACCAATTGGTTCCATTCACAAATCCTTACACTAGGTGCTTTATAACTGTGTCTCTCTCTAAAGTACACGCCACAAAGCTGTTAATATGCAACTTTTAATTTCTCGATTACTTGCTGTACTTGGCCACACGTTTAATAAAGGCGTCGCAAAAAAATCTTGAGTCCAGAATTTGTCGATTTGTATTTCGTTTTCTTAGTGATTATATGCAAATTTAAAAAGGACCGTTCGTAGAATTGCGACGTAACTACGCACAGATTCCTTTGAACATTTCCCTGCGAACACAGTTATAGGCTGTTCGCGATAAAATGAGCAGTTTTGAAAGCCCTGCTTAAGATCTAGTTGTACGCACGTTGTGCATTCTTACACTATATGCACAATTAACGTTGCCGTTTGCCTGATAACTTTATTCGTGCGTCGGCCAAGGGCAACTGTAAAGGTTTTTTATAAAAGTAAATATTTTTCGAATGTTTTTATTCTTACACGAAAAGCAAAATAAAATATTTCACTGTTCATGAATGTTTACTTAGCACCTGTAGTTTAACGTCAACACATGGAACTATTTTCTCTCCATCGTTGCCAACTTAAACTCGGCGCGTGACAGTCAGCGTGCATGTTAAAATATACGGAGGTACGGGCAGTGACATTTTTCGAAGGTTGATTTCAAAAATGCCCACCATACCGTGAACAGCCTTTACCCTCTTTTAGTAACAGAAAAATAAATACCGTTCTAAGCCCCGCAGTAAATAAATTCTTTGTTCAGAACTAAACTGCGATAGCTATGCTGCTCATTCACATATCGGGACCAATGGAAACTATCTGTGCTTCGTGATTGGCAGCCACTGTTTACGAGATTACGGAATGTACCACGTGATTCAAAACGCTTAGTATGTCGTGCGGGATGGCAAGCAGTTTATTTTTCAAGGCGGGACCCACTTACGGAAAATTATGTTTTGGGCGCAGTTGGGCGTCGAAATTTAACGCTTCGGACATGGCGTTGGTTGTACGCTCCACATTGTCTCACTGAACCAACACCAGCGCCACAACAGCATCAAACAGTGCAGCGAATTACAAAAGTGGTTCGAATTGTCTATCACCTAATCGATGACGAACGTATGGTTGTGCGAATATTCGGTATACTGAAACGAAAACGAAAAACGACAACTTTCATTTCCGTTTCGATAAGAAATGTTGTTGCCGAAAGATTCTCGTTTTCGATTAATAACCGGATGTTTAATGAATGTTCACTTAGTGCACCAGAAAAGTAAACTTTTGTCTGTTAACAATATTGTTTGTCTTCATTAATTTAAAACTAAAATAACTACATAAAGTGGAATTTTAAATGTAGACAAGATTCTCTGTAGTAAATACGCCGTATCCTACACTTTTAGGTTTTGTTTTGCCACAAGTTGATAATACAGAATAACTTGCTAAAATGTTATGAAATTTGTTCAACTTTCATTAAGACTGAGGTCTAATAAAATGATTTATCATTTTGTTAGTTTCGCGAAATTTCATAACATATCTTTCATTTTCAATTAGTGAGAAAAGAAGTCACATTCACACAACTCTATATCGTTGGGTGCATAGTAGTTCAGTCGCTGCGTGAATTCGTGCGATCAGGTCATCCTCTAATGGCACAGGAGTCTCGTACGCCCTAAGGCCCGGGCACAATTGCTATAAGCACATCATTAACACGACACAGTAATACACATAATATTTAAACTGGTTGTTTTCATTTAGACTGGCTACAACCGTCCGTAGCAATAATCACTTATGATGGTAACAAGAAGAATAAAGACTTTGTTTAACTTTCCTTGTTACTATCGCTGTGCGCCAGTATTCAGCCAATCAGAAGCCCTGACGCTTCTACTACGTTATCAAGTGAAGAACTTATTTACGAATCAAGAAAGTGTGTATTTTGACTTCATTCCTCGGGTAGATATTTTCTTTTCTTCATTTCTGGGGAATCGCAACCACAGAAGTTGAATAACGTTTTTAGGTAACGTTAATACTAAACATTGAAATTAAAATAACTTCTCATTTTAAAAAAGTATCAGGTCAATCGAAAATGTTTATTATTTGACGAAAAACCGCTACCAACTATACAGAACTTAATTTCTTTGGTACTTAATGTAGCGACATAACGAACTAACATTACAGCTGTAGCCAGGCACCTGTGCTTATGTTGTGTTTTGTATTTGCTTATCGCTACAACTGTGAATTTGGTAGGCATATGTCAATTGTAGACCGGCCCTTACCAATCACATTACTCCAAAGAAAAAAGTCGAGAGGTGTCAGATCTGGTGACGTTTATGGCCATGAAACAGGCCTCGCAGCTCCCAGCCCATTTTTTTTTCTGGACACGGGTCCTCTCTTGGAAAAATGGTCGCTCTGCCATCCCGCACAACAACTAAGCCGTTGCCGGTGTTGTTTTGAATCACCCGGTGTTCTCAACAGCAAATGATACCGCCCACGCTTGAGAGACATACCACGTTGGGTGTGTGTGTGTTTACTGCAGTGAAGAGCATAAAAGCGACTTGCTGTGCAAATTCCCAAGTACAGGACACGGGGACTGAAAGTATTAAAATATCCAATGAAGAGTTTTCTACCCTGACACGTTGAAAAAAAGAAGAGCAAATGCAATAAAGTTTTATCATTTTGGCCACGTGGTAAAAAAAACAAATAGCTTTAACTTTTTCAACCGTTCAGCTACGTCAACCACAAACTAGAATGCAAAATATGCAAATTTTTAAAAAGTACAGTAATTTCTAAACGAATCGTAAATATGTAATGTAAATTACACCTAGACATCGAAGGCTTTATTAGTTTTGGCACCTGACCTTAGCCAATCTAATGTGAAATAAACTCTCTCTCTCTCTCTCTCTCTCTCTCTCTCTCTCTCTCGCTCTCTCCCTCTCTCTCTCTCCAGCAAAAATAACAACTCTGAAGTAGTTGTAAGGACAAAATTTTCTTATAGTAAGATGCATTCATCTGATGCAATGCCGTGGTGTCGCGAACTGTTTGGGAGATATTCGGTGTTGGAAAATCGTGCTCCACTCCGTCATTTTGAGTCGTTTTGCGTGCAAAAATAACCGATGGCAGGATCTGCACTGAATAGCGCAAATACGAAAACGCGACGACGTATTTACAAGCGTTACGAATAGCGCTTGTAAAAATCCTCCTCCCTTTAGGGGGAAAAAAAAAAAAAAGTATATCGGTCAAGTTGTTTTGTAAATTTTACGATGATCGACGCCTGTAACGGATTCGGAGGACTGTGCGTAGGAACCACGCACAACAAAAATCTGACCGTGGAAAAATGTCACCACCATAATGCTATCTGCTGCTAGGGTTGAAAAGTGAAGGGGCTGGGAGCGAAGAGGATTGAAAGAGGAAGGATGGTAATAAAGATCGAAGTATGAACGTCAGCCATGGCACCCAGGGGAAAAGGCTTGGCTTGCTGTCGAAGGCGGCTTCGCATTTCCGTCCCAAAATTCCTTTTTCTGATTCTGGAAAGGTCGTTTCGGAAACTGCATTAATCTTCGGACACACTTGTAAGAGCAAAAACCGTTTATGTCGCTGAAGTTCTTGTATTCTTTAAGATGATGTTGGAGTTAAGGTAGCTCTATTTTCCTGGCGTAATAATGTTACTCGTTACTGCAGGTTAACGGCAAATTTGATTGTTTGTTTAATATCTACAATCATAATAAGACTTTATGTTAAATTACAGTTTAAAAAATCACACAGTAAAAGGGGCCAATCTTCCTAGGTTTGCGGTGTCCCCTTCGGATGAACTGAGTTGAGCTGGGGCGGCTCTTAACAACGAAGTCTTGAGAGCCGATGAGGGTGAAATGAGGTGAGAATGGAGCAGCGCCGGAATGCAAGGGAGGGGGGAACGGGAGATCCCCGAGAAAATCCCGCCAACCAGCGGCATCGTCCGGCACGATTCCCACTTGTGAAAATCCGGAAGTCACCGGGCCGGGGACTGAACCCCGTTCGCCTTAGTGGGAGGCGAGTAGTCTAGCTACTACACCACCGCTCCCCCCCCCCCCTTGCAAAAGTTACATCACCGTGTCGGTCTGATTTTAAAGAAGTATTCACGTCAGAAACATTAAGCAGTAGATATGTGTAGACATTTTAAGCCAAAGAGTTAGAGGGTAATTTTGTCGCTGAGAAGAAACTTACGTTTCTGTGGTCATCGAACTAACAAACATCGAAATGATTATAGGCTGTTCATGGTAAAGTGAGCACTTTTTAAGGCCTTTCTTAATTTTTTCTTTCATCCTATTTCCATCTCCCTGCTGCTTTTTAATATAAACATGCCACCTGACAAATAAACACAGTGTATACATTTCACCATCCCCAAAATGTAATGCCTGATGCTACAATAAGATACATTTATTAGTGGTTAAAGCCTGTTGGGAGGACCTTAAAAAGTGCTCACTTTACCGTGAACAGCCTATAGTAAATTTTGTTTCTCCAACACCATAAGAGGATGGACTCAGCGTGTATTTAAATTAGTCCGTAAAGTAATTTCAGATTAGACAGACTTGTACGTAAGGGGACACCCCCGCCCCGTAGCTACTGGAAAACTGCTGATGCATACGAGATTATGCTTTTAGTTTACTATTGGTAATTTCGTTCCAATAAAAGTTCTGCAGTTAATTTTACCTTGCGTTGGGTGTGAACTCATTCCGATATTGGCCACGCAGATTAGTAAGTATAACAATCTCTCCTGGAATTCACAACTTGAGATACGAGTGATTGTGTCTGTTTGTATGATTTGTTAACTTTACGATAACTTTAAAGTTCTGAGGAAACGTTGTTCTGTGCCTGTCATCATTTAAACGGAAATGTAAAGTTCTTATCTCGGTATTCATGGGTGCAGCGATTGTCTCGGAATTTGTTTTCGCATTTAATGCACTTACGTGAACGGCGAGGAAAAGATGAACCTAAGCATTAAACGGTATTAACTCTTTCAGGCCAACTTTAATTTACAGTTTCAGGTGTTGCAAGCAAAATATTTTATGATGCGTGCTATACTTAAGTCTACACAACACTTGTTTCGTTGCCACAGCCAATGAGCTGTAGGCTATATGTACAGCTACGGCAATATTGACCAATTATGACCTATACCAGAAATACGGTTTGCGAATCATTTACACACAGGTAATATCATTGAACATTGAGATTCGCGGAGTGCAGGACAGATCAAAAATCACCTACACGTCCGTAATGTACACAATTGTGTACACTGGGTCTGAATGGATTAATTCCATTCCCGCCTGAGAGAACAACATGTTGTATTTATGAATGTTATTTTCACACATCTGAATTGCAAATTCGTTGCCACAGAGTAAGCTATAAAGAATTGTTTTCGTTTACGCATCACAATTTTTCATAAGCGCAGTGTGTTCTTCGGACTTGGAATCCTCTTGACGTGGCCTAGCAGGCATTTCTAGACAGAATTGCTTGACCAAAAATATGATGTAATATCAACTGAAGAAATATACGAGGACTGACTCAGAAGTAATGAATGGCCACCACCGTTTATCTCTCTAAAATGACCCAACACAGGAAATGTTCTATGCACAGTTGAAAGTGTACGGCATGTACGTTTTAAAGTTGACACCACATGGGGTATGGATGCAGGAATGGCCAGCAAGTAACAAAGACAAGCATGGCTGCTTTAAATCAGCGTTTAACAGATATATTATCGTACCAACTGTATACACTCATGTGGATGGGTACGTATTGAAGTGTAAAAGCTGTTTAACATCCTTCAAAGTGGTCTCCGAGGTTGTCCACGGTTCGTGGCCAGCGATGAGGCATGACATAGTTACAGCATTTCGACGAGAGGTGGCGAACATTGACGTATCTCGTGCAACGGATGGTATTTCCTGTCTGTGGGTTTGCCCTGTTATCAGTGGGCGGCATACTGGCGATGATGGTGCTTGTTCGAGTATGTTCATATATGAATCTAGTTCTATCTGTAGTGCGCTTAAGCATGTAGTTATAAGAGTTTTCCAGTGTACGGTATGACAGTTTTTATGAGTCTGTAAGAGAGTTAAACATGAGTTTCGTTAACACTGCACGAGAGAGGTGTCTTTCGAGTAGAGTAGATCTAATAAGTGTCATCATTATTCATACTGGCCCTGCCTTAAATATTCTTAAGTGCCAGAAGGTTTTTCTTGATACAATGTATACGATAATTTAAAAAAAAAAAAAAAAAAAAAATGTTTAATTTGGGAATTTACAATCATTTTTTTAAAAGCATAAATATGTATTTTTAACTTTAAAATCATGATTCGTACAAGTCACAGAAAGTTATTTTAACACATAATTTGGTTTCAGCTGCGGTGTTTATAAAATTCACTGTGATGGTATGTTTAATTTCCTTTTAAAGTCCTGCACTTTGTTCACCTGTAATAAGGGTTTTGATTTCCATTTTAACTGTAGTTTAATCTGAAAAGTTAAGAAAGTCCATTGTGTCATTCTAATAACATGGGCAGTTATTTTTAACAGTAGTTAACATATTAATTATGTTTCATTCAAAGATTTCTATGAAATAAAATGTATATTTTTAATTCTTATAACGCGTGTCATTCGTTTTTGAAAAATCAGTTTACGCTATTATAGGCTGTTCACGATAAAGTGAGTAATTTCGAAGGCCCTCCCAACAGGCATTAACCACTAATAAATATGTTTTACTGCAGTCTCAGACATTAACTTTTGAAAGTGGTGGAAGTATACACCGTATTTATTAGCTACATGACAATACTGATATTAAAAAATGAGTTAAACATAAAATATAGCTTAATAGAAAATTTGGAAGGGCCTTAAAAAGTGTTCACTTTACCGTACTTTTTCTCACGCTATTATTTACGCACTCTAAATGTGAATCTGTTAGTTTATTTGCTGTTATTTACTGGCGAATCTGTGAAATGCCCAGGTGTTTTACTACCAAGCTAGTGCAGTTCGCAAGTTGTCAGTAGCAGTCACGGTTTAACCAGTGAATACCAACAGTTAAAATGACCAGTCAAATTTTACTTATTCAAGTGGAGCAGTTTTAGCATATTTTTAGTCAAATTTGCTGATTTGGAGCAGTTTTAAATGTTTTGATTTTAGAGTGCATATCATAATAAAAAATTTATAAAATGCCTCTTGAGTGTTTTTAAAGGCACCAGTGAGCGGCGCTTACCTGCTGTGTCTTCGTGTGTTCCAGATGTGGGACGTGATGTAACTCGCACGCCACTGCAGACCACGGCTTCATGATGAGGTGGTACCTGGTGCTCGTGCTGTCCCTCGCCCGAGCGGAGGCTGCGTCTGACGTTAGCTGGACCAACTGCCCGGCGGCGTGCAGGTGCAGCTGGGTGTCCGGCCGCAAGACCGCCAAGTGCACGGACGCCGGCCTGACCGCCGTGCCGACAGACCTCAGCGGCGAGATACAGGCCCTCAACATATCCCACAACTCCATCGCGTCGCTGCCCGCCGACGCCTTCCACTCCGTCTCTTTGGTCAACCTCCACAAGCTGTCCCTGCGGCACTGCGCCATCGAGCACGTGGACGCCAGAGCCTTCTCCGGCCTCCAGATCCTCATCGAGCTCGACTTGTCGTTCAACAAGATCGCGTCTCTCAGTCCCTCCACCTTCCGCGACATCCCCCGCGTCAGGCAGCTCTACCTCAACCACAACCCCTTGCAGAAGCTCGACGACGCCCTGTTCGTCAACCTGACTTTCCTGCTGAACGTCGACCTGGGCGACTGCCAGCTGTCCCACATCAGCCAGAATGCCTTCAGCGACGTGCCTAGACTCAACACGCTGAACTTCAACAACAACAACTTCACGAGAATGCGAGTACAGACGTTGCAGGCCGTACCGTCGCTCGTCAGCCTGTCGCTCGTCGACAACCCCTGGCGCTGCGACTGCCGGCTCAGGCCCTTCATCGAGTGGGCGATACAGCGGAAGCTTTACTCGAAGCCGACGTCGTGCGCGGAACCCGGGTTCCTCCGAGGGGAGCTGTGGACGGATCTGAGCCCCGACGACCTCTCGTGCAGACCTCGCGTCGACGCCCCGATCTCTGTGGTCGACGCGAGGGGGTCCAACGTGACGCTGCCGTGCAGGACGTACGGGAACCCGCTGCCCGACATGCACTGGGTACACAACTCGCGCGTCATCACGAACTCCACGCAGGACCTGTACATCGAGTCGAAGTACGTTGTGACGGGGAGCGTGGATGACGTGAGGTGGCTCAACCTCACTGTGCTGGGGGTCGACGAAGGCGACGCAGGGGTGTATACGTGCGTGGCGCAGAGCTACGGCGGAATGGAGGAGAGCGGGGTCAACCTTGTGGTGGAGGACAAAGCTATGGCCTCCGGGGTTGGCGTCATCGAAATCAGCGGCTCGGGGTTCTCCCTGGAGGCGTGGTCGCTCGTCATCGGGCTGGTGGTGGGCGGCGCCTTGGCCCTCGTGCTGGTCGTGTCTCTGCTGACCTACTGCTGCGTGCGTGTGCGGCGTCGGAGGCGTGCGCTAGCCGTCAAGAGCATCGGCGGCGGGCGTCTGGCCAATGGAGACGCCCTCGCGGGGGACGCCACCCACGACGAGAAGTTCCCCCTCACGACGGTCAACCCCGTACAGAAGCCTCCGCGCCGCATCGATAGGCTGTCCGTTACTAGCACTGGCACGGAGCTCACCGAGATCAAGTCCATCCTGCTCGACGGAGGCTCTGTTTACCGTGAGTTCATCACAACTACACTATACATAGTCTTTTACGATAAAGTTGAGCACTTTTAAAACCCCTGCATGAGATCTACATTGCAGGCACGTTGTACATGTATTCTGCCACGATATGCAAAATTAACATTAACGTGGGCCTCTCACTTCATTCATGCATCGGTCGAAGGAAACTGTAAAATAGTAAGAAATGCAATAATTTACAAACTAACTCATCATTACGTTTACATGCATGGAAAAAAAAAAAAAAAAAAAAAAAACAGGAACCAGGATAAAAGAAATTCAGAATTCACAAATGTTTACTTAACACTTCTAATTCAACGTTAAAGTATAGAACTATTTCCCCATCATCGTTACCAACCTCATTGTCCGCGTACCACCCAGTATTCCCGTTAGAATTATATGCAGGTTGGGGCAGCGGCATTTTCCGAAGGTCGATTTCAAAAGTGCTCATTTTATCGTGAATAGTCTTTATCAGAAAAATAATGCCCTTGAGATCACGGAGAAGTACTGACATGTATATAAAATAATAATGGTTTTTCTGTTAATTTTAGAAAAATTTCCACGAGTACACGGAACGTCTTCGTAAATCTGCTACTACGTGAAAATTCAATTTTTTTTTTAAATCTTGGAATGGTACTTGAACACGAGAAAAAAAAAAAAAAACAATGCGGCTGCCTAGTGCAGGGCCCCATCCAAATGAAAGGAGTTCGATTGAAAGGAAAAGATTTCACGTTTTTAGTTTCAAAGGAAAGACACTTTGTCCGAGTCATATTTCTACAAAAAAAAATTTAATCTTTATCCTGTAAATTGCGGATAAATTAATATTTATAGACTCGACAAAAACACAAAAACGCAATCTCATTGATTTATTACTATTTACTTTCTTCTATCATGGGTTTTCTCTCCAGAATACACAAAGCCTTTTTTGTTTGAAAGCGATATCGTGAAATCTGACCGAGACACACGCCTTTATTAATTGCAAATGTATAGGCTGTTCATGGTAAAGTGAGCACTTTTGAGGCCTTAGTTACTTTTTCCTATCGTCAATTTTTTTATCCTCCCGCCATTTGTAAAAATAAATATTGCCTTGTACAGTAATAAACACAGTGTATACATTTCACCAGACTCGAAAGGTACCTTCTAAAGCTGCAATTAAATATATTTATTTACTATTATTCCAAATAAGAGGGCATTAAGAAGTGCGCACTTTACTGTGAATAGCCTATACTTCCGCTGTGCCTGTCCTGCACCAGGCGGCGCACTTAATAAATGCCTCCAAGTGCTAAAAATGATTTTCTATATTTTTTTGTTAATTTATAATTCTGTTTTTGTTAAATCACTAGTACTTTGATGAAAGTATCAAAAACTGTGGAGAAACCATTTTGCAGAAATTTATGACGCAAATACAGGAATTTTCAATTTACATGTATTGGCATGCAAATTTAATTTTTTTGCATTATTCTCATGTTCGGCATTAGTTACAATTAATTGTTAATGGCATTAGAATAAGTTGAAGAAATTTCGTGGAAATTCTTGTAATGGAACGGCCATTATATTATTTTAAGTTTTAGAGAAAAATTAAAAACAGCCGGAAGTTAAACCCCAATCGCAGGCGAACAAAATGCCACATTTCAAAGAAACTTCTTCATGTTGTTCCCAAAAACTTCGAAAACACTTCAGCTGAAATCAAACACTTTGCTCGTATAACTTTTCGAAATCTTTATAAAATGCTGATAATTCTACTAAAATGATATGCGAGTGATACTTTTAAACTAAGTTGGCATTTTTAACAAATAGTTATTGATATTGTATAGCAAAACTGCGAAATATCTTAAAAACGTAGATAAATATTTAAACACTTTAACAGCCTGGAAATATCATTATAAGTTCTGAAGTATGGAACTTTTTCAGTCTCGTGTAATGTTGGAGTGTTAGCATACTTGCTAAATATTGTAAGTGGCTCGTATTAATTTACGATTTTAAAGAATACGTTTAAGTGGCGTGAATATGCTAACTATTGCAGGAACAATAATTTCCTCGTTTTTACGTCTAAGAATGCTTCGTGAAACCTCGGTATTGTTCGTTTCCGAAATCCGAAGCTTTATTTTCCAAATATGGAGAGGTTCCGTATTTCGTATATATGGAGATCGTTTCCGTTTTATGGCCGTGTGTGAACTGTTTATTTCCGAATTTTTACGAAAAAAGTTTTAAGAGATTGTACAATTAATGTACCGAAACTCTATCGTAATGACGACAGACGGAGCTGAGTTCAGTAAATAAAAAATTCCGAACGACTCCGTATTTCCTGTAACTTCGGATTTCGGGAACGAACAACCCCGATTCTACGCGAAGCTTTCTACGATACTGCAACCGGGAAAATGTAGTTTCTGCGACAGTTAAGGTGTACACGTCATTAAAAAAGTATTCCTTCAAACATCGAAAAGTTGCTGGAACAGTTAGTAACACACTACTAAAATTGTACTCGTAACTTAAAAAAAATATGTCTGTCACAGTAATAAAAAAAATCTTTGCTTACTCTGCGTTGCCCAGAGGAGGTTGCAGCTGCGTGGTAATAGTCACTGGCTATTCAATTCTTGATTCGTGTTCAAGTCTCCCTCCAGAATGAAATGTTTAAACTTTTTTTTTTTAATTTCCTCTTCGTACTTAGTATAGGAACCACCTGCTTAAGAAAATTGAAACTTTTTTTCGTAATCTTTTATTGCCGTAGATGTTACGTAATTTCGCGGGAAGTTATGTAAAATTTACGGAATGTCCTTTATCGTGAAAACAAGGTGTCCGTAATTTTACGGAATGTTCTGGATAATTTTTTTTACCGGTACTTTCCCCGTAAATCAACGAAATTTTTTTTAGCAGTGTATGATACACGTGCAGAAGTACACCCTACCGCCTGGTTCCCGTGTACTCCGATCACGCCGAACAGGCAGAGCGGAAAATTAGAACAGCCAATCAGGAACCGTCCTCCTTTACCGTACGAGATGCGCCGAAAAGTTGAGCACACACTGTAATATTTGCTGGCACAGAAAGAGCAGACTTAGCCGATTCTCCCCAAAGCTACACTGTTTCACATGTTTTACTCAAATATTTTCATGGATAATCAACGTAAATTGGCGTAACAAACTACGACATATGTAAACCGAAAAGTTTATTTGATGTGTGTGTGTGTGTGTGTGTGTGTGTATATATATATATATATATATATATATATATATATATAAAAACATTTATAGTTTGGTAACAAACCGATAGGTAGCACTAAATCATAAATTGTTTTGTAACTATAAAATTTAATTATAGGCATATAAAATAATTCAGTAAAATTTGTACCATCCTGAAATCGCTAACTTACAACGCAGCGTCTAATTTGTTGTCCATCACTCAATTCAAAAAATCTGTATCAAAAGTACCGAACGAACGAGCTTGGTCGAAAACTTGCGTCCCAAGTAAACCACTGAACATTAATGCAGCAAATCCACTTAAATGCGAACAGCGCAAGGTTCTGACCGCCCTGTTTGTTTGGCGCGATAGACAGTAATGTGAATTAAACTTCATTCGGGGTAAACCCCGTAGAGAGAATTGCGGGGAGGGAGGTGCAAACGCCAGCCGCGTGTCCCAACATTGAACTGATTTCCTCCTGTAGTCAGTTCCCGCTTACTTCCAACTTTTCTGAAACTCCTGCTAATGATCGTGCAAATAAATACTAAGTCTGGTAAATTAAAGGAAAAGGACAATGCATCGCATTCTTGCGCACTCAGTGTAGTAATATTTTCCATAAGAACTATTTGTTACTATACATTACCAACACGCGGATTTTTTCACTGTTTTTGCTCATGCTAAATATAAGAGAACATTGTAGCGTGTTCCCAATATGTTTACATGTGAATAGAAAACGTACATCAGACAAGGATGGGATACTATCCTCAAGATAACACTCGTGCTTAAAATATTCGCTTTGGAGTCCTCCAGTATGATTTAAAATGCCTTTTCAGACTGCTGTATATTACAGTATACTATGCTGATACAAGTGAAACTATGATATGAGCCTGTACTGAACAAATAGCTTTTTGGATTTTAAAAAAAACCAGTGCTTAGTAAACCCAACTACAACAAAAATGAAAAAAACTCTGTACCGAAATATTTACTGATTTGCCTTTAAAATTTAATCGCCTTTGTAACTCACAAACAACAAGCATTTTTTTATTTTATTTATCGCTCATATTTGCACGAAGTACCGGGGAAACGAGTAAACTAATATAAAGCTGTTTAATTCAAAACAGAAAAAAAATTATTATATCCATAAATAAATGCGTGAACAATAAACCGCGCAGCAGGAAAATTGTAACAAAATATTAATATAAAATAAAATGAAGCTGGCAAGATAATAACTGCCAGTTTTGTGGTCCCAAAATTTTATCCTGCTTCGTATTTGTTGTTCGTTCGTCTGTTCTGCTTTCCAGAGCCGTTGTTATTGTTTTTCGTTAATTTTCTCTCTGCAAATTCCAGAGAGTAGATGAAATAGAAACTAGTTTTACAATCGAACGTATCGTTTCCGATGTCAGGATTTTAAGCTCCATGTTCAAAACATGCATTCTTATTAGTGTATCAGTGAAAAAAAAACGCCGAAAGGAAGATGTAGGCCTATGTAATTTCAGGTACAAAGTAAGTTTATTTGATTAGTGTTGGTTCCTGTTGAGCAATACTTTGTTGAACCACTTAAAACATTCAGAAATAACTTTTATTCTTGGTTCCGATATAATTGTAAAAGTACGTTCGACTTGTCTGTTTGGTTTCCTTGAACTTTATACGTCATGACAAGAGTCAAACGGAGATTTTTATTTCGAGTGCATAAACATGTCGCTAGCTGAAACAATCATTGGCTGTTAGGTCTACTGATACCGAATATCTGGCCGAAATAAAATCAGCTGGTAAAATTAGTTATCTAAGGCGCTTTATAATTGCTTTAATTATGTTAATTGTAGTGTTAAAATTGATTTTAAAAAATCGTCACGTATTTACAGTCTGCCTGCGTAGTTTCCTTCAGATGTAGGAGAAAAAGTACAACCACGCGTCTGTAGTTAGATCTGTAGAGCTGTCATCGGGTGTAATAATGTCTTGCTGTTATAGGCTGTTCACGGTCAAATGAACACTTTTGAAAACTCTGCTTAAGATCTGCGTCTATGCTCGCCGTGTATTATTCCGCCTTATGCAAAATTAACCTTGACATGAACCTCATCACTTTATTCATGCATCGGTTGATTGAAACTGCGTAATTATTATAAAAGCAAATATGTTAAAAATCTGGTCATTTTTGTACTTCAATGCATAAAAAAATTAAGTGAAAGGAATAATTTATGTTATTACAAAGGGTTAATTAAAACTTTTAAATTCGACGTTAATATATGGAACTACTATCATCTCCATCGTGACCAATTTGACTGGGCGCATGCCACTCAGTGCGCGCATTAAAATATATGCAGGTAGGGGCTGTGACTCTTTTCAGAGGTTGATTTCATAAGTGCTCACTTTATCGTGAACAGCATATACAGTTCTTAATTGCCCAAGTAAAGCGTGACGAGGGAAACGCTACAAGCCAGTTCAACGTCTTTTGCGTAGGGGCGACGAGGCGCTGGGCGCGTGTGTTAGTGTCGCCCGTATCGCTCCCTAATTTCTGGTCCTCGGAACGCGCAAAACAGATAGGGATACCAATTTAAAATAAATGTTTTTATTTTTTGAAAATCAATTAAATCGGTTTCAATAAATGAAATTTTTATATTGATATAAGGCTGCCGATTTCTTTTCCGGAATCGACATATTTCTTCTAAAATCGTTTTCCGATTCAGTGGCAATTTCATGTGTCGTTTAACGTAATGAATTTTCTTGACTTGGGATTGTATTAATGGAATCATCTTTCGGGTTTTTTTTCCCCCTTCGGTTACTAATATATTTGGGTCAACAAGTTTGTTCCCAAGGCCACGACACATCCAAGCACATATGATTGACGTTAATTTTTGTACAAGTGGCCCGAAAAAGATGGAAAAATATACATATATATATTTTTTGTAAATATATCGTTTACGTCCGATTTTAATTACACATCGACATCCTGTGACTCCATCTAGATAGATGTATCTAAAAATAGCTTCAGGTACACAGGGGCCCTTAAGCGTTGACTTCTTCTCTCCTGCCTACCACCCGTGGCGCAGTGGGTTGGTGCGCCGCCGTCTGGGCAGCAGGAGGTTTTGGTTTCGAGTCCCAGGTAATGCTTGGGTGTTAAAGTTATGTCATAAGTTAGTTTGTAAGTCGTCCGTCCCATGATAAGACTTAAGGCATAACACTGGGGGACGATAATAAGCCCTTTCCAATTGTAATTCGTCTCCCCCAAGGGACCGCGGTGGTGCAGTGGTTAGACTAATCGCCACTCCCCCACCCAGGCGAACCGGGTTCGATTCCCGGCGGGGTCGCTCCCGGATTTTGCGCATGTAGGAATCTTCCCGGATGATGCCGCAGGTGGGCGGTTTTCTCGGGGGACTCCCCCCATCGAATTTTCATTCCGGCGCTGCTCAATACTCGCCTCGCTTCACCCTTATTGGCCCAAGACCTCGATGTTAAAGGTGTCGGACCCCAAAAAGTTAATAATTTTATATTGTACCAAACATTGTATGTGATGACATTTTCCTTGAATAAAAAATTTTTACATTTTATATTTTTTGAAGAATTTAATGTAAAATACAAAATTTTTCTGTCCTGTTGCAGCCATATTTACAAATACTAACTAAGTTATACAGATGAATAAATTTACAAAGTAAACTGTAGTAGGGACATGTATGTTCATGCCATCGGGGCCGCGGGCTGTGGTGCTGCAGTGCCACGGCCGTCATCTTGGATGATGTCACGCCGAAACCTCATGCTCAGTCACTCCTCGTCAGAAGCGTCCATCTTGTTTTCCCTTCGGAATTTCTCTTTTTTCCCTGTTCCCAACCTCCTTTTCTATCATGCAACGGGGTATTTTCACGCTCTTGCATTCCGACTTTTTATTTCATGATCTGGTATCCTGATTTGATTTTATTGCATGCTCTCTCATTACTTCCCCCCTTTTTTTCTCTTAATCTCTCTCTCCCAAACCTTTTTTCTCTCGCCTGCTCTATCCCTTCGTTTTCTCATATTACTTCTTGTTTCCCTCCCTCCCCCTTTTTCTCTCTTACCATCTATGTCCTCCATCTTGAAGTTTCCTCGTCTGTATGCTGCCATCAGGCTGTGCCTGTTGGCAGTCTTCTGCTGTAGGCAGCCATCTTTAATTCTCGCGCCTGCCTCCAGTGTGTGTCTGCTAAGTGCTTCTGTTCGTGGCTAGGAGCGCTGGTATCGGTGTTGATAATCACGTCGTCTGTAGGGGTGCGCTAGCATCGAGTAGTTTAGATATATCGGTGGTCGCTAAGAGCGCTGGAATTTCTTTTTTTTTTTTTTTTAGTTAATTGCTGTTTCGGAACTCAAAACATGATGTAGGTGCACGGGATCGTTCCTGCAACCCTTGGGCCGTCAGTTGAGCGTGCTGACCAGAAGGCTTCAGCGGCATCTATGAACGAATGGTGCTTAATGTCGAATACCTATAGATATTGCCATCCCATGACTCAGAAAATTTTTGGGCAGGCGGCGTCAATAATTTTTTATGTATAACTTTTCAACACATAAATGTGTAGGTATGAGCACTGTGCCTGCAGGTTTTTATGTATGATTTAATATAACTTTTATTTTGTGCTGCTGTCTGCCCATATCCTTTATATATAACATTTTTTTGAATAACAGAAATCCCATATTTTTATACGTAATTTTTTGTATATTACTATGTATAACTTTGATAAAAAGTTGCGGCCTGCCCAATTTCTTTTCCCAACGACGGGATGGCTATATATATATATTCGACATTAAACACCCTCATTTTATAGATTCCACTGTAGTTTTCTGATTAGCACGCTCGGCTGATGGTCTAAGTGTTGCGGGAACGATCCCGCGCGCCTATGTAATTTTATGAGTTCCGAAACAACAACCAACTGAAAAAATTTAAGAGCTCCTAGCGACCACCGATAGAGCTAAACTCCTCGATGCTAGCGCACGTGAATACCACACCGATAGATAACAGCTCTCCTAGCCGCGAACGGTAGAACATAACACACGCACTCTGGTGGAGGGTGTGAGAATTAAATACGACCGCTTACAGAATATGACTGCCGGCAGGCGAGGCCTGATGGCGGCCTACAGCAGACGAGGGAACTTTCAAGTTGGAGGACGTAGAAAGAAAGAGAGAAAAAGTTTGGGGGGGGAGACAAGAAGGATTATGAGAAAACCAAAGGATAGAGCAGCCGAGAGAGAAAAGGCGAGAGAGTTAGGAAGGAGTGAGCGGTCATATAATAAATAAATCAGAATGACAGAGCAATAAATACAATTTCAGAATGCAAGAGCATGGGTATACCAAGTGGAATGATAGAGCAGGAGATTGGGAATATGGAAAAAAAGGAAAATTTCGAAGGAAAAAACCAGATGGGCGCTGCTCACGAGGAATGACAGAGCATGAGGTTTCAGCGTGATGTCAGTCAAGATGTCCGCAGTGGCATCGCGGCACCACAGCCCCCAGCTCCGATTACGTGAAAATATATTTCCCTACTGCTGTCAAACAACAGCCCACAGCATTAGTTTACTTTGCAAATTTTTTCATCTGTTCAACTTTGTTAGTATTTGTTATCACGGCTGCAACAAAACAAGAATTGGGTATTTGATATAAAAGTATTCAAAAAATATTAAGCGAAAATTTTTTTTATTCGACGAAAATGTAATTTCATGCATTGCGTGCGAGTTGAGCAATGTTTGGAGCAAATACATGTTTATTATTTTTGTTGGGGTCCGACACCCTTAACGCAGTTGCCTTGTTGATCATTTGGAATTACATTTGAATCAAATTCGGTTTTTTTGGCGTTCATGTTAAAGATAGATATATACCACCAGGGACGACTTTTTTGAGCAGAAAAATTTGTGCTGCTTTACTACCGAAGCATTTTGAAACATTAATGTACAGCCTGTTTCCTGGAAATATCATAAAATTTAATAAGTAAATAAAAAGTTACTGAAAAAACATATTGCTATATTAGCCTTGCTACAGAGCTTGAGTCTGTCATTTCTCACACTCGGGTTTTTATTTCATGTTTATATCTTCAAAATTGGCATTAAAAAAAAAACAGATTTTCGTTAACATGTATTTCCTTATATTAAATTCTCAACCAGGCAACAGCCTTGAGTGGGGGAAATAAGAATCGTTATGAGATTACCAGTTTTTGAGCCATAAAATGTATTCAACGTTCATTATTAAAATTTCTTCTTCGACAAGCCATAGTAATATCATTCAGATGATTATGTAACTGTTATAACCGTGGGGTACTTTTATTTGCTTATCATGTGGAATTAATGGGACTTTCAAAATTCGCTTTATTCTTTGGTACCATGCTGGGTTTCACAGTTCTCTACTTGATTGAGAGTGGTTCGGGATTTCATTGGTTACTGGCCGTTGAGGCTTTACTATAGGCTGAAAGCGTCCTTGGGGCGTGACACACAAGTTGTTGGCCAATGGTAGAAGTCACTCAAGCCTACAGCATCTTGGAGTTAAGTCTCCACCTCCAAAATTATGCGAACTTGGCAGGGCCTTATTAATTACCTTCCGAGGATGACTATACACAAGCGACAGTAGCGCAAGAAGTCAAACGAAAGGCATCCCTCAAATATAACTAATCTCGTATGCCCTAACAAAGTCACATTTTCAAAAAAAATGTATCTGAAATAAAAGTACTGTAAACCGGGGCTATGTTTCTCCTATGGGTGATACTTTGTTTTAACGAATAAAGATGTTTCAGAGCTCTCTAGCGATCACTCTGGCGAACGCTGTCGATTGCATGTACCATGCAACATAGATGGCACCACATGCCTTAAAAATAATTCGTGTTCAGGTTTTGTAAATGTTTGGTCTCCATAAGGTGTCTACATACACAATGCTAAAAAACTGACTTTACTCCAATGGATTTTTCAATATCTTTTGCATGGGTTTATGAACTGGAGCAAAATAACCCACCCCTAAGGGGTTACTTTTTCCCGCTCTACGAAAATTCATAAAAAATAAATTTGCAGTTCAATATCAGTTACATCTGTGGGGTGCCGAGTCAATGGCTTATATATAACATTTAATGTTTCAGCTGATTTGTTTAGTAGGTCATTGGAAACTTACAGTGATTTCTTTGTAAACGTCTAAAATATACAAATCCAAAGTGTGGTTCTCTTCACTCACTCATGCTGGATTAACAATGCCACGACGATGTCTTCCCGACAGTCCCGACCATTTCCGCCGCCAAAATTAGTTCAATGTTTACAATACTCCGACAGTTTCCTTCCGGCAAGTGTTGCGTGGCTTTCGCCAAATCTTAGAATGGCCAGTAATTTGCTATGGAATGTGAAGAAATCACATATCATTGTACACTATTATGTTTTAATAACTTTGTAAACGAATTATTTTTGGATTTTGGAGCAGTTATATTTTACACAAATATTTATTTTCACCATTTTATTACCTTTTTATTACAAAAACCAGGATGGACACGTGAAAAAAAAAATGTTTAATGTGAAATTTACCACAGTAGTGAAATCCGCACGACATTGGTTATGTTTCTGTGTTTTTTCTACTGTCAAGCAAGGCCGACCGGTCCGACGCCCGATGAAAGTATAAATAGAATCTACTTTTGTCGGGTGACCTTGTTCCTGATTGGGTGATGAAAAATTTTCTTCATTGTCGGGGTTGTTTTGTCGGACTGACGGGTTATATTTAATCCAGCTTCACTCGTCTGAGAGATATTTTTGTTCGCTTGTCCGCAGAAACGAGCAGCGTCGGCGACAGCGAGGACCGCCTGGAGGGTCGTTCCATCGACTCGGCGGACATGGACGTGGCCAAGTCCCAGGAAGAGCTGGACGCCGCCGGGTCGGAGAGGTCCTACCCTCCGGACCTGCTGTCCTTCCCGGTGCACCGCCCCCGGCAGACGCCGCCGCCGCCCGCCTACCCCTACGGTACGCTGCCCTACTCCCGCTCCCACTCGCCGCTCTCCATGTGCAGCGTCCCGGCGGCGAGGCCGAACCACGGCGGCTACGTGACGATCCCGCGCCGGCCGCGTGTGCCGAGCTGGAGCGGCGCCACCGATCCTCTCCTCCACCAGAAGCTGGGGCCCGTGTACGACAACCTCGGGCTGCGCACCACCGCCGACGGCAGCTCCGTGCTGTCGCTCAACAAGGCCGGCGATCAGCGGGTGTCGCCCGACGGCTGGGATAGACCTCGCGAGAACAGACACTCGGTGGCCTCGCTGTCCTCGCTTGTCGACGGCCGGGAGAAGGTCCCCCCAAGGCCGCCGCCCAAGCCGCGGAAGAAAAGCATGGACGTAGTCGCCGGGCCCTTGCTCGAGGACGAGGAGGACGACGGCACCGAGGTGTGAACGACCCCGTAGACCGAACATGAAGAACGCCGCCTCACAACTAGGGCTGTTCGATATCATAAAAATTTAATATCTATATTTTTCCAAGCAGTTACTCGGTATTTTCGGTATTCCGAAATTATCGATAATACAGAAATAATTGATAATATCGAAGTAATCGATAATACCGAACATTCGATAATACCGAAACATCGATATACCGATATTTAATTATTTTTCATATCGATATTTCGAGCAGCCCTAGTCACAACATCGAACTGTGTTTCTGCCAACACGTCTTGCGAAAAAACCGTATGGTTTAGATGTCACGTTAGGAAACTGATTTGCAAACAAACGTTTTGAAAGGTTTTTACGCTCCAGCTAACCAATTTGTAATGCAGTTTGATTAGATTCAAATTGGTAATGGCTGTCCACGATAAAGTGACCATTTTCGAAATCTTACCTTACAAAAAAGTTACTGCTCCTACCTGCGTATATTTGAACGACCGCACTGAGTGCCATGCGCCGTGTAAAGTTGGTAATGATGGATAGAAAGTAGTTCCACATCTTAAAACGTCGGATAAAAAGTGTTAGATAACTATTTGTAATAAAATAATTTCTTTCGCTTATTGTTTTTTTAATGAAGCGAAGTGTAAAAATGATTAAATTTGTAACATATTTACTTTTTAAAAACTCCACAGATTCACCTGACCGACGCATGAATAAAGTGATGAGGCCTATGACAACGTTAATTTTACATAAGGCGGAAAAATACACGACGTGCGTACAAGTAGATCTTAAGCAAGGATTTCAAAAGTGCTCATTTTACCGTGAACAACATATAAAAGTATTTTATTCTATAATGCTGCTTGTTATTTAACAACAAAAATATAAACAAACGCTTTCTTCGCTGTCAACCATGTGACTTTGACAGTTGTGTTCTCTTGGGGTAGGTCAATGTTGGGTACATGCACAGAAGACGACGAATAAGCGGTCTACCTCATCTTTAGAGTACGGAAAACCCCTGCGCGCAGACCTCGTGGTAATACCACTAACGGGACCAGAATAAGGTGTATTCTACTCAGGTTGGGAACAAAAGAAGATTTCCTATGGGAGAGTTTGGCATAAGGAAAATTTGCTAGGCACGTAATGTTCCAAAAGGTAACTTTTTGTTAATTTAGCCATGTAAAAATTTTACTTTGTTACGATGTTATTTCAAACTTGATTTATTATTATTGCGAGTATACGGTTTTTAAATTTTTACTTAGAAAATAGAGAAAATCTGGTAGACGTATTACACTACAGCGCTTACCCAGTGGCGAAAAATTTGGTCGCCATACTTTTAATATTGATCTTCCCGACCAGTAGTTGAAGTATTCGTAGCCAGGGCATACTTTGCCCCTTCTTGAATTCATTAACGGTTTCCAGAAAGGTAGTCAATCGGCGCCCAAACTAGGCATGTTGATATCGGAAAAAAATATCGATATTGTTTATATTGGTTATTTATAAACGTACCGTTTTGCGAAACGATATATTGAGAAAATTTCGATTTTTTTTGGTGCATCGGAATCCGATATCCGATATATTAAAGGACTTGATAAATGTAAAACTGCCTGGAATATTACATTCTGAAGACAGGAGGCATTGCAGAAAGATGGCGCCTGTTGCCAAAGTAAATACAGTAATTTCTAAATTCACTTTTCGTATTCAAAACAAAGCATTTTAAAAGTATAATAGCTCTGCTGTCGGCCACTATCTCGTGGAAAAAGATTGAATCTTAGGGAGAAGGGGGGAGGTAGGTTACGGAGTAGGTTCAGGTAACCTGAGAACGGAGCGTGAATTACTTCCAACTAAATAATTCGCAAAATATTAACTACAATAATTTAGCAATGTGATGTTATATTATTTTTCAAAGTTCTAAGCATAGCTGCGAAATAACAGCGTGTCTACGTAATTTAAATACTGAAATCAGAAACGATAACGGCGCACTGTCGTCTACAATAGTGGATAGATTTGAAAATATGAAGGATTAAGAACTGAAGAGTGGTCACCACCGACGATATAGGTTGTTCATGGTAAAGTGAGCACTTTTGAAAGCCCTCTCATTTGTAATACTAGTCAATAAATATAATTTTTTATAACCTTAGACGTTAACTTCCCGAATGCGGTGGAATATAACACTGTGTTTATTACGTACATGGCAATATTTATTTTAAAAAGGTGGTTAGAGGTTAAAAATTGGTTGAAAGGAAAAAATAACTATGGTCTCAAAAGTGCTCACTTTACCGTGAACAGCCTACAGTTTCTGTTATACTTTATACAATTTGGCAGCGGCTTTGAACTGCCGGATTACTACACCCCGATCCCCTCGTACTCTGACTAAATGGATTACAGGAATCTCCAGTGATTTCCTCATTTCCTGTGACTTTGCTGGAACTCGTAGATAGGTGGCACGCAGTATATTTAGCTATACTGGAAAACCGTACATTTAAAATTGTTTTCGCATGTAACTTAATACTAATAATGTTGAAAAAATTAAAAAAAAAATTCACTATTACAAACAGTTTTCAAGTTTAATTTATAACATGTTCTCATTACCGGTGAACATAAAATACGGATCTGTATAACTAGTTTAAAAATAAAACCGAAAACATACAGCACATTAAGACCATACAAGCAAATTTTATGTGATCGACCAAGTGAATGTTGAAAATACAGCTATATCACAGAAACTAATAGACAAATTCTATATTGTCAAGTTAAAATGCCGGGTATTTTTTTATTTCTACAAAAAAAAATACGGCCGGACTCAAAACCATGCTAAAAAGGAGGACATGGCCCTCATTATGTCGGATGTCTAGTAACTAACTCTATGGCCCTGATGTTGGAACACGAAATGTCGGCACAGCTGCCAAAATCACGTAAAGTGACAGATGCTCGTTTACATTTGATTTTATCTTCCGTGCGGGTTGGGAGAACATCACTAAAGATCCGGAAATCTCGAGTATTCGTCTGACAAGCTGAACTTCACGATACTTTGCGGATTCGAGCCTCAGATGGTTGTTCGTTGGCTGATGTCCCAGTTTTATCTCGGACCAGTTTTGGCGCGGGGTCCGGGCCTCTTTTTCTTTTGAAGGGTAGTTATTGGCTCAAGTTCGCCCGGGGTGTGGCTTACAAGCTGCGACTTAATTGGAGAAGAAAGTCAAATGCGAATTAGTTTGATGGCTAGCTTGTCCTCAGACAGGGCCGCCCTAGAGATGACGGTGTTCCGGCAAACATATTTCGTCCCCAATTCTTTTCCCCTTATCGAGGTGTGAAATTGGCTGTACTGAACGTGCAGAGGTTTCACAGTAAATTTCTAACTAAAATAATTAACAGCAGTACATCGGTGTTTCATCATTTAATATAGAAATGTAATACCATATGTTACGTAAAATACAAATAAATTACTTTTAGGCCTAAAAAAATTAAGTTAACACGAAGAAATAACAAAAAATTAATATAACATGCAAAGCCCGAAGTAACCCAATTTCCCCCCCCCCCTTTTTTTTTCAACAAACTTCGAATGAATCCGCGAAATTTCCAAAACTTTAAACATTGTGCATGAGAGGAAACTGGCAGTAAATTACCCCGGCTGCCCTAAACGAGAGGCATACATGACGTGTCGACCAGCCCGAAGATGACACAGGATACTTAACTCTCGGAATAAAGACAAGGAAGAATAAGGGAGCACCTCGAGGAAGTTACTATTGTCACGGCGTGTGTCCAGCACACCTGCGTCTCAGAATCCCCTTGGCCAATAATAATAATAACAATAATTAATCCCTTTCGCCCTGGCTAGGAATCGAACCGGGGACTACTGGTGTGCGAGGCTGGTGATGGGATCGCCGAGACAACCCATGGTCCTCATCAGGCACGAGATGCCGTAAGAAAAAAAAAAGTCTTCTGCTTTATCTAGTTGCGTCATAACTTGGCCGGAGCAACGTGTCAGTTCGGCATTTCTGTTGCCGAGAAGTCTTCCAACGTCGTGCAGCTGACACACGCTCTCTGATTCTTATTCCTCTGGACGTTTTTCCCGGTGCATGACCACTTAAGAGACGTAGTTCCTAAATCTTTTTTTAAGTTTGCAGTGCCTTAAACAGCTAATCTTACCACTAGTGCCATTGCATGTTCGCGGACACGAACTGTGAAGTGGAATGTGTGATGCGTTTATTTCTTTTTTTTTCGCGTGAACTTCCATTTCCACAGTCTGAAATTTTTGGAACCGCGCATTTTTTTTATACCATGCGGCATGGATGACATTACATTTTTGATGACAGGGGTTTTTTTTTTTTACAAACACAAGCTAATCACCTCTGTCACTAGTTGCTGTGCTGAGTCTCTCAAGATTTACTTTTCTATCAGATTTAGATTTGGAAGATGTTTATTCCCCTAATGATGATGGTAAGCGTTTTCCTAAAGAACGATATAAATATGTAAAAAAGGAAAAGTTCTTGTTTGGTGTAATGGCAAATTAGATCATTGGTTTGTTATGTAATGAGACATTCATACTGAAAACACATGTGTTCTTTTATTGCATCATCTAGTGTTCATTTTCGAGCATCTGTGAATGTGTTACAGTTGCTAATGGATCTTTACTTTTTAATTGGAAAAGTACAAATTATTTAATCGGTGAACATGACGGACTGTTTGTTCTGATATATTTGTAGAATAGAAAGTTCATGTTAATGACATTTTTATTAACAATTATGTGATAAAAATCAGACTGATAGTGATTAAACAAGACAATACTATGGAAGAAAAATTAATTTACTGGATTTTTGTTGACCCGTGCATGCATAAGTAGCCTGCATGCAAAGAAAGAACTGTACTTTGCGAATGTTTGTGCAAAGTTTTAAAACATTTGGCTTTAGCGTAAAACATTTGCTCATTGTCTATAACTGTCTTTCATTATTGCTTCTGAATGTGATTGTAAGAAAACATATTTTTACAGTGTCGAAGAGTGTTTATGAAAATGGTGCAACATAAGCAAAGTAGTTGCTTCCTACGGAGTACATACACGTGCTTATTTCTCTATAATATTTATATTTTATTTCTGAAACTTGTAATAGAATTGTACTTATTGTCAAAAAAATGTATTTTAGAAATTTTAGTGAGCGTTTAGATACACATTAGTTATTGCTGTGTATCTATACATTAAGTTGTGGATATACCTGTTCATAAATTGAGTAGTTGATGTATAGAATACACCTTTTATTTTTGTTTTGTTACGGTATAAAGATAAATCATTTTATAATTGTTTATTTCTAATTTTTACCAGTTGTCTTTACTCCTCAGGCTAATAGTTTCAAGAAATATAAATGTTCTGATTTTTACTGCAAAGAATATTCTTGCAACATAATTTCTGATAAGAAATTTATGGAATCCGCTAGATATGTAAACAAAGCTTATATTTTGTCCCCCAAGCGTTTGTATAAGTGATGGTATAGTTTCGGAACTTCAGGGCAAGTCCAGCTTTAATTACTGGGCTTGTAATAACACAAGCCTGTGTTTAACAGTTTTACGCAAAACTCAACAGAAATATTATTTCCTTTAAAAATGTATCGTCCGCTCAGTGATGAAACATAGATATTTTTATTTATGAACACTCATATTCTCTACAGAAATTGGTACCAAGATAGACTAATCGCAAATATAAACTTGGTTCAAATTTACTAACGTGATAAAAATATTACGTATTTTATGCATCCATAAGTTATTTACTTTGGAACATTTAATTACTGCTATAGTAATTTTTATTTATGAACACTCATATTCTCTACAGAAATTGGTACCAAGATAGACTAATCGCAAATATAAACTTGGTTCAATTTTACTAACTTGATAGAAATATTACGTATTTTATGCATCCATAAGTTATTTACTTAGGAACATTTAATTACTGCTATAGTAATTTTTATTTATGAACACTCATATTCTCTACAGAAATTGGTACCAAGATAGACTAATCGCAAATATAAACTTGGTTCAATTTTACTAACTTGATAGAAATATTACGTATTTTATGCATCCATAAGTTATTTACTTAGGAACATTTAATTACTGCTATAGTAATTTTATTTCCTTGATCAACTGGCAGTTGTGCACGCACACGGACTAATGAAAATATGGCGATTGTGACGCAGGGGCTTATCTGAGGGAAAGGTTAGCATTATAAGAAAACTGTATGTATTTATAGTACTATTACTCTTAAACCATAATCCCGTGATGGTCACATTAGTATGTTCCCTAGACCATACATGCTACGATCCGCGATACGCGCAAGGGCTATGAATACCAGGGAAGTTATAAGGTCAATTACATTTAAAAAAAACACGATGAAACCAACGCGAGGAATTCTTAAAGAGTTAAAATGCCACAAAACTGTGATTTCACATCAAATCTGCGCGAGTGACAGCGAGCGCATAGGGACGCGCCAATTTACTTGTTTCATCCGTTCAGTTTTTCGCCAAATTCGTATGTGAAAACGTATGTAACATTCCTGGAAAAAAAAAATATATGAAGGGGATAAATTGGTGCGGTTCTGTGCTCTCGCTATCGCTCAAGTTTCGGGAAGCACGGGTGGCGCAAATTTTGCATGGCATCACTGTTCTATATGACTATAATTCAGGTCAGGAAAAAAAGTGACAGGGGGCATTGCAAAAAAAAAAAGCTTTCGGCAATAGTCGATATTTTGAAGCAACAGAGGTATTATAATTGTACTCACCAATGTCGGTGACGGACACACTTCCTTGGTGGAGAAAAGGAAGCGGTGAATCATTCGGCCATTGTGCTCTTTCCAGTGATTTGCAGTAGCTCTGCCCTGCTTGTTTATGAAAGGATAGTTTGCTGTGCAGTGCAGGCAAACTGCTTGAGTGCGCCCGATTTGTATCGAATACGATCAAAAGAAGTACAATTTTTGTTAGAAGAGGACTGCAAGGTTCTCTGCAACACTAGGCATGTGCTCTCTTATAGGGCGCAGGTTAAAGGTACACCCCTAGTCAGGCTAACTTAAATATTGCCAAGCAGCTGGTTTCCCCTAGCTTTGTCTCCGGTAAAAGGGAGAGGCCAGGGAAATTAGTTTTGTGGAGGCCAATTGAGAACTAGGTAATTTTTATTTTATGGTTTTTACTTGGTTTCCACCCATTTGAGAAGATTGAAGAGTGTAGAAGATAGGCCCTTCGGGGATCGCCTCCCCCCCCCCCCAAACCTCAGCGCTTCAGCCATGGCTGATTTACAAGAAAAAATGGACGAAGACATCGCCTCGAAGAAGAGAAAAGCCAGCGAAATGGCTGCCAAATTGACTTCTGCAGGAGGAAATTTTGGTCAGCAAGGCCCGACCAATCAGGGCGCTCCCACTTCCGTTTCAGCCAATCCAAACGCAGAGCCAATCAGGGCGAAGAGACCCTATCTCAGGCCACTGACTGAATCACACGCAGCAGACGTTTGTAAACTATTCAGAAAGCAGCTAAGCCTACCAACACAACATAGAGTTGTTCCACAGGGAATTTCCTACCTCCCTGCCTCCTTCGAAGACTATCGCAAAGCGATATCCAGTTTTAGATGCCCTCAAAGTAGTGTATTCACTCCGCGCAGCGAGTCAAAGTAGCCCAGAGTATTCCGAGAACCTGGATTCGTGAAGAACTCGTTTCCCTCGGCTTCGAACCACTGGCAATCATGTCAAAACTCTCGATGCGCGATCGCCAGCCCCTCGATACTTTTATTGTAGAATTCCCTGTCAGTGAAAAGTCGCAATTTATCTATCAACTTCGTGGACTCTGTGGCCTTGTGATCAAGGTCGAAGAGTACCAGCGCCCCGAAGTACCAGCGTAGTGTAGCAACTGCCAGCGATTTGGACACTCGACAAGAGTGAGTCACCCCCCCCCCCCCCCAACCCAGAGGTGTAGACTATGTGGCAAAGGACACATCACTTTGCAATGCGACCTGCCAGATCGCGAAGACAGGGCATTGCGAAAATGCGTGAGTTGCGGAGGCAACCACGCTGCCAATTATAAGGCCTGTGAGTCTTACAAACAAGAAAAATGGAGATATCTCGCCCCACAGGAGCGTAGGAAGCGAGAGCAGCAGAGCAGATACTCTGGTGCTATCGCAACTCAACCAAGGCAGTTCACATCGACTCCCGCCCCCTGGATCCAGTCAACACAGCCTTCACAACATTCACAGCCTCCACAACAATCACAGCCTCCCCAACAGGGCCCAGCCCAGCCGCAAGATGACTGGACACAGGTCCTGGGAAGGAAACAACGCGCACCTGCCCAGACTTTTGTGCCACATTTTGCACAAAATCGCCAAATTCCCGTTGCCAATGCCTATGGCGCACTGGCATATATTGCCAATTCATATCGTCGTTAGTACTGGCAGCCTAGCGAAAAACCTCTATCAAATAAAGGGGAAAAAGACAAATAAATCGCGTAACAAACATTTCTAGCCTTTCGAGTCGCAACAGCAGCTTCAGTCCCCCCCCCCCCCCGTCCCCAATCGCTTGCCCCAGCAGTCACTGTCACATGCGTGGCCAATCAGGAGCCAGCTCAACGCCCATTGGGCGAGCAGGTTTCTGCCAGCCAGACAAAACTGGTGCGCCCAGCAGTGCAGATGGACACAACCCCAGCTGCCTTCAGTACTGAACACCTCGATATGAAGAAATTACTGCAAGAGGTGAGGGCTAGCTCTTTCAACGAAAAATTCCCCGACCTTAGCGAAGTTCTGGAGGTACTGTGCGTATTGCTAATGGTTTGGACAGGACAGCAGCAACAGCCTGGGGGTTGTTAATATGCAGTTGCCAAATGCTCTGTCCTTAGGTTTAATTTAGTCAGTAGTCTTATTCACTGGAATGCGAACGGCATTCGCAGTAAAAAACAGGAGCTTGTAGATTTTATTTCTCGCCATCAGATTCCTATAATTGCAATAAACGAAACTCATTTAGATCCACAGCATAGATTCTCAATTCCGAACCATAAATGCATTCGAAATGATCGCGATAGATATGGCGGAGGTGCCATGATTTTAATACATAATTCATTAGTATGTAATCCCGCGAAATTAATTCAACTTCAAAGACTTGAAGCTGTGGGTGTTACCATTTAACTCGGGAATCAACACACTGCAATTTATTCGGTATACTGCCCGCCAGACCGCACACTTTTGCGTGCGGATTTAGACGAATTAACTAATGTATGTCCAGTTTTACTCGCTGTGGGCGATTTAAATGGAAAAAATCCCGCTTGGGACTGTCTCGCGCGCACAACCAATGGCAATACCTTGTTTAGACATCAAGAGCACCATAATTGTATTATTTACGTCCCTAGCGAACATACTTTTGACCCTCGTAATATAAATTATAGGCCCGATATTCTTGATATCGTGCTAAATAAAGGTTTTAATATGGCCTTAGAATTTAATGCGCTACATGTGTTGGCTTCGAATCATTATCCTGTCCACTTGTCATTCAATGAACTTGAAACTGACAAGACACAAATTCGTAAAACAAAAGATTATAAGCATGCGAACTGGCCCGGCTTTAAGGAATATCTAGATGAGGAAATAAATCTCACAGCTCCTATTAATACTCCCGAGGAATTGGACTCTGCTGCTGAACACTTCACAGAGCTAAATCAGACGGAAGTAAATAAGGATGTCCCGGAAAAGACACTGCGGATTAACGCAGACACTGCGGATTAACACAGATAAGCTTCCTGATCATATCAGGGAATTTATCTCACGTAAAAATAGGCTGCGCAGGCTCTTTTCTCGAACTAGATCTAGGCAAACCAAAGCCCAGATTAACAGTCTTAGAGAGCATATCGACAATGAAATCACTGCCTGGCATTCTAATATCTGGTCCAATAAATTGTCTCTCCTATGCACTCAGGATAACAGCCTATGGCATGTGACCAAAACGTTTATCAAAAAGCGTTCTCCAATCCTGCCTCTTCGGGGCAATGCAGGTGTTGTCTACACGCCCCAGCAGAAAGCTGAGGCTATGGCAAACCAATTAGAATTAGTTTTTCAGCCCAATAACTTTCCAGTTGATGCAGCTTTTGTAGCCCAAAATTATAGGTACCTCCGAGTGCGTCTGAAACAGTCCACGGTGGATGAGCCAGACCCCGCGCACGCTGAGGAGGCCAAACGCATTATTAAACGTATGAAACCGCGTGAAGCACCTGGGTTCGACTCCTTGCAGGCCATAGTTTTGAAGCAACTGCCCGACAGCATGTTTGAGGCTATATGCCCATTTCCCCACTTCGTGGAAAAGTGCTACAGTAATTGTATTTCCCAAGCCGGGCAAAGACCCGTCCCAATTACGAAATTATCGCCCCATCAGTTTGCTGTTCACGCTTTCTAAGATACAGGAATGAGTACTTTTTTACCGTTTAAACAAGCATATTTGTGAGAATAATTTATTTCCTAATGAGCAATTTGGCTTTAGGTAAAAGCACTCAACAGTGCATCAACTTATCCGCTTATCGGAACACAAACAAAATCTTTTAACTGTCGCCAGTTTTCGGTAGCAGTATTTTTAGGCGTGGAAAAGGCCTTTGAAAGGGTGTTACACGCAGGGCTAATATATAAGCTATATCAAACTAAATTCCCAGACTGCTACATCAAGCTTCTGGCGTTATATTTAGATCAACGGTTCTTCTCGGTGTCCATTGAAGGAACGCTATCTACCAAAAAATACATTAGGGTTGGCGTCCCCCAGGGCAACATCCTGGGACTAGTCCTATACAATATTTATACTCATAATATATCCACCCTCCCCACCCCCAAATTGACTTATTACTATGGGTGTCTATGCCGACGACAGTCATTTATGCCTACTCCCGTAAAGCTGAACTTGCAATTCAGCGAATCCAGTCCATGAGTTCGAAAATTGTGTTCGCCTGTGGCGAATTAAGATCAATGTACGCAAGAGCGAAGCGGTAGTCTTCACGCGACACCGAAACATTCCTCCAAATTTACAATTAACTCTTTTCAGAAAAAATATTCCCTTCAAGGGACAAGTTAGGTACCTTGGTCTAATCATGTATAGTAAACTGACATGGTGATGCCATGTGGAGATAAATCGTAATCTCGCTTAAGCCCGCCTGTCTGCCTTGTATCCAATATTAAATCGTAGTTCCAGTTTGTCACAGAGAAATGGGATACAATTGTACCAATCATTGGTTAGACCCTCCTCCAAAAAAGAATTCATATTTTTGTTTTGCATTTGGTTAGCAACAGTTGGGCGAGTCCTGTTCATTTAAACCTTGTTTTACTGCGTTCCAAAACTGCACACCTAGATTTTTTTTTTTTTTTTTTTTTTTTTTTTTGGATCTTGAACTTTATGTACACACTTGTTACTCAACAGCCTGTGTGTAGAAAAAAAATGGCGTGGAACTCGATGAACTCGGTAGTAGATAAATTCCCCTCCCCCCTTACCAGTTTTATTGACTAAAGCTTAACCCTTGCAAATATCTAGGGCAACGGTGGAGGTTTCAACGAGTTCCCACATTCACCCTGCAGCCCAGATAAATCATGCATTTCAAAAGGCCGGGTGTCGCACTATGCGTTTCGGCCGCTGTAGCTAAAACGCTCCGGTTCGACGGGATGGGCACAAACACATTGATGTAAATGTGAGGTGTGACACTAGTGAACGCCGTACGTAGTGTGATACCCTGCATTTACAACAATATGTTGTGCCCATCCTGTCAAACCGCATTCCGTTGGGTCACAGCAGCACAAACACAAAGTATGACACCGGCCAAAGTCTCGCAACAGAAACTTGTTCACACTGTGCCAAACCAGGTTTTACTTCGAACTGCGGTAAATTAAATAGAAAGTTTCCGTTGCGTGTCAAGTAGGTCTATCAATCGGACATGTCCGCAACATAAATGCCGGTATACAGTGGTATGGATGAAGTTGTAGATAAATCCTCAATTTAAATAAATAGTGGGAGAGGGTTAATCGTAGAGGATCTGCCTTGCCTCGAATGTCGTATTTGGTCAAATCAGTTCGGCAGCTCAATTTTTAGAGCTGCCCCGTGCGGTTGAAGGAATGACGAGCGATGGAGAATGGGTCGCTGCCAACTAACTCCTCGTAGCCAGCCACGAGCGGAAGCCGTGGCGAAATTTGGAGACGGCCAGATAAGTGGGGGTGATTCCATTCGATATCTGGAGGACTGGAGGAAAGGCGTCTTCAAGTTAGAGAGAGAAACGCTATGGTTAATGTAGTAAACAGAGCCGGCGAACGTTTTTTAATCATTAGCTGCGACATGTCGTGTGCATGTCTCTTTGTCATGACATGTTTAAAATCTGCAATTTAATTGTTATTTAGTTCACTTTTTTTTTTCGCGTGTTTCTGCAAGACATTCCAAAAAATGTGGTTGCAAAAAAAATTGATAATTTTTCGTACACTTAAAAAAAAACGATATTGTGAAAGCACAATGAAAATTATTTAGTGTTTTTCATAACTCTTTGGGTTTAAAATATTTTTTATACCTTTTAATGATAAACGTAGGATGGTGGATCATGTTATGTTGTTAGTTTCGACTTTTACTTCTTTTCGCATTAACTTGATGCCACTGAGGTCGAAGTCAGTGCCAACAAAATGTCAAGGGTAAAATAAGTGCCAGTGAAAAAGTCAAGCCACAAAGGTTTAGATTGGCGACAACTTCAAAGTAACTATCGACGATACGACTTTGCAAGGCACGCCTCTCTTTTTGCGAAGACTCACTTATTTCCCAATACTGAATCAAGAATTCCCAGAAATCTAGTTGCACGCCTCTATTCAAACCTATTCCTCAGTTTTCTTTTTTGCAGTATCTGAGAATGAGTGATGTTTCAGCAAATACAAGTCATTTAAAACAATTTTTAGAGCTTTTTCATTGACATTGTTAAAACCGCACGTCTATCTTGATAAGTATTAATGAATAAAACTTTTTTTGTTATGCTAATTCATTTGAAGGGGGAAATAAACACATTTAAAACTGTGCTGTTACCGCTGTGTTGCATCTATAATTAATTGGAAATACATGTGCACGTCCTCAATATAAGCATGCAATAACAATACTCTTTCGTTTTCAGGATTTGAGCTAGGAAACAGGATGCATTTATTGCCTGATCACATTGACAGTCTTGTGGGATGAAGTCTGCCTATTTACGCAGTACAGAGTAACTACGCATTTAAGTTCACTGATAATATATATTCCAATTGCTAATCCTTGAGCTGTTTCTGCATCATATTGCAGGCTAATAGTGTATACTTAGCTCTAGACACGATGATGCCAGAGTGTGATGATGTTATCAGTCGTTTTCCTTCGACTGTGGAGCTCGGCGTTATTTTTTAAGAGGTTAACATGTTTTTCAAAACGTGTGTTACTTTCAGTGCCAGCGAATTTCTGTTGTAGAGTTTAAGTGTCGGGGGGAAACTAACTTTACTTTTCACTGGGGAGCGCAAATAATTTTGCAAAACTTTTCCGTTTACTGCGCCCTGTCGCGTCGGAAGCTTTGCGAGTTCACAAGCAGAATGTTAATTCGGCAGGAGTATCGACACCAGGAAACTGCACGGAAGACCACAAGAAATGCTCAAGGACAGAGAAGCCTTCTGCGGGTCCCGTTTACGTCCTGTTTCTAATCCTCCACGGAGGACGAGCTTATTTTTTTTTTTTTTTAACGTCCTGACACTCTCCCTCGCAGAATCCCGCTAATTAAAATTTCACGCAATTAGAATTCGCGTGATTACTTCGTAGATGAGTCCTCCGGCGGTGTTAATAGATTCGCACTGCCACGTTGCACTAAAAAAAAAAGGGGGGGAGAGTTCGTTAGCGTTACGTTAAAGGTCGCGAGCGTGCACGTGTGGGGATTGGTCGAGGGGCCCAATTATATAGGCTGTTCACGGTAAAGTGAGCATTTTTTAAGGCCGTTCTAAATTTTTCCTTTCGTCGAATTTCCATCTTCCTGCTGCTTTTAATTTAAACATTGCAATGTGATCAATAAACAAAGTGCATATATTTCACCACCCTCAAAATGTAATGCCTGAGGCTGCAATAAGATGTATTTATCAGTAGTTATTGCCTGATTGAAGGGCCTTTGGAAGTGCTCACTTTACCGTGAACAGCCTATTCACTGCAGGGACGATTCATGGTGCTGTTCCAAGCGATAAGCCGAAGAAACTGCGCGATCTAGACGTGTACTGCTGTTTTGGTGGTTCGTGCAACCAGGTATAGGCTGTTCACCGCAAACTAACCACTTTTGAAAGTCCTGTTTTAAGATCTACTTGTATGCACGTTGTGTATTTTCCGCCTTATGCAAATGTAACATTGCCACGGACCTCTTAAATTAATTCATGTGTCGGTCAAGTGTAATTGTGAAATTATTAGAAAATAAAATATTTAAAAAATCTCGTTTTGACACTTCGGCGCGAAAAAAAATAAATAAAAGAAAACAGAAAGCGGAAGAAATAATTTTAAGTTATCACGAATGGTTACCTAACACTTTTTTATTCTACGTTCAGATATGAAACTACTTTCCCATCCATCGTTGCCAACTTCACTGGGCACATGCCATTCGGCGCGCCCGTTGAAGTACATGCAGGCAGGAGCAGTGACTTTCTTCTAAGGTTGATTTCTAAAGTGCTCAATTTATCGTGAACAGCCTATACGCACATTGCGTACTCCTCCGTCACGCGAAAAATGAACATCGCCCCGGGCTTGATCACTTTATTCGTGCGTCGGTCCAGTGAAATTCTGGAATTATTATGAAAGTATATGTTTTACAAATTCGCTGATTCTCGCACTTAAATACATTAAAAATGACCTAAAGCTAAAGAAATCATGACAGTGTTCACCGATATTTGCTCTATAAACACTTTTAATTCATTGTCAGGGGCAGCGGTGGCGCAGTGACTAGGCTAACCGGGTTCGATCCCCGGCGAGTTCGCTCCCGGATTCTCGTGTGTGGGTATCGTGCTGGACGATGCCGCTTGCCGGCGGGTTTCCTTGGGGGTACTCCCCGTTTCCCCCGCTTGCATTCCAGCGCCGCTCCATCCTAAGGTCTCATTTCATGTCATGTTCAGGCATGACGAGTACCTACGGGTCCCAGCTGGAAAGAATCGGCGGGTGTTGCCTCGCCCTGCACGCCCCCCCCCCCCACTCTGTGTACGCATTTATACATATAATTCATTGTTGAGACACGGAACTACTTTCCCTTCCATCGTTACCAACTTTACTATAGGCTGTTCACGGTAAAGTGAGCACTTCTTAAGTCCCTCCCAACAGGCTTTAACCACTAATAAATATATCTTATTGCCGCGCCAAGCATTACATTTTGAGTGTGGTGAAATGTATACACTGTGCTTATTCGTCGCAAAGAAATGTTTGTATTAAATAGCAGCAGGGAGATGGAAATACGACGAAAGGAAAAATTTATAAGGGCCTTAAAAAGTGCTTAAAAAGCAGCCTCTAAGCGAATGCCAATTCAGCATTCCAGTTAAAATATATGCAGATAGAAGCAGTAACATCTTTCAACGGTTGATTTCGAAAGTGCTTACTGTACCGTGCAAATTGTTCTATAGTTCTTTTCTAAAAAAAAAAAAAAAAGACGAGATATTGGTAGTACTTACCAATGTTAACGGCCAATGTCAATATATACCTTGCACAAACGGTGTCCGATAACCGGAATACGGTAAAACTCAAGTAAGTGAGCGAGAGAAAGATTTAAGAGGCGCTTTCTCACAAAACGTATGATTCGGAGCATTAACTTCGGATGTAATCAGTCTAATGTTTTGAATGGTATGGTTTTGTTAACCTGAAATATTTACAAGGCCGTCATTTTGAAAATAAGTATCTGAGTCACCTAAAACAAATAAGTTTACACGGCCTACCATTATACTGCTTGTGCGATATTTTGGCGGGAATCGGTTAATTGATCCCTGTTGTATGGTACCTTCTCACAAAATTACCTAAAAAAAAAAAGTGGTTCTATATGCAATGCTTCTAATAGATGCTGTAACCAAAGTTTAGTTAAATTTGGTTAAATTTAGTTAATTTGTTTGATAGATATAACAAAACTTTTCAAAATATTTATATTGCCACCAAACTGACTTAATTTAATAATGTAGAATTTACATTTCATCCGCAGCTCTACTACTGACGTAAAAAAAATTGGTCGAAATTATTTAACTTGTTATATGGCAACATGATCAACCTTCTCGCCTGGCACTATTTTGCAAAGAGTCTGGCAAAAAGTATCTCTGTATCCATAATTGCTCCTAAGGAATATTTTTACTGTACACATTTTTGGTTAATTGTATAATAGAGGTAACAAACTACCCTAAATTATTTCTGATAACGCCCTTAAAAAGGCTCTCCGTGCTTCAAACAAGTTAGTTTACATACACTATTGTACCACTGCTTGTTTGTAAAATTTGGTGGGAATCGTCTGATGTTTCTCGAAATATAGTATAAAACCATTTTTTTTCATGTTACGATCTTCATAAATGGTCGACGAAAGGTTATGTATTAGGATATTTGTTAAATGTAATATAGACTGCCAGTATAAACTATTAAGTTAAAATAGGTTACTCAGTTTTGTATATATAGCTCAATAAGCTAAAATGCTTTATAGCCACCATTTTTAAAATAAGTGCCTGGTACATTTAAAACATATAAATCAATACAGCCTAACACAGTACAGCTTCTTCACCAAATTTGGTAGGAATTGTTTGTTTGTTTCCCGACATAAGAGATAAAAAATTAATATTTTCATGTGGGGTTATCTTATAAAATGGCGAAGAAATGACTCTTTCTATAACCAAATTTAATTGTCATAGTATATATTGCCAGCATTCAAATTTTGGGGCATAAGTTGAAATCCGTTTCGAGTTTCGTAGATATAACAAACAGAGCAAAAATATTTTTGCTGTCGCCATTTCGAAAGTAAATATCTGACCTACGTAAAATATATAAATTTGTATGACGTGCTGTAATGCTACTTGTTTGCCAAATTTGGCGGAATTTTTTTTTTTTTTTTTTTTTTTTTTTTTTTTTTTTTTTTTTTTTTTTTTAGAAATGACATAAAAATTCGAATTGGTTTTGTGATGATATCTTGCACGATGGTGTCCAAAAGACAATTTGTATGTACACATTTGATTGTTATAATACACCTATACTTCCAGCATACAACGTTAAGTTGAAATTAATCACACGGTTTCGACGATATAGCATACTAAGCTAAAATTAATATATGACAGTCATTTTTAAAATTAGTCCCTGACCAACACAAAACATACCAGTTTAAATCATCTGCCGCAGTACTAAATTATTTGTTAGGAATAGATATTGCAAAATAACTTCATTAATACATGTATTTCTATCCTACAAAATGGAGAACAAAAGGTTACTTGTTGGCATATATGATGCTTGTAATAGACGCTGTTCGCATGCAAAATTTGCTCGAAAATATTCCGCCATTTTGAAAATAAACACCTCATCAATAATTTTATTTCATGCGTTTACAGTCCATACCACAGCATCACTTATGTGCGAAATCTGGCAAGAATCGGTTAATTAATTTCCGAGATATAAGGCAAAAGCTTTATTTTTTCATGAGATGCTATCTTCAAAAATGGCAGACGAACAACATCCACCTAAATTCAATGCTTAAACGATGAGCTGTAGACTTTGAGACCACTGGTCTCAAAACTTCCGATACTCGCAACCTCAACTGCCCGACGGCCTAGCGGAACGGACCCATTTGTCGCCCGCGCCTGACGTGTTTCTGGCACATACGCAAAATCACCATCATCGTTTGAAAACGTAATTGAAGAGACTCATCTAGAATAATTAACGCAGGGGAAAATAAAGTGTTTCGAGTGGCAGAGTGACCGCACAGCTAGCTATCGTCCCGATGTCTGACATGGCCGACACTGTTTCGGCACGACTCCAATTGAGAGCAGTACAGTGGCTTGGAACGTTCCGCTCAGCGGAAACTCAAAACAGACAGTGCCACTTTCACTCGTTTCCCTGGAATCCACGAAGAAATCGAAACTTCCCCCTGTGCTGATCGGTGGATTTGTCATTGGTTAATTTTTCGTTTTTTTTTTTTCTGGTAAAATCTACCTGTATTAATTGATCCCGGTAGCTTGCCTTGGGGCAAGTCGTCTCCTGGGATCGTGCCAGTTAAGTACAAGCTTTGAATATGTAACCTTGTCAAAGTAGCTATGTAACTTTAAAGCTCTTCAGGCTAACCGCCATAAAAGTCGAATCGTGAGCGGTTCTTTAGCTTGGAATTTGAAACTTAAAATTTGCGTAGAGTGGGCATAATTTATAACCATCATGTAAAAGCCTTATAACCTTTGAAATTCTAGTAATGCCCTCACAATGGTGACATAATTTAAAATCAAATTTTGTCAATGTCAGAAATAGAGAGTTTTAAGGTAAAGTTTTTGAAAAACGCAAAGATTTGTTTGAATTGATAGAATCATTACGACAATGGTCACATGCAGCTTTTGCAAGATGGTACATGCAGAGAAGATAGATCCGCAAGGGTTCGTCTACTGGGAGCCAGCAAGTGATGTCACCAATATCTCCTCCTACATCCGCATCCTGATTATGACGAGAAATGAGTGCAGTACAGTCGGTTTGTGCGGAACTTACACTAGCTAGATGTTCGCATGAAGTCAACGAATTTCAACATAAACGACCATCAGTTCTAAATACCGATGAACGTACAACTCCTGCAACAAAGAAAAGTAAACCTGATATTTATGATAAAGCAAGAAGTTAAGACGATCATGAATACAGCATTGATGATGACTATATGACGACAGTGATAGTGTTGAAGACGATGACTATTCCATCGAGGTTCCGGCACATCTCACCAACGAGTTTCCGTTAACAAGTCGCATACAAAATTTGCTCGAAAGTGGTTGAACGGTATGGTAGTTATAACAAATAAACTTAATATATTCCGTCATTTTGAAAATAAACACCTCATCAATAATTTTATCATGTATTTACAGTCCATACCATAGTATTACTTATGCGCCAAATTTGGCAAGAATTGGCTAAGAAGAAGAAGGCAGAAGACTTCGAGTATACTGACGATATGTTTACCGAAGATCCCAATAAACTTGTTTACAGACTTGGATATTTTCTCGATAAGGAACAACGAGGGAATTACTTGAACATGCAAGAGGTGGTTTCGAGCATAAGAGAACTCAAATATCGGGGTTGTATCAGATGATGGGATGAACTGCTTTCGTCTGATAATGTAATTACAAAATAATAAATTATTATAAAATAACTTTTTTTTCATTATTTTTTGTGTGTCGTATCCTTTTATCCCTTACAACTTTAAAGTGGTGCTATGAGCACTCGCTTATAAACGTTAATATCTGTGAATAGAATGATAATAAAGATTTAAGATAAAAAAAAAGCACAGATAGCTGATTTCATACACAAATATTCTGTCGAAATGTATAGATTTTGGAGACAGTAGGTGAATAATTTTTCTTGTATGTACAGATAGAGGCAAACGTCGAACCCACGGATTTCTAGAGATGAAGGGGGATTAGTGAAGATTGAGGAGGATTAAGGTGGATTGGTGAAGATTGATGAGGATTGGTGTGGATGATGAGGATTGGTGAGAAGTATTGGTGAGTGATTGGATGGATTGGTGAGTGAATTGGTGAATGATTGGGTTGATTGGTGAGGATGGGTGTCTGAGGAGAGCACAAATGATTATTGTCCCACCTGCCCTCGTACATTCCATGTCTCCAGAGCCTGGCACTATTGAAATTTAAATTATTGGCAATTAAGCATGTATAAATGCTGATCCATACCCAGGTTATAATATACTCGTGCATGTGGTCGCCATTAGTATGATGGGCCTGGTTTAGTCACAAACATACAATGTCAAGGTCACCTGCATCTAATATTGTGGTAGTGGTCTGTAATGTAATATGCTTGCTAACTTTCATGTATATTTTCTCGAGATTTTGTTTCCTAGGTCATAGGGTCAAGGTCATGGAAGTCTATCTAATATGGCCGTGGTAGTCTGTAGAGTAATATCCTTGTTGACTTTTGTGTATTTTTCTCGGGTCTTTTGTTTCAATGTCAATCAATATCATGGGGTCAGTGTAGAGGTAGTCTCCATTTAATATGGCGGCAATAGTCTGTAATGTAATATGCTTGTTGAATTTTATGTATTTTTTGGGTGGTTTTGGTTTCCAAGGTTATTCTTGGTCATGGAGTCAAGGTCATCTGCATATAATATAATGGATCGGTGATGTCTACCAAGTTGGTAGTCGCCTACTAAGATGGTGTAATGGGTATGGGCCAGGGGTGACCTCTGGTAAATTTTAGTATTATTTAAACATTTTTTATAAAGTTTTAATAATTTTTTACAATCTTAATGAAAGGTTTAAATAATTTTGGGATTTTTGGGAACTTTTCAATTTTTTTTGTTTTTATTTTTATTTTTTGGTCAAAGGTCAAGGTCAAAGGTCATGTAGGTCAAATATGATGAACGAGGCACCAGAATGACAGCATGATGTTGGGTGGCTGGCTACTGCCTTTTTTTTTTTAGAGATTCTTAAATGGTTTTTAATTATTTTGAATAATTTTTTTAAATATAATGTTTTTTTATTTTTAAAACCAATTTTTAGAAATTTTTTTAAATTTTTAAATATATTTTTTGTATTTTCTTTGGAATCAGAGGTCACTGGAGTCCAAGATGGCGGTCAGGTGATGTAACAACATGGTGGCCGGGCGAATCCGAATCCGCTCCCCCGTCCCCTTGGCACCAAGGTACTTTTTCTAAGTTATTCGTTTCGTTTCCTCTCGACAAAAATAATCATGATTACTTGAATTTTCGTTTACCAACGAAAGGAGCAATTATAAGCACATTCTAGTTCTCGTTTGACGTCACTATGTTTGTTAAGAAACTCTAAACGAAAGCGAAGCCCCTCGGGCCTTCGTTACCGAGTTTTACTACAAAAACTTGACTTGTGTGTGTAACAGATTGTTTTTGGGGGGGGGGGGGGGAATTGTGAAAGAAGATAATCGCGATGTAATGTGCCTTCATGCATTACAGGAACATAAAAATATATTTCAGAAGAAATATTTTATAAGCACCTGTTAACCATTCTGTTTTGATTTGTGAAATATCTAAGCATCAGTGTAGGCTGGCTATTGTGAGGGAATTTATTAGATTATTACATTTGTTTATAAATAAATAAGAGATCATACACACTGATTTTATTCAAAAAATTTTCTTTGATCAACGTAGCTCGAAAATCACTGGTTAGGTAGCGTTAAACTGTAGAAATTCTTAGTGGTTTACAACCAAAATACTATTTCTTGAAAATAATTTAGTGAAAATTCATGTATTGATATTAATACAATCAACAAGAAACACGACAGTGTTTTGTTTATTGTCCATTGCTTTTTTTATAATATTAGTATTATAAATAACAGAGGAAAATGCATTTTCGTAAATAGCTCGCAGCCAAACTGCAAAATGGTCATTTAGAAAATCGTCGGGCATGTAACAATCAAAGTTCTGTCTGCTCTCTCTTACCGGCGTACATCCAAGTTTATTTCAACTCAGGAAAAATAAAATTAAAGCATATTTTATGAGCAATACATCACACGTCTAGTTGAGTTGCTATATAGTACGATATCGTCAGGATATTTGACACACTTGACGAACGAAATATACCTTTTCCCTATAAAACATTATGTATTTAATACTAATATTTAAAACATGTCAAAAGCAAACAAAATATTTTAATCGCTTTACTTCCGCCGCAGCACATCCGCACATCACATGGTCACGCACGTACATGCTTCTGTTAATTAACAATACCTACCATATACAGACAAGTGCACCAACGCCCTTATATCTCAATGCTTGTGCCCTATACCACAGGACACCATAGCGAAATGCGAACTTGGCACTTTTTATTGCCGTTGTAGCCGGAATACCAGCCCATCATACAACTGCGCCGCGAACAATAGCGGAAAAGACAGTGAAGTTGGAAAATCGCATCAGGAAAAAACACCGCATAGTTCAAATACAACAACATTAGAAATGCCACAATTTCCACATTACCAGTTGCGTATTTGTTGCAGTAATTTACTATGCACTGGCCAAGGGGTAATTATTCTCAAGAACAAGCAGCGCCACATGTCATCACCAGGAGTGCATAAATGAAACCGAACTCGTTACCTCGATGGGACTGGATTTTACTTGTCAACAGTGTAATGTCAGTGATGGCATACAAAACACATGCGAGATAGTGCAGGACTTCCTGATAGGGTGTGAACAGTAAGTCAACACAGGTAGTACCATCGACTGTCAATGGGAGAAAAACAACCAGGACATGCAGTGTCAAAATTGTGGTGTCAAGATGCATGAAATTTGCACGAACAGCAATGAGCGAGAGGGATCCAGGTTCTGCGAATGCACAGTGGGGGTCAACAACAACACACAAACAAATTGCTGCATGGGTCGGATGTTGCTGACATTGATGAAGTTCGTTCTTAGGAAGTTGTGAGAGGCAGCTGTGTCGATGAGAGCTCGGCATGAGAGTTTGTTGATCAGCATGGAAATATGGATGAAACTATTGCTTGAGCCAATGTTTTGGGCTTTGGGCTAACAGTGTCTGTTGGGGTGTTGATTCCGCCAATGTTATTTTCGACCTGGGGCATGTGACGTCAGGCTGCTTTACCCCATCTTCCTGATTCCCAGCAGGGACTTTTTCTTCTCCTCAGGCGTGGTTGTGGTCTCCCAGTTCTCGCACTCGTTATTTCAGTGCAGCCCTCCACAAATATGCATGGAGTTGGCGGTGGTTTACAGCTGGCTTCAGCACAAGAAAGGGTGGTGCTGGTTGGTCGCTGTTCGCTTGTTTTGGTGGTAGCACTGTCTGCAGGTGTATTCTTTGTCATACCTATTGACACTTTTGCACTCGTGGTTTCGCCCCGAAACTCTCCTAGATCCCATCGCAGATGCATTTTTTCGCCATAGCGATGTGGCAGGGCCTGAATGCTAGCGTCGAGAAGCATAACTGTCTGGATAAAAAGCCGCTTTGGCGGCGTGGATGACTGGTGCTAAGGCAGTGCGATATTCTAGCCTTGCGAAGCTGGACACATCTTCGAAAATTTCATTTGACAACATTTCTGGTTGATAAGCACAAAGAAGGCTGACCCTATGTGTGACAAAATTGTAGAGCGATTCCTTTCCCTGTTCCTTTGTATTATTTTGCTGCATCCTTGTAATGATGTGAAGGCAATGGTGAAGTGATACGTGAACGTGTTGCTGAACTCTGCTCAGGTAATGCAGTATTGAGCAATTTCTTGTCACCACATCCTGGTGTCACTTCCGAGTCGTTCACTGATTCGGCCAGTCATCCTCATCCATGCCGTAGCGACGAAGTCGGTTTGTACAGTCTTGCGGAAAGGCTGCTGGGTCTTTGCTGGCCATGTCGCAGTAGTTCGGCAGGGATTGAAACCTCGCTGGTGTGGTTTTTGAGCCTGTATTTGTACATCCTGCTGGAATATGCTACATTATGAACATAACTACATTGTTATTTGCTGGAGCCTAGGTCACCTGAAGTACTGGCGAGGAGTGTGCAGGGGCGTGGCCAATGTTGTGGCCCCTGCACATATGGCTAGAAGTTTGCATAGTGGCATCAGCAGTTATGCTCACTGCACACATGAGAACTTCCCTTGCTGCTGATCACCCCATTCTCCTGCCATTGTGTATTGTTTACACTTGTTTAAAACCCTGATATTGAGTTCCTGTCTGATGTGAGATTGTTGCTGATGACACAGTGACCAGCATGTAAATATCGCAGCAGGCACAATCGATGAAGAAGTTTTCACATAGTGTGGTTCATTCTCTTGTTGACACACACTTGTCACGATACACTTGGAGGCACTGAGCACAAGCAAGTGTTGCTTCTCCTATACCTTTACACCATTGAAAATTCGCACATTTTCTGACGTTTCGCAGAAAGGATGTTGGTGCATGTCTTGTGGTTATTTGAGTTATGGTGTAAGTGCAGAGTTAGGCACGTGAACGGGGTTGACAAAGCCCCAGACATAACAATGTCTCATACAGTGTGCACATACAGTTTCCCGTGTACCCGTGTTAGGATGCTTCCACACATCTCCAAAGAGTTTCGCATTCGCATTTTCCATTTGTTCTCTCATCCGGCAGAATGCTGGTTTGCAATGCCACAGGCAGATGTTACCCATTAGGAAGTTCAGTGAGAATGGGTCTGGCATGGACACGGAACACACACACTTCAAGCACAATGTGGAGGGTTTTTCTGTTTTCTATTTACCAGTCCAAAGATCATGGATTGTTCGTACGACGTAATTGATGTGGAATTTCCATCTTGCTGGCCATTGCTGTTTTCTTACTCCAGCCCATGTGGCTACTCGGCTTGCAGCTGCCACCTCAGCGACACGTTGTGGGAGGGTGGTCTCACCAGCATGGCATGGGAAGGGACGTAGGTGTTGTGCTAAACGTCAGCTGTTGGCTGACAGGTGCTGCGACGATCGATTATGTGCAGGCTATAAATGGCAGCTTCTTCCTGCTGGTCGGGAACAATGGCTATTCTTGGTGCCAAAACATTTACATTGTTCAGCTGGTATCTTCTGGCCCAGAAACTGTCATGGCAAAGCTTAGGAATGGAAAATATAGAAGACAAATTTGCCAGTAGCAGTTATATGGGGACCAACAGGTCCAAAGGAGCCTAAATTTGTGAATGCACATGAATAAGTGTTACAAAACACTTAAAACACCGGAAAATTGAGAAAACATGCAATCACTAGAAAGAAGTTACAAATACATGTAAAATGCACTTGATGAGGAGTTGGCATTGCGTTGAAAAAGGCATATGATGTTGGGGGTGAATATGCAGGTGACTTGTGCGTGATATAAGATACAATTAGGTTAGTTTTGGAATTGTGCCATAAGGCATGGGGAAATTTTGGAAATTGTTGTAGAGGATGAAAGGCCCCGCATTAGGTGCCACTTCTGGTGGGGTTTGTTTGGGTCGTCAGAGGAATACGAGGGTTTTGAAGTTGGAAAATAGTTTGTCGATGTTATACTAGGTTAAGGGCACCAGCTCTGAGAGCACATGTGATGTGGGTCGTGATGTCAAATACTCTGAAGTGGCCCATTCTGTTGATCCATCGTCCTGCTGCTGATGATGATATAATATAGTCTAATGGGGGTTGTGTAGCCTCCTCAATCCTGTACTCCCATTAGGAATTGATGTAGGCCATTCTTATACCTTTAACAAAATATGAGAAGTCATAAAAACAGGTTAAGTGGTCAGGAAGTGATCAAGAAAATAATCATGTGTGCCATATAAATTTACACAGTTATTTATTTCCTGAACCCTCCAAAGAGGCACTGGTTTAGAAAGTTCTCCATTAGAGTAGGATAGCACTGAAACTGTATAAAGGCATGAAGCCTACATGGTAATTTAATATAAATTTAATTCCAGTCGTGGTAAGAAAATAACTGGGGCATGGAGCGGCACTCTCTGCAGGCTAAATGAACTTAATTATGACGTCTATGGTGCCGTGGCCTCAGGCCATTCACCACAATGCGACAACCAACAAATCACAGTTAATAGCAACGCCACAGCGCAGCAGCTGTGCCACAGAGCCAATGCCACATGTGCATGTGTTTATGTGTGACATTGAGCAAGGAAGTGTAGAAGGTGTAGATAGTGTATTTTCATGGTCTTTTTAAATTGTTAAGAGAGTGTGAGTGAGTTCACTGCGTGTTCGCTATGTGCTATATGTGTTAATTTAATTGGTTTTATGTCCATTTAGTGTTGTGTATTTATTTTACGTGTTTGACAGTTTGATGCTCTTGAGGTGCTATCTTGAAAGAGAATGCAAATGGTGATGCGCAAGGTAATAGTCACACGTGTATGTACAGAAATATTCGTTATAATTAATTACACGAGTTTTCATAAATATAAGTTTTTTTTCAAAGAGTTTAGTATACCTGGCATTTTTATTTAGTATGTCTAGTACTCTAATACTGCCTTTTTGGATAGCGTTCCACAATAATGCACTAAGGTGAACCGGTGCACAAAGTTATGTACCCAAATAGCCACTAAATTTTATAAATGTATTTTATCAGTGTTTTTATGGACATAAATATGAACTCACATAATTTGCCACCAGTGAATTATGCAAGGGCATGATAGACTTTGCTGAGGAAAGACTCCAAAAGAATTTCTACGCCCTTTTAAAACTTGTGTAAAGTGAGGTTATGTTGCCATGACAGCTGAAAGAGGTTGAATTAGATTAATTATTTTAATATTTCTTTGTATACTTGTTTACTTATAAGGGTTTTTATGTGTTCTCATCTCATCGGCTTTGCAGTGTCCATCTCGTATAATTGAATCATTTTCATGATGTAATTACGTCACATGATTTCACCGATGGGAGTCTCGGCCAACGAGCAAGCTGCTACACCAAAGGTAGCATCAGTAGCATCTTGCATCTTGTCAGGTCACCACCACAACGCAGTGCTCCGGGCACATCAACTTTCTTCAACTAACCATAATGTAATTCTGTCGTTTTCATTAAATTTACCAGAACTGTTTGTGTTTGCACGCCCGGAGTACACACCATCTCACTTCTCTGGCCGTCTTGTATACGGCCGAAATGTAAATCACCTTTAACCATGTAGGACCTATGGCGATTTTTGTCAGCTTAAGAGCCCACGTGGTTATAATGGCAGTTTGTAACATGTGTGTGCCTAATTGGGAATTAATATGCAATAAATCAACATGATGTAATACCTGCATTATTAATGTATTAGTAGCTTCTTGGCTACATAACCTATTTTTCATTCTGACTTGTTTTTATCATGTTTGTAGAAGCATGGCATTGGGTAGCCATAATAAAGCATTGGTAGGGAGCTGGCATACAAGGGAGGCCAACAGCCCTTCCTAGACTAGGCAATCTGGATGTAGTAAGTGACTGACAGGATTTTTATCATGACTGGCAATATTGTCAGAGAAGGCAGATGGGAGGAATATAGCCAATAGCCGTCGGCAACATGACCCCATGTTACTTCACAGCAACAGCATCATCAGCAGGTATCGAGTCGATCAGGAGGATTGGCCTCATTTTATTGGTGAGCGATTCTTCGGGGATGCTAAGAGCTAGATGTGCAGCATCGCCCACTATGGATGTACGTGGGAAAAATACCGGAAAAGATTCAAATGCAGATTCGTTACTACCTTCATTTCTCTACATGCACATAGTTAAACCACAATGACTGAGCGCCGTGGTGCTTTAATGGGTAGACGCAGAATTTGAGGAGTGGTGAATTTTTGGAAAAGGTTTTACTTGGGGTGTCAGACATTGCTGAACAATGTCATTTGAAGTCGGTAGAGCAGAGGTTTCTTACAGGGTCGTTCGGGCGACGACCATAGCAATCCCCGACTACAGCTCCTTGTAAAATGCGTAGTGAAGAATAATCCAATGCATAGTGCACAATGGCCTGTTTGGGTCAACTCACACACTCTTCTTACTGCTTGCTGTTGTAAACAAAAGCTCGCCGAGTAATTAAATTTGTGTTTGACGCCGTAAATTATTAGCCAGTCACGCACCTTACATTTACACACACGATTTTCGCACATTAACTCTTGCGTATAAAATACATACTGATACACTTGGAAAAAGGAGCAGGTATTTTAATGGCCCATGCCCTGAAGAGCAAGAAGGCTATAAAATAATGTCCACATGAAATAGTTCTCCATGTGTACTTACTTGTTTATTGAATAAGAATCTATGGCCTACACTTTAAGTACAAAAACACTTCTGGACTTAGAACCTGCCCGTTAGGCGAAGCAGAAAAATTGCACATGATACCTATAAAATAATTAAGTGCATTTTTATTATTCGCTGGCGATGCAAACATTGGGGAAGAGGTGTGTGGTGTCTTGGGTGGTGAAAGAACAATGGTTCTGATAATTAAAATATGCTATTGACTGAGAATGATTTAAACAAAAGTCGAGAGCTGTCCAAGCATGTGAAACCTGAGCTGCGGTAACATGTAACCAAACCCCGGATATGCTCGTAGCAGTCTGACTTATACAGTGTGGCACACTGGCTGCTGTTGGTGGGCCGGCAGACCGCATGGAACTACTTTCTTAACATTGCAGACACTAAAAACACATTACAGTCTTATTTTATGGCTGGAACATACATAAACAATTCTTACCTTTAAGATTGCATAAACTACACATACAATATTTTGATAACTGTGGTGAAGATGGCACACATTATGATTGGTACATTAAAATATCACTGAAAACAACACTTTATTTACTCTGAAGGGTGATTGGGTTAGATCCTTACATATATTTGGTACACACATTAACCCTTTTTAATAATAAACAATAAAATTCGAGATCTCCTTTCAGGTCCTTGCACCCACTACAGCACGTGTAGTGTCTTGCATTTGCACTGCAATGTACCCTGCATCGAAAGAAACTTCACTGTACCTCTCGTCGAATGTGCCTGTGTTGTATGTAGTTCAGTCGCTCTGTGTCCATCAAACGGTCTCCGGGACTCGTGGCGCATGTCAAATGCCCGTTTGTGGCCGCACATGGTCAAACACTGTAGGGGCACTGCAGGTCTCTCTGCCACCTTGGTCGCAGATGGTAGGTGCTCTGCACCGTCTCCAAACGGTCTCGAAGCACCTGCTGTAGTGGTCTCCTACTTCGGCTCTGTATGTTGTGGGACATGTTCTCGTCCTTGCAGGTTGATAGGTTGCTGGTGGCTTTCTCTGCTGATGTGATTCCCGGGGGCTGTACCAGCCAGTCAACCCGTTGCCTTCGCTGTCACTACTACTAGTGCTCTTCTTTCGCCTACTGCTTCCTTGCTTACAATGCCAGTGCAGGATGCGACCAGCGCAACTGTCTACTAGGTGGAGTGGACTAGCCTGGTGCTGCTCTGCAGCCTCTGCTGCATCACATCCTGTTTATTGCATAGCATTCTTCCCTACTCCCATCGATGCTGCTTCGACGAGTGTGGGTGCATCTGTGGCTATAGCAGCTGCGGTATGTTCAGGTGCTGGTGGCGGCATTGACACTGACATGGTGGCACTTGCCAGTGCCTCGTCGTCAAGCGTCATCGGGGCTGCTTCCTCCCTAATTTCTTCGGCTGTATCTTCTTCTATTTCTTGCTCACCCATTGCTCTCGATTGCGATTCCAGGGCGGTAATGCTGGCCTGCATTTCCCCCACTTCCCTTGCTGCACCTGTTCTCGGTCGATTCCTGGGAGACATTGCCATGTCTGGCGTCGACTGCACTTGGGTATCAGGTGGGGGCCCCTCTGGTGGAGGTGCTGGCTCATCTTCCTCTTTGCTCCTTGCTATGTTCATGTGAATTCACCCCCTCACTTGCTACTACATGCTTATTCTCCTCCTTCTTGCTTGCTTGTTTCCTGCGAACTTCCCTGCTTGCTTGCTTTATACATCATCTTGTGCTTTTCCTCACTCTTGCTTGCTGCTTTTTACACTCTCTGCTTTCATCTGGCTTGCTTTGTAAATTGCTAACTTCTCTGATTGCTTGTTTTGTACAGGTTTCACTACCTCCTGCTTACTTGCTTTTATGTACATCACCTCCTCTACTTGCTTGATTTGGTGATGGTGATGTGGGTAATGTTTCCCAGTCTGGAACACTTGTGATCATCTCGGCTGTCTGTCTCGCCACATTGCACATCAAAACTGTGTAAATCACGGTCGAAGAGGGGGGGACTGGACACCCACCAATTAAATCCACACACTCGAGGATGGTACCGTGTGCGGAGGGGGGTTATGAGCCCACTGTTTAACTGCACGTGCACGATGGGGGCGATAATGTCACTTACTTGCCTGACGATGAAGTGTATGACGAGTCGGACGTACAATGCTGATGATGGGATGATTCAGGATTACAATGTTTCCAAAACAAACGACATGATGAATGATAACATTTGCTGGAGTGGAACGATGGAATCTTTACATGTACTTCCTCCTTTCTTGCGGTGAAATACATGCAATGAATATTTACATTCCGATGCAGTTGTTTACTACTCGGCTCCCTTGTTTCTTGTGTGGTAATTGGAAATTATTTCCCTCCTTACGTGCGGTGATATTTGTAATGAGTTTGTATAATGTTTACACTAAGGCATGTAGTTGTTAACTACGGGAAACACACTTCTTGCTTGTGAAACTCAAATGAAAAATAAAATTAATTATGTGGTGACTATTTATCTTATTTTTTCTATGGTGTTTCTTGAGGCCAAGTCTGTGTCATGTTCTGTCCGCTACTATGTGTAGGAAAAGACAATGGAGTTGTAGTTGGAAAATGGTGTTGATAGCATAGGTTGTGGATACATGTGTTGTCTGTAGTAGGTAGGTAACGTCCATCGGTGTTACTTGTGTTGTGCTGCTTTGAACTCCCTCCTTGCCCACGCAGCCTCCATGCTACTGCCATCCTGGTGTTACCACTCCTCCGCTGGTTGCTGAACACGATTCTCGTGTTTCCATTTCGCTGTTGTTTTGAGTGTTGCTTTCCTCATTTGGTAGTTTCAACATGTTATATCTTAAGTCTGTTACAAATCTGTTCAAGTTATATGCACCTGGTCTAGGTCCAAAATTTTTATTACAGCTATTGCATAAAAATACGATTTCCGACCTGGTGCTCGCCTCTGTCTCTCATAGGCATTCACTGTGAAAGCTTGTGTGACACTGTTCGCATTTGAGTAGCAATGTTCCCTATTCCATACATAATAGATTTAAACACCAACTTGTTTGCACAAAATTTCGATTGGGAAAGTTAATTTTGGTAGGTTGGTCCGAAAGTTCATTAACTTCTTCCACCGGTTGCACTTCCTTGCAGTTGTCCGTGGCATTGTTATTCAATGGGCTGATATTTCGTTGACATCTGTAGTCGATTGTGCCTATCTCGTATTGGGCAATGAGATTGGTCGGCATTACTTGCAGACAATGTGGGCAGAGAAGCACTGATTTGCTCTCATCTGACTAGCCAGCCATCGTGTTTTATGTCAACACTCCCCCGAGAATGGAAGTGCGAACATGGAAGCACGTATGCAGCAGCATGGCGAGGAAAATTGCACATTGTAGCAGCCCTGTACGACATAGCACGATGCAGGTGTCAATGGATGGCAGGCACACAGTTGACAGCCGGTGGGTGGTGAGCAGGCAGCGAGGGGAGGAGAAACTGTTTTACTGCCTTACTCCTTGTTCGTTCCCTCTCCTCCTTCTTGGTTCATGGGTGGCAACATCAGGTGGGGGAGGGATAGAACAGGCAAGCTCCTCTGGTCTTTGTCTCCGCTATTCGGCGACAGAGTGTCGTGCTGGTGACGACATGTGGGCCACCCCAAAATGGCCACCTCACAGCCCTTGTCTGCCTGTGCTGAAGTAATGGCGATGCCTTGTAGTTCTGGCTTGCTTTTTCCTGCCAACCAGATGCATCCTTCCTGGCATCGTGTAAGCATCTGGAAGGTGTCTCGACACTGCCCCTTGCTGTACTGGTCGCCAAGTTGACCACATGGCTCCCTAATTGTTGGTAAATCAGGAATTTAAATGCAGCAAAAAAAATTTGGAGACATTAGGAAAATAAAGTTTGGAGTGGCGGGTTTTCCAAGATTTGCAACTAAGTTGGGCACAATTTTGATGGCTGTCAAATTTGTCAGGAAGTCATTATGAATCAGCCCCATGTTCGGCCAAGCCATTTTGACTTGGCGCCATGGTGTCTCATTGGGTTAGAGGCAAAATTTGAGGGGCGGGCGAATTTTTGAAAAAGGTTTCACTTGCGGTGCCAGACATTGCTGGACAATGTCATGTGAAGTTGGTAGAGTAGAGTTTTTTATAGGGCCATTCGGCCGACGACCATAGCATTCCTGGGTCGTAGCTCCTCGTAAAATGCATCATGACGAGTAATCCAATGAGTAGTGCACAGTGGCCTGTTTGGGTCATCTCACACACCCTTGTTACTGGTTGCTGTTGCAAACAAAAGCTCGCCGAATAATTCCATTTGTGCTTGGCACTGTTACTTATCAGCTGATCACATGCCTTACATTTACACAAACGATACTTGCACATTAACTCTTGCGAATAAAATACATACTGATACACTTGGGGAAATGTGTGGGTATTTTAAGGGCCCGTGCCTGAAGAACCAAGAAGGCCACAAAATGGGGGCCACATGAAACAGTTCTCTATGTGTACTTACTTAGTTATTGAACAAGACCCTATGGTATACATTTTAATTGCAAAAAATCTTTCCAGAATTAGAACCTGCCGGTTAGGTGAAGAGGAAATGGTGCAAGTTCTATAAAATAATAGTGTGCAATGTGCTTCCCTGGACGATGCAAGCACTGGGGAAGATGGGGGTGGTGTTTCGTGCGGCGACAAAACAGCAGTTCCGGTATTTAAAATATGCTATTGACTGATAATGATTAAAACAAAAGTTGAGGGCCACCCAAGTGCACAAAACCCAAGCCGCGGTAACACACAGCCACAACCCGATATGCTCATAACTGACTGACTTGCACAGAGCAGCACACCAACCACTGTTGGCAGGCTGGCAGACTGCGTTGAACTACTTTCTTAACATTGCGGACACTACAAACACATTACACTCTTAACCTAGGGCTGGAACATACATAATCAATTCTTACCTTTAACACTGTATAAACTGCATGTGCTACATTTTGATGAATCAGGTGAGGATGGTACACATTATGAATGGTACATGAAAAGAGCACTGAAAATGTTACTTTAAATACTCTGCATGGTGATTGAGTTGGTTCCTCGCATATATTTGGTACACATGTGGACACACTTTTTGAGAAGTTACATCCAAAACCCTTTTTAATAATAAACTATAAAAATACATTATCTCCTTTCATGTTCTTGTGCCTGCTACAGCAAGTGGTGCTCTGATGTCACGTGTTGTGTTTTGTGTTTGCAATACACGGTTCCCTGCATCGCACGACACTGCACTGCACCTCTCATCGAGTATGCCTGCATACTGCGCAGTTGAGTCGCGCTGTGACTCTCAAACAGGCACCAGGACATGTGGCACACATTAAAATCAACATCATCCGCACCTACCATCCACAGCTATTGCTGTGAGGCATTCAAGAAGCTGTTGCCAGCTTGGTCCATCCAGTACACCGGCCTGCTTTAGCACTGGCCATACACACCACAGAGCAAGAGTTCCTACAAACAGTGTTATTACTGGATGCTAAACACCGCTACACAGCCGCGCCACGACCGCGAAACAACACAACTGCATCACAAACAGAATGTAAACAAACCAAATAACATGCTTGTAGGAGAAACTGCAACTAAGCCCTTGGAAACAGAAACAGTTCCCTTCAAGACCGTAATTTCCAGACCAGGAATGACTGATTCCAACAGGAATAGCGTACCTGCTCGCAGGTATTCAAACAGATCCAGACAGGCCATGAAGGTGGTGTGGAGGGCCCCACTGGAACAACAACTGTCCAACGTGGGCGGATTTTCCATGGGAAAAGCAGCAACAACAACAACACAGACCACAGATGGGAAAAGAACAGCAGGGGTAGGGCAACCATATCCCACCTGCTCAAGCCATCACTCGAAGTACGTAAACAGAACACAACCCGCAATTTAATTTGCCAGATCACGTGCAAGACCAATATATTCATCCGCATTCCCAACCATATTGATAATGCATTACAAAACATCATCCAATGGCAGTTACGTCGACCCAGCAGAAGTTAAGCAGAATAAACCAACCATAATATTAGCAGCACAACAGCGCAATCAGTATCTGGGACTTCACAACTACAACAGCATACATCTCGCAAGACATAAGGGAGGATGTCATACTAGGAATTCCCTGGTTAAAGGGGCAGAAGACCGCCGTAGAGCTGGTTGCACGTGGATACACTTCAGGTTTAAGGAGCCCCACGCTGCTTAAATCTGGAATCTCGATCAACGGAGGACAATCCCACAATAGCGTTGGATGACCTTGACAGTGCAGTTCCACTAGAACACTGTGAAGCAGTACAATGGCACATGAACTAGAGGAGAGACGTTTTTACAGTCGCTGATCCGTTATGGCAATAACCATATCCGAATAAGCCATCCTGTTAACTACAGATGCTCCGTTATACGACAACCCATGACGTTACTATCCACATCATAGGGAGATCATCCAGGAACAGATAGAAGAAATGTTAGAGGAGGGAGTCATTGAACCACCGGAAAATTCCTTCAATTCAGCAAATATTTTGGAGTCAAAGAAGGAAGGGACTTGGCATTTTTGCACAGACTTCCGGTATCTCAACTTGATCACGTGTTGTGCACCACCACCACACATTAACATCCAGGATACGTTGAACACATTGGGATGGGCGAAGGTACTGACCACCATCGACCTTCATAGCGGTTATTGGCAGGCACCTGTGAAACAAACAGAACATCATAAAACAACATTTACCACTCCTGACGGGCGCCTATTCCAATTCTGTGCCTTGCCATTCGACTTGAATTGTGCCTCATTAGCCTTCCAAGAAAAGATGGTACGTATGTTAGATGGACTGATTGGTGTTTGCGCACTCGCCTATCTTGCCGATGTTATTGTATGGTCTGAGTCTTGACCGGACCACCTGAACCACCTGTCACTCGTTCTTGAGTGTTTGGCGATAAACTGCCTTATTTGCCACATCGGCAAGGAGAGCACCCAGTTCCTAGGCCATCTCGTCAGCGAAAATGGGAGGAAACCTGTACTGGAACAACTCAGTCTCATCTAAGTATATAATGTACCGACCTCACTTAAGCAGTTGAGAAAATTCTTTAGCCTTATCAACTGGCTTCGAGAGTATATTGAGAAGTTTTCCATCATCACTGCACCACTCACAGAACGCATGTCACCCAACGTACGTTTCGAGTGGCAGGGCACCCAACAACAGAGCTTTGGTGACGTGAAACAGAATTTCCACGAGTGCAAGGCATTGTCACGATACGACCCAGGTCGACACTTGTACGTTCAGACCGACACAAGTGAAAAAGGGTTAGGTGTCAAAGTGTTCCAGTTATCAGACATCGACGAGCACCATATTGTTGACTTCACAAGAGCCAATTTTGATCCAGTAGAGGGGCGGAATGACGTCAATGAGCAAGAGTGTCTGGCCGTAGTGTGGAGTCTCAAGAAATACAGGGCACTTCTGGAATACAAACACTTCATGCTATGAACCGACAACTACTGCCTACTGTGGCTGCACAACATGAGGGTGAGCTGGAGTAAGCTGACATGCTGGGCCTCCCTCATGCAGGCCTAGGAATTATGGTGCCACCGGGTGGGGGGTGGGTGGGAATCATCTCTCTGACCACTAGTCCCGTTCGCCAGGAGCCGAGATCGCGGCAGTATGAAGAGGAGCGGGAGAACATTCAACCCTCCCACACTTACTCAAGAGACAACATGATGCCACGAGTTAAGGGCTTAAACATCACACTACTACCAAAGGCACCATCACTTACAACTGTGAAAACACACATGGTAAACAATCAGAGTGCCCAATAGTGCAGAAATGGATTGCAATATGTGAAAAATGTGCCAGTGAAAGAAGGTGTGTGCTGAATGGCAAGCTAGAATCCCGCATTAACATAAGCATAGACATGTGTTTCGACTGTGGCCCACAGTGTAGTGTTGCAGTATATACACTCCAACAAACTCACGGAACATCCGGCACAAAAAAGATGCATCATAATGTTTTAATTCCACTGGTCAGGTGTTTCCATAGACATCTGCCATTTTGTATAAGATTGCACTGGCTGCAACCATTACAAGAGCAGATGTACAGACGGCACACAACAGCAGCAACCAAAAACTCCGCTAGAACTGTTCGAAACTGTGGTGCTGGATTTATTGGGTCCCTATCCATGCACATCGATGGGCAAGAGGTTCGTAGTGGTGGTGACGGACCTATTTTCAATGTGGGTGGAAGCGTACACTGTGTCAAGTGCGAGAGCTCATGCAGTTGGGAAAGTAGGGGAAAATGAATTCTGCACTTGCTGTGGTTTGCAGGCTGTGTATGGTGGGACACGTGTGAACAATAGGGTGTTAAACACATAATCATGGCTATCTACAATCCAAGGTCAAAGCCAACCTAGCACCACAATCAAGAGTTGAAAACTCAGCTGCCTTTGAGCTTGGGTGAGAACCATGCCTCGTGGGCTGAGCATCTGCCCGCAGCACTCTTCACACTCTGGACACGCATGGATCAGGACATTGGTGTGACGCAAGACCAGCTGCTTCAGGGTCGTACCTTCCCCTCCCTGGTGAGTTCGCAAGCAGTGCAAGAGATTATGCTATAGGCACAGAAGATGATGCTGGGAGAGAGGAGAGGCATGCATGCACAGTAAGAGAGACAAGAGAAATCCAGCAGTGCTACATATCGGAGTGAGTGCTGGTGCCATCTCGAGCCCCACCACCGCTCCTGCGGGCCAATCAGTATACATCCGAGTGCACCTTCAATCCGCAGGACAGAAAGGTTTTTGTTTGGGACTAACCAAAAAATGGAGCTGCTTACATCTCATCACCAGGAAGATGGGGGACACGTGTTATGAAGTGTATCTGAGCGTGAGAAGGAAAGTTGTTTTTCATCGCGACACCCTTAGTCTGGCAAACACAAACATCGCCATCCTAGCGATCAGCCACAACAAAGTGGTCACAATGAGAGTGAAAGGGCAGAAACACCATTGGCCGACATCACAAGAATCGGAAAATTGTTCAACTCACCACCAAGCCTGCTGACAGCAGTCACACCCCACGCCACCACGTCTACAGTGGAAACTGTTGCTCACATCGCAAAAGTGCCGAGGAGGGAATCACAACATAGCACAGCATCAGTCAGTCAGGAAGTATATGAGATCAACATGACACCCCTGAGGAGTTAGCAATCTGCCTCACTGGCAGCCACAACATTATCATCGGGATCTGAGCAGACGCAAGGAGGTGCGTAAGAAACACATGTTAGGGACAGCTCCTCTCCAAGCTGACACTGCCTGCAATTAGAGGACAGCAGTTGCAACGAGTCTGGGATAGGGGAACTCTCCTCTCCTCCTCTCCATTCCAAGTGTCCACAACATCCTAAGCACACTGCATGCATGGCCTGCATGCACGCCCCTGTGAAAGTTACAGCCCGCAAAGCATCGCTCCCAGCATGGGAACTATGGCCCCGTCCATCAGCATCAAAACAACACAGAGAGCCACGTGTTTACAGTCGGCGAGATGCTGCAGTGAAGACTGAATACGTCACTACGAATGAATGACCTCCAAAGGGGAAGGCATTTGACACAGCATGTAGCAATGCCACAGAGCAGCATCTGTGTCACCGAGCCAGTGCCACATGTGCGCATGTTTATGTGTGGCATAGGACAAGGAAGTGTAGGAAGTGTAGATAGTGTATTTTCATGGTGTTTTTAAATGATTAGGAGAGTGTGAGTGAGATCACTGTGTGTTTGCTAAGTTTGTTTACTTGGGTATTTAATGCTGCAATGCCATATGTTAGTGTTCTGTTAGGATAAGATTATTCTTTAGTGTAACGTCTTAAGCATTGTGTTTGTTTTGTTCCGCATCATGCATTAGAGCAAAAGTTAAGGTACCAAGTGTACTATTAATTCAGGTACGTACTTATTCAACTTACAAATATGTTCCGCACATCAAATGCCAACACCATGTGCTTGTATTTACGTTTTTTTGTTATTATCCAAGGGTTATGTATTTATGTGACAATTATTATGTCAATGTTGTTTTGTTTTCCCAATACCACCCAACCCATCATATAGGTATGAGACAAATAGTCTCTCAGTGCTATATGTGTTACTTTAATTGGTTTTATGTCCATTTAGTGCTGAGTATTTATTTCATGTGTTTAACAGTTTGTGCACTCTAAGGGCTCTCTTAAAAAAGAATGCAAATGGCCACACACAAGGTAATAGTGACACGTGTGTTGTAAAGAAATATTGTTTATATTTAATTTCATACGTTTTTATGCATTTATGTATTTTTCAATGAGTTTAGTACATAAGGAATTTCTATCCAGTACATCCAGTATTCCAATATTGCCTTTTTGGTTAGTGTTCCACAACAATGCTCCAATTTGAACTGGTGCACAAAGCCACATACCCAAATTGCCACTAAATTTTATAAATGTATTTTACCAGTGTTTTTATGGACATAAATCTGAACTCACATAATTTGCTACCAGTGAATTAGGCAAGGTCATAATAGACTTTGCTGGGGAAAGACTCCAAAAGAATTACTGCACCATTTTAAAACTTGTGTAAATATAGGTTACATTGCCACAGAAACTGAAAGAGGTTGAATTAGATTAATTATTTTAATATTTCTTCATATAAAGATTTACTTTACTGATAAGGGTTTTTAAGTGTTCTCATCCCATCGGCATTTCAGTTTCCATCTCATATCATTTAATTATTTTTGTCAAGTTTTAATCACACCACGTGATTTCACCGGCGTGAGTCTTGGCCAACGAGCAAGCTCTGCATCAAGGCAGCATCAGTCTTGTGATGTTACCACCACGTCGCAGTGCTCTGAGCACATCAACTTTCTTCACCGAACCATCATGTAATTCTGTCGTTTTCATTTAATTTACCAGAACCGTTTGTGTTTGCATGCCCGGAGTACACGTCATATCACTTCTCTGTCCATCTTGTATACTGCCGAAATGTAAATCACCTTTAACCATGTAGGGCTCATGGCCATTTTTGTCTTCTAATAGCCCGCCTAGCTATAATGGCAGTTTTTAACATGTGAATGCCCAATTGGTAATTAATATGCAATGAATCAACATGAAGTAATACCTGCATTATTATTGTATTAGCCGCTTCTTGGCTACATAACCTATTTTTCATCCTGACTTGTTTTATTCGTGTGTATAGAATCATGGCGTTGGGTAGCCATAATAGCACATCGGGATTGATCTGGCATATAAGGGAGGCCAATAGAACTTAGTAGACTAGGTATTCTGGATGTAGTACGTGACTGATGGGGTTTTCATCATTACTGGCAATAATGTCACAGCACGAGCTGGCACCCTACCTCTGGCAATTCCCTGAACAGGACCTTTCCAATCCACTTCATTTAATTCCTCCTGGTCCAGAAACATGGAGCTGTCAATTAAATGTTCTGGTAAAACCAAAATGAACTATTGAAATCTACATGATTGAAAACAAAAATGATGACCAGAGTAGCCAGTGCACGGACAAACAGATGACCATTCCAGCCGAGTACAAAGACACTACTGCCTGGAGTCAGACCGGAGCTCCCTGACTGACCTAGCATTTCCACGCAATACACGGAAGGAAGTTTTAATTATAAAAATTATTATGGCTGACGAAACAAAATGTAGATACATAACACTTATGAGATTAAGTCCTAGGGAAACACCTTCAACTTTATTAAATATAATTACTGGCAAAGTATATACAAATATCAACCATTTTACACTTAGTTGGTTTACGAACCCCTAACCTAAAAATAGCGATTTCTTTGCGTGGAGGTTGCAAGGCTTGCTGTCCACTGTTTATAATTTCTTATTTCAGAGCACTAAGAAATGCATGAAATTTAATTTTCAAATACGATACACTAAAATAACAACATATTTTACAGTAACCCTGAATTGTAGGATTACCTCGTCGCGTGGTCTATACATTACATATTATGCTCAGAGGTTCATATGTGTGTATGGCCTCTTACGTGTATGATACTCAGCCTCATACTGGAAAATATGGAAGTAATTGAATAAAATGTAAACAGGGCATACTACGCAAAAGTTTCATTGGCTGTACTTGAGATTTATCATGGAATTATAAACAGTAAAGCTATCATATTCAGGTTTGCGTGCGAGAGCTGCAGTTACTTCATATTCTTAATTTATAATTCTTCAATTATAAAACCAGTTTATCTTGTTTCCTTTTCCAATGTATGTGTACAAACAAACTAAATGAAATATTATCACAACTTGCACATTTATGCCTTTGGCAGGAGGAGAACAACACATAAAAATAGTTGGTACTACATGTAAACATAAAAAGTTAAGAATTTGCTAAAGTATGTATTTATATAGGTTTATATAATGCTAATAGAAAAAGTGAGAGTAAATTATTTAAATTTTTAATTTATTTTCTCAAAAAGGCTTGATTTCAAATATAATATTCACCATGATCTATTGCAAGAAACAGTGCTGTAAATTTCATTTCAAAATAATTTCTCCCCCAATTATATTCGTAGTTGACAACAGGTTTCTCCTAACAACAGATTACATCATTTAATTTATTAATCTCGGTTCATTGGGTCGAGATTTGTTCTATTTAATGTAGCTAGACGTAATGAGAAAGTACATTAACCTGTTCTAAAATTCCTTCAAAACTCTTAAGTGGTTCTTAAATATCTCATATTTATTTTATTCGGAAAAGAACAATCATTTTCATTTAAAAGCCCCTGTTACACTGTCAAATGTTCCCATCAAATGGCTGATGTTAGGATGCTGGAGCAAAATTGTTAACTTTAAGGTTTGGGAGTTTGGGTAGGGATTTTACTGTGGCTTCTCACCAAACCTCTAGTGTTGGTTGTGGGTGCCAGACATTGCGAGATGCAATGCCAAATCGGTGATGTAGAGCAGACACCTTCTTCCAGGGTCGTGTGCTGATAGCCACGGTGCTCCCTCCGCCATGATTAATAAAATACGTACCAGTAATATGCTCGTTATGAAGTGAGGTCTTGGGACGACTAACACACCCACATTTTGATAAACGAAGATACAAAACACTCTGAAAATACAATAACATTGGCATAGTACACTTAAAAAAGTTTTGGGCAACCCGAATGAAGAGACATACTCTGTATGTTAATTCAATTGGTTTTATTTAAATGTTCCTCCAGGGAATAACTTACAAAACTCGCAACGGGCTTAACCTACTCATAGGGTAACATTTATAAAAATTTCACGTGGCCACTTATAACTAAGTTGAAAAGTTAAACCTCCGCAAGTTACGGCTGTCGTCGGATGATACCGGGTTAAATATGGATTATAAAGGCAGTGAACAATCTGGGAGCAGATCGGTGTGGAAATGATTACCCAGGAGGTGTCAGACGTCGCCAGGACGTTGTCAATGATGATGATGCTGTAGAGCTGAGATCTTCTTGGTACTCTCAGGGTGCTGTGGGCTGACCACCCGCTTAAATTTCCCCCGATATTCTTGTTTTTCACCTGGTATGGAGGCATCGTTGTTTGCTAAACGAGGGGCTATTTGGGCGGCCCAAACACTGCATGGTATTGCACATTATTAAAATATTGATCGGCACAATCAGGCTCCCTACTCATGGATTGTTAGGGCCAAATCACAAGCCCATAAATGTTAAACACGACACTTTAAAATTACATTGCAACACAAATGAAAAACAAATAATTGCCCTTAAATATTCACATTAACGCTTGCAGAAAAGTGGCGGGTTTCAAGGGGCCTGTGGCATGAAATACCTCTCGGCAACCAAAATAATATGCACTGGTCAGTTCATGCTATTTTATTCGAGGATTCTACAGTCCCCTCCAGAAGGACAACTGACAAAGTTGCTCGCTTTTGGCCTACGACGAAGGCTACACTGATAAAAGCTGTTACCCTATTCTGATTACATGTGCTGTAAATTTACGAACTCCCCAGACGATGCAATTCCGGTGCAGACGAGGGGGAGTGTCCCGGACAGCAGAAAACAAAAAGGTTCCAGAGAAATTAAGCTATTGCAGAGAAGTTACCAGTGATGAAAAATTGAGACCATCCGGGTAGGAAAAGAACAAGTGTGGCTTCAGACAATCCTCCCCCTATAGGTGTGGCTTGCTGACTGACTTTCTGCAATGGTGCGAGGGCTGGCTTGCGCGGGCCCACGCACCACGGAGGGATCTACTTGCACACGCAGAAGAAACTCTGCTGTTACATGCCAGAAAACAATATTTAAAACTTGCAGGATGATAAAAAATAAACACAACTGCATACTTACAACTTTAAGAAGGTGAAATGAGTGGGTAAAATACTGGTAGTGGTGAAAAAAAAAAACATTTACGAAAATACAAACACTATAAAAACAAAACAACTGGTCCTATGTGAGTTTTTATGCATACAATTTCCATTCCTGCTTACATGTCCTTTTACTGTGAAACGCGACCCCGTCGGTACGCACACCCACTTCCTCGAGATACAGTAGAATGTCTCAACTCTCTGCAGCGGCATGCTGGTCAGGTTGGAAGGCAAGCAGGCCATGCTGACTATTTTCTTACACACAACAACTCTGCAAAAACATACTCACATTGCTTAATTACTCAATACTCTTGCATAAATAATTGCATAAGACACAGAAACTCTTTAATTGCAAACAAAACACTAGATGAAATGAAATGGGGGTGAAACACATCAGAAATGAAAAGTAAAGAAAAACAAGGGATGGTACACTGAGGCCCACGGAGTCACTTAAAACACATTAGAGCTGTTCTTATACATGTTGCATTAATTGGCATCCTTGAGCGTTTCTTAGTTCATGATTTTACAGGATTTCTTCTGATTTTACAGGATCTACTTGTAATACATGTGTGTGGAGACGAAAGTGGTAGTTATGCTCCTTGCACTGAATTGCCTTGCACTTATGCTCCCATCACGAGTGCTTAAGTGGCCACTGTTCATCGTACTAGTGAAGTAGCAGATTCCGATGATTGATGTGGCGCACTACAGTACCGGTAGAGTTCTGCTCCCTTCAGCGGTCGCCAGGGACGGCGGGCAAATGGGCTTGGGGGAAGCAGCTGGTGTCACGACTTCCAATAATTTTATCATATAAAGTTGACATGTCGTGGCATCATTAAAGCGTCATAAATGGCGCCATATTTACCTGATATTGAACGGTCTCAGCCAATCAGAATCGTCCGCTACAAAAATGGACTTTAATATACTTAAATATAACAAACATTTTTTGTTTCGAATTAAGCTATAAATAGAATTAAATTAACTAGAAGCTGTATGGGCAAGATTTCTATTTTGTGAATTTGCACTTAACATCTCAGAGGCATTGAATTTCATTCTGCAGTAACAATCTCTGATAAATAATATTTGAATTTAGTAAAGAAGCGAATATAAATTCTATTAGTCCTTGCATTTTTTCCTGTATTGGAATGCACGGAAAACCAAAGCAATATATTACTTTGAAAATAATTGCTAAATAATATATCAAATTATATTCTTATTTATAAAATTTTGACAGTGTGAGACATTTTCAAAGAAATTCAAAATATTTTCATAAAATTTGTGGGAAGGAAATATTTAATTGCCGTATAATTTTGGAAAAATTTTATTGAAAAATATAGGTAAAGCAAAAATTTTATAGCATAACAGGGGTCTAACATATTTGTTTGACTAGTCTGTGTTTGTTATACAATTTTATAAACTATATATTACCCGTATTTTTGCTTTAACTACTTAGATAATAGGTAGCGCAACATTTTATTAAAATTAGTTTTTTCTTTTCAACTAGACTTTTTATTACAACGAAAAAAAAGAAAAAATATATGATAGTTCTTTTATAACTAATTATATATGTAAACAACTTTCTGCTTATTGATTTTTTTTTTTTAACATTTTGTTTTATTTACAAGTTTTATATGTGTTAGTTAATTTTTATAAAAATTACATATAAAATGTACTCAACTAATAAGTTTAGCAGAGTGGCGCAGTTTTTGCGTCTTTTAACTTTTGGCGAAGGATTTGTCTTGCTCTCGAGAGTGAAGTGAATCCTTCCTTGCACCATACATGATGAGCTCATGCTAGGGATGAGTGGAACTGTTAATTTACGCAAACGGTTATAAGAGTTATCGTTATTTGTGAATACTAGATTACTTAAACAGTAATTGCGCAACCGTTACACGACATGTAACAATATATCATACTTTACTTTCGAACTTCAATTTTGACTCTATTAAAGAAAGTCTTTATTATAATTGTATCATTTAATAGAAAGTCGGCTAATTGTTTATGGGAACCTGATGTCAACTTATACCAATATCTATACTAAAGATTTTAGTTTATAACATGATTCCAAACAAACTGGCGGTCAACATTTGCTTTGTGTTGTGATCTTCCTGTGATAGTTGAGGATAAGGAAACTGTAGGATGTTAAAACTGAAACATGGTTGCGTAAATTGCTTATAGTGCTCTTGTACGAAAATCCTTGCTTACACATGTTACATGATGCAATTTCATCATTAACCACACAGAAAAATTTCCATATTTCACTTGTTCTACGCAGTTTAAGTTCATACATCGAAATTGTTTCACAACACCGCACAAAAATCTATCCGAAGGTGTAAACAGTTTTCGTTATTCCAGTACTGAAACTCTGGGAATGCTAAACGGTTATTGAATAACTGAGAATGGTTTACAGAACGGCATCGGCACGAAAGATTTAAAGCTCGCATGGAAGCATTTTATACGAAGTTTTAGAGTAGATATAATTGAACAGTTGTTACTTGTGCCGCCAGGTTGTGCTAAAGTTTAAACTGTTATTGGTAACAGTTAGTAACAAGAACGAAACTGCTATATTTTGATAACTGTTATTATATAACAGTTACATAAAATAACGTTCATACCTAGTTCATATTCAGATAGTACAATGTCGCCTAATCAGTACGGAATTTCTTTCGTTTTAAGGTGTATATAGTGAAGTTTTATAAACGTACAACAAATATGACAGATTTAGACTAGAATGAAGATATGTGGATATATGTTAAATCAACGCCAGTCATTGAAGCTAGCGCCCCTAACTGCGTGAACTGTCCGTACTGCGAAAAGCTATTTATTTAATGGGAATTTATGTGCTTTTTTAGGATGATTTTTATTTCAAATGTTTTCACTTGCGTGGTTATTTATTATGACAGGAAGTTCTGTGCAGTTTTTGGCTGCAACAGTTACATCGCTTCGAAATACCGGAAGTCAGTTTTAGATTCCTAAAGGGCGAAGTCGGTAAGTACACGAGTTGTAGTGCATAACATTTCTCATTAGTGATATTATTGTCACTGTGTTTTTATTGCAAATTCCATTCACACAATATCTTAATTTATTTAAATACGGTTTTGTTGTTTCCTAGGTGTAAGCATTGGGTGCAGAAATGTAATATCAGACCTAGATGCAATAAAGAAATACGGTACTGGTGGTTTATACCTACACGAGAATAGTGTGTTCCAACCATTTCAGAAAAGAGTATTTTCGCATCCCTAATATACTCCCACAAGACCAAGAACGAAGTCACTTGAGTGTCGCAGCTGCTATTTCTAATCTTGTACACTGAAAGACCTTGCGAAGTTTCATCGCCCTTTACCTAAAAAGGTGCAGGTTTATTTTTGTTGGAGCGACACCTTCGAAAAAATAAAAGAAAACAATGCATCCAAATTCAATATCCATCCATTAAACTGACTGAGGTCTCTTGTTAGAGTGTGTGTTTAGTTTTGGAAGTTGAGCTAGGGATATAATTGATCGAATGCTTCAGAAAAGTTGAATACATGGTTATGTGTGTCAGTCATTGCTCCTAAAATGTTTAAATAATCACTGTTCATGAAATACACTCATTGGGGCCTCTTAAGTGTTTGTATAGTACAGCAAGTTGAGCTAGGGATAACATTTATTAATTTCTTCAAAATAGTGTTTTCATATTTGTGTCAGTGATTGCTCCTACAATGTTTAGATATTAGCCAAACATTATCCACCGTGCCAGAGTCCCAGCACCAGCAAAGGAATAAATACCCAAAACAATCATTCAAGATGCGCCAGTAATTTTTTTTAGTTCATGATGCGAAGCATCGCACATCATCGAAGCTGGGATTTTCCCTATAAATGATTGTCATGTGTAGCCTACTTGCACTGAGAAATAATGCGTGTGTGTTTTGCAATTTAACGTATTTCTGTACTATTTGTAATATTACTATAATACTGTCTCATGAAAACATGTTTAATTGCAAAAAGTTTGAACTGAACATTAGACCTACCTAAATGGACAATGTTACCAATACAATTTAGAAATACGACAGTGGGGAGGGCTATGAACTCGAGGGAAATTGAGTGGTAAAAGTTTATAATGAAAATGTACATATTTTTAATTTTTTTGCTCCATAATTTCCCTGATATTCATACCTCTCCGCACTATCGTATTTGTAGCTTCTATTGGTAATATTGTCTATTTAGTTAATGTTTGGTTCAGTTTTTTTTTTTTTTGCTATTTAATGTATTTTGATAAATAAATATTAAATTATTTCCATATTTTCACCCATTTCCCTGATCTTCATAGCCGTCCCCACTATCATTTGGGGTTGATGCCCCTAGTAAATTCATGTTCTGAATTTTTTTTTAGAATGGCTCCTATTCTTGAGAATTATTCAGATTTTAGCATATTTATTTTGTTTATTAACATATCAGTATCATGGGCATCGACCTGTGTCAACCTCTAGATTTGGAAAAAGGTACCGAGGGCTGAAGGGGGGGGGGGGGGGTTGGGGGCAACACTCTGTCAATGCAGAATGTGTGTAGGAATTAGTGTCTCGTCGACTGCAGGGTAATTTTATATATATATATATATATATATATATATATATATATATATATATATATATATATATATATATATATATATATATATATATATATATATATATATATATATATATATATATATATATGTGTGTGTGTGTGTGTGTGTGTGTGTGTGTGTGTGACAAATGGTTTATATGAGAGATACATACCAATTTATATTCTTTTATGTTCATTTATTTTTTTTTATTTACGATAATACAATGTTTTAAATTTCTTAAAATGTTTTATTTACCCTCACATAATTTCAACCAAACGATCTTCTAAATGTCATAATGGGGTAGAGAGTCTGGCAACAGCGCACAATATCTGTACTGCAGTCTAAGTACATACTGTACTGCAATATGCATTGAATTTTGCTTCGTACTTTTTACCACCAAAACCACTGTCTCGTAGTTTAAAGCATTTCGCCTGTCTGGCTGTCTGGGGTATGAAAAACATTTTCAGTTCCTAATGAAAAAGAGGTAATAATGCTTTGTTTAAGCGTGGCCATGACATCCTTAAATTAATTCTTCATGGATTCTGTTTCTAGGCATGTATACTGTACCTGAATTAAGGAATATGTTTTATTTCGTACTTATAACTGTGATAAATACAAAAAAAAAATGGCTACAACACATTTTAATACAAGTGAAATTGTAAGTAAAATTATCTGCCTGGGTGCCAATATATAAGTTTACATTATTTTTTAATTAGTTTGTAAATTAATAGTGCCAACACCAAATAATCAAGATTGTTAACATGGCATGGCTACTGATAGCCAAGTCTAAAAACCTGCACACAAAATTATGAAAGACGATGCAAACTGTAATGTATATCGCAGTGTACAGCATTGGAAGTACTAGTTGACCCCATGTTTTAAGAGAAAATCTTAGAATAATACTGTACAGAAAATATAATTGAGTACTGTTGTACTCTTTTCACTGAATGTGATTTTTCATTAATATAGCCATAGGCAATATAAGTACATGAAACATAGTTACCATGATCTATTGCCATAATATTTATTAAAATTATTTTTTCGTAATATTTAGAGTAAACAACCAAAAGTTTACCATACATTCATAATTCAACGATGCATTTCCATTTTCAAGTTCTGTTAATAAAATATGATAATACATAAACATTCTAGATGTTATCCACGGCTCCATCTGCATGCAAAATTTTAACCTTAATTATAATGACCAAGTACTCTATCGTAATTGTTGTTCTTTATTAGTCTAATATTATGGATTAGCAAATAAGGTACTTTCATTCTGGAATAAAAACAGACCAACAACCAGCACCTACTCAAATGGTTGGGGCCATCTTTTATATATTCCCTAAGAAACTGTTCGTTTTTCCAGGATGAAAAGTACCCTTATGTGCTAATACAGAATATAATCTACCCCTGTACCAAATTTCACCAAATCCGTCGATCCGTTATTACATGATTGAGTTACAAACAAACATACAAACTTTCGCATTTTTAATATTATTAAGATCATTGGTGTGCTTACTATTTATATCCTCACATTCCTGAAAGAATGATGCAATATTCTGGCACCTTCTTGCCGCACTCTTAAATTAATCTGTATACCTCATTGCGATTCGAGTACTAAGAGACACTATTCAATTCGTACGATGACTTCACTCCAGTACGAGTCCTGGAACACTAGCTCACAAAGTTTCTTGCTAGCCGAGCACGAAGTAAGCAAAGTATTAAGAGATTAAGGCGTACTTAGACAGGATTGGGTAGGTGGAGGAGGGGGGAGGGCCTAATGGATGGCCACAGAGACCCAAGCAAGAATGCGACGGAGTGGAGCAGGGGACATGATCAGGTAGAAATACCATCGTACAAATTCCTTTCAGGAATGAGGGTAGGTGATATACCATTGCCTTTGTTAATGTCACATACTTGAATACTTGAAACATAATGTCAGTGGATTAGTACTCCCTACTTGCAGGGTATTAGGATGTGAAAAAATGAGAGACGAATTCTTATAAATGAATGAAAATCATTTGGTTAAACTGATCAATATGCACCTGTGGTCCCCCTTTCTGCCCTTGCAAGACACTTGGGGAGGGAAATGGCCTCCTCCCCCCCCTGGTGTTGACGTCGATGATCTGTATTGTTAATGTAATTGTTCAGGGTATTTTCATACTTTGGAAAGCTATTGTTTACATTTGGAAAACTATCCAATTGAATATTAATTTGAATAATTTTGGGGTTATGTTTGCACCAACAACCAAATATTTTCAATGGTTTATTATAGAAACAACTGAATGAAAACTGTAGTAGTTTCCTTTTTAGGTAGTCGCTTACTCTTTACACACCCAAAGGTCTTCATATCAGTATTGTTTTACTGTGCAAATATATTAATTTCTCTACACACTGAGTTTGCAAGTAATTTTAATTTGAATGAGTGGAGAGTTGTTGAGTACAGCTTTCGGTGGCGAGAATAATTCTTCTCCAGCCAGTGTATCACAGTTGATTCTCTGTGCTAAAAAATCATGAACTGACACCACACACCAGACACTTTAATTGTAGCAGTGGAGATGTCATCACGTTTGTGCAGTTGGTAAGTCAGTGTACATATTGCAGAATGTGAACCAGCTGTCGAGTGAGGGTTACTGTCAAAACCAAACAAAAGTAGTAACAACATTCCCTTTTCCCCTACATTCTACTCACAAATGTTTACACAACTGTTCAAAACTTTCAAAAAATAATATTTCATTCCTGAGAGTCATGATTACATATCAGTGTTATTAATTATAGTTTTTTTTCGAATAAAAAATGTTTATTTACTTCTAATTTCACTTCCTTTTATTTACTCTCTGATTAATTATTTTGCCACATTCTGCATTGCACATAAGTCACTGATACTGATATGCACACATTAATTTTGACCTGTTAGCCCATTTACACAGTTTTGTTTGCTGTGATCTCAATATTGGAGAAAGTACTTGCAAATTGCATAACAATAACAATTGCCATGAATTTTAACAGAAAGTACGTTAAGATAATGACCAATGTAAGTTATTTTCAGTTCAGCTGTTTTTGAATTCTCCAACATATTTTCCAGTCTTCTCGCCAAGTATATGAACATCTCTGGTAAATTTTTTTGTATAAAGCATGTATTCAGGTTGTTTATTAGAAGTTACTTGTTCATGAATATCTAATGCTATAAAAAATTTGTATTCCTGACAATTTGGAAATAAGCTTTGTTATTGAAAGTGAATTACAAAATTAAATGTGCTGACACCGTCGGGTGAGACACGAGATGAACGACGACACAAATTACTTACTGATGATATAGGCACCAGTGGTGTTTCCAAATCACCACACTGTTGAGACACGCTGTTCTCAGGGATGCTGTGGGTTCTGTGTGTTCGTCTCACCTCAAAAGTTTTAGTGTGTACAAGACAGTGTCTTACCTTGCCAGCTCTCCTAACCAGACTGCCCAGAGTCAAGCGTCGCACAGACCTGCCATGGCTGCCAATGGGGTTCACATAAGCGGAAGTGCTATGTACATCGAGTAAAATATTTTATTATTGAAAACTAAAAGGCACTTTAGAAATCAAAATAAGAATTCACATTATACATATTAATTTGAAAGTTCTCATTTTCTTTTAATGTCTTTTATTACGGCATTCTGGCGGGAGTCGAACTGTTCTTAATATCCATGCAGCGCATGGTTTGAATTTATAACCAAACATTTTCCAATGTTGAAAACATACATTTTAAAACACTTTAAGATATTTTAGACCCCGAAAAATAAAGAAGACACATTTTACACTGTAAATAATATCCCATTAGAGGAAAGTTTAAATTGGAGTATCCTTGTGCAGATGCATGTACACGTGTCATGTGCATGGTGAGCACCATCACGGGTTTTAGTACCACTGGCTGTTAGCCCGCGTCAAATGACCCTTCCCTCAAAGGCGAATATTGTGCGAGCAACGTAACACTGCTCTGTTGGGCTCTGCCTGGCTGTGAACCAGGACCACCGATCGAGGGCAAAGAAAACATGGCCTCGGAGGTCTTCTGGTTCTGCTGCGTTTGCAGGGGGTAGGGCTGTAAGCAGGAACAATGTTGAGGGGACATTGTGGTGACTCGCCTCGCCTCTTGCGAGTGCTGTGTTGTGGTTTTTTCACACTTGATGTGACACTCACTGTCCTTCCAACCTCCCCAAACTCTTTGAACCTCTCTTGTCCTACTAGACTCTCCACTGCCAGAGTTGAAAAGCCTTGGAAAGGCGTTTCGCCTTCACTTATGGTTTCATAATTTACATTTTCACTGTTGTTACAACCAAATTCAGCTGTGCTTTGGGGAAACCCCGCAAAACTTACTTCACTGGCGCTAGTTGTGTTTAAATTTATGTGTGCACTCTTGTTACCACTTAATCGTGTACACACGGAAATCCCTTGAAACTGCTATGATCTGCTGTGTTATTACTGGCCTTAACAGAAAAACCCAGAAATTATGTTTCACTATTACTTGCTTCCCCTACTTGTGTGTGGATATTATCATTGCCTACTTCCTCACTTTACGGTATGGAGTATTCTGTCTTCACAAAACCCCTAAATGACATTTCGTTTTCCAGGCCGAGTGTTACCATGTTGGTGTTTTTGTTTACGTTAGTGCATGTGTTGACGTTTCTTTGTGTACTCACTGGTATAATACACTGTGCTCGCCAAGATACTAGACTTAATGGCGTCTCCTTGTATCTCTTCCCTGCTTGTGGCTGGGCTATATGCAGGTCATCACAGTGCTGTTTCGTGACATATCTTGGTCCCAACTCCACTAAATAAGTGGAATTCCTCATCTTCTCTACCACTCTTACTGGCCCTGCCCATCTAGGCGCCAGCCCAGCAAAGTACTTCTTCATCCCGGCCGATAGCAGGTTCTCCTTCATGTACACGTACATCCCTGGCTGTAGTTCGGGCTGTGTTTTTCTGCTCTCTGGTAGCCACGTGGTACAGTACCTTCCCTGATTCTCCCTCGCCTGGGTACGAATTTGTTGTTGGTGTGCTTCCACTTCCTTGGGGTTACCGGGGGGTTTTCACTGTGTTCTCCCAGCACATGCAACTTGTGGCCCTGGACCATCTTTGCCGGAATTTTCCCTGTGGCTGCATTTACCCAGTTTCTAATACAAAACATTATTTCAGGAATTAGCTCGGCCCTCCTAGTGTGATCTCTGTCTGACCGAATTCTCAACTGAACCTTCATATCTTGGTTCCGGCATTCGGTCGGATATGTGCGGTTAGTGGTAAGCCGGGGTAGTATAGTGTTTTGTTCCCCACCTCGTGCAGTTCTCTCTCCACTTTCTTCCTGCAAATTGGGTACCGTTATCGGTTATCAAAAATTCTGGATAACCCCATATCGGCAAAAATTCCGTATGCATGATCTGGGTGACCATGTGTGCATGTACTTTAATCATGGGAAACACTTAGGCCCATCTGGTAAATACATCCATGACAACAACCAAAAATCTCTTTCCACTGGTGGTGTGGGGATATGGGCCCATCATATCTAGCGCTATGGTCGTAAATGGCTCGGATGGCAGTCTTGGTTGTTGTGGAGCATTGCCATCTGTTCTCTGTGGCTTCCTAGTGTTGCATGTGATATAGCTTTGTATATATTTACGTACATCCCCTTGAATTCCCGGCCAATGAAAGAATTTTTGCATATTTCTGCATGTTTGCTCGATACCTGGGTGCCCATGTTTAAGACTGTCATGTGCATATGTGAGTAAAAGATCCCGTTTTTCCTTTGGTACATAAGTTCACCATCTTGTGCAATTACAGGGGGTTTCACCTGAATCTCCCGATCTACAACTCTCCAATGCTCGGAATACCTCGTGGCACAGTGTTCAATGAAAGAAGTTCGCGGGGTGGTGTGGCAAAAATATTTTGCAAAACAAGAGTCTGTGTATCTGTTGTTTGTGTAGCATGGCAAGGTGGTAGTGGCTCTTCCCATTTCGCATCGTTGGTTACTGTTAGGTTCGGACAGGGATTTCTGGACAAGGTGTCCGGCGGGCAAGTTTACTTTTCCCGTTATGCATGTCCTCTAACCACACAAGATAATGGTTGTAAATTTTTAGAGTAAACTGTCTCCCTAACAGGTATGGCCAGTACTTTCGCAGTGCATGTACAATCGCCAAACACTCTTGTTCATTGACATGGTACTTGGGTTCTGTCTCACCAAACTTTGCGCTGTGGTAGTTTATGTACTTTTCTTCATGTGCTTTCTCCTTTACAACATGACCCCGATGCCTTCCTGACTAGCATCTGTTTGCACGACAATGGGTAAATCTGGGTTGAATCTGGCTAGCGGATTACAATTCTGAAAAGCAAGTTTGAATTCTTTAAATGCTTAATCGGCTTGAGGTATCCATTCAAATTCACGTGTTTCACACAACAAAGCAGTTAATAGTGCGGTAATCAAAAAATGATAGGAATGAACTCCCTTAACCAATTAATAGAACTAAAAGAATTTCTTACTTGCTATGTGATCTGGGTGTGGTTTTTTTTTAAATCCTGCACGTGTTGTTGTTCTGATTCGTGTCTGTTCCCTGTTACATAGTGTCCCAAAAACTCCATCTTAATTATACCCAACTTACACTTTCCAACTTGGCACATAAGCTTGTTATGTTCGAGCCGTTCAAACACAAGGCTCAGATGGTGCAAATGCTTTCCCAGCTGTTAGATCAAACAAGTATATCATCTAAATACGCCATCGCAAAGTCTCCTATGTATCCATATAGTACACTAACCATTAAGTTTTGAAACATTGCAGAGGCGCACTTTAAACCAAATGGTATGGCATCAAACTGGAATCTACCCCCAATCTGGTGTGGTAAAAGATGTTTTATTTCTGTCTTGGTGGCAGATAGGCACTTGTCAATACCCGGACTTCAAATCTAGTGATGTGAAAATGGTAGCTTCATATTAATTACTGGATGTGGTATGTTTTCGGTGATCTTGTTCAAAGGGTGGAAATCAATACCAAACCGCCATTCACCATCCGTTTCAGGACACGTGTGATACCTGAGTTGTAGAGACTCTGCGTAGGTTCAATCACACTGTCATTAAGCATTTCACCTACCTGCTGGTTAATGACGTGGCGAAAGGAAATACCCGGATCTCGTGGTTTGGAGTACACCTTGTCCTCATGCTCTGTGATGATCGCATGCTCTGTGATGTCGGTGTGCTGCAGCTTCCCCTCTGTGGAATACACTGGCATACTGGTCCAGCAGATGTTGCAGACATTGTTGATGTGTGACGGGCACTTCATGCTCGAAGTCTGCAAGTGGCACTGTAGTTGTCAGCGGCACTGCACCCACAGTGTATAGGGTACACCTGCCACGTGTCCCCACATGCAGATGATCTAGATGCGGTTATATCACAGCTTGGTTGTCAATAAGCCATGGTACTCCCAGAATCATCTCCTCACATGTCTGGCACAATGTAAACATCACACTTCGTACGCAGCTTTCGGATCCCTACCTCTACATGTATGACACTTCTCGCCTCACCTTGTTGATGCATGGTGGCGAATTGCAGACATCGCGACGGCACTCTAGTTGTTATCGCCTGGATTAGACTATCGTGTACAAAGTTATGGCTTGCAGCAGTGTCAATGACAGCATTCACATTCTTACCTTCGAGTTCAACACAGACCCTTAAAGTTTTCACAGTACTGTTAGTCACTCGGAACACTTTGGCACCTTCATTAGGCGGATTGTTACGACCTGACGGTGATATTGGCAGAGGTGCGGTTTTGCCAAACTCCCGACTTAGTTTCCGACATGTTGCCTTGGTAACTATTTTCCCGGTTGTTATGGAGAAAGTTTCTCTGACCATGGTTCTGTCTCGCAGGTGTAAACATTGGTGGTGTTCGCGTAACATCTGGCATCATGGTAGGTGTTGACGTGTGAACGATCAGCCTCGAGGATTGCTCGCAAGCCCTGCTCATACAAACACGCTTCGCACATAAATTATAAATTGCTCTACACTCGCTCTGGTTGCTCTCCTCAAATATGGCCTAATGTCCGGTGTTGACAGAGCGATAATGATTTCTAACAATCCGCGTGTCGGCTGCCCTGGGTTCAGACATTTGTATAAGCCTAACTTATGCTGTATGAATTCTTCCGTAACTTCGCATTCACGTTGTTGTTCATGGTACAACCACACTTGGGCTTGGATTGTGTCTCCATGTGGCGTGTACATAACTACTGGCGGCAGCGTGGGTTTCAACTCTGGTGTTTGTGGTGGCGCGATCTCAGCACAGTTCGTCTTACGGCACTCGTTGCACTTTATAACACTATCGAGGAAGGTGGTAAATTCCACAGGCCCTATGATTCGTAAATATGAGTCCTTCTTGCACAATTGGCACTGCGCTCACTTTACTCATACCCCGTCACATCCAGTTTGCATGCACAGGCGTTACTCTGAAAGCGTAGATGTAGTATCAGATGTTTACTGGCATAGCATTTTATCCCAAGAATTTTCTGCAAATAAATAAATTTCACTTATTCTGTCACGATGTACGCAGCGTTCGACCAGCATGTTCATAGCATTCGCGATCGCAGGTGTCGCGTTTGCCGATGCAGAAGTCTTGATGTCTTCTTGAGGATGATCTAGCATGATGTCTGCAATTTTCCTGCTGTTTACGCGGATGACACGACACAGATGAACACACTGGCGTTACTTGGGAACGTCAATTGACACTGTTGGGTGAGACACAAGATAAAAAATGACACAAATTACTTACTGATGATATGAATGCCAGCGGTGCTTCCAAATCACTGCACTGTTAAGACTCATAGTTCTCAGGGATGCTGTGGGTTCTGTGTGTTCGTCTCACCCGAGCCTACTTATGATAAACGTTTGCAATACTAAACTTCAGTACTAAACATTTTTAACTCTTGAAAAACACAGGTGCCAAGGACACTGTCACTACATATATGAGTGGAACACAGTGATACTTGCTTTTATTTATATCGTTCATACAAATAACATGCCAAGCAATTAAATGATGAAACTTGGTCGTGTACCTAGCTAACTCTGTTTGAGTGCTCCCCAGCCCGCAATCAATCTAGCGCACACCTATATGAATGACTTCACCGTGGTATTTGAAAACACCATCTTCACAAGGGAAGGGAATCGACAGCTGCTAGGGTGGAATGACGATTGTTCCCTGAAGATAGGATATGGGGAATTACAAGATGAATCAACAGATGATACATAAACATGTGTGATTATTTGGCATCACTAGCGCAGACTCGTCGGGGCTCGCCCTCCAGCACGTGGTTAGGGTGTTGGCGGCCTACACACATAGCCGGATAGGACGAAAATAATATCACCATACACAAATCACAAAATTACATCAATATCAACGGAACACGACGGAGCACGAAATAAGTAGTTACAATAAAACATGCACATCCGTGAAAACAGGTTTTGATGGCGTGGATGCCGCTGGATAAAGTTCATAGTGGACCACCTGGTGCAGGTAAAATTGGAATATTTCTTCATAAAGACATCAAATTAAATTCAGACAAATCGTTATTTCTGTTGGGAAAATGATTACCTTTACGACTAAAGCATTTACAGGCTTGTAGCATGCCCAATGGCGGGAAAAGCAAACATGAAAATTACCGCAAGGTCATACACAAAAAGCATCCATTTACGTGAAAATTACACAGAACTGTGAATAAAATTGACATTGAATCCTGAATAAAATTATGGCACACATCATTTTACACAAATAAGCCCTTAAAACTCATTGATGGTGCAGATACTTACTTGGCGATATCTGATCATGTGTTCATATGTGATGTGGCAGTAAAATGATCAAACATAAAAAATACCCTTAAATACATATATTAAATTTAAGCCCTTAAAATTGCATGGAGCAATAAGACAGAAATTACAATGAAACACCTTTAGCAGTAGCAGATGGTACCTGATTCAAATTTCGCAGGTCGCGTAACCTCTCCGACATCTTTCTGGTCCTTCTCCTCGACTGAGTTTTGAAAAAGCTGCAAGGGCACAAAGTATTATTTAAGCGGAAGCATAATGCTGGGGAACGTCTGACAAAATGTACGCAAAGCAAAGGTTAACCGTTATACTAAAAGTGCTATGGAAAGCCACATCAATGCTCAAAAGTAGTAGTATGTACTTGCCAGTGTCTTACCTCGCCAGTTCTCCAAGACACACTGTCCAGAGGCAAGCATCGCAAGGACCTACCATGGTTGCCTAAAAGGTTCACATAAGAGAGAGTGCTATGCACGTCGAATAAAATATTTTACTATTGAAAAGGGGAAATGGAAGACACTTTAGAAATAAAATATGAATTGACATTATACATATTAATTTGTAATTTCTCATCTTCTTTGAATGTATTTTATTACAGCATTCTGGTGGGAGTAGAACTGTTCTTAATCTCCATGCAGCACACGGTTTGATGTTATAACCAAACATTTTCCAATATTGACAAACATACATTTTAAAACACTTTAACACATTTTAGACCCTGAAAAATAGAGCAGAGGCATTTTACACTGTAAATAATATTCTGTTAGAGGAAAGTTTAAATTGGAGTATCCATGGGCACGTTCATATACACGTGTCACGTGCGTGATGTGCACCATCATGGGCTTTAACGCCGCAGGCTGTTAGCCTGCGTCAGTCCTTAATGCATACAAAACTTGAGAGGTGAAGTAAACTAGCTTAATGGCTTGAGTACATATGTTAAATTGTACTAACAAACTTTTTGACCAATTGCATTATAAGCCTTGTGCCAACTGTACTGCATAAATTTTATTAGTAAAGGCGAGGATGGTTAGTTAAAATGTTTAAAGATTGCGATCTAGTCATGTTATGAAATACTCACCTTAATACAGTGGACATTATTTGAAATTTGTTCAGTATTTAAATTATTTATCTTATCTATAATCACTCAAATGTTACTTAAGTTGCACAATATCAGAGGCGCTGGTACGTTTTCATATTTGGTAGGGGAGTGCCATTTTGGTGTTGAAAGCTGTAAGCATTTTGCAGTCAATGTTGCTGTTCCCTCCATTGATTAATCACATTAGCCAAGAAAATGGAATTCGTAAGTAGGAAATTGTGTTCCAAATTATGTATGTACTATAAGAATAAACCATGTGCGGTAATCAAAGTAGTGATCATATTTAATAGTTCTACGAAATTTAATTCAGGTACTCTCCATAGGCACTGGCACCATAGGTAATGTGACCTTTCAATTAGTCAAGTAAAATAATGACTTATTTGATATTCCACTATGGAACGATACTTACTAATACCTTAAATGATCAAATCGCAACCACTTCTAAACAAGTGACTTAATACCATCTGAACTGAACAATACTATATGTTAAAATACTATTGTACTAAATGGTAACTTTGACCACAGTCTCACTCTATGTGTGGTATATTTGGGTGTGTCTGTTTTATTTGACATAAATACGTACAAATACAACATTTTAAAAGGAGTGAGGAGAGCAGTTTACCATAATTTACAAAATTCTACTAAATAATGAAGTGATCAATTAGTATTTATGAAACCAGCATTTGGAAATGAGCAGGAGGGGGAGGCGATACCCTTGTCCATTCTGTACTTGACTGTGCCTTCATTTCACATACAAATTTGACAGTATGCCCATTTCAATTAAAACTCCCCCAATCCTGAGTTGCTCTGTATTTCAAAGATACTTTGTTTTGTTGATGAACAGGCACTAGATATTGCCAATCTACAGAATAGTCCTTTGCGTATAATTTTTGGTTTCAGCCCCATAAACTTCATAACTGGTCTACTCACATTATGAAGAAATGATTGAGGTTTGAACTGTTTGTTACTTATGGTTGCAGCATGACTGCCAGTGGGTTATCAATAGCTGCCTGTGTTTCATTTGAGGCAGTGTAGTTGGGGCATTACTGCACAACAAAACTGATTTATATGTGTAAAGGTGGACTCGCAACCATCTGTTGCACACATTAGCTGGTCACATGATCTTCGATCAATCGCAGGGCAATGGTTTTTTATCCATCAAATATATCTCAAACTTTAACCTTCGACGGATCGATTGACAGGCCACCGCCTTCTGACGAGATTCTCTAGACATTAATACACACTTCGAAATAAAATGCAATGTACTGAATATGCGCTAATTTATCTTGGTGATAAATCTACGAAATTAAAACTTAAACAATAATCCAGTACATTTTTGTTACATAAAAATTTATTTCCCCAAAATATTTCTCTCTCGAAAATATTTTTCAAACCAAAATATACATCCTACGAAAGAAGAAAGCAGCACAAAAGTTCATCTGTTAGGAATAGAAATTTGTGAACAATTTATTTTGTTGCTAATTTAATAATAACAACTTCAAAAAGAAGTACCCAAGTTAATATTTCGGCAACTTATTTAGTTGCGTGGTTAATCTTAAATATCTACAAGATATAACTGCCTATAGAACTAATAAAAACCACAATGTTAAATCACTAACTGTATTAGAGATACTTTTAATTAATCATGAATGAATATATTGTGGAGATTTTGCTGTTAAAATAATTTTTGCTAATGTTCATTCCCGATTTTTTTGCATAAATTTAAGTTTCGTGACAGCTCCATTCTCAAGAATTTGCCAGTGTTCAGTGCCGTGAGGTGTGGTTCGTGAATAGTGGTCCATTAACTTGAATAAAATTTGGAAATTAAAGGTAGAGGAGTGGATCTGCCTGGTTTTAGGTAAATTGAGTTTCATCGCTACTCTCTTGAACTTGCTTGCTATTCCATTGACTTACTTCTTCCTTGCTTTAATGGGCGCGACCCGCTCGCATGCTCTCTTGCTCTCTCGGTGTGTCTCCTTCCTTGTGCTGTTTCTCCCCCACTTCCGGTTGCTTCCCGACGCCCAGTGTTGTACTCCCTCCCTGTGCACGTGTTTGAGGCATCATTGTCCAAGTGTTGCCATTTGTAGGCAGTGCATCATTGAACCTGTTGGGGCGATACTTCTGACGAGCGGCCAATGACCAGTGTGGATTGTCCTCCAATGCTCCGCTGTCTGTGGAGGCTGCCTCCACGTTACATTACTGAATAATATTGGCGATGAGGGACGTGAAGCGTACCCCGAAATAAGAGTTTTATTTCCTGAACCCTCGTGTGAGGCACATACATACACTTTCTTCGTTGGTGTGGGAGAGCACATCAACTGTAAAAATGGTGCTAAGCCGACATGAAAAATTTTATGAAAACATAAGTTCCAGCCATGTACAAAACGGACTGGACTGTAGTGCAGCACACTCCCCGGGCGATAGAAGTTATGTTAACATTCCAGACTAAATAATGTTACTACTGAAATTGCATGATTGGCACACAAAGATGATGATGGGCCCAGGGAGGCTGCGATGGACGTCTGCACTACTAGAGTACTGCTAGACTACTGAACATGGCTGTGCAGGATGGCCAGTACCAAGCATGGCCAATCCCACATGACCCAAGGAAAAATGGACTTACATGATACTTGAAATGAATGATGATTTTAAATGACTATCACAGACTAAATGCTACAAAACACTTCTACAAATCGAAATAAAAATGCCTTATATTCAAATACCTAATGTCATAACCTCATGACCTGTGTTGTCCTGGCTGTCCTGTAGCCGGTCACATTTAACCCCAACTTCAAGTTTTTGTATGAGCTCGTGTGACTCTTATTTATTATGTACTGTCCCACATTCACTCGTGGCCATATTTTATATACTTGTCTTTCTTTGCACTGTTTTAGTTTGGTGTAAAAACACTTCAATTGCAATTTGTTGTGAACTTGGAAAATGTTTGTTTTGGATGAACACGTCCGCTGTCGTGCCATCATAGTTGGCCACTGTGATTTGGCCTGACTGGAGATTGGAGGTTATGTTGACCTTAAAACTAACAAAACACTATGTATGTACACAATTAACCTCAGATCGCTAATATTAATATGAACACTCGATGGACTGGAAATATAAGTGTCAGATGTGGCATGTGATGCTGGTTATAACAATGATGCTATTTAAGTTTTGTTTGCGTACAGAATGTGAATACTCTACATTGGAACACAAATAGATATACACAGTAATTACTATAATTATTATTTCCCATGCAGGGTAGCCCAGTGCACTCTGGTGCACAAACAGAACACACTATAATTGTCAAACATATAATACCCTCTAGTTAACTTATATCGTCTGTGTACATCTTGTACATGGCACTTACCCTAACATACTAATAAGCATTTCAAAAACTTTGAATAATAATAACCCTTCAAAGAAAAATTCTAAAAAGCAGATTACATTAAACACAATATAGCCACAACACAAATAAACAAATGTATGTTGTCGCTGCGGTGCACATGTGACATTTGGAAATCAATTCTGACTAAAGAAATTTAAATGGCCATGAATAAAACAACTATGCACACTATGTAACACTTCACTGCACTAGTCGAGGTTGCGATGCTGTGAACAGGCTGAATGTGAGGTTGGGGAAACGTGGAACACGTCAAACATTAGAAAATGTTGTTGAAAGATATATTGTTGAAAATGAAAACTACACTACATGCCATTAAAGGTTCAATACTAAATATTTCACTTTTTGAAAACAATGTCATGTAGATACTGTTCATTTCTTTGTATGCATTCACTGCCGCCACACTAGATGGTCTTTTGGTTTCAACTGCTGCACAATTAGGATTTTGTATGGGCGAAAGTTTAATTCCCAGTGTAGTACTCAGTGGATAGTTTTTAGAATGAGGTGCAAAGCCGATGCATGTTAAGGGCTCTGCATAAACAAATCCGAACAGCTTCAGTATTCTGATGAGTTCATTGATTTCGTGGAGCCCTTGTGGGTCTCTTGAGAGCTGAACCTGTCTCCTCAAATTTCTCAACCCATGGTTTTGATTGTATTGCATGATGGAACACGATCATGATCTCCTTAATTATTGTGATGCCACAATTATCTGCGAGCAGCAGTCAAACTGTCACCGTTGTTATAAAACGTGTTCATGGCAGATGCATATTGTGAACCTGATGTGTGTGGTTTCCCATCTCAGGCCGTTCATCATGCCGGCCGCTCTCCAGCGCAGCACGCATGCACACTCCACGATTGATCGCCGGCAAATAGTGTAAGTTTTGTGTGAGTGCAGGAGTGGTGCACAGAAGTGCAGGATAGGGCAAGTGCAGTTCAGTACAAAGTAGAGTAACACCATGTGCATTTACTGGCCTAAGAGAGCGGGCGGAATGATACACAAACACGTATTATTGCATCAAAGGGGTTATGAACATTTTTGCAGGAATATTTCTTGACACGTGATGAGGATACGTGACCAGTAAATAAAGTAAAATATGTCTACAAACCCTTATGCCCCAGTGTTATTGTTTTGCAATGTTGTTATGTTTTTCATAAATGTTTATTTTTACTGCCACCTGTGTTTTGTCCATTCCACTTCACCCTGTTTGCAAGGTAAGCCATAAAGTAATTATTTGAATTGTATTTGCTATGCTTAATGTTGTTTGTAGCATGTAACGGTAAATATGTTCTTCCGTGTGTGCAAGCAGATCCCTCTGCGGCACGTGGCCCTCGTGCCATGGTGGGAAGTTAGTCAGCAAGCCGCACCTACAGGGGGAGGATCATGTGAAACCGTGCTCATGCCTTTCCCGCCTGGAAGGCCTCAATTCTTCATCACCAGTAATTTCTCTGCAATAGCTAAATTTCTCAAAAATCTTTTGTTTTCTGCCATCCCGGACACTCCCCCTCGCCTCCCCAGGAATTGCATCGTCTGGGGAGTTCGTAAATTTATTAGCACACTTAATTCCATACCAGCTTAGTGCTTTTATTACTGTGTAGCCTTCGTCACAGACTGAAAGCATGCATCTGTGTAAGCTGTTCTATTGGAGTGAACATTAGAGTCTCCAAATAAAACAGCATTAACTGACGAGTGCTTTTTATTCGGTCCCCAAAAGTCATTTCAGGGCATGGGCCCCCTTAAAACCCGCCATTTTCTTCTGCAAATGTTATATGCATTTGAAAGGTAACTTTTTGTTATCATGTGTGTTGCAATGTATTTCAAAGTATAGTGTTTAGCATTTATGGGCGTGTGGTTTGGCCCTAACAATCCACACGTAGGGAGTCTGATTACGCCGATTCAATATGTCAATAATTTGCAATACCACATGGTAATTGGGCCGCCCAAAGAGCCCCTCGTTTAGCAAACGAGTCCTCCACATCAGGTGAACAGCAAGACGATCGTGGGAAAGTTTGACCGGGTGATCGGCCCACAGCCCCCTGAGGTAATGAGAACTCAGCTCTATCGCACCAGCATCATTGACGCAGCCATGGCGATGTCTGGCACCTACCAGGTAAAATTCCAAACATCTCTTTCCAAATTTTGTTCACCACCTTTGTAAACTCTCAATTAACCCCTTTCCAATCCATTAAAGCCTTCAAACCGCCCCACTGATCCATGATTACTCAATGGCAAGGTCAGCTCTGCCACATCTCACTAACACAAGGTGCTGCCAACTTTACATGACTACCAGTTTGCATTTCAAAATGTCCCGTTTTTCTGGCCCACCTTGTGTTTTGTAGTTCTAGAAGAGCATGGCACCACTGTATTAAATATATTGAATGTATTGCATCATTACAATGCATTTTTTGTGTTGATATGTGATTATGTACTTTCAAATATTTCTGGTAGAAAATTGTTAATTTTGTAGTTTTGTTAATGTTCTTTAATAAACTATGATAGTACATTTCCAGGCTAACAGTTTGAGCTTCGGAAATACGGTGAATTTCTAATAGAAATTAGGAGATTATTAGAATGTACCTTATAGATTGAGAAGGACTTAAAATATCAAATCAGGCCTACAGGTATGTTTGGAAAATTTTGCAATTTCAAAGCCATTTATTGTTAAATATTGTGTTGGTGATGACACCTGGCCATAACTTAATTGGTAGTACTAAATAACTTGAGCCTAGCAGTAACATAGCGTACTACACAATCATCACTACAATACAAATGTTTATTGGAATAGGGCTTCACGTTTAATCCAACTACAATACCACCAGTCAACATTACCCTTTGGAGAAATGAATAAGAAGGAACATCTGTTACTGCAACATATACCCTAATACACTGGCTTAATGCCAGTCATAAACATAGGTAATTTTATCTTGCATTATGAAACAAAATAATGATAATTTTCAGTTACAGAAAATCACAAAATTACCCTATATTCCTGGCTGTTTGTGCAACTCTTTTGTCCTTGATAAGATAAATGCTTGGTAATTGCGAATATGTTCATAAATTTTCATAGTTTCACATAATGATGAGATAGCAGACATTTCAAATGAGGGTTGGTGGGTGGTTTTAAACATTATAAATGTAAGAAAATATAATTTTGAAACCACCCAATTGAGCTAAAACTGCTTTGCAGTTGGACACATATTAAAATATACTAATAAGACACCTATATAACTCCCATTATGACTTTGAAGACTCTCCACCGATAACATGATAGGGCCACTCCTAAGGTCCCGTAGTTACTATGGTGGTCTGCCTCCCGAGCGGAGCAGCGAGTGCGACTTAATTTCATGTAGCATGACAAAAACATTGCATGCTTGTTTTGTGTCCTGTGTGTGGCAGCGATGGGGCAGTGTCATCCCTGCCATTCCCATGTTTCTGTGCCTCACAGAAATGACCTACATGTGGCCTATTAAGTAATAATTGTAGATTGTAACATCATTTTTTAAAGCCTATTCATTTTATTAAAAGCTACCATGTTTTAGTGACAGCCCGTTTTCATATGATTAAGTATCTAATTCATCAGTGCAAGTTCTTTTCAAATATAAATGTATGATTTATGTTGTGTTGAACATCTTTTTGAGAAAATAGGACATAGGTGTACACATGTTTTAGCTTTAATTATACTGTACGGTACAAAAGAATACCAAAACTGATTTTATAAATTATTTATATGTTTTTTTAATGCTGGTGGAACATTACTCTAATTTCACCATTGAAAATGAGGTAATAATGAATGCAGTGCAGCAAAAATTAAAAACATTTCTGAAATGGCAGGTTTCGGGGGGGGGGGGGGGAAACCAATTACCCTTCTCTTCATTAAATGTCGGTGAAATTAATTTCTACTTTACTGACATACCAAACAATAGAACAGTTTAACATAACATAATTACGTGTGTCATACTATTGATTTCATAAGCTAAATCCATGACTGTGTCGATGTACTGTAGTTGTTTCAGAATATAAACAGCGACTTGTTTTACAAGTAGCAGACAGCTATTAATAATGCCAACTCTAGTCCATTCCCGATTGGAAGCAACTTTCTCGGAGCCTTGCTAAATATCTACTTGCAGGCCCATTTTGTATCCTTCTGCCAAATGTAAACAAATATTGCCACTTGACTGCAATGAAGCATCTGTCAACATCAATGTTTACATGCCATTGTGTGTGTACATGTGTTCGTATACTTTCGCTACATCTAAAAATAAACATTAAAATATGACTTCTACTTTAATACCTGTCAAATGTGTTGTTTATTGTTTACAGATTGTCAAAGAATTCTGTCTTAGGTCTATTTCAAAAACCATTTCGTACGAATATTCAGAGTTTAGGCATATAACATTATTTTAGTCTGCTTTATGAGGTTTTCAAATGCCCGAATTAACTATAGTTCTTACGGTTGTATAGCACATTACACGTAATACACCTAATATTTTGCCGCCTGTGTTAAATGCTGTTACAACTGTGGGGTAATGAACTGTAGTATTTAACTTTTTGTTATTGATTTGTGTTGGGCTGTTTCTTTAAAAGGACGGCCTCAGTTCGACAACGAAGGATAGGACAGTCCAATGAAAAAGCGACATTAAAATGAAGCACGCAACTCGTGTCGCTCATTTTTTGTTATAGACTCTTAAAATATGCTGTGAACATGCACTCAAATAAGCCTACAGTAACTTTTATTCCACTCATATTTATATATATATTGCTACTTACTGTGTGTTATGTTTATTAAAATCTATTGGGGCTGGGCTTGGTTATTTTGCTGGGATTGGTAGTACATCACGTTACACAACTGTGTTTCAAACACCCAGGGCAAAAGTACAACGTTATGATAAATAAACATACATGGATGTAAATAAATAACTTCGTCATAAAAAAAAAAGCTCACATTTACAACGTATTAATAGTTCACATCAAATATTTGAAATCACGTACAAACAGATCCAGCCTAACTATAACCAAACGGCCACGCCACGCTGTTTCACACGCAGTGTTTAACGAAACACACCATAACCGTATATTTATTACTGCCGCGGCAATACAAATTTAACACAACATCGGAATTTGCTTAGGTAGGTTTAAAAAACACAACTCCTACAAACGTGATGTGGTAATTTGAAGTATTGTTTGGAATAAGTGTAATTTACGCTTCGTTTGGTAAAACAGCAACACGCCATCTCATGACTCGCCACGTCTGCCAACTTCACTTTGTTTCTGCCCCGCCATCATATCTAAATATATTAAAATAAGTATTCAAAAATTAAAATCTCTTTTTAGTTGTAAATTACAAATTCAAAATCATTATTTTGCTGTAATAAGTATGAAATATGCTACAATTGAAAATGCGTACAATTTTGTGTCGCGTACTAGCGAAGTGAAACTTCCACAGTGCGAAACAGACAAAGACAGAGCGCGACAAAGCTCGCTCAGCAGACAGTTGCTTTAAAATTGCTCTCGCTTGATGAAACAACACTGTGCTATTGCAGCCTACTCACAATATTTTCCGCTGTTATTTTAAACTGTAAAAATGAGATATGTTGCCATCGGGACTACCTAAATGTTTTAATAGGGACCGTATAATTTACTAATAGAATACTAATAAACTATGTTAAAATAATATTTTAACTATGAACTATTTCTCACCGGCCATTGCAAACACGTCGCTGCTGTTAATTCATATTTAAAAAGAAAAAAAAATATTACAAGTTATAGAAGATATTAAGGTAAAGTTTTATTTATTAAAACATACAGTACTCTAAGGTTAGTCATAGTGTAATATATTTGTGGAATACAGGTTATTGAAAAAAATAGGTTTACAACTTGACATGTTTTGCCTAGAGTGTTTTTTCAAATGTTGGTTTTCAGAAGTCGCATCCAATCGGGAATGGACTTTAGTATTATATTCGATTTTATTACCTGACACAGCGTCATTCTCACTAAAGATTGCTTCTGTGAATAACTGACCCTTAATGGAGGAAGGTTCTAGTACAGCGTGATGATACAAATAAAATACTCTTAACCTAAATTTCAAACACATTGAGTTGAAGGATTCGCTTAAGCCTTGCGAGCGGAATCAAATCCTTCCTATAAAATTTATTGACGCATTAATAACGCTAATGATATTACTACATAATTCATGTTTTATAAACCTGTTTTATTACAGAACTAACACACAACAATGGTAATTAGAACAAAATTAAATTATAAAAAATTCACATTAGACAACATATAAAAAATTAATAATTTTTTTTACAAATATATAGAATTTATTTATCTATTCTTTTACAATAGTGAAAAAATGGCAGTAAGTTGAATAAATACAAACAAATATATAGCGCTATCTATTGATTAAATGAATATAGCATCATCACAGATAATAAATGCGAAAACTGGTACAATTAGAGAATTATAAACAATTATAGTGCAAGAAAATTCTTGTAGAGCAGATGCCACAGTATTAAAATACCGATGATTTCCGAATTAAATAAATATGAAATAGTTTAGAGAGAACAGTTTCGAAGAAAATTTATGACAATGCGTAATACTAGCACAGTACACACAAATAAGGGGAGAAAAAAAAACGCTTTTTTGAATGAAATTTTACAGCACAATGTTTCTTGTGATATAGCATAGTGAATATTTTATTTGATATATAGCCTTATTGAGAAAGCAATTGAAAAAAAAATGTTATAGTCTTTGCTAACTGCTTTATATTTACCTATTAAAATATATGATTGAGAAATTTTTATCTTTTAATAATTACGTGTAATACAGTTTTCTATATGCTGTTTTCCTCCTGCCGAAGGCTTATTAGAGGAAATAGTTATAAACTGAGAGTTTGGGCGGCCCTCTCTCCAGGTAGAAAAAGAGTAGTTGCATGTTCCGGTACACTAAGAAATGACAATTGCAGCTAAATTATTGAACGAAGCTGATGAAGGCCTGAAGAGGCAGCGCGCGATATCCGCCCCACTTGGTGGAAAATATTGTACTGCTTTGTCCTGGCTTGGAAGCCGGCTGCCTTGCACAGCATTTCCGCTTGAATGGTGAAATAAAAAACATGAAATTAACACATACATTTATAATGGGTTGAGATAATCACATGTAAACAATTTAGGAAATAATGAACCAAATGAATGTTCCTTACATCTCTGACAAATACCCTTTTATGATTTTAAAAGAAAATGTTATCATGTAGTGTGTAAACATTACCACTACGACACATACCACAATATAATGGCAGTTTTTTGTCCGAGCTTGTATGACTTACTGTACATTTTATTATGCATACTCTTCGTAAAAACATTGGGAAAATGAATATGTTTAATTTTAACATACACAAAACCTTGAAAAAAATCTTAACCTAAACTAACAGGCAATAATGCATGAATGAGCATGTGATTATTTCGGCATATGTTTTTCGCACTATGTTTGTTTATGCTCATATGTAGATCTTACCTGTGATCTTAATGACACTTATTACATAGACAAAAACACTTCACCCAAAAATTATTACATGGAAAATATTAAAACGGCCATGAGAAACACTGTCACACACACAAGGCACTAAGATGCACATATCTGCACTATCGCACTGCTCTCACACAGGTGATGTACCTTCCTGCTGGATGTGGTGGCTGGCGATGTGCCGAACAGTCTCGGGGGGACATCACATGGTATACATCAAATCGCCCCAACCTCCTGTGGAGACAGTTTGTTCTTCGACGATGATTCCCCGACGTCCTCAGGTGCAGCAGGTGGTCGCCGGCCAGAGGTTGCCACACGGCCAGAGGTTATACCTGCTATGTTGTAGTCGGGGCCAATGACCATGTGATAATAGCGGAGCTGCGATGATTGCTTGTGGTGCTGAAGTGCACCTGCATGTTGTGCACGTAGCACACCATGTGCGACGAGGTAGCTGATGCTATGTGGGCAGCGACTATGTCGTCTGCAATGTGAGTCAGAATGTTGGGCATCCCCATCACATCGTACTAACATGCCTGACTCGGTGGCTAATGAACCTCTACATGGCATTGGAGACATGGCATGTCTTGAAGGCATTGCGATACCATCACCTGGTGGTTTAGGCCATTGTCAGGTGGTCCAAATTATGCTTCTGGCACGACATCTTGCATGTCGGACACTGCTGGACAGTTGTCTGAAGCTGTAGGTGCAGGCGAGGTGTTTGCTGATGGCAAGCTGCTGCTTGCACTAGCAGATCCATCTGTAGGAGCCTCTATAGGCACAGTGGTGCCAGACACCTCTGCCAAGGGCACGATTTGCACAGATTGGTCCTGGTGTTCTGCCACCGAAGCCTTGACATCGGCGAGCGATGCTACTGCTGAACTGCCCACATCACCACCTGGTGATGGTAGGTCGATGCCAAGCATCATGGCATAGGTAATTGATAGCTGTGATCCATCACAATGGTATGGGATGGTTTTCCTCCTGCTCAGGCACACCAAGTAGTAGGGGTCACCTAGCACTCGGAACATGGTGTGAGGGCTACTATACTTTCCAGCATAACCAGCACAAAAACCCTCTTTGCTCGCTGATTGTGGGAGCCTGCGAACATACATGTAATGGCCAGGTTTTATTTACAAAGGCAGGCGATTGGAGGCCAACACCTCCTGAGCGACATAGCAGCATTGGTTCTCACCACATTCTCTCTCTGACCTCCTTACCTGTTCATGAACTCTCCCAGGAGGGAGAGGTTGCGACCTTGGAGCAGCTGCGCAGGTGTATGCTGGTGGTCTTATTGGTGCATTTACGCAGAATGAAGAGGGCAGCAGGTAGGTGATCGGCCAGGATGCGTGGTTAAAACCCGCACACAAGTGCAGGTGTGTTTTCAAATCCTAGTTTCGCTGCTAAATAGATTTTGCAAGTAGAAGATAAACAGCTGTCATGTGATTTTGCACATCCCATCTAGTGAAAAATATCACCACACATGTCGCATGAACTGTCACATTTTCACTGAGAAGCTCCCTGGGATTACCCCATTGGGTAAAAATTCACTTTCGAACATTTTCCTGACAGTTTGAGCCCATGCACTTGAGACCAGGTATGCCTCCACCCACTGTTAAAACGATTAGGTGAGGTGCTAAAGTCTCAAATGGTTCAGTGGGTTCTGATGCTAGTCTGGGCTGAACCATGGCGGGAATAAAGGTTATGTGGATAGGTGATTTCGAAAAGCTGAAGTTCTATGGTGGACGTCAGTGCTCAGTAAGTGGTAGAGTACGATGTCGATGTAATATCAGGTTCGTTCGGCCGACGACCAGTTGGTCTTCCCCCAGTGGTCCACATCTTGCAGGTTAGGGACCATTGAACTGATGTAAATATACTCCATTACTGCCAGGTATAGAGGGCTGTCGGCCTCCCTCATACACTAATACACTCCTGGTGGGTTATTCTGGCTACTCAACACCTTTATTTAAAACACACTGTAAAATCAGTTGGCATAGAACAGGTTAAGTAACCATGAAGTGGCTAGTACAATAAAGATCCAGGCTTTTTACCATCACGTTATTTATTGCATTTCACTTCCCCAATGGGGCATTTACATTTACAATTACACCATTTTATCCTGGTGGATTACGAGTGGATATTTGGCCATGTGGTTATGTGCCCCGGTTGGCCTTGGTGCATTATTTTAGAATGCAAGTCAAAATTGTAGTATTGCTGTACTAATGGTACTGTAGTTACTGGATGAAAAACAATTTACATCTAAGGACCATTTTTCAACTTCTTGTTAAAAGTCCTCATAACTTAAGCATTCATTAAGACTAACCATTCGTTAAAGTTGTTGGCACATTTTACAACTCCTTTTTGTGGTATCTGTTAATTTACAGATGGATGCATACCAAACTCCAGACGAAATACTTACTTATTAGCAAAAAACTATGAGTGTGTGTTGTGATTGGCTCTGTACAGGTGCACATTTGTTCAACCTCGAAGTGTCATTGGCTAGTGTAAACAAACATAGTTTAATAGTTTAATAAACATCGTCGTACGTCTTGAATTTTGTTTTGGTTTATTTAATCGAAATGGGAGAAAATAAAATGAATAGAAAAAGTAATGATAATTGCTCAGCCATGCACTGAAGAGCATTTTAGTTGTGGAGGTTAAACATGTGCTCGAAAATAAGAGAAACAGAAGGCCTGAGCCTGTCTTACATCGTTTCTAGACCAACCTGACACCTGCGTTCAACAACCAGGGGGGAGTGTGTGTAAAAATATAGGAAGCTAGAAATTAAAATACAATGATCCAAAAAGAAAAGCCCGCCAAGTTGCCGCCCACAACAAAAATGAAACCCTAAATCATTATAAAGACACATTTGTCGGGCATGTGGAATTATATTGGTGCCAGTATATTGTATGACTAATTTCTTGTGTATGTGGATATTTATATAACTGTCCCTATAACCATTTTAACACACATTTGTTTCAAAGTACATATGTCGCTGTTAAATAATAAATAACACCATTAAATTTCCCAATATTGCACATGGAAAATGCCACGAATGTTGTAATGGTTTGTTTGTTAAGACCTTCTTATACATATTTCATTCATGTGCCCGAAAAAAAAACTAACCTTATAGCATAGTTAATGTGCTGTTTTGCTAGTTTTTCATTTTGATGTAATGAAGCAGTTTCACTGCAAACATTGATGTTAAAATTTCATCTCATAAGGAAAGCATGCTGTGAAAATGATGGTATGCTACACTATGTAGGTACAATCTGATTAGATTTGTGTGGAGGCGTTCTTTTAAAATTTGGAGTTATTTACTAAATTACAGTATTGAGTTTTTATGGTTTGGGGTATAGTTTCCCAATCTGGTATTGCAATACCAGCAATTTGCTATTATGAAATATGTTAATTATTATGTAAAATACTAATTTCAGTAGGCATTTTTACTAGCTGTACGTGTTTACAATGGGGAGAATGCAAACAATGGGTAAAAGCGTGGTTTCAATCATAGTAAGAAATAACGATAAAAAATTGAACCCACACTTTTATATAGCACCAGCTACAATACAACATAACTGAGTAAGTTGACAGCCTTCTCGTGGTAGCGGCATAAAGAGAATTGACTGTTTTAAATTCTCTTACATCGAGTTCTACACTGGCCAATCATGAGACAACATTTCCAACTACGAGAGTCAGTGCAGTGCAAGCTTGTAACAAGAACATAGTTATTAAATTAACTTTGGGGCACAGTTCCAATTTCCATTTATTTAAATAGCCAACACAATTATTAACATATATAGTACAATTTAAATATCCCGAAACACGTTTCCTGCAAAATTTTTTTTCATCACAAGCAGATAAAGAAATATTAATATCAGGTTAGCCAACACACTGTTTGTAAATACCCGCGATACATGTACAGTCAGTCTTGTTTGTGATTGTTTTTCATTGGCTACATAACAGTTTTCTTACTGTGGTTGTAGCCAGAACATTTTCATACTTCCACGGCAATGCCACTGTTATTTTGTTAAGGGAATGCTACGGTGACTATAGCCTAGGCTTAAGTCTTCCATCATAATCACTAGTGAAAACATTAGCAAAACTTGTGTACTTACTTGAGATCTTAGAAGAGTAGAGCACTGAGGAAAAGTATTATAATATGAATATAAGCCAGTGCTTACAAACCAACACCATTATTTAATGAAGGTATAGTTAATGAATGTAGAATGTTCACGGTAGTAGTTATCATGACTTGATTTTTATTTACAGACTTTAGAACACTGATGAAAACATTCTTCATTATAATAAAATAATGCATTGTGCTTGTACAGATAGGTGCACAAATAGTTTATACATATATTTCATTTAATGCCCAATCTCATAATGTACAAATTATACTTCTCATTTTTTTTTTAACTTGGAAGTACAGTGAGGTTCTGAATATATGAAAATAACTACAAAATGACTATCCTGTGATTTGTAATCACTCCGAAGTACTTACTGGGGGACTCTTATTTTGTGCATATGGACATGTACTCAGTTCTCACTTTCTTTTAGATTACAAAGTTATGTACTTATATATACAATTTTTTTTTTTACATCAAATGGTTTTACATATAGCCTATAGTTATTGGGTTTTAGTTACTTCATCTCTACCTTCTTTAAGGAGTAGGCCCTACATCATGAATACAGGAGAAATCCTCAAAGTAGTCAAAGTCATTAAACATTACAAGCATGCATGGCATGTCATCACCATTTACTTTTGGTACATCTTGGTTATTTGTTGGTAATTAGAGGAATTTTCCCCGATTAGAAAAGATGTGAATCATAGTTATAAGCACATACTGAATGCAATAGTGCCTATTTATTGAGAGTTAATGATTCAAATTATGAAAATACATTTATGATTTAAATACTTATGTATACGATTTGCATACTTTCTGTTGATATACTCACAAAAATACACAATTTGTTTCATTCTCTTTTATACACAGCATTTGCAAAAAGAGCTTGTGATATACATAACACACCATTTTAAAATCGTGAATCATTTAACTTCAGTATTTATATACATATTGATACGTGGGAATATGCTTCTAGACCAGCATTAATTACAGTACAAAAAACAGATAGAATACACAAGAGCTCATGGTGTGATACTCATGAATAGACGGGCGTACACAAGTCAGATGATCACATTTTCCACGTGGATACGCAGTCACGTGGAGTTTGAGTTAGTCTGACTTTGTGTACATGTATGTATTCATGGGTACCTACCAGCCTGGAGTACATATGTGTGTATTCTATCTACTTTTATACATAATGGTTTTATAGTTTGTTGTTACATATTGAGATTGATTAACAAATACATTTGCTTCGTCACAAAATAGTTACAGTGAAACATTGTTATAACATCCCCTCTTATAACCTTTCCCTGCTTAGTAATCTGTCTTCCCTTCGTTCACAGACACGCTTTTCAATCGAAAATTACCCTCATTGAAAGTTTTCCCTTCCTATATAAGGCACATTTTTGGGGCCCTTGAAAAATGTTATAACAGAATTCTACTTGTATTTGAGAGTATCTGTTGGCAGGCAGCTGATAAAAAAAAAAAAAGGCACACAGTCAATTTAATAAGTTTATTCAGTTTACAAATGTTATGTATAAATGATGTAGAATGATAAAAGAGAACAAAAGCAAAATTACACAAATATTAATTTTCTTGTTTGCCACAACTCCTTAATGTCACAAAAGTTTCTTTCTTCGTATAACTTCACTGTAACCTGAAACAAAGTAAAATACTAGTTTGCATTTGGCTGCTAAGCAGTCAATCTGTGTAGATTTTTCAACAGTCAAGTCAATCCTAAATATAAGCTTAGATGTTACTGGTACTATATGTGGCTACCCGCCAGTAGCAGCACACAATAAGTCTTACCATTTCAGGACCCCAAAAATTAATTCAACTGGAATTCCAAACTAATGTTCTGCTTTCCTTCAGGTATGCACATGTAGAAGTTTCCAAAATATAACCCCATATTCAGATGGCTATTACAATGAACTGTCATGTACATGTATTTGCACACTCACCACCAACACACTCAGGTAGAGAATGAATGGCCACAGAGCAGGTACCAAACAAGCCATAGTTGGTCACCTCAATAATCTACAGGACAAACAAGTTGCAGCACATGCAGCATCACACAACAAAGATTTTGATTCTTGCTACAGTACCAAAGTTGTGAGAGCCCTACCACTTTCAAGCAATGGCTCAAAACTCAGACACTGGGAATTACCTCACCAATTTATAACAAAATCCAGGCAGCCGCCTGGACTCAATATAAGACAATCACAGCTCCTTACCACACAAATTTGACATAGCTGCAATTTTTCAATTTTCCCACCCCACCCTAGTTCGCCACTCGGCCTCTAGGTTTACTACTAACAGCGTCATTCCACCATACTGCAGTGTCCTACAACTCACTGTCTTAGGCAGCGAAACATCGCGATTTCATAACCACATGAAAAAAATGTGTCCTACTGTGTGTGTGTGTGCTTATCGACAAGTACTAGACTGTAAGAACTTGGATCCCTGTCCTTTTATATATTTTTACATAATAGAGTAGAATACAGCAAGAAATATCAGAATGAGATTCCAGCTTGAGACAAAGAGCTATCAAAGCTGCTTAGTCAGTATTAGAAGTGGAACTCAATACAGTGCCCTCTTAACAGTCCACCACCAAAGCTGGCACAGCTGGATAAAAGTGAGTATGTAATTAACATTTCATTAAATACAGAACACCAAAAATGACAAATACTTTCCTGGCCTCAAACTACATCGTAGATCATTAAGAAGACAATGTAGCTGCGCATCCAAGATCAAGAAGCGAGGGAGCGATATGGGCGACAGTTTCACGCACGCCTAGTGCCTCATCGTTCCTACACACTAGGCGTGCAGTGTTTCCACTGGAACACTGAACTGTGTAAATTAGATCTGTAACATATGGGTTTCATTACACCCGATATAAGCCCACAGTTCGAACTACATCTATATTTTTGTGCTTTTCGCTTGCCACTTAAGGAAACTGCATAGGCAAGCTTTAAAAATTCAATATTTGACTATTTTGAGGATTTTTACTCAAAGAATACACTCAATATGATAAAAGTAAAAAACGAGGACCATAGATCATTGTATTTTTTTATGTTTTCTGACAAAAGGTCATATTTCCAGAACTTTTATTTCCCAAGATACACATTTATGCGTAAACAACGATCTCACAGAAATTATTTCAGTAATTAGGACCCTTAATTACATCACACTTATAAACAAATCTTTGGTATTGAATACTTATTCAGACCCAACTGTCACATCATGTGTGTATGTGTATGTATGCGTGTATACACGTATTCACACATGAAAAGAAAACTGCATTTACATTTGCACACATTTCATCCCTGCCAGGCACTTACTGGAAGGGATATCACATATTTTACTTACCGAGTGATTGTATTTTATGGTGAGTGCAATCTAGTGCACCAACTACATGAGGAAAACATGCAATGTTGTAAAATTGTTGCTGCAATTCCAGCACTCCTCCTTCCCCTCTACAAACTACTTCCTCAAGGATGTAATTGCTCTTATCAACCTGTTTACAATGACACAAGCTGATTATTCGCTCACAACAGAGAAGATGCTGTCCGCTTGGTACCCTGCCTCCTGTAAAAAAAAAACTATTATCATAACTATAAATGTACAACTTTAAAATTATTATTCACTAAGAGTATCTTCGTAAATTGAATAAAACATACTGAAATAAAAAATTATCACAGACATTAAGTTCCCATTCACAAGTATGAATTACAGTTTTTACGATAAATCAGTGTTTAGCAAAAGCAAAATTAACATATCAGAGGACTTCTTTGCAAACATAAACAAAGGTCTATTAATAAGTTATTGCTGTTATACAGTTCTACGTTTGGTAATCTTCTAATATCACCAGAAGGGCTCATTAGAGGGGGATGTTTATTTGACCTGTTTATGGTGTATTTCTGTTTTGCGCATGCTACTGTTTATAAAACTTGTCACATTTCATGGTGTTATGTGATTCTGGCAGAAAAATATTGGAGTTGTGTAAAGCTTAACCACCAATGTGACGTGTGTCATGCTAAAGGAGTTGTATAATGGCAACATGTCATAAAAGAGATGACATTATTAACTTGCAATACGCGTGATATTTATCATTTGAATTTGTGGGCATATTCGTTATGGATACCAGATTGCTTCGTTAGCAGAGAGTGTAGTGTTTCTGTGTGCATTAGTGGCACATGTTTAACTTTATTGTGTGAAGGCTAGTGAATTGCGAATGGAGTTAGCAAGTAAGAAGGTTTACTGGGTTTTGAGTCATCTATATGGTGAGGGTTTTCTGGATGAGTAACAATTTGCAGAACTCAGGCTTTCTCAGGTTTCTTAGGACACACACATACATACACACCACTTCCTGCTCACCAACAAGGAAATAAGTCAGTAAAAGAAGTGTGTACAAGGTTATATGGAAAAACTAAAATATTGCGTGACCTGAAATAAAGCTCCCAAAATGTGATTTTACACCAAATCTGTGCCAATATGCTTTCCGCAGCACAAGCGACAGCAAGCATGTAGAGCCGCACCAACTTACCTGTTTCCTACATTGTTGGGCCATTATTATTTAACAGGTAAAAAATTATGAAGCTGATAAATCGGTGAGGGTTCTCTGCATTTGCTGTTGCTTACGCTGCGGGAAGCAGAGTGATACAGATTTTTGTGCATGAATTCACTTTTAGTTAATTATTTCTTTTACTTGTTAGCCCATATTGTATCTTATAGTAATACATTTTCTCTCATTTGTTTTACTAATTTTACCCCACAATTTCCCGGGAATTCATATTACTCCCCACTACTGCGAATCTTAGAATGTAACTGTTACTTATATAACGTGACCAAGTTGTAATGAATTTGTGTTCATAGCAGTGTCCAAACCTACCACTTGTTAAGGCCGGGCTACAAGTGCTATAAGCACATCACTAACACAGCACAGTTATATACATAGGAGATTAAACTGCTTGTTTTCAGTTAAGAGTGGCTGCAATCACACATAGTGATAAGAATTTACTTAAGCACAGTTATAGTAACAAGGCGAGATCAATTTGGTTTAACTTTCCTTGTTACTATCGCTGTGCCTCAGTATTCAGCCAATCAGAAGCCCCGACATTTGTAGTATGTTATCAAATGAAAAACTTATTACCTAATCAAGAAAGTGTGTATGTTGACTTCATTCCTCGAGCAAATATTTTCTTTTGCTTATTTCTGGATAATCGTAACCACAGAAGTTTTGCAACTGTTTTAGGCGATGTTAACAGTAAAAACGGAAATGAAAATTATTTCTCATTTTAAAAACTTCTCAGATCAATCTAAAATAATTATTTCTGACACAATATTGCTACCAACTATACAGAACTTAATTTATTCGGTAAAACTGTAGCAACATAAATAAAGTAATGTCATCGTTATGTCAATAATTGTAGCCAAGCTACTGTGCTTGTGTTGTGTTTTGAATGTGCTTATCGCTATAACTGCGACTGTGTTAGGTATATATTAATTGTAGCATGGCTTTTACAACTAATTTTCAGTTCTGTATATAATCCACTATATTATAAGACTACCCTATGTTTTAATAATCCTTTACAGTTGATGATTCCTGCATGGGCAGGAGAACATAAATATTAGGCCTCTGTTACTTTCATTATGTATGCAATTAACTTTTCCCTTCGAAAACAAACGAAAATATGTAGAAATCAAAGTTTAACATGTCTCATGGAATTATACTGAACTTGTAAATGCAGTTGAGTAGAATCGATAGGCCTACAATATTCAATTTTTGTACTGTGAAGAGTTTTTATATAATTTCCTGGAAAAAAATATGTAGGAAAGTGGTTTTTGAAAAAGACATTTCATGAACATATGCATATGTATAAAAATGAGAACTTAACCTTTAAAAGCACACCTTCGCAAACAGTACCGATTAGTCACTGAGGAATAGTTATACACCTTTTTAAAATTGGAAACTACATGTATTTGAGAAAACAAAATAACTACAATGCCCTGATGCGGAAATTCTATCTGAATTGTTTTTAAGAAAGTATTTTTGGTAAGACGAGACATTTTTTAAAACATGCACTGTCATACACATAAAAAAAAAAAAAAAAACAAGTCCGGTTTTAAAGTTTTTGGCTTCTGTTCTCTTCTCATGTACAAAATCACGGCATTAAACACAATTAAAATTTCAATCCAATTAGTCACTTTGTTTATCAAACTCTAACCCCAAATTTTACACAAACGAAAATATCAAGATGGCGACTTTCTGCGGCGCGAGCAGCGCTAACCATCTGTAAAACCAGCTAACAAGAACCTAGAGTACCTGTTAGATTAACAGAAACTTTAATGTGGACTTCGGTTATAATGAGGACTTGTAAAATCCATTCACAACAACTTTTCGGTTTAAGTGCTCCTTAAGAATTAACATGCACCTTAACGAGAAGTTGTAAAAGTGGCCCTAAAAAATTTAAACAACATCTGTTGGGCACAAATATGATGTAAATAATTACTGTGGTATACTAATTGTGTGCACTTGTGCACGATATGGAATGAAACAAAACATGACACCTAAATGTTGCAGTGAATAATAACCTAAACTTAAAAACACTTGCATGTGGCATTGCAGCAATATTTACAGAAGTAAACAAACAGGATGAATACACAATACACTTACTCACACTCTCCTAAGCATTAAAAAAGACAATGGGAAATACACTTTCTACACTTTCTTGCTTAATGGTGCACTTAACAGACACACATGGCACTGTTTCGGTGATGCAGGCGCTGCTCTGTGATGCTGCGATGCCTTCTGACATTCTAGCTGGCAAGATGTGGGGAATAGCTTGAGGTCAAGGCGCTGTCGACGTCAGTTCCCTTGGCTGTTGTTGTTGCCCGTCCATGCGACAGTTTTAAAACAATTAGACAATGCACATGCACACAAAATTTCTCAAGTGAACAGTAATACTTGGCCAACCAAAATATTTAAGTATATTCCTGTGTGTTTCTGCTGTGCCAGGATGTGCTGACAAGTCACTGGCATGCACATAATTTAGGACTGTCATGCGTGCCGTGGCCAATATGTAAATGTACCACACATCGTTGGTGATGTTTGCACATATCTCAACACAGCTGTTTCCAACATGCAATCTGTCAACTGACTGCTTTGCACACACTTCTCTCCACTTCTCAGATACTGAGCAGTTCAATTGTATGTTTATTACATTTTCACATATCTCAGGGAAAGTGTGCATGTTTGTTAACATGCCAATACTATTGCACTGCACTTGTGATGGTATTGATGCATATGATACTTAAGGGGAAGGTGGAAGGATACTTTCCCACTCCTTATTATCATGTGCCACTGACTCACCTGGTGATTGTGACAGTTGGTCAGGCAGCTGATTGTCTTCACCTGCAATGTGTTGTACCTCGAAGTCGCATGACTGTACGAGGAGCGCCCAGTGGGTAAGCTTGCTGCGACTTTCCTTCATGCTGTGCAGCCATACAAGGCAGCAGTTGTCAGTTTGCTATGTGAAGTGCTGGTATTAAAGCAACTGTAGCAATTCTTAAACCTCCATACGATGGCCAGCCACACACGCTTATTAACATTGTATCACTGTTCTACTGTGCCAAACTTTGTATTGCTGAAGTCAATGATGCTGTGAGTGTCGTTTTATTCCAGCTGGCAAAGCACTTAAACTAGGACCTTCTAGCTCATGTCAGTCTGAATGTAGACATTGTGGGTGTGGTCGTGACATGCCAAGGCAGGGAACTCACAGAAACGGAGCTTCAGCTCTTCAATGCTGCCCTGTTGTGCTTGCAAATCACCTGAATCTGATGTTTGGTGAGATGAGGTTGGTGACAGGTGCAGTGATGATAGTGAACTCGGCGATGTATTTTCGCAGCCAGTTGGCTACACCGAAGAATTTGCAGAGATGTTTGCATGTGATTGGACTGGATAGCTGTCAATGAGGTGCAGTTGTTCTTCTGTCTGAGATTTCCGTGCTCATCTACGATATGGCCGAGTAACTGGATACTCGTCTTACCAATGTGGAACTTTCTGTTGGCGCATGCCAGACTGGTAATTGCAAGGCACTCAAGTACAAGTGACAGGTTGTGAACGTGATCCTCTGATGACTCTCACCAGATGACCACATCGTCGAAATAGGCCAGGGCGAATTCACATATCAAACCATCCAACACTCGCACCATAATAACTTTAAATGTTGATGGTGCGTACTAAGAGTCCGAATGGCATCGCACAAAACTGAAAATGGGCCCATCAGGAATGTAGAAGGCAGTTTAATGATGGTATTTCGGTCGGACAGGAACTTGCCAGTAACCACTGCACAGGTCAATGGTGGTGAGTACTTTGGCGCATATAGGGGGTTCAGCATGTCTTTGATGGGGATGTATGGTGTACATGGGGATGTATATACACAAAACACCATTAGCCAGCCTTGTTTGGTGCATGTGTAATGGCTGAATTTAATTTTCTGTTGGATGGCTCGATGAAACTCTCTTGTAGCATTTCTGTAGCCTGTCCTTTTATGATACGGCACTGGTGAGGTTGGAATCGGAGTGGGTTGTCATACACGGGTATATCACGGCTGATAGGAATGCAATGTTCTGCCACTATTGTGTGGCATAGTGGATCAGCAACCATGAAGACATGATGCCATCTACTCTCCCCAAACCGATTTGCCCACCATTGCCAGCAACCGCTGCAGGGATCAACAATCTACCAGGCGCTCGTGCGCACCAGTTAATCAGTGCACCGCATCAGTCACACTGGAACAGCTACTTCACGAATGCTGCCTGTGGGGCCGAGTTAAGAGCTCGTGTCGTGAGCGCAAGTGCAACAAGAAAGTGTAAGGTGCAGAGCAAACATATGCGCTCATGCACACATGTTTTATAAGCAGTTCCTGTGAAACAGGGTGTAAGTGAAAGATGCCTAAATTTCAAGATGCTTAGAGAAGTCTTGTCACGCAATTACATGGCATGAAGCCCTAACATATTTTAAGTGGCCCCGTGGGCCTCAGTGTAAGAGTTTGATATTTTCTGTACTTTTCATTCTTCACATGTTTCATCCTCACTTTATTCAATTCATTGTTATTGTATATTAAAGAATTTTGTGTTTTTGTTTATCCATTTATGTAAGCATTGCAGACTAGTGAGCAATGTGAGTGTTAGTTTGCAGAATTTTGTGTAAGAAAATAGTCAGAGTGGCCTATTTGCTGTCAAAACCGGCTGGCATGCTATGTGAGAGCAGTTAGTCATATATCTGTGTCTCGAGGGTGTGGACGTTTGGACCAACGAGGTTGGGTTTAGCACACTCGGGCGGCACTTCAACTCTTGCACTAATCATTTCATTACAATAGACTCTTAATTACTTGAACGTTTGTTTATTGAGCCGCCCGAGATTCTCCAACCCTCTCCTTCTCTTGGCTTGCATCGTCTGGGAAGGCATAACTTCTACTTAAGTTTTTGTGGCCTCGCACCTTTTTGTTCAGTGTTACCCAACCAGTAGGTTAAGCCTGGAAGTGTAATGTAAAGTTTCTCTCGTCAGAAGAGTCTTAAATAAAACCCATTGATTTACGCCAAGTAATAATGTGCGTCTTCATTCTGGTTGCCTAAGGGCTTTAGGGGCATGGGCCTCCACCTTCACCACCATTTCAAGTGTTTTGCAAAGTGTTTTTACATGTACTTTTCAGTGTTTTATGTTTTAATTTACTTAATTGATAGGTGTGTGGTTTGTGCTAAGAATCCATTGTGTATCATGCGTAATTTGGTAAAGTATAATTAAGGAGCAACACCAGGATGATGCTGCCTTCGGCCGTCGGCACACGGCCCTGAGTACAGCAGTTGGCTCTACAACAATTTGGTATTGAATCCCATTCAATGCCTGGTGCCTAAGAACTACAACAGAGGTTTGAAGTGTATTCATGGTAAATATCCTACCCGAACTCTCAACCTTAAATTGAACACATTTTTGCTGCTCCATCCACCATTAGAAGTCACACAGTTCATTCAATAGGCACTGCATGACATCGCAGAATTCGGGTGGTACCGAGTGGTCAAGGTTCTCCAGCGGTACTTCTTGCATAGACCTAGTTGGTCGGGGTTTTAAGTTATACACCAAACAACATTACTTCTGTCCAAAGTGTATGCGGCATGTGACTGATACTACTGCTCTAATCTGCTCTGTAGGCCACGGCACACCTAAAATCACGTTTTCCCTGATATCATTCGATACACATGTGGTGGTGACAGTTTCTATGTTCCATATCCAGTTGAAATGAGCAATACAGTATGTACACTGTATTGCTCACTTCAACTGCAACTTCTCTAGTGTGTTCCTGGATAGCTAAGTGATGTGTGTGAGGTGGGCTTAGTATCACTGACATTTATGAAATTTGTGCGTACAAAATTATGCGATGCAGCAGTATCTATAAGGGCATGGCTGAAACGCACTGAAATGGATATGAAACTGTTTGTAGAATCAAAGATTTGTGACACGAGGATTTGTTGTGGCATCGAGTCTGTCATTGTTATTGACCTGGGGCAGTTGACATCAGGTCGCGCAACCCCGTCTTGCCATTTCCCGGCAGCGACTTGCCCTTCTCCTCTGCTGCGCCGATCTTGTCCCGGTCCAGGGACTCATTGTGCCATTGCATTTGCTGTCCTTTGCACTACTTTCTTGCATATGGTGGCTGTTTCCGGCCAGTTGTTGTTTTTGGAGGGGCGTTGCCAGTCGACCGGTGATTGGTGGCAGAGGTTGTGTTAGCACTGTCTGTTGGAGCCTTTTGAGAGGTGTATGTCAACATTTTTTCACCAGTGGAAACTTTCTTACTCTTGAATTGTACTTGATCCCATCGTGGTTGCGCAGTTACCATTCATGATCTGGCTGGACTGGGAGGCTGGAGTCAAGTAGAATGATGGTCTGGATAAAGTGCTGTTCTAATACATATACGATAAGCCCCAGAGCAGCACGATATTCTTCATGTGCGGTGCTGGCCACACTTCAAAAATGTCCTGGAGTGAGAGCTCGGGATGATAGGTGCGAATGAGGCTTGTTTTGTGCATGGCAATGTTTAAAGCATTTATTTTGCATTTTGTTCCTGCAGGATGACTCAGCTGCACACTCGTAGTAACATAAATGTGCCGCTAAAATGATACATGAACGCATGGTTGAATTTGGTCCAGGTCATAGTATACTGTAAGACTTCTCTCCACCACATTTTTGCATCACGTCCTAGGCATTTGCCAATGCTGTTTCCCCAATCTTCGTTGTCGACTCCATAGCGGCTGAGTCTATTGGCACAATCCAGAATGAAACCCAACTGGTCTTCACTTGCCAGGCAGGTACTAGGCAGGTACTCGAATCTAGCTGGTGCTGTTGTGAATGGGTTGACTTGTGCATCCTGTGGAAACATGTGGTGTGGCGAGCATAGCTGTGATGCTGCCGGCTGGTGCTGCAGCTGCCTGAGTAGTGGCATGGAGTGGGCCAGGGGGTATGGCCAATGTTGACGTTATCACGCACATGGCTAGAGATGGGCATGGCAGTGACAAATGTGGTGTGCACTCTGCACATAAGACAGTTTCCTGCTGCGGGTCGTGCACCATTCTTCTGGTGTTACACTCTGCCGATGTGCTCTCTTTTTGTGGAAAATACAGCGGATGACTTCCCCTTCCACTCCTGGGCAATGTTGTTGTTGACACTGTTTATATGGCGCGAACTTGGCAGTTATAGGTTCCAGTTTGAAGTTGGTGAGCAGTCCAGAATTTGTAACCAGTACGTCAGTAGAACAGTGGGCAAAGTAAATGTAGAATGTGTTCTGTACTGTGGCTAACTCTCTTGTCGACACACACTTTTCGTGGTATTCTCGGCGGTACCGACCACATGCAAGTGTAGTGGCCCTTATTCCATCGCACCAACTAACATTTGCACATTTTCTAAGGGTTCACCTGAAAAGTGTTGGTGGGTGTTCAATGATTGTTTTAGCTCCAGCGAATGCGCATAACATGGGCACACGGACAAGGATTGACCAAGCCCTGGACCTGTCGAGGTCCTATACACAGTGCACACACATCCTCTGGTGTACCTGCGATGTGCCTGTGTGAATCGCCATGCTTCCCATACAGTTCTGCATTATCACTCTCGATTTATTCTCGCAGCTGGAGGGCTTCTGTGGCATCATGACACAGGCAGGTGTTACCCTGTAAGTAGTCCAGTAAAAAAAGGTCCGGTGGGGCACTGGGCACAAGCATTTCATTCACAAGATTGAAGGGGTACCATTCGCTATATGCCAGTCCAAATGTCTGGCATCATTTATGCAATGTGGTCGACACGAAGCTACCCTCATGCCATCAGCTGATATCTTCGCCAGGCACATGGGCCACATGCCTTGCGACTGACACCCAAGTGGAGCAACATGGGAGGGGTGGTTCTCACCGATGCGGCGAAGAAAGGGGGAAGGTGGCATGTTCCCCTTAGGCTGCTGGCCTTCCCCAAGGTGGAGGAGGGGTGGCTAACATCAAAGCCGCAGCAGCAATCTATATTCTGCCTCGTGCAGGTCCAAGATGGCGGATTTACACTGTAGGCTGGGGAAAATGGCGATCGTTGTTGCCAATACTCTTATATCACCATGTTACTGTTGTCTGGCCCCGAAAATTGCAGGGCAAGGCAAATAAGAAAGATGAAAAAATGATGTGGGGCAGAGTTCCGCCAGTAGCAAATATGGTGATTGATATAAACCAGGTTCTAAAATGATTATCTAAAAATATAACTAAAACACATGCATGAGTATAAATCCCCTGTCCACATCAGAATGTCATACTACTTAGGGATACAGGCTAATGAAATTTGTAATTAATTTCCAATGCGTAAATAATTTTTGATGCCATTAAGCGAAAACATTGATAGTGGGCAAAGGCTACAATGTGTGCAAGACATTCAAAAATGAAACTGTTGAAAGGTCTAATCACCACTATGAGCAAGCAGGAAAGATGCGATGTGAGTCACAGTAAAGCACTGATATAAATATGAACCAAGATGAATATATTACCCTCTTAATCTCTAAGACAATATTATGGCCATTTATGAATTTAAAAGATACATCTTAAGAAACGTAGCCATCTTTATGATTATGAGTAAAAATGTAATTAGACAATGTATATATATACATTAAACTTAAAGTAATTATGTATCTAGTTTCCATTGAGATTATATACAGTACTTATATTAGTCTATATTTTATGCATACTCTACATTAAAACACTGGAAAAAATATTATGTTTAATTTGCACATATACAAAAATTGGAAAAAATACTTCACCTAAACAAACATGAAACAATGTGTGAATGAGCCTGTGGTTAATGTATCGTAAGTTTTGCGTAAATGTTTGTTTACATTCATTTATATTACTTACATTCTGACGTGTTCCAGACATCCATATATCCCTTGTGACCATTCGTACCACCGCAGACGCATCAACCACAACAGCAACACCCGACCGATCGACATTAGGTTCCGGTCCCGATCAGTGCACGTCGACAAGAACGGCATGTTTACACTTTTATTGCCGCCCTGCAATCTGTTGCCGCAGGTCATCATATTTTAAATTCATCACAAGAGGTAACACTCGTGATAAATTGATATGTGGTCTAATAGGGTGTTTCCCGTGAGTAATATATGGGTCACTTGAAGATAATCCAATTTACCCCCTAAATTCCAAGATTTTTAATCGAAAATCAAACACTTGCAAGCCAAAATGAAACAATCTGAAGCCAAAATCAAGCCTTTTTACTAGAATTTAGAGCCAAAAACAACCTATAAAAATAGCCCCCCCCCCCCCCCAAAAAAAAACCCCACAAAAACAAGCAAATTATCAATTTTCAGAAATAGCCTTGCAGGTTTTGTGTTAATATAAAAACATCAAATTTAAGCTAAAATAAAGCAAATAAGCTAAAGTCAAATGAAATATTATGTTATGGTTTTCATTCGAAGCTATACTAATCTTTAAAACACTTCTTCAATACACTCTAGATTTTCACCCGTTTCGCGAAGTTCATATTTCTCGTCAATGTTTTCTAAGAGTGTTAATTGTAAGCTTTGTAAATTTGAATGAAATTTGTAAACTAATTTTCTTAATTCGTCAGAGGCATTATCTATTTTATAGGAAGGTGGCTCACAACGGCTACCACCCTTAAAAATGTTAGTCATACTGCAAGGAAACAAAGGCATTTTAATTTTATTTATAAAGAAAGAAATTTACTAAAACAACTAAAACTATACATCTAAATCTTGCAAAGTTTTAAAATATTAACTAAGGGTCTTATTCATTGTCGTTTTTAGTCCGGACCAAGGAAAGATCATCCTCCCATCAATATTTTTCGTATTCAGAGAGCATTTATATTGCTAGTCCGAGGATCATCTTGCTTTAGTACGGCCTAACTTTTAGTCCGGACTGAGGGTAGGTTAACGAGAGGTATTAAGGTCAAAAAGAAACATGGCGAACATAAAATACGACACTTTCGGAAATATTACATGCCAGTGAAAGCTAGATAAAGTTTACGAAACAAAAAAATTACGTTTAAAGCCGATTCTGTCAATCTGTATGCAAATATATGCCAACCTAATGAATTAAATGTTCCGTGAATAATAATGCAAAGGAAATATACCTTATTAGCTTAATAAAACATGTGTTTGTAGCTACAGCAATGCCTTTCTATTTCTGTGTCAATCAAATGCCTTCTCTGAAAACAGATCCTTTCATTACGAGACGTGATATTAATACATTCAAAGAGAATTTTAATACAAATCGATCTTTGAAAATACAGTTAAGAATTTAACTAGAAATGGAATATAGTGGTAGCTCAGTGGTATCATCGAGGGTTGATATGCCAAAGGATGCGAAGTCGACTCTTGTCTGGATAATAGAATTTTGACCATTTTTAGATGTCTTTTTGTAATGTATTTAGCACTACAATACTCATTTAACATTATTATAAAGACAATATTGGCGTAATAAAATGAAACCAGTCCATATTACAATATATTATAGAGTCATAAAAACAAAGTTGAAACGAATAGTGACGTTAATATAGTACAAAATAACGAAATTGCTATTCTTGCTTAGCAAAACATTGTGAACGAGTGTAAAAAGAGATTGTAGATTACATTGTATGAATAATGTGATTTGTTACACGAACTGGGCAGAAAATACTCTCCATACTATCGAGAATATCACTTGTGAAAGGAAATAATCAAAATTATATAATAGTCGAGACCGTTTATATAACCTTTTGCTTCCAAAATTACTTTGTAGGATATAATATATTCACAAAACGTCTACTTTTATTTTCAATTAAGCACACAATATAGCAGATTATATTTTGCTTGTCCTTGAGAAGGTTAATACTTATTGTAAATTACTGTTCAATTTGAAAAGGAAAAAAAACTTTTATTTTCAATAAATTATATTAAGTTTAGCGCTATCTAGTTCGTATTTTGTCATGAGTGGAAATAAACGTTTTATTTGAGATGAATAATCTGTAATGCGCATGCGCGGTAAACTTGGCAACAGTGTATTTCGATGATCCTTCAACTAAAGTAATCTCACTCTAATCGGGGTTTATGAATATGATATAGTTAGTCCACCCTTAGTCCGGACTAACTCCAGACTAACTCCGAGGAAGATCATCTCTGGATCAACCTTGTGCGTAGCTCTGATTATGAATAAGGCCCTAAATGTCTTAAGATTTTTAAAAGTTCTAACAGATGTAACCATATAACTATGCATCCTCAAATTTTGTTTCAAACAATCGGAACAATTTGTTGATTCCTCAATTTATTAATATTAAAATTTTATATATCTACAGTAATTCTCTCTTTCAAATAACCGTAAGTTAAATTTCTTTGGCTAGCTAGAGCAACATTGCAAATTGTTCCCGCTCCAACATCCTTATCAAAATTTTTGTTTGTTTTTTCTTTAACTACAGTTGTTTTTTTATAATTATAAGCAATCAATAATATACAATAGTTTTCGACCCCAAAATGAATAATAATTCGTATTGCCATCAAAGTTTAGAGTCGGCTTATAATAAAGTTCATTATTTTTATATATTTTATACAGTTTTGTTTTAGAATTTCTAAAATCGCCATAAGCAAGAAATGCTTTATCACAAAAATTATTACCAATATCTGCGCCGCCTTGGTGGCGCATGCCTCCTAATTTGCTCATTTGTCGTTTTTGTGTGAGTCTGTGACTCGGATTCCACTTTTAGGAATCGGTAAAACCGCGAAATTCAGTTCCAGTTATCCCATTATCTGCCAAAGTATTGGTTAAGTAAAATTCCCTTGTTAAGTACTAGTTACTGTGGCAACTTAATTCGTTAACGATTTTATTCATATTATTGTATTCTGTTTTATTATTCTGTTACATGTGCAAATTTTAATTTTGCTTAGAAAAGCAATTGGAAACTTATTTTGAATTTTATGTAAAACAACTCAATAATATTTATGTCAACTATGTAATTGTATAAATAAGTGAATAGTGTGTTAACTATCACCAATATTCTTTGGATTTTAAAGACTTTAATATTACTTTCTTTGGGAATGTAATATTTATCTGAAGTTGTAAAATCCGTTTTGTTTATAAAATACATTTCATAGCTATCCCAACTAGTATGTCAAAGATTGACAAGTATAAAAAATGAGTATTTACGCTTTATAAATTAGTATTTCGTATAATGTGGCGTTTTTGAAAATCGATAACTAATTCTGTTAGCTTTACTATTTTGTTTTACTTTAAATGTAATTTTTGTAAACTAAGTTTTAGAAGTCGCGAAATGTAACTCGATTAATGTTGGTACTACTCATCTCGAATCGATCGTACTCTGTAACGATTTCCGGTACGTCACTTCCTCCTTTATCAACATGAACGAACTGTGACATCTTGCTTTCTCCAGCCTGATGTGAAAACAACTCGTTTACAGCGAAAGGTATGTTTATTGTGTAACTAATTTTCCATGTCACATTCTGTTCTTTGTGGTTGTCACGGCATTCGCTAATTTTTCTATTAATCTTTGATATAGCGGTTCAACATCATGGGTGTAAGATGGCGACCTACCTGCATTATGTGGCTTCGGAGTTGAGGCGTTATCGTACTTGAACGATTTTCCTCGCCAACCTTTCTCCATGAATTAATTTTTTGTTATCGGGAACATCCCGATCGCAGATGTGTTCTTGACCTGCTACTCGTGCATCACCAGGCCAAATTTGTTTCATTTTATTCCACATCCTGTTCTACTAACCACCGTGTTGGACTGGCCTTCGAAAATTTTTTTTTGGTTTTGAAAAAGATTTATGTAACTTTGCTAATTTCTTTGCGACGATTCCTGAGTGACCGTACAACAATAATTAATTAAATTTTATTTTGAAAGCCTAGCAATAGAAAGGCAATGTAGGGTGTCAGTTACTTTTTTCTGCCAAAATGGCCATTGCCGATAAATGATTCTGATAAATCTAAAGTTATCACGGGATCCCATAGTAGTATAATGAAACTAATTAAGAAATAACATGAATTATAAAATGCAAATATACATTATATATATTAATGCTCTATTTGGCTTTTGTATAAATGCAATATATCTTTTTGAATTTTCTATTTGATGATAAAACTTCTATAGTTGCCCACTTAGTAAACTTTTCAGCTATTGGCATATTTGATATACATATTAATTTATACAGTGCCTATTCATTGATAAATATATCATTAGGCTGCGTGTTCAAAAGGGGTCCCTTCTGTAGAGACACCTTTAACATCAGAAAGTTTCTTTTTATCATCTTTATCAACCATATAATACAACTCATTTCATGGTTTTTTGTATACCAAAAGTCTAGTTACATCAGTTAATTTTAACCATGGATTATTTTTCTCATCAATGATAATAAATACATGTTTACCATTGTAAATAAGTTGGTTGTTATTTATGCATAAAATTGACTCCATTTTTATATGCAATTGAAAATATGTTTTTTATATTTATTCTTTTTAAATAAAGAAGTGAAAAACTAAAAAAAATAAAAATTAAAGAATATAAACCTGATTCATTGATAAATACAGTAGATTTTTCATTATATGTTACGGTCGGTGTTTTGCCGACCCTACTAATTGCTTCTAATTTAGCTTTATATTCCACATCTACATGTTTTTTATAGCTTAGTTAGTATCTTTATATTCTAAAATTTCAGCAACATCTTTTCCCCTAAACCAAGGATTCTTATAAAATATCTTGTATTTTTCTTTAATATGATCATTATCAACAACATCGATTCAATAACAAATTTAGATTGCATATTTGAATGGGTGGGAAAATCACTACACGCCTATATTTCTATATAACTGTCTATGTTAGGAAATGGAAAATTAAAGAATATATACCAGATTGATTGACAAATTTTGTATTAGGTTGCATATTTAAAGGGGGGAGCGATTCGCACCTCCCTATATTTCCATTTAATATGATTGTGTTTTTCTGTAAATTCTCGTATACAATTCACAAAACAGATTTAGAGTATAAAATATTTTATTTGATTTCTGTACTTCGCATTATTAAATTTTCTATTCAAATCTAAAGTGAGGAAACCATAATCTTCATTCCAGCATTTTGAAAAAATCTCTTAAAATTTTTAATAAGTCATATATCCACCAACAAAATCATAAATGTGTTTTAAGTTTGTGTCATCTTGTCTAAATATACATAGAAAATTTGTATTATCTCACCAATTGCTTTGGAACCCTCGAATAAGTTTGTGCCACTAAAATTTGTGCAATATGTGTCTTCTCCATAGTAAAATATTCACGAATGATATCCTGGTTTTCTAAAATGACATCATCGAATATAACTAGAGACTCATTTTCACATTCTAAGGGAATAATTTCACCATTGTTATTATAAAAATAAGCCACTTTTTCATTAAACTTGTTGGCTATCACATCGAAATCATTATGTAACTAATTATATTATGGTTGGTTTAAACTTTTTGAAGAAACATACAATTGATCGAAATTTAGCCACTCTGTCTTATAAATAAAATTAATTTTCAAATTGATTTCGCCACATTTGCTCAGACCAACTATAACTGCTGTTATGTTATCGGGCAATGATTCACCTTTTTTTTTTAAAAACCATCTCCTTCGGAAATTAAAACACCAACACCCCAATCAACTGTTTTAATTTATTTAGATAATTTTTATAATAAATTAAGAATAAAGTATTCAAGTTAACAAACAACAGTTCTGTACTAAAGAAGAATCTTCACTATGACATAATTCATCAAGGTAAATATATTGCATTGATTAGTTTTCGTACAACATTTATAACCCCTAATATAGACAATAATACTATAACCACAATTGAAAAATCGAGTGCTGTCATTGATAAAAATGAAGTTATCGCTATTCCTAGGGGCCAATACGATATTGAATCTTTAAAAGAAACTATAAATTCATTTGAACCACTTTCGACTAATAAAATTGAATTAACACAAAACAATGTGAAAAACAGATTATCAATTAAATCTAAGTTTGATAATAAATTTGACGATCGATTATCTAATATGCTTGGTTTTGAGATAAATATAACTATTGGAAAAGACAAAATTGTTGTAGGTACTAAATTATCTAATTTAGACCCATTAAAAAAATTTATGTTCATTGTAACTTGACATATTATATGTTAATAAAATATGGTGAATATAATCATTTAGAAACATACATAATTGCTAGCTTTCCACCAAAAAACGATGTTTGGTTTTAGAGATTATATTGTTCATGAGCCATCATATCCAATTTTTTATAGAATTAATAGTGAATGGTTTAATTATATTGTTTTGGAAATTAGAGACAAAAATGGCAAACTGATTGATTTTGATGGTTCTGATATCGATATTGTTTTAGAAATTAAAGATTTTAAAAATATAATATAGAAATATAATAATATAAAATATAAAATTATTTGATCAATAACCCCATGGTAATGTATCTCTAATATTGTATTTTTCATTAAAAATCGTGCATTTGTCACAGTTAAAATTAAATTCCTTAGCCATAAACTCATTCATTAGATTTTTTGTTTTCATATTTCTTGTAATCATATTGTTTTTTATAATCACATTTTTCATATTTTTTGTACTAATTCGCCCATTGATTTCATGTTCAATTGTAAAGAAATTTTGTGATTTAGAGTGAATCCTTTAATTTTTGTAACTCGTTTTCCTGAGAAAATTTCATAAACATAAATTATTGGCCCAGTACTATCCAATTTACACCATAATCACCTTTTCCAAATTCGTCTGTCCATTTACCAAGCATACAACCTGTTTTAACTGTATTTTTACCATCATCAACATAAACTTCGCTACTTGTGTCATAATATATACTATTTTATCATCTAATTTGTCAAGCTTCCCATATAATCTTAATATAGCATTGAATGTAATGAAAGCTGCTATAAATATATTTGTTGCAGTGCTATCTACTACATAATTATTGCTGTATTTATATGACACTTCAATTATTTTGTCATTAATGTAAACAACATTATTTATTTATATCTCACCATTTAATAACAATTCGTACCAACGAGTAGGATAAGTAATATATTATGTTTGTGTTGAATTTCGTCTCTGTCTAAATTTTTCCCAACGTGAGTTAAATTTTTTTTTTGGCAACAGCACGTTTCCCTGGATTTTGTTCAATTTTCCCAATGTTTAAAACGATATTTTGATCTTTTTTATACCACGAATATAGTTTTCCTTTGATTTATAATTGTCTTCCCAAGGACGAATTTCTAATTTTATTTTAATAAATGTTTTAATATAATCTCTAGCTATATTATCACTTCTTTATTCGAAATGCTAAACTTCGTGAATTTGGAGTATTTTGTTACCTTTTTCGATAGCTTTATTTAATTCTAATGTAGTCCATGTTCCATTTATAGCTCTTTCTTCATCACTATGTTTACATCCTCTTTTTTTTCTCTACAACACATTTGAATATAAAGTAAACAATAATTTTTATTGTTTAGTTGGAAGCACTAGATGATATAAATTTCGTAGTGATAAAACTTTAAATTTAATTAATCCTAGTCAATTTTCATCATAATTTTTAGGATTAAATATTTTAATTATCACTGTTGGATATAAATTACACATATCTATATATCTTAATTTTTTCCTGAAATTTTAATTTGTAGCATTTGTTCTACCATCAATGAAGGCATCTCTGGGTTGTAACGGTTCTATTACATTTTTAAAATTAATTTTTTCTAAGTTATTTTTGTAAAATATAAATTTTTTCCATGCTTGTTTTAGTAAATAAGTCATACATACTTTCATGATATTGATATATTATTATTCTTCATAACCATCAACCTTTGCTGCACAAATAGTAACTTCTCCACCGTTTAATGCATGTCGACCATTTGGAAATGTATTTAACTACGAAATTGATTCTTTACTAAACATTTCTTTTTTATAATTTTTAAATACTACAGTACTAATATTCATGAGAAAATTTGCTCTATAAACAGCCATACAAACACCCACTATTGCTATGTAGTAAAACGGATGTGTATGTTCTATTTCTAGAAAAGATTGTCTAAATTTAAGACAACCAAGCCGTAAAATATCATCAGAATCCCAATATTCAGCAAGTTCTTTTTTGAAATAAAAAATATAATTTTCTTTAAATTTTCCAGTATGTCATTTTAAAAGATCTTTTCGTTGTTTTTGTTTCATTGTATTGACTCCATAATATTTTGTAGCAGGTATTTTTCCTACACGATTTTGATTTTCTGGTAGGTATGTTAAAAAAGCGTGGAAAATATCCTTTTTTAAGCTCTTTTAAGCCAAATATTTTTTTTGAAATGTTGCAAGACTTCCTTGAATAATGTTTAAGCTATCAATTATTTTGATATTTAGACTCGATATTTTTAGTTGCTTAAATGTTGATCCTTGATATATAGTATGCAGTTTTATACTATTTCTAACACAATATTGTAAAATGAAATATGAATCGTAGCCTTTAGAATTATGTGCAATAAATGTATGTCCTTTGTTTTCTTCAGATATTGCCCATTCGCAAAACTCATTGTTTGTTTTAAAATGCCTTTTGTTACCATTTAAATCTTGACAGATATAAAGTTTGACGTATAAAAACCAGTGTCTTGTGTTTGTTCGTAGTCAAAAAAATAGTATTTGTAAGTATAAGGAATATCCATATATTTTTTTTTTTTTGCCATTACAAGTACGAGCTTTTATACAAAAACCACATTTTTGTGGTTTCTCTTGCATATAACATTTATGTTAATCAGTTTTCACAATTTCCTTACAATTCCAATATTTGACATAACCACACTTGTGTTTTTTATATGTTAAACATATTTTGTTACAAGTTTTACACTTATAAACAACCTTACATGCATTGTCATGATTAGAAAACGATCCCTTACCAAAATAATATCTATTACATTTTTCACAATATATTCTAATACGATCATCACTTTCCAAACTTTTTCTTGTAGTGTTTTTTTTCCACAAAGTACACATATTTTTTTTATTTTTCCCACACTCATGCTGATCTTTATTATTGTTCTGTTTGTCACAATTTTTTCAATAATAAATACTATCTAAAATGCTTTCATAGTATTGATTACATCATATTGTTCATCGTGTAAATACAAATAAATAGTTGTTGGTTATTTTTAACCATATTGTATGATTGAGTTGATATGTACAGCTGAAAGAACTTTAATTTGAACATCCAGAACATTTTCTGCATCCATTATATTTCCAAACTGAAACCAACTTCGCAATTTTTTCCCCATTCTTTTGCAAAGTTCACGAGCAAATTATCCTTGCGATTTTCTTCCTTTTCTAATGTAAATAAGTTAATTATTTGCTAATTTTCTATCCAAAATGATATCAGTTCCGTATGTTAAAGCTGTAATTATTGCTCTGGTCCAAATAAATTATCACCATTGTTAATCTTTTTAATATATTGTTTTGCTTTTATATCTTTAGTTAAATTGCCAAATTTTTCTTCCATTTACTCTTGGAAGTTTGTAGACATCAATATCGAAAGTAGTTTCATTTATGTCTACATCTTCGTTGGATGTAATTATTCTTTCAAGTTGATTAAGTTGATATTTCTTGCAGCTGAAATTGTATGGTGAAAATTCTGATTATTTTCATATATTCTCATTTGATCACCTTATTTATAACCAGTTAATTGTTTTACTGCTTTCATTGTTGCATGAACAGCATTTTGGACAGAATTAATTTATTCTATCGAATTGCCTTATAAATTGTTTATACGAATACCGTATTTTGTTTGCTGAATGTTGAAATCTTCAATTAAATTTCGTTTCAGTTCACGAATTTCAAATGGAAGTCTATTTTCTACACGTTCTTTAAAATATTTTTTAAAAGTATTTTTTGGCTTTTCCTTTCGTCATTTTATAACCTGAAAAGGGCAGTGTGTAAAATTATTCCTTAATTTAATTCTTTTTATTTTTTTTTTCTGATTATTCGACTTTGTATAGAAATGTTTATAATTAAATCTTTCTTTAAACCGTACCAATATTTAATTTTTAAATCTCTAACTATAATTATTAATTCTCTCACTCTCTTCTCGCCCAACTCAGCTTCAAGATTGTTCGCTGGACTTTTTACTGTATTTAATAAGAAATAAGTTTTAATTATAAAATGAAAAATGAGATATATGAGCATTATAAAATAATGGAATAAAATAGAACAGGCTATTAAGTTATTAATAATAACTATTTCGTTTTCAACTAGGTAATTTCTTGTTATGACGATAATTCTGAAGATATTCACTAAAACATTTTTACATATAGTTGTATGTTTCTCCTTACAAGTTTTATTATCAGGAAATAATTTTATGTATTTATTCTCATTACATACTGTACATGTCTTTGTTGGGTAATTATTATGTTGAATATCATTTAGAATACCTACTACTGTATTGTGCGATTTACTATTTTTATGCTTTTCGAGTTGAGTATTATAAAGATATTTGACACATTCTCATAGTATTTTCTCTTTTTTAAGGCATAATGATTTTTACCATTTTCAATAAATCAATTTTAACATTTTGTTGTAAGTTTGTCTAAAGCAGCCTTAGGAGGATCAAATGAATCAATAGTTTTTTTTTCTCTTTACATACTTTGCATGGCTTAGTCAAATAATCATCATGTTGAATTTCATTTGGAATATCTAAAACTGTATTGTGTAATTTAGTATTTTTATGCTTTTCAAGATTTGTCTTAGAAAAATATTTTACACCTTCGCATAGTACTTTCTCTTTTTTTAAGGCATAACGGGTTCTATCATATCCTCTATAACATTTTTTACAAGTGATAATATGCTTATCTTTGGTGTGTTTATGTGGCGAAAAACTTTCTACGTTTAATATTCACCACATTTTTTATATTGCTTACATATTTTATTATTATCCATTTCGTTAGAGAGTGACAATTCATTTGATTTATAAGGCAACAAATTTATTAAGAAAAAGATAAATACATATTTTTTATAAATAACACAAAACAAAATGGAAACTCTGCTCAACAAGTTCAGCATTTAATTGGAATTGACTAAACTACAAGATCTAGAAACAAATAAATGGTATGCTGCTACAGATTTTCTAATTTATGAATATAAATTCGCTAAAAAAATTAATTGTATTCTAGATGGTAAATATAAGATTACATTACCAGATCGTTATTTAAATAATTCTAATAAAAATGCTTTAAATTTAATAGATGGGTAGGAAGTTTTTAAAGCGAGTAAAGGGTTAAAATGATTGAAAATTGAAAAATTTAAGCATGATGTAGAGTTCTCTTAAAATCTATAAATTCTATTAATTTGAACCTTTTTAGTATTTCATCTGAATTTAGCTTATGTTGCTTGATTTTAGCTTAAATTTGATGATATGAAATTAACACAAATCCTGCAAGGCTATTTTTGAAAATTGAGAATTTGATTGTGTTAGGCAGTTTTTTTTTGGGTATCTTTTATTTTTTAAAAGGTTTTTTGGAGCTTTTGTGAGATTGTTTTTGGCTCAAAATCAGAAAAAAGCTTGATTTTGGCTTGAAATTGCTTGACTTTGGCTTGAAATGGTTTGATTTTCGATCAAAAATCTCGGAATTTAGGGAGTAAATTGGCTTGTCTTTAAGTGACCCATATACTACTCCCGCGAAGTCACGACTGTCAGGCACAACAGTCATTGGTGGGAACAAAGGGGTAAGCGGTGCCGCTTCATCCTACGTCTTTCTAATGTGCGCGATGTCAACGGGCCTTGTGACCTAACCCGGTGTGCTATGTGGCTCAAAGAGGGTTCAGAAGGCGGGGAATAATATTCCCGAAGTCAGTGTAAAGTGGCGAGCGGCTCCCTAGAAGCATCATTTAATAAGGGTCAGTAAAGTGAGTTTTGCCAGGTATTGCACCAGAGTTAACTAGGGAAACCACTCGTTTTTCCATAGAGAGTTACCAAAAACCCACAGAAGACAGGGCAAAGTCACGCCCACAACAGTGAAATACACCTGACATCACAGGAAGTGTAATACAAACACCAAATCCCGTTATTCGCCGTATTTCACTATTACACATGCATATGTTTTAAGAGCGCAAATTTTATGATTCATCGAGAATCAGCCATACCAGGGGCTCCGTGTTTTTAGTCAGTATTCATAATTATGTTCAGTGTTCATTCTTTTAATCATGTACGTTGTGCAGTTTCGTTCTTTCATGTTTTGCATTTGGCGGCAGGCTCGCTGAGCTTCGACGAGGCTGCGACCATCTTAATCAGTCCGACGTAAGCACTCTACCGACCCAGCAGGACAGGTGGTAGACTCCCACGTTGCCCCCCTTGGCTCATCAATCTAGGCTGTATATTTCGATTTAATAGTATAACGTGACTCAAGAACCTTGAAATTGATCTATAGCCTAGGGGTGGCCTGAATTGCATCCTGAGGTAATTTTCCAGAACTTCACGCGCGTACGGTGATGCATTCTTCGCTTAACTACTCTTAAGGCCCTCGCCTTACTTTGCAGATACCACCACCGGCAGGTCACGAGTGTCGGGTCCGCATTATCAAGGGTATACATTATTTTTAGTGACATTGGTTGTACCTGCCGCCTACAAAACTGCCACACATTGAATAGGCTACTTTATTGACTTTATACTCTCCTGAGCATTATCGGGCACTGCGCCCCAATACAGATATATTCATAAGTGTAGTTTTCAGTGTTAAAAGTATTGCTATTATGGGGCCTTCCTTCCACAAGCAGACCGACTCCAGTGTTAGCATCGGCGTGCGAAGAGGCCGATAGCATCGTCCTTCAGAAAAGGGTTTTACACAGAATTAACTAACGTAGTCAATTAATTATGAGTGAAAATTCTCCTCAATTAGACAGCAGATCCAGAGATCGCTGCAGGCCGTCAGCCGCACGACCCTTCACATCATGGTTCTACCGAACGTGGCGCCGGGCAACATCTACAATTCCTGCCCTACACCTGCCTTACCAGGCGGGGGAACGAACACAGCTCATCATATCTGGGGCGCGTCGCGCCAATGTGATCTGCAATGGCACTGCTTATGATGACAAAAACACTTCGCAGAAAAATAACTACACTAAGGAAAATATTTAAAAAAGGCCATGAAAAAAACCTTGTGACATGTGTGAGACACCGACACTTCACTATCGCACTGCCCTCATGGGGGCGAATGGTAATGCACTCTCCTGCTGGATGCAGTGGCTGGGGTCGTGATGATCGGTCTCGGGGAAACATCACGTGAGACACGTCGTTTTATGTACTCGTACAGCGGAAAGGGAAATAAGATACTCTGGGTTTATAATTGAAAAACCATAAAATAAGAATATGAAGTAACTGCAGCTCTCGCACATTGACCTCAATATAATGGCGTTGATGTTTATAATTGCGTGATAAATCTTCAGTACAGTCGAAGAGACATTTTGTTTATTATGTCCTGTTTACTTTTGAAAGAATTACTCCTAAATTAATATCGTGTAACACAATAATATAGTCGTCATAAGTAGTAGGGGAGGGGGTGTTATACCCTACTTCTGATTAATCGGAGTAACCATTTGATATCAAAAGGGTTAATCCTTAATCCGAACTTAATCCGATGAAAATCTTTTCGTTAATTTTTAATCCGATCTTAATCCGATCGATTTTTAAATTATTTTTGGGCAATTTTGATCGGATAAAATGGTATGAAACTTTGATTTATTGATCTAATCAATTTAATTGAATTAATGAATCGAACATTGTTGTGTTATAAGTGTATAGTTTAGTGCAAAGGTGTGCTAAGGCACTTTATTTATTTATCTTATTTTTTGGGGTGGGGAGCAGCTCTGGTAGATGTTGACACTCTGAGCTCTTTCATGGTACTGAGGTGTGGTGTGATGGGGAAGGGGTATATATATGTGTTGAGTTTTTGCAAGAGTGGCATATGTGTTTTTTTTTTTTGGGTTTGTAGGGGATATTGCACGTAGACGGTGTTGGGAAATAGGCGACTCTGAAAGATACAATTTACATCGTGTATTATTCCAAATGAATAACAGCAGTGACGTATAACATGAAAGAAATTTCGGAGTCTTTAAATTAATATAACCGAAATATATTTCAAATGAGTTCTACCTATCAATATAAATAAATAACACGAGAGAGAAGTATAACGAACACAACTACGCGAGTCTCCTGGTGTCGACAAGTGCTAACTCACTAAATGGTGAAAACGACGTGATTCTCCTGTATGAAATAAATTAACGATCTACAACGAAGCAAAAATGTCCCTATAAATTATACAGCGTCTTCCTAAACACAATAACAAGGTATTTGAATACATGAAAAAAAATTACACTACTTGACACTTCCGAGTTGTACAGTACCTTAAGTGATTTTAATATACATTCATTCACTCGGGAGGTCGCTGCAGCACTGACTTGGATATACCACATACGTCGAGTAACAAGCTGAACGAGGTGTTGAGAGCAAACAGAACCTGCATGTGCATTGACCTATGTTTGATTATAGACTGAGCAGTAAAACTCATAAATGAACGAAAAGAGATGTGAATACAATTTACGTCAAAATGGATAAAAATTAGTTTACAGCGCACATACTAATATATAAATTACACAAGTTGAATTTAAAACACTTAATGAAATGGCACAAGCACATCTTCCAAAACACGTCTGTCAGGCTGCGAGCTCAGTGAAGCAGACACTGCTTGCAGTGTATGACATGCGGAGACTTATAAGTGCGGCTGATGTCTGTCTGGCTGGGAGTTCAGTCAATGAATGAGTCGTAGAGCACGGTCGACGTCTGGCAGGCAACTGTGTTGAAATTAGGCAAAAACTCGGAAACATTTTAAATGGTTATGAAATAGCAATTTAACAAAAAGATATTTGAATACACTACATCCTACAACAGACAACGAAACGATTTACACACTACTCATACACATTCTGAATTATATCTAGAAAAAAAAAGCCTCCCTACCAAGCTACTATTAACGACGAACAATTTAATCATGTCTTCTTGGACGTTTCACATGAAATTTTTTTTAAACTTACACAAATTTTTAATGCAAATGTCACTATTGTAAGAAGTAGAATGATTCACTTTTAACACAATTTCTGTCGAAGTGTAAGGAGACTTAATCCTGCAAAGCCTAATTCTGCAACACTTTACGTAAACTTCCTCGAAGAAAAATTATTTAAAATAACGGACATACTACATCAAGTCGAATAATATTAACACAAATTTCCATTAAGCCAGGGGAAATTCACCGCACTTGGTAACACAAATGCGAGTTGAAAATTCTATATACTTTCGTCAACCAAGCTCAGGAACGTGGTTTACACGATAAATGCTTTTAAAATAATTTAAAAATAATGGTTGCACTATATCGGCTTAACGAGAGGTGAAGCCCCCTAACCTCCTGCCCCTTCGATCGTTGCATGAGACCCCGGCAGAATGCTGCGACCAGTGAATATATGCTTCAGAGGAGAGAGTGATGTATATGTGTATCCATGGCGAGGTTTGGCGTCAAACTAACATGGTGCTGATCAATAACAGATGATCATATTGCTTCTGCCTGCCTATATACCCCCGCCCCCTTTCTCTGTCCCTACACCAGACCACGTCTTTGGTTTGCTCGAGGACTGTCTGTTTCGACGATGCGTACTGCTCCTCCTATCCAGCTTAAAACGTGTTTTCGGATAGTTGGAATACTGCCCTGTCCCCAGAGAGCGCTACAAACCCCCTCCCCGACTCCCACCCTAATCCATAGCACGTGTTTTCCGTGACGAGAAGTGCCTTCAGCCATTATGCGCCTCCTCCCCTCCCTCCATCCCTAGCCCAGAAGGTGTCTTTGTCCAGATCAAGGGCTGCTTGTCTACCTACCTTCTTTTAGACAGAGAATTTTAAACTCACCCGAAGCAGTGTGCTGTTTGCAAACTATGCTATACTCATGAATTTTGGACTCTCCCAAAACTCTGTCCTGTACGCTTCTGTGAGAGGAGTACGCTTCTGTGAGAGGAATACTCACTCCCCTGCCCGCCTCTTCCCTTGACTCACCATACCTAGAGCTGTTCAGCAGTCTTCAAACCATTATGTCGGGGTTGTTTGAAAAATCCCGCATTTCGAGTCTCAATTGTCTGAAAGCTTATTTCCATCGAAAAATATTTAAGACATTTTGTTTAAAAAATTATTCACTTAATGTTAAAAGTTTTATTAAAAAAAGTTACATCTGTAGATATGTAAACGTCTTCATGGAATTGCAGTGTATCGATTCCGAATAATTTTAGCTAACATGATAAATTATTTTTATTACATCTTCCATCGAAACCTGTCAACTCTCGAATTGCGTAGTGAAAACTTTTTATAAATCTTTGATGAACTTTTTAGAAAAGTAATTTAATTTTTCCAGTCTTATACTTTCATTTCCTTCATAGTATTACATTCGCTAACAACAACATTGGAAGCCAAGCCTGCATATAGGATGTTCTAACCCATTCCGAATGTTTAAGGGAAACTAAAAGAAAGTCTTGTTAGGAGCACCGACTTATGTTTTCTCCTATCCTACTCGTACTCCCTTCTGTCTTCAATTTTGAATCCTGATCATTAACGTAGGAACAATAACCCATTTCTTCTTTGTAATATGCATTGTTTGTTAAAAATTTAGAGTTTTCCTAAAAATACTCTTTTTCTGGTTAAAATAGAAGTCAAGGAATAACTAACAACTGAGGCTACTTCTTTTTTTATATTCACCCCCATTAAAAGGAGTAATTCAATTATAAGCATTTTAACTGATATAATTTTACAAGAAATATAACAATAAAAGGGAATAAATGCAGCAAATTATCGCTTAAATGCTAATCCAATGAAACAATAATACAATCAACAAGCAGATTGATTGCACTGTAAATTACACATCCAAACACTATTGCTAACAACAGGTTTATTTATTCAAATAACACTTCAAATATAATTTAAAATATTTTTTATTTATTTTCATAATTTTACAATTATTGTATTACAATCTTTTTACATATTTATTCCTAACCCACTAGTTGTGTGCTTTTGAGAAACCTCTCTAACAAACCAAGAACATATCTTTTTTCCTTTTAATGATTTTATCAATGAAATATTTATTTGGAGAACTAACTTTTTCAGTTCATGTTCATAAAATCTGCCTTTTATGGACTGTACATCATAGGTTTCTATGTAATACACCCTGGGATGTGTTTGTCTAATTAAAATAATTTTAAATATTTTATAAGACCAATTAACTATAATTTTTTCCAAAAGATTTATTTCTGCTTCGAGATACGTATATATTTGCCAACTTTGAACTTGAATTTTGTCTTATCGATGACTTTAACATTATTATAAATGGTTTTCATTAAAATATTACCCCTAACTACTTGGGTGCCATCTTGATAGTTCTATGATATCTAGAATGATAAAATTTAACTATTTCAGGAAAAACATCCACCCATTTGTAAGTCCCTTTCGACATGAAATATTTATATATTAACTGCTTAATCGATTTGTTGTATCATTCCACAACACTGGCTTTAAGGTCTGAATAAGTTGTGTAGTGATTAATACCATAATCTGTCATTAGTTTACAGAATGGTGTATAAAAAAATTCCTTTCCTCTATCAGTTTGGAGCGAATTTGGCTATCTCACTTTCAAAACAGTCTTCATTGCATCGCTAACATGTTTCTTAGTTTTGTTTTTCAAAGGCATAGCCCAACCATATTTCGAATAAATGTCTATTATGGTTAAAACATACTTGTATCCTTTATTGTATTTGGAATACAAGGCCATTTCACACAAATTAGCTTGAAGAAGATCATTTAACCCATTAGTAATAACTCTTCTTCTAGGATATCTGATCCTGGCTGGAGCGTGAAGTTCTTCAGAAATATTACTAAACTTCATTGGTAATATAACCATATTCTTTCAGCTCTTCAAAAATAGAAACAATTTCATTTGCATGTGAATTATTACCAGATTCTCTCGAAGCAATGAGAAGGTTTAATCTATTGACCAATTCATTAGGATTGTCCCAATATACAGAAGAAAACCTGTTGCCAATTTCATCTTTATATATTCCACTTCCTACAATATCTCCTATTAAATGTAGTTTGGGGTGGCTTTCATCTCCTAAACTGTTATTCGTGTTCATACGACGAAAAAGTTCTTTATATTTCTCAGAATCTATGTCGGAATATGCATTTGGAACATCTAAAAATTATAATTCACACACTCCTTGACTCGCATAAATTTTAGTTCTATTATCAGACCAAAACTTAATTATCGAATCTCCAAGGAACTGTACGTTTCCATTTCGATATACAAAAAATGTTGTATTGCTCAGAGGTGAAGAATGTTGTAAATATAAATATTGTCGTGTTAAATGAGAAATATTTTCTTTTTCTTTGTTAAAGGTTCTTTTCCAATTTAATTTCAAAAGTTGTTTCATTAGGCGAATTCAACATAGAATGTAATCTATCCATTTTACTTGCAACAGGTTTAAATATTTCTTTATTTAAAACATCCCATTCCATAAGGGCTTGTTTGGCTTGTAAATATTACTTCTTTACAACAGATATAACATTGTATAATTCTGAAGCAGAGGCAGGCATGTTTGATTATATTACATTACATTCCAGATATATGTGTATATATATATATACACACATGAATTAAGTTGTTGCTTTTCGAATTGCCATAGTAGGTCGAGTAATTGGTACACTAAATCGATTAGTTTGTGCTTTTTCAATCTTATCGACTTTAATTAAAACAGCATCAAATCTAGCTATAGTTTTACCTCTTAAAACATTAATAAAATAAGTTCATGTTTCCAAATCATCATTTTGTTTTCTCAGATCTGTTTGCAGAACCAAACCAGATTTTTTATTAATCAAATCATAACTTATATATTTTGTTATTTCTTCCAATTGTGTATCAAATTGTTTTGTAATACTAGTGCTTACTACTTCATTAATTGCTAGTCTTAAATTATCTTTCATTTCTGCAAGATGTTTTGTAAAAATTATGTGTTGTCATATCATTAATGTCCTTACTAAATCCATTTAAACATTATTCTATTCTAAAATATTTATTCTGTAAATAATTACCAATTTTGGTTAAAATGTTTGCAACTACACTCATTTTTAAATAAACATTATCAAACCTATCAACTAACTTTATTAATTTCTCTTGAATATCACTCGATTGTGATTTAAACACTTTTAGTGTGATGGTGTTTAAATCTTCCACATAATGTTTACTTACCACATCAGTATCTTTCACAGCCATACCCACATTACATAATATATGTCCATTCAAATCACAATTCCCATCGCAATTTTTGGTTAAACAAGTATTGTAATGACTGTGTTTTATACCACTATGTCCAAGCTTTGAAATACTCAATATTCTTGCTCGGGAAGCAAAAAACGGTCAAATCCAGACCTATATCTGTCTTTATATAGGGGAAGCATTATTACAAACATATTTGTTTTTCCAACAGTAAAAGCACACATCTTTAAACTTTGGAATGTAATATCGCCAAAACAAGATAATTGTAAATATGTTGCAGTTTCATACTGTCCATTTTAAACACAATTATCACATTTGCATTATCATGCCAATTATGTTTTGGAATATGTGCTTAACTTTGTGATATAACAACAATCAACATTTGAATGGCGACCAAAGCTAAAATATTGCTGTATTTCACCCTGGAGTTCGCACCAACCATCATCAAAATAAATACAGAATTGGGCAATGCTTCATTCGGAGGCACGATATCTTCTTTATTTGTAAAAGGAAAATATTGCATTCCTTCAATTAGTGTCAAAATAGTCCCTAATCATTGATGTTTCTCTTGTATTGTTTTAGAAAACACATATACATTTTCAAATTTAAGTCAATTTGGATGTTCTAACAGCGACATAATAACACATCTTTTTCCACATGAAGGACAGCTTATTTATTATACATGTTTCTGTTCAGTTACATTTTTTTTCATATTTACATTTACCAGCAGATGTGCATTTTGCTTTATAACCATAATTTTTACACAAATACACAGTATAACATTACATATCATAATGTAACATAACCTAACATAATGTAACATAATGTAATGCAATGTTCTAATGTAACATACTAATGTAGAACTATAAATGAGAGGCTATATATAGGCTTGTGTTCAGTTGAAAATAATGCCTCATTCTAAACGCATCAAAAAAGGACACTGAGTATTGAATACATTGATTAATAAATTACCATTTCAGTTACATTATTTACAGAAATACAATTATTGTGGACCTGATACTAAACTTGCAAAAGTCTGGCATGGAACAATCAAGGAATAAACTCTCTGGATATAACTTATAAAGAACACAATATAGTTTATGATGGAACAAACAATTTGAAAGAAAGACATACATCAGATTCAATTCTAGCAGATAAGGCTGCAAAAATAAGAAAGAACCCGTCTACATCGACTGGTGAAAAGCTAGGTGCCTGGGTAATTGACAAAGTCATGCATGCAAAGATTAAAACAGGCATGTATTTAAAATGTAAAACTAAATGAAAAACAAAGAAAGGAGGACTCATTCTGTTCCTATTTCCAGCACTAACAACTCTTGGATCAAACCCCAGAGGTGTTTAGGCTTTCAGTAATGCAATTAAATCAAAGGGTAAAGGAATGTAATCGAAAACCTATAAAGTTGGACAAGGCCAAAAAAACTACAAATGTGGGGGAAAAACACAGAAAGTCCTAAATAGTCTTCCAAAATGTGCATTAACAAGCAAAGATATTAATGTATTTGTAAAGAAACTGGATAGTCCCTATATACGTGATACAAATTACCAAAGACACCAAACCTTGGCGAGTGTATTAGTGTTAATTTAGATTCTAAACAAAACAAAGGAACACATTGGGTTGCAGTAATTAAAACCATAAATCAATAATTGTATTACAACAGTTTTGGCGATTTACGACCCCTATTGAAATATGCAATTGTTTGAAAAACACACAATTAAGATACAATTTGTGTTAATTTATGTATACATTTTCTGACTATTAATAAGATATATAAGTCAATGTATTATTAAAACATACAAGTAAAATGTCAATTGCATTGATATTAAGTGGAAACTTGTCACAATTGTGATCAATATATTTCCCTGCTTTGGAGTTAGAGGGACAATGGCAAATAAGTCTAATCGAATTCATTACTTACAACAGCATACCAAACATCGATATAGTCAATCAATCCTTTATGATCAACCTTGGTGAAAAAATGTATAAGCTTGTGATACCAGTAGGATCTCATGAGTTGGATGATTTAGAAATGTTCATTAAGGCGACATTACCTGAAAATATACATTTCTGATTATATGGAAATCCAAACACTTTAACAAGTGTGATGTATACTAATGTCGATTTTAATTTCACAGAAGACAATTCAATTGCAAATATGTTAGGCTACGAACAGAGAATATATACATCTAATCAAGTGCATAAAACATCAAAACATGTTAATATATTGTTGGTTAATGTATGTGGTATAAATGTTAATATTGTAGGCAGTTCATATTTGAATGGGAAACATACAAATACACTTCATGAATTCATGTGTGCAGTGGCTCCAGGATATAAAATAATTGAAAAACCAAATACATTGTTATATCTTCCAGTAATAGTGAATAATGTTGATGAAATAGTAGTTACAATTGTCGATCAAGATCGCAACCTAATTAATTTTAGAAATGAAGAAATTAACATATGTTTACATTAAAAAAAATACATGTAAACATGTAGACATTCCGTGTTTATTACAATCGAAATGGGTATTGTGTATAACACCCAATGCATATGCAAAGAAGGCAGTTCTTTTAAGAAATATTTTATTAAGGAACGTATTTCGAAGAAAGGGAGTATAAAAAGACGTACACACAAGCATAAAATGCTCACTTCAAACAAGTTACCTGTGAAGTTAACACAAGGCATCAAATTGTTTTTAGAGGAAATAGGATATATGGTTAATAGAAATGGAACACTTCCTAATGTTGAAGAACCGATCAGTTATGAAGATGTAATCACAAATATGGAAATACATGTGTATGAACCATTCCGAGCAGGTCCGTATACATTTCCATCGGAAATAAGGATTGCTATACAAAATCATGATATTTATACATTACCATCGAAATCAAGTTTAAGTTTTAGGTGAACAATTAAAAAGATAGCCAATGCAACTAATCCAGTAACTACAGGGATAGTGAAGAAAAGAATACTTAATTTAATCGACAGAATGTTATATCTGCTCAATGGTGTTGAAATATACCAAACACAAGATGTTGGTATTAATTCCACGATACAGAACTATCTCTCTGGAATAGTAAATTATATTTATACAGGGCTTGTGGCTGGTTGGATTAATGTTAATAATTTTACACTACAAATAAACCCAGGGGGAAAATACAAAGTTGTTATACCATTATGGTACTTGGCTTTGCTTTGCTATAATTTTAAAATCTAAACAAGAATGAGATATTCTATTTGGTAATATGCATTTTAACACAATATAGGATGCAGCTAATAACAAGGAAGGTGTAATATTTGAATTCAATACTTTAATGGCTAATGCCACATATTGAAATTAACACTCACCAATGTGTAAAGTTTGTAAAAATATATCGAAAAGGGAGGAATCTAGATATTGCATTCAGATTGTGGGCTTTGGAAACATTTCCAATGCTACTGAGATCACAAAAAGTAATTCGGATTGTGAAATCAATTTTTCATCTCAGAAGCCATGATTTGTAATTTTTTGTTTTCAAACAAATCGACAAAACTATTTAAAAGCCGATACATCAGTAGTCGATAATTGTTATATGAAAAATATTAAACTGTATCTAAACAGTCAAGTGTATCCTTATATTGATTTAAATTTGAACTTTAAAATGGGGAATTCCTTATTTGCTACAATATGTACTCAAACTTACAGGAAATGTATTATAACAAAATCAGCTCACCAATCCTAGAATCCGAATCATTTAAAACCATAGGAACGTTAATTGTATTTGATGTAAGCAAACAAAATGACACAATTACCAATATTGTAATTGATTCACGAATTGAGATTATTGCAAATACACCAATTATGGCAAATACACAAGCTTATGCTGTAATAATGCATGGCAGATTAGTGAGTTACAATGTAAGAGATAAGCTGGTGAAGATAATGACTTGAGTTAGTAGATAATAAGACATAGCTACAAGATGTTTGCAATATGCAAGGATTTCAATATCCAGATAAATTTATCATTAAAGAATTAGCTATTACTGATATGGAAGAACATACAACTGTTTTCACCTTCAAAGCACCATTTGACTGGATATATTTAACTCCTAAATACAAGAAAAGATGTGTTACTATCCATCACCATGGTTTAAAATGGGAGAGTGGGTGTATGGAGTATGAGAATGTTGAAAATATTTGCAAACATTACCTAAATAATTGTGAAATATACGTAGATGGACTGGAGCAAAACACATTTTAGAAAGTGTGTGGAATGGCAAAGTAACAGATATTCAAAAATAATACAATTACCCATTGTTCAAACAATTACACAAAAAACACAGGTCTAATTCAGCATTATTTTCTACAGAGGAAAACTCCAAATTAATGCTTACTTGGCAATGATATCTGTCTGGGATGAAACAGATTATAGTGATTCTCCTTCTGAATCACCCATAGATATTATTCGAGTGATATGACACTATTTGGGATGAAATAACTAATGAGTGAAATTTATTATAAAAAGTATTTTATAGTATGTAATCCAATATTTCTTAAAGATGGATCAACAATACAACAAAATAACCTGTTCATGCATACAGAAATCGAAGTGTAAATTGAATATCAGCAAGTTATTAACCCATTGGAGTAAACCATTTCGACTGTGTTTAGGGGAAAATATTTTTTTAGCATGTTTTACATCCTGCAGTATCAAAATGTACATAAATTTGTGAAACAAGCTGTTTTTGTATATATGTTATTTCAATAAAATGTCTTAAAATGAATTTTTTACTTTTTAAATTTAACCTCACCTTTTTTAAAGTGAACTTGTTTTCCTGAGAGAGTAAAAATATTGATAAAAATGATGAGAGAGAGAGAGAGAGAGAGTGTGAGAGAGAGAGAGAGATAAAAAAAGTTAAAATATGTTTGATTTCTATTAAACTATGCTCATCAACTTGTTTGAATATTGTAATGAAAAATTTAAAAGTGCCTAAGTTTTATAGATCCTTAAACTTAAATGAATTGCATGGAATATTTCCAATTAAACAATATTTGCAGAGTAATTTATACTCGCTTCGAATTGGTATACTTATAGTGTTTACTAAGGTCTCTAGATGTGTAGAAAAACTGTTACATTGAATGCTATACAGGTATGCCAGTGCTACCATGCTTTTAGCAGTCATAAACTTTCAAGTTTAAAATTCAACATCTTCACAACAGTACCAACCACAACCGAGTTCACAGAGGGTGCATGCCTGATACCAACAAGCCTCACAGAAAGCACTTGGTTTTTATTATACCCTGGAGACAACCCAGGCTCCTACCTTTCAAAATGAGAGCAGCCAAGGGCATCCACATCCCCTGGTAGGGAGGGCAGCTCAGGTCAATGATTTTAACTGTTGAGGAAAGCAAGGTGATATGCCTTCCTAGCTGAATTCAAACTCTTGAGCTACATATTGTGTTTTTTATTTTTACTTTATCAAATTATTATTCACTTCCATCCTCCATTATGCAGGAGAATTTGCAGAAAATAAAAAATACACAAGACATGTATAAAAATGAACTATTATGTATGAAACATGTTTAACTTCCCTATACACACCAACCTTTACAAAAAGTTTGAAATATATTATAAATATAATTTTAACTATAGTGAAAACATGATTACACACATTAACAGAATATATCTATATATGTTTAGCATAAACATGATTAAAAATATTCACATTAAGAAAATGGGAACATATTTAATTAAATTAATTGGAAAACAACATGTTTCTTGACTTCGATATGAATTATTGAAAGTAAATATATTTTATGCTTATTTTAGGTGGCATAAATACTAGGTGATGTTTTAATATTGCAATATGTAATAGTTCTTTATATTAAAAAGGAAATACATTTAAAGGTTCCAAAAACAGTAAAAAATATTACCTTTAAAAGGTGTAACTATTCTTAGAGAAGCTTAAATAGGGATTATGCAAGTGTGAATGATTTTGAATGGATTATAACACATTATTTTTCTTTAAATTATATATCAATTCATTAAGTGTATTGATCTCTAACATATTTGATATTAGTTTTAATTTATTAATAATTAAACCTGATTTATTTTTTAAGAAACATAAGTTATTTTAGTGATAAATAAATGTTATTAATTTCTTCAAGGAAGAAACGTAGCAGAGAGGTTTGGCTCAGAGGTTGAGGGTGATGGTTGAAGATATTTGAAAGTCGTGGGTGCGGGAAGGGAGGGGATTGGGTGGTTGGCCTTCTGAATTTTGGCTGGAGGAGAGAGATCAGGCTTCTCGAGCGTTTAGCTGGGAATTTGAAACTTTTATAAATAGAGGTTTAACCTCTATGCCCCCTTCCACAGGTTTCCAGTTGTTTGTCAGTGTGGTTCATTTTGCGATGTCGCATTCCTACGAAGATTATTTCCTTGGCTTATCTACCCAAGACTTAACAGAGAACTTGAAGGTTTTAATTGGGATTATTTTCAGGATTTAATGAACTGTTCAGAACATATGCTGTCTGCTAACACTACTCAGTGGCAAGACACACTGGTTTGGATGCAGGGTAGGACCAGAATAGGAAGTTAGGCCATAATGCCATAACTGAATCAATATTACTATTGTGAATTGGCATATAACATAATACATCAAATAAGTGTTTTACTATTCAATATCTAGTATCATTTCAGATCCTTGTGAAATCAATTCAATGTATTCATGTACATAAAGTAAACATGTAATAAATTATGAGCGTTTAAATATATTTGGTGAGATTCCTTTACTATCCAGTTAAGTTTCCCAGCAGAAAAATATTGAAAATTCACAAGATATCTGTTTTATTAAATCAAGATTTATGAGAATTATCAAAATCTTACCATTTAACATAAATTTTATTACCTTATGCTTCTAAGACATTTTCAATCAAATATTCATAAGGATAGTTAGTTTTCATAATATTGTTTTCATAAAAACTGTCTTTTATTTCTTCTCCTTTACTATCTTTTAGTTTGTATGTAGGTACATCATAATTGAAAACTTTAATGATAGTAAATAACATTGTTATCCAATTAGGAGTATAACATTTTTCAAAAATTAGGTTAAGTTTGCTAACATGGGCAACATTGCCAACTTTTTATTTCGATTTAGTAAACATATTCACAAATTCTAATTGTCTTAATTTTTTTTCATTTTCATTATCTCCAATTGGTTTAATGCCAATAGTTCTTTGTTTTGTACTGTAGTATTCTTTCACTAATTCATCTAATATATTTATCCACTTATAACTACCATTAAAAACAAAAATTTCTTCCACACTTCATTTTTCATTGTGCAATTAAATCTTCCTACAACATTAGCTTTCAGTTCACTGTGTGTAGAATAATGATTGATGTTATATTTTTGGATATGTTCGTTAAATGACATATAATTCAGAGCCATTATATAATTATGTATTATGTGGTTTTCTTTTCTTCAATATACATTCTAAACTACATACTAAATTTTTTAGCTGTTTAATCTTTTATAGTTATAGCAAATTCATACTTTTTGAAAAACATCAATAATTGTCATAATATACTTATATTCATTATTTATATGTGATATTCCTTTTAAATTACTAGTATCGATATCATCAATATCAATTTGGAATAAATCATCAATTCCATATGTTATTAGTGTTCATCTTGGATAATTCCTTCTTGCTGGTATATATAATTAATTGATTATTGCTTCTCTTACATCTGGCAAAATTTTAAGAATGTTGCTTTATTGGAATTATATATGAACATTCACTTTTCTGAACTACTCGGCAATTTTTTGTATTTTCAATTTTTACATCATTTTTAGTGACTTTCTTACATTTCTAGCACCAAGAATTCTCCATTTAATAGTAAAAATATATTATTGTTTATATTTATTTATTATTAGTTATATTTATTCTTTGCATGTATTCTTTATATTTCACGAATATTCCTCTGTAGTCATGAATCCATCACCATATTAAAATATTTTATTTTTTATTACTTTAAAAGATAATGTATCACCTCTCTTAATATCAAAAGGCTTACTGTAATCTATATGATTAAACCCCTTAATATCAGTCACAGTATAATCAGGCAAATTGAAATCAGCAGTAATTATTTTATGAACATCACAATCCATCAAAATGAAAAGAAAATTAGGTGATCTATGTGAAATATATCAGTTTTATTATGCCAATTTACAGGTAAATAAAATATATGAGATATTTCTTCCTTGCATTTTTCAACTTTCATGTTGACAAGTATATGACAATAATTCAAAACTGATTTGTTTAAATTTTGTAATTTATCCCCTATTACTTTATGAAAAACTTCTTTGCTTTTTGATATTTCGAGTTAACAATTGCATCACAATAATTCAAAACTGATTGGTTTAAATTATACAGTTTAACAGCTATTTATTAATTAAAAAGTCTTTTATTGACTGTGTCATTTCCATTTATAAGATCAGCCATATGATTAATTCTACGATTATGAAGAGAAAAATAATATTTTGTATAAATAAAAACTTTACTTATTTGATCTCATAAAGCAGAAATAATAATATTATATCTTGTATATATGTCTGTTTCTAAGGCAAAAGCATTAGTTTCAAAATTTTTATTTAAGGATTTGATTAATGGTTTTCCAAATACATCCATCATTTAAAAGTAAAGAAATCACATCATGAAACCTAAATCCTCTCGAAAAAAGATATAATACAATTTAACATAGACGTCCACAGATAATTGAATTAAAATTCTCAATTCCATTATCATTGTAATAAACATTTATATTTTTGAAGTAATTAATTAAATTACTGGGAATATTACCACCAAATGAATCCAAATAGTAAATATAATTATTTTCTTAAAAATAAAACCAGTGAGTACCAGGATTTGATGAAATGTCAAAATTAACCACAGAAAATTAATTTTTGTGCATTCTTTTTGGTAATTCATACATCATACAAACATTTCTTAAATAATTTATATTTAGTATTATTGTGTATTTTTCATTATAAATATTAGATAATGGAAATAAACTCGATTTTTTTGTATCCTTGTTTTGCAACTAAACCACTTCCTGATTTATTTCCATTACTAAATTATGTTTCTGTTGTTCTTCTAATTCCTTTTTATTAATCTTAATTTGTTTATCAGAATTATAAGTTGAACTAATTCCAAGTGCAGCTAAAACTGGAATAAAAATGGTAAAAAACCCTATTATGTAAGCCATTTCCAGGTTTTCCTGTTAGTATTTTTTTATTGTTAGTATTCATAGAGTTAATTTGAAACCTTTTTCCTTCTTCCAGTTATTTTTATTTTTCTTTCAAGTTGATATTTAGTTATCTATACCCAAATATCTTAATTGATCAATGAGTATATCGAAAGTTATGTTTGTTATCTGCATTTGTAAAGAAAAAATATTATTAATAAATAAATATTAATATCCCAACCTAATTTTATTTTTGTAAATATAGTTGAAGCAACAGCTGCAGAAGTAATTTTTTTTAAATTACCAAATTGAGTATTTTTACCTAACATAATTTCTTTTGCTTCTTTTTGTAAAATTTTGTGAGATTCCTGTCTAGATTCTAAATCTTTGTTATCTCTATAAGCAAATATCATGATGTTTACATGTTTAATCAAATTTATTTATTCCATTGCCTCGTTTTTCCAAACTTTCATTTAATTTTGTAAATGATCCATAGATATTATAGCCTGGCAAATGCATTACAGGCAAATTTAAGTTGTTTAATGCCTAATTTATTATTAATTTACCATAGTGTTCGGAATTCCAAAAAGAATGTGGAATTATATTTAAAACTGTTATAAGATATGGAATTCATTCTGGATTATAATAACAAATTCAGAAAACATTACTGTTCGATATATTTATTATAGTTAAGTTTTCATTGTAATAAATGCTATTTCCTTTATTTTCTTCACCACGAATAACAAATAATCTACCAATAAATTCTCTAACATTATTCATCCAAATGTATTCTTTTGGCAAACTTGTATTTTTTTATACCTTCTTCTGATTTAGGAATTTTTGGAGAAATCATTCTTTCAGGTGTGTTTGGCTCTGATCTTGAATGTGATTCTTTTATATGGTTTTTATAAATTGGTTAGATTATATTGATGTATTTTCAACTTTTATTCGAGTTTATTGTCTTATTAGAATTATATTCTTGGAATGCAGCATTGGTTGATAAAACAATATCTGTGTAATTTGAATAGTGATTATCAGTGTATTCACCTTCAAGATCTGATTGTCAATTTTTTGGTTGCAAATTAGAAAGCCCTTTTGTTAATTTATATTCTTCACTGTTAACAAATAGTTTGTCATCGTGTATCATTACTTTTGTACCACCAATGTAAAAATTATATCCAACTCCTCGTAAACCATATTGTGTTTTAATAAAATTAATTCTTTCAGAAATTTCTTTTCCGAGATTTATAGTAGAATTTTTCAATGGTATAATTCCCATTAGTTCTTCCAAATTAGGAGATTTATGTTCTGAAAATAATTCTCTTTCAAATGATATTTCTTCTAGCGTTGGTGGATAATGAAATTTTTTTGCTGCTACTGAAACTAGCATCGTTATTAAATTTTTATTTTCTTCAGTTACTTGTTCTACTTTTTTACCAATATTTTGTAACTCGTGAATTAAATGTAGTTCTTTATTCTTATTTCTTTCATAATCTGCTTCGTGATGCTTTTTATAATTTTTATATTTCTAATGACTAATTTAACCCGAGAAACTTATTTTGTTGAATCTTTCATTTGAATATAATTATTTCTTATAAAGAAGTTATAAAAGTATTGAGAGTTTTGAAAGACAAACATTTCATTAAACAGCTCAAACTAGAGGAAATTTCAATGTTTGCAAAAATAGAATTGAGTTTGATATTCCTATGGGTGATGGTTTTTCTTTCCCAAATGATGCTTATGTTTTTGAACAATATAAATTACTAAAAAGAGATTAAGTTGGAGATGATGCAAAATACGAAAAATGAGATAATATTGATGTTTGTTCAAACTTTTTCCCATTTCAATTTTCGAGAGTATAAATCTCAAAACATGGAAATGTTATTGAAGCTGTTGATAATCCAAGAATAACTTCAACAATGATGCATAATTTATATAGATCACCAAGTGAACAAAGTTATTTAGAATTTACTGGTATTGATAATAATTATCGAGTAAAATCTATTCATAGTGATAAAACAAATGTGATATTTGTTTGGTTTTATTGGAGATAACTATGAAATTTACTGGAAAGGTGGTTACAAAATAAGTTTTTTTTTTTTTTCGTAATTCAGCTGATAACAATTGTTTATTTGTTTATGAAACAAAGAATGCAGATGGTGCAGTTCAGAAAAGCTTGACCGATCCAGGCAAAATTGTTATTCAAAAATTAGAAATTATGTGGCTTATTCTTGAATACGAATCTAATATAGCCATTGCAAATAAAATACACAAACATCCTAAATTGCATGTTAGTTTCAATTATTGGTCATTTTTATAAAAAGAAGTTCCTGCTGGATCAATTGTTTTTGACTGATATATAAGTTCAATTTAATAATTTACAATTTTACATGCCTGATTTTGTAACTGTGCATTTTCAAAATAATAGAAATAAATTGTGCTCAACAGTATGAACATGCTTCTATGTTTGATCACTCTTATGAAAGAAATAATTATGTTAAGTAATAGTAGAAGAGTGACCCAAAACAATCCCGTTTCTCCCATAAAAATACATGCACAGCAAGTGACATACGTGCTAAAATTATCGCAATTTCACGTTTTATATTCCTTAAATTGTAATAGTTCTTGTGTGACAATTAAAAGACAATTAAATTTGTGTAATGCAATGATTTTTGTGTTATAGTATTCCGATTTAACGTAAAAAATCGTGTTTATTCCGAATGTAAACATACATAGGCTAGCAAGTGTCAAATGATATGTAATTAATGCAATTTCGCATTTTTTATTTCTTAAATCGTAATAATTTTTGAGTGACAACTAAAAGAAGTTTTAATTTGTGCCATGCAATGATTTTTGTGGTATAGTATTCCAATTTAACGCAAACAATCATGTTTATTCCGAATGTAAACATTCATAGGCTAGCAAGTGCCAAAAGAGTTGTAATTAGCGGAATTTCGTGTTTTTTATAATTTTTAAAACTGTGATGTGTTGTTTTTATGGGACATTGGAACAAGAATAAATTTCCATAACACAAGGAGTTGTGTTGTAATATTCCTATTTAACGCAAAGAAGAGCTGCCTTTTAGAGATAACCTATAACCCATTAAATAACCTAATGTCTTCCTTTTCATATGACAAGTTTTCATAGCAACTATAGTTTATATTTGATTTGTGACGAAAGAATGTACTTGGAATCGAGTCAAAATTTGTTACATTATTATTAGTGCAACTAAAATAATAAAAAATAATAATTGAAAATAGCATATTTGAGATGTACAGAAATTGCTCCCATGCCCCAACATTTAATTTTTGAACTAAGCTTAATTTATAACCAAAAATTCTACGCATTGAAGATAGTTGCAAAGATCAGCGAAATTATGAATTAAAACTTAAAAAAATATAATGGAATCCTTTATCAAAAATATGCCAAAACTACAATTTATTGCCACCCACACTAAACAGTCCCCCTTGTGAAAAAGTCTGTTTACACTGAAGTAAATACATTCTGTTTTCAAAGTTGTATGTAACAAAAAAGCACGAGTACTGTTAAAAGAAAAATGTAGACCTTATTTCAGTGTTCATTCCCAAAGTAACATGTTCATTTAAACAAACTTATTGTGTGCACTAATTTACAGGCCAAGGGTCTTTGTCTGGCTGTGTGTCCCCAGAAAAGTGCATTACGGCTGTGACGTTGAACTGTCACCGCCTGAATTTGCAGTAAGGGCATGACTGCACCTTGAATATCCCATTCGACTCTGGGGCAAGAGCGATGTCCTCTAAACATGGCCTACACTGTAAGTGTAATTATATATAACAATTATGCAGCTTATTCCTGTCGTTTGCTGAACACTTGTTCGTACGAAAAACCAAGATAACATAAGAAAATGTGTTGAGTTCGTTGATTCTTCATTTACTTATGCGTTGGAACTTAACAATTTCGAAATAAAGATGGGTATTTGAAATTATATCACTTCCTCAAAAAGGGATCAAGGGAATATGTAGAACTGTGGGTGCTGAAGGGATCAAGGGTAAGTAACAGTGTGTGTGTGTGTGTGTGTATGTGAGTGTGTGTAGCTTGTGCAGCTAAATATAAAAATTAAGTGCGGTTGTTTGAAGAAAAACGTATCATCACTCGATTTGTAATTGTCAACTCACTGTGGCCACTGGTTCAGATATAATCACTAGCACAGGTATTTGTTTGTTTAAAGTTTGTGTAGATTATATACCTTCCAACCAGTACCCATGCGGTGTGGTTAATTACACAAGACGATGAGGAATTAGATAATAATACTAATGAAGATGATAACTAAATTATACTAAAACAAATATTTTTAAAACACAGTACTAATTTACATACAGTACATACAAATGCTTGTCAACTTTAAATTAGAGGATTGAAGTGGCATATATTATTAATGTATTTGTAAACAAAATCCATTCGTCAACCTGAACGCGCTAGCTAACTGGCAATGAATATTCATCTTACCAATCACTGGACATTTTATGGCATTATTTAAATGCTGTGAACATGATGAATGTCTTTTTGCCTCCCAAATGTTTCAAATCTTTTACCCAATTGACAGTCCACACAGGATCATTAGGTTTCACTAGCAAAAATAATGAAACAAAACAACGCATTTCTAACTTCACACCCTCGTAGTCAGTCCCAAAATTATATGAACTTAACATTTAATTTTCGCATATACGAACCACTACGTTTACCATCGTGGCTTTTATGTTTTGTTATATACACCTGTGGCCTTTCTGATCCAAAATTTATAAGCTCTAGTTTATTCCCGTAATTCAAAATCTTTGTCGTAATAAGGTTTCAAATGATACACACTAAATTATCCATTATTTACAAGTTTAGATAGCACGACATGAACAACTCTTCAACCCTGCTTCTGACCGATGCTCATGGCTCATCATTAACAACAAACTTGTTGAGACTATTACACACTATGTTTGAAGCTCACGCGACTTTTAATGATATATATATAACAATTATTTTAAATAAATACAAGCATTGTTAAGAAATGTGTTTGACAACTGCAAAAGAGAGGAGCGCAAAAGTGCGCCTACAAAACATGTAGTATATAACTGTAGAACACATTCTGTTTACAGTGTAATTCGAAGTTTCAGTTTTGGTAGCCCTGTCAAGTTCCAGAAAACCTGTTTTGTGTGAGAGCAGGGGTGCATCCAGTATTATCTGATTTACAGCATGTGATTGGCTGAAAAATGGCGAGCCCCTGAAGTCTCCCCTCCCTCCCGAAGCACCGCTATACCACTGTTATTGCCGTCTCTCTTTACTCGCTCCACCCACTTCGGGGCGAATAATCTGTAGTCCCAACACTCGATATTTCCAAAAACGTTTCCCTCGTGACAAGAGACTTGTCCATCTTAAAAACATTGGCTGCGAAATAACATCCGTATTCGTACACAGTATTATTTGCTGAGTAGCAAATAAGTAGAGGTCTGCATTCTGAGATTTTATTGGGAGGGCTGCGCTCCACAGCCTTTCCTCAGCAGCCGCCACTGATTTTCGACTGATGCTATATTCCAGAGCTCCTGCTCATCATAAGATAGCTGGGGAGATTTGATAGCAAAATAAATAAATAGATAAATAAATAAATAAATTTTAGCAACAAAAATTCTGTGTATGCAGTTACAAAATTTCCTAGGTTTACACAGTTCCCTATTGTGAAAATTGACTAGTTTTTTTTTGATGGCAAGAAATTACCATACATACTGGGTCATATCTGTTTGTGTTTGACAATGTTTGTGATTTTCCCTGTGTTGTGGACTAACGAGCAACAATTAGCTGAAAATCAGTTTTCAGTACAAAGAATTAACAGTTAGTGTGTTGATATTTGTGAACATAGAATGGAGGCTACAAGTTCTAGAGCTTCATGGATTGTGCATCAGCTATGCATTTATGAATTTCGTGATGCAATCCTGGCCAGATATTTTTGAATGTTTGCTATATTACAGGTTTTTTCTTATATAAGGTGAAGCATGACTCGTCTGAGAGCTGTTTAATTGGCCAGTGGCAGAGAATATTATCGTCAGCTGTCTGTTAGAAACCTGTAATAGTGTGCAGTGTAAATGTGCACATTTATTCTATTGAACCATAAATCACTAATTAACTGTATGGTGAATCACTTGGATTGCTTTATCATTGTGCATTGGTAGGTTTTGTACATGTCTCATTCTTTGCATACCCATAACAAATTATGATACATTCAATACTACTGTACATACGTTTATTTATATATGTAGCTCCTGGAAACTCTTTACATACAACTATACACCACTCTGATTCCCCGAGCTCTAGCGAAGAGAGCATAGAGGGCGCACGTATGAAGCACATAATGCCCCTCCCTCCTCCCTTGCATTCACTTTGCTGTACTCGGCAAGCTAATTGGTGCAGTTTTCTGGAGTTTGACTTTGGTTTTCAAGTTTTTATTTGGCAATGACTGCTCCACTGCTATCTTTAAATAGATAGCTTTTAACATAATATTTTCTGGTACGAAATCTTTTTCACATAGCCCTACTGCTTGTACCAATTTCAACTCGAAATTATTTTGCGGTATCGCAGATTGCCACTTCGGTCTTTAAGTGGATCATGTGTGGAAAAAAAAAAAAAAAAAAAAAAAAAAAACAGTTATTTTGAAACAATAAAATTATACCGGGACCACTATATGCTGCTAATGAATTTAATAACTAAGTATTTTGTAAATATTGCCACTACTCTAAATATGGCGAATAATAATATCACATCCAAATAAAATAGTTATGCATCACACATACAAGTAGAAGTATTAGAACCCCAATACCTTAAACCATTGTATCGTGGCTTGAACAATGCATTATCATCATACAGTATATTATTTTGGGGATCTGCAACTATGCTAACAAAATATTTGTAACTAGAAAAAGGGCCATTAGAATAACCTCTAAAGTAAATAGGTATAATGCAAGTTGCAGGCCCTAATAAAAAAATTACAATTATATTTCACATTAATCTACATTTTTGAACTTATTAATTTATTCACTCAAACAAAAACGAATATCTTAAAAATTTTTGATTTCCATCACTATTCCACAAGGAATATAAATAATTACCTATAGAGTATATTATCACCGGACGAATTTGTACAAGAGAAGTACCTATGAGTTGAAAGGAATACATATACACAATAAGCTACCAGATTCGATAACCTCAATAAACTTAAATAACTTTAAGAAATATTATATTAAATATCTTCTGCTGAGTGTCTTCTATTGAACAGTTGTTATGCGGATGTGATGAGAATGCAGTAGTATATATTTGTTCTATGTACATAATTGGATTTTTACTTTATACTAAAAATAATGTTATACAATATTTATTGACATGCCCTGTAATGATGTGCTACTAGGCGCGATGTACGATATTACCGAAGAAAATAAACTTGGACTTGTCGAACCGTAACCTTCATTACTATAAACAAAAACAATAAACATGGCGCAAGGAAAAAATGCGATGCAGAGATTTTTACGAACTCGGTATACTGCACCAGAAAAACAGTATCGTAAACGAAACGAACTTCAAACGCACCTAAATATATCACAAATTCTTTATACCGAACGGACATATGAAAATGAAAAGGCGTACAAGAACACAATAAGTAATTTATGCAATCATGTTTCAGTTTAACACACTACAGTTTCTTTATCCTCAATTATCACAGGAAGATCACAAAGCAAATGTCGACGGCCAGTCTAAAATTTGCTTGTGATAAAGATATAAAATAAAATCCTTAGTGTAGATATTGGTCTAAGCTGACATCAGGTTTCTATAAACAATTTGCCGACTCTCCATTAAATGTAAAAATTATGATTAAGGTTTCTTTAAAAATAGTGTCATTGATATGTCTTTACTTTCTTTTAAATGTTAAGCATCTCATAGCGTATGATATGGTATTCGCGTATGCCTATATATATATGTGTGTGTGTGCCTATATATATCGCTGATTCCATTATAACAACGTACAAGGATAGTAAAAGATGATACATTGTTACATGTCGAATAACAACAGATATGTAATAACTGTTTAAATAACCTGTTATTTACTAATAATGGCAACTCTCATAACCGGTATCGTAATATAATTGTTTAACTCATTCCTAGTATCCAGGGTCGTACTGCAGTAGCACGGCCGTGGGGACGGGGAATATAGCTGCGCCACCCGCCGCAGGTACCAGCCATCTCTCTGGAAGCAGAAAATGCAGTTAGTTTCCAGGCATAAAAGTAGGAATACTTGGGAAGAGGCAGGTTGGTACACATGTCGGAAGGCCGTCTCGCCGCCCTTTCTATCGTTGCAGAAGCAGAGAGCGAAGGGTGTGCTCGGGCCCTTACACCGCCCAGGCCGTCGCAGCACTTGTATCTCTCTGCGGGCTAGAGGAAGTTTCCCTACCCCAGACCGCAGAGAACACACTTGACCCGGAGGGTGAGGTCAGGACTCCCTGCACGTCCCGGCGCAACCCAGACAGCCTGCTAGTCAGACCAGCAAAGCCACGGTTCCCTAACACTTCCCTTTTGTGTCTGCGGTTGAGGAATTGGTGGGGGGGGGGGGGGTTGGGGAGGGAGGTGGTTGGCAAACATTTAACTGTTTTCCCAAGTATGTATGTTGTTAACGGTAGCAGTTTTGAAAATACAGGTCTTGTGCAAATAAAAGTTAACAATACTGGCATATGGTTTCGAAAAATCCATATGCCTGTAGTAAAATAATTTATACGAAGTGGATTATTATGAAGCTAGTAATTTATGCTAAAAGTTCCGTGAAGTTAATTTCAAGGTATGTGAGCTTTGCTTGCCATGTTACGAAATGGTAGGGTGAAGTATGTGATGATATTCAGTAATTTTAAATTAAGAAATATCCATAATGGAGAGTAATAATAACTTTAATTATATTATCGGCGCGAAAATAGGCAGAAATTATAGTACAGGAGAGAAAAACATATGCTGGAGGCGTGTTTTCATGTCTGAGAAAGGGGTGGTGGGGGGGGGGGGGGGGGGGGGCCTGCACAACTCCGATGAGGATGGTAAAATGCACTGGGAACAGCCACGGGGAAGTAGTTTTGTTAAAGTAAGCGAATTTCCGTCCCGGACTGATAAAATTTCCTCGCTCTCCCGAGGTTTTAATGTAAAATTTGCAGTGTCGTTTACTGGGTTAATCTCGGCATTTTTGGTATTTTTTGGGTAGTTACGCGTGTCTAGTTGATACTGACCTATCCTTTTGAGTACGGGGTTTGAGTGTGTTAATAATTTATCACAGAATTTATTGTTTTGGGAGTAAAATTTATTGCCTATATAAGGTAGTTTTAGTGCGTCATGAATGTTCGGGAATGCGTGTTAGTTGTGATTATTTTTAAATATTTGTTCTGGGCGACTTGAAGTGATTTAATTAATGCTTTTGACGCGGTTCCCCATACTTCATTTCCATACATCATGGCTGAGCGGATTTGAGAAGTACATATTCAAAGTTGTAGTCGTTTAGGAAGCCGAGGCGATTTTAGTAGTGGGTAAATTAAGGGGAATTTTTCCTACAGCTGTTTTCCTTGTTTCATTTATGTGCGTGGACCATTTTAGTTTATTAACTATTTTTAAGCCTAAATATTTTGCAGTCTGAGTAAGGGATGTCTACATTATTGTATTTTAATGGTTTAATTTTTGGCTGTTTCCTGCGCGTGATAATGAGTGCTTGACTTTTCTCTGCATTAATTTAAATTTTCCATCGGTTACATGTCGGAAGGAAACTGTCATGTCAGGGTATTGTAAAAATTGAACTAATTTTTGGTGGCGGAAATGGTCGGGCTGTAATATTTTGTCTGACTGTCGGGAAGATCTCGACGTGCCATTGTAAATCCAGCATTACAGTTTTTTTTTTTAATGTGAGGTAACAGTTTCGCTTGTATACTATTTGCAATATACAGTATTGAGCGTGCGCGGATTGCATTCGAAGTTGCGTGTAGCGCTATCTGTCATTTAGCAAGTTAATCAATACCGTCTGCATTTGAGGTGGCGCTCCAGTGTCTGACTTCGGAACTATGTGATCGTGCTGGTACAGTATTTTCACGTCAGATGTCATATGATTATTCGTATGTAACACGTCTTTTAATACAAAATTATGCATTTAAATATTCCAAAATGTTAAGACACAAACATTTTCTTTTATTCACGGAATTAATCTACACTCTCAGAATAAATAGTCATTTATTAAAGTATACTCAAAAACTCACACCAGCAGTTGATAAAATGAGGCAATGAAGCCAGCCACAAAAAATGAAATGTGTACCAGCGCAGGTTATAACAAGGTAAAGGCTGTTCACGGTAAGTGAGTACTTTTTAAGGCTCTTATAAATTTTCCTTTCGTCCAATTTCCATCTTCCTGCTCCTTTTTAGTATAAACATTGCAATGTGACTAATAAACACAGTGTATACATTTCACCACCATCAAAATTTAATGTCTGAGGCAGCAATAAGATATATTTATTAGCAGTTAATGCCTGTTGGGAGGGCCTTAAAAAGTGCTCACTTTATCGTGGACAGCCTATATAAACATTCTCGTATGTTAGCGGTGTTCTTAGATAAGAATGTAATTTCTGCTTTATCTTTATGGAGTACCGTAAACCGGGGTTATAATCAATTCACAGTAATTACACTTCGTTTTTATCAAACATCTGAACAATCACATTACGTATGACGTGTTTGGTTGTTTTCTAGATATACATTGTGTAACATAAGCCTTTTATACATCTGTTAACAAAACAGTATTTTGTTTCTGGTTGAATTGAAATTTTTCATATATTTTATTTATACGTTATACTACAGTATATAATATGTAATCATTACCAATAAACAGAAAGAAAATAAGCGTGTTAGGCATGCCTAGTAAGAAATAGTTCTAATATAAATATTAAACTAAGTGCGCAAAAATTCAGTGCATTGCTCTTTTTGTGTAATTTTCTCCTATGTTTGCACAAGGTGGAGGAGTAATCTGAAAACAGGATTTACATTTTAGATACCTCCAGAGAGAAACACTATATCTACGAAAAAGGCTGGTGTAAAGGGCATAAAGAGCTGACAACTACATTAAACGTTCCAGTAAAATTTTAATATTGTGTTTCTTTGCGTTTATATCTGACCAAGAACTCTTTTAGCCTGTAGTTGAATTGTATATGAACTAGTGGATCATCTCGTGTATTTTATTCACACATTTGTTGAATATTTGAAAGTTCAGTAATTTATTAAGAGCGGATATTTATGTATTGTGACATTGTTTAGTAAAGTGGAAATGAAACTAAAAAAGCTTTACATCTAGTCTTTCCTAGTTTTGCATTGCCCTGAAAGGAATAACTTTGTTACGTAAGAAATATTTTTTAAGTAAAGGAAATATAGGAAATACTTAACGCTACACTTTAGAATTAGAAAAGAAACTTCCATTGTTTTAACAAACACTATTGAGAAAGTACAAATGCACCTGAATTAACGGCAAATGTAAATTTTCATGCGTTGCCACGAGAGAGATTTTAAAGGCGTCTGCTGTTTTTAAAAAACATAAAATGTAATTTTCAGCATTATGCCAAGTTTAAATCTTTATGCTGTGTCATGATATTTTAAGGGCTGTTCTTAACATAGTCTTTTTCCAGGCTTGAATTAGAATCTACGAAAGCAACTTTACTGAATAAGAAATGTACTCAGATCTAATGAACAAGAGATGTACGCGAGGTGGATAGAGAATGTATTTTGTAGCAGTATGCAAACTTGCATGTTGTAGAAGTTGTGTTGTGAATTTCGGTGCTTTTGCATGGTTTTGTACTGTGATTTTGAAAATAGTTTTCAAATACAAAAGCTTTCCCCATACAATGTGTGTGTGTGCGTTTGTAAGTTCGCAGGTCGTAGCGAGCGCGACGCCGTTAAGTTGTGCCAGATCGTTGATATTGTTTCCTTTTTTTGCTATCCGCATCTAACTCAGCTCAATACAGAATATATGAAAGTTGAATATCTCTTTATTTGGGGACATGCGTTCTACGTAATATATGATTTACTTTTGTCATCATCAGTCAGTATCTGTCTTCCATGCAGCTGACGTAACAAATTTTGTGAATTATCTATCCAAAAAAGTATTGGTAGTTTTTCTGACGTTTCTCCGTAATCTGCAATACATTAAAGTGTATTTTTAGTCAATAAAATTGGTACTTACAGGGAATGCATGAAGTTGTAAAACTTAAATTGAACAGAACTGGAACAAATTTTCCCCAAATGACTGTAATTAAGTTGTTATTTTCATGTACTTCTATAGGACTAACGATTTCATTCATTCTGCTCATTTTGAATACTACGCTACTTTTAATAGAACTTTGATTGTAGTTTCTTAACCAACTGCCGAAATGAATGTAGATACTTATGCCAGCCAGTGTATAAATTAGAATATAATATTTAATATATAGGGTATTTTTTCCTCAATTTTGTTTCAAACGTACCAACGTAAGCCGAATGCAGCGGTGCTCCAACAGCTGAAATAGTTTTGAAGTATGAAATTACGGAACTAAGGAGATTGCCTGACTGTTTATCAGTCTCCTAGTTGCGAACTTTGTGTTTTGTTAAAAAAAATATTGCATGCAGTAAACAATACATTTTCAGTTTCAAATGCTCATCCTTTATGGTGCAGAAAATAGTTAGCTGTACCTATATAATCGTGTTTGTCGGTAGATCCCGGCTTCCATGCTACAATACAAGCACCGCTAATCCACTCCGATGGATTATTTACGTCGTGTGAAGATAAAGATTTATCAAACACGTGTAAGTGTCATGGGAGACCTCAATTTAGCGACTGTGACTATCATTGGTGACATAAAAGATAATCCTTTTATGTTGGACGGCGTACGACAGTTTATGGTACGCCCTTTTCCCTCTGCATAGACAATGATATAGAGTACTAATTTTTTTACATAGTTAACCATAGGTTGAAAAACGCATGACTGTCTACTCCCACAACTGTGCCCTTTTTCTGGAAAATGTGGTGCCGTAAGTTGTCCTTTAAGTTTACTCATGCTCCATATACTTTTATTTTGGCCTATGGCTTTCTGCCGCACCACATGATTTTTTCCCCCGTTTATTTAATTTTATCACTTAAGTAGACTGGCAGTTGACCTGCCATCTACCAACTTCCCCCACACATCATGAGGAAGTTTAAGCCCACATGCTACGCCTTATATAGTGGCATCAACTACAAAAACATGCGTTCCTTTCTCATCGTGAAGGTATTTTGGTTTTTTTTTCCCCCTCTTAAACTGCCGCTACGCTGCTCCCTCCACGTTGTTAAGGGGCACGTTCGCGCGATAATATAGTGGAAAAGGCTCTGAGGGGCGCGCATTACAGAAGGAAGGCAGACAAGACTTTTCTCCCCTGTTATCTTTCTGCATAATGACCTCTAGACTTCCAGGAGGATGCCAGCCCTGAGATAGGGGGCACATATTTTGCTTCCGAAATTTTCCTTTCGCGTTACCTCTTCCTCTGAGGGCTCCCACGGTGCTACATTTTCGCGCACGCTGATCGGGCCAACTATCTTTTCTTTTCTTTGCTGGGAATCATGCTTTACAGTATAGGCTGTTCATGTTTACATGAGCATTTTTGAAATAAACTTTTGAAAAATTGCACTGCCCCTATTTACATGTATTTGAATAGGTCTGCTAAATGTGATGCGCCCAGTAAAGTTAGTAACGATGGAGGGAAAGTAGTTCCATGACTTAACGTTGAATTAAAAGTGGCAGGTAAACATTTGCGAATACTGAAATTATTTAATTTTATTCCTGGTTTTTTAAATGCATATATATGTGGATATAAGTCAATCTGTAAAATATTTATTATTCCAATAATTTCACAGTATCACTTGACCGACGCATGTATAAAGTGGCGAGGCTCATGGCACCGTTAATTTTACAAACGATGGAAGAATACACAATGTGCGCACAAGTAGAACTTGAGCAGGGCTTTCACAAGTGCTCAGATTATTGTGAACAGCCTATAGTGGTTCTCGAACATAACTTATCGCGGACCTCTAGATGTAGACTGTCACACTTTTTGAATTAAATCTTTGAAAAATCACACCATATATGACATGTTTGGACGTTTCCTGATTATGCTGCTATGTATTACAAATATTTTGTACTTGCGTTAACATAAAAGTTCCTTATTTTATTTTAGTGAAATTTTGTTTGAATATTATCATATTTCATTTATAGTTAATATGAATTAAAACGAACACCCCGTTCGTTATGCCTAGTGAGAAATAATTCTTACGCAAAATATTATTATGCTAACTGGGCACGAAGTAGTATATGGGTAACTTGAGGACAATCCAATATACGCCCTAAGATCCACGATTTTTCATCTCTTTTTCGTAAATTTATTATGTTTTTCCAATAATTTCAAACCTTTTTCCTCGAATTTCGAGCAAAAAAAGCCCTCATAACTGTCTAAAAAAAATTACTAAAAAACTGCCAAAAAATGACTAAAAAACTCCAAAAACATTGTTTTTTCACATATGATTTTTTCCACCCTGCGCGAATAGTGAACGCAACATTTCACGCAAAAATTAAGTAAGTATAAGTCAAAATAAAACAAATTTTGACCAAAAACGCAAGCTAAATCAACCAAAAAAACTAAGGTAATTTAGTTCAAAATTATGCAAAATAAGCTAAAAATAAATCAAATTTAAGGTAAAATCAAATGAAATATTAAAAAGATTCAAATTAATAGAATTTATATATGTTTAAGAGAATTCTATATCATGCATAAATTTTCCATTTTTCATTTCTTAAAAACTCCCTTCTCATTTATTCATTTTGAAGTATTTTTATCAAAAATATTTAAATAACGACCAGGTAATGTAATCTTATATTTATCATCTAGAACACAATTTTTTACCGAATTTATTCATAGATTTGAAAATGTGTAGCAGGATACCATTTTTTTTATATATTGTAGTTTAGTCAATTAAAATGAATTGTTCAACTTGTTGAGCAGAGATTCCATTTAGTTTATGTTATTTATAAAGAATCTAATTTAATAATAAAAAGAAAAACGAAAGTGGTTATATAACATTCAATATAAAAAATATTTTTTAAATTATTTCCTTATTAATAAAAAATATAATTGATACCCTTTTATACAATGGAAATTAATACCATATGTAAGCAATCTAAGAAGTGTGGCGAAGTATTAAACATAGAAAGTTTTTCACCACATAATCACACAAAAGATAAGCATATTAGCACCTGTAAAACACATTATAGAGAATATTATAGAACCCGCTATGCCACAAAAAAAGAGAAAGTACTATGCGAATGTGGAAAATATGTTTGTAAGACAAATATTGAAAAGCATAAAAATATTAAATTACACAATACAGTTTTAGATATTCTAAATGAAATTCCACATGATGATTATTCAATGAAGACATGTGTAGTATGCAAAGAGAAAAAAAAAATATTGATTCATTTTTTCCTCATAATGCTACTTTATACAAACACAACAAAATATAAACATTGTTTTAGTGAAATTGGTAAAAATCACTACGCATTAAAAAAGAGAAAATACTATGCGAATGTGGAAAATATCTTTCGAATACTCAACTCGAAAAGCACAAAAACAGTAAATCGCACAGTAAACTATTAGGTATTCTACATGAAATTCAACACGATAACTACCAAACAAAGACATGTACAGTATGTAATGAGAATAAATATATAAAATTATTTTATTATTATAAAACTTGTAAGGATAAACATACAACCATTTGCAAAAAATGTTTTTGTTAATATCTTAAGTATTATCGTTTTAACAAGAAGTTACCTAATGAAAAACGATATCGATATTATTAATAATTTAATCGCTTTTTTTATTCTAGTATTTTTTGTTATTCTCATATTTTTCATTTTTCATTTCACAGTTAAAATTTTTTCCTTATTAAATAAAGTTAAAATGTCGAGCAATCTTACAGTTGTGTTGAACGAAAAGAGAGTGAGAGAATTAAGAATTATAGGTAGAGATTTAAAAATCAAATGTTGTTATAGTTTTAGGAAAGATTAATTATATTACAAACAGTATTATACAAAGTCAAATAATCAGAAAAAATAAAAAAGAATTGAATTTAAGTAATAATTTTACACACATGCCCCTTTCAGGTTATAAAATAAGAGAAAGAAAAGCTAAAAAAGAACTTTAAAAATTCCCTTTTTGTAATCAGATATTTGTATAACCAAGAAAAAAATGTAATAATAATTTAAAATATTTAACCTTTTCTAAACCCGAAATTAAAGAAGAAAATAAAAAATTAGGTCAATTTTTTTAAACATAAATTTTTTATGAGCAGTGGAATATAAAATTCCATTCGAAATTCGTCAGATTAGCCATAATTAATTAAAGACTTCAACAATTGAAAAAAATGGTATTTGTATAAACAATTTACATGGAAATTCCATTAAAAAAAATGAATGATGTTCGAAATGCTGTTCATACAACAATGAAAGCAGTAAAAAAATTAACTAGTAATAAATAATGTGATCAAATCAGAACATATGCAAACTATCACAATTCTCACCATACAGTTTCAGCGACAAGAAATAACAATTTTATTGCTGAAAATTTACTTTATTAAATTGAGAGAATAATTACATAAAATGAAAATGTAGACATAAATGAAACTACTATTGTCATAGATGTTTACAAAATCCCAAGAGAAAATAAACCTAAAAAAATTGCCATTTCACCAAAAATATAAAAGCAAAAAATGCATTATTAAAATTAACAATGATAATTTATGTGGTCCTAGAGCAATGATTACAGCTTTAACATACGAAACTAATATAATTTTGGACAGAGAATTAACGAACAATGAAGTCATTAACAGTAGAAAAGGAAGAAAATTGCATGAAGTATTGGATCGTGAATTTTGCAAAAGAATGGGAAAAAGTTGAGAAAAAGGTTTCAGTTTGGAAGATATTATGGATGCAGAAAAAATTATTGATGTTCAAATTAAAGTTGTTTCAGCTGAACATTTCAACTCAATTATACAATTTGGCTATAAAAAAAATCAACAATTTATTTGTATCTACACACTGAACATTAAAATGTAATTAATAGTATGAAAGCATTTTTGGTAGTGTTTATTATTGTAAAAATTGTGACAAACCATACAATAATAAATTCCAACATGATTGCGGAAAAAAATAATACAAATATATGGAATTTGTGCTATAAACTACAACACAAGAAAGTTTGGGAAGGTGGAGATCGAATTAGAATATATTGAGAAAAATTTAATATGTATTTTTTGGAAAATAATGTTTTTCTAATCACGATGATGTATGTAAGGTAGTTTATAAATGTAAAACTTCTAACACAATATATCTGAGAAATAAAAAACACGAATGTGGTTATGCTGGAGCTGTTTGGAATTTGTGAAAACTGATGAACATGCGTGTTAAATACAAAAGAAGGGGCGGGGCGAAAGGGTGGTTTTTGCAGATTTGCCTGTACTTGCAATGGTCGTTCAAATGAGAAATATATCCAATTGTTCTTACACTGAAAAATACTACTTTTTTGACTATGAAGCAACACAAGATACATGTTTTCACACTCCAAACTTTATATCTATTCAAGATTTTTATGGCCTCAAATTACATTTTAAAACAAATGATAAATTTTGCGAATGAGCGATACCTAAAGAAAAAAGCGGATATATTCTCATAGCACATGATTCTAAAGGCTACGACTCATATTTTATTTTACAATATTGCGTTGGAAACACTTAAGCGCCTGGTACTATATATCAAGGTTAAAAACTTATGATGCTTGAAATACCTCATTTGAAAATTAAAATAATATATAGTATGAACTTTATTCAAGGTAGTCTTGCTTAATTTCCTAAAATACTTGGTTTAGAAGAGCTTAAAAAGGGATGTTTTCCACACTTTTTCAATAAGCCTTAAAATCAAAATTATGTAGAAAAAATGCCTGATACAAAATATTATGGAGTCAATACAATTAAACAAAAACAACAAAAAGATTTTTTTAAGTGGCATGCTGAAAAAGTAAAAGAAAATTATATTTTCGATTTGAAAAAAGAACTAGCTGAATATTGTGATTATGTTGATATTCTACGACGTGGATATCTCAAATTTAGAGACTCTTTTCTATACATAGCAAATATAGATCCAGTTTGCTAAAAACAATAGCAGGTGTTTATATAGCTGTTTATAGATCAAAATTTCGCAAGGAAAATACTATTGCAATAGTTAAAAATAATAAAAAAGAAATGTTAGGCAAAGAATCAATTTCGGGGTTAAATACGTTCCCAATGTTCGACATGCTTTAAATGGTGGAGAAGTTGCTATTTGTGGAGCAAAAGCTGATGATTATGACAAAAAAACTAAAACAATATATCAATATCATTATTGTTTTTGGCATGGTTGTTCTGATTGTTACTCTCCAGATAAGATAAATAAATGCAACAGAGAAAACATAGATGATTTTCTTACAAAACAAACAATCTAACAACAATTTTAAGATAAATAGGTTACAGGGGAATGTGGGCTTGCAAATGGAAAAATCGATTTTCTACAAAAATAATTTAGAAAAAACTAAAAATGTAATAGAACCTTACAACCTAATGATGAACATTTTGGAGGTAGAACAAATGCTGCAAGATTAAAAGTTTCAGGAAAAAAATCAAGATATATAGATATATGTAGTTTATATCCTTCAGTGACGTTTTATGATTATTATCCGGTCGGTTATCCAATTAAAATATTTAATCCTAAAAATTACAACGAATATTGATTTAGATTGATCAAATGTTAAGTTTTATCACCACGAAATTTATATCATCCAATATTACCGATTAAACAAGAAAAACTATTGTTTACTTTATGTTCAAAATGTGTTGTTGAGAGAAAAGGAAAATGTAAACACAGTGATGAAGAAAGCGCAATAAATGGAACATGGACTACTTTAGAACTAAATAAAGCTATCGAAAAATGTTACAGAATACTCCAAATTCACGAAGTTTGGCATTTCGAGCAAAGAAGAAACAATATGTTTAGAGATTACATTAGAACACTTATGAATATAAAATCAGAAACTTGTCCTTCGGAAGATGTTTAAAAATCAAAAGATGAATACATTCGTGTTATAAAAACGAACAAAATATCGATTAAAACATTGAAAAAATGGAACAAATCCCTGGAAAATGTGATATAGCCAAAATATGTTTAAATTCACTTTGGGGAAAATTTCGACAAAGACATAATTTAACACAAACAGAATATATTACTGTATCAACGACTTGGTACGAATTGTTATTAGATGATAGAATAGAACTCAATAATGTTGTTGACATTAATGACAAAATATCTGAAGTGTCATATAAATACAATGATAATTATGTAGAAGACAGCACTGTAACAAATATATCTGTAGCAGCTTTTACTACTTCAAATGCACAATTATGTGTATATGAAATGTTATATAGATTAGGTGATAAAATAGGATATTGTAACACAGATAGCATGGTTTACATTGATGATGGTAAAAATACCATTAAAACAGGTTGTATGCTTGTTGAATGGACAGACGAATTTGGGGAACATGGCTATGGTATAAATTGGATAAATACTGGGCCAAAAAGCTATGGTTATAAAATCCTTTTTGTGAGAATATATGTTACAAAAATTAAAGAATTCAATCTATATTCAGAAAATGCTTTACTATTGAACATGACTTCGATAAGTGAAATAGTAAAAAAAAAAAACTAATAAAAATGTGGCTATAAAAACCAATATGATTACAACAGATAAAAAAAATTGGTGAATAAGTTTATGACTAAGGAATTTAATTTTAACTATAAAAAATGTATTATTTTGAATGAAAAATATGATATAATAGGTAAAATACTGTGGGGCTATTAAACAAATAATTTATATATTTTATATTATGATATTCTTTATACATTTTATAGATTCAAAATTTGTAGTACTTGAAATATCTTTTCCAAAACGTCAATATCAGTATCATCAAAATCATTCAGTTTACCATCTTTGTCTCTAATTTCTAAAACTATATAATTAAATTGATTGTTATTAATTATATAAAATTGGATACAATTGCTCATGAACAATATAATCTGTAAAATAAAACATTGATTTTGGTGGAAAACTAGCAATTATATCAGTTTATAAATGATTAGATTCATCAAATTTTATAAACATTCCATGGGCTATATTGCAATGCACATCTATATTTTTTAATGGGTCAAAATTAGGTAATATTGTACCAATGACAACTTTTTCTTTTTCAATAATCATATTTGTCTCAAAACCAAGCATAGCGGATAATCGATCATCAAGTTTAATATCAAACTTAGATTTATTTGATATTCTTTTTTTTACATTGTCTGTTGTTAATTCAATTTTATTAGTTGAAAATGGTTCAAATGATTTTATAGTTTCTTTAATGATTCAAGTTTGTATTGGCCTCTAGGAATGGTTATAACTTCATTTTTATCAACAGCAGCAGTAAATTTTTCAATTGTTGTTATAGTATTGTTTTCTATATTTGGTCATACAAATTTTGCATGAAAACTAAGCAATACAATCGATTCATTTTGGTAAACAATATCATAATAAATTTTTTCTTTACTACTGATATATCATTTGTTAACTTTATTCTCCATTTATTATAGAAAAAATATTTTATTAATTGAAAAAGTTGATTTAGGTGTTGGTATTTCAATTTCTGAAGGAGATGCTAAGAAAAAAGGATGGCGAATTATTGCCAGATAACATAAGATCAATTATAATAGGTATAAGCAATTGTGGAAAAACCAATTTGAAGATTAATTTTATTTATAAGACAGGATCACTAAATTTTAATAAATTTGTATGTTTGTTAAAAAAGTTTAAATAACCCAAAATATATTAAGTTACAAAATGATTTTGTTGAGTTATCTGCAAATGTTAAAGAAAATGTGGGTTACTTTTTTCACAATAATGATGAGATGATTCCCTTAGATCAATGAGAAAATTTTTCTGTAGTTATACTTGACAATGGTATTTTAGAGAAGCAGGATGTAATTTGTGAATATTTTACTATGGGATGATCAACAATAAAGATGTTTTATTTAGCTCAAACTTATTCGAAAGTACCAAAGCAATTGGTGAGAGGTAATACAAATTTTCTGTATACATTTAGACAATATGACACAAACTTGAAACATATTTATAAACATTTTGTTGGTGGAGACATGTCTTATGATAAATTGAAAGAGATTTGTGCAAACTGTTGGTATCAATAATACAGTTTTTTAACACTATATTTGAATAGAATAATGAATAATGGGAAATACAGAGAAGAGAATAAAGATTTCATAATGTAACTCGTGTACTATGAACAAGTTTTCCTTGTCTTTTTCCCACAACTGCCACACTATCTACTGGCAACAGGAAGGTTATCACAACTGTTCCACTATCTACCCACAGTGTGACGAATGCTCCGTGAGGCCCCACAATATACTTTAAAATTATTTCCTTACTAATTTTGTCACCATGGCTCAGTGACAGGATGCTCGACTTCCAACTCGAGATTCGGGGATCAAACCCAAATAGAGAGAATAATCTAATAATGTGTAGGTGCCCACACTATTACATTATCAACCAATTTATTCAAAATTTGAACTAAAAACTTTAATTACTCTTGTGAATATAGCAATGTATTAGCATTGATGCAATCTAAATTGTGCTCCTCAAATCCCATCAGAATAATCTCTATAACACACTTGTAATATAGCAGCTGTATTGCTGGGGTGTCTTATATGGCATAAGGCACCTACACTATATGAGAGGAAGCACAAGAAATAAAAAAATATAAAATATAAAATATAAAAATCCCCTCACCTCTCCACTAAAAAACAGTCCAGCTGAGTGGAGAGGTGATGGGTACCACCATGGGAGTTTTGCAGGTGTTAAAATAAGGCCAGAAAAATAAAAATCAGGTCACTGGCACAATCGAAATATCTGTAAACCAAATAAAACAAATGTCACTGGCACAATTAAATATTTGTAAACCTTTCATAATTTTTTAGAATAATGTTGTTTTAATAACTAATTATATCATTAATTTTTATATGGTAATCCAGTGTCTAAAAATGTAGACCCTGCAATTGTAAAGTTAAACTTAAACTTAAAGGACTTACTATAATCAATTTTTTTAGAACCCTTAATAAAATGTAGAATATCACCAGGTAAATTATCAGTAATTATTTTATAAGCCATACATTCCTCCCAAAAAAGGAAAGAAAAATATATTATCTATTTGAAAAAATCAATTTTTTATTCGATTTTTTATTCATCATTGAATTTTCACTGGTTGTTTTTTTGACAGGAGTCACCATGACTCGTTTGTCAGTGGCAATATACACAATAAAATGCGCTGTGATATGAAAGTAATGCTCATAAAAAAACTTAAAAATTTGTCGAGAAAAAATAGTTGCAATTCTCTGATGTATAGAAGTCCCTGCACCTTCCATTTATGACTACCTCACAATAACACAGTCCCTATAAAAACTATGTGTGCTAATTCGTCTGCTTTAACATACATGGAAAAGTATGTTTGTTGAATTTAAATAATGTAGATATTCTCTAAAATGTATAAGTAATATATTATAAAACATGGGGAAAAAGTAAGATATCCTAGATAAGCTTATTAAGTGGTATGATGCAGAAGTATATAGCCCACCAGCAATAAAAAAAATTCAGGACAAACAGTGGACTAACGATAGGACCAGCAATGACAGAACTAGAAATGACAAATATTAATAAATACAACAAAAAAATGCTCATACAGGCTCAGAACTATACAGAAAACAATGAAAAATGTATCGCCCAAAGCCCCTAACATGGAAAAATAGAAACGAAATTTCTGGACCAATGCTGAAAAATATGAACACAGAAAATAATGCCCCACTCAGGTAGAGAAGTACACGGTCCACCTATGATGAAAAATATTAACACACAGAAAAAAATGCTCCGCACAAGTAAAGAAGTTTACACTCCAAAAGACGAAATAGTGTAGAACCATCAACAAACCATATGCATAAATACAGAAGTATGCAGCTCACCAATGATGAGAAAATGTCAGGACGTACAACAAGAAATGTAGAACCAATTACGAAAAAAATTAGCAGAAGTACACACCCCACCATCGAAAAAGTGTAGAACCAACAATGGAAACTATTCAGAAGTATACACCCCACCATCAATGGAACACAATATAACACTTCACCTGTTTCACAGCTGCATCAATCCACCTACTCCACTGCTCCTCTGCTTCACTACTCCAAATGATCACCACAACCTCCACCACCTCCACAACCATTAATACCACCGCCCCTGCCTCCTCCTCTGCCTCCGCACTCTGCGCACAGGTATAGAAGTATGTATCCCAAAAAGATGCAAAAATTTAGAGCCAATGCTGAAAAAATGCAGGATCAATGACGAATTAAAAAAAACAGTCCCTTCCAAGTTAGAAAAGTGTACTTTAGGAAATTTGGTCAGCAGGAAAAAAATATCCATATTATTACTCAACGTACAACGAAATTTATAGCTTCCAGTGTCCGCATATAAAACTCTTTATGCATGCAAATATTGCACATTGAAAAAGCCCTTTCGGGTAAAAAGTATATACTGAAAGAGATGCTAGTATAAAGGTACACCCACAGTGGGAATAAATTATAAGGAAAATTGGATGAATGATGATTATTAATGTAGTGCAGTGAAGGTATTTGATATCTACAAAATTATCATAGTGTTAATCATATCAGTTCAGCGAGTATTTAGGTGCCTTTAAAGATGACAATTGGAAAACATTAATCAATGTAGTTTTAAATTAATAAACAAAATTATCATAGATGATAAGCATTCTCCATTTCAACCAGTAGTGACTCATATTAATATCACAGAAAATATTGCAACTTAAACTCTGTCTCTACTTTCAAGGAACACACACCAGGGTTAGCATTATAACTTTCAATAACTTAAGCAAAACAGTATCCTATAATACAAGATAAATTTTTTAAACATTAATACTACACATATTATTTTATATCCTGGATATTCCTTTTTTTTTTTTTTTTGTATTTGCTGCAGTACCAAGTCTTCACCTTTGACACATACGGTACACTCATTTAAATTCTGATCAAGTTTACGTTGTAGTGTTACATCTTATGAAATTTTCTAGTATTCAAATTTTCTTGACTCTAGCCGGAAAACAAAAACAGGGTAGGTAAAGTTTTATTATCCTCCTAAACTAGTAATTGCTTGTGCAGTTCATTGATTTGTGATGTTAAAATCCCTCAGCCTATTAGATTTATATACTTATAATCGGCTGTTCGCAATAAACACTTTTGGAAGCCCTGCTTACGATATACTTTTGTATTCTTCAGTCTTATAACATCCTCATACATTTATTAATGCGTAGGTCAAGTGAAGTTGTTAGAAAAGCACAAGTTTTTACAAATTCTTAATCTAATAGCAGGCGGGTTTTTGTCAGTGATCTCCACCTACAGATATTGACGATATATTGTCACAAACGACATCAGAAGTCAATATGCCGAGTAGTTGTGATATATTTGAAGCAGAATGTTCCAGTAATACACAGCGACCTCTAAAACACTTTCTACTAAATGATATGGTAAGCGATAATTGAACCCCCCAAAAATGCAGGTGAGCTGCTTGGATCTCGTCTGAAGAAAACAATTTAATAGATCCGGACACTACATTCATTTGGTACGACGAAGAGAATAGGAATTTACTCTTTTTTTTTTTTTGCGAAAAAAGTCAATATTGTTTTTTTGCAACGATATTGAAGGCTAAATGGAGAAGTTTTCTGTTGAATAAATCACGGAAGAATGGAGGTCTAAAGAAATTAAAAAGCTTTTTATTGTACAATAGCAATACATACTCGTCAATACAACTAGCAAATTCAGTCTATAATAAAGAAACATTAAAATTTGAAAACTGTTTTGGAGCTGATAAGATATGCAATACAAAACTCGTTAATATGTGGAGATATTAAAATCTAATGCATGGTACTTCGTCAAGAGCAAGGTTACAACGAATTTCTTCGTTTTCTGGGTGAATGGGATAGCAGATTGCATTGGTAACAGAACGATTGGTCAGCTGGACCAACATTAGACATTTAGGAAAAAAAATTATCAAATCCAGTTTATTAAATCCGAACTATATTTTACTTCCACCTCTAAATATTAAATTAGGACTGATGAAACAATATGTTAAAGCACTGTCAAAAGAGGGAGAGGCTTTCAAATATTTTTTCACCAAACCTACAAATCTTTCCGATGATAAACTGAAGGAAGGCATTTTTACAGGACCCGCCATTAGAAAGTTAACAAAATATACACATTTCGAGCATGTAATAACTGATTTAGAAAGTTCGGCATGGACGTCATTCAGAGATGTGATTTCCAAATTTCTGAAGAAAAAAAAACTCTCAGGGAAATGCTTAATAGTTACAAACATCCTGGCTGCAATATGAGTTTAAAGGTACATTTTTTTGAATTAACATATTGAGCATTTCCCGTCTAATCTCGGGAACTACAGTGAATAACATGGTGAACGCTTCCACCAAGACCTAAAATATGTATAAAGAAGATATCAGGGTAGTTGTGACATCAGCATAATGACAGAGTACTGTTGGATCACACACATAGACCTCACAGAGATATTAATGATTGTTTCGAAAAGTATCCGTTTTTTTTTTTTTTCAAATGTTTGTAATCCCCTTACAGGTATATGAAACGTGCTGCATTTTTCTAAGACAATATTTATTACCATACCTGCTTATATAATTTCAAATATAAACGTATTATTCAGAAAGCTTTAACAATTTACATTTCGCAAGCCTATGTTATTGTTTTGCTAACCTTAATATTCGTAGTCACTGTTCGAATTCTGTAATTTAGTTTTTTGATGCGAAAAAAGTAATTAAAATAAAATTTTTTTATCCAGCCCAAAAATAAAACAAAATTTTAAATCAACGTAATTGTTTTTTATACTGCAGTAATACATGAGATTCATTGTCTAAGCCGCTCGTGCGAAATTATGGAACTTAATATTTTTAATGTACATTGTGTAAGCTTAAAATATGCTTTGTTTTACCTGTACATTCACCATCTTTGTCCTTGGATAATACGATCTGATGAATAATAAAACACTGCCATGCTACTTCTATGTTTTAACTGCTAAATGATATGTTTACTGTCCAAAAAAAATATTTGTTATATTTTTTCAAAAATTATTTCGTACGGACGTTCACAAGTTTTGTCAGTATTTAGGTACAAGTTTAATTTTAACAAAGTCTGTATATTGATAATATTTGTGACGGTACATTGGTGACATATACACAATGATATTTTCCTGTAACTGTGTTTAAACTTATTAATACTGTAAAATTTATACTCTTGTTACTAATGAGTTTTGGGCGATGACTTGAAAAAATCGATGTTATAATTAATTATATACCAGAAAGTACATTCTTTTAAGATGTGTTTGTTTCAGGCTGTTAACCATCAACTCCCAGAAAGTAGTCGTTCAGAAATCTTTTAGTTCACGTGAAATAACGTTTGCTGGAGCCAAGCAGTCCCAAGTGTGCACGATGTGGAACTCATCACTGTACGTCAGTCTCGCCGACTTTAAGTTCACGCAGCGCGTGGGCTGTGCTAAATTACACCTGCTATGCAGTTATCCCACGATCTAAGCACATCGCGACGCCTCCGCAGCGTGAGTAATCATGCACGGGCTAGGCGTGACATAACTGCGGAAAGCTCTCAGCTCACGCCACTGCAATAAAACTTCTTTCGTCCAAGCAAAGCGTCTTTGCACAGCATGCCTCACAATGCAGAGGTCTCACACCGACACTGCATTTAGAGGGGGAATCTAACCTCTTCTGTAAGGCGCATCGTTATAAAATGGTTTTTAACAGGCAAGAAAATTGTCCCTGCGAAATATGCGAGTCTGTTAAAAAACATTCCTACAGAAAAAAAAACTACCCCATTGTAATTAATTAAAATAAAAATTCTTTTTAGCTCTAGGTAAATAAATTCTTATTTTACATCAATGAATAAATTTTGGTCTGCACTCATTTGAGTAACAATCTATCAGCATTTATAATATATACTTTCGTGTTTCTCATGAAATTCTTACTGACATTGTAAAATTGCTAACCAATTTCACAAAAAATAATATTTATTCAATTTATTTCCTAATATGTCACCGAGCGGGGTGACGTACTCGCAAGTTATAAAAATTACGTGGGTCTTGTGTTCCCATAATCGAATAATTCTTGAAAATACGAGATTATATACGTGTCGCTTAACACATATAACATCTAAAA